>OY720375.1:8727893-9977093 GCA_963082945.1 Cerastis leucographa
TCTTCCGGCTACCTTGACTAGGTCGTCGGTCCACCTAGCCGGTAGACGTCCTACGCTACGCTTGCCGGTCCGCGGTCTCCACTCCAGGACCTTCCGGCCCCATCGGCCATCGGTCCTGCGCACTACGTGGCCAGCCCACTGCCATTTTAACTTGCCAATCCGCTGGACTATGTCGGTTGCTCTCGTTCGTCTACGGACCTCCTCATTTCTGATTCGATCTCTTAGAGAAATCCCAAGCATAGCCCATGGCTCGTTGCGCGACTGCGAGCTTCTCCATTAGGCCCATAGTGAGAGACCACGTTTCTGCTCCGTATGTCATGACTGGCAACACTTATTGATTGAAGACCTTTGTCTTCAAGCACTGAGGTATTTTTGACGAGAAGACGTTGCGTAGTTTCCCGAACGCTGCCCATCCGAGTTGGATTCGGCGATTGACCTCCTTCTCAAAGTTGGACCTACCTAGTTGGACTGTTTGTCCTAGGTAGACGTACGAGTCTACAACTTCAAGAACCGAGCCTGCAACTGATATTGGGGTGGGCACAACATGGGCGTTAGACATAACTTTCGTCTTATCCATGTTCATTTTAAGGCCCACCCGTTGCGAAACTCGATTGAGGTCTTCGAGCATCGTACTGAGTTCCTCCATTGACTTAGCCATGACTACGATGTCATCGGCAAACCGTAAGTGAGTGATGTATTCGCCATTGATGTTGATGCCGTGTCCTTGCCATTCCAGGAGCTTGAAGGCGTCTTCCATTGTGGCTGTGAAGAGTTTGGGGGAGATAACATTCCCTTGTCTCACGCCTCTTCTCAATGGAATCCCCTATTACTTACAAATAAATTAAAAGGGATTTTAAAGCTGTTATTCACTTTTTTCTTGTTCAGACATTTAATATTTAAGATATATATATAGATCACATTTTTAAGATATATAAACAAAACACACTCTAAAGCAATGATTTAAATTGCTTGTTTAGTGTTAAAGTGCACCACATTTTTGTCACATGTGTCGTTGGCGTACAGGGTACGCGCTTGCTTGTCACGTATATGTGACAATGGCGTTCAAAAGGTTAATTTTTCGTTGAGATCTACTCCTTTGCTGTGCGCATTATGAAAGACGTTTGATAACGCTTAGTGCGACTTGGTGGCATAGCAATAAGGTAGGGATGGTAACTTGCAGTGCGTCTAGATGTCCGATGGTAGAAGGGGGCCGGTGGGATGAGATCGTGGAATTCTTGGGCACACTCACCGAAGTATAGTCTGTAGAAGATCGACAAGCAGGCAACCTTGCGCCGAAGAGCCAAGCAGTGAAGCTTCCACCAATTTTTCGTCGTCAATCAGCCTCTTTGCTCTGCGTTCCACCGACTCTTTCCTTAAGTTTATTATGTTTTTCTCTCTCCCCCAGCACTGGGCCCCATTCTACCCCAAATCAATGTCTTCGGACGTCAGTTGGGGGTGAGCCCATCAGTCATGGGTATGGTCACCGCAGTCCTTCCACTGCTATGGGCAGCTGCCAAACCAATATTTGGGTATATCGTCGATTTTTGGCCGGTAAGTCTTATCCTTTGTCTAGACTTTTCACAACTATACGTTGGTATCCGCTTCCAGTCTAACCGAATGCAGATGAATACCATTATTTTGCACGGAGCGACTGGCTATCAGCGGCCATTCCAGAACCAGAAAAAGGAACCTCTGTGATATACGTGTTATCGCGGGTCAATAACTCAATACGCACTACGCGCGTTAGTTCAAAGAAAATGTGGAATTTTGTAAAAGTAGCAATTTTACCCAGAGGCTCATTGTTTGCCATAAAAAATAATACAGCGAGGATGTGGTTCTACTGTACGCTAAAATTTATTACGTACTTATTATTTCTGTGGCATCTGGCAGGTAAAAAATAACCTTTAAAAAATAAGATATAATAAAGAGCCTAATCTCTTCAAAGTTAGAGTAAACAGACTTCTTCTGGGTAAGCTCGTACCATCGTCGACTTTTTCTCTGCCATCGCTGATCTAGACTATAGTCAAAAGCATAGAAATCCCAAAAAATAAATAAGAAAGTCCCATGCCTAAAAATACACGTTTATTGTTTGGGACCCTTTAGTTTTTGTGTTATTTGTTGTAATAGCGGACCTATAACAACTCTTATAAATGTTTTTTATGATATATGTTTTTATTTATTTTCAGGCGCACAGAAAACTAGTCTTCATGCTACTTATAACAATTATGACGACATCATACAGTTGTCTCTGGTTCTTACCAATGCCCAACCCTCGAGAAACAAACAGCACAACACTACTAGAATCAGTCTATCGACTAAACGACACGATCTACTTAAAACCATACACGAACAACACTATCCTACAAAAATACAAATGTCATTGGAATTGCAGTGTGGCGGGAAATTTTGACGTTTACTTGTCAGATGCTCCATTCATAAACACGGTGTATATTGACAGCGAAGTGTCAAACTCATCCTGTTTAAAATTGTCTATGGGTTTTGACGATTTTCAAGATGGCGATGTGACGTGTATTCCTAAAGAAGACTGTAATTTACTATGTTACGAGAATGAGTATGATATACATGGGAATAAAAGTAGAAGAAGCATAGAGAATTCAGTAAATGACAATTCTTTAGTCGATTCTAGTAAGAATGTTAGTCGAATTGGGGAAACAGTTGAGAAGAAAAGTGATAACTTTTATATGACTGGTCCGTTTTGGGCGTTTGTGGTGTTGACTTGTATTGGTACAGTTGCGTTCAATGTGGCTAATTGCATTGGAGATGCTGTATGCTTTGATGTCTTAGGTAATAACTTTTTTTTGTACTTTGTATAATTTATTCAATCACCGTTGCCCTCAAAATGGCAAAGGAAAACATCATGACGAAACCGGCGGCCGGCAACATAACTGGCTAAATGGGGATTTAGTAATATAACTATATATTTTTAACATTACCTTAAAAATGTATTTGACAGGACCTGACCGTGGATCCAAATATGGCGCCCAAAGAGCTTGGGGTACTGCGGGGTACGGTCTGACAGCGTTAATGGGAGGCTGGCTCATTGACAGCGTATCTTCTGGAGAATATAAGGACTTCACGCCGGCTTTCGTCGTAGCGTTGGCAGCGACGGCAGTCGATTTGTATAGCTGTAGGGCGCTGACGGTGAGTTAACGTTTTAATTTATCTTCTTATAGAGTCGAAGGGTATTTTATGAGCGTTTACAGCTTACGGCATTTCAAACAAACTTTAAAGGCCTTATTTTCCGAAATTACTGAACCGATTTTAATGAAACTTATTACGCATAAGCAGGATACATAGGTCTAAAAAGTTACAATTTTTTTTTTTTTTTCGAAAAATTGTGTTAAAGCTATTAATCAATTATTATAAATTATCAGATAGAAACAGAATTTTCCAATATTCTTTTTTTTAAAAGACATTTCGAAAATGTTTTCTAGTAACTTTTTAGACATACGTATCCTGCTTATGCGTATTAAGTTGCATTGAAATCGGTTCAGTCGTTTCGGAAAATGACAATAAAACAATACTGACCTCAGCTAGCGTTGCTTAACCCTGCAGATCCTGATCTGTTATTATTTAGCCAAATAGGGGTGCGGACTGGGTAAAGAAAACGACATTCTATTTTGTCCGTCAGACAGGTAATACAAAAATATTAGACACGTATTTTTTGTTTTATTAAAATATCAAAAAATTACTTAGTTAGAACTCATTAAAGTTGGAGAGTGGGGGCTCACTACGTCACAAGTAGGTATAAAACTTACCTACATGTGACGTCATGCGCCATTTCAACTCAATATATCTCCGTAATTTTATGACCACGTGAAAAAAGAAAAAATACGTGTCCAATACTTTTCAATAAACTACCCGACGGACAAAGAAAAAAAAATGTGATCATCCCCTATTGTTTGCCTTACCTAATGCATGTCCACATCTGTCAGCCTTTTCCCATTTATGTTGGGGTCAGCTTCCAGTCTAACCGGATGCAGCTGAGTACCAGTATTTTACATGAAACGACTGCCTATCTGACCTCCACAACCCAGTTAGTACTGGGTAATACGATACTCCTTGGTAAGACTTTCAGATCACTGGACCTGAAACGACTGACAAAAACAGCTGGAACCAAAGGCTTAACGTGCTTTCTGAAGCACACAGAAAACTCGGTATACATGGGTGGTCACCCATCCATGAACCAACCTAGGCAAGCACGGCCGTTATTAAGCCACGAGCTCCTGTATGAATTTATCAATAAAGATAATTAAAAAAAAAAACTCATTACTTCTCTTCAGTTACCCTCCCTATCCAGTCCTGAAGACTCGGGCAAGGCTTTACGCGATGTCCTCAGAATACCCAAAGTGATGGTGTTCATTACTTTCGCGGTGGTCGCTGGCACGTTTGACAGCTTCATCATTTATTATATGTTCTGGTAAGCTATCATTAACACTAAAAACGCGCTATAAAGGGTGTAAAACACCTCTTAACGAAGCCGAAAGGCACTGGTTCTCCCTGTCATTGCGATCATTTTTTTGTTCTACACCATACCTGGGAACCTTCTAGTTACCGAGATATTAGGGTCAAAGTTCCAACTTTTTGACAAGTATTTTTTTAAATACAAGTTTTTAATGTAAGATTTTTACTTTAAACACCTCCACGACCCCCGTACTATTCAATCCGTCCATCAGCACACTGTTTTGAGTGCGTTACATTGAGTTCTACCACAAAACATGATATTACACCCCCCAAAAAAAAGTAGTTTCCCAGCAATAATTTTTGCGTAAAGTTACTTAGTTTCATGTACAGTATGCTTGGTTGACGGCTTCGTGATGAAGTGATTTACACGGTGTATAATATCATCTTTCTGACATTAAAAATAAGAAAATAAAATTGTTTGGCAATGAATGAGTTATTGGGCTTGAAGAGATATCAAGTGATCTCTCTTTTCGGCCAATTTGATTTGGTAAAGGATGCACCAAACACCCTGTATAATATGCCCTTAAAGTATCAGTAACAGTTAACCAAACACACTGTATACAGGGTGTAACGGAAAGGGTATATACATCATTAAGGGTGTGCTACAGACCATCAAACTGAACATGTTCTACATCATAAAAAAAAAATTGCAGCAAAAAAAATATCAGCTGCCTATACATTTGGGTCGAATAGGTATTGCAATTTTCTATGGGGCAGCAGATATTTTTTTTGCTGCAAAAAAATTTTTATGGTGAGAAACATGTTCAGTTTGATGGTCTGTAGCACACCCTTAAGGATGTATATACCCTTTCCGTTACACCCTGTATTATAAATATTTGTGTTTTTTTCATGTGTTTAGGTTCCTAGAAGAATTAGCGGAGAAAACAGGACATACAGCTAAAATAAAATTAATAGAAGGAGTCGTAGTAGCCGCAGAGAGCTTCGTTGGAGAACTATTGTTCTTCTTCTTCTCCGGTAAGTAACATATTCTTGTTAGCACGATCTGCTTATACAAGCAATCAATTTTTTTTTTATATTTCGGGCACGCACTGATCATGCAAATAATAACTGACCTCTTAAAATAAATAAATTAAAGCTTTCAGATAGGCAGTCGCTTAATGTAAAATACTGGTACTCAGCTGCATCCGGTTAGACTGGAAGCCGACCCCAAGATAGTTTGGGAAAAGGCTAGGCAGATGATGGGTTCAGAATGTACTGAGTACGTCGTAAGCGTTGTTGCATCGGTGTCTCTTAGATGCCATATAATAATAAATAATAATGTTCATTGTTTTCGGACAACAGTGATCAAGCATGTTAGTAAACAAAAAATTAAATTAAAAAAACCCCGACGGATAAAACCTCTAAAAAACCAAAAATAAAATTAATCCAAGCGTCGTAGCGTCGGGGGTCCGCTTTGTTTGTATATATATTTTTATGTACTAAGCGGTCTACTTAGCGGTCCCCTTTTCTTGGTGTTGCGCCTCTTCTCGCTTATTAACGATAACAAGGAAAGATATGAATTAAAAAAAAAACTTGAGCTTATAGGGGGGAGGGGGAGTGTGCAGCCTACCCCCCTGACGATGCCCATGGTGAGAAAGTGACAAGAATTCAAATTTCCAATCAACTAGACCCGTAGAAGTTGTTTAAATCCCTTGATCAACTAGAAAAGAGGTGATGAGCTTCAAACGGCTGAGCAGATTTTCTCGAAACATAGCTAAGAACACTCTCGATTAAAATACCTTTCAAATGACACCAATTTTATCAAAATCGCTTCATCCGTTTGGGAGCTACGATGCCACAGACAGACACACAGATACACACGTCAAACTTATAACACCCTCTTTTTTGGTCGGGGGTTAATAAAATAACTTGTCGTAGTGAGGGGTGATTTATTCCGTTAGACTCTGTCACCATGTGGGCAGAACATGGGTTTCGTGCTATGAGAACACACACTACACACGGTACACTGCTATTATCGAACTAACAAATGACTTGAAATTACAATCTAACACAGTAACACTAGGCACCATGAATCGGGATACAGTTTCGGGACGTCTTGACTGCGCCGCGATCAGACACTGACTGTCCTGCAGCGGCTGCAGCGAGCAAGAAACATCACGACTCTGTAAAAGCGCGCTTAGGTGGGGGTAGACTGGTACTGGTACTCGCGTGACGACACCTTTGGCGCGTCTTTCGATTCATTTTCTGTCCGTACTAATGACCGGATCCGACAAACTTAATGCTAGTGTTAGTAACTAAAACAATACAGACAGACTATATAGTATTGTTAAAAGGACATCCCCAAATTAATGTTTAGGGATTGTTCTTCTCCCAAGAACTTTAATAATCGGAGAGTCGATACTTTCCGCCACAGTTTTTAGAATGCTGTTGCCACTTGCCCGCAATCTTGACAACAGCGACGCGGTTTTCTTGCGAATGACGGCGTGGAAGCCATCAGTTCGGTTTTGCGCAAACATAGCAGATATAATTTGTGATCATGAAAAATGTTATGTTTCGTTTACTTTCAGGTAGAATAATAAAGCGTTTTGGCTATGGCACGACCCTCACTGTGTCTCTGTTCTGCTATGGGGTTCGCATGATGTGTATCTCATTTATACAGAATCCATGGCACCTCGTGTTTATAGAGGTAAGTGCCTACATTCCTATCTAGCCTCCTCTTACCGGGATCCACTGGCCGAAGCTGATACATCAGTTCTTCCTTTTTTCTAAGGGTTAGAGCCTAACCTGGTGTCCGGAGTTTTTATGCCGCCCATGGGCCTCTGACTTGGCTTTACATGCCGTCGAGAAATATCTCTCAGGCATGCTGGTTTCCTCACGATCTGTTATACAACTTCATTGTAAGCTAAAGTGGCAATTGGCCGGCCATATTAGCTGTAGAACACGACTATGCTCCCCTCGCTATTGTACTATCGCTGTCTTTTGCTTTGCATAGACTTCATAACATTTAGAGCGTTCAATTTAAATATGTGTCGGGAGCGTTCAATTTAAATATGTGTGAAATATGTGTCGGGTCATTTAGTTCCCTTCAAAATGGTTGAGTTGAATGATGGCTGATACATGCGTCATGTTCGTGAACGGGCGCTGTCAGTTGTGACTGGTCATCTCTTAGCTGCCACGGTTTATTTTAGTTACTTTATTTTTAATTACTGATTTAATCTTTTACTCTGGACGCTCTTAACTTGCCCATATTTCTACATTGTTCTCACATATTTGTAATTCTTAACATGAATGATGTAACCAAGATTTTGTAACATATTTTGATTTAAAAGAGTGTCCATGGAGTTTCTTGCCCGTTCTTCTCCATAGAGATCTACGCTACGGAATGGGCAACTACAGTACTTTCATAAGTTATTATGCCTTGTGACTGGGACTGTAGCTTCGCGTTTTATATTGTTTTTTTTTTTGACTTTCAAAAGTGCCTGTAATGGTTATTGAAATAAATGCTTTGACTTTGAAATATTTTTATTTTTGTATTAAAATCTGATGAACTAAAATATGATGAATTTTTAAAAGTCATAGAACAAAAGTTGTTGATTATGATGTTAGTAACATAGTCCTGAGAGGTTGTCGGTGTTTTACAAATAACCCTGTATAGTGTGTGTTTTTTTGTTCATAATCAACGGGGTCGATTCCTGGGTTTTCAAAAATCCAAAGATGCAGTTTTAGTTTTCATCAAAATCGGAATCGAGACTCCTTTGAGTATTTTTCGCTATTCCTCATAGCTCCCGATTTGGCCATCTAACCTCACTTGAAAGATTCAACCTCTATAAAGAAATTGTGTGGTCCCACAGGGTATAATGCAGGGTCCTACGTACGCGCTATGCTATTCGACGATAGTAGGATACGCAGCCCACGTGGCTCCCGAGGGGTACTCAGCCACTGTGCAGGGGATTGTGGCAGGCATGGATGACGGTGTCGGTGAGTTCTATTTACTTAGTCATCATCTGCCGAGCCTTTTCCCAAATATGTTGCTGCTATTACCCAGTACTAACTTACTGCGTTGTGGAGGCCAGATACGCGCTGCATGTAAAATACTGGTATTCAGCTGGATCAGCCCCCGTATTCACAAACGCTCGGATTCGATAAGTCGTATGTCTATCTTGTTTTGGCATTACGAAAGCGAGCGAGATAGAGATACCAGGCCAGGTAAGACTGGAAGCCGACCAGAACATAGTTGGGAGAAGGGTAGGTAGATGATGATCGAATTAGCAACTAAGGGTTTTTAGGGTCGGTGATAACGGAAATTAATATTTTCGGTTTTTTAAAGTGAAACTTTTATTACATCGTCTCAAACTTTTTCGTCTGTGTGTTGCATGTCGCGTGACGCTCGGCCGCGGATAAAGTGAAAGGCGCTCGTTAGAGCGCCTTTCACTTTATCCCTACTCCGCGTTTTATACCCTTAATGGAATTTTATTCCAAAAATTTTTAGTTAAATGTCAATAGTGTGAAAAAAAGTTTCACTTTTACCGTGGTTTCATAAAACCACAAAATCCTTTTTTTCTTCATGGGTGTCGTTTTCATGGTGTCTGGGGTCAGTGATAACGAAAATGAGGTCAAAATGAAAATACAAGATGGCGCCGGTGAAAATTTTCGGTTTTTTATCGAAACTATTTCTTCCACATATTTCGTTATCGGTTTTAATTAATTATGAATTTTAATATTACCATGGATGTTTCACATCTGCCGGGCGTTCCTTGACGGCCACCTTTTTTTTTAAATAGATTCTAACTTGTGTATTTATTTCCAGGGTTTGCCATAGGCTCCCTGGTAGGGGGTCAGCTGTACAGCTGGCTGGGTGGCAGAGGCTCGTTCAGGGTGCTAGCCGTGACTGCAGTCATAGGCTCCGCCCTACACGCTGTGCTCTTCGCTGTTGTGAGCAGGAGCGATAAGAGACGAGGTTGGTATTTCATCATGTAACTGGTCATCTCTTAGCTGCCACGGTTTTTTTAAATTATTTAATTTTAAATTATTTTTTAATTATTGATTTAATCTTTTACTCTGGACGCTTTTAATTTCCACGTCTTTCAACACCGTTCTCACATATTTGTATAATCTCAACATGAATGATGTAACCAAGATTTTGTAACAATATTTTCATTTAAAAGAGTGTCCATGGAGTTTCTTGCCCATTCTTCTCCTTAAAGATCTACGCTTTGGAATGGACAACTACAGTACTTTCACAACTTATTATGTCTTGTGACTGGGACTGTAGCTTAGCGTTTTTTTTATGTTTTTTTTTACTTTCATAAGTGCCTGTAATGGTCCTATTGAAATAAATGTTTTGAGTTTAATCATCATCTGTAGTTCATTAACATTGCTTTCGGATAATACAAGATGTTGTATTGCATCCTCTTCAAAATTCAGGAGGACATAAATAATCAATATAAATTACGGTACCTAGTTAATTATTAATAAACGCTGCTTCTTTTTGTTGTTTAAGTTTGTCAGTATTTCAGAATAACCTCCTTAACGCGGTTTAGGGAATAAGAAATTATCGAATAAACTTTTGCTATCGTTTGTATGTGTGAAAGCGTGTTTATAGGGCGAAAACCAGACGAGCCGCGTTTAAAACACGATCGGTTCACACTTACCAATTTCCGTAAATAATTAAAAAAAAACCTACCCATTCTATTATTGAGTCGGGCCGAGAATCATTAGCATATTTACCTCCTTGAATTTGACGAGGATACAAAACAACAGCTTGCATGTATAGCCACGAGCCACTCCAGATGAATACTAGCATTTTATGTTTAATTTATGATCCAACACCATGCTTGTAATCCTCGAAGAGTTAAGCAGAGGCTTACAGTAGACCGAATTTTCACCAGTCCTGTTTAAGTGCCATAAAAAAGAGGGGATACTATTGCTAATTTAACATTTGGGGGTATGAGGAACGGGGTGTAAAGTTCTTTATCCCCCATAGAAAAGAGAGGATCCTCCGGCCAGACAGGTGTTTTGTCTGGTGGGCAACTGCCCGACAGTTGTTGTCGGGTTTTTGACAAAACATCAACAAATCGTGAAAAGAAAAGTCGGCTGTTCCCTACATTTAGACGAGTTATGTGAACATAAAGTACGAAACAGCTGTTTGTTTTTCGCGATTTCAGTTTTGGTCCCATAGTAAATGTTGTTCATAATGATGAGTAGAATAACCTCTTAAGAGGATGATGGTGTTTTTCCAATAACCCTGTGTAGTCTTAAGTCGATGTAAACTTTGCTTGCGAGATTCAGACCATGTTAGTTCTTCAGTTTTATCATAGATGGCGCTGTAGTAAATTTTGTTATAAGTTTATTTTTGTGAGTTAGCTATAAACATTTTCAGTGATAAGTTGCAAATAATCCGTTTTTTTACTATGATGCGCGTCAAATATAGCTACGTATAGCGATGACTCGGAAGGTGGTTTGTGCTATATTCTGGGGGCTTGACTCAGAAACTGTAAACAATAAATCATACACTTAATTCCTTCTCTCTCTTCTTACAGCTGAGAAGCAAGTATCGATGCAAGAGGCGATGCCGGAAGAAGGCCAGAAGATGCTACAAGACAACAGTAACGCCATCTATAAGGATACCACTGTACCACTAAACGGCGTGGAGAAGTTTGATAGTTAACGCTAATAGATGGCGCTAGATTGTTTTGTTATTTTTTAAAGAATAATTTTATTTAAAAATGGAACTTTTCCGTTTTTGTAATGGTTTGGGTGGCACATTACAAAAGCATTTTTTACTAGTTTTGCACTTTGCTTTGTGTCATTTATTTCATCACTTGCTCTTAAAATGGTGAAAGAAAACATCGTGAGGAAACCGGCATGCCGAGGAGAACCAAAATTTCGATCCCGTGTTTCATCTACCAACCTGAATTGTTTCCGCCTAGTGGATTAAACCTTAAAAGTAATTGATTCAGGCTGAAAAGTTGCGTGGTTATTCTATTGTCGTGGTGCAGAGAAATGAGGAAAATGTCGTGAGGAAAGTTTTGAGTATGAATGTGGATGGTTATAGGAGTAGAGGAAGACCAAAGAAACGATGGATGGACTGTGTGAAGGATGATATGGCAAGAAAGGAGGTGTCTGATGAGATGACGAGTAATAGTGAAGTATGGAAGAGGAAGACATGCTGCGCCGACCACTAATAAATTGGGATAGGGCAAGAGATGAGAGAGGCTGAAAGTCGCAAAAAGTCCCGCTCTATGAAATCGATAACGGCCCACTCTCTCTCACAGCGAAGAGGCCTGAGTCCCAGCAGTGGGAATATTATAACGTGATTGTGTAATGTGTCATGAAAATCGCTATTTGTTTTATATTCCATGAGAATGTAATAATTATCCTATAAAAAGAAATATTGTAAATAGTCAAATTGACGATATTTCTATGATTTTGCAAATAGACTTTTAAAACAAATACGTTTTTTGAACAGACTGTCTCCTTTTAAATATACCATAGTCTTAAGAATTTTGCAATTATTGTGCCATTTTTTCTATATAAAAGAGTTATTTATTAATTTTCAACAAATTGTTGTAAATTAACGAATTTAGTATGAAATGATAAATAAAAAATAATACAGTCATATGTTGTATTGTATTTAAATTATGTAATACAATTTTTTTTTTTTGTTTTATTTTTGACGAATATTTCAAAAATATTATTTTCTTGAACTGATAGTTTCAGTGCGAGAAAGAGATAGCCATATACGTCCTGTATAGTGCTGTCTCTTTCTACCACAAATAATGGCTTTAACAAATCTCCAAAATGTCTGTGGTACTGGTAACATACTTGTATTGTTGTACATGCCTAGAACCAAAAGTTTCTGGCATCAACGATAAAAATTAAGGATTAATATCTAAAGAAGAATGGATTGAAACAAAGGGAGACTATATTTAAGAGCGTTTAAGCCTTACATACAAACTTTCAAGTCCTTATTTTCCGAAATGACTGAACCGATTTGAATGAAACTTCATACGCATAAGCACGATACATAAGTCTAAAAAGTTACAAAAATTTTTTTCGAAAAATGGTGTTACAGCTAAATTAGACTGATTATAAATTATCTATAGTAACAGAAATTTCGAATTATCCTTTTTTTTAATAGACATTTCTAAAATGTTTTTTAGTAGCTTTTTGGACCTATGTACCTTCAGTAATTTAGTGACATGATATTTTTGTATCTCTGACTAATCTATAATATAATATATTATAATAAAATATATTATAATAAAATATATTTATTTATTCAAAAAATATAATCTAATGTGTGTAGGCCGGAAACTTTTGGGACCTTACCATGTAATTATGTACAATCCAATAAGTTGTTATTATTTTTGTTGCCTTTATATAGTAAAAACACAGGGTTTTTAATAACTTTGTCGAGGCTCGGAATTTTGCCATCATGTTGGAATTCAGAAATGACCAAATATTTAGTAGACAGATAATTATTATTGTTTTTTTTTTTTAGCATATTTTATTTATTAGTAAGTTAGGCAGTTTTTTTTTTTAATTTTCTGAATTGTTTAATTTTCTGAATTATTTAATTTTCTGAAATATTTAGTCGTCCTTGCCTTATAATTACGAAAAAAAAATGCAGCTCTTTGTACATATTTGTGATGGACCTTTTCTACCTAATTACCCGATCGGGTTTTTTTATTTCATTGTTTTAGTGTTGTAAAACTAAATATAAATAATGCGAAAATACACCGTGTAAATCACCTCATCACTAAGCCGTCAACCAAGCATTCTGTACATGAAACTAAGTAACTTTACGCAAAAAATATTGCTGGGAAACGACTTTTTTTTGGGGGGTGTAAAATCATGTTTTGTGGTAGAACTCAATGTAACGCACTCAAAACATTGTGCTGATGGACGGATCGAATAGTACGGGGGTCGTGGAGATGTTTAAATTAAAAATCTAACATTAAAAAATTGTATTTAAAAAAATACTTGTCAAAAAGTTGGAACTTTGACCCCTAATATCTCTGTAACTAGAAGGTTCCCAGGCATGGTGTAGAACAAAAAAATGATCGCAATGACAAGGAAAAACAGTGCCTTTCGGCTTCGTTAAGAGGTGTTTTACACCCTTTATTAATAGTTTTACAACACTAAAACTATTAATATTTTCGCATTATTTATTACCTTTCTAATGAAACCGACATCGGTTTGATGGTTTCAAAGTCTATAATAATTCTTTATTGGTATTAATTATACAAACATTTTTATGAAATTCCCTAGCTCCTGTGCTAGTGTACACTGTATTACAGGAGCTAGTGTCTTCCCCTTATTACAATGATACAATTTAAATTATTAATGGCATCCAAAAATTACAAAGCAAATAAGAAAAAAAAAGTTAAGTAAGTACATAATAAAATAATAATATAAACATGCACACTATTACGAGCATGGGTTGTTTTATTTTTATATGTACAAGATCAAACGGAAAGGGTATATACATACTTAAGGGTGTGCTACAGACCATCAAACTGAACATGTTTCTCCATCGGACAAACATCGTAATAGCGAAAAAAATATCTGCAGCCCATACATTTGGGTCGAATAAGTATTGAAATTTTGTATGGGGCAGCAGATAATTTTTCGCTATTACGATTTTTTTATACATATAAAGCAAATATAAGGTCGACTTTAGTAATTACATATTTTCAATGTTGTTCATGTCTTCATATATTTGACAGGTGGTTTTAAAATAAAAATATATATATTGACTGAATTCGCAATTATGCAATCAAGGAATAGGATGAATTTAATTTTTTTGACGTTTTCTGGTGGTATAACCAATAATAACTTTACTTATATATTGTAGAATTTAGCGCTTGCCTGGTTTAGATCTAAATCCGAGGCTGGTTAATATTTGGTTAATTGGTTATGATTTGTGACCGCTGGGTAAATTATACGAAATTATACGGTTTAAAGTTTATATCGAGACTGGTTTTAAGATGGTTTGGTTAAGTGACGCGATTGGTATACGAACACGCACTAACTCGGCAATTCTTGCGATACTTACATGCATTTATGGCAATGCACGGACGCAAAAGTGCTGAGCTGTTCGGTTGCAAATATTGTACCAAACATATTATATATAATTATAGTATTATAAATGTACTTTCTGTACATGTAACAATTTATTATACGTAATATGTTTTTATTTAAATAAATAAAACAGATTGTTATAGTTAATAATTGTTTTATTTTACACTTATAAAAATAATGACGGTTTTTAGAAATACAAAGCGACACCTATACGCATGCCTATGTAGCTTTTATTTACGCATCCATTTAGATGTCGCCTAGTTTTAGTTATAACAAACATAACTCCAGTAAAATCCTTAGAAATAAAACTTAAAAGTATGACATAATCTTATTTTGTACTATTTTTACTGGCCACTTTATTAATAAAAAATAGAGTAAATAAACATTTATGCATTGGCAGTCATAAAACGTGCGAGAAGGAAGGTCGTGTCGTCACGCTCACTCTTTTTATGACCGCAACTTTATAAAGGGTGTAAAACACCTCTTAACGAAGCCGAAAGGCACTGGTTCTCCCTGTCATTGCGATAATTTTTTTGTTCGTCACCTTAGTTACGGAGATATTAGGGGTCAAAGTTCCAACTTTTTGACAAGTATTTTTTTAAATACAAGTTTTTGACGTGACAACGTCTTATAAATTGGTTTGCCGGGTGACACTTCAAGAAACTGCGTTACGCTCCGCTCACGTTATGCGCTCACAATGAGAGCGAGTGAGAGGCACGCGTGCCTTTCACTTTTTATGTCTGTCTCTCTCGCTCTTAGGCGGGCTAACCATGCCCGAGTGGAAGGGACGCGTGCCTCTATATATGTATATTTGTATATAAATACGTATGTATGTGTAAAGGTAAAAATAAAATTTTGTTAATATGAAATTCAGTGCGAGATTCTTTGTATAAATTAATGTTTTAAATATAATTCTTTGTATAAATAAATGTTTTAAATTGTTACTATTATTTCATCCTTCTTCCTACTATACGAATGAATATTCACATTAAAATTATTTTACCACTCAAAGTCGTTGTCACGTAAAACTTTCGCCCGTATACCGACTTTACAGGCAACCAATTTTTTAATGTAAGATATTTACTTTAAACACTTCCACGACCCCCGTACTATTCAATCCATCAGAACAATGTTTTGAGTGCGTAACATTGAGTTCTACCACAAAACATGATTTTACACCCCCCAAAAAAAAGTCGTTTCCCAGCAATAATTTTTGCGTATAGTTACTTAGTTTCATGTACAGAATGCTTGGTTGACGGCTTCGTGATGAGGTGATTTACACGGTGTATGCACGTACCATTTCAGTACAGTGTTACAAAATTTTTTGGCGCTCAAATGACGATGATGGACTATTTGGCGCAATCAATTATTTACCTCTAAATTTGCATTCATTTTGATTATTATTTAACGTTACAATAAGTTTACATAGCCAGAAGGCGACGCGGTAGACCTCGCAGGAGATGGCGGGATGAACTGGACAGAACCAACGACCAGTGGTCCACATTGGCCCTGGATCGAAGGATTTGGAAGTCATGGGAAGAGGCTTTTGCCCAGCAGTGGGAAGACAGGGTAACAGTAACAATAAGTTCGTGTTATGGTTGCTGCGCAGGTAAATTATCTGTGAAAAGACTGTACAATATTGAATGGCGTTCGATTGAATAACTTCTATATAGTATAAAAAAATATCTAACTTCTCTATAGTTCTCTATAGTTATTTATGGATTTTTTTTGTATAGGCTTCTTTATGAAAGAAGAAATTCAAATTTTCTTCCGATTTTTTCAATTTACCGGTCCTTGACAAGCGGTATGTTAAACAAAATAGATTAGCGGCCGTAATACGCATGTATTTAACGAGTTACAATCATGAAAATCATCAATACAACCATTTATGTACATTCTAAACCATTGAATTACTATTTCATCAAATAATTTTTTAAACAACATACAAAGTGACACGTAACCTGCTAACAGCAAAAAACGTAAGAAAATTTGACTTTCGTGGCGTTTAAAGCGGCAAAAGTCCATTTTGCAGTAAAAAAAAAACAAGATGGCGCCGTTAGTTCCGATTTTGACCACACGTCAAAGGTTCCTTGCACAGTTGAAGATTGAACTAGTAGTCAGTAGATGGCGCTTTAGTAGCGAGGTAGTCGAGGGCCCGCTGTATCGCAGGTGGAATGGGCGGCGGTGTGGGGATGTGGTCCCCTCGGGCCTCGAAACCGTTCTCGCCGGCCGTGTAGAGAACGTTTATCACCTGAAATGAACAATGAATGGAGTAAACAAATTTTCAGGACAGTTATAGGGATGTGATAGGTGAGCAAAAAGAAAGTATAGATGCCTGATGCCTTTGCCTTTTTTCGCCTCTGAAATGATGACATAGATAGAGGCCGAAATTAATTGGGAGCGCCCAATCAGGCAATTATGGCATACCTACATACACAACGTTGCAAAAAATGGAGCATTTGGACATTGTAATCTCAAATTACATAATTATCCGAATTTTCCGAGGCAAGTTGTAAAATGTTCGAGCTCGCTTCGCTCACTTTTGCAGCCTAGTTCATCTTGAATTTTAACTTTGTCTAGTCGCCATAATTTTAACCTGTGCAAGGTACGTAAAGTATCTCTTGAATCTTGACTTTGTGTAAAATTCTACCAAGTAACTTCTGTGTCATGGATCTTCAGCCAACTTCTTCTTGAATCTTCTCCTTGTATGTAAGTCGACTAAGTATCTCCTGTATAGGTGGATACAGACTTTGCGAGGCATGCGCCACGAACGGTGCACAACGAATGCCGCGGCCATACTTTGGCTCGCCTTCGCACGTGCGTAGCACATGCCTCGCCACGAATACAAAGGTACACACCTTGCGAGGCATTCGCTGTGCGTTGTTCGCGGCGCATGCCTCGCAATGTCTGTATACGGCTTTAGAAGGGTCGAAACCATTCTAACATGTCCTAGGTAGGGTGTTAGTTCCTTTTGTTATTTGAATTGTCTCCATAAATCGATTAAGCAGCATCTATTTATTTATTTATACAAATACTTGCTACACTTACAGTTTAAACCAAAGCGTGCAGCAAGCCAACAACATAACAAATTAAAATTAACATTTCTGAAAAGGACTAAAGAAAAGCTATTTTCCTGCAGTTAAATTTGAGGGGAGCTTAAATTTTCTTTTGTACTACTCCTACACTTTTCAAACAACTCTTCAAAATTAGTAACTTCTTCTTAAAAAAAGTATGGAAAATCAAACCAATCAGAGGTCACCAAGATGGTAATATTTTTGATAGAAAAGCTTCAGCAAATAGTAAAAATAAACTTATCCCTAATAAATCCGTTTTTACTCGCACCCTTCTGACTGGCCCAAAAGCTGGCGACGCGTCGAATTCTTTAACAAGGAGTTCAAATTTAAATTCAAATTTCCTTCAGGGTGCGAGTAAAAACGGATTTATTAGGGATAAGTTGATTTTTACTATTGCGACGCCCTTGTCAGTTAGTCTATCTATACAAATACATATTATGAAGATGAAGAGTTTGTTTGTTTGTTTGAACGCGCTAATCCCAGGAACTACTAGTCCGATTAAAAAAAAAACAGTTTTGGATAGCCCATTTATCGAGGAAGGCTATAGGCTATATATCATCACGCTACGACCAAAAGGAGAGGAGCAGCAATGAAAAATGTTGCGAAAACGGGGAAAATGTGACGCAGACTAAGCTGCGGGGGACAGCTAGTCTATCTATACAAGGTGTTGTTTTGCATTCTCGTCAAAATTCAGGAGGTTGTCACAAAAGGCATAAAGAATCAATTAAAATTATGGTACCTGGTTAATTAGTAATAAACGCTGATTTTTTTGGTGTTTATGTGTGTCAGTATTTTAGAATAACTCCCATAACGTGGTTTAGGGAATAAGAAATTATCGAATAAACGTTTGAGATTGTTTGTATGTGTGGAAGCGCGGTTAAAGGGTAAGAATAAGACGGCTCACATTTAAAACAAGGGTGGTTCACACTTACCGATTTTCATAAATAAGAAAAAAAATAAAAATTTCCTACCCATTTTATTATTGATTTGGGTCGAGAATCATTACCATAGTTACCACCTTGAATTTAACGAGGTTGCAAAACAACACCTTGTATAATAAAAGTTTACCTGTCCATCGGGCGCTGTGTATTGGTACTGTCCCTGCACGAACAGACTCGGTTCTCCCGAACTGCTAGGCTCCAAGCTGCCTTTCTGCTCGTGGTAGATTCCGCCGGCTGTGGATACGGAATTATAAAGGTTTAATCTTAAACTTTTAAATGAGCAACATTTTTATTTATTTTCTTAATGTTATTGTTTATTATTTAATTAATGTATACGAGGGGCGCCTACTATACGGCAATAAATGAAAATGCTGTAAGAGGTTAGTTTGGATTTAGGAGGTAATCCCTGAACAACTCATCCGATTTCCAAAACACTTAAAATTTTTGGCTCTCTGTCTTTTTGTTTCGGCTAATCTCCGAAACGGCTGGACCGATTTCGACAGGACTTTCAATGATAGCTGATGTTATAAAGAGTAATTAAGACTACTTTTATTTTCGAAACAAGAATTAAGTTTTCGTGCAAACAATAATACCCTTGAAATTTTGTTAATAAAATCCGTTTCAAATAGGGAAGTAATATTTTAATTTTACGCGAACAAAGTTCGCGAGCAAAAGCTTTTGTAATGAATAAAACGTTACATGTCTGCAAGGCCCATCTATAAGACCCGTCATCATGTGGCCCGTCGTAATCTTGTCGGATGATCTCGTCATCTTTCTGACTCGAAGAGAAGGAGGCTGCTGCCAGGACCTGGAACAAGAAGAGATTCAATTAGCGGAACTCCTTGTTAAAGAATTCGACGGAGGAAGCGGGCGTCATACAAATATCATCTGCCTAGCCTTTTCTCAACTTTAAGGCCGGCTTCAAGTCTAACCGAATGCAGTTGAATATCTATATTTTACATGGAGCGACTGCCTATCTGACCTCCACAACCCAGTTAGTACTGGGTATTGGGTGATGCGATATCCCTTGGTAAGAATGGTTGTCAGACTTTAGGGCAACTGACTGCCTGTAACGACAGTCAAAGATCTACATGGCTTTATATGCCGTCGAAGTAATATCTGTCATATTAAAGCTACAATCATTTCATCTGCCTAGCCTTTTCCCAAACTATCTTGGGGTTGGCTTCCAGCCTAACCGGATGCAACGTACCAGCAGTTTACATGAAGCGCCTGCCTATCTGACCTCCACAACCCAGTAACTGGGAATTACGATTTGGTCACCCATCCACGGACCAACCTCGGCAAGCTCAGCTTAACCTTAAAGATCGACCCGTGCGGCTGTTATTATTTAGCCACAAGCTCCTCAATATATTAAAGTTAAAATAATGTTTCTATATTCCATTTCAGTTTTATCTGTGATGCCAATGCTCCTTGTACATCACAATGCCTCGGGTGCCTTCATACTGCAGATAGGTGGCGCGTAAACCAGTATATTGTTACCTACGTTGTCTGCTTTACGAGAACATTCTAGGATTACGTTCGAGTCTAGAATGATCCATTATGTCTAGAAGAATCGAGAATAATCCTTGAATGATCTACGATGGAAATGTCTAGAAAGTCCGAGAAAGTTCTGGACCTTTCCGGAACTTTCTAGAAGGATCGGTTCCACTATGGAGCTATCTAGAAGGTTCAGGAAGATTGTAGAACTTTCTCAAAGGCCGCTGACGTACGTGAACTGATAACCGAGAAGAACCCGGCCATCCGTGCCTACAGCAACTTTCCCTGCGACGCGAACAAAGCTCACATGCGTTATTTACAGCGTGCTGTAAAGAAGCGCACTAGTGAGCATCGTTCAGATCAATGGGACAAGACGCTGAGCGAACTCGAGCCCACCCACCTTGCCTTCTGGCAGCTGCAACGAAAGTTGCGTGCCACCTAGTAAGGGCAAAATGTTATTTAATTTATCCATCAGTTTTTTTTTTCAGTTGAACATCGGACCCTGTATGTGTGCCCGGTTGATGGCAATAGAGTCGTCCCCTTGGGGTCGGCTTGACTAGAGCGTTTACGCTTTACGACATTTCATACAAACTTTCAAGTCGTTATTTTCCGAAATGACTGAACTGATTTTGATGAAACTTCGTACACATAAGCAGGATACACAGATCTAAAAAGTTACTAAAAAACATTTTCGAAAAATAGTGTTACAGTTAAATTAGCCCAAATTTAAATTTTCTATAGAAACAGAAAATTCCAATTATCTCTTGTTTTAAAACACATTTTGAAAATATTTTTTAGTAACTTTTTAGACCTATGTATCCTGCTTATGCGTATAAAGTTTCATTTAAATCGGTTCAGTCATTTCGGAAAAAAACTACTTGAAAGTTTGTATGAAAAGCGGTAAGGAATAAACGCTCTTAAGCAAAACTGAGGAAATATTGGTGTATTTATTATTATCTGCCTAACCTTTCTAGAATTAATGGCGTGATGATAAGTTAAGTAATTGGACTAGCTAGTCAAAAAACCTCATTTTAACTTATTCATATATTTTAAGTAGGTAAGTTCATTAAATTTAAAACCTTTTATAATCTCCGCCAGGGTTATCTCAGATTTCTACACCACCTTTTGAAGACACCCAAAATATTACGAAAAACGTTTTTATTCTTTACCATCCAATTATTACTGTTTGTATACAAATCGCATTAGCACGTTTTATATTATCTGCATGACCCTATCTTGCAACTTTGAAAGAAAGTAGGTACTTGAAAGTTATGCAATTATTACAAAACAGTTGCTTAGTTTTGATGCGCCCAAAGAGAATGGCTTGGAATGACAGCTCATGTCAAACATGTCACCGATTTGTCAAGATCGCGTCATTCAATATATACTTCTTCTAATATTAAAAAGCTGAAGAGTTTGTTTGGTTGAACATGCTAATTTCAGGAACTACTAGTTCGAATTAAAAATATATTTTAGTTAAAAGTCTATTTACCGAAGAAGGCTACCTAAACGCTATAAACAGCTATTATTTAGCGACACAGTTCAGCAGTCAATTTCATGTCATCACCATCTGCCTGGCCTTTTCCCAAACTATCTTGGGGTCGGCTTCCAGTCTAACCGGATGCAGCTGAGTACCAGTATTTTACATAAAGCGACTGCCTATCTGACCTCCACAACCCAGTAACTGGGTCATACGATTCCCCTTGGTAATACTGGATGTCAGACCATTGGCTTCTGACTACTCGTAACGACTGTCAAAGATCTATAAATGACAGCCGGGACCAGCAGCTTAACGTGCTTTACTAGGCACGGAGGAATAGGTGGTCACTCATCCATAGATGATCCTTGGCTTAACCTGAATTGACTCGAGCGTCTGTTATTATTTAGCCACGAGCTCCTCAGTTATGTAAATAAACTTAATAAACTAGTTATTAAAAACCACGCAGAAGACACGCCTATGACTCTATTATGCGATTTGTTGTCGCAACCGGTTGCTTGCAAGCTTCTCACGGTACAAAGATGTGGGTTACGAAGTCGAAATCGTTTCTTTTCTTTAGATATTTATTTGGGATCGCATTTAGCGATAGTGTGTCAATTTGGAGTTAAAATATTTCAACAGTTAAATGTTGAAATATAAATATATCATCACGCCTGTATACCTCTACGGATTAGGCAGAAGCGAGTATACTTAATAGGGATGAAGACTGGGTAAAGAAAACGAAATTCTATTTTGTCCGTCAGACAGGTAATACAAAAATTAGACACGTATTTTTTGTTTAATCAAAATATTAAAAAATTACTTAGTTCAAACTCATTAAATTTGGAGAGTGGGGGCTCACTACGTCACAAGTAGGTATAAAAATTACCTACACGTGACGTCATGCGCCATTTCAGCTCAATATATCTCCGTAATTTTATGACCACGTGAAAAAAAAAAAATACGTGTCCAATACTTTTCAAATCATCGTGTTGACTGCTTAGTTGGTCTTGTGGTCGCAAACGGTACATGTTGGACATCCCACCTATACGCACGAAGCGTTTTGGGAATACTTTTATTATGCGTACCGCTAAGGAGTTGAATTCCCTTTCGGAGTCTGTGTCTCCCGATAGCTACAATCTGGGGGTCTTCAGGTCAAGAGTGAATAGGTTTCTTCTAGGCAAGCGTGCTTCACCGTCGACCACATCATCGTTTACCATCAAGTGAGATAGTGGTCAAGCGCGAGCCTATTGATAATAAAAATAGTGCGTGGTCGTCCCTCCGAGCGGAAGAAGTGAAACTTCGTAATACTACACGCATGCGTTCGAGTGTCACGCATTCACTCTCGTTATTTTATTGAGCTTCTAAATAATTGTTGTACACTTTTTATTACATAAGTTTATCGAGGTTATTCTACTCATGGAAATTGAGCGAAGGCTGGTCACACCGAAGAGTCGAATGCATGACTGTTTGCACGCCATCTTGCGTACCTAGTAGAACTACGAAGTCACAAATCTTGTAATAGCGCCATCTCTTAATGGGTAATAGAAAATATTCCCCCTCCATTAGAACGTTAAACTTGTTGGAAGTCGCATAAGAAGTTACACTTCAAAAAAAAAAAGTGACTGCTGAGCATAAGGGCATGGGTTTGATTCCCAGGTTGAGCAGTGTTATTGGGTTTTCCTATCAAGAATTTCTCTGTAGTAGCCCCGTAGTCCGGATTTTTGCAGCACGCGTAGCATGACTACCGTAGAAACGGGCCATATCGACGGAAGAATCGACAAACTTTGACATTGTCATTGTCTATCTGTCATTTTGCGATTCTTCCGTAGACAAAGCTCGTTTCTACAGTGGTCATGCTACGCGTGTAGTTCATGGCCAATAAGCTCGCTGCCAATATGGGAAAATGTGGCTATTCTTTTAATTACATCTCAGCCTAACCCAGCAGACATTACAGGCATGATGTATTGTTATATTATCTTAAAAGCAGCTTCAATTCAAATCATCAATCAATAAACAATGAATGATTGATTAAAATGGCCTTTAAACTATTAATTTAAACTAAATATACAAGGTGTTGTTTTGCATCCTCGTCAAAATTCAGGAGGTTGTCAGAAAAGACGTAAATGATCAATTTAAATTACGATACCTAGTTAATTATTATTAGACGCTACTTTTTTGTTGTTTAAATTTGTCAATATATCAGAATAAACCCCTTAATTTAATATGGTTTGGGGCATAAGAAATTATCGAATGAACGTTTGAGATTGTTTGTATGTGTGAAAGCGCGGTTATAGGGCGAGGATCAGACGGCGTTAAAACACGGGTGGTTCACACTTACAGACATCCGTAAATAAAAAAAAAAAATATTACCTACTTATATTATTGATTCGGGTCGAGAATCATTAGCATAGTTACCTCCTTGAATTTGACGAGAATGCAAAACAACACCTTGTATAAAAGAGAATGTTATAAGCAGAGTGGCTTCTATCATATTTGATTTGACTTTCTATACCTAAGTTATTACCGGTTGAATAAGTCATGACCTTACTTTGAACTTTTAATCATCTTACTGGGTTTAGATTGTGGCTTATAAACTTCCTAGTCAGTCAAAATCAAAATATTTTACATTACATAGGCCTACATGGGCACTTGTAAAACGTAGACAAAAAGGTGCACGGTTCGGGTTGGTCGTTTCCTATGGAGAAGAACCGGCAAGAAACTCCATGGTTACTCTTTTAATAAAAGTTAACATAATATTGTAACATTAACATTATCCTAGCCTTTTCCTAACTATGTTACAGTCGGCTGCCAATCTAACCGGATGCAGTTGAATACCAGTATTTACTTTTATTTGTGTGTTTATGGTTTCGAGCGTATGGCAGACGTGGGCTGCAGTTGAAAATCAGCGACTGGCATTATGCTGAGCTGAGGCCGTTTTGGCATTAATAGTTTTGATAATTTATTTATTTTCTTGCTCTCTGAATGAATTCACAAAAACAATATTGTATGTGTCATGTTATAGATAGTTATAGAAGATATAGTTATATAACATAGTTTAATTAAGGACCACGCTAACGCATTAGGAATTCCCTGTAATGTTAGTAGTGTTTGCGTTGCTATGTAATGAATTCATTAAGATTTTTTACAAAGTTTCATTATTTTATAAAACCTAATATTTACATAACTAACTAAATTTAAACTAATTTAAAAACAACACGACAAAATACTCCTCCACATATCTGTCATCCGGAAACGTGCCCAGAAAACTGGCAGCATTGCCACGTTGAATGGCAATGCTAATTCTTTGCCCAAAGATATAGCCAGCCCTCTGGTCTCTCGAACTGTCAACCAGTCGACGAGATACTGTGCTTCTGTTTTTTTATACTGCCAATAAACACAATTTTCTTTCTTTCTATTTTACATGGAGCGACTGCCTATCTGGCTTCCATAACCCAGTTAATACTGAGTAATTATAATTATGATACTTCTTGTTAAGACAGGTTGTCAGACTTTCGGGCTTCTGAATATGTTACGATTGTCAAAAATCTACGAATGATAACCGGGATTAACGGCTCTAGGTGCTTTCGGATATGTGGTGGTTTCTCGCTTGATAATAGATGGTCACCCATCTACGAATGGATTGGAAATCATCAAACGACTCCTACGAGAGTCAGACTTGTACTGACTAAAACCCATCCATGTTCCTTCTTCGCCCTTTGTGTTCCAGGGCCACGCACGGTATCTCTTTCGAACAGTCCAGCAGCCCTGGCAGGCATCAGCCCTCTCGGACCCCTTCCGACTTGCTGACATCTCCTTGAGGCGCGCGTGGAACACGAACGCGCCGTCGACACGGTCTGTCCTCATAAGACGGACGGACGGTGAGCTAGCTCATTACTCACCGTCCACAGGCCCGCGCCTAAGGTGGCCCCCGACGCCCGGGGTCTCCCGCGGCGGCGGCTGGGACGTGAGGATCTCTCCCTCTCACGTTCCGCCACCTCCTTCGCTAGCATGACTGCTTCGTAGAAGGAGGCGACGGCTTCCCATTCCCTCTCACTCCAGACAATGGATTGAACCAGGGCCGGACGCGAGAGATCACCGTCGCCAATCAACCACGAACCGCCCTGGCTAGCGTAGCTTGCATACGGTCGACTCGTGAGGCTTTTGTTACTTAGCCACGAATTCCTTTACATTAATTTTAATTTCAATAACATCACGCTTCTAATCTCCGAAGGGTTCGCAGAGGTGTACCCCATCAAATAGTACACTTATATTCGGTCAGTTATGTTTAAGTCCCATATTATGTAATTGGGCGCGACCCTATTGCCATCAACCGGGCACGAATCCCGAATTCGTGGCTGCTACTGAAAAATTCCTGACGGGAAATCCAATAACACTGTTCTCGACATGGGAATTGAAACCAAGACCATGCTCGGCAGACGCACATGCGTCCACAAGACCAACGAAGCATTCCAATTTCAATAACAAGTTTAAATTAAGCATATCCAATAACTAAAAAACGATTTTATAACAACATAAATATTATAATATAAAATTGTAAGACAATAAAAAAACGCTACCTACTTACCTAATTTAATACAAAACAGTTTTTGCACCATATTTTTACGACGACGGTCGTAAAGCTGTAATTTTATTAACATACAGTGCCTCTTAAAGATACTTAACCTAAGTATTTTTTAGTACCCACTATGTTACCGTAAAAGTTATAAACTGTCACTTTTAAAATATATCAACATTTTATTGATTAAATTCAAACTCAAAGCATTTATTTCAATTAGACCATTATAGGCACTTTTAAAGGTAAAAAATATAGTCAACGCAAAGCTACAGTCCCAGTCACAAGGCATAATAACTTGTGAAAGTACTGTAGTTGCCCATTCCAAAGCGTAGATGTCTATGGAGAAGAATGTGCATGAAACTCCAGAACGGTGCAATGATTTGAGAACTATTGTAGAACATCTGAATAAAAAGAACGGAACGAATTAAATTGGGAATAGTTAGAGACATCCACACATTTGTGTCGTTTATGAGCTACCAGGGAAGCCGCATGTGCAGAACTAGACGAACTAGAGCCAAACTTCTGTATCTTCAATGTAGTCCTTAATTTTTTAATTATGCTTTTCTTTCTGTTTACACCTTCGGGCTAACAAGCGTTATTATGTTAAATCTTGAATTGTAGTAGTGGATATTTCTAGTTTAACGGTAACATTTAATTGGCGAATAATATTGGTGCAATAAAAAAGTTAATTAATTTATTGTTCATTCCATTTAGTTGATTAACGAAATACCTAAAGGGTGTAAAACACCTCTTAACGAAGCCGAAAGGCACTGGTTCTCCCTGTCATAGCGATCATTTTTTTGTTCTAAACCGTACCTAGGAACCTTCTAGTTACGGAGATATTAGGGGTCAAAGTTCCAACTTTTTGACAAGTATTTTTTTAAATACAAGTTTTTAATGTAAGATTTTTACTTTAAACACCTCCACGACCCCCGTACTATTCAATCCGTCCATCAGCACAATGTTTTGAGTGCGTTACATTGAGTTCTACCACAAAATATGATTTTACATCCCCCAAAAAAAAAGTCGTTTCCCAGCAATAATTTTTGCGTAAAGTTACTTAGTTTCATGTACAGAATGCTTGGTTGACGGCTTCGTGATGAGGTGATTTACACCGTGTATATTTTTCTATTATTACATAAGAATCAAAATAAAACCTAATTTATTGATTAAGTCTAGGATTAGAAGTAAGTTAAAAAACTAAATTGAATTAATTTCTAATTCAGTTGGAATGGCAAAAAAAACAATGACATTTAAAAAATAGTAAAAGAAAAAACGAGTTGTATTTCTAAGTATATATCAGTATTTTTAGAGATCACTGACATCGGTGTAGAAAAATCAGTCTTTCTTTCGCGAGAAAGTGATGGTCGCAAAAGATCCATATAGTTGACGCACTCTGCGCTGGAAGGCGCACAATGATCGGACACAGACAATTAATTCTACGTGATCTTTTGTTCCACAAACTTTCTTTGTATGATAACTTGATTTAAGCCTCAATTACCTCAAATATTTGCTTTAAAGTATTGTAGAGGTGTAAATATATGATGTTTTGACTAGATATGGCTCACGGTATGCTGTTTCGTTTGCCTGTTCGAATGCATCAATGCATAGAATGATTGCATGTGTAAGACTGCATAGTTGTATACTACCACAGTGGGTCGTATCTAGTCGTGTTAATATAGTTTACCATTATAATGATATTCAAGATTTTTTGAAAAAGAAAAAGGCCATAATAGGGGATCGGACTAGGTAAAGAAAACGACATTCTATTTTGTCCGTCAGACAGGTAATACAAAAATATTAGACACGTATTTTTTATTTTATCAAAAAAATACTTAGTTAGAACTCATTAAAGTTGGAGAGTGGGGGCTTACTACGTCACAAGTAGGTTTAAAACTTACCTACATGTGACGTCATGCGCCATTTCAACTCAATAATTTATCTCTGTAATTTTATGATCACGTGAAAAAAGAAAAAATACGTGTCCAATACTTTTCAATAAACTACCCGACGGACAAAGAAAAAAAAATAGGATTATCCCCTATTGTCTATGTGGTGCTAAGCAACTAGGCTTATCCCACTTGTGAAGGTCCCTTTGTGTCTATTGGCCTTGTTTTGTTGTCTGCTGCTGATATGGAGGGAAGTGGAAATTATGTTTTTCTTAATATTTCTTAATTATGTTTTATTATTTTCTGACTAATTTAGTTGCAGAATCCAAGACAGTTAAATTGTTTCTATTTACCTTCGTCGAGCTTCATTGCCTCGGACCTCTTGTTTGTCGTCACTGTTGATTCTGGCTTTTTGAATTTGCAGTGGGCTTGGCCCATAAAGTAATTAATGGCTACGTTATCCTTAACATGCCACTTGCCAGAATCAAATTCACAAATTCATAAATAATTTAATAATTAAGAAATACACAAATGTCCGGGCAATCAAGGCTTAAGCAATGAAATTATATGCCGTCCCCAAATTATTTAGATAGCATTCAAAGTTAAATGACAAATATCAAATTGTCGTTCCAAAAAGGGCAACACTTGCCCTTCACGATGCAACATCTCATTGTTTTGTCAACGTATCCGAACTGACGACATTTTGGCGGGAGTCTTGACATGTAACTGTCACTCAAGTGTCAAAGTATTTGCCCTTATAAATTAGGGACATCCTGCGACCTTTGCTTACTGTACCGTTCTTCACTCGACCTCAACTCGTATCGGTACGAATACGAAGATCTGTTACCATAGAGGGTAAATTACCTAGCGAAATTCGACAGACGTGATTGGTAATAAGCAGTGATAGACTTGTGGAATGACTGTCGGACTGCCATTGTCATAGATCTCAACTTCGAACCCATAACACGCACCTCTGATTTTCCAGAAATACAAATCGATACAGAAATCAAGTTAACAATCAAGAAACATATTTTTATTTAAAACGGGTCTTGAATCTATTGTCCCCAATTCTCTACCGCATTCCTACACCTTTCGAAACTGACAATTATAATTAATAGAGATTGCAACACTGAAAATCGGTTTCACGCATACTTTTTTATTGCAATTTTCTAGTCATATTGCTAAATAAGTGTTCTTGAAGTTGAACTATCACGAAGAATGGTTATTTCCCAAAGGTTTTAATAATGTTAAGCCTAGGTTTAGTAATTCTTAATTACTAATTAGCAACTTTACCATTTACATATGCTTACAAACTGCCATTATTGTTACATAATACTGTACTAGTGTTCGCAACTCAACTTTACGTACGCAACGGGCATCTTGACATAGTATAAAACAAAGTCGCTTACCGTTGTCTATACGCTTAGATCTTTAAAACTACGCGATGGGTTTTGATGCGGTTTTCATCAATAGACAGAATGATTAAAGAGTAAGGTTTACCTATGTGTATAATTATTTATCCCTGAAAAACACATAAAAATTTCCACGCGATCGAAGTCGTGGGCACCAGCTAGTTTCAAATTTAATCGAAACTTTTCGACGGACTTTTATTAGCTTGCTATGTATTATTGAAACAAAATCTTTGAACGTGATTTTGAAAAAAAAAACACTATTGTACGTGAAAAAAATTAAGTGGCTCGATTTATTTGCTCCCAAGTGTGTAACTCTTACTAGTCCTATTTGAGTCATATGAAACTTGAATAAAGATAATTCTATTCTATTCTTTAAGGGTTCCGTTTTTGGCAACACAGCCCTCATACACACAGTCACATATATACCTACAGTCGAGTGGTAAAATCTCTCGAGTAAAATGCATGCAATAAGTGCAATGATAGTCGTCGTAATTCACAAGTGATAAGATTCGTAAATTCGCAATGTTCAATAGATAAAAAATCATTTGCCACGTCATGTATTAAGAATCACTTGAGAACGGCTCGAATGATTTGACAGTTTTTTTTTTGGTGTGTTCGTAATTGTCAAGAGGAGCTCGTGGCTATAAAATAATAAAAGCCGCTCGTGATCGATCTTTACGTTAAGCCGTGCTTGGCTAGGTTGGTCCGTGGATGGGTGACCACCCGTTACATACCGAGTTTACTCCGAGTCTCGGAAAGCACGTTAAGCCGTTAGTCCCGGCAGTCAATTGTAGACTTTTTTTCTTTTTGAAGTGAAACTTCTTATGCGACTTCCGACAAGTTTAACGTTTTCATGGAGAGGGAATATTTTCTATTACCCACTAAGAGATGGCGCTATTACAAGATTTGTGACTACGTAGTTCTACTAGGTACGCAAGATGGCGTGCAAACAGTCATGCATTCGACTCTTCGGTGTGACCAGCCTTCGCTCAATTTCCATGAGTAGAATAACCTCGATAAACTTATGTAATAAAAAGTGTACACCAATAAACAATAAAATATTATTTAGAAGCTCAATATAATAACGAGAGTGATTGCGTGACACTCAAACGCATGCGTGTAGTATTACGAAGTTTCACTTCTTCCGCGCGGAGGGACTCCACGCACTATTTTATTTTTTTTAACTTTGCCCCACACTAGGAATTTCTCCTGTATCGTGGGTGCGTTTACAAACATTTAAACTCACATACACAAACAGCCAGACCCGGAACAACTATCTGTAGGCCATGCAAATATTTGTTCCGTGCGGGGATCGAACCCGCGACACGCAGTGCAGCGGTCGATCGCTCAACCACTGCGCCAACCGTGTCGTCTGTATATTTTTGTCAGTGGTAATAGGTAGTCAGTGGCCTGAAAGTCCGAAAACCAGTCTTACTAAGGGGTATCGTGTTACCTAGTACTGACAGGGTTGTGGAGGTCAGATAGGCAGTCGCTCCATGTAAAATACTGGTATTCGGCTGCATCCGGTTAGACTGAAAGCTGACCCCAACATAGCTGAGAAAAATATAACAGACTTCCAAAAAAAAAACACTAAAAAGTTGAAGATAATTTTACTTTCGGCAGTCGCGGGTGACTTGTATGTTTCATTTACTTTTTTTGCCACCAAAACTTTAAAATTCAACATTTAAAATTCATATGGGCTCACCGGGCAAGCTTTCACGACCAAATGAATAAAGAATCATCTAAATCGGTCCAGTAATCACTGAGAAATAGGTGTACATACGTGAAAAATGTACGTATGAAATAAAAAAAAAGTTCATAAAATAAAAACTACTGGGCCAAACTATGTTAAATTTTATGGGACCAAATGGCAAATAATCCGCATCAAACTAAAGAAGAATCAAGCAAATCGGATCATAAATGTCAGCGTAATCGGTGTACATACATAAAAAAATACCAATCGAATTGAGAACTTCCTACTTTTAGAAGTCGGTTAAAAAGGCAGATGATGTAATTGTCAGGACAAGGTTTGTAAAACATTATCTTTTAATACTTAGTAACGATGGCACTTACCTATTAAATTAGTATGGATTTACATACTTAACTTCAAAATCGCGGTCCAACTATCTGCCTATGTGTTTATTTCGCAAATAACTTACAGTTTATTGAGATGTCTAGAGTGTAACACAGTTTACTCTGTAATTATAGAAAATTAGCTTTTGCCCGCGGCTTTGCTCGCGTACGGAAATTATCAAAATTTTAAATACTATTTCACCAATTCGTACTAAGCGTTTCAAACGACTTTCATAATGCGCACAGCAAAGGAGTGGAACACTCTGCCTGCGTCTGTGTTTCCGAACGCTTACAACCCTAATGTCTTCAAAGTTAGAGTGAACAGGCTTCTTCTGGGTAAGCTCGTACCATCGTCGACTTTGTCTCTGTCATCTGGCCTAGACTAAAAAAAAAATCTTCATTACGTGTCGATGGCAATCTAAATTGTGTTGGCCAAGAACTGAGCCACTTATTTGGCGCCCTCTGTAGCGTCCATTATTTAGCAATATACATAGCATAAGACACTCAGCGATAATGTAACTTAGCGTTATTGAAAGATTATCGAAATCGTATCAGTTTTTCCGAAGATTATATCACTTACATTCAAACTAAAAAATCTGCTTTTTTATATCATATAGTCAACATAAAGCATTGCTTTGATAGCAAGGTTGATGGGAGAATCCATATTAAAGCTAAATATTTGTTGTGTACTTATAAGTTTGCGAATAATTAGTTTGAGTATGGTCCTTAAGATTCCCAAGGTGAACAAACGCTTATCACAGTAGCAAAACCGCTCAATAGCTGCCATTGGAGGGATCCCTTCTTTTCGCATAATGTTCTTTGTCCTAATATACTTCGGTATAACGATTTTGGCACAATTTGTTTTGGCATAATAATATTTCGGCATTATTTTTTTAGGCATACATTTTATGTTGGCATAATCATCTTATAGACTAATTTGTTTTGGCATAAATTTGATTCAAATAACGTTGGTAGGCCTAAAAATTAAACTAACTAGGTTAAAAATTTAATAATGTGTGCAACAAAAGTTAGTGACAGAACCGAATTGCTGCAAAACCGACTCCACGTAGTCTTGTTTGTCCTACCCCTAGAGTGTAATTTAAAATCGCGTAGGCGCGTGGGGCCGTCGGAGGCCCGCAGCGCCGGAGCCGTGACAGAAACCCTGCCTGCTGCATGTTACATGCTTGCTTGAATGCTGCATGCTGCATGCTTGCTTGCATGCTTGCATGCTTGCATGCTTGCATGCTTGCATGCTTGCTTGCATGCTGTATGCTTGCTTATAAAAAAGTTATGCTTTAGAACTTTATGCTTAATAAATTTATGCTTTAGAATATTATGCTTAATCATTATTATGGTTAAAGAAATTATGCTTAAAAAAATTATGCGTAAGCTGTTATGCGTAATTATATTATGCGAAAATATAATTATGCTAAACAAAATTATGCTAAGTTATATTAGGTCTTAAAATTTTATGCAAATGGATAGGGAACCGCCATTGGATAGCCTGTTTCATTTCGAAAACGTTTCCTAATGCAAAAATTGCCGCCTTTTTCCGTGTTCCTAAAGTACTCAAGAAACCATCATCATCTGCCTGCCTTTTCCCAAACTTTGTTGGGGTCGGCTGCCAGTCTAACCAGATGCAGCTGAGTATCAGTATTTTACTCGAAGCGACTGCCTATCTGACCTCCACAACACAGTAACTGGGTTAATACCCCTTGGTAAGATTGGATGTCAGACTTTTTGCTTCTGACTACATGTAACGACTGTCAAAGATCTACAAATGACCACCGGGACTTAGGCTTAACGTGCTTTCCGAGGCACGGAGGAAACTCTGTATGTAATTATGGTCACCCATCCACGGACCAACCTAGGCAAGCACGGGTTAACGTGTGGCTGTTATTATTTAGCCACGAGCTCCTCCATTCCATTTTATGTCTTTTAAATAAACAAACAATATGTCTTGTAAATATATTATAGTACATTGTTACCCTAGGGGTGAAAGTTACTTATTTAGTCCCGAGACGGGGTTTGTGGTGGTGCCCGAACGTAGTGAGGGCGCCAATAGCTCGAGGGACTAAATAAGTCTTTAACCCGAGGTAAACACTGTGCTTTTCATTACGAATACGAGGTAATAAAAACATGAATTAGCTAATGAAAAAATTTGTCAATTTTATTTTACATAAATGAACAACTTTTCCCGCCTATTTTGTTTTTTTTTTCTGTGGCCAGCCAGCTATTCAGCCATAATTTTTAATTTTCATCATTGAAAAAATGGTAAATATTTTGCCCAAATCTATGTTATTTTAAAGCAATTGTTTAAACTAAATTTAAATAATAAAGTTATTAAAAAATATAGATTCTTTAATCAATACTTAACTTTAAGTTATTTCAATTTTACATCGTGGCTGCATAGAAAGTTGGACCATGGTCCAATAAAAATTTGAAAACAGAACTATTTTTTTTTTATAATTTGGCATCTGTCAGTTGAAAGCGATTCTCCCTAGGGCTGAAAAGTATTACTTTCAACCCGCTCTTCAGGCAACTTCAGATCTACTTTCAGAGTATGAGTAATGAAATAGTATATTGTGTATTAAGGGCGGTAAGTAAGGAATTACGATCGAGGCTCTAGTAGAAGCCCGAAGTCGAAGACTGAGGGCTTTCTGAGTCGAGGTTCGTAATTCCCGTACCGCCCGTGAAACATACAATGTTTTTCATCACACTTGCGAGTTAATAATTATCAATATACACAAGTCAGCACATATTATTACGAAATACGGATTAAAAATATGAACTGATTTACGGATGGCGGGCTGTTTGCCCACACCACAGATTATACAAATGTTTTGTTCAGAAACGTTAAAGGCAAATACTTACCTAGGTATACAGCCATGACGGAGTATAAAAAACAAAAAAAAAACGACGTTTTGATACAAAAAACTATCGATTATTTAGATTTTAGAACATTAGTTGAGTAATTAAATAACATGTAGCGAGATTGAATGAAATTCCTGTTTAAATAACATTTTAAGACAATTTTTCAATTGCGTGTAAACTCCTTGCTTGAACTTGCATGACCTGTGTGCTGTCATGCTGTGCTGTAAATTAAAAAAAAATTACTTACCGCCCTAGGGTTTTATAGGGGGCATTACAGCCAAGTTAACCTGCATGTTATGACACTGTTTACGTGCAAGTGTGATGAAAAATATATTGTTGTAAATATATTATATTTAGATTTCAGATATTAAATTTATTTATATATATTAATTCTATTATTTAAATTGAGAGGTTAACCGTGGTCATATGCAACCTTGAGTTAAAGTTTATGATCTTATTACGTTAGAATTAGAATGTATTTTTTTTTGTATTCTGGCAATTGGTAAAAGAAAAGAAAAACCAGATATGTAAACAAAAGTCACGTTTTGGTATTTTTTTTACAAATTCCATTAGTCTTGAATAAATAATTAATAGGTATATATTTATATCTGAGATCCTACCTTATATAGGCTACCTAGTTTATATCTGCTTAATGCTAATGGCTATTAATAATTATAATACCTATGGCACAGTAGATGTGACCCCTGCCCCATTTAAAATGGTTAGTATTATTAAATTACATCAAGCAGAAGTCGAATTTTCGCTTTCAGAGTTCAAAGTAGCATTTGATCCTAGATCCAACAATCTTTAAAAAACCAGCCAAGTGCGTGTCAGAACACGCACTGTGAAGGGTTCCCTAGCCGGATTGATTAATTTAATATTTTATCAAGCATCTTACATTTGCAGTTGAAAAGAAAGACTTTGGGGAGCTCGTGGCTTAAAAACAGCCGCTCGGATCGATCTTGCCTTGGTTGGTCCTTGGATGCGTAACCACCTATTACATGCCGAGTTTCCTCCGTGCCTCTGAAACCACGCTAAGCTGTTGTTCCCGTTTGTTAATTGCAGATTTTTGACAATCGTTACAGGTAGTCAGTGGCCCAAAAGTCCGACAGCCAGACTTACCAATGAGTATCGTATTACCCAGTACGTCGATTCTGTAAAATTCAGACGACAACTCACATCTCACATCGGTATCCACTGTCACTTCGCGTAAGGTTCAAAATGACCTTGATTTTGTAGCCAAGGGAGCGTCGAAGTGACGGGGGAATTACCTTACAGAATGCCACTTCTTACGTCATCTCATACTTTATCTGTCAAAACCTCCCCGTTAATTTAGTTCAACTCGCTGACACGCTCGTAGTGGTGGCGCTAGTGTTCGAATTATCAACCGGGTTTTTAGAATGCCAATCAAGAAACTCACAGCGGATTCAGATTCGAAGTTCTAAGTGAGGTCTTACAGAATCACACCATAGTAATATCTGGGTTGTAGAGGTCAGATAGGCAGTCGCTCCATGTAAAATACTGGTATTCAGCTGTATCCGGTTAAGTCTGCTTGGTTGACGGCTTCGAGAAGAGTCCGTTTACACTCTGTTACAACTCTGCGTACTTGGCAAGTCTCTGATATTATTACTGGTGGAAGCCGAGCTCTCCAAGAGCCTTACCTAACGTACTAGCCTTTTTTTCAATTTGTCTTCAATTCTGTCAGACTCGTACTGATTAAAACCAAACCGGTGTTCCCTCGCACACTTGTGTTAGGGGGCAGCGGGATCTTATGCGTCCAACATCTTTCACTGACGCGAATTTACTCTGGTGGTTGCGTGAATGTCATGCTCACTTAGATATCACGGTGGCGAGTATGTCTGGTCAATTATTTCGCTTCAATATGGTTGAGTTGAATGATGGCTGATACATGCGTCATGTTCGTGAACGGGCGCTGTCAGTTGTGACTGGTCATCTCTCAGCTGCCACGGTTTATTTTAATTAATTAAGTTTTGAATTAGTGTTTAGACTTTTACTCTGGGCGCTCTTAACTTGCCCGTATTTCTACATCGTTCTCACCTATTTGTAATTCTCAACATGAATGATGTAACCAAGAATTTGTAACATATTTTGATTTTTAAAAGAGGTTCCATGGAGTTTCTGGCCCATTCTTCTCCATACTCTAGATCGAGATCGAGATCTACGCTATGGAATGGGCAACTACAGTACTTTCACAAGTTATTTTGCCTGTGACTGACTGTAGCTTCGCGTTTTTTTTTGTTTTTGACTTTCTAAAGTGCCTGTAATTGTCTAATTGAAATAAATGCTTTGAGTTCAAGTTTTAAATGCGACTTCCGCTGCCCCGGACTAGTAGCCCGCGCCATCTGCGGGCCTCGTCCCAGTGGGGAATGAGGTGTAAAACTCCCCCGTTACGTCTAAGAGAGGCGCGCGTGGAACACTAAGCGTCGCCTCCTCTGGTCCAGTGTGAACGAATGGACTGACTAAATTAACCTAACTTACTAATCTTTTAGCATTTAACACATTCAGTGTTTCAAGCTCATCGCGCGCCTAATTTTTACACATTTTGATTAAATCAGTCCCCAAGGTAAAAACATTAAAAATATTTGGTAATATAAATAATAATTATGCATTATTAATATGTTAAGTGTCATTCCTATGCAGATTAAAAAACATAATCAAAGAAAATATTATTAACGAATCGTCATCGTCGTCATCTTCATCTGCCTAGCCTTTTCCCAAACTTTGTTGGGGCTTCCAGTCTAACCGGATGAAGCAGAGTATCAGTATCTATTTTACATGAAGCGACTGCCTATCTGACCTCCAAAACCCAGTAACTGGGTAATACGAAACCCCTTGCTAATACAAGATGTCATTTTCGGCTTCTGACTACTTGTAACGACTGTCAAAGATGACACTAATGACATCCGAGACCAACGGCTTATCGTGCTTTCCGAGGCACGGAGGAAACTCGGTATGTAATTATGGTCACCCATCCACGGACCAACCTCGGCAGGTACGGCTTAACCCCGACTTCGGCAAGCACGGCTTAACCTTGAAGATCGACCCGTGCGGCTGTTGTTTTTGAGCCACGAAGCTCCTCAACAACGGATCGCTACCAAGAATAAAATATGACGATGGACTTATTGTAATGCTGTAAAAAGACCCTTTCCGAAGCCGAAAGTCTCTTGTTCTACCCCTGTTGTCGTCATAGCAATCATTTCCTTGCTAGACCATACCCTTCTAGTTACAGAGATATTGGAGGTGAAAGTTCCAACTTCACAACTTAAATGCAAGTTTTTAATGTTATAATTTCACTTTAAATACCACCATGACCCCGTACTATTCAATGCATCCATCAGCACAATGTTTTGAGTGCTATTCATTGGGTCCTGAGTCCTACCGTGAAACATGATAATTCCCCCAAAAAAAAGTCACTTCCCTCCAAAAAATGCGCAGTTTCCTACTTTGATGTACGGAATGCTTTGGTTGACTTCGTGAAGCGACCGTTTACAGCTTGTATCCATACTAATATTATAAGTGCGAAAGTCACTCTGTTTGTTATACTTTGTTTGTTACCTTTTCACGACTAAACGGCTGATCGGATCGTAATGAAATTTGGCAAGGAGTTAGATTAATTCCTAGGGAAGGACATGGGGTATATTTTTTTCTTACACATCAAAATTTTCACGCGGTCGAAGTCGCGGGCAACAGCTAGTAAGACTATAAGCCGATCCAAACATAAATGTAGGTTATTTTGGGAAAAGTCTAAACAGATATATAATTATTTAAACTGACATGTAAGCAGATGTCTTTAAAATTATTTTAGAAAGTAAATAATAATATATTTAACATTGAAGTAACTTTGAACCTTGACTTTTAAAATCTAGATTTTTCAAATAACACAACTTATTATGCGATAAACAATAAGTAAGTTACAAGTTTCTTTTATCACTTAAGAACTAAAGAACGTACTTGCCTACCTTTTTTCAACGTTTTTCACTTTTGCTTTTTATTTTTAATATTATCAGCCATTTATTTTTATTTTAAGAACACAATAAATTATATTGAAGAAACTAGTCGTTTTTTTTTTGTTTTAATCTTAATTTTCGCAATAAGTTGATTATAATATTTAAAAAAAAAACTTGAAAAGATAAGGTCAAAGCTGTTGCAGACGTATTTTCAAAGAGACTAGAATTTACGGGTGAATATTATAGCTTATGCCACGGCTTCAACCGTGTTTTGTTCGGGAATTGTCCTACGGTATCGTACTATCGGGATAAAAGTATAAGTATCATATGTGCTATTCCAGACTATTATCTATCCCTGTGCTAAATTTCATCCAGATCCATTCAGTAGTTTTTGGGTGAAAGAGTAACAAACATCCATGCATCCTTAAAAACTTTCGTATATAACATTACTTCCCGAAGCCTTCCTTGTCACTCCTTCACGCCTCAATGTCTAAACGGATTTGGATGAAAAGCACACCAAATTTCATTCAAATCCGTTTAAACATTGAGGCGTGAAGGAGTAGGAGAAGAGAGAGGAGAGAGGACAAACACACTCGCTCACAAACTTTCGTTATAATATTAGTCTATACCTATGTTATTACCAACCACATATAGTGTGGTTGGTGATAAGTGACCGATACTTAAACAAATGATTGTACTCATTGTAACAATCAACTTTCCCAAAGAAATTTATAAATTATAAATTTATAAAAAAAAAATATACTCCTTCACTCTTATAGAGTAGACCCCCTGCTTCGAACATCCTCCGTTCCTACTTATCACACTACTTATGTCATTATTTTACGCTATATAGGATGACTGGTAATTTATTTTTTTAAATAATTCTCTTTTATCACAAGCTGATAGGCCACAGGCGCGCGCGCTAATTTCATACGGCTGTTGTATTATTGTATAAGCACGAAATCTTTAGTTTCTGCCGAAGTTACGGTAGTTTCCTACTCTGTATCACTTATGGACATGAGATTCGTTAGGCGCCCGAACTAAAAATGAATGACAACACGATTGGACAGTTGTCCTTACTCCCGATGTGTTTTCAAAACTCATGAATTCGAAAATATTAGGGAGTAGGGTACATTTCGAAGTTTATAGCTAGTTACGGACGGACCCGTATTTTCGTTGACGAACTTAGAGAGTAGACCCCCAGTGTCGAAACGCCCGCCTCCGTGCCTTGGAAAGAACGTTAAGCCGTTGGTCCCTGCTGTCATTTTGTAGATCTTCGACAGTCGTTAAGGGTAGAATCTCCATAATTCGACGAACCAATCATACCACGTTTTGCCCAGTTACCGGGTTGTGAAGGTCAAATAGGCAGTCGCTCTATGTAAGCAGCAGCTGCATCCGGTTAGACTGGAAGCTGACTCCAAAATAGTTGGAAAAAGGATAGGCAGATGATACCTTTGTACTGATTTTCTGGTGAATTTTTAACACCATTAATAAAATTTATTTTTAACGTCCAGACGAAATCATTTCTGAATAAGAATTATTTAAAAAACTAGATATCTAAGTAAAGGCGGAAGCATACTTACGTGTCGTGGCGTGTCGTGACGCGCCAGAAGCAAATCGGTTTCATACATTAAATATGGTTAGGGACATATTAGCATGGCGTGTCGTGTCGCAACGATGTATGAAACCGATATGCTACTGGCGCGTCACGACACGCCACGACACGTAAGTGTGTTTCCGCCTTAAGATATTGATGAGAACATTAATGCTTAAATTATACTTACCTATTTAAGTAATGCAAAATATTTCTTAATCAACTTGACTGGTATTTTAATCAATTTAAACAATCCTTTTTTATTAATCTTTTTAATCAACTTGACTGGTATTTTAATCAATTTAAACAATCCTTTTTTATTAATCTTTTCTTTATTAAAATAATTTGTTATGCGGTATAAGTAATAAAAGATTCTTATTAATTTAATTTAGCCTTCCACTAGGTGGACCGATGACCTGGTGAAGGTTGCGGGGATCCGCTGGATGCGAGTCGCACTGGACCGGTCAATGTGGCGTCACTTGGAGGAGGCCTATGTTCTGCAGTGGATGTCTTTCGGTTTATGAAATGATGATGATGATGATGAATTTAGTTTTAAAATTAACATAACATCGCGGCAAAAATCTCCGAAAGGTGTACCAGAAGTGTGTCTACCATCTTTGCCAGTGTTTTTGATGTCCAAAGTTATAGGAGGCGACCCTATTATCATCAATCGGACACAAACCTAGGCTCCTAGTTGCCTCTGAGAAATTCAGGAAAATCCAATAGCACTGTTCCCGATCCGTGGATTGAGAGCCCGGGACCTCTTGCTTGACTAGCTAATGCGACCAACGATGTTGATAGTAAATTAATTCCAGTAGGTAAATACTCATCATTGACCTAGACTTTTCCAAACATTTTTTTTTGTAGTGAAAACTTCTTTAGCGGCGTTGTGCACTTTTGTTATGGGTAAAAAATGTTAAACTCGCGTCAGGACACGTGACTGTCAGATTGATTAGGTTACGAAGGAATTTGAACTTTTTGACATCTGTCATTGAGTTTGGGTTTCCAAAACCAAAAAATACGTAAGAGGGATTGACAAATCAAATCAAATCAAAAGTCATTTATTCAAACTAGGCTGATAATCAGCACTTTTTGAACGTCAAACTTACAAGAGACCTTCCCCCAAAACGCCCGCCCTTCGCCACTTCCTAGTGTTTTAGCTGGGAAGAAGAAGTGGCAGAACAAACCCCCCAGGACAATAATATAATATATACGAAGGAATTTGAACTTTATGACATTTGCCATTGAGTTTGCGTTTCCAAAACTAGATAATTATCTTATGCACAAACAAAACCTTCGGTTTCTCTTAAGACGTAAAATTCGTAAGGCGGATTGTAATAGTTCTGAAGTGTTAAATTTTTAATGTAATATAAATTGTCATATTTGTGTACGATAGCGCAATAAATGAATATTGTATTTTACCACATAAATGGTAGAACTTTTGTACTGATAATTTAAGCAATTTGTGCAAAATTATTCCCTAATGATTCCAAAATATCAAAAAAATGCACAACGTTAATATTCAAGTTCTCTCTTCTGCCGCCACTCCCGGAGTGCAAACCGTTTTTTATTTTTATAAATGACATTGTCCCACATTAGGAATTTCTCCTGTATCGTGGGCGCGTTTACAAACATTTAAACTCACAACACAAACAGCCAGACTCGAAACAACTATCGGCTATATTAATCTTTGTTCTGTGCGGGGATCGCACCCGCGACACGCAGCGCAGCAGTCAATCGCTTAGCCACTGCGCCAACCGTGTCCTCAAAACGTATGTTTGAGGTAGGCTTCTAGTATTACTGGATGCAGCTGAATACCAGTATTTTACATGGAGAGACTGCCTATCTGACCTCCACAACCCAGTTGGTACATCATGACAACCGGGACCAACGGATTAACGTGCTTTCCGAGGCCCGGAGGGAACTCGGTATGTAACGGGTGGTCACCCATCCACAGACCAACCCAGACAAGCGCGGCTTTACTTGAACAACGACCCGAGTGGCTGTTATTATTTATCCACGAGTTCCTCAAAAATTTAAAAAAAGTACCTTACTATCTATACTAATTATTAAATAAAGCTGAAGAGTTTCGCAGGTTTTTTGTTTGTTTGCTTAAACGCGCTAATCTCAGGAGCTACAGATCCTATTTGAAAAAATCTTTCAGTGTTAGATAGCCCATTTATCGAGAAAGGCTATAGGCTATATATCATCACGCTAAGACCAATAGGAGCGGAGCAGCAATGAAAAATTTTGCTAATACGGGGAAAATGTGACGCTGACAAAGTTGCCCTGGACAGCTAGTTTTATATAAAGGTGGGTCTACTATTAAGTACACCTCTGCCTAACCCTTCGGGGATATTAAAGTTAAAATACATTGAGTAATATAAAAGTTAAAATAAATTAAGTAAGATAAAAGTTAAAATAAATTAAAGTATATCAAAGTTAATATGAATTAAGTACACCAAAGTTAATATGAACCGTTAAAAAAATATACTTTATTTTTTAACGGTAATGTATTAAACATTAAAGCGACAAGATAAAAGTAACAAATAGAGTGTGGTTTTTAGTAGCTCTTCGGCCTCCTAAATCGTCGCTATACAAGGCACAAAATACGTAGATAAGGTCTCAGATCCCCATGACAGAGCGACACTGAGCAGGGAGGAGTGGTTTTTAGCCGGTTCGAGTCCGGCACTACCTCGACTGTCTCACGAGTCGTGAGATAGACGAGGTGTCCGTAGGGAGCTCCCACTCCTCCCCAAACAAAAAAAAAATTGAAAGCCTTCGGGAATTACAGGCGTGAGTTAATATTATGTTTAAAGATTAGATTTAGCCATTTAAACCGTGATCGTACAGTCGTAAAATCTGACAACTTTCAATATTGCTACCCGACCAAGGGGTTATAGGTTAATGAGTTTAGAATATTAATAGTATTAGAATATTATCGTATATATTATACTAAAAACTTTATATTATTGTTTTTACAATGAAAATTGTCATTAAGATAAATTGGGATGGTTTTATTAAAGAAACTGGTTGAACTTGCGTGTTTTGAGACCATGTTGAGAAAAAATGTCGTGATTAAAGTTTTGGGTATGAATGTGGATGGAAAAGAGTAGAGGAAGACCAAAGACATTTTAAATAACGAGCTATAGACGGGACAAGACGGTCACCTTAGAACTCACCTCCCTGTGTCACCCCACAGGGAGAGAACACATCCCCGGGTTATCCCGCCCGGGGAGTTAGGTGAATTGCTCTCCGGCCCTTCAGGCCAATCAGACAGAAGTTAGCTGCCGAGTTTGTTTGTGTTTTTCTTCTCGGCAGTGTAACAATAGGAAAAACACACGGGGGGTTCGTTTTTAGGGGTCTGTCTGCCCGGGGCGGCACTTTAGTGTCTCCTCGGGGCTTGATTAGGAGTTAGGAGTCTAGGATCCCCTCTTCTCCTCTCTCTTCCTCCCCCTTTCTCTCGCTCACTCGAGTGAAGATGAGTGCCGCGCCTCCTAGGGCGGCTCTTCCACCTGATGAACTCCTTAAGGAGTTCATCCGTCAGTGTCTCTGGGACGATGAAACGTTCCAGAACCAATTCAATAGGTTCGTTGCCCTCCAGAGGCAACCTAGCCCCCCTCCCCCTTGCTCGACGTTCTCTCCGGCTTCCCCGGACGAGCCAACTTCCCCCGCTTTCTCCTCTGCAGAGGAGTCATCGGAGTATGACTCCTCCCCCTCCTCCCCCGAAGACGACTTTACAGTCGTCGGAAAGGGGAAGAGGAAGAGGCGCTCCCACCGCTCACAGGCCAGCAAGGCCAAAAAGGCAGTAGCGGCGAGGGCCACCCCCCCGCTCTCGGCCTCACGGCCCCCTTCCCCCGCCTTTCCGGCAACCCCCCCGGTGGTCTCCCGACCCCCGTCTCCGGCAGTGTCGATGGCGTCGGTCCCAGCGGGACCCTCTTCCCGACCTGCCAGCCCCATGGCCATCGCGCCCGCCCCAGCTTCGTCCAGGAAGCCCAAGTCCCCCCCCCCCGTGTTCATTCGTGACAAGGGGATGTGGACGGACGTTTCGTCTTGGTGTACGGATCGCAAGATCCAATACACCAACGCCAAAAATACCCAACAGGGTATTAAAGTACTAGTACCCACCACCACGGACTTCCGTGAGCTGGTGAAACTTCTTCGTGTGAAGGGCGTAGCCTTTCACACATACTCTCTCCCTGAGGAGACGCCCACCCGTGTGGTGATCAGGCGTGTGCCGAAGGAGATCCCAGTTGAGGCCATCCTAAATGACCTCAAAAGACAAGGTATTGCCGCACTTGCGGTTCATAGGCTTCACTAAGCTAGGGGGGGCGAGCAGTACGACATGGTACTGGTCGTCTGTGAGCCATTCGATGGCCACCACCCGATTTTTAAACTAAAATCGGTGTGCTCCCTCTCCGGCATCTCCATAGAGAAGCCGTTCAAATCCCATGTAGTTGGGCAGTGTCATCGCTGCCAACTATATGGTCATAGCCAGGCTAACTGCCACGCCCCTTTCAGGTGCGTGAAGTGCCTAGGCGAACACTCGACCGCGGAATGTCCTCGTCCAAAGGACATTTCGTTGTGCACGGAGCCTCCGAGCTGCGTGAACTGCGGTCAATCTGGTCACCCAGCCAACTATCGGGGCTGTCCGAAAGCCCCAAAACAAGGCGCCTCCAAGTTGGCGAAGCGCGCAGGCGCCCGTCAACAAAGGGAGAGCCCTTCAGTCGTGAAGATTCCGTCTTCACAGCTGCCCGAGAGGCTCAGCCCTCAGAGGCCATCCCCATGGAACTCGTTGAACCATCAACGAGCCTTCCCTGCTCTCGGGAAAGCAAAACCCAGCCCGCTTCCTGGACTTATGGACGTTCCAGTCCCATGTCCCTCCTCCAGCCCAGCCGCTGCTCAGCCTATAGCCGTGGCCGCACCCGCTCCATTGCCCTTCACCATCCCCGCTTGTGGTCCACCACAAGAGGGAGAGAAGGCAATTGTTACCATCTTCCGGGCCTTTGGTGCCTTTGTCTCCCCCGAAGCCGACCTCATGGCGGCTGAGATCCGAGCCTCCGATTACAAGGCGGAGTCGCTCCTAAAAATTTTCACCGCTCATCCGAAGATCGAGCAAGCCCTTAAGGCAATTAACTTTAACCAGTTTAATGGCTAACTCGGTTAATGCACGTACTCTCCTCCCCAGATCCCTTAGGTTAGGCTTCTTTAATGCCAATGGCATTAGGACCCAACGCGATGAGATCGCAACTTTCCTGCGAGACCATCAAGTTGACGTCCTCCTCGTCCAGGAGACGTTCCTCAAGCCGTGTCATCGCGACCCGAAAATTGCCAACTATTGCATAGTTCGTAATGATCGGTCGCGTTGCCACAAGGGCGGCACGTTAATTTACTATAGGAAGGAACTGCACTGCATCCCCATAGTCCCCCCTCAGCTTGAATCTCTTCTCGAGATCTCTGTCTGTCGGCTCGGCATGACCGGTCATCAACCGGTTCATATCATCTCTGCCTACATGCCTCCCTCTAACACGAGTGAAGATCACTCTTTACTCAAAAAGGACCTTACTGTCCTCTTCGGCTTGAGTGACTCCGTTATCATAGCGGGTGATCTCAACGCCAAAAACCCCGCCTGGAACAGTACAATAACAAACCCGAGAGGGAGAGTTATTTACGACCTAGGTGAGGCCCTTAACTTTGACCCTATCGCTCCCATGGAGCACACTCATTACCCAACGACCGTCTCTTCCCGTACCGATGTACTTGACATCGCGCTACTCAAGAATGTCAACCTTAGGTTGCATTCTATAGAGACCCTCCACGAGCTTAACTCGGATCACCGTCCGGTGCTCATGCACCTTATTCCTCGTTCGGGCCCTTCTGACCCCAACGCTCCCGCTCCTACCATAGTGATCACTGACTGGAAGAAAGTCAGCTCTAAGCTGGCCTCTGACACGTCTCCTCACTTGGAAGCTATCCCTGACCACATAGACTCAGTCGCAGACACGACGGCCGCCATCAACTTGTTTACAGATCACGTTCAATCCGTATTGACGGATTGTTCACGGGAAATCCCGGAGACGAGCGATCGTCGCTGGAAACTACCCGCTGACGTACGTGATTTGATAACCGAGAAGAACGCGGCCATCCGTGCCTACAGCAGATTTCCTTGCGATGCGAACAAGGCTCACATGCGTAATTTACAGCGTGCTGTAAAGGACCGCACCAGTGAGTTTCGTTCAAATCAATGGGACAAGACGCTTAGCGAACTCGAGCCCACCCACTTAGCCTTCTGGCAGTTGCAACGTAAGTTGCGCTCCACAGAAGAGGCTTCTATGCCTCCTCTCACCCGACCCGACAAGAGCGTCGCTTTTGACGACTCTGAAAAGGCAGAATGCCTGGCCGACAGCCTGGAATCCCAGTGCTCCCCTAGTTTGCAGCCAGTAGACAAGCGACACCTGGAGAAGGTGGACGCATTCGTCGAAAGTAAATTCGCCCTCCCCCCTGTTGAAGACCCTGATGATCCTCTGCCTCCCGTCTCAGTCGAGGAAGTGCAAGACATCATTAAAAGGCTTCAGCCTCGGAAAGCACCTGGCTCCGATGGCATCACCAATAAGGTGTTCAAACTCCTCCCTGGTCAGCTCATTATTCTCTTGGTAGCCATCTTCAATGGCGCCTTGAGCAACAATATATTCCCACAAGTCTGGAAAGAGGCCACTGTGATCGGTATTGCCAAACCAGGCAAACCAAAGGCCGAGCCGTCGAGCTACCGGCCTATCAGTCTCCTGAATGCACTCGGCAAAATCTACGAGAGACTTATTTATAAGCGACTCAAGGATTATGCCGAAGCGAAGAGTCTCATTCCCAACGAACAGTTCGGCTTCAGGACCGGACACTCGTGCATCCAACAGGTACACCGCATCGTAGAACACTTGAGCGCTGGCTTCCAGCGTGGTTCTATGACGGGAGTACTCTTCTTCGACATAGCGAAAGCTTTCGACAAAGTCTGGCACAACGGCTTATTATATAAGCTTTACCAAATGGGAGTGCCGGACCGTCTCGTGCTCATCTTACGGGACTTTTTGTCGAATCGTACTTTCCGCTATCGAATTGGAGACGCTTTGTCCTCCCCTCACCCTATCCGAGCCGGAGTCCCTCAGGGCTCCGTCGTCTCCCCACTCGCCTTCACACTGTTTACCAGTGACATCCCCAAGAGCAAGAAGGCTCAGTTAGCACTATTTGCCGATGATACGGCCATCTATTACACCGGCACTAGCCAGGACAGCATCGCAAGTACTCTGCAAACGTCAGCCAACGTCTTAGGCGCTTGGTTCCGTAAGTGGAGAATCGAGGTAAATCCCGATAAGAGCCATGCTGTCCTGTTCGTCAAACCACGTCATAAACGTCCCCCCCCCCCGCCCGATTACCATGTACGGCAAGCCTATCCCCTGGGAGAAGCGAGCCAAGTACTTGGGAGTCACTCTCGACCAACACCTGACCTTCGCGTCACATATCAAGGAAGCACGTAACAGTGCTGCCTTTGCTATGGGTAGACTCCACCACATGCTGACGGCAAAGAGCAAGTTGTCACTCAAGTGCAAGTTGCGTCTCTATACCGCAGTGATCCGTCCCATCATGACCTACGCTTGTGTCGTGTATGCACACACTAAGCCACGTTTTATCCATAGGATGCAGACATTGCAGAACCGTTTCCTACGTAAAATCACGGGCGCTCCCTGGTACGTTCGTAACGACAATCTTCATGTCGATCTTAGAGTCCCGACCATCCTTCAGTTCATGAAACGCCTTTCCAAGCGTTTCTTTGACCAAGCTGTTAGGCATCCCAACCCCTTGATCGCATCGGCCGCCCGGTACGAACCATCGCGTATCAGAAGGATTCGCCGTCCACGGCATACCCTAGTCACTCCTGATGACCCTATTACCCTTTTACAAGAGAGCAGTAGGGAAACCAGTACTCTAAATCGTAAACACAGACACAGACCGCCGTCATTCCGGCCTCGCCGTCGAGGCCCGTCGCGACGTCCCTGTTCACTACCCCCCCCCCGACCCTTGATAGAGCCAGCCCGCGATGCTGAGCCTTTAGTTTTAAATCAGCCCCTAAATAATGAAATCACTCAGATCCAGCCTGTCCCTTTGCTGCCCTCCCCAAGCGACACCCTAAGCCGAGGCCCGAACCCCGCAGGGGGTGCCCTTAGCGAGCTGTCGCTTAACTCAGATAATTTTGCTGCCCTAGCTGGAGGCCTTAAATTCTAGGAAAGGGACAAGACGAAGAAGATCGCTAACCAATATTTGGGTGAATATCAGTCATCGTAAGTCATGCAGTACGTCTATGGAACTCACTTACGCCTAACATTCGAGAATCTAAAACTTTATTTCTCTTCAAAAAGCAAGTCAAAGAACATTACCTTTCCTCATCATCATCATCATCATTAGCCTATAATGTTCCCACTGCTGGGACTCAGGCCTCCTCTCCTATGACAGGGAGTGGGCTGTAATCCACCACGCGGGCCCAGTGCGGATTGCTAGATGTCACATGTCTTCGAATTTTTAGTTCTAGGACATGCCGGTTTCCTCACGATGTTTTCCTTCACCGTTTTTGAGAGCAGCGATGATGAAATAAATTACACAAAGTAATGCGCCTGCCTGGGTTCGAACCCACGGCTTACTACTCGTAAGTCGGGGCTGCCACCGCTGGGCCACCGCCGCTCTCACCTTACCTTACCTTTCCTCTATACTGTAATATTCTGATATATATTATAGGTATTATATGGTTATTATAGTAGGTTATTACGTCTACTTTTAATTTTTATATGTGTATTTATTTGTATGTATGTTTATTTTATATAGGTTTTAAGTTTGTTTTAAGCTCTAATTTAATTTTTTCCTGTTCTATCTTTTCTACACACTGTGTCTACATTTCTAATCCAACTTTCCACTCGCAGGTCTGCTGGAAGAAATTTCTTTTGAAATAAGCACTACCTTTGTGCTCTTGTATCTCAATGTATTGTCCTGTTAAGTGTTATGTGTGTACATAAATAAATAAATAAATAAGTATATGTATTGTTTTTACCTATACAAGGTGTTGTTTTGCATCCTCGTCAAATTCAAGGAGGTAACTACGCTAATGATTCTCGTCCCGAATCTATAATAAAATGGGTAGGTAATTTTTATTTCTTTACTTATTTACGGAAATCGGAAAGTTTAGACGCGGCCCATCTGATTCTCGCCCTACAACCGCGCTTCCACACATACAAACAATATCAAACGTTTATTCGATAATTTCTTATTTCCTAAACCATGTTAAGGGGGTTATTCTGAAATACTATCAACCTTAAACAACAAAAACAATCAGCGTTTATTAATAATAAACTAGGCACTGTAATTTGAATTGATTATTTATGTCTTTTGAGACAACTTCTTGAATTTTGACGAGGTTGCAAAACAACACCTTGTATAGTCAGTTCAATAATACACGTCTGTTTGATGAAATTCAACGTACAGTTCGCGAAGATGGATTTGCTCAGGCTCAGACTAGCAATATGGTTACAACGAGAACTGATAGAGTGCGGCACGCTGGAAACATTTAGTCTTCAGAACAAGACATCCTGATTATCTCTCAGCAGACTATTTTACAAGGCAAACGCCCCGTGACAGTGCATAGATTCAAAGGATGTAATAAAATGGAATTTGATCAATTGCAAAGATCAAGTACATCTTTTTTTTTTTTTTTTTGGGAAATCATCAAGTGACCTCTCCCGCTCTGTGCGGAGCGGAAGGGAGTGTCAGACTTGTACTGACTAAAACCCATCCATGTTCCTTATTAGCCCTTTGTGTTCCAGGGCCACGGTATCTCTTTCGAACAGTCCCGCAGCCCTGGCAGGCATCGGCCCTTTCTGACCCCTTCCGATTTGCTGACATCTCCTTGAGGCGCGCGTGGAACACGAACGCACCGTCGGTACGGCCTGTCGTCATGAGACGGACGGACGGTGAGCTAGCCCATTACTCACCGTCCACAGGCCCGCAGATCAAGTACATCTCAATTATTAACAAGGACATCTCCTTCTCAGAAACAACGTTCCAAGTTCTCAAATACATTTCTTTTTTCGAAATATTCGAAGCAGATTGGAACCGATTTGGATATATTTATCATAGAGCCAGCAGAAGCAGCAGAAGTTCGCAGAACAGTGGCAAGCTCTTGTGAGAGAGCCAAAATGGCTTCAAACACGCGAGAGTATCGCGTGTCATCTGTAGATCTTTGATAGTCGTTACGAGTAGTCAGAAGGCAAAAGTCTGACATCCAGTCTTACCAAGGGGTACCGTATTACCCAGTTACTGGGTTGTGGACGTCAAAAAAAAAAAAAAAGCTTGGGAAAAGGCTATGCAGATGATGAGGAATGAATGGCCTGTTTATAAATTTGTTATTCAAAACATGGCTATCAAGCATGAGGTGTTGGATTATGCATGCATCTATGGATGTCCAAATAACTACGCATCAATGAATTTTAATAATATTGATCAATCATATTTTTATATTTATGAGTTTGACGCGTCTTCAAGTTCAAATATTTAATATTAATATGATTTTATGATATTAAATTTTGCTTGCTACTACGCATCATCTGGCTGGCCTTTTCCCAAACTATCTTGGGGTCGGATTCCAGTCTAACCGGATGCAGCTGAGTACCAGTATTTTGCATGAAGCGAGTGCCTATCTGACCTCTACAATATATATAATACGATACCCCTTAGTTAGACTGGATGACAGTCAGACTTTTGGCTTCTGACTACTCGTAACGACTGTCAAAGATTTACAAATGACAGCCGGGTCAAACGGCTTAACGTGCTTTCCGAGGAACCGAGGAAACTCGGAATGGAATGATGGTCACCAATACACAGATCAACCTTGGCAAGCGCGGCTGAGCCTCCCGTGCAGCTGTTAGTATTTAGCCACGAGCTCATCCGAAGGAATGAAACGAAAACACCAAGGCGAAACAGTTTCACACAGTTTTTTATTAATTTTAGGCAGGTTTTTTCGCCCATCAATGTCAAAGTCATCATCACGACATTATATATTTATCAATCAATACATATTAATGATTCGGACGCGCCTTTGAACTCAAATATTTGACGTTTACACAATATTTGTAATTTATGTAATTTATTATGAATATTGTTACTATAACTTTTGTCAGCAGTTTTGTCCGCGTTTATGGCGATAATTATCCCACGGGAATGTAGGTATAGGAAGGGAGGGAGGGGGGGTTTACACACACATTTTGCATTTGTTTTTTTTACGTTACATATAAAGGGTGTAAAATACCTCTTAACGAAGCCGAAAGGCTGGTTCTCCCTGTCATTGCGATCATTTTTTTGTTCTACACCATACCTGGGAACGGAGATATTAGGGGTCTAAGATCCAACTTTTTGACAAGTATTTTTTTTAATAAGTACAAGTTTTTAATGTAAGATATTTACTTTAAACACCTTCACGACCCCCGTACTATTCAATCCGTCCATCAGCACAATGTTTTGAGTGCGTTACATTGAGTTCTACCACAAAACATGATTTTACAACCCCCAAAAAAAAGTCGTTGCCCAGCAATAATTTTTGCGTAAAGTTACTTAGTTTCATGTACAGAATGCTTGGTTGACGGCTTCGTGATGAAGTGATTTACACGGTGTATGTCTCTTTTGATGTCCAGAATGCTTGGTTGACGACTCCGTTTACACCTTGTAGGCTTGTATATGCCCTAATCCAGGTGGCCTACCATGACGTCTTAAAACTTTATTGTTTTACTCTTTTTCCAGTGTGGGAAAGAGATGGCGCTAGACATCCTGTATAGCTTCGCCTCTTTCCCACACTGGGATAAGAGTAAAACAATACTGCTTTAAGACGTCACCACACCAGGTCATGGCCAGAGGGGTCTCCATGACGTCTTAAAGCATGTTTTCTGTGTTTTAATGTCACTCCAGTGTCGGAAGGAGATGGAGTTATACAAGGTGTCAAAATTCAGGAGGTTGTCACAAAAGACATAAATAATCAATTTAAATTACGGTACCTAGTTAATTATTAATAAACGCTGTTTTTTTTGGTTGTTTAAGTTTGTCAATATTTCAGAATAACCCCCTTACCGTGTTTAGGGAACAAGAAATTATCAAATAAATGTTTGATATTGTTTGTATGTGTGTAATGCTGATTTTTTTGCTTCTGTATGTTGGTCAGTATTTCAGAATAACCCTCATAACGTGGTTTAGGGAATTGTAAATTATCGAATAAACGTTTGAGATGGTTTGTATGTGTGGAAGCGCGGTTATAGGGCGAGATTCAGACGGCCCACGTTTAATTAATTTAAAAAAATACCAACCCATTTTATTATTGACTAGCTGTCCCCGGCATGCGTTGCAATGCACTTTTTACCTACCCTATCTACCTACCTAACATACCCTACCCTACCCTACCAACCTACCCTACCAACCTACCCTACAAACCTACTCTACCTATCTACCCTACCCTACCTTTCTCACCTTTAAACCTTCCCTGAACTACGACAAACATTTTAAAACCAAAATCAGCCAAATCGGTTCAGCCGTTCTCGAGTTTTAGCGAGACTAACGAACAGCAATTGATTTTTATTTATATAGATTCGGGACGAGAATCATTAGCATAGTTACCTTTTTGAATTTGACGAGGATGCAAAACAACACCTTGCAGAGTACGTCTAGCGAGCATCGACATCCGTCCAAACTAGAAGATGACATACAAACTGACAGTCAGAGCAACTTTAGTTTGGATTTATGAAGCTCGTTTTTTGCCTATTAAGTTGTAAACAATTATGCATTGATGAGCTGTGAGATGTTTTAGTCATCAGCGGCGGTCTTAACGATTATTCGTAGTGTGAAATTATCTATGCATACGTAATTTAATACCTGAGAACCTCGTGTTTAGGGCTGCGGGACTGCTCGAAAGAGATACCGTGGCCCTGGAACACAAAGGGCTAAGAAGGAACATGGATGGGTTTTATAATTAGTCAGTACAAGTCTGACACTCCCTTCTGCTCCGCCCAGAGCGGGCGGCTTCCAGTCTAACCGAAAGCAGTTGAATACATATTACATTTACATGGAACGACTGCCTATCTGACCTCCACAACCCAGTTAGTACTGGGTAATACGATACCCCTTTGAAAAGTGGTTGTCAGACTTTCGGGCCACTGACTACATGTAACGACTGTCAAAGATTTACAAATGACAGCCGCGACTAATGGCTTATGAGCACACCGAGTTTCTGGCGGTAGGTATTTCGCGCGACGCTCCGGGAGGAGTGGCGGCTCTAGTTATAATGGACGGAACGCGCGCTAATTTAGGTATGTCTTTCATATTATTAAAACCAATACATATTTTGAAAATCTAAAATGTATACGTTATAGAAAACATGTAGTTTTGTTATTATTTAAAAGCTGATGACCTTCCGTGAAGGTTTTACGCCGTACTGAGGATTTATTGGAACGAAGTTCCTTATCGCGCGTTGTGAAAGGGGGCTAGACGGAAAAAATTCTTACGAAAAGTTGTCACGACACTTTTTGCTATAGTAAGCTATTGTAAGCTTTATTTCTTTAAAATAAAGTTGAAATTTCCTTAAATTACGTACAATTGGGGTGTGTATGTGAGTAAGGATAGATATGTATATTATTTTGAGTGACCGAACTACAAAGTACAAATTCGGTTGTGCAGTTAAGTAAGACGTATTGCTTCGAATTAAGGATTAATCTTCCTTAAATTAAATATTTTATTTTTCGCACACTAACTTAAATCTAAAATGTATTGATATTATGTACGTGAAAGGAACTTCGTTCCATCCGGGTGTCCCTTGACACCTCTCAAGTTTTTTTTTCTTTTTTAGACATTACTTTGGCATTATTTTCTATAGAGAAAACTACAAGTAATCGTGTTTCTAAAATGTATGATTTATAGAGTGAATCCTTGAATATCTTACAAATTAATTTCATAAGTAAAGGTTAAGTAAAAATGATGCAGCAAGGGATCTTACGAACGGAACTATTTCGAAATTACGTATCGTTTCCTCGGTGCGCCGTTAACGTGCTTTTCGAGGCACGGAAGAAACTTTGGAATTGTATTGGATGGTCATCCTCAGAAAAAACTAGGCAAGCGTGGCGTGGCTTATCCTGAATATCGATCCAAGTGGCTGTTATTATTTAGCCTCGAGCTTCTCCAAGGGTTTTACAACTATTTATTTAAATGTCTGGGTAAAATACACCGTGTAAAACACCTCATCACGAAGCCGTCAACCAAGCATTCTGTACATTAAACTAGGTAACTTTACGCAAAAATTATTGCTGGGAAACGACTTTTTTTTGGGGGGTGTATAATCATGTTTTGTGGTAGAAGGAACTCAATGTAACGCACTCAAAACATTGTGCTGATGGACGGATTGAATAGTACGGGGATCGTGGAGGTGTTTAAAGTAAAAATCTTACATTAAAAACTTGTATTTAAAAAAAATACTTGTCAAAAAGTTGGAACTTTGACCCCTAATATCTCTGTAACTAGAAGGTTCCCAGGTATGGTGTAGAACAAAAAAATGATCGCAATGACAGGGAGAACCAGTGCCTTTCGGCTTCGTTAAGAGGTGTTTTACACCCTTTATAATGCTATTAATTTATTAGTCATAATGGCGTTACATACATTAAAATGATGTTTTAGCAATATAAGTTAACTAGCTGACCCGCGCAACTTCGTCTGCGTCCCATTTTCTGAGGTTTCGCATCATTTTTCATTGCTCTCCACTCCTATTGGTCGTAGCGTGATGATATACAGTATGTTAGTTTAAACGAGGGACATATTCAAACCCATAATAGTACATGCTAACATGATACTAATAAAAATATAAACAAAAAAAAAAACTATCAGTGTTTTTTTTTAATAACAGACAGAACCATACCAAAATTTTCGCAAATGTCACGCAACGGGTATACACCCTTGCGCTAGCGACTTAATACTATCGCAGAACATGTGAGCGGGTCAATGACTCTTAGGTATAATCCATTTTCCCTTCATACTTTAAACTTACCTGGCTTAGGACAGTCCAAAATATCTAGGCACTAAACAAAACATTAAAAATTCTATAAGTTTTTAAACTGACATATCGGTCAGTTTATCTGTGATCATGGCGTTTGCAACAGCGCTGAAATATCGGGAACTCGAAACAAATAATACACATGGTAAATATCCCGTTGCAAGTGTTATTAATAGTATTAAAAATTCTTCTATATACGATAGAGGTTTTTTACATATTTGGGACGAGAATCAAATACTGAATACCCTCCCTCAATATGTCCCTCGTTTAACCTAACACACTGTATAGCCTATAGCCTTCCTCGATAAATGGGCTATCTAACACTGAAAGAATTTGTCAAATCGGACCGATCAGTAGTTCCTGAGATTAGCACGTTCAAGCAAACAAACAAACAAACAAACAAACTCTTCAGCTTTATAATATTAAGTATAGATAATGTACATCTATCAAATTAATAGGCATAGGCTTGTAAGAATTTATAATTTAGAAACATGACTGATGGATTCTTGTACTAACATGTAATTAGAATTAAAGTGACCTTGCCTTGAGTTCTGCATTGGGTTAGACATCATCCAGGTTCTCATTCTGCCCTAGGTCTAGGGTTGACATATACTTTCATAATTTCACGGTCAAGGCTGGAAATTAACTCAGTGTCTGGAATACGGGGGGAAAACTTTATTGTTTCGAATTTCAAAAAGGAAAACCGGGTAATACCCGATGGATCGACAAGTAGGTACGTGGCTAGAGTGCAGATAATTGAGAGTGTAATAAAGTAAAAAAAAAAAAAAAAAAAAAAAAAAAAACTAAAAAAAAAAAAAAAATACTTCGTTTAGTTTCTTTTTTGTGCGCGTCGTCTTTACGTGTTTGAAGTGAAAATGCCAACGTGTTATCTGCACCTCGTCTTGAAAGAGGACTTTTAACCTCAGGGAGTGGTGTTCCGTCGCTTCCGCGGGCAAGTGACTGCTATATTAAAACGCAGTGCAAGCACAGTGCTAGGGCATTAGTGAAGTGTTACTAACATAGTTCTAAGACTCTACTTACTAATATCAATTGTATTTTATCGAGGAGCTCGTCGGCTAAATAATAACTGCCGCACGGGTCGACCTTTAACGTTAAGCCGTGATTGCCGAGGTTGGTCCGTGGATGGGTGACCATAAATACATACCTACCAAGTTCTTCCGTGCCTCGAATCGGAAAGCACGTTAAGCCGTTGGTCCCGGCTGTCAAAAGCCAAAACTCTGACTCCAGTCTTACCAAGGGGTATCGTATTAACCAGTTACTGGGTTGTGGAGGTCAGACAGGATGTCGCTTCTTGTAAAATACTGGTACTCAGTTGCATTCGGTTAGAATGGAAGCCGACCCCAAGATAGTTTGAAAAAGGCTAGGCAGGTGATGATAGGTCAAAGTTGACGGAAAATAAATTAATCTTACTTAAGTTTAGACAGAGATGTAGGTACCTAAATAGTACACCCTTTGCCAATTAGGTTTAAAGACGGAAACACACAAACGTGTCATGGCGTGGCGTGACGCGCCAGAAGCAAATCGGTTTCATACATTTAATATGGTTAGGGACATATTTGCATGGCGTGTCGTGTCGCAAAGATGTATGAAACCGATATGCTTCTGGCGCGTCACGACACGCCACGACACGTAAGTGTGTTTCCGCCTTAAGTCTCATCTCATGAAAGGAGAAAAGCTATTCTAATCAAGTGGACACAAATCTAGATTCTGTGGCTCATCATTCATCACCAGCCTTTAATGTTCCCACTGCTGGGACACAGACCTCCTCTCTATGAGAGGGAGTGTAATCCACCACGCAGACCCAGTGCGGGTTGGTAGATGTCACATGTCTCCGAATTTTTAGTTCAAGGACATGCCGGTTTCCTCACGATGTTTTCCTTCACTGTTTTTGAGGGCAGCGGTGATGAAATAAATTACACAAAGTCATGCGCCTGCCTGGGTTCGAACCCACGGCTTACTGCTAGTAAGTCGGGTCTGCCACCACTGGGCCACCGCTGCTCTCACTCTGATTCTGTGGCTGCTACCGTGAAAAATCGAACCCAGGATCTAGTGCTCAGCAGTCGCATTTGCTACCAATAGACCACCGAAGCAACTGTATGAAGTCGTAAATTAAAAAGACATTCATTCATTTCTTAATGTTTACCTAAGAATAGTTTAACATTTAGGAAGCGACGCCGGGCGTGGCAGCCATAGACATTAACGTTGTGGAAATAGATCGTAAATTATTTATGGTGAAATCTCGAATGACAGATTATGAAATGGTGGATAAAATTATCGTAAAGAAGAAACGCAGTGTAGTGTAGTGTAGTGTAGTAGTTACTACTAGCCTATATGGTCCCACCGCGTTTCTTCCTCGACCGATGGAAATTTTAAAAATTATATCATTATTCATTGTCATTTGTAGATCTTTGACAGTCGTTACAAATCAAATCAAAATAATTTATTTTACATAGGCCTACATGGGCACTTATATAAAACGTCGACAAAACGTGCTCGGTTCGGGTTGGTCGTTTCCTATGGAGAAGAACCGGCAAGAAACTCCATGGTCACCATTTTAAAATCTAAATGATTTTAAAAGGGTAACCATGGAGTTTTACAAATATTTGAATGTTACAGCATTAGTACCTACTCAAGTATGGAAGGACATCGTAGGCCCGATAAGTCGTACTGCAAAAGGTAGAATACCATAAAGCAAAAAAAAACACACACACATACTCAATGGCTAACATCATTAGTAACTTTGTCACGTTTCACATTATATTATTCTATTCATACAAATACCTAGGTAACTAGGTAATAATAATTGTCTATACGAGTACAATACAGCGTTGAATTAGGTGCCGAAATACTCAGGCAAAAAAAAAGTTGATTAAGAAATCTAGTCTCGTCGTAGAGATTATTTTATATCGAACTAATGCCTAATCTTTAAAGCAGGTCGATATACACCGTGTAAATCACCTCATCACAAAGCCGTCAACCAAGCATTCTGCACATGAAACTAAGTAACTTTACACAAAAACTATTGCTGGGAAACGACTTTTTTTGGGGGGTGTAAAATCATGTTTTGTGGTAGAACTCAATGTAACGCACTCAAAACATTGTGCTGATGGACGGATTGAATAGTACGGGGGTCGTGGAGGTGTTTAAAGTAAAAATCTTACATTAAAAACTTGTATTTAAAAAAATACTTGTCAAAAAGTTGGAACTTTGACCCTTAATATCTCCATAACTAGAAGATTCCCAGGTATGGTGTAGAACAATAAAATGATCGCAATGACAGGGAGAACCAGTGCCTTTCGGCTTCGTTAAGAGGTGTTTTACACCCTTTATAGACACCTATGTAATGAAATTATTCAACAATCGTTCTATTTTGATTTTTGCAAATTTTGGTAGGACGTCGTTGCCAAAATACAGTTTACGCTTTACGTCATTTCATACAAACTTTAAGTCCTTATTTTCCGAAATGACTGAACCGATTACATGTGACATCTACCAACCCGCACTGGGCCCGCGTGGTGGATTACAGCCCACTCCCTCTCATAGAGAGGACGCCTGCGTCCCAGGAGTGGGAACAATATAGGCTGATGATGATGAATGGGAATGAAAAAACATTTTTGAAAAATAGTGTTAAAGCGAAATTAGACCGATTATAAATTATCTATAGAAATAAAAAAATCAATTCTTTTTTTAAAAAGACATTTCAAAAAAACATTTTCGAAAAATAGTGTTTCAGCTAAATTAGACCGATTATAAATTACCTATAGAAACAGAAATTTTACAATTATCTTTTTTTTTAAAGACATTTCGAAAATGTTTTTAGTAACTTTTTAGACCTATATATGTATCCTGCTTATGCGTATGAAGTTTCATTAAAATCGGTTCAGTTATTTCGGAAAATAAGGACTTGAAAGTTTGTATGAAATGCCGTAAGGTGTAAACGCTCTTAATGGCCGTGACTACTGAGCATGAGGCCTTGGGTTCGATCCCAGGTCGGGCAAAGTGTTATTGGTTTTTTCCATTAAGACTTTCTCAGTAGCAGCCTGGATTTGTACCCGGTTGATGGCAATGGGCTCTCCCCCTTTTACATGGGACTTAAACATAACTGACGAAATTTGGGTGTACCTACAACTCTGCCTATCCCTTCAGGGATTACAGGCGTGATGGTATGTTAATCTAAGAAGACACGAAATCTGGGCCGACCAAATCCAAAAGAGCGTTGTATTGACGATATCGACTAAGTTGCACTTGGTTGACAGACCCCATAACCGAGAATTAGATATAAAGGGTGTAAAAACACCTCTTAACGAAGCCGAAAGGCACTGGTTCTCCCTGTCATTGCGATCATTTTTTTGTTCTACTCTATACCTGGGAACCTTCTAGTTACGGAGATATTAGGGGTCAAACTTCCAACTTTTTGACAAGTATTTTTTTAAATACAAGTTTTTAATGTAAGATTTTTACTTTAAACACCTCCACGACCCCCGTACTATTCAATGCGTCCATCAGCACAATGTTTTGAGTGCGTTACATTGAGTTCTACCACAAAACATGATTTTACACCCCCAAAAAAAATGTCGTTTCCCAGCAATAATTTTTGCATAAAGTTACTTAGTTTCATGTACAGAATGCTTGGTTGACGGCTTCGTGATGAGGTGATTTACACGGTGTAGAAGAAGAAGAAAATGGAGGCCTATACTCAGCAGTACGTGATACAGGGCTGAAAACATGATGAATCTTTAAAAATGTCAAACTGGGAGTCGAAAGTATGGAATTATTTAGTCTCTACCAAATGGAATCATTAAAATCCATGATCCTCCCGAGTTTGAGCAATAGCTAACCCATCCCCTAGCTAGACAGTTCTTATAATCCTTTTTAAATTTATTTCTTATAAATGTATTTTCTTTCTTTCTTTTTCAGAATATAATGAAATTTGCCATTGATTTTATACTGTATGTAATTTAATAACCATACAACAAATAAATCTTGTTTATATAATTAGTTAGCCTATGTCCCACTAGGCAAAGATCTCCTCCATAGGTCCTGATTATAACAAAATAATTAAATTTAAAAACTTACCATTAATAACGTAGCTGTGAAATTCATTTTCCCGTAAAATTGAATAACTAGTTTAAAAATAGGATATAGGTCACCGAGAAAAAAATCTATAAACACAATAAAAAAGTTACAAGTCTAAAAAACAAATTAAAACTTTAAAAAAACACTCTGTAAATTCCCGCTAATTTTTGACAGCTACTAATTCGTTCGGGAATGGACGCTCTTCCGTGGCGTTCGCAAGGCGACTGAGTGCAAAAAGGTTGACTACGGTTTAGAATTATTTTGACCTATGACCTATTGAATACAGCTGTTCAACGTTTGTCTCAATAGAAAGGGAACGACGTTTCATTATGTAAGGATTCGAAGGTGCGACATTTGTTACTTATTGATTTTTGTAATTCGAACTCGTCACGATGGTGCTAAATAAAGAACTTGCAAAAAATATAAGGTTACATTTTTAGGCTTCCGCAGCAAAATGGCAAAAACGGAACCTTTATTATTTTGTCATTTCCATGTGCCAGGCACTGCCAGGGTGCGCGGCGTGCCAATTGCCGTGCCGTTGCTAAGAAAAACTTATTTTTGAAAAAAAAAAAAAAAAGAAAGGAAAAAGTACATTTGATAGCCTCGCACAAGTGCAGAATTTATATCAATTCAAGATTATGTCTGGACTTTAAAACAGACTATGACTTCTGAGTTCGTTTCGGATGATTCTTCTCAGAGTAGGATTGGAGACATACGCCTCACTGCCTCAGCTAGTTTTTTTTTGTAATTTTTGTGAAAACAAGTAAAATCGTTTTCGTATTATAAGAATACCTACTGTGCATGCGTGATTAGTCGTCTTGATAACGGAATCCTACACTGTGCGTATGATCATATTCGCACTTAGCCGATTTCTTTTCAGTTATTTTTCGGTCTAAGTAGTTATTGCCACAGTAAATGCTGAGTATATGTTCTTAGGTTCGATCAATAGTAGGTATACACCTTTAAATTTTGATCGTTTTAATCCCTTGGACGAAGGATTCAACTTTTAAAATACTATTCATCAACACATTACACAGCATTGTATCTCTTAAAATAAGATAAAATCTATAAGAGTTCCGTTTTTTGCCATACGGCAACGCAACCCTAAAAATAGCAAGTGATAACGTAAATTCGCGAAATGTGTGTGTGGTCACATCATATGGAAAGAAATGAGCTTCAAATGGCACTACTGAATGGTTTGCATTGCTTTTTCACTAATGCGAGGTTCGAGGTTACAAGAAAATATATTTTTCTTAATTTTATCAATACAAATCGATAGTGTTTCATGCACCGAGTCGACCCACCAAGGGATTAAAACGATTAAAATGTAACGGTGTATATTTTTTAAAGTTTAACCCACACTAGGCATATCTGGGTGCGTTTACAAACATTTAAACTAACATACACAAACAGCCAGACCCGGAACAACTACCTGTAGGCCATACAAATATTTGTTCCGTGTGGGATCGAACCCGCGACAAATAGCGCAGCAGTCAATCGCTCAACCACTGCGCCACCCGTGCTGTCAATTCGTGATTGCTTACAGTTTTAATTAGCACTTGAGCAGCCTTCAGAATTTGTGCCTGATGGGGTGGTGGTAACAGGATCGCCCGCTTTACCATCAGACACAGCATTATAGGCAATTGAGTTCAGAAATGATATGATGTGATGGATAGGGTGTAAGAAAACCTCCTTGGGTACATGACAATATTATTTAATTACTAGCTGTAACGCGCAACTTCGTCTGCGTCACATTTTCCCCGTTTTTGCAACATTTGTCATTGCTGCTCCGCTCCTGTTGGTCGTAGCGTGATGATATATAGCATATAGCCTACCTCGATAAATGAGCTATCTAATATTGAAAGAATTTTTCAAATCGGACCATTACTTTCTGAGATTAGCGCGTTCAAGACAACAAAGACTTCAGATTTATAATACGAGTATTAATATAGATTCCTTTTCAGCAATCTACTACAATAATGAACTATGAACTATCAAACAGCTACAATAAATGATTCTTAAGCATCCACAGGGTAATTTCCGTAGTCCGAGCCGTAGCTCGCTCCAAAAATCCAGTGAACGAATCGATTGCCGGAACGAGCCTCCTTTTCGATATGTCAGTTAAGTCGATTTTAAACTTACCGCTATACTTAATTATTGTGTGAACCGCCATTCTGTGGAATCACTGTCGGCTTCTTCGTTCCCCGATCGCTATAATCTGGATCTCTTCAAAGTTGGAGTGGATCGGTTTCTTCCAGGCGAGCGTGCTCCACCCTAGGCCGTGTCATCGCTTCACATCAGATGAGTTGCGGACAAATGCAAGGCTATTTCAGGTAAAAAAATACTAATGACCTGACTGATAAGGTCAACGGTAGCAGTAATAATAATGGGTCCAGCACAGTATACAACCGTCTACCAGATGATATAAGCGCGGTTTTCAAACGTAAACTAAGAGGCTGGCTAACCGAACACGCATTCATCATCTGTCTAGCCTTTTCTCAAACTTTGTTGGCGTCGGCTTCCAGTCTAACCGGATGCAGCTGAATATCAGTAGTTTACATGAATCGACTGCCTATCTGACCTCCACAACCCAGTAACTTTGTAATACGATACCCCTTGGTAAGACTGGATGTCAGACTTCCGGGCCACCGACTTTCGGCTTTTGACTACTGGTAACGACTATCAAAGATATAATAATATATAAGATAATGTGCTTTATGAGGAAACTCGGTATGTAATTATCGTCACCCATCCACGGACCAACCTCGGCAAGCACGGCTTAAACTTAAAGATCAACCCGTACGGCTGTTATTGTTTAGCCACGAGCTCCTCTGACTTGCTTGGCACTGAAAGTGTAAATCAGAATATTTTACAAAGCCTTGGTTGCATTGTTTATGTCGAGATTTTAATTTAATTCATCCATTTTATAAGGTTTCAAAAATAAAACAAATAATTTTGGCACGTCCGTACATTATATTTACATTTTATTTACATCAATAGTCATATATCGCTAACAGTCTAATAATAAATAGCATTACAATACAAAAAACAATATCAATCGCTTACAAAATTAGCGACGGTAAAGCAGAATTATTGCTAAGTATACACGGTGTAAATCACCTCATCACAAAGCCGTCAACCAAGCATTCTGTACATGAAACTAAGTAACTTTACGCAAAAATTATTGCTGGGAAATGACTTTTTTTTGGGGGGTGTAAAATCATGTTTTGTGGTAGAACTCAATGTAACGCACTCAAAACATTGTGCTGATGGACGGATTGAATAGTACGGGGGTCGTGGAGGTGTTTAAAGTAAAAATCTTACATTAAAAACTTGTATTTAAAAAAATACTTGTCAAAAAGTTGGAACTTTGACCCCTAATATCTCCGTAACTAGAAGGTTCCCAGGTATGGTGTAGAAGAAAAAAATGATCGACATGACACACAGTGGAACGAATGTATGGGAGCGGTTGGACGTAGACATGTCCGAAAAAAAAGAGTAAAATTATGCCAAACTAATGATGCCATCTTATTCGATTACTTAATGCCTTCATAACTTGTGGTGATGAATTTCTTCATAACTCCCATATTTCGGGAGTAATTTGAGAAAATGTGAAATTTTACTATGAAAATGAGTGTATCGAGCTCTCTCCCTCCTGATTCCGGGCTTGTTTCAAGTAGCGGTCTCTAATATCATAATGCTAATACTAAGAGCTATATTTAATACTAAGACACATAGTGCGCCAAATGTGCACTTTCTGGGATAAAGAGTGATGTTTATTTTATAACACAATTTTTTTATTTTTTGTTTATTTTGTTGATTAAAACCGTTTTTCTAAAGGTTTACCTTATTACAATAACATTTCTGAGCAGCCAATTAGAGAAGATATAAGCTAATTAGGATATATAATTAGGGACTTAAGGTTTACATATAAAACTGATGCACTAATGATTACTGATAAGAACATTGCTATTATTTAATTACTAAATGGCTCTTAATACACTAATTTAGCATGCATCATTTACTAATTATCACAATAACTAATTACCTTGCAATATTTAACAAAGGATACCTGGGATACCTGGATTTTATATAAATAGGTTACTATTAGTAACTTTAAAATCAGTGTTGATTTACACCTCGTTGTATCCAAGCTAATCTCGCAATGTATTTTCCAAATTTTAATACAAATCTTGATATTCACGTTGCTTTATGCGCACGCGCACATAAAGATTTACGCGACTTTAACTATTTGTTCAGTGTTTTAAAAGATAACAGTTGTGTTCAGTTATGTGAAAGTGCTGAAACAAGTTTAAAAGACTGGTGTCGTCGATTTTGCTACCGCATTTATGCAAAATGGACACAGTCTGGAAGAAGCACAGATAAGTTTCGGAAGAAACATGAGATTTGGCTACAGGCTGCAATTCAATGGCCGGAATTACAGAATGAAAATATGGAACCTTCTACAGAAAATATAAGTGACGTCATCGAGCCCATAATTTCTCCTGCTAAATCTAATGCTTCAACTTGTACACATCCTAGTCCTCGTAAATCTTTTGAGGACCTTAGTAACCGGCAAAAAAGAAGACGCACTGAAGATAGTCTTTCATGCAGCAGTAGCAGCGCTGAAATTATGTTTTCGGCCGAAAGGGCGCTTCAAAAGGCAGGACAAAGCGATACAGCTTATGTTATGAAATACTTGACGGAGAATCCAGAAGAGGCCTCAAAAATCAAAGCCTTCATTGAAGGTAAATCAATTCAGGTACGGGAAATATCCCCTTTGAAGGCATTGGCTCTTTATGTATCGATGAACTTATCGAAATGGCGCTATAACACTCTTCGGGATTTCAACACTCAAGAAGGAGCTCTTCAATACCCGAGTTACTACATGTTGGTTAAAGAAAAAATTAAGTGCTATCCGGCCAAAGAAGATCTCACAGTTACAGAGAGCTCTGCAAAAATCAAATTACAAGCCTTGATGGATTTAACCTCAAGAAGACTTATTAGGTCGTTAGAAACCCCTGTTGATCCCAATCAACAGCTCGTATTGACCAGCAAATGGGGTTTTGACGGATCATCTAGCCAAAGCATTTATCATCAAAGGACGAGTGAAGATGAGCAAATCGATCTTGCTAGTAATTTTATGATTAGTCTTGTACCACTGCGGCTCGTCTCAAAAGGTGTAACAATTTGGGAAAACGAGCGACCATCTTCCACTTCATTTTGCCGGCCAATATTGTTTAAGTTTATAAAGGAAACCAAAGAAAATGTGCAGAGAGAGATGGCTGAAATCGAAGCAGAGATTGAAGCCTTAACTCCATCCACCATCACTGATGGAATTAGTGTCAAACACCAACTGCTGTTGACAATGATTGATGGTAAAATTCATTCCATTATATCCAATACAGCAGCTTCAGTGTGTGACATATGCAAGGCTTGTCCTAAAGAAATGAATAATTTAGAGTTAATCAAAGATAAACACGCAAACGAGGACATGTATAAATATAGCTTAAGCACCCTTCACGCTTGGATTCGCTCAATGGAATGCTTATTACACATTTCCTACAAATTAGACATAAAATCATGGCAAGTAAGGGGTGATATAGCAAAAAGGCAAGTTGATGACAGGAAGAAAAGAGTTCAAGAGGCTGTAAGAAGAGAAACGGGCTTACTTCTCGATGTTGTGAAACAAGGCAGTGGATCCACCAACAATGGCAACTCGGCAAGGAGATTTTTTGAAAACTACACTAAATCTGCTGAACTGACCGGAATAGATGCTATGCTTTTAAGAAAAATCTGTGTGATCTTGCAGTGTATTTCATCAGGAGAGAAGATCAACGTAACTAAATTCCGAGAGTTCTGCTTTGATACTGCTAAGCTTTACGTGGAGTTATACCCATGGTATTATATGCCTTCTTCACTTCATAAAATTTTAATGCATGGGCCAGACATAGTTCAGAACATGTCAATTGTGCCCATTGGTTTTCTATCCGAAGAGGCATCTGAGGCTAGAAATAAAGATTTTAGAAAATATAGAGAGGGGCATTCTCGAAAGCATAGCAGTATCTCATGCAATGAAGATATTATGCACAATCTTTTACTGTCTTCTGATCCACTTGTTACAAGTATCCGTCCAAAAGGAAATAAGTTTGTAAAAAAATCTTCTTTTAAGGAATTTTATGAGCTTACGGATTCTGAGAAAAGTGATATCGAATTTGTTAACATAAATGATTTAGCGGACATCGATTCTGAATTTGAATTAATTGATGATGATGATGATGACGAAGATAATTAAATGATGTTATTGTTTTAAAATGTGTAACTTAGTAAATTAGAGCTTACATCTTAATTATTTATTGTACTTTTAATGAAACTAGGTAATTTATTATCAACTTACTTAAAAGTCATACTCTCATCAGTTCTTGTGAATATTTTTGTTAATATATATTTCTGTATATATATAATATATTTATAGACCTCTTAATAAGTCTGTCTGCGGTTTAAAGTAAATACAAATGGGGAAAAAACGTTTTTTTTTTTTAAATTTTCATTTCCTTTTATCCCAGAAAGTGCACATTTGGCGCACTATGTGTCTTAGTATTAAATATAGCTCTTAGTAATAGCATTATGATATTAGAGACCGCTACTTGAAACAAGCCCGGAATCAGGAGGGAGAGAGCTCGATACACTCATTTTCATAGTAAAATTTCACATTTTCTCAAATTACTCCCGAAATATGGGAGTTATGAAGAAATTCATCACCACAATTTATGAAGGCATTAAGTAATCGAATAAGATGGCATCATTAGTTTGTCATAATTTTACTCTTATTTTTCGGACATGTCTACGTCCAACCGCTCCCATACATTCGTTCCACTGTGTGACAGGGAGAACCAGTGCCTTTCGGCTTCGTTAAGAGGTGTCTTACACCCTTTATATTTAGTCGAGTTACCCACTCAAGTCTCAAGATATCTGCAAACCCGCACAAGGCCCGCGTGGTTGATTACAGCCAACTCCATCTCATAGAGAAGAGGCGTCCCAGCAGTGGGAACATTACAGGCTGATTATGTTAATACCCCCTCCCCAAATAACTCAAAAAAGTTGTGGAATTTCCAGTTTCTTTTTTTCTGTAGTTATTTATTTAACCCACTTACATAGAAATAATTAAACAAAAACATTTTTAATTACAATAAGCAAAAAAAAAACTAAAAAAAAATTCATACAATGTCTAAACAATCATTAATTAAAAAAATGTATAACATATTATAAAAAAAGCTAAAAAAAACTTTAGGTTGAGGTCGTTTACATTACCTTATATATTAACTTATTACATAATGAATACAAAATATCCTACTTTACAATCACACAGGGTAAAAACATACCCTTTTTAAACTAAATTTAAAAAATAATTTTAATAATATATCACACTATAGTTTTATAAAAATAATAAAAAAGAATGTTCCCTTGTCTATGGTAGATTGACATCTTTAGAATTAAAGTGTTAAGTTGACTAAATTTAGATCTATTAACCAAAACGCGTGGTAACGCCGACAGAGGGCGCTTTTCCCGTGACTGGTACGTAACATTTGCTATGTTTTCGTTATTTTTTTAATTTGCGATGGGTTTGCTCTTGACCTTAGTCTAGGTCAGAGATGACAGACAAAGTCGACGATACGAGCTTACCCAGAAGAAGTATATATATTTATGGCTATTTTCTTTATTCGTTTACGAATAAACAAAAAAACTAATTCATTTATTTATTTATTAGAAACATTCAGTTCATTTCTTTTTTTATTTTACTGAAAGTTTGTTAATGAAACTTTTTATCAGCTTTCCGTGATTGTATCATTTTACTAAATAATAACCAATACGTAAGCGAAGCCGAGGACAAAAGCTTCACAAAAAAAAAGAATACATAAAAAGGCAGTGTCTAAAAAACAAATGCAATACACCATAGACAAGAACACATGAAAGGCACTAATTTTGAGTATACAATATATAATTTAATGTCAACACTTCCTACGTATATATATTTAAATAAACTGTTTTAAAATTTCTGTTTTTTTATTTATTTTTTATTTTTGTTTTACGATTGTAATTTTTTTAACCTGCATGCTTTATTAAAACAACATAGGTTTTCAGAAAACCAGTGAAATAATTCGATTTCTATATTAACAATTAAAATTACACAGAGTATAAATACATACTAAGAATACATAGAAAGTGTTGAATATTCTTGACTTAAAGTTCACGTAATAATAATTTATAGGCACAACAAAATTCCTTAAAATTAAATATTGCTTTGCAGTCAGATTTTTATCTCTAGGTACATAGTATAAAACAAAGTCGCTTCCCGCGGTCTGTATGATCTTTTAAATTGCGCAACGTATTTTGATACGGTTTTCATCAATGGAAAGATTGATTCAAGAGGGAGGTTTGTAAGTAAAAGATATCCCTGAAAAACACATTAAAATATACACGCAAACTAAAAAGCTCACGTGATTAAAGGACCCGGTTGCACTATCTTCGAAAATACAGATATTATATTTAACCATATTTTGTTCAGACTTCCTGACTGCAAGCATAAATACACAATAATCCAATAGCTTTCAAAAATATAATATTATATATATATTTATAAACATCACAACACATTATCCAGAATACTATTTTTAACATTACAATTAAAATCGGCCGCTAGGTTATATAAAAAAAATATATTTGAAAACAATTACTTGAAAGTGTCAGTCGAGAAATTAAATTGATTACGTGGTTTTTTTTTTACATTCCAAATGTATACTAATAATAATATTATAAAGCAGATGAGTTCGTTTGTTTGAACGCGCTAATCTCGGGAACTACTGGTTCGAATTGAAAAAAAAAAACTCTTAGTGTTGGATAGCCCATTTATCGAGGAAGGCTATAGGCTATATAACATCACGCTACGACCAATAGGAGCGGAGCATCAATGCTTTTTTTTTGCAAAAACTAGGAAAATTTATCTCTCTCCCTGTCATAGCAGACGAAGGCGCGCGAGTCAGCTAGTAAAATAAATATAAAACACCAGACGGCCGATTTCAAGTACCTTACCTTTCCGTTAACGAGGCAGCGAGCAATTATCGATCATTTTCTCGCTCAAGGAACTTACAAAAGATTATATCTCCCGTGTTATTACAGGTGGCCTACCATGACGTATTAAAGCAGTTTTGTTTTAATCTTATTCCAGAGTGGGAGAGAGATAGCGCTAGACGTCCTCTATAGCTCCGTCTCTTTCCCACACTTGAATAAGAAGACCAGAGACCCTACCATGACGTCTTGAAAAAGTATTAATTTAATCTTATTCCGGAGTGGGAGAGAGTTGGCGCTAGACGTCTTGTACAGCTGTCTCTTTCACACACTAGAGTGACATTAAAGCAATCATGTTTTAACTCCACAGAGGTGCACTCACACGGGATCTACAATCTTTTCCTAACACTGATGACAACAGGTGGCCTACCAAGACGTCTTAAAAAAAAAATTGTTTTAGACGTTTTCCAGTGTGGGAAAGAGATGGCGCTAGACATCCTGTATAGCTCCGTCTCTTTCCCACACTGAAATAAGAGTAAAACAATACTGCTTTAAGATGTCATGGTAGAGCAGCAAGTGATTATTACCCACCAGCCTAATTACAACTACGCAAGCTTAATTTTTACATTAAAACATATTTTTTTTTGGTATTTTTTTCCAAAAATTTTTGTTATCCTATCTATTTTCTGTTATAAAAAAATATTATATATATACCCTAACTAGCTAGTTATTGTATTTACATAGTTTACACATTAACATACAGTATCAGTCAACTTCCTCGTGGTCTTATACCAAACTATTAGACGGCGTCAAAAATTTAAATCATTAGGCATTTTATTCACTCTCACCGTGCTTAGGTCGAAAAAGTGTAGGGCAAAACTAGTTAATCTTAAGCGAAATACAGGCCAAACCTGATGTCAGGCCAAACTAAAAGGTCGATCATAGGGCACTTCAAAATCAAAATCATTTATTTCAAGTAGGCCAGTTACAGGCACTTTTGAATAGTCGAAAAACAATAAAAATGAAGCTACAGTCCCAGTCACAAGACATAATAACTGTGAAAGTACTGTAGTTGCCCATTCCAAAGCGTAGATCTCTATGGAGAAGAATGGGCAAGAAACTCCATGGACACTCTTTTAAATCAGAATCTTGTTACAAAAACCTTGGTTACATCATTCATGTTGAGATGGTACATTATGTGAGAACGATGTAGCAAGACGTGCACGTTAAAAGTGTCCATAGTAAAAACGAAAAAAACAATTAAAATATGAAATCATTAGTTCGAAATGAGCCGTGGCAGCTAAGAGACTTATCAAGGCAAGGCTTTGAATTAGTGAAAGCCTAGTGGTGTGACCGTCCGACTGCCAAGTCATAGTCTCAAGTTCAAACCTAAAGCTTCTGATTTTTCAGATTCATGTGCGTATTGCATAATTATCATTTGCTTCGGTGAAGGAAAACATCGTGAGGAAACCAGCATGCCTGAGAGATATTTCTCGACGGCATGTAATGCCAAGTCAGAGGCACATGGGCGGCATAAAGTCTGACACTAGGTTAGAACCACACAAAAAAAGGGCACCCCGACTAAATTGGATAGGTTATACCTGAGACAGACCGACTTGTTAGTAACAAGTCGGTCAATAGGTACTAAGTACTCTTACTTAGTACCGTTCAAGTATTACGTAGGCAGATTTTTTGCAATTATTAACCCACCTCTCCCCCTCTTCAGCAAAAGTCAGCAAAGCTCTTACCCCTCCCCCCATGCTTACGTAAACATTGGTACAATTGATTGATTCATCAGCAGCAGTTATAAGTGACAGACAAGTGAATAGCGCGCGGTAATTCCCCTACTCAGTTCTAAGCGAGTATCTAAACGTATTAATTTGTAGAAATCCCCGAAAATGTATTTCGTTTTCATGCATAGACAATGTGTGGGTTGCCATATGTATAAAAAAGTAAATAATTACTGCTGACGTTATCACCATCTAGATGCCCCACACCCTATGTCATTAAAAAATAAGCAAAGCAAAGACCCCCCGCCTCCCTATAGTGCTTACGTAATACTTGAACGGTCCCGTAGTTCAGCTTCTTGTCCCGTCTATTGCTCGTTAATATTTGAATGTCTTTGGCGGTAGAGGACCCTAATGATTTAAATGTTTGGTCGGCGCAGCATGTCTTCGTCTTCCTCACTTTTCTTTCAGCCATTATTTCAGTAGTCATCTCTTTAAAACTATTTTTCAATCCCTATAAATATTCATTTATTTATATGTGGAACCTGCCATCTAGATATCACTATATATCATTATTATTATATGAAATATTTACAATGCTTATATATCTAACTATTTAATATTTTTTTGATTAGATTTTGCAGTTAAAAAGAAACGTATTTTTTTTTTTAATTTTTGTAATTAATTTTATTTATGAATTTCTTTATTCTAGTATGGCGTTTGTTTTCAACTACACGAATAACTTAAATATTTAGCTGATATTAAAATTGTTCTACTACAGTCTGTTCACATTTTTTATACCTTTGACAGTATCAATACAAAAGGCCTGCGCAGACGACGGACTTTTCTCCGCAGCGGAGAAAAAAGTACGCTCCGCGAATAAAAAGTCCGCCGCGGATTTACCGCTAACTCAACGAACGCACACGGTGTCATCGTTTATCGTCGTGCATACGTACGTCACTCTCGAGCGCACAACGCCACACGAACAATTTTATTCGGGGACTGCCCCGTACTTTTGTCAGGTCCGCTCTCTGCATGTCCTCGGTTATCCGGGGGACTTTTTGTACGCGGTACTTTTAATCCCTCGTTTGCGTTACTCGATACAGTTGTAAGCGATCTATTTTAGCGGACAAAAAAGTCCGTGGACAAAAATCCGTCGGCTGCGCAGGCTTTAACGGTATTCGTTCCACCTGAAGTCTCCCATCTGGACATGAGTTGCTATGGCTGACCTGGAAGTTTTTAAATAGACTCCTGACCTAGATTGCTCGCAGCAAGGAAAATCTGTTCTAGTTGAGAGTGTAAACATGGTGCAGTTCGTGTCCTGCAAGACACGATATTAAGTGCACCTTCGTTACAGGCACTGATGGACAAACGGAGTTAGGCCGGTCAGCTAGTCAGAGGTATAACTGTGAAAGGTCTTTATTTACTGCTTCATCATCTGCCTAGCCTTTTCCAAAACTGTGTTGGAGTCAGCTTCCAGTCTAACCGGATGCAGCTGAGTACCAGTATTTTACATGAAGCGACTGCTTATCTGACCTCCACAACCCAGTAACTGAGTAATGCGATACCCGTTAGTAAGACTGGACGTCAGACTTTTCGCTTCTGACTGACTACTTGTAACTACTGTCAAAGATCTACAAATGACAGCCGGGACCAACGGCTTAACGTGCTTTCCGAGGCACGGAGGAAATCCGGTATGTAATTATGGTCACCCATCCACGGACCAACTTAATCTTGAAGATCGACCCGTGCGGCTGTTATTATTTAGCCACGAGCTCCTCTGTCAAAGATCTACAAATGACAGCCAAATTAAAACAAGTCATCGGAGAAATAAAATATCGTGAGGAAACAGGCATGTCCTAGAACCAAAAATTCGAAGACTAGTGACACCTCTGCCGGACTTTTCGGGGATTAAAGTCGTGATGTTATGTATGTAAGAATCCTTTCAGAAACCCATGGGTAGTCAATACACCGTCAAATTTTGATCGTTTTAATCCCTTGGACGGGTGATTCAACTTTCAAAATACTATTCATAAACAAATAAAACAGCATTTATTAATAACACTAGAACCGGGATATTTACCATGTGTATTATTTGTTTCGAGTTCCAACTATCGAGAGCCTGGAATCCAGTGGTTCAACTGTGTAAAAACCGAAAAAGGGTCGTAAAAAGTTCGCGAGTGGACACAGTGAGTTTCGTATGTCGGGAACAGAATCGAGTTGTGAGTGACAGTGGTAGTGGTACGGAGCACAAAAAACGAACAAGGAAGAGGGTAGACCGATTTGTCTGCACATAAACACCCACCCGCAATAACTTCAGTTTATCCGTGATCATGGCGTTTGCAACAGCGCCGAAATATCGGGAACTCAAAACAAATAATACACATGGTAAATATCCCGGTTCTAGTGTTATTAATAGTGTTAGCGACCATGTCAGTTTAAAAACTTATAAAACAGCATTTTATCTCTTAAAATAAAAAGTGTTCCGTTTTCTGCCATTCGGCTACGGAACCCTAAAAATAGCAAGTGATAACGTAATATTCGCAAAATGTGTGTATGGTCACATCATATGGTACGAAATGAGTTTCAAAAGGTACTACTAATGGTTTACATTGCTTTTTCACTAATACAAAAATTGGTTCGAGGTTACAAGAAAGGTAATTATTTTTAATTTTATCACTACAAATCGATAGTTTCATGCACCAAATCGACCATCTACGGGATTAAAACGATTAAAATGTAACGGTGTATAATTAAAATTTAATTTACAATTAAAATTGCAACGCGATCCTACGTGCATATAAGCCTATAATTTTTTTCGTTTATTCTTGTTATTATTTTACAAACCTATTATTCTAAGTGTAGTATTTCTATACGGCCTTAAATCTAATATGAAGGTTCTTTGTTGACAATGTTTTCACAGTGGGGAAGTTAATAGAGATGATGACTAGGTAAATAAAATGAAATTCTATTTTGTCCGTCAGTCAAGTAATAAAAAAGAATTAGACACGTATTTTTGCTTTAGGCGAGTAACACACTGCCACGCACTACGCAGCGTAGCGCGTGAATGCGTGTTTTAGCGTTGCTTGTAAGTATCTCCGTTTGTATAGAAAACACGCACAGTCTAACTCACAGATAATGCATGCGTTCATTCAGATCACGCGCCTACAAGCGGAGAAACATGCACAGATATGGCACACCGAGTCTCGCAGTGCCGTGCGGGATTTTGGATGGGGTCTGTACTGCACTATCACCACAGCGAACGACTTTGAATGAAATGAGTCAGAGCCGCAATGAATGAACAAAACGCAACGACGCGCGTGAGAGCGTAAAAAACCCGCACGATGATGCAGATCTGCACTCCCGCTAGTACGCGCGTACGTGCGTTGACACGCAACATGCAGCGTGATGCGTGCCAGTGTAATAATCGCCTTACTTGCGCGATGTATAAATTTGACATTAGTTCTTCAAGTGTATCATAGATGGCGCTGTAGTACTTTTTGTTCTAAGTTGCTGTAGTACTTTCCCAAGAAAACGCAAAGAACCCCCACGTTACCTTAACATCTAATATTATAAGTTGAACCCTCTCAGGTTGTCCAGTCTCCTCTGCAGTTCGTCTACTGTGTCTTTGGGTGCGGGTTCCGTGGTGGACTTGCGTCTTTCACCTCCGGGGGCGAGTTGTATGCCGGTGAGGTTCGTTGATTTGCCCGGGCTTTCGGTGCTGAAACAATATGAGATAATTATCGATTATAATCTAATTAATAATTGATAGTTCAATATAATATTAATTCAACATCATCACCAGCCTATAATGTTCCCAATGCTGGGACTCAGGCCTCCTTTCAATGAGAGGGAGTGGGCTATAATCCACCACGCGGGCCCAGTGCGGGTTGGTAGATGTCACATGTCTGCGAATTTTTAGTTCTAGGACATCCGTTTCCTCACGATGTTTTCCTTCACCGTTTTGGGGGCAGTGGTGATGAAATAAATTACACAAAGTAATGCGCCTGCCTGGGTTCGAGCCCACGGCTTACTGCTTGTAAGTCTGGTAAAAATTGCCTATTTGACCTCCACAACCGAGTTAGTACTGGACTAACTGGGTTGTGGAGGTCAAATAGGCAATTTTATAAAGTATAATAGTAGCATTCAAAATAACCAATAGTAAAAAATAAATTCATTCCGACCCGCACTTGGCCGGTTTTTTTTATGTTCATATTTTTTTTTTATTTGTCGTGTCTGTCTGAGACCTTTAAATACTTTTTCTTATTTTCTTATAAAGGGTGTAAAACACCTCTTAACGAAGCCGAAAGGCACTGGTTCTCCCTGTCATTGCGGTAATTTTTTTGTTCTACACCATACCTTGGAACCTTCTAGTTACGGAGATATTAGGGGTCAAATTTCCAACTTTTTGACAAGTATTTTTTTAAATACAAGTTTTTTAATATAAGATTTTTATTTTAAATACCTTCACGACCCCGTACTATTCAATCCGTTCATCAGCACAATGTTTTGAGTGCGTTACATTGAGTTCTACCACAAAACATGATTTTACACCCCCAAAAAAAAAGTTTCCCAGCAATAATTTTTGCGTAAAGTTACTTAGTTTCATGTACAGAATGCTTGGTTGACGGCTTCGTGATGAGGTGATTTACACGGTGTATGACGATGAAGCCAAAAACGGGCATAAGGACTATTATTCCTTACCTAAAGTACTCAGTGCTGGCCGCGAGCCCGCTATCAACGTTGCTGTTGTTGTCCCTGTTGTTGTACAGCCAAACACCGCCGCTCATCTTGTGATCTCGCACTTGAAAGTCTGTGTTGTACAACCGGGGGGGCGTTGTGAAGTCCACGTTCAGCTGTTGTCCTGTCAACAATAATGTCATGGATTAATTTAAATAAACATGATTTTTTAGTGTTCCGAACCCATAGGGTCAAAGGGGACCCTATTACTGAGACTTCGCTGTCCGTCCGTCCGTCTGTCACCAGGCTGTATCTCATGAACTGTGATAGTTAGCTAGTTGAAATTTCTACAGATTATAAATATTCTGTTGATGCTATAACAACAAATACTAAAAACGGAATCAAATACATATTTAAAGGCCCCCCTACCAAAAAGTGGTTTTTTGCTCGTTTTTATAAATAACTAGCTGGTCCCGCGCAACTTCATCTGCGTCACATTTTCCCCGTTTTCGCAACATTTTTCACTGCTGCTCCGCTCCTATTGGCCGTAGCGTGATGATATATAGCCTATGTCCTTCCCCAGGTTGAAATCTATCTTCTTGCCAAATTTCATTAAGATCCGATAAGCCGTTTAGTCGTGAAAAGGTAACAAACAAACAAACATACAAACAAACAAACAGAGTGACATTCGCATTTATAATATTAGTATGGATGGTACGGAACCCTTCATGTGCGAGTCCGACTCGCACTTGGCAGGTTTTTAAATTTTTGTCTGTCTCGTTTAAGAGTGTCGATGACAATCTAAAATGTGTCGGCCACTTGTTTGGCGCCCTCTGTAGCGTACATTCCTGTAATGAACAAACAACTCGACACGATATCAAGTGCCCCTTCGTTTATGGAACAACATTACATTTACACTCAAGGGCGGAGTTATTATCCGAGGGGGCCAGTGCCTGCCAGGGCTGCGGGACTGTTCGAAAGAGATACCGTGGTTCTGGAACACAAAGGGCTAAGAAGGAACATGGATGGGTTTCAGTCAGTACAAGTCTGACACTCCCTTCCGCTCCGCCCAGAGCGGGAGGAATCATTTGATGATTTCCCATCCGAAAAAAAAAGGCGGAGTTGTTATTGAATCTGCACTTGAGCAGGTCTTCCTTGAAGCGACCAACCTGAATTAGGAGTCTATTTAAAGACTTCTAAGTCAGCCATGTAACTCATGTCCAGGTGGGAGACTTGTCTGTTTGACTGTCTGGTTTTTCCGGCTAATCTCAAAAACAGCTAGACTAATTTTGACTTGACAGACAGATAGCTGATGTTACAAGGAGTAACTTAGGCTACTTTTATTTTAGAAAAAAGAAAAAAATAAATTAAAGCCCTTGAAATTGGTAACAAAATCCGATGAAAATAAGGAAGTCATGTTTTTATAATAATTGCATGCGGACAAAGGTACTACTATAAATATGAAATTCTACGTAAAGATTATTGCCGACTTTTTTTTTGGGGTGAAAAATCACGCTGTATTGTATGACTCAATGTAGCGCATTCAAAACATTGTGCTGATAGATGCATTGAATAGAACAGGGATCATGGAGGTATTTAAAGTAAAATTATAACATTAAAAACTTGTAAAAAGAGTTGGAACTTTGACCTCCAATATCTCTGTAACAAGAAGGTTTCCAGGTATGGTCTAGAATACAAAAATAATCGCAATGGCGTGAAGAACAAGTGCCTTTTGCCTCCGTTAAGGGTGTTTTTACACCCTTTATGATAACGTTGAGTATGAATGTGGATGGGTATAAGAGTAGAGGCAGACCAAAGAAACGATGGATGGGCTGTGTGAAGGATGATATGGCAAGAAAGGAGGTCTCATGAGATGACAAGTAATAGAGAAGTATGGAAGAAGAATACATGCTGCGCCGACCACAAATGAATAGATATAAGGGCAAAACAATGAAGATACGATGGTGTCATTTCTTTAAAACTTACCTAATTTATTATAATTCATTTCAGTCTTTACATGAATACAATTTTGTTCTACAAATTCCAAACGCTTATTTAGCTTATCTAAACCATTTTGTAAACAAGAATTTTGTTTTTCTAACTTTTGTATACATTCTAATTTCTCTTCTAGCATAGATATCATTTCTTCGTACTTATTGTTATAGAAAGACAGTGATTTTTCAAAACCTCTCACTATTTGCATAATATTCTTCAACTGTCCAGCGATAAATTCTTTAAGAATCTGTATTTCTGGATGACTTTTTGTTTTTTTCTTCTTGGGTGACGTTTCATCTGTCATTATTACTATTTCTTTAAAGACATAAGGACCATTTTCGCTTGAATTTTTAGTCTCTGGAAGATCTTGCTCATTTTGGGTTTGTGGTTTCAAATTTGTGATTAATTCTTTTTCGATGTCTTCACAAAGCTTGAATTTAGACATTTCGTGGCAAATTGAGCATTTTATGTTCTCATTCGAGTCACTTTTTGGTGTATTTTCTGCCATTATATTGATATAGGTTAGAATATCTTCTTTTCTAAAGTCGGTTGACAATGCAGCTCCTTTTGGGCCTATTTGGCGCAGCCGTGTCACTCACAATAATTATATTTTTTGTGTTTAGGTTTAAGTTTTTTTGGAATATTATGAGCACTTGTGGCATGTGCCTGAAAAGAAAAATATATTTTCGTTCTTCTCTTCGTGTTTTCCAACGATTCACATGACGCGACTAGCGATCGATAGTAGAATTACTATGTCAAACACAAGATTTATATCACTGCACGGATTAGAGTCACTATAGCCACTGATAATGGCCGGTAGTCGTACGTTTATATAGACACTTTTCACCGCCTTATACGTCCGTTAATACTGCATTGTCCTGCACGATAGTTTACATCAAAAAGTTAAATCACAAACAAAACAAAAACAGTATAAAACTGTCATCTGACCCCCAATAACAACAAAAGCGTCGGGCACTAGTTGCTCGGCAGTTTGCTGAACTGGGCCAATATTATGACTTTTTAATAGTTTAAATTTTTTGAAAAAGTTTTTAGTTTTATTTTTTGTTGTTTGCACTTGTGGCATGTGCCAAATTAATAAGTTTTTTTCTTTCACTATGAAACTGCCATGTGATACTGTGAAATATTTTACAGATAAACGCCGCTTAATTGCTGAATATTAATCACGCTTTTTTTGTCCAACTTTTAGATTGCACTACTTAACCAAGACTTTTTACTTAACAACTGCACTTCATAAAGAACTTGACTAAAATAAAAAGTCAGTACACTGTCAACAAATTAAATAGAAACAATTAATACGAAACAAACTATTATAGTTGTCAGTTATAATTAGTTTAATAGCTTATTACTCATTAGTGACAAGAGGTAACGATGATGATTTAATAATTAGCTTTGTATTATTATTATAAGTTGTATTATTATGTACTAGCTTTAGCGCGCGGTTACGCCTGCGTTGAGTTGAAGCATCTGTTTGTAATATCAAAATAGTAGCGTTTTACTGCATCCATATGAACGTATACAAGGTGTTGTTTTGCATCCTAGTCAAAATTCAGGAGGTTGTCACAAAAGACATAAATAATCAATTTCAATTACGGTACCTAATTAATCAGTAATAAACGCTGATTTTTTTGGTTGTTTAAGTTTGTCAGTATATCAAAATAACTTCCTTAACGTGGTTTATGCAATAAGAAATTATCGAATAAAAGTTTGATATTTCTTGTAATGCCGTTCAAGTATTACGTAGGCAGAGTTTTTGCAATTATTAACCCATCCCTTCCCCTCGTCAGCAAAAGTAAGCAAAGCTCTTACCCCTCCCCCCCATGCTTACGTAAACATTGGTACAATTGATTGATTCATGAGCAGCAGTTATAAGTGACAGACAAGTGAATAGCGCACGGTAATGCCCCTACTCAGTCCCAAGCGAGTATCTAAACGTTTTCATTATTTGTGGGAATACCCGAAAATGCATTTAGTTTTCAAGCATAGACAATGTGTGGGTTGCCATATGTGTAAAAAAGTAAATAAAGTAATCACCATCTAGATCCCCCACCCCCCATGTCATCAAAAATAAGCAAGGCAAAGACCCCCGGCCCCCCTATTGTGCTAACGTAACACTTGAACGGTCCCTATGAGTGAAAGCGCGGTTAAGGGTGGTTCACGCTTACCGAATTCAGACAGAAAAAAAAACCTACCCATTTTATTATTGATTCGGGTCGAGAATTATTTGCATATACACCCCCTTGAATTTAACGAGGATGCAAAACAACACCTTGTACAACGGTACTTATAACAAAAAACTTTAATTTTTACTAATCTCCGAAACTGCTGAACCGCGTATTTCCACCAGACTTTTGCTGGCATTATTTCAGATAGTTACGCATTTATTTTATTTGTATTGATAACAAATAAGTAAGTACGTTCATGATTAAATGATAGTCATTACTCAACACGAGCTCGATACGTCAACGAATAGTTAGGGGAAGAGCCTGTTTGTTTGTATGTTTGTTTGTTTGTTACCTTTTCACGACTAAACGGCTGATCGGATCTTAATGAAATTTGGCAAGAAGATAGATTTCAACCTGGGGAAGGACATAGGCTATATATCACCACGCTACGACCAATAGGAGCGGAGCAGCAATGAAAAATGTTGCGAAAACGGGGAAAATGTAACGCAGACGAAGTTGCGCGGGACAGCTAGTGCATAATAACTTGTGAAAGTACTGTAGTTGCCCATTCCGTAGCGTAGATCTCTATGGCCATCATTTCACCAGTTATGTTTAAGTCCAATGTAATAGGGGTGAGCCTATTGCCATCAACGGCCACAAATCCAGATTCCGTAGCTGCTGCTGAGAAGTTCCACATGGGAAAACCCAATAACCAACCGACCTGGGCATCAAATTCAGTACCACATGCTCAGCAGTCACGCTATACTGGGTAATTGGGTGCATTGCTTGAAATGGGCGATACTAACCATAATTTACAACAAATTTAGACCCAAAATCAACTAGTTATTCAAATCAAATCAAAATCATTTATTTCAAGTAAGCCAGGCACACAGGCACTTTTGAATAGTCAAACAACAATAAAAATGAAGCTACAGTCCCAGTCACAAGACATAATAACTTGTGAAAGTACTGTAGTTGCCCATTCCGTAGCGTAGATCTCTATGGAGAAGAATGGGCAAGAAACTCCATGGACACTCTTTTAAATCAGAATCTTGTTACAAAAACCTTGGTTACATCATTCATGTTGAGATGTTACATTATATGAGAATGACGTGGCGACGATGTATTGACCCTGTTTGTGGTCCAAATTGGTTTGTTTTGGAGAAATATGACTTTTTTTTTCAAATTTTCCACCCCCAACAATAAACTGCTGATTGCGAGAAATCTGCGCCGTTCAGGATATTAAATTGATACTGTCCTGATAGCTCACGAACGAATGAATTCTTCGAAAACCAATATGACTAAAAATAATCAATGCAAAATGACGAGAACGTCGTGAAAGCAGAGCAAGATAAGCAATTCAAGTATCTAGATCTGGCTCGCGAGGTTGTCGACATGTGGGACGTGACTACAGCAGTCATTGTGCCGATAGTCGTGTCGGCCAATGACTTAATAGCCAAAAGCTTCGACCAACATCTGAGGAGTCTTTCGCTTGGCAGCTGGATCAAGGGCTTGATTCAGAAAGCAGTACTTCTGGACACGGCACGTATTGCTAGGAGGTTACTCTCTCAAGGGCCCGGACCCTGTTGCTGATGCTGGTGGGCAACTATTTTTTATATTTTTAAATGTTTTTTTTTTTTATTTATATCATTGCACGAAGGGTTCCGTACCATTATTTATAAAAACGAACAATGTATGGGATATAATTAATTTTATTTTTAGTATTTGTTGTGACGGACAGCGTAGTCTCAGTAATATGGTCCCGTTTGACCCTTTCGGTACGAAACCCTAAAAATGAACAAAGAAAACCAAAGCAAAAAGATACTCAGTCACCCGCCTGCCCTGATCCCGCATAAACGAAGTTCAAACGGAAGAAAATGACTGCTTTTACTGTCTGATAGGATAGGTACACCAGAACCGGATACACCAGATCTTATTCACGTAGATGCTGTTTATATATGCAACGTATGTATGCAAAATTCCAGGATGATCGATTCTATGGTTTAGGCATGAAGAGGTAACAAACAAATTACTTTCGCATTTATAATATTAGTTAGGACTAGCTGTACCCGTGACTTCGCCCGCGTGAAATTTAACAAAAAAAGTTATATAGTTTATTTGCATTTTTATTTTAATTCTTATTTATTTTAATAAAACGTAAGTAGCTTAAGTTACTCCTTATTACATCAGCTATCTGCCAGTGAAAGTCCCGTTAAAATCGGTTCGGCCATTCCAGAGATTAGCCGCAACAGACAGACAGGCAAAAATTGTAAAAAAAAATATTTTTAACCCCCGACCAAAAAAGAGGGGTGTTATAAGTTTGACGTGTGTATCTGTGTATCTGTCTGTGGCATCGTAGCTCCCAAACGGATGAACCGATTTTAATAAAATTGATGTCATTTGAAAGGTATTTTTGGTATATGTACCGTACTAGCTTATGCCCGCGGCATCGCCCGCGTGGAGTTCGATAATTGTCCCACGGGAACATACTATCGGGATAAAAAGTATCCTATGTGTTAATCCAGGTTATAAACTACCCGTGTGCCAAATTTCATTCAAATCCATTCAGTAGTTTTTGCGTGAAAGAGTAACAAACATCCATCCATCGCATTTATATTGTTAGTAGGATATACATTCATATGCATGTAGTAAAAAGCTGTTATTTTAATATTACAAACAGACACATCAGTTTTATTTATTTGTATAGATTACCTGGGTGCAGCCTATCATCCTGCCGGAGCTCCCCGAACCCACCAGCGATGTCGGTGAGGGTGCACTGCTTGTTGTCAGAAGCCCACACTTGTCCTCGCAGGCACTCGCCCGACGGAGGGTACCACGGCTTCGACTGTTTTGGTTTGCCAGTTTTTGGAGTGTTTGGTGGTTTTGCTGCAAGTGCTGTCAAAGAAATATTTGAGTAAATAGAGGAAAAAAGAAAGTTTTAATCAGTTGCAGTGGGCACGTGGCTGTGTTGGCCTCCAGTCGTGTAAGCTTGTAACGTTCTCACTGCTGGGACACAGGCCTCCGCTCTAAGAGACAGAGTGTGCTTTAATCCACGACGTTGGCCCAGTGCGGGTTGGTAAATGTCACATATTTCCCAGCAATGATTTTTGCGTAGAGTTAGTTAGTTTGTTGTACAGAATGCTTGGTCGACGGCATAGTGAAGGACTGTTTACACTTTGTAAACTCTGCCTAGTCCGATCTCTGATAATGACTCAACCTCTTCAGTCTCAGCCACCTTCTCTCTCCTCTCCCTCACTCTACAGCTCGAGTCATCATTGCCCACTTCGTTCAACTCCCCCAGCATTCGTTCTTTCTTTCTCTCTACACCCACAAAGCAGCGGTGGCAGCCCCGACTTACGAACAGTAAGCCGTGGTTTCGTACCCAGGCAGGCGCATTACTTTGTGTAATTTATTTCATCACCTCTGCCCTCAAAAACGGTGAAGGAAAACATCGTGCGGAAACCGGCATGTCCTAGAACTGAACATTCGAAGACATATGACATCTACCAACCCGCACTGGGCCCGCGTGGTGGATACAGCCCACTCCCTCACGTAGAGCGGAGGCCTGTGTCCCAGCAGTGGGAACATTATAGGCTGATGATAATGATGACGCCCACAAAAACCATAAACAACAACTCACCCTCTTCAGCCTCCGCCACAGCGATCTTCTCCCGCCTCTCCCTCATTCTAGGGCTCGAGTCGTCAATACCCAGTTCGTTTAACTCGGCGAGCATTCGTTCTTCTCCGTCAAACACGAAGTCGCGTTCGGAGATCTTACGGCGGGGTTGTGTTGATGGCGGGGAGGGGAATTTTGTGGCTAAAAAAGAAATATATTATGGGATTTAAAGAGCGTTTATACCGTACGGCATTTCATACAAACTTTCAAGGTCCTTATTTTCCGTAATTACTGAACCGATTTTAATGAAACTTAATACGCATAAGCAGGAGACGTAGGTCTAAAAAGTTACTTAAAAAACATTTTCAAAATGTCTTTAAAAAAACTTGAGAGGTGTCAAGGGACACCCGGATGGAACGAAGTTCCTTTCACGTACATAATATCAATACATTTTAGATTTAAGTTAGTGTGCGAAAAATAAAATATTTAATTTAAGGAAGATTAATCCTTAATTCGAAGCAATACGTCTTACTTAACTGCATAACCGAATTTGTACTTTGTAGTTCGGTCACTCAAAATAATAGTCCTATCTATCCTTACTCACATACACACCCCAATTGTACGTAATTTAAGGAAATTTCAAGTTTATTTTAAAGAAATAAAGCTTACAATAGCTTACTATAGCAAAAAGTGTCGTGACAACTTTTCGTAAGAATTTCACAACGCGCGATAAGGAACTTCGTTCAAAAAAGATAGTTGGAAATTTCTGTTTCTACAGGGTGTTACGGAAAGGGTATATACATCTTTAAGGGTGTACCGAAATGTATAGACAGCAGATTTTTTTTTTTTGCTGCAAAAAAAAATATGATGAGAAACATGTTCAGTTTGATGGTCTGTAGCACACCCTTAAGGATGTATATACCCTTTCCGTTACACCCTGTATAGATAATTTATAATCGTCTAATTTTGCTGTAACACTATTTTTCGAAAATGTATCCAGCTATGCGTATGAAGTTTCATTAAAATCGTTTCAGTCATTTCGGAAAATACTTGGAAAGTTTGTATTAAATGTCGTAAGGCGTAAAAGCTCTTATGGTGTTATTGGACGAAAAATGTTGACTGGTAGAGAATGCCTTGTGTGGCATTAAGTCCGCCTATGTACCACTATTGTACATCATCTGCCTAGCCTTTTCCCAAACTATCTTGGGGTCGGTTTCCAGTCTAATAAGTCTAAGTCTAATGTAAAACACTGGTACTCAGATGCATCCGGTTAGACTGGAAGCCGACCCCAATATACAACCAGTTTTTTTTTTTATCCCATAGCTCTAGAGCTATAGTCTGAAGGTAAAAATAATACTAAAACTCCAAGAACCAAAAATGCATAGTTTCTGAGATATCATCAATCATAACTAAATTAGGTCAAAAATTATCACCAGTACGACGAATCTTTACTTTTGCGAGGTTGCCAAACTTCGCAGTAGTGTAGTAAAATAGTAGTAGTTTCATTGATAAATACGAGTCATTATTTTTTATTCAAACCAATCATTCAAATACAAAGCTAAGAAAATTCGAAAAAAAAAAGAAAGTATGATTCAAACATAATTCATATGCCAGTTGATTCTTTGATATGGTCTCAATCGTACCATAGAGTTATGGGAATAAAAAAAAAGAATCTTGTAGTTTGGGAAAAGGCTAGGCAGATGATGAACAGTAGTTGGTGGCAGAAAAGCCAGTTTTTTGTCTGTGAATTTTCGCTAGCCAACTTACAGCCTTGCAATTTTAATTAACCCCCGACCAAAAAAGAGGGGTGTTATAAGTTTGACGTGTGTATCTGTGTATCTGTGTGTCTGTCTGTGGCATCGTAGCTCCCAAACGGATGAAGCGATTTTGATAAAATTGGTGTCATTTGAAAGGTATTTTAATCGAGAGTGTTCTTAGCTATGTTTCGAGAAAATCTGCTCAGCCGTTTGAAGCTCATCACCTCTTTTCTAGTTGATGAAGGGATTTAAACAACTTGTACAAGTTGTTTAAATCCCTTCAATCGCTAAGTAGACCGCTTAGTTCATAAAATATATATACAAACAAAGCGGACCCCTGCCGTAGCGTCGGGGGTCCGCTTTGTTTGTATATATATTTTTCGTTGCAACGCAAGCGTCGTAACGCTTGGATTAATTTTATTTTTGGTTTTTTAGAGGTTTTGTCCGTCGGGGGTTTTTTAAATTTTTAATTTAATTTTTTAATTGATATTTCCTACCTTCCCTCCTCTCCTCCTTGCCCGGCGTCCCTCCACCAGGCGCGTTGGGTCCGGCCAGCAGTTCCGCCAACTCCTCTTCCAACTCAGCGGCATCCAAGTCGTCTATATTCGTGCCGAGAGCTTTCTCTACTTCGCTGTATTGTTCCATTACCTGGAGATAAACATAGAATAAAATAGAATAAACAAAGAAAGAAAATCGTGTTTATTGGCATTATAGAAAACAGATACACCTTAAAATTAAACAAAATAAATACTTCTTCATCATCATCATCATCAACCTATAATGTTCCCACTGCTGGGACACAGGCCTCCTCTCTATGAGAGGGAGTGGGCTGTAATCCACCACGCGGGCCCAGTGCGAGTTTGTAGATGTCACATGTCTTCGAACTTATAGCTCTAGGACACGCCAATTTCCTCACGATGTTTTTTCTTCACCGTTTTTGAGGGCAGACGTGATGAAAAAAAATTACACAAAGTAATGCGCCTGCCTGGGTTCGAATCCACGGGTTACTGCTAGTAAGTCGGGGCTGCCACCACTGGGCCACCACTGCTCTCAATAAATCAATACTTAATCTAAACTTTATTAATAACAAAACTGCCTCAGCTCAGCATAAAGCCAGATAGCAACACGAAGTATACCATCTGTCGCTGATTTTCAACTGCAGCCTATCATCATCTGCCTAGCCTTTTTCCAAACTATCTTAGGGTCGGCTTCCAGTCTAACCGGATGCAGCTGAGTACCAGTATTTTACATGAAGCAACTGTCTATCTGACCTCCACAACCAAGTAACTGGGTAATACGATACCCCTTGATGAGACTGGATGTCAGACTACTCGTAAAGACTGTCAAAGATCTACAAATGACAGCCGGGACCAACGGATTGACGTGCTTTCCGAGGCCCGGAGGAAATTCGGTATATGATCATGCATCCAAGGACCAACCAAGGCAAGATCGATTGGCTGTTATTGAGCCACGAGCTCCGAAAGACCTTTGACAGCATTACCTATTTCAAAGAATGCAATTATCCTGCATATAATATAAATAACATTATTGTACTAACGTCTTTCAAATCGTCCATAGTATCGTGGACAGCGTCTTCTTCCAATCCATTCTCTTTGAGATTGCGTTTCATCGCGTCAGAGCTCGATCTGAAGAGAAAAAAATTATCAGTTTTTATTACAGTAGCTTTTTGAACGTCAGAGCATAAACGCACGCGCGTGCCCTTCACGTCAAGCCACATTTTCACGGCAAATAAAAATAGGGATTCTAAAACTTTTACTAACTTATTAAAGTGAAACTTTTATAACATGGTCTCAAACTTTTTCGTCAGTGTGTTGCATGTCGCGTGATTCTCGGCCGCGGAGTAGGGATAAAGTGAAAGTTTCACTTTATCCCTACTCCGTGTTTTATACCCTTAATGGAATATTATTCCAAATTTTTTTAGTTAAATGTCTATAGTGTGACAAAAAGTTTCACTTTTACCGTGGTTCCATAAAACCACACAATCCTTTTTTTAAAACGTATTTCTTGTTAAGACATTTTATATTGATCAAATGAATTTTGTATTGATGAATCCCTTCATTTGTTGCAGCAACTGTCTCACGTTATCTAGCGCGTTGCTGCAACTTTAATGTTGCGACAATTAAATAAGTACCTACCTTATTGGTCGCAAGTTCTAATGCTGAGCACGAAGTCCTCGGTTCGATTCTCAGGTCAATCAATGTATTATTGAATTATCCCATCAGGAATTTCTTTATTGACGGCAATAGGCTCGTCCCTTTTCCCAAAAAAACGTCCGTTTAACCCATTGGGTTTAACAGGCATGATTTTATGTTAATAAAAAGTGTAAGTACCTGTAAGTATCAACAATCGCCACGTTGACGTGTACATCCCTCATCTGTTGCAGCAACTGTCTTACGTTCTCTAGCGCGTTGCTGCAACGGTCCAGACGTTGCGACGTTTTGTGTTTGCGACGAAGATGGTTTTTAGCCTGTAAGAAGGACAATGGCTTATCAAATATTTATACAGGCTGACTTTGAATAAATGCGACAAAAAGAAATGGGAGCTTCAGTTACAGTAACATAGTAATTATAAACTGTTTTTTCTACAATCTAAATCGTTAAAAAAAATTACGTGATTATCGCTTTAAAATGGTCCATTGATGTTATTATCTTTATTTAAGTACGAATTATCGGTACTCCAGCAAAATAAATTAATATGCAAAATAAATAAGAAAAATTAAAGTATCAAAAAATCTCGTCCTACTCATCGCAGTGCACAATAATCCCGTTGCCGTTCATAGCGGTCATTTACCTAATTTTGCCTATTTTCTAGTGTAAGTATCGCGTGACGTTGCCAAACCTCGCATGAGCGCCAGCGCCGACATCCCTTCCCGGCGACTACCCCGCCGCCCACCCTTCCTTAGTTCATTAGCAGTGTTGCCAGAAGGTTACATTTCTTACATTTTTCGTAACTTTTGACCCCCTCGCGTAACATGTAAGTAATTTTTAGATTTAAGACAATTTTCGTAACTTTTGAGAACAACGAGATTTGTTACACTAGATTTTTATTGCAAACAATTTACGAACGCATCCAAATTGATCGCACCTAAAAAGTAATTTCACTCCATATCATACTCAGAGATGGCACTAAATGAAACTGCCATGACAAAATGAAACTTATTCCGCATGGATTAGAACTTGATTTTCCTTGAGCGTGTGCGCGTACGTTTCCTACTTTGCAAGTTCGCGCAGTTTCGTTTCGTACCTAGGTACTAATAGCTCAAAAGAGAAAATTTACATGGCTGATTGTGATTTGTTTTGTTGAATGTTGCGTTACGCAAGGTTGTATGGGAGCCCCCTTAAATATTTATTTTATTCTGTTTATAGTATTTTTTGACATAGCATCAACAGAAATACATAATCTGTAGAAATTTCAACTGGCTACCTATCACGGTTCATGAGATACAGCCTAGTGACAGACGGACGGACGGACGGACAGCGAAGTCTCAATAATAGGGTCCCGTTTGACCCTTTGGGTACGGAACCCTAAAAACTAATGCTAGGCTGGTGGATTTGATGTTTTTTTTTGTCTGTGAAAAAACAAAAAATTTAAAAAGTATACAACAAAACTATAAGAAAGCTATTCACTAGTACTCAATTTAATACTCAATAAAGAGAGATGACAAATCATCGTCGATAGTGTAAGTTTTTTTGTTTTTTAGGGTTCCGTACCCAAAGGATCAAACGGGACTCTATTACTGAGACTGTCTGAGACTTCGCTGTCCGTCCGTCCGTCTGTCATCAGGCTGTATCTAATGAACCGTGATAAGTAGCCAGTTAAAATTTCTACAGATTATGTATTTCTGTTGATGCTATAACAACAAATACTAAAAACAGAATAAAATAAATATTAAAGGGGCTCCCATACAAAAAATGCTCGTTTGTATAAATACTGGTACGTAACCCTTCGTGCACGAGTCCGACTCGCACTTGTTCGGTTTTTTTTTTTTGCATTGAGGCGATTTTGCCCTCTATGAACAGTTCTATACATATTGAGTATCAGTAGTTAGTTCAGTGTAAAACTAACAGATGCACCACCTCTCGTGGATTTGGTTCAAACTAATAGAAAAAGTTAGGTGCTAGACTAGATAGTAACAACTATGAAGATGGCGCTGCGAACAAATGAAACTAGAGTCTGTTTTATCATTAGATTAAATACACCATTAGACATCATAGATTCCTCCATATTCCGCCATTTTCCTGACATCAATTTGCCTCCGAATTCAAAAATACGAAATTAAATCAAATGTAACTTTTGCAGCAAAAATGTAACTTTTCAGGAAATGAAACGTAACTTTTGACTTAAGGGCCCTGGCAACACTGTTCATTAGTCGTCCTAAAACGTTTGTAGGTCACGGTCGCGCGCGCATCCCGCAAATCCCACTTTACGTATTGCGAATAATTTGTATTTTTGTCTTGTGTTTGTCATAACAATGCCTAGGAGGAGACGAAATAGTTGTGAACCGTTAACAAACGTACAGTATCTTGATATTGTTGTGTGGTAGGTACAACACCGTAAGAAATCTACGTGAAACACAGCGAAGATTTCGGCTAAAATATCCTAATGTCCCACCTTCATTGGGAAGAATTCTAAGAATCACTCAAAACATGCTGGACAGACGAGCTAAAAAACAAAAAATCAGGAGTGCATTCGAAACTGTTGTGTTATTGTGTTTACAAAACTGAGGTGGACATTTTGAACAATTATTAAAATACACGTAAGTGTACTGATTTGATTTAGTGTAAATACTTACTAATTATTGTAAATACTGTGATTCCAACTTTTTAAATACGCCAAAAATACAATAATTGATTTGTTGTTGTAACAAACATTATTCAGGTTATACCTCTTACTAAAACATTGTTTTACTATTTACTTTTATTGTATTTTTGATCGTCCTCAGCCGACAAAAGTATGAAGGGAAAGGTTTACAAAATTTTTATTAATCGTGCGCGCGGGAAAGAGATGCGCGGGCGGCCGGGCGGACGGGGGCGGCGCGATTCATTCATAGCGAGAATGTATACCTAAATCGTGCCCACTACGCGAAAACGGTAGTACGCGAAATTCTTTGATACTTTAATTATTTTAACGTTTTTCGTAACACTGTTAGATTCTTTTTTAATTTTTCATTTGATATGTTCTAAATTTTGTTGACAACACGTATTATTGTATATTTAAATTTGTCGCATCTGTTCAATTTCACCCTGTATACAGTTTCTGTAACGACAAACATCATCATCTGCCTATCCTTTTCCCAAACGATCTTGGAGTCGGCTGCCAGTCTAACCGGATGCAGCTGAGCACCAGTATTTTAAATGAAGCGACTGCCTATCTGACCTCCACAACCCAGTAACTGGGCGATACGATACCCCTTGGTAAGACTGGATGTCAAACTTTCGGCTTCTGACTACTCGTAACGACTGTCAAAGATCTACAAATGACAGTCGGGACCAACGGCTTAACGTGCTTTCCGAGGCACGGAGGAAACTCGGTAAGTAATGGGTGGTCACCCATCCACGGACCAACCTCGGCAAGCACGGCTTAACCTTAAAGATCGCTCCATGCGGCTGTTATTATTTAGCCACGAGCTCCTTCGATTCGATATCTAACGATTAACAACAGATAACATAAATAACATCACGCCTGAAATCCCCGATTTAGGCAGAGCTGTAGCCAATGAACAGCGGTGGCAGTTCCCAGTTCTGGCAGCACCGACTTACGAGCAGTAAGTTATAAGTTCGAACACAGGCAGGCGCATTACTTTGTGTAATTTACTTCATCACCGCTGCTCTCAAAAACGGTGAAGGAAAACATCGTGAGGACATGTTTGAAGCGTCGTGGCTTGTGTATTTAAATAAAGGTGTTAACATATAGGACGACACGACTAACTGTCGTCCACGACTTTTTTTCCAGTGACGACAGATTGTCAAGTCTACGGGTACAATAATGGGAGCAGCTAGCAACGACAGTCGTCCAACGATAAATTAATCGTTACGACATAGTGCGAACGCGCAGTAAGACGTAGAAGAAAGTATGAAGATTAGTAGATTAATTACTTACTGCCAATTTATTCCCAACATTAAGAGCTGCTTTCGCGTCAGCCTGTGCTGAGGCGACGTCCCTCGCCAGGCGTAGAGCTTCGCCCTCGAGTCGGGTCTCCGCACACATCAGCTTTACTAGGGCTTCGTCTGTTTCTGTTACTGGAGACGCTTTCTTGTCTGGTTCGGCTGTAAGATTATTAAGTTGAGATTCTGTATTATTTAATTTTCATTTCATTTACTGTTTAATTGGTTCTGTACGTCTACCATGAGTTTTAACAATCTATACTCGCTAGCGTCTGTAGTTAAAAAAATGTATGAAAACTTTTACAGAGCCTCTAGCGGATAGTTGGGTACTAAAATGCGCAGTATGAGTCACTATAGTTATCTATCCTACGTCACCGTGTAGTAAACTAAACTACAGCGACTGCAAGTTTGGGCTTCATTTGCTTAGAATTTGGTAGTAAGCACCAACACAGCTCATGGTACCATTGAAAAAGCTAACTGTATTTGCTTATTGACGGAACTATTGCAGTTACGTCAAGCGATCTAACTATGACAACTCATCGTAGACGTACTGATTTATTAAACAAACACTGATAACATTTATTTCAAACCCTTACAAGAATGATTCGAAATGAACATTGCATCAAATAAAACATGCATTTAATTAGCTGAATCATCAACATCTGCCTAGCCTTCTTTCTTGCCATATCATCCTTCACACAGTCCATCCATCGTTTCTTTGGTCTTCCTCTACTGCTATAACCATCCTCATTCTCAAAACTTTCCTCACGACGTTTTCCTCATTCCTCCGCATCACATGCCCATACCACGACAACCGATTACCACACATCTTTTCAGTCACCGGCGCCACTTTCATACTGCCCCTTGGCGTCGTCCGCGTGGAGTTCGATAATTGTCCCATGTGTTAATCCAGGTTATAAACTACCCGTGTGCTAAATTTCATCCAAATTCGTTCAGCAGTTTTTGCGTGAAAGAGTAACAAACATCCATACATCCTCACAAACTTTCGCATCCATACTAATATTATAAATGCGAAAGTCACTCTGTTTGTTTGTTTGTATGTTTGTTTGTTACCTTTTCACGACTAAAAGGCTGATCGGATCTTCGTGAAATTTGGCGAGAAGATACATTTCATCCTGGGGAAGGACATAGGCTATATATCATCACGCTACGACCAATAGGAGCGGAGCAGCAATGAAAAATGTTGCGAAAACGGGGAAAATGTGACGCAGACGAAGTTGCGCGGGACAGCTAGTTTTTAATATTAGTAGGATTTCTTATTTTATCCATTACCAAAATAACACATCCCCTTTAGCATTCTCATCTCAGCTACATGCCCATCATGGCATCATTACAGGCTCATTATGACATACTTTCTACTTACCAAGCTTTACGACATCTCCCTTCTTAACAGCCTGACCGACAGACACCAGATAGCCGAGCAGCAGCTCAAACGTCTCCCGTCCATGCGTAAACTCAGCGTTACGCATGAGTTCCTCGATGGTGCCCATACGTTCCACGCCGTGAGGGAAGTTATGTAGGAGTTCTGTGGCTTGTTCCTGTAAGATAAACATGGTTTTTAGACTACTGGGTTATTTGTAAAACACGTACAAACTTTCAGGACTATGTTCATCACTTTACGACACGGTTGGCGCAGTGGCTGAGCGATCGACTGCTGCGCTGCGTGTCGCAGGTTCGATCCCCGCACGGAACAAATATTTGTATCGCCTACAGATAGTTGTTCCGGGTCTGGCTCTTTGTGTATGTGAGTTTAAATGTTTGTAAACGCACCCACGATACAGGAGAAATTCCTAGTGTGGGGCAACGTTTAAAAAAAAAAAAAAAAACAAATCATCATCTGCCTACAATGTTCCCACTGCTGGGACACAGGCCTCCTCTCTATGAGAGGGAGTGGGCTGTAATCCACCACGCGGGCCCAGTGCGGGTTGGTAGATGTCACATGTCTACGAATTTTTAGTTCGAGGACATGCCGGCTTCCTCACGATGTTTTCCTTCACCGTTTTGAGAGGACAGGACTATGTTACTAACATCATAATCAACAACTTTTGTTCTATTACTTTTAAAAAATCATCATATTTTAGTTCATCAGATTTTCATACAAAAACAAAATATTTAAATTGAACGCTCTAAATGTCTAACTCTATGCAAAGCAAAAGAAAGCAATAGTACAATAGCGAGGGAGCTTAGTCGTTACATTTAGAGCGTTAAAATTCAATATTTTTATTTTTTTAAATTTTGCACCTTTTCATGACTGAATCCCCGAAGGGGACACAGTCATGCATTCTTTTCACAAAAATTCGAACATTCTGACAGTATCACCTTCCATTCATTCGCAAACAAATCAAAATCTGTGTTTGAGTTCAGGAGAGTGTTTATCATCATCATCAGCCTATATTGTTCCCACTGCTGGGACACTGGCCTCCTCTCTATGAGAGTGAGTGGGCTGTAACCACGCAGGCCCACTGCGGGTTGGTACATGTCACAAGTCTTCGAATTTTTAGTTCGAGGACATGCCGGCTTCCTCACGATGTTTTCCTTCACCGTCTTGAGAGAAGCGTTGATGAAATAAATTACACAAAGTAATGCGCCTGCCTGGGTTGGAACCCACGGCTTACTGCTCGTAAGTCGGGGCTGCCAGCACATGGCCACCGCGGCTCTCTTATGTTTAAGTCCAAGTGTAATATGGGGAGAGCTCTTTGCCATCAACTGGGCACAAAACCAGACTCCGTGGCTGCTACTGGAAGATTCCTTGATGGATAAACCCAATAACACATTGCCCTCCCGATCCGGGAATCAAACCCAGGTCCTTAAGCTCAGCAGTCGCGTTTGCGACCACTTAAGGCCTTGTTCACATGTAACGCGCGTTAACGCAGGTCAACGTGGAATTAAATTTATAAAGAGTTCAAATGACAAGCGCTAACGCGAGGAGCTCGTCAGTCTGTTTCTGTTTGTGTCAACGCGCGATCGCCTGCGTCTAGAGACTTTTTCTCTGAGCGCCACGTCAACGCTCGCTGACGCACGTTAACGCGCGCTCATGTGATCGGTTGTATGTAAATACTACGATGTATAGTTGCGCGATTTGAAAACGCGCGTCAAAATTTTGCCATCTGAACATGGCCTAAAAGTGCATACGTAAACAACCCATCTTGATTTATCAAACACAATAAAAATAAAAGCCCTAAATATGGGTAAGTTTCAAGGAAAATACGTCCGATAGTTTTTGCGTTATTGTCGTTTTTTTGTCCGCGTTAGACATGAATTTAAAAATTAATTACACTAGGTATGGTATAAAAATATAATTTCACATTTACACATATCAATTTATAAAGAAAATTGTCTAGTATAACATATTTTTTTCAAAGAAATAAGACTAGAAGTTTAGACATGATGTTCAATTTAAAATCATTAAAAGTCGTATATCTGCGCCTTAACCGTCGAGGCCGATTTTCACACTACTTCTAAAGCCGCGTACAGATTTGCGAAACGTAGCAGGCAATGTAACATGAAAGGAGCATTTCATAAGTGTGGACGCAGGGTGCGCACGAACCGAGCATGTACGTACTCACATCTGTTCCCGGCATGCGCGCGGCGAACATAGCTCTCAGTCTGTCGAGAACACGCGTCCATGGTTCGCGCGCGTTCCGCAGTACAGACACACAAACCCGTCCACACTGACGCTCCGTGCACACTGCGCGCCCCTTTGTTTTCGGCAAAAAAACCGACAAATGGCGGATCGCGGCGCGCACGAGTTGCAATGCTCTGTTCGTGCGCATATTGAGCACGGTTCATGCGCGCAAGCCGTCCACACTATGGGAATTCTGTTACATTGCATGATACATTTTATGATACGTTTCACCAGTCTGTACGCGGCATAAAACACAGCCTGCACGCGTAGCATGACCACTGTAGAAACGAGTTTTGCCTACGGAAGAATCGACATAATGACAGCTATACAATGACTAACTGTCATTTTTTCGATTGTTCCGTGCTGGTAAGAGAAAAAAGAAATATAAAACTCACTTTAACAGCGGACTCTAATACAAATCGTTGTGTAGAATCAATGCTAGCCTTTGGTAGTCCATCGGTATCCAAAGTCTGTCTGGTCGGCATGAAAGAAGCGACGGCTGTCAGGGCGAAGGCGGCTGGTCTGAACGCCAGTCGGGCGCCCCATTTGACCCAGCCTTCGGGGCCATTGTGGAGGATCTGCTGGTACTTCGAGAGAGGACTCATGTCGCCATTGCTGTGGAGAAGAATAGAGATTATTGAGATGATGTTCTGGGTTTTGTCTTAAATATCCATACTAATATTATAAATGCGAAAGTCACTCTGTTTGTTTGTATGTTTGTTACCTTTTCTCGACTAAACGGCTGATCTGATCTTAATGAAATTTGGCAAGAAGATAGATTTCAACCTGGGGAAGGACATAGGCTATATATCATCACGCTACGACCAATAGGAGCGGAGCAGCAATGAATAATGTTGCGATAACGGGGAAAATGTGACGCAGACAAAGTTGCGCGGGACAGCTAGTTTAGTAAATTTTATTGTTCATGGCTATAAGAGTAGAGGAAGAATAAATAAACAATGGATGATAGTAGGTTACCACTCAGCATGATGCTGTGCTATGGGGGACCTATAGCACAGCGCTGGTTTTCAGTGGTCACCTGTGAAAAAAACGTACGGAAGTCAAGACAGCATAAACAAAAAAAAAGTAACTGAGTAAATGCAAAAGTAACTCTGCTTGTTTGTTAACTTTTCACTAGTAAATGGCTGATTGAATCGTAATTAAATTTGGCAAGAAGATAGATTATATTCTGGAAAAGGATATGACGTGCATCTTTTTTTTTTTCAAAAGCTTACATAATAGGGGATAATCCTATTTTTTTTTTCTTTGTCCGTCGGGTAGTTAATTGAAAAGTATTGGACACGTATTTTTTCTTTTTTCACGTGGTCATAAAATTACGGAGATATATTGAGTTGAAATGGCGCATGACGTCACATGTAGGTAAGTTTTATACCTACTTGTGACGTAGTAAGCCCCCACTCTCCAACCTTAATGAGTTCTAACTAAGTAATTTTTTGATATTTTGATAAAACAAAAAATACGTGTCTAATATTTTTGTATTACCTGTCTGACGGACAAAATAGAATGTCGTTTTCTTTACCCAGTCCGATCCCCTATTATCAAAAAGTAGCATGATTTTTTAAGTCTGTGGCCACTGATGAAAAATATTTCATTAGTAAGAACACAATAAGACATTCATTTTCTTCTATTTATAAACAATTACTTCCAAAATGCATAGGAGATGCTAAAAAAAAATGAATGATGAAAAGTCTAGAGCCAAATTTTGATAAAAACAAACTACATCATTGGCTTTTTGAAAAATCAGTATTCCTAGTCAGGAATCGAACCCATTGATTTTGAAAAATAATATATTTCACTATACTTTAGCAACAAATAGGTTTGTGGCCGCTATGACACGCTATACCTATAGACATTAGAGACTCAATGAACAATAAAAATATAAAGCATAAGCTGAAAGATTTTTACATCAACTTGATTAAAACTTAACTGTTGGTAGCGCGTTTATTTATTTATTTAGGATCTCCAACAAAGGATGTACACAGATCATGTGAAATAGACTGCACTTCAAAAGTATCACGTAGGTGAACTCCTTCACTTACAGGAGACCACAGCATGCATAATTGAATTTACAGCTAACAAATTTATAATACCATTGAAATATATTGAAAAAGTTTAATAGAATTAAATTTAAAAATTTAAAAAGCGTTGATTAACTCTCCGGCCATGGCATGCTAAGACAGACCCCAGGGGTCTAATTGTGTGCCTTGTTTATGTAAAAAGCTTATTTGTTAATAAATAAAACATGTGTCTGGTTCATTCAAAGTTCTCCAAACCCCTTTCTATGCAAACGAAGTTTTGAGTAGCAGATAGTTTAATAAAGGGTGTAAAACACCTCTTCACGAAGCCGAAAGGCACTGGTTCTTCCTGCCATTGCGATCAATTTTTTTGTTCTACACTATACCTGGGAACCTTCTAGTTACGGAGATATTAAGGGTCAAAGTTCCAACTTTTTGACAAGTATTTAATGTAAGATTTTTACTTTAAACACCTCCACGACGCCCGTACTATTCAATCCGTCCATCAGCACAATGTTTTGAGTGCGTTACATTGAGTTCTACCACAAAACATGATTTTACACCCCCCAAAAAATCAAAATCAAAAGTCATTTATTCAAATTAGGCTGATAAACAGCACTTTTTGAACGTCAAAATTACAAGAGACAGTCCCCCAAAACGCCCGCCCTTCGCCACTTCTTAGTGTTTTAGCTGGGAAAAAAAAGTTGTTTCCCAGCAATAATTTTTACGTAAAGTTACTTAGTTTCATATACAGAATGCTTGGTTGACGGCTTCGTGATGAGGTGATTTACACGGTGTATAAATTGAACATTACTTAATGAGAAGAGAGTTCAGATAATATTATACTATTCAAAACCCAAACAGTTGATAATTTCTTAGTGACAGTTAGCTCTGTAGCTCCGCCCCAAACAGATAAAAAATACTTTATAACAGCTTTTCAACCTTGACATATTAGCAATGTATGTTATGCTAATACATTCAAAATTCACTACTGGTTTCGTTCTTCCTTATTATGTGTGTTTAACTTGCTGTTAATGTTTTTACAATGTCTTTAGGGGTCTTCATCTTCAGCTGCATCTACAGCATTGATGATAACATCTGTGTCAATTGTTTAATTTAGTGCTCTTATATTGTTTTATTTTTACTTTTGTATAGATTCTTTTTATTTACCAATTTTTTGTGAATGTGTGGTACATTGTAGGCTTTGTAATTTATTTTTTATTAGTCGGGCCTACGCTGTCCTCCCATACTTAAGTACTAACGCTGTAACTTCAAATATTGTAAAACCAAATGATTTTAAAAGAGTAACCATGGAGTTTCTTGCCGGTTCTTCTCCATAGGAAACTACCAACCCGAACCATGCACCTTTTGTTGACGTTTTATAAGTGCCCATGTAGGCCTATGTAAAATAAAATATTTTGATTTTGAGCTGCGGTACAAGATGAGGACTTTTCCTAATTTTGTTGGGGAGTTAGTTTCTAATCTAATATTCTTAGATACTAGCTTTGGCTAACCAACCTGCACTGGGCCCACCTGTTGGATTACAGCCCACTCCCTCTCATAGAAAGGAGGCCTGTGTCTCAGCAGTGGGAACATAATAGGCTGATAATGATGACTAGCTTTGGCTCGCGGCTTTGCATTTGTTATGTACGGAAGTGTTACGGAAGTGTGAACTAACTAGGATAAGTTATAGACATACAAAACTAACACTCAATTATTAATAATATCACATCACCAATGCAGAAATACACCTACATCTGGGGATGAGCACGGTGAAAGAAGAGAGTCATAACACTACAGAGACATACAAAGGGACGCTGGACCAACAAATCCGCCACGCCAACAAATTGGCGGCTAAACTAACAACTAGAAGCTACAAAAAACCGCTAATACGGAAAGACATCATCATCTGCCTAGCCTTTTCTCAAACTATCTTGGGGTCGGCTTCCAGTCTAACCGGATGCAGCTGAGTACCAGTATTTTACATGAAGCGACTGCCTATCTGACCTCCACAACCCAGTAACTGGGTAATACAATACCCCTTGGTAAGACTGGATGTCAGATTTTTTGGCTTCTGACTACTCGTAACGACTGTCAAAGATCTACAAATGACAGCCTAGACCAATGGCTTATGGTGCTTTCCGAGGCACGGAGGAAACTCGGTATGTAATTATGGTCACCCATCCACGGACCAAACTCGACAAGCACGGCTTAACCTTAAAAATCTAACCGGGCAGCTTTTATTATTTAGGCACGAGCTCGCACAAGTTAAGTTTATTTACTAAGGGAATAAAATATCCATGAATTATATTTTTAGGTAAAGAACGAACATACATAACTCCTGAATATAACCTGAAACTATGTGTCAAGTTCTATTTATGCAGTACGAGCCTATTGCCATCAACAGAGCAGTCACCCAAACTCTCCTTTTGAAAATTGCCTAACAGAAGATCTGAATAGTATTAAAAGATTGTGTATCGGGGTTGGATTATCCTGGTGAGGTGTTGTTATCGTAGTCATGAGGCATTTACACAAATAATTCAGTTCTGTCGAGGATAAATTTAAATGTTTATGGAGATGTGAAAATTGCATGGCATTTTCTATTAGTGTGACAAACTTATTACAAACCAGGGATAATGCAGTTACAGTCACGATTAATTGCGTAATTTATGAATAGAACCAAAACTTATGCTTCGTGAGTTTGTAAAACACGATTGTTCATTAAAAACAATTACCATAAATTAAAAAAATCTTTCAAATCTCTTTGTTTACATTATATTATTGTCCCAAAAATACCGTGAAAATGCGGGAAAATCTACAAAGATCGCGGTTAGAGAAATACCACAGGGTGTGAAAGATTTTTATTAAAAAAAAAAAACAGGACGCACCGAAACATTTCTTCGACAACGATGTCTATGCAGGCAGGGGTGCGACCTCTTCGATTGAACGCCGTCTTCGCGTCCGCAGCAGACACTATAGGATCCTTTCTGCTCCTACACCACTGCCGCAGCATATCCGACCAGAATTTCATCTTCATATCCCAGGATTCTGGATTCGCTGCCTTTAAACGAAAAGGTGCGAACAGCGCGTTCATACGAACATCGTCAGACCAGCACTGGGGGAGGTCAGCCTCCGGTATTCCGCAACTTGGTAGACCCATTATTTATTAAAAAATCTATTTTGACGGTTAATTTTTGATTTTTGTTGTTCTAAACCTGTGATTTTTGTGATTTAAAAAATGAGTGACTTCCGCACACAATGGCGTGCGAAAAATTTTGACGTTTTGGGATACCAGAGCAATAAACCGCAAGTCAACGCAAAAAAAATATACTACGATTGCCTTAATAAAATACCGTGCAACCGTTTTTATTCTCATCTGTAAGTATCGAAATAAACGTGAACTGTATTAGGTAATTTGTATTGTCAACTATATGGGTTATTTATGCTCGGAACCAAGTTTTTCAGCAGATTAAAATTCCTGACATTCGTGTGAATTTATTTGCCTAATAGATAATCGGACAACATGGCTGCGGAGCTTTAATTATTTCTAATTTCGATGATAGGAAAGATACAAAAGTATGTTTAGAAGAAAATGAAAATGAGTGACATTTGGTATCTATGAAGATCATGTGTTTTGTGCGTGTTTGTTTTTTTATTAGTGTGCAACACCAAACAGAAACGTCAACCAATCCAATTCTTTTTTTCGGACCGTCCGCAATTTTGGGCCATTTTTTATCTGTGTGTCCGTTCCTACAGCGTTCGTAGTGTATTGTGAAACGGTATTTTTCCCAATTTTCCACGTTGTTTTAGTAATAAATTGTTACAAGTGAAGCAAGGACACGTACTGCTCTTAGCCGGTAAGTTTTTGAACCTAACAATAACAAAGTGTAAGATGAAAATCTCTTCTCGATTCGGAACTCGACACACAATCTCGAAGTATCATCTTTTATAGGCAAATTCCGCTGCTGAAAGGATGTTTCAGGCCTTAATTATTTCATGCGCCGTTTTTTATGGGTATATTACATCATGACCTAGAGCTAAAACATTATTTGTCACTAATGTTTGTCCAGCAATCGTACCTGTAGTTACAAAACTGGTTTTGACCGAAGTACATATAATAATTACTTTATTCTTTGCTCTGGCCTGTTATTTACTAAGCTATTTTAGTGCGCAATATAAAAACGTCTTGAGGATAATTAATTTTACCTTGGTCTGTTGATAAATATTCTTCAAATTTTTAGGTAATAATATTCTCAAGATGACTTGGTATGAACATTTTTATTTGACCTACATGGGTTGCATGTTCAAGCTGTTTTTAGGTAGTGGTGTCAGCAGAATGAATAAATAAGCAATAATACTGGTATTCTGCTATATTCGGTTAGACTGGAAGCTTGATAGAAGCAATGATCAGCAGTATTACCATATTTCTTACTTTTTTGTACCAAAAATTACGATGTCGCGACTTTAGAATGATATATTGGGTATGTGGTAACCATTTTCGTGTCGGTGTCACTTCCAACCGTTATTTTCTTATTTCGAAATTATTAACTTCAGCTTATACAGCCACTGCCGCCCTAGAAATTCTTCTGAACAACATTTAAAAAAAAAATCTCATCAAATCTAAGGTCTATGGATTAAGCTCGCCGTTGTACTAAGACTACATACGTTTTTATATTGCAATCTGTATGTAATTTCTTTTTAATTTGGTGTGCCATAAAGAATAAGAATGGTCTATCTATGTCTCAGTGGCTATTGCTTGCCGAGGTTGGTCCGTGGATGGGTGGGACCTTTTTTCAGGTTGTTGTCAGCTATATTTGTCGGGCTTTTAATTTAGAATTACGCTGTTAATGCTTAACTTTCTAACTCAAAAACTACTAAACAGATTTTGATGAAACTTGCCCTCTTTCCTAAGTTGGACTATAACTAATCCAACAAAAAAAAAACGGAGTTTGGTTTAAAACAGTTTCTTTGTATAGCTGTGAGTGACAGTATCATACTGTCACTCACAGCTATAGTTGTAAAGAAACTGTTTTAAACCAAACTACTTCTATTTTAGAAAATTCTAATTCCACGCAGAAGAAGTATCGTATTCCCAGTATCTGGGTCGGCTTCCAGTCTTACCATATGCAGCTGAATACCTGTAGGTATTTTACCTGAGCGATTGAAAGAACGAAAAAAGGTTTATTTGGTAGGCACAGGCAACAAGTGCGCACATATAAAAAAAAATACAAAAAAAAATAAACAAGAAAACTTAAGACTAATAAAAAAACACAAAAAAAATGCCGTATGTCTCACGGCTGCACCAAATAGGTCCAGGGGGCCTACCATGACGACTTTAAGCAGTATTGTTTTACTCTTATTCCAGTGTGGGAAAGAGACGGAGTTATACAGGATGTCTAGCGCCATCTCTTTCCCACACTGGAAAAGGAGTAAAACAATAATGTTCAGCTGTTCAGCAAAAAGCTGGCCAGCTAGACTGCTCGACGCTGGTTTTCAACTGGACCCGAGGGAGTGATATGACGGACGTAAAACAGTTGTAGCCTGCCTATCTGACCTCCACAACCCAGTTGATACAGGTTACGATACCCCTTGATAAGACTATTGTCAAAAATTCGGACCACTGACTTCCTGTCACGACTGTCAAAGATCTACAAATGACAGCCGGGACCAACGGCTTAACGTGCTTCCCGAGGCACGGAGGAAACTTGGTATGTAATGGGTGGTCGCCCATCCACGGACCAATCCAGGCAAGCGCGGCTTAACTTGAAGATCGACTGCGAGCGGCTGTTATTATATACTAGCTTATGCCCGCGGCGTCGCCCGCGTGGAGTTCGATAATTGTCCCACGGGAACATACTATCGGGATAAAAAGTATCCTATGTTTTAATCCAGGTTATAAACTACCCGTGTGCCAAATTTCATCCAAATCCATTCAGTAGTTTTTGCGTGAAAGAGTAACAAACATCCATCCATCCATCCTCACAGACTTTCGCATTTATAATATTAGTAGGATCTACGAGCTCGTCCACACTGAGAATGACATTGCATTTGAATAATATTATGGTGTAATAAAGATGACGTGATTATTATCTAAATGTTTATTTTTCATATCATGCTTATTGAGATAAAAAATATATAAAATATCTTATTATTTCATCATCTGCCGAGCTTTTTCCGGATGACGGAGACCGCTTAGCGAGGAGCTCGTGGCGTAACAATAACAGCCGCACGGGTCGATCTTTATGGATAAGCCGTGCTTACCGACGTTGGTCCGTCGATGTGTGACCAAAATTACATTCCGAGTTTTCTCCGTGCCTCGGAAAGGTTGTCCCGGCTGTCATTTGTAGATCTTTGACTACGATCATTTGTAGATCTTTCGTTACGAGGAGTCAGAAGCCAAAAGTCTGACATCCAGTCTTACCAGGTATCGTATTGCCCAGTTACTGGGTTGTGGAGGTTAGATAGGCAGTCGTTTCATGTAAAATACTGGTACTCAGCTGCATTCGGTTAGACTGGAAGCCGACCCCAAGATAGTTTGGGAAAAGGCTAGGCAGATGATATTATATTAAGTAATTTTCCATTTTTCAAGATTCTGTACGCGCGCAGCATTTTTACACGAATGCCCAAAAAAAAATGTTATATTTTTTGTGCGTTACTTATGACGGAAACATACTTACGTGTCGTGGCGTGTCGTGTCGTGCCAGAAGCAAATCGGTTTCATATACATTTAATATGGTTAAGGACATATTAGCATGGCGTGTCGTGTCGCAACGATGTATGAAACCGAATGCTTCTGGCGCGTCACGACACGCCACGACGTGTAAGTGTGTTTCGGCCTTCAGTATCAAATTGTAATTTTTATTTACTTTGCATTATTTTTATCAGTTCGGCATAGCATTGATACCGCTTACCTCATTTTTTTATTAGGGTCACTGACTAAGTTGATATCAATCACGATTGTTTTAATCTTATCAGTACGACCTTGATAGAAAAAATACTGACAGCGTTTATAAATCCATTATTCTTTTCGTATTGATGGGCTTGCCTCTTTTATATGGGACTTATAAGCGTTTCCGCTTTATGACATTTCATACAAACTTTCAAGTCCATATTTTCCGAAATGACTGAATCGATGTGAATAAAACTTAAGGTGGAAGTTTAATCGCACTTTCCCATACATTTTTGTTTCTTCAAAATCTCGATACTTATATGCTTTTTGTAGAAGTAATGAAACAATATGATGTTATTACGAATTAGTGTTGTCGCAAAACCCTTCAAACATAAAGAAATAACAAGGTTTATAGGATTTCCAGGGCCGAAAAAAAAACGAAAAATCTTTGCTAGTGTGCGTGCTTGGAGTCACACCATCTACCGGATATCTAAAGAACTTCTAAAGAACAATCGAGCCTCTTGCATAACAAAACTCGAAATAATTATCTGTTGATACTAGATGGCGTGGCGTTGTCATTGTAAGTTGGTGCCAGTAATAAGTGCGTGGACTCGCGAATATTTCACATTTCATTCGTCAAACAAGTAGGTAGGTAGGTACTGGCTGCGACGTTTTTGTTTGGGTGAATTAGATTTATCATTTTTTAAGAATGAAGTTAAACATTCTTAAATTATGTCATGATGTTCAAACCAAAGTTTGAAAGTACCTATTAGGGATGAAATGTGTAATTCGGAGTTGGTTCTAATTTTACTGTGTGATAGGTAAAACTTATTAGTTATTAACAAGTAGGTATTCAGACATAATTCGTTATGAAGCCACAGCCTGCAGCACAAAGCTTATCTTACTAAACTTTAATTTTGTACGTGCACTTTTCGAGGTATATGTAATAAACTAATAATGTACTTACATTTTATAACACTAGCTTATGCCCGCGGCGTCGCCCGCGTGGATTTCGATAATTGTTCCACGGGAACATATTATCGGGATAAATAGTATCCTATGTGTTAATCCAGGTTACAAACTACCCGTGTGCCAAATTTCATCCAAATCCATTCAGTAGTTTTTGCGTGAAAGAGTAACAGACATCCATCCATCCATCCATCCTCACAAACTTTCGCATTTATAATATTAGTAGGATTACATTCATTCATCACACTATTTACATTCATGAATGTAGGTACTACCTAATAAAACATACACGACGCGGTCAAGGTCACGTTGAAACGCCGTAGTTCTATCTATCTATCTCTCTATATAAATAAAAATCAATTGCTGTTCGTTAGTCTCGCTAAAACTCGAGAACGGGTGGGCCGATTTAGCTGAATTTGGTTTTAAAATGTTTGTCGTAGTCCAGGGAAGGTTTAAAAGGAAAGATAGGGTAGGTAGGTAGGTAGGTAGCGTAGGGTAGGTAGGGTAGATAGGTAGGTAGGTAGGGTAGTAGGGTATGGTAGGTAGGGTAGGGTAGGGTATGGTGGGTAGGTAGATAGGGTAGGTAAAAAGTGCATTGCAACGCATGCCGGGGACAGCTAGTCGATCTATATATCCATACTAATATTATAAATGCGAAAGTCACTCTGTTTGTTTGTATGTCTGTTTGTTACTTTTTCACGATTAAACGGCTAATCTGATCCTAATGAAACCTGGCAAGAAGATAGATTTCAACCTGGGGAAGGACGTATGCTATATATCATCACGCTACGATCAATCGGAGCGGAGCAGTAATGAAAAATGTTGCGAAAACAGACAGCAGTCTATATATATTTATATATCTAAAAATGAATCCCTATTTCCCTTGGTCACGGCATCACGCGTGAACGGCTGGATAGATTTCGATAATTGTTTTTTTGTTTTGTATGTTACTGACAGGAGAAGGTTCTCTTAGGTAGGTAGTAAGTAGGTAGGTAGTAGGTAGGTAGGTAGTAGGTAGGTAGGTAGTAGGTAGGTAGTAGGTAGGTAGTAGGTAGGTAGTAGGTAGGTAGTAGGTAGGTAGTAGGTAGGTAGTAGGTAGGTAGTAGGTAGGTAGTAGGTAGGTAGTAGGTAGGTAGTAGGTAGGTAGTAGGTAGGTAGTAGGTAGGTAGTAGGTAGGTAGTAGGTAGGTAGTAGGTAGGTAGTAGGTAGGTAGTAGGTAGGTAGTAGGTAGGTAGTAGGTAGGTAGTAGGTAGGTAGTAGGTAGGTAGTAGGTAGGTAGTAGGTAGGTAGTAGGTAGGTAGTAGGTAGGTAGTAGGTAGGTAGTAGGTAGGTAGTAGGTAGGTAGTAGGTAGGTAGTAGGTAGGTAGTAGGTAGGTAGTAGGTAGGTAGTAGGTAGGTAGTAGGTAGGTAGTAGGTAGGTAGTAGGTAGGTAGTAGGTAGGTAGTAGGTAGGTAGTAGGTAGGTAGTAGGTAGGTAGTAGGTAGGTAGTAGGTAGGTAGTAGGTAGGTAGTAGGTAGGTAGTAGGTAGGTAGTAGGTAGGTAGTAGGTAGGTAGTAGGTAGGTAGTAGGTAGGTAGTAGGTAGGTAGTAGGTAGGTAGTAGGTAGGTAGTAGGTAGGTAGTAGGTAGGTAGTAGGTAGGTAGTAGGTAGGTAGTAGGTAGGTAGTAGGTAGGTAGTAGGTAGGTAGTAGGTAGGTAGTAGGTAGGTAGTAGGTAGGTAGTAGGTAGGTAGTAGGTAGGTAGTAGGTAGGTAGTAGGTAGGTAGTAGGTAGGTAGGTAGTAGGTAGGTAGTAGGTAGGTAGTAGGTAGGTAGTAGGTAGGTAGTAGGTAGGTAGTAGGTAGGTAGTAGGTAGGTAGTAGGTAGGTAGTAGGTAGGTAGTAGGTAGGTAGTAGGTAGGTAGTAGGTAGGTAGTAGGTAGGTAGTAGGTAGGTAGTAGGTAGGTAGTAGGTAGGTAGTAGGTAGGTAGTAGGTAGGTAGTAGGTAGGTAGTAGGTAGGTAGTAAATTTAGGGATTTCTGAAAGAATTGTAGATTTTGGCACAATCTCTTAAAACCTATGTCAGTAGTACTGACCCTAACAGGTAGGTGTAGGTGTTCTGACTCAGTACACACCGAGACGCGACGCTGCGCGCACACTTATAAAGAGAAGATACACATTTCGTTGTGAGAAAACGTTGCGCCACGCAGCGCTGCGCCACGTGACGCCTGTAAAGAAATGTGTATCCTTTCGTGTAGAAAATAAAGTTAAAGTTTGAATCGCTTTTTAAAATGTGCGCGCAGTGTCGCGTCTCGGTGTGAGCTGACCCTTAGTGTTCCAAGGCTTTGTATATAAAGTGAAGATTAGAACTAAAAAGCTTTCAAGCTAGTGGAAGTTTATCTTTGAAATCTTGGTGATTTGTTGGTCAGTGGGTCGTCTAAGGGGCGGATTTTTAGGAGTTGAAGTATACGCTTAGGGGCACTATGCGCAGCAAAGAAAACAAAAAAATAAAATTTTCGGCAAAAAAATTTTTTGGGACTAAGTGGATTTTCCCAAAAAAAAAAAATTGGGAATTTGAAAAAAAATGGCAGTTTCGGGTTAACCTTGGCCATAAAAACCATTTAGGTCCTGCGAAGTATGGACCCAAGAGGCACCGTTTCCGAATTATGGGCCTCCGAATTTTATTTAATTTTTATAAAACTAAAATGGTAGAAAATATTTTCTGGAAAGAAACTGTTGCTCTAGTAGAAAACTATGAGATGGTGTAAAAAAATTCGAGAAATATTGAGAAAAAAGAAAAAATTGAAAAAAATATTCTGTGTCGGTCGATCTTTCAGCTTGAGTATCGTTAGGGGCAAAGACACAAATTTTCGGGAAAAAAATTACTAACAGATTTCGTCCGTTTTCTTGCAGAACCCTATTACCCTTGTCCATAGAAACTATTTAGGTTCAGAGAGGCATGGCCCTCCGACGCACCGTTTCCGAGTTAGGAGTTTTTTAATTTTTTTCTTGTTTTTACAAAACGCTCTATATTTCCAAAATGGTAGCTCAGATGAAAATCTTTTCTGGAAAGAAACTGTTGCTGTAGTAGAAAACTATGAGATGGTGTACGAAAAACAAAAAAAAAATGCATTTTTTTTATAAGTCCTCGCGCCATAGCGCCCACACTCCAACCGATTTTGTTCTTTGATCTTGAATCAGTTTGTAAATATCTATCACATAATTTATTTATTATTTATTAAAACTTTATGCACAAGTATAAAAACACTGTACAAAGGCGGACTTAATGCCTTAGGCATTTTTTACCAGTCTACCTTAGGGTGATGCAGAGAAAAAACATAGTAGGTGCAGCATAACAAATGGTAAGAGAACATTTACAAATAAAATATAACGATACATACATAAATACATACATATATATGTACAATAAGTAAAGAGAGAGACAAACTAACAACAATTTAATTAAGAGATGAATCTGCCAGCTTCTTAAGTAAGTGTTCGCGAGCTTTAACTTTAAATGTGAACCGACTGTTGGCCAACCTGATGTTCAGAGGGAGCGCATTCCAAAGGAAGACAGCCTGGACAAAGAAAGACGACTTGAGAAAAGAGAGCGGTGAGAAGGACAACGTAGAAGACGATTATTGGAGGAACGAAGATTCTTACTGTGCGCAGAGCATAAGTATTGAAAATAAGTAGTCACATAAGAAGGAGAAGTAGGCTTATTAAGAAGAGAAAATAGGGTAGTCAAAGCTCTCAACGCTCTGCGTTGTCGGATGGGCAACCATTTTAAAAGTGACCGATGTGCGGAGACGTGATCATACTTACGAAGATTAAATACGAATCGAATGCAGTTATTAAGAAGTCGGTAGCACACATCACCATAGTCAATTATGGGGAAGATTAGGGACTGTACAAGCATTACCTATAGGTGTGATGGGAGAATATTTTTTAGCGCCCCCGAAGATAGGAAGAAAACCATTCCAATACCTCCGGAGAGACCATAAGATAGGAGAGGATGGATAAAAGGACTTCGTGACTGACGGTATTGAAAGCATTGGAAAAATCAATTAAGACCAAAACCGAAACTTTAGTGTCTTGCATTCCCCGCCTTATACCGTCAGTCACTTTAAGGAGGGCTGATACGGTACTATGGCCGGGCCTGAACCCGGATTGCAATGGACTGATAAGGGAGTTGTGGTAGATGAAGTGGGAAAATTGCTTGTGAACACAGGCCTCGAGTACTTTAGATAAAAAGGGAAGGATGGAAATTGGTCGAAAATGGCTGAGAAGAGTAGGGTTAGGAATTTTAGGGAGTGGCCGAACATGGGCTTTCCGCCATAGAGAAGGGAAAACACCGGAGTAAAGGGAGAAGTTAACGATATGGGAGATTGCAGGAAGGAGCTGATCAAGAGCTTTCACAATCATGTGACGACTGATGTTATCATATCCCACGGCTTTGGACTTAATGGACAGGATTATCTTCTTGATCTCTCCGGGATCGACTGGGGTGAAGACAAAGGGAGAAATATTGGGTCGCGTCAGACCAGCAAGATAGTCAATGGTTTGACATTTGGTTAGACTATCAAGAGTAGGGACAGTGGAGAAATGGCGATTTAGATCGTCCAAACCAAATGCCTTAGGAAGGTCTGAATGCCGCACTCTGCCGATACCTAGAATTCCAAGGAATTTCCAAATATCAGCAGGAGAAGCAGAAGTGATATTATCAAAAATGTGGCTGCGTTTAGCGTTGCGTACCATCTGATTACAACGATTGCGAGCAGTTTTGAAAAGGGGCGTGAACGCGCGATCCCTTCGTCGCATTGCCATTAGAACTCCATTGTTCATCCATGGGGCAGGTGAGCGCTTCAACTTGACTTTCCTGACAGGAGCGTGGGTGTCATACAACTTGACTACAAACGCATTAAAAGTATTCACTTTATCATCGACTGATGTGGCTTCCTCCAGGGGCGTCCAGTCAATATTGGAAGCATGCTCGATGAGTTTTTCTGCATTCATCCGCGCAAAGGCACGCCTGTACTGGAAGGTAGGTTTGGGTTTAGGAGGTTTAAGGACATAAGACAGGAAAATAAGGTTGTTATGGGAAAAGCCAGGAGCGTCCTGTTGACCATGTGAGGCGACTAGGGAAGGATTAGATGCGAGAATCAAGTCGAGCCAAGTATCATCCCCGACAGTGTTATGATGCGTTGGTTGGAGAGGCAAGACATGCAGACTAACTGACTCGACCAGATGTAGGAGTTTACAGGATCGAGGGGAGTTGTGGGCAAGGAGATTGGTGTTGAAATCCCCCATGACGCTGTGATGTGCATACTCCGAACCTAATGATTCTAGGACCGATTCTAATTCGATGAAGTAATCAAGGGACGGGGGACAATACACAACTCCAAGAACAGTTTTAGCTCCTATAACACAAACTTCTAAAAAAAGAAATTCAGCCAAATTAGTAGTAGAGGAAGAAGTAGCAATAATTTTAAAAGAAAAATCGGCATGAAGGTAAATTGCAACACCACCCCCTCTCTTACCGATTCGATCATTCCGTAGGAGAACGAATCCTGGTAGAAAGTAAGTGGTAGACGCAAGCTCAGGTTATAGCCAGGTCTCTGAAATGAGGACGGTATGGACGTTATTGTTCGTAAAAGTATCGTAAAGCTCATTGTAGTGGCTGGGAATGCTCTGGGCATTGATGTGACAAACATTAAACAGTCGGTCAAGACTATGGTTAAAGTTTTGACGTAAAGTATCACCAAGGGTGTCTGTAATGGAACAAAAAATATCTTCAAGAGTGGCAGTAGATTTGTTAGCTGAGAAAAACGATTCATTATCGAAAATAGTGGTCATAAATACGAATAAAATATTTAAAAAAAAATATAGTTGTAAAATTAAAATAACTATAAAAAAATAAAAATAAACTACATGCTAAACAAGTACGACGGTTGCATCTCTGCACCACCCGCCAGCTAACATCATCATTTTAAAACACAGTGAACCAACCAAGGAATGAAAATAAGTTACAATGAAATAGAAAAAAAAAACAAACCCAAAATAAATACAAAAGTACAGAAAAATAAAATTGTGGCATTCGGAACGCACCTTACGCCCTCAACAAACATAAAATTATCGTGAGCCGTAGACAGAGAAAACTATCTGTCTACGTCGTGAGCGTATCCGATCCTTGAAAACCCGATGTCAATGTCAAAGACAGTCATGTCATAATGGCATTAGCAATATGTTTTGAAAAAAGAAAAATAATGACAAAAACATCCTTGTTGAGGGTAAACTATTGTACGAATGTACGCAAGACATGTAACAATCCATCTCATGGTCGTGTGAGGAAGAAAGATAAAAAAAAAAACAAAGTCAAGCAAAACAATGATTACGAGCCAAAACTAATCAAAGGTTATCATTACCAAACAGCAAAAGATAGCATATTAAAAGGTAAGTAAATCCTACGCAACGTAGGTATCTAATGCGTGAATTTTGTAAGATAATATTTAAGAGTTTTGTTACCAAAAATTAACGATTATTTTTACTTGTTTTTCAGGCTATCTCCAGAAGTTTGCACTTTGGGATAGGTACTTCAGCAGCAACGGACTCAATTCTTCAAACGATGAGATTTTATGTTTACTTCCTGTCCTGTCGTCATAGTTGAAGAATCTTACTAAAATCGCTGCGTGAGCGAGCGTGATCCACCATATGCTGGAGCTGCCGCTGCCGGCCCGCGGCCTTTCGAATGATGATGGAAGATCAACAGCTATAATATGTTTAGTTATTATTGTGCTTCATTGGTGTAATTGCTAAGTGTGGCGTTCCAGTGTAACATATTAAAATAAATAAATAAATAGGACTGTGGTGATGCTTGTTGGCTGCACCTAGTCTGTGGCAGACCTTTATGGAGGATGTGGTTACTGATTAAAGGCCCAGCTTCTTGTTAATTAGATCCAGGATCACTGTGCTACTGACCTCTCCTTCAACCTTTGCTATGCCCTGAAAGATCAGTGCCTTCCGACGATGCCAGGTCTCCAATTGGTCGACCTGTCTGGCACACTCGCTGATCTGTCTCCTAAGCAGACTTAGCATGCTAAAGTGCTAAAGATTAGCTCCCTGAAGGTCCGAAACTCCTCAGCTACCCTCGCCACATTATCTTTGGCTGGTCCTGCGCACTGAATTTGTGCCTCCAGTTCGCTCATCTTCCGGACAAAGCTATCCTCAAGGCTTTTCTGTACCAATGCAATCTCATCAAGCTGTGACATGGTGTCCTTGTGACCGGTCACAGTGAAAAAAACAGTGAAAGTGAAGTGATGTGCTGGCAGGTGGTGGAAAGTTATAGCTTTAGTCACATGTGTGAGCTGCAAACGTGAGTACTCACTATGCAGAAGTTATACACTGATATTTTATAAAGAATAAGTAAATAAACTGAGTATTTCTAATTAAAATATCAAATCAATATTGGAGATACGTTCTTTTTTTTTACACCTACCCGCGCTATTATCTATTTATACATATTTATATACCTATACCTATTTATCTGTCAATGCTTCATTTTTTATTCCTTTTATCTATTTTTAACCAACTTCTAAAAGAAAGAGGTTATCAATTGGAAAGTTTTTTTTTGTATACTAATTTCATTCAGTAATTAATTTCATTGTAAATAAGCACCATGTGGCTATTTAGTATATTTTTAACCGACTTCCTAAAGAAGGAGGTTATCCATTCGACTGTGTTTTTTTTTATCTTTGGAGATATCCAATAGAACTCTTCAATAATAGACAGCAAATCTGTTGTGACATCATAACGTTACATCCCGCTGTAACGTTATGATGTTGTCACAACAGATTTATTTGGATATCTCCAAAGATAAAAAAAAAACACAGTCGAATGGATAACCTCCTTCTTTAGGAAGTCGTGTCTTCTTTAGGAAGTCGTGTATTGTATGCTCTTGGGGCCAAAATGTAATATTCTATAAATTGATTTTCATCATATTACATTTTGATTTTTCATTTTGGTATGCAGATGTGTACAGTAAAACCAGATTTCGACAGTTAGTTATACATAGTATGTTAGTTTCCATTTGATTGGTGATAAGCATATTACCATGATAATGTAACAATACATGTATTGTATTTACATTCATAGCAAAAATTTAATAGGATAATACAACTAAATGGATAAATAAAAAACTTTTTTCAAAGAACAAAACAACTTCAAAAAAGTGTAATATAACTTTAGCTTCAGAAGTTGGTGGCAAAAAAACTGAATCAAACAAACAAGTAACCAACTTCTGAAGCTAAAGTTATTTTTCACTTTTTTGTTTTTTGAAGTCAGTTTTAATTTTTTTGCAAAAAGAGTATCCATGGAGTTTCTTGCACGTTCTTGTCCATAGAGATCTACCTCCCTTTTGGAACGTGCAACTAGAGACCTGAGTCCTTGACACTTTGAAACACCTTGAAATGTGTGGACATTGATATTGTGGGCTTTATAGATTCCTAGATCCTTGGTAACTTTTTATCTTGGTCTATGTTTTGTAGTAAGCAAGAACTTATTGTCGGGCCTACGATATCCTCCCATACTTACGTATTAACGCTGTAACAAAAAAATATTGTAAAACCAAATGATTTTAAAAGAGTAACCATGGAGTTTCTTGCCGGTTCTTTTCCATAGGAAACGACCAACACGAACCGTGCACCTTTCTTGTTGACGTTTTACAAGTGCCCTTGTAGGCCTATGTGAAATAAAAATATTTTGATTTTGATTCAAAACTGCCTGTAAATGGTATTTAAATAAATGCGTTGAGTTTGTATCAATTGTATTTTTTTGCCTTATAAGTGCCTATATGACTTGACTTAGATTGTTTTTTTATAAACAATTTAATGTATTATGTAGTTGAAAGGTGGGCAGTGATATCCTCTTAGTGGAAATGGCCTTGACTTATGAATTGTAGGTTGTATGTTCGAACCCTGACAGGCTCTTTACTTTGGGTAAATGAATACTAATACTACTTGAATAAAAAGCATGACTTACAATAGTTAATTATATAATTAGAGTAAAACACAACATAACCAAACAAATTGTGTAAAACACAACATAAGGAGTCTCTTTGAAGGATCGCATCCGGAACGAGGTGATCTGAAGTGGCAATGGACCGGCCATATTAGCCGTAGAACCGATGACCGTTGGGGTAGACGTGTTGTTGAGTGGAGACCGCGAATCGACAAGCGTAAGATGGGACGCCCTCAGGCTCGGTGGAGCGACGATCTTTGCAGGGTAGCTGGTAGCAACTGGATGAGAGTTGCCGAGAATCGGGTTAAGTGGCGAGCAATTGAAGAGGCCTATGTCCAGCAGTGGACTGCGGTAGGCTGCTGATGATGACGATGATGACACTTACACAACACATTTATCACAACTAATTTAAGATTCCAGAACCAGAACATAAGATTCCCTTGTAGAAAGAACTGTTCAGAACAGAATAGATTTTCGCACTTGAATGTTTATGTCACTGACATTTAAATATGTAAATCGCGACAAGCGACGTTCCGTTTCATGTTAGGTACTATTGATGGGTAGTTATTGTAAAAAAAAAATAACTAAAATAAAAACGTTGCAGTGCCCCATCTCGTATTATTTTTTTTAAACATTTTAGTCATAAAATAATGATAATCTAAGCTATCTGCATCTTTCCTAATTAAAAGTTTTTGATGAGAACGCCATCTAGCGGTTCAGAAAGTAACCGTTTACGTGTGCATGTGTGTGTGTGCATGGTGTGTACATATATGAAGTGAAGACGACTTGGGGGAATCTTGAAAATCTCCGTTTGAGAAGCGTTAACAAGTAAACTGTATATGTGGAAAAATCAAGACAAAAGGCTAGTTTACGCAAATAGAATATTGTCCATCAAAGATATTTGCGAGACCAAATATCTTTGATATTTCCCAAATGCGAGACTACAACGCCATCTATTGAAAAAACGGCGGCGGGATCGTCAGCGGAACCACCTTAATACGCATAAGCAGGATACATAGGTCTAAAAAGTTACTGAAAACATTTTTGTCATTTTTGTTACATTTTTGTTTGTGAAATGCCTTTAAAAAAAAAAGATAATTGGAAATTTCTGCTTCTATAGATAATTCATAATAATCGGTCTTATGAAGCTATGACAATATTTTTCGAAAAAAAAAAAAAATTGAACTCTCTACCTTTTTTTTTTTTTGCGGATGGGAAATCATCAAATGACTTCTCCCGCTCTGCGCGGAGCGGGAGGGAGTGTCAGACTTGTACTGACTAAAACCCACCCATGTTCCTTCTTCGCCCTTTGTGTTCCAGGGCCGCCGTATCTCTTTCGAACAACCCGCAGCCCTGGTGAACTCTCTGCCTGCGTCTCTGTTTCTGAACGCTTACAAACCTAACCTCTTCAAAGTTAGAGTGAACAGGCTTCTCCTGGGTAAGCTCGTACCATCGTCGACTTTGTCTCTGTCATCTCTGACCTAGACTAGAGTCGAGAGCAAACCAACCGCAAATAAAAAAAAGGAACCTACTAGTTTATAAAAAATAACTTGTGAAAAAATTGGAACAACATAGTTGCGAAAAGGCTAGGCAGATAATGATGATGCTTGCATGGTCGCGGGGGGGCAATGAGCGCGTCAGCATATCCGCATGACAATAGAAACGCTTAATCATCGCCAAACCTCAACGTGATATATTTTGTAAACGCCTTAAAAACGTAATCAGTTGTCATATCACATATCAAAAATTTGTATGATGATCGATTGGTCGCCATTTTGGTCAAGTCATTATAAAAACTTACATGACATTTTAAAGTAGATTTACTCATTCTTGTCATCATCCGTCGAGCCTAGTTGGGGTCGCCTTCCAGTCTAACCGGATGCAGCTGAATAACAATGTTTTATATGGAGCGACTGCATGCACGATCTGACCTGCACAACCAAGTTTACACTGGGTAATACGATACCCCTTGGTAGGACTGATGTGGTCAGACTTTTGGGCTAATGACTACTCGTAACGACCGTGAAAGATCTACAAATGACAGCTGAAATACGCAGTTTATCGAGCTTTAAAAGGCACGGAAATTGTCGATAGGTTGGGGATGGTTATCCATTTTGGGACTGGCCTCGATTAGTGTTGCTTATCCTTTAAAAACGACCCATGCGGCCGCAGTCCCCTTTACTCATCCTGTTGACTTTCAAAACTGGAGGAAATATAGTGTAGAGGCTCTAAAAAAAGTCCTACAGCAATGTAGACCAAAAAAAACAGGCCAAGTACGAGTCTTACTCGCATACAGGGTTCCATAGCCCCAAACAATATAATGACAATGTTTTGAACGGTCATTCATTAGTAAACCTTCACTCAACCGCAAAACTAAATTTGTTTTTCATAGTAAGTTAATAAAAAACAAAGTTACTGCTGCAGTTTGGTGAAAAAGTCCCATATCTCAAAAACTACATATCAAATCTTATTCAAACCAATTTTCGTTAAAAGTTTTTTTTACGGTCTACATCCCCATATTTTTTTCAGATTTTTTCTCCTGTTACTTTAGAAATTAGAGGGGGGGGAGACACTCGTTTTACCACTTTGGAAGTGTCTATCTTTCAAACAATTGACTTAAAAAAAAAATGGTTTCAGGACCTCAATGTCATTTTTAAAGACCTATCTATAGACACCCCACACGTATAGGTTTGATAGTTTTTTTTTTTTTAGTTTCAATTTCATGTATGGGGGGATATCCTTATCTATATTTTTTTTAATTTTGTACAAAAATCATAATGCGGTTCACAGAATACATCTACCTACCAAGTTTCAGCTGTGTAGTCCTAATAGTTTCGGAATAAAGTGGCTGTGATACGGACGGACAGACAGACAGACATGACGAATCTATAAGGGTTCCGTTTTTTGCCATTCGGCTACGGAACCCTAAAAAGTACTACAGCGCCATATAGGACAACATAGATCAACAACTTTGCACCCTGTTCTTCATACCCCCATAATAGCAAAAGACCGTCTACCTACCCTAACTACCCCTTTTTGGATTAAATAGGGTAGACATAAATACTGACTTCGTTTGAATTTGTTGAATAATCCGTCATTTCGCGGTAAGTCTCATGAGTTATTTCAATTTCATGTTTCATTGTCCAATATTCGTCACGCTGCTTTGTTATCACGTTAGACCAATAATGCGCTAATGCATAATCTATTTAAATGTATCAGTTTGCACTCCGGGAGTGCCGGCAGAAGTGAAAAGTTGAATACTAACGTTGTGCATTTTTGATATTTTGGAATGGTTAGGGAATAATTTTGCACGAATTGCTTTAATTATCAGTATAAAAGTACTATCATTTATGAAATACAATATTCATTTATTGCACACCTAAGAAGGAACATGGGTGGGTTTTAGTCAGTACAAGTCTGACACTCCCTTCCGCTCCGCCCAGGGCGGGAGGGGTCATTTGATGATTTCCCAACAATAAAAAAAGGACATAATATTATCAGCACTGAATTCCATTTTTCCATGCCGTCTCCTAATCCGTCGCCCAGAACCGTAATTTGCTAGACCAAGAAACAGAGCACTCACTATGGGGGTAAGGTTCTGAGCAACCGAACAGGATAGAAGGAAAACCGGCCAAGTGCAAATCGGACTCGCGCACGAAGGGTTCCGTAGTATTATTTATAAAAGCGACCCAAAAAATCATATAAATATTTATTTTGTTCTGGTTTTAGTATTTGTTGTTATATCATCAACAGAAATACATAATCTGTACAAATTTCAACTGGCTACCTATCACGGTTCATGAGATACAGCCTGTCGACAGACGGCTTCGTCGGACAGCGAATTCTCAATAATAGGGTCCCGTTTGACCCTTTAGGTACGGAACCCTAAAAACGGCACGTTTTGACGGTTTGGCGCAGTGGCTGCTGCGTTGCGTGCTGCGAGTTCGGTCCCCGCACTGAACAGAAATTTTTGTATGGGTTACAGATAGTTCGTACCATCGACGACTTTGTCTCTGTCATCTCTGACCTAGACTAGAGTCAAGAGCAAACCCATCGCAAATAAAAAAAAAATATAGATAGTTCCAGTTCTGGTTGTTTGTTTGTATATGAGTTGAAATATTTGTATACGCGACCACGATACAGGAAACATTCGCAGTGTGGGCCAACGTTTAAAAAAGTAATGCCATTACATGCTAATAGATATGGTACAACCTAAGTAGACCTTCTGAGCAGTGGTGGTCCAGTAGTGCAAAGACCCACGTAAGGTTTAAACCCCATTCCCTTTTCCTAACCTGAACAGCTATACTTATAAATAAAAGAAATATATTTATTTCACATAGGTCTACATGGGCACTTATAGAACGTCGACAAAAGGTGCACGGTTGGTCGTTTCCTATGGAGAAGAACCGGCAAGAAACTCCATGGTTACTCTTTTAAAATCATTTAGTTTACAATATTTCTATGTTACAGCGTTAAGGCCGAAACAAACTTACGTGTCGTGGCGTGTCGTGTCGCGCCCGAAGCAAATCGGTTTCATACATTTAATATGATTAGGGACATATTTGCATGGCGTGTCGTGTCGCAACGATGTATGAAACCGAATGCTTCTGGCGCGTCACGACACGCCACGACACGTAAGTGTGTTTCCGCCTTTAGTACAATTAAGTATGAGAGGACAGCGTAGGCCTGACCATAAAGACGGAAACACACTTACGTGTCGTGACGCGCCAGAAGCATTCGGTTTCATAAATCGTTCCGACACGACACGCCATGCAAATATGTCCCTAACCATATTAAATGTATGAAACCGATTTGCTTCTGACGCGTCACGACACGCCACGACACATAAGTATGTTTCCGTCTTAAGTCGTTGCTTACTACAAAACGTAGAACAAGATAAAAAGTTACCAAAGATCTAGGAATCTATAAGGCCTACAATGTCCACACATTTACAAAACTTAAAAAAAAAAACAAAACAGGCAAAGCAAGGAATAGTTTCTAGCTTAAACAACACTTGTATAATATTATCTTATCAAACTTTCAATCTCTTCTATTCTTGAACACACATGACTTCATTATCAGTAAGCATAGAATAACTGAGAAAAATATTCAGATATGTCATGTGTTTGCATTATTTTTGTTCAATTTTAAACCCCCGACCAAAAAAGAGGGGTGTTGTAAGTTTGACGTGTATCTGTGTGTCTATCTGTGGTGTCGTAGCTCCTAAACGGATGAACCGATTTTGATGAAATTGGTTTCGTTTGAAAGGTGTTTTAATCGAGAGTGTTCTTAGCTATGTTTCGATAAAATCTGATCAGCCGTTTGAAGGCTATCAACTCTTTTCTAGTTGAAGGGAAATTAACAATTTCCACAGGTCTGTTCGATTCGAAATTTGAAATCTTGTCACTTGTCTTGGGGGGTGCAAACCCCCCTCTCCCCCCAGAAAGTTTTTTTTTAATTTTTTGCTGTTTGCGTTAATTGGCGAGATGACACGCAACACCGAGAAAAGTGGAAGCAATGGCGGAGGCCTATGCCCAGTATTGGGACAGTCAAGGCTAAGATAAAACAATGTAAGTTACAAAAAACATGCAATAAAAATTAAAAAAAAAAAACACCCCTGACACAAAAAACCTCTAAACAACCAAAAATAAAATAATCCAAGCGTCTTAGCGTCGGGGGACCGCTAAGTACAAGCACATAACAAAGCGGACCCCCGACGCTAAGACGCTTGGATTATTTTATTTTTGGTTTTTTAGAGGTTTTTTGTGTCGGGTTGTTTTTAATTTTACTGTCATTATCTGCCTAGCCTTTACCAACTATGTTGGCGTTAGCTCCCATTCTTGCTGGATGCAGCTGAATACCAGTATTTAAAATGGAGCGACTGCCTATCTGATGTGAGGAGCTCCTGGCTAAATAATAAAAACCACCCGTATATTTTTTTTTGGTTAAACCGTGCTTACCTAGGTTGGTCTGTGGATGGGACTGCCTATCTGACCTCAACAACCCAGTTAGGGAGCGTTCAAGTATTACGTAACGAATTTGGGGGAAGGGGGGTCTTCTGAAACATTACGATGCGTTACAGGGGCGGATGTGTGATCACCCATCCACAGACAACTGCGTTGGTCCTGACTTCAACAACCCAGTTAGGGAGCGTTCAAGTATTAAGTAACGAATTTAGAGGGAGCGCCCCTCCCCTTCTTCCCCTTCTTCTGAAACGTTACGATGCGTTACAGGGGCGGATGGGTGACCACTCATCCACAGATCATTAGGTTGGTCTGTGGATGGACCTATGAAGGTGGATACAGACTTTGCGAGGCATGGGCCACGAACGGCGCACAACGAATGCCGCAGCCATACGTTGGCTCGCCCTCGCATGTGCCTAGCACATGCCTCGCCACGAATACAAAGGTACACACTTTGCGAGGCATTCGCTGTGCGTTGTTCGCGGCGCATGCCTCGCAATGTCTGTATACGGCTTTACATATCGAGTTCCCTCCGTGCCTCGGAAAGCACGTTATGCTGTTGGTTCCGGCTGTCATTTGTAGATCTTTGACAGTGGTTTTAAGGTCAGATAGGCAGTCGCTCCATTAAATTATATTAGGCACACATGCCTTGTTCTTCGGGGATTTTAGCCGTGATGTTGTGTGTGTAAAGACCCCAGACTTGGAACCTAATTTTAGACTACTTTCTTCCGGAGGGAATACCGCGACGCACGCGCAACTGCAAATGCGTCAGTCGTGACGTCATTTATTTTTTTAAGGTACTTTACACGTTACGAGTAAATACTACACTACGAGTGTCGAGACTTTTTTTTTATGTTTCAAGGATCATACCATTCTCTTTATTGGTCAGTCAACCCAGTCTCTCGGGTCATCTCAGCACCACTTTATTTAGACCTATCTTTGGTCATCATCTGCCTAGCCTTGTCCCAAACTATCTTGAGGTCGGCTTCCAGTCTAACCGGATGCAGCTGACTACCAGTATTTTACATGAAGAGACTGCCTATCTGACCTCCACAACCCAGTAACTGGGTAATACAATACTTTTGGCAAGACTGGATGTGAGACTTTTTGGCTTCTGCCTACTCGTAATGACTGTCAGATATCTACAAATGACAGCCGGGACTGAAGGCTTAACGTGCTTTCCGAGGCACGGAGGAAACTTGGTATGTAATTTTAGTCACCCATCCACGGACCAATCTAGGCTAGCGCGGATTAACCTAATCCTTGATCGACCCGAGCGGCTGTTATTTGCCACGAGCTCTTCAAATAGCCTCTACAAATGGTGATTCTAAATTGCGTACTGCCGAAACTGCGCAATCAATCAGGGCATGAGATGAGGAAAATTTTCAGTGTGAATGTGAATGTTTATGGAGTAGCGGAAGACCAAAGAAACGATGGATTAACTGTAAGAAAGATGATCAGTTAGAAAAGAGATGCTGCGATGACCTCAAAAAAAAAATAGTGCGAGGCGACAACCCATTACTTACCGAGTTTCCTCCGTGCCTCTGAAAGCACGTTAAGCCGTTGGTCCCGGCTGTCATTTGTAGATCTTTGACAGTCGTTACAGTACGCGTAGCATGACCACTGTAGAAACAAGTTTTGTCTACGGAAGAATCGACATAATGTGACAGATGACAATGTGTCAGTTTGTTGATTCTTTCGTCGTCATAGCCCGTTTCTACGGCGGTCAACGCGTGCAGATAGTCAGTGTACCGAAAGTCGTAAGTACTTGTTCACAATGTTCACATACAAAACGCGGGCGCGACCGCGTCAGTCAAGCAGTCTTACCAAGAGGTACTGTATTACCCAGTACTAACTGGTTTGTGAAGGTCAGATAGACAGTCGCTCCATTTAAAATATTGGTTTTCAGCTGCATCCGGTCAGACGCTGACTCCAAAATAGTTGTCAAAACGCTAGGCAGATGATGATGAGAACCCATCTCCATCCAACCTATTTTGATATTACGTTTTGCGGTCGTTGCAAAAAAAACATCAGTATTCGGACACTCAAGATACAGAATAAAGTTCACTATACGTGAACGACCGATGACCAGAGGTGACATTTTTAGCGGCCGAATAAAAGGCACTTTTAATGCCAAATCAAATATTTGTAGGTGAAGTGACATTGCTATTTTAAGATGTTTTAAGGTTTAAAAAGAGAATAAGGCGAATCTTGTTGCTATTCAATTAGGTATTTAGATTATAAATATGGATATAAGGCACAGGTAAATATGATTATTCAGCCCACTGAAAAAATACACGTGATTGTCACATTATGCCTCCCTTTTTTATGGGAACTCATCAAATGACCCCTCCCGCTCTGGGCGGAGCAAAAGGGAGTGTCAGACTTGCACTGACTAAAACCCATGTTCCTTCTTAGCCCTTTGTGTTCCAGGGCCACGGTATCTCTTTCGAACAGTCCCGCAGCCCTGGCAGGCATCGGCCCTCTCGGACCACTTCCGATTTGCCGAATCTCCTTGAGGCACGCGTGGAACACGAACGAGCCGTCGACACGGCCTGTCTTCGTAAGACGGACGGAGGATGACCTAGCCCATTACTCACCGTCACATTATTCGTGATTAATGGCGATTAATTTCCGAACCCCTTCCCCCCCTTTTCAAACCTCACGCGATTAAAGAAAGACCCCCATCTTAGAACTTACAAAAATCAACCAGTAAGGTACCCACTGCCGGGACTCGACCTTCCTCGCTGTGAGATAATAGGCCGCCTCTGTCCGTATCCCATTTTTTTTATCGTCGCCGCAATATATTGTATTCTTCCATATTTTTGTATTAGTCTTCATATCGGTTCACCCAATTTCTAGCTATATCATCTTTTATTACGATCGTACTTTTATAAATTTCGCCTCTGCCCTTTTAGGGGCTATGGAGAAATAAAGAACAGGGTGTTCTTCATCCTCCATAGAAAAGGGAGAATCTTTCGACCAGACTGGTGCTACTGCCCAACAGTTTGGTCGTGTTTTTAACCCCCGACCAAAAAAGAGGGATGTTATAAGTTTGACGTGTGTATCTATGTATCTGTGTGTCTGTCTGTGGTATCGTAGCTCCTAAACGGATGAACCGATTTTGATGAAGTTGGTTTCGTTTGAAAGGTGTTTTAATCGAGAGTGTTCTTAGCTATGTTTCGATAAAATCTGATCAGCCGTTTGAAGACCATCACCTCTTTTCTAGTTGAAGGGAAATTAACAATATGCACAGGTCTGATCGATTCGAAATTTGAAATCTTGTCACTTGTCACCATGGGCATTGCCAGGGGGGGTGGGGTGCTACCACCCCCCTCCCACGAGTTTTTTTTTTTTAATTTTTGCTGTTTTTAACCCCCGACCAAAAAAGAGGGGTGTTATAAGTTTGACGTGTGTATCTGTGTGTCTGTCTGTGGTATCGTAGCTCCTAAACGGATGAACCGATTTTGATGAAATTGGTTTCGTTTGAAAGGTGTTTTAATCGAGAGTGTTCTTAGCTATGTTTCGATAAAATCTGATCAGCCGTTTGAAGGCCATCACCTCTTTTCTAGTTGCCTGTAATGGTCTAATTGAAATAAATGCTTTGACTTTGACTTTGAAGGGAAATTAGCAATTTGCACAGGTCTGATCAATTCGAAATTTGAAATCTTGTCACTTGTCACCATGGGCATTGCCAGGGGGGGTGGGGTGCTAACACCCCCCTCCCCCCAGAAAGTTTTTTTTTTTAATTTTTGCTGTTTTCGTTAATTGGCGAGATGACACGCAACACCGAGAAAAGTGGAAGCAATGGGGGAGGCCTATGCCCAGTATTGGGACAGTCAAGGCTAAGATAAAACAAGTTTAAAAAGCATGAAATAAAAATAAAATTAAAAATTTAAAAAACCCCCGACACAAAAATCCTCTAAAAAACCATAAATAAAATAATCCAAGCGTCTTAGCGTCGGGGGACCGCTAAGTAGACCGCTTAGTACAAGCACATAACAAAGCGGATTTGTATCATGAACTCATCCTACTGCCTTGATCATCTCCTCACGAGGGAACTCCTCAACGGTTAATAGCACAGACATAAAACTTTGTAAACAGAGTATAACGGAAAGGGTATATACATACTTGAGGGTGTGCTACAGACCATCAAACTCCTGTGTCCTGTGTCCTCCAACCAGGACTTCGGCTTACGAAAGTAAAATAACCATAACCAGGTGCACAGGCATCATCTGGATTATGCAAGGTACCGGTTGTTTTAAGTTTAAAAAGCTTAAAAAAAAATTAAATTAAAAATTTAAAAAACCCCCGACAGAAAAACCTCTAAAAATAAAAAAATAAAATATCCGAATATTGTCCCTTTACGTTTAATATACCTTACTTAATTATTTTATTCCAAGCGTCGTAGCGTCGGGGGGCCGCTAAGTAGACCGCTTAGTACAAGCAGATGAGCTACGCACAGAAAGTGACAAAAAAAAATTAATTTAATTTTTATCTTCCATATCTCTGCATTAGTCGTCTTCCCTGTAGTCACACCCTTTCTAACCATATCATCTTTCAAATTAAACCTATTAAGAAAAAATGCTTTTAAAAAGCATTTACCTATAAACAGCAAACATTACAGCGAAAAAGAATTGATTATAATTGCTCATTCGCAAAGTTAGTATTACGTATTAGTTAGTATTATGAGAACGTTACTTGGCTGTGGAGGTCAGATCGTCAGCCGCACCATGTAAAATACTGGTATTCAGCTGAATCCGTTTCCAACGTAGTTGGAAAAAGGCAGGCATATGATGGCTGCCCATCTGATGTCCATAACACAGCATGAGAAATTATACAAGGTGTTGTTTTGCATCCTCGTCAAAATTCAGGAGGTTGTTACAAAAGACATAAATAATCAATTAAAATTACGGTACGTAGGTAATTATTAATAAACGCTGTTTTTTTTTTGTTGTTTATGTTTGTCAGTATTTCAGAATATTGAATAACCCCCTTAACGTGGTTTAGGTAATAAGAAATTATCGAATAAACGTTTGAGATTGTTTGTTTGTGTGGAAACGCGGTTATAGGGCGAGAATCAGTTGGCGGCGGCGACCTCTCGCGTCCGGCCCTGGTTCAATCCATGGTCCGGAGCGAGAGGGAATGGGAAGCCGTCGCCTCCTTCTGCGAAGCAGTCATGCTAGCGAAGGAGGTGGCGGAACGTGAGAGGGAGAGAACCTCGCGTCCCAGCCGCCGCGGGAGACGCCCCGGGGGGCAACCAGTGGCCCCCGGCCTACGTAGGCGCGAGCCTGTGGACGGTGAGTAATGGGCTAGCTCACCGTCCGTCCGTCTCATGACGACAGGCCGTGTCGACGGCGCGTTTGTGTTCCACGCGCGCCTCAAGGAGATGTCAGCAAATCGGAAGGGGTCCGAGAGGGCCGATGCCTGCCAGGGCTGCGGGTTGTTCGAAAGAGATACCGCGGCCCTGGAACACAAAGAGCTAAGAAGGAACATGGGTGGGTTTTAGTCAGTCAAGTCTGACACTCCCTCCCGCTCCGCCCAGAGCGGGAGAAGTCATTTGATGATTTTCCATCCACAAAAAAAAGGCGAGAATCAGACGGCCCGCGTTTAAAACACGGGTGGTACACACTTACCGATTTCCGTAATAAAGAAAAAAAAACTAAAATCACCTACCCATTTTATTATGGATTCGGAACGAGAAGCATTAGCATAGTTACCTCCTTGAATTTGACGAGGATGCAAAACAACATCTTGTATACAAGGGCAGACTAAATTAGCTACTTGGTATTCAGCTAAATACGGTCAGACTAGAAGCCGACCCGAGCTTAGGAAAAGGCTATGTAGATAATGAGTATCGTATCGAGAAGAATGGGCAAGAAACTCCATTTCACAATTACTGTCGTTTTTTTTTAATCTTTGGCCTGATTTGATAACATCTAACGTACAAGCATACAATCAAATATAATCGGATGATTTTTATCAGTATTGTATTATCACTCAATGAAAGAACATCTTTTGCTTGAACGGAAGTTATTATAATTTTAAATCAAGGGCTTTCAATAGTTTTTTTTTTGTAAACTTCGTGTCACTAAAGATATTTTTTTTTTCTTTCATTCTCGTTTGAATCGTTAGCCGGAATAGTTATCTTGAACTTATTCAATATATGTTTTAAATAAATATTAAGACAATAAATCTTCTTGATAAAATAAATAGCGGTCTGTGTTAGGTGCGATAAAAAATATAACATAAGAACGTTTCGGTTTTTTTACGTAAGTATTGCTTATTTTGGCATTATAGTCTATGAACTCGACGGCACGGTTGGCGCAGTGGTTGAGCGATCGACTGCTGCGCTGCGTGTCGCGGGTTCCATCCCCGCACGGAACAAATATTTGTATGGCCTACAGATAGTTGTTCCGGGTCTGGCAGTTTGTGTATGTCAGTTTAAATGTTTGTAAACGCACCCGCGATACAGGAGAAATTCCTAGTTTGGGGCAACGTTTAAAAAAAAAACAAAAAAAAAACGAACTTATCATCAGCAATAGGGATGATGACTGGGTAAAGGAAAACGAAATTCTATTTAGTCCGTCAATCAGGTAATACAAAAATATTAGATACGTATTTTTTGTTTTATCAAGTTAACAAAAAAAAAAATTAGTTAAAACGCATTAAAGTTGGAGAGTGGGGGCTCACTACGTCACAACTAGGTATAAAATGTACTGAGCCGTGACGTCATGCGCCATTTCAACTCAAAATATCTCCGTAATTTTACGATTACGTGAAAAAAGAAAAAATACGTGTCAAATACTTTTTAATAATCTACCCGATGGACAAATAAAAAAAAATAGTCACCATCCCTATTTGAGACGGGACAGCAAGGGTTCTTCCAGACCAGGCTGAGCTATGTAATTCATGTGATTTTTTCCTGCATCGTGGGTGCGTCTAGAACAACCAGACCAGGAATACCTGTAGGCCCTACAGATATTTGTTCCGTGCGAGGATCGAACCCACTGCGTCAACCGTTCCATACTCGTTATAAGGAACACTGAACAGCCGGCCTAGCAGTATTGTTTATTTATTTATTTTTTAAGGAAAACTTACAGCTAAGCAGACATTTAGCAATAGTTTAAACAGAATATGGCCAATTACAAGTTTCCACATGTAGTAAATGGAATATATGAAACAGAAAATTAATAAAATACATAAGGATCAAATTAATATGTATGTGACACCAAACAGTAAAATTACTATTTACGCTCGAAGAAGCAATCACATAAAATTTTCTTCAATTTATTCAAACTAGTATAGAAAATGTCAATCTCATTTTAACTCTTATTCCAGTGTGGGAAAGAGACGGAGCTATACAGGATGTCTAGCGCCATCTCTCTCATCTGCCCCCCTATCATGACCGTTCTATCTCTATTCTACCAAGAAACGACAAGAAATCTTTTCTACACAACTTGACATTTCTTCTGGCCGAGCATGGCGCGCCCCGTCGACTCACGTTTCTTCGAAGACATAGACAGAAATTCTTTCCATAGCAACGGGGACGTATCACGTGATGTTTATATTCCCTGAATATTATTACGTTTAGTTAACAAAAAAAGTTGCCAATTGCACGAATTTTTCATTTTTCGTGGGCGGGATGGTGTTGCTGCATCCTGGATCCAGCCCTGGATCTTTTTCGCGAAATTAAACCTAAATATTTTACATAACATTTCAACCTTTTGAACGTAACTCAACGCAACCACGAAACGTATTTCTCGTATTTCGTTTTTAATAAGACTAGTTTGACATTTGTCAGAAGTAATGTTTCTACCCCCAAATGTCAAAAGAAGAGAAAATATGGCCGTCATGCTCGACGTTGTAGACTTGTGTCGACTGAAGAAAAGAAACATTTCTTTTCTACATTCTTAATATCGCCATGCTTGGGACGATAGAAATATCTGTCAAATTGTCGATTCTTCCGTAGACATATAGCCCGTTTCTACGGCGGTCATGCTAGGCCGGCTGGATAGCCCTTTCTCGAGAAAGGCTATAATTGTAACATCACGCTAAGACCAATGGGAGCGGAGCGTACATGAAAAAACGGCCAAGTGCGAGTCGGACTCGCGCACGAAGAGTGTCGTACCATTTATAATAACGAGCAAAAAAATCACTGTTGAATGGGAGCCCCCCTTAAATATTTATTGTATTCTGTTTTTAGTATTTGTTGTTATAGCGGCAACAGATATACATAATCTGTAAAAATTTCAACTGGCTAACTATCACGGTTTATGAGATACAGCGTGATGAAAGATAGACGGACGGACGGACAGCGAAGTCTCAGTAATAGGGTCCCGTTTGACCTTTTGGGTACGGAACCCAAAAAATGTTGCAAAAAACGGGGAAAAGCCCCGCTTCGCTTATGTGACGCAGACGAAGTTGAGCGGCTCAGCTAGTTTATCCATACTACAGCAGTATTCTCTTCTTCCACAGGTTCCTCACAGCATGGAAGCGAGTAGGTGACAGTGACAGTTCGCGTTTATATTTATATTTATGAATATTCGTTTTGTGGTGGGCTGCAGCGGTGATCTACACCCGGTATGGTGTTAGGTGAGTGGAATCTTTATTTATTACTGCCTAGCTTAGTGCTGTTACCCAGGACTCATTCGCATTGATATTTTAAGGCGCGTCCCCGAGCAAAACGCAGCGGTAGCCGTTTTGCTCGTTATGCTCGTACAGTTTTTCGGAGTTATCTACTCGTAATTCAAAAGATATACCAACTAATAAAATATACATTAAATTTCTACATAAACTTGACTCCAAAATGGTAGTTTTTTTTTTGTTTTAAGTATGTAAATATAATGTTTAATTAATCTCCTCACAACGAAACCAAACAGACATTACAAATAATTATTCATAAAATGCATCTCCACGTAAAGTAATCACTATATTGGTTTGCTACTTAAACTAATGAATAGGAAACTTAATAATGAACATTATGCTAGAAAAAAAAATTCAAAACACCAAAGTTTTATTTAAAAAGATTTTATTCTCAAATCTAAGCGTACTCGTTACGTATTTCGGAGGAGATATAAGATAGAATTCGTAGGGAACGAATGCTCAAGGTTATTTAGTCAGGGTACCGCCTTAATGTGTATTATGTATGTGTCCTCAAAAATAGTTCACGGTACATGTAGTTCCAGACCGAATTCCTAGATGGCGTTGTAACAAAAATCGTACAGATCGATAAATTAATCAACTTACTTCAAAAGTAAGGTCAATATTATCAGCGGTTAGTTCATGCAAACTTAACTAGATGGCGTGCATAAGAAAAGCAGCACTGACTAAATTAAAATGTTATAATAATTTAGAATGGAAGGAAGAATATTGGGTGAGGGTTTAACTTATTTAAAAAATCGGCCAAATGCGAGTAGGACACGCGCACGAAGGGTCCCGTACCATTATTTATAAAAACGAGCAAGCACTTTTTTGTATGGGAGCCCCCTTAAATATTTATTTTATGCTGTTGTATTTCTTATTATAGCGGCAACAGAAATACATAATCGGTAGAAATTTCAACTGGCTATCTGTCACGGTTCATGAGATACAGCCTGGTGACAGATGGACGGACGGACAGCGAAGCCTCAGTAATATGGTCCCGTTTGACCCTTTGGGTACGGAACCCTAAAAAATATTTAAAAGAATGGAAATATAAAGGAAGAATATTGGCTGAGGGTTTTAAGGACACGCAATCTTCATCATCTTCCTGTCTCTTCTTCTTCTTCTCCCCTCAAAAATCAATCAAAATGAAAATATTTTATTTCACATAGGCCTACATGGGCACTCATAAAACGTCGAGAAAAGGTGCACGGTTCGGGTTGGTCGTTTCCTATGGAGAAGAACCGGCAAGAAAAACCATGGTTACATCAACTTCATGGTTCCTCTTTTAAAATCATTTGGTTTTGCAATGTTTGAATGTTACAGCATTAATACTTATGTATGGGAGGACATCGTAGGCCCGTACAATAAGTCGTTGCTTACTACAAAAGGTAGAACAAGACCCTATTCACCACGGAACCAGTATTCAAAAATTGCTTGAACGAAAAATCTAAAGGCATGTGATTCATCCATAATTTACACGCATCTGCCGCGTGATGTCGTTACAGTTAGTCAGTGGCCGACAGCCAGTCTTACCAAGGGGTATCGTATAACCCAGTACTAACTGGATTGTGGAGGACAGATACAGTCGCTCCATGAAAGATTCTGATATTTAGCTACATTAGACGGTTAGACTGGAAGCCGACCCCGACATGGGAAAACGGTCAGCAAAAGATGATAGCCCGCGTGGTAGAGACTATAGTCCACACACTTTCGCAGAGAGGGGGCCTGTGTCCCAGTAGTAGGAACATTATTAGCTGAGTATGCATGGTCCATCCTATTAATTTATTAAATATCCTCAATCCTCTTTCCCAGTTTGCAATCCAAGACAGCTGAAGAGTGTAGTCTTCTCTTTGCGTCTTCTGTCGCGACTTGTGAGAATTACCCTTTATTTTAACATATTTGCGTAGATTACCCTATTTGCGTAGATTACCCTATTTGCGTAGATTACCCTATTTGTGTGGATTACCCTATTTGCGTAGATTACCCTATTTGCGTAGATTACCCTATTTGCGTAGATTACCCTATTTGCGTAGATTACCCTATTTGCGTAGATTACCCTACCAACGTAGATTACCCTTACTGCTTTTCATAGTAGTTTGGTTTCAGACGTACTAGATACTAAATGGGTATTTAATTTGAAAATTGTAGTCCTGTATTTGTAAGTCACCTAAATATTAGAATTTCACCAGTCAAGTTTAAGTTATTACTTACGAGGGTTAACAGCTTACGGCATTTCATACAAACTTTCAATTCCTTATTTTCCGAAATGACTGAATCGATGTGAATAGAACTTAATACGCATAAGCAGGATACATAGGTCTAAAAAGTTAATAAAAAACATTTTACACTATGATGCTTGGATTTTATTTTTGGTTTTTTAGTGGTTTTTATTTGGTCGGGGGTTTAAAATGACCGCAAGGACACATTATACATCCATGATCAGCTGTAACATGCTGATATGATGATAAACCTACAGATAGGAAGGTCAGAAGTCAAGCAGACACGCATGCACGTGGTTATAAACGAGATTTAACTGGATATCTTACTGTGATGGCACGTGTCTTTGGTGTCTATAAATAAGTACGTCTGTCTGTCTGTGGAGGAGCTCGTGGCTTAATAGGGGATCGGACTAGGTAAAGAAAACGACATTCTATTTTGTCCGTCAGACAGGTAATACAAAAATAATAGACACGTATTTTTTGTTTTATCAAAATATCAAAAAAATACTTAGTTAGAACTCATTAAAGTTGGAGAGTGGGGGCTTACTACGTCACAAGTAGGTATAAAACTTACCTACATGTGACGTCATGCGCCATTTCAACTCAATATATCTCCGTAATTTTATGACCACGTGAAAAAAGAAAAAATACGTGTCCAATACTTTTCAATAAACTACACGAAAGACAAAGAAAAAAAAAATAGGATTATCCCCTATTATAACAGCCGCAAACGAAACGAATTTGAAGGCTATTTACAAGTTTCCGCAGTTAAAGTAACAAAAAACACAACAAAATAAAAAGGTAGGCACAAAATACCTACCAAAACAGAACAACGAGACAACAAACTAAAAACTTCATGGTGTTATGTTTTTCTTTTTTCATACAAAAAAATCTTTAAATATTCACAAAATCATCATAATGAAAATAATGGTCAAAACGTAAAAGTCAGTCATATTGTATTTGATTGATAGTAGATTTCATTTCCGTATTTTTTTTTTAACTCTTTTCAGTTTTTGTTCATTCCTAAGTCTTCTACGATTTCATATGAGACCACCGTGCGTCGCCACCGCGCTAGACCTGCAGTGTGGACGCAGGCTATATTGAATTTAGAATACAAGGTGTTGTTTTGCAACCTCGTCAAATTTCAGGAGGTGGTCACGAAAGACATAAATAATCAATTAAAATTACGGTACCTAGTTAATAAATAATTAACGCTGATTTTTTTGGTTATTTAAGTTTGTCAGTATTTCAGAATAACCCCCTTTACGTGGTTTAGGAACTAGGAAATTATCGAATAAACGTTTGAGGTTGTTTGTATGTGTGTAAGCGAGGTTATAAGGCATAAACCAGACGGGCCGCGTTTAAAACACGGGTGGTTCACACTTACCGATTTCCGTAAAAAACGAAAAAAATAAAAATTAGCTACCCATTTTATTATTGATTCGGTACGAGAATCATCAGCATAGTTACCCCCTTGAATTTGACGAGGATGCAAAACAACACCTTGTATAAAAGCGATAATGCGCGGCAATTTTTCCGTGTGGAATTGGAACCCGACCCAAAGGAGAACGGCATCGTCATGGGTGGTCACCCATTCACAGACCAACCTAGACAAGCGCGGATTACCTCAAGATTGATCCGGCTGTTATTATTTTGCCAAACAACACCCAACATCAATCCGTCTGCTAGTTGCCAACCATCTAACTACCCTCCTAGATATTAAATCTTCTACAAGGTGTTGTTTTGCATCCTCGTCAAATTCAAGGAGGTAAATATGCGAATGATTCTCATCTCGAATCAATAATGAAATGGGTAGGTAATTGTTATTATTTTTCTTATTTACGGAAATCGGTAAGTGTGAATCACCCGTGTTTTAAACGCGGCCCGTCTGATCCTCGCTCTATAGCCGCGGTTTCGCACATACGAACGTCGTAATCTCAAACGTTTATTCGATAATTTCCTATTCCCTAAAACACGTTAAGGGGGTTATTCTGAAATACTGACAAACTTAAACAACTAAAAAAATCAGCGTTTATCAATATATAACTAGGTACAGTAATTTTAATTGATTACTAATGTCTTTTGTGACAACCTCCAGAATTTTGACGAGGATGCAAAACAATACTTGTATACATACATACAAATAAGTAAAATTTAAGTGTGTTTTAATATTAAAATAACCACCTTTTTACTACATGCATATGAATGGTATATACGGTACATATACCGAATTTTTTTTTCTTTCAATTATTGTCTGTCTGTCTGTTTGTTTCGGCTAATCTCTGGAACGGCTGGACCGATTTTGACGGGACTTTCACTGGCAGATTGCTGATGTAATAAGGAGTAACTTAGGCTACTACTATTTTAGAAAAAATCTTATTCCACGCGGACGAAGTCGCAGGCACAGCTAGTTAAATAATAAAATGCACCACGAGACTAATAAACTGGATGTCGTAATCTTGGGGTCAACGAATGTGATTATTTAATAGAAAAGATAATCCTAACCCGTCCTAGCTTAGAGGACAAAAGAGCGTTAGCTTTCAACATTCTTTGATAGACTCGAATAAAAGAAAAAAAGAAAGAAAAATGGTGCGTGGAGTCCCTCCACGCGGAAGAAGTGAAACTTCGTAATACTACACGCATGCGATTCACTCTCGTTATTTAATTGAGCTTCTAAATAATATTTTATTGTTGTACACTTTTTATTACATAAGTTTATCGAGGTTATTCTACTCATGGAAATTGAGCGAAGGCTGGTCACACCGAAGAGTCGAATGCATGACTGTTTGCACGCCATCTTGCGTACCTAGTAGAACTACGTAGTCACAAATCTTGTAATAGCGCCATCTCTTAGTGGGTTATAGAAAATATTCCCCCTCCATTAGAACGTTAAACTTGTTGGAAGTCGCATAAGAAGTTTCACTTCAAAAAATGTATCGCAGGGACGTGCAAATATATAAATAAAACAGGACGGAACTAAAAAAAATACAGCTTGCATGTCGTGATTGCTCAGCACGATGCTGTGCTATGACAGGCCCAGCACATCACTTGTTTTCAGTGGTCACTTGTGAAAAGACATCCGGAAGCCGATCAGCATAAAACACTATCGAATGGTGTAATAATTTAGTGTTTTTTTCCAAAATCAAAGGGCTCGGCTCCTGGATAGACATATACAACGTGGGTTGTGCTACAGGCCATCAAACTGAACATGTTTCTCCATAGCCCAAACATCGTAATAGCACAAAAAAATATCAGCTGCCTGCCTCATACATTTGAGTCGAATAGGTGTTGAAATTATGTATGGGGCAGCAGATAAATTTTTCGCTATTACGTTGTTTGTCCGATATAGAAAAATGTTCAGTTTGGTGGTCTGTAGCACACCCCTAAGTATGTATATACACGTCTAAATATCAAAAAATATATTTTACTAGCTGTACAGCTAGAGAAACATATTTTTTGATATTTAAACTTGTTTAGATAATATGTATCACATTAATGTAAATGTTACATAACCGATAACTTTAGCAAACTAGGACAATGTCAACCGCATGGGTTTATGAATTATTTACAGCTATTTTTGCATAAAAAAACGTAAATAAATAAATTAAGAGATAATGCAAACTTGTTAAGCAGTTACATCCGCACTCTGAGACGTCGTTCACGTGTTTTTCCAATGGAGTAGGCAAAACCCATGGAACGCACACGAATCTCACTCCGTTTGCTTTGTCCACGTTCATAAATCTGGTTTAAACTTGAATTGACCATCATGATTACTAAATTGAAATAATCTTGTAGCGGAATTACAACAGCGCCATCTATGACATAAGTGAAGAACTAACATCAAAAATTCTAAATCGCGCAGTTAAAGTTATCGGCGATTTAAGAATATACAAAGTATTGTTTTGAATCCTCGTCAAAATTCATGAGGATGTCACAAAAGACATAAATAATCAATCAAAATTACGCTAGGTACCTACTTAGTTAATTATTAATAAACGCTGTTTTTTTGGTTGTTTAAGTTTGTCAGTATTTTAGAATAACGCCTTAACGTGGTTTAGGGAATAAGAAATTAACAAATAAACGTTTGAGATTGTTTGTATGCGTGAAAGCGCGGTTATAGGGCGAGAACCAGACGGGTTTTAAACACGGGTGGTTCACACTTACTGATTTCTGTAAATAAGAAAAACACTATAAATAACCTACACATTTTATTATTGATTCGGGACGAGAATCATTAGCATGGTTACCTCCTTGAGTTTGAAGAGGAAGGAAAACAACAGCATGTATAGAAGAACCCAACAAAAACTGTCGGGCTGTAGCCCCCCAGACATAACACCTGTCTGGTCGGAGTATTCGCCCTTTTCTATCATGGATAAAGAAATTAACACCCTGTTCTTCATACGGCTATAATCTTCAACTGTCATACTTTTAACTGACGACATTCCAATCAAAGCATATTCAGGCTATAATGCTCCTACTGCTGGGACATAGGCCTGTACGTCTACCATGAGTTGTCATAGTTAGATCGCTTGACGTAACTGCAATAGTTCCGTCAATAAGCAAAACTATAGTTAGCTTTTTCAATGGTACCATGAGCTGTGTTAGTGCTTACCACCAATTTCTAAGCAAATGAAGCCCAATTTTGCAGTCGCTGTAGTTTAGTTTACTACACGAACGGGTATAGATAGATAACTATAGTGACTCATACTGCGCATTTTAGTACCCAACTATCCGCTAGAGGCGCTGTAAAAGTTTTCATACAGTTTTTTAACTACAGACGCTAGCGAGTATAGATTGTTAAAACGCATGGTAGACGTACTGCTCTCTAAGAGAAGGAGTGTAGTAAATCAAAAAGAACCCCACCTCCCTGCTCCAATCAAAGTTAAAAGTTCAAATCAAAATGGATGATAAACTATTTTACCGGACTGCCCCAGAAGGAGAGCAATTCAAATGACATCTCTGAGTGCGGCCGTAACACTGTTAGTTTAGTGACCCCGATTTAAAGGAAACTGGTAACGAATTTATTGATTGCCAATGAGATGAAGATTTATCACGTATTATTTTTTAATATTAGTAATCATAATGTCTTTGTTAGCGATGATGTCAAATATTACGGAGTGGCTCATGGCTCATTAGAATTTAAGTCAAACAGCCTTGTAAGCATATGTCATGCCGAGGCCAATGTCAAAGAATTTGTATAGTGCAGCTTGGCTTTTAAATCGTTTTAGAGCGTTTACGCCTTACGACATTTAATACAAACTTTTAAGTCCTTATTTTTCGTAATGACTAAACCGATTTTAACGAAATGTCTATAAATTACTCTGTTTAAGGCGTACTGCCAAACAATGTACACCTGCAGCCTGTGGGTCCGCTATACGCAGAAGGCTTTCAATGCCCTGCGGGTCCTTTACAATAATGGGTTTAGGATGTTGATGCGGTTGCCGCGTTACTGTAGTGCATCGGGGATGTTTGCGGAGGCTCACACCGACTGCTTTAGGGCTATTGTGCGCAAGAGAGTGGCCTCCCTGATGTGTCGTATGCGGGGCAGCCCCAATGGCCTTTTAAACACAATAACAGATAGGGTAGTGTCCTATTGTGCGGCACTGGAATAAGGTGCATAGTTCTGGTGCTGTCTTGTTTAATGTACGATAATAATTAATAAGTAGTTTTTAAGGTACTAACATAGTTTTTAAGCCTTACTAATCATTTTATATGGAACTATGTTCTGAAATAAATTATTATTATTATTATTAAAAAATATACGTTTACGCTGGGTAAAATTCTATCTATCTATCTACGCCTTGGTTAGACTAGTTGTCAGACTTTCCTGCAAAGGGGTATCGTATTACCCAGTACTAACTGGGTTCATCATCTGCCTAGCCTTTTTCCCAAACTATCTTGGGGTCGGCTTCCAGTCTAACCGGGTGCAGCTGAGTACCAGTATTTTACATGAAGCGACTGCCTATCAGACCTCCACAACCCAGTAACTGGGTAATACAATACCCCTTGGTAAGACTGGATGTCAGACTTTTTGGTTTCTGACTACTCGTAACGACTGTCAAAGATCTACAAAGGACAGCCGGGACCAACGGCTTAACGCGCTTTCCGAGGCACGGAGGAAACTCGGTATGTAATTATGGTCACCCATCCACGGACCAACCTGGGCAAAGTACTAACTGGGTTGTGGAAGTCAAATACGCAATTTTACTATTGTAAATTAATGATACTAAGCTGCTGTTAAAGTTCAAGTCCTTATTTTTCGAAATGACTGAACCGATGTTAATGAAACTTCATACGCATAAGCAGGTTACATAGGTCTAAAAAGTTACTAATTTTTTTTTTCGAAAAAATTGTGTTACAGCTAAATTAGACCGATTATAAATTCCAATATCATTTCTTTTTTTAAAGACATTTCAAAAATGTTTTTTTTTTTGTAACTTTTTAGACCTGTTTCCTGCTTATGCGTATGAAGTTTCATTAAAATCGGTTCAGACATTTCGGAAAACAAGGACTTGAAAGTTTGTAAATGCCGTAGGTGGTAAACGCTCTTAAAAGTAACTTCAATAGGGGATAATCCTATTTTTTTTTCTTTGTCCGTCGGGTAGTTTATTGAAAAGTATTGCACGTATTTTTTCTTTTTTCACGTGGTCATAAAATTACGGAGATATATTGAGTTGAAATGGCGCATGACGTCACATGTAGGTAAGTTTTATACCCACTTGTGACGTAGTGAGCCCCCACTCTCCAACTTTAATGAGTTCTAACTAAGTAATTTTTTGATATTTTGATAAAACAATAAATACGTGTCTAATATTTTTGTATTACCTGTCTGACGGACAAAATAGAATGTCGTTTTCTTTACCCAGTCCGATCCCCTATTGACACAGATATGTTATCTTTGCCAAGTGGGTGTGTCTTCGTCGTGTTTCTTTGGTATTTACGTCACAATCACAACTCACTTATTATTATGAAATTGGTCAAAATATTTGCGCAGTTATCATACCTCGGACATGCATGTAAATTGATTTTATCAATGACATTGTTAAGACTTACTACATGTGTAGGTAAGTCCTGTACACTGGGTGTTTTTTCTTAGACCACCATAATTTTATTACAAGAGGTTTTTTAAACAAAGCAAAGAAAATAAAATTCTGGGCCCACGGGGCAAGCTTTATCTACCAAATGAAGGAAGAATGATCTAAATCGGTCCCGTAATCACGGAGAAATAGGTGAACATACGTGAAAAATTAACATATAAAACAAAAAAAAGTGTTCATAAAATGAAAACTACGGGGCCAAACTATATTAATTTTTTATGGGACCAAATGGCAACTATTCCGCATCAAACTAAAGAAGAATCACGCAAATCGGATCATAAATCTCATCGTAATCAGTGCACATACATAAAAAAAAATACCATTCGAATTGAGGACCTCCTCCTTTTAGATGTCGGGTAAAAATAAAATAAATGTCGCCGTGAGCATAGACAGTCTAAAATAAATAAATATCGCAGTGTTTGTAAAAGAAATATCCGTGGGAAAAACTCATATTTATTTTAATAATTGTGCTAATAAAATTGTTGCCAATCCTCCTTGTATTCAAACCAGAGGTTGGAACTAGGCAGTTATTTATGTACTTGCATCGAAATGTTGATATTAATATGCCTATTCCCAGTATTTCCCGGGATTTATAATACAATCCCGTGTGGCCAATAATAATACAAATAAAAAATAATAAAAACCTCAGAGGTAGATAAGACAAATAAAACAAAGATATGTTGTGCGAACTACAAATGTGGCAACATCGTGCGTGTGCGCATTGGAATTCTGCAACTTCGGACATCCGATGTCGGATGGTTTAAATTGTGTAAAAGTAAATAACTTTTTTTATTTAAATAAATCACGGGATTTTTCTGCTCTTTAAAATTAATCTCGGGATTTGAGGCAAATCCACTTTATTCTTTCGCTGTAAGAAATCAGTGTAAGCTCAAGCTAAGTACCAGTATTTTACATGAAGCGACTGCCTATCTGACCTCCACAACCCAGTAATTGGGTAGTACGATACCCCTTACTAAGACTGGATGTCAGACTTTTGGCTTCTGACTACTCGTAACGACTGTCAAAGATCTACAAATGACAGCCGGGACCAACAACGTGCTTTCCGAGGCACGGAGGTAACTCGGTATGTAATTATGGTCACCCATCCACCGACCAACCTCGGCAAGCACGGCCTAACCTTAAAGATCGACCCGTGTGGCTGTTATTATTTAGCCCAAACATAGTTCGGAAAAGACTAGGCAGATGGTGATGAAGTGAATATAGGATATGTCATTAGCCATTCTTCATAAAAACGTTGCCCAATCAACGTAACAGTTTGGCATTGAATTACTAATGAATGCAAATGATACATTTAGCGTAGACACTTTATTAAACGGCCCTCGGAAGTGTGCGAATGTTTTTTGTTTGTTTACCATGAAATTTGTAATGAAATACAAAATACTTCATTTGAGCTAGTGGCAGTTGGGTAAATAGCCCAAGATTTGTGACAGATTCATGGACTCACCCAGCCTTTTTGGCTTAATGGAGACATGGGGCAATCAACCCATCCTTGAATCCTAGAGTAATCAAGAATTTTCTTTACCGTACTATTTTTGTGACACAATGTCCTACCGTCTGTCGTGACAGATCAGCTCAAAGCTGCAATGGCGTTACAAACCCTTCCTGACATGGAAGCCACAGATTTAGACTCACATAATGATACTGCTAGCCTGCGTCATCACACTGCGGGGCAAGGCCCCCATGACTTTCAGTTTTTTCGATCCGGTGCTAAGGTGGAACACTAGTATTGGTGACCATAATTACATATCGAGTTTCCTCCGTGCCTCGGAAAGCAGCTTAAGCCGTTGGTTCCGGCTGTCATTTGTAGATCTTTGGCAGTCGTTACGAGTAGTCAGAAGCCAAAAGGCTGACATCCAGTCTTACTAAGGGGTTTCGTATTACCCAGTTACTGGGTTGTGGAGGTCAGATAGGCAGTCGCTTCATGTAAAATTCTGGTACTCAGCTGCACTCGGTTAGACTGGAAGCCGACCCCAAGATAGTTTGGGAAAAGGCCAAGTTGATGATGCTAAGGTGGACCACTGATACTGCCCAAAATGTAACCATACCTTACAGCTCAGCCTATATGATCACGTTCGGGACACTGCTCAGACTACCTGTAACGACTGTCAAAGATTTAGTATTTTGAGTGATGTCATATTGTAAGCGGGACCTCTAGTTTCATTAATTGGCTATAAATTATACACCTATCACAATTTATTAGATATCTATTATTAATATTATAAAAGTCAGAATAGGGCAAGCTCGTTAAGAGTTGGCCTATGACTCTTTTTAATTTGCGATAAAATATGTCTCAATTTTATATCAAGATCATTTTGAAACGCGTGCTTCAAATCATCATGTGCCTAGCCTTTTTCCCAAACTATGTTGGGGTCGGCTTCCAGTCTTACCGGATGCAGCTTCACCCGGCCTTCGCCACTTCTTAGTGTTTTAGCTGAGAAGAAGTGGCGGAACAAACTCCCCAGCAACACGTCTGTCTGTCTTAGAAGAACCAGATTCTATACAATAATGTTCAAGTTTATATGAACAATGAATTCATTTCAAATTACTTAATGTCATATGTCAGCTAGCACACACCAATAATATAAATAAATTGTGCGTGGAGTCCCTCCGCGCGGAAGAAGTGAAACACGCATGCGTTCAAATGCCACGCATTCACTCTCGTTATTTTATTGAGCTTCTAAATAATATATTGATGTTTTCTTGTTTTATTATTTTTATTACATAATTATTAATTAATTCGCTATATGGCGCGCTTCTTCCTGTCTGCTCCGACTTTCGGTATCTCGGTTCACTTGTCCAAAGCGATGGCGAAATAGATCGTAGTGTAAAGCACAGAATTAACATTGGATGGATGAAATGGCGGCAGGTCACGGGAACTATCTGCGACTCCCGCATTCCTCTTAAACTCAAGGGGAAGATTTATAAAACAATGGTTAGACCTGCTGTCTTGTATGGATCAGAATGTTGGGCCACAAAAAGGATGAATGAAAGGGATTTGCATGTAGCTGAGATGAGAATGCTAAGGGGGATGTGTGGTGTTACGCGAAAGGATAAAATAAGAAATTAGTACAAAAGGGTTACAGTTTGAAAGTGGCGCCGGCGCCGCTTGACTGAAAAGATGTGTGGTAATCGGCTGTCGTGGTATGGGCATGTGATGCGGAGGAATGAGGAAAACGTCGTCAGAAAAGTTTTGAGTATGAATGTGGATGTTTATAGGAGTAGAGGAAGACCAAAGTAACGATGGATGGACTGTGTGAAGAATGATATGGCAAGAAAGGAGGTGTCTCATGAGATGACAAGTAATAGAGAATTGTGGAAGAAGAAGACATGCTGCGCCGACCACTAATAAATTGGGATAAGGGCAAGAGAATGATGAATTATTACATAAGATTATCTAGGTTATTCTACTCATGGAAATTGAGCGAACGCTGATCACACCGAAAAGTCGAATGCGTGACTGTTTGCACGCAATCTTGCATACCTAGTAGAACTACGTAGTCAAGATCTTGTAATACTGCCATCTCTTAGTGAGTTTTAGAAAATATTCCCACTCCGTGGTAGCGTTAAACTTGTTGGAAGTCGCATAAGAAGTTTCACTTCAATAAGTTTACACCGTGTATAATACGCTCAGAATGATGTAAGTACTGAATACGTGATTCTGAACTGTTTGTGCGTAGCAGTCCCTTCCACTCCGTCCATAAATCCAAACAAATAACACATTTAAGTTGAAAACATTTGCCAGCAATGTGTGAACAGTTTGAATACATCAAGAACTGAACTTTTGACCCGCGGTGTGACGTCTTGCTGACGATTACTGTAGGGCGGCGCTACCAGTTAACGAAGTCTATTTTTAATATTATTATTGTTTAAAAGTAAATGGATATCTCGCTAAACGTCCAAGGAAAACATCTTGAGGAAACCGGCATGTCTCAGAATCAAACGCCGCCGTGGGGGAATTTGTTTATTTTATTTTTTTAATTTTTATTCAAGAGGCCCAACAAACAGCTACAATATAAAAAGATAGGAACAAGAAATACACAAAACTTTTAGACCAGGGGTGGCGAACCTTTAGAGACCAATGTGTCATTTGTTCTAAAGAAATGTTTGATGAGGCCATAGATGTGACGCCAAATAATTCTGACTTGAATAGCTAAAGTCTTTATTATTATTATTATTAATTCATTTATTTCAGACAAAGTCCATACACTTTACTAGTTAAAAATTAAAATTCAATAAAACACAATCCACAAAAGTAAAAAAAAAAAAAAAACCCAATCATACACATTAGAATTACAATCAATGTCACAATTAAATTAAATATATAAATTAAATTTAAACATTACACATAAAAAACAATCAACAACAAAATTAGACATACACAATACAATAATAATCGCATGTCAAATAAAACGACTTTATACTCAAAACTCTTTATTTACTACCAAAAATTCACTTTTGGCACTGTATAGTATTAAAGGTTTCTGTTAAGCACGTGTAACTTAAATGAAAGTAACATTAGTATGACTTCTGTGTTGCAGATTAGATGACAAATAACTTGAATTAGGGTTATATGAGGTTACTTTTAGTAGAATGCATGGTAGCTAAGTGAATCTATAATGTTTATCTATAATGTTGGTAGATGACATGTCTTCAAATTTTTAGTTCTAGTACATGCCGGTTTTCTCACGATGTTTACCTTCACCGTTTTTGAGGGCAGCGGTGATTAAATAAATTACACAAAGTATTGTGCCTGACTGGGTTCGAACCCAAGACTTACTTCTCGTAAGTCGGGGCTGCCACCACTAGGTCACCGTTGCTCTCTGCAAGTGCTCACCGAACTGAAGCCATGGACCATTCACTTGACTTCTTCGCATAAAGCCGATACCTGTTACCCAGCACTGATAACATTATAACGCAAGACTATAAAGGGTGTAAAACACCTCTTAACGAAGCCGAAGGGCACTGGTTCTCCCTGTCATTGCGATCAATTTTTTGTTCTACATCATACCTGGGAACCTTCTAGTTACGGAGATATTAGGGGTCAAAGTTCCAACTTTTTGACAAGTATTTTTTTAAATACAAGTATGTAATGTAAGATTTTTACTTTAAACACCTCCACGACCCCCGTACTATTCAATCCGTCCATCGGCACAATGTTTTGAGTGCGTTACATTGAGTTCTACAACAAAACATGATTTTACACCCCCAAAAAAAAAGTCGTTTCCCAGCAATAATTTTTGCGTAAATTTACTTAGTTTCATGTACAGAATGCTTGGTTGACGGCTTCGTGATGAGGTGATTTACACCGTGTAGACTAAAAATAAAATAAAAACAATATATAAATACGCCGATCATGCTTATACAATGCACCACACTGCATACTGTCCAACTAGTATTCATGATCGTCACCCCATAACTACATTGATAACCGCTTATCGACGCTTGCGCAGATTCCAAATACGAATTCCCGGCAGCAAATACCGCATTCAGTAATCGACCGCCGCGCGGTTCGGACGTGTGTGTCGATGTCTGGTTCAGACTTTCGTATCGTCATCGAATGTTGGTGGATGTTATTTTATTATTGCATCTTTTTAAACACCATCGTCGATTCTGTTATAAGAAGATTGTTAAGTGGTATTGCTAATCTATGGGATTTGGATATTGAAGATGACTGAGTGAAAATGTTGTGAATTTTTAAAAGTAACTTTAATTATTTATTTATTTATTCAATCTGTGATATTAGTGTTGTAGTTGTGTTTAGTTTTTATTTTGTTAAAAATGAGGGAACAAGCTGGAGTCATCACTATTCATCAAGTAAGTTTTGTTGGTTATTTATTTTAAACGCCGGAGTGGAACTCTGCCTGCGTCTATAAAGGGTGTAAAACACCTCTTAACGAAGCCGAAAGGCACTGGTTCTCCCTGCCATTGCGATCATTTTTTTGTTCTACACTATACCTGGGAACCTTCTAGTTACGGAGATATTAGGGGTCAAAGTTCCAACTTTCTGACAAGTATTTTTTTAAATACAAGTTTTTAATGTAAGATTTTTACTTTAAACACCTCCACGACCCCCGTACTATTCAATCAGCACAATGTTTCGAGTGCGTTACATTGAGTTCTACCACAAAACATGATTTTACACCCCCCAAAAAAAAGTCGTTTCCCAGCAATAATTTTTGCGTAAATTTACTTAGTTTCATATACAGAATGCTTGGTTGACGGCTTCGTGATGAGGTGATTTACACGGTGTATTTCCGAACGCTTACAACCCTAATCTCTTCAAAGTTAAAGTGAACAGGCTTCTTCTGGGTAAGCTCGTACCATCGTCGACTTTGTCTCTGTCATCTCTGACCTAGACTAGAGTCAAGAGCAACCACATAGCAAATAATAAAAAAAAAATCACTTTGTATTCTAATTAGGTCCAATTTGGCCCGCTGTGCTATAAGTCTTTATTGTGTGAAGGATGATATGGCAAGAAAAGAGGTGTCTGATGAGATGACGAGTAATAGAGAATTATGGAAGAAGAAGACATGCTGCGCCGACCCTAAATACATTAGGTTACGGCACGAGACTGATGATGAAGACTTTGAATTTGTTTTCTCAGGGTACAATCTTGACTGCCTTGATGGTCCAGTCAAATCAAAATATTTTTTCATTCCATCTATTCGAAAAGGACGAATTGGTTCGCCTTTAACTGCTCCCAAAGGTTGTGTTTTGTATAAGAAACTTTTAGCGTGCAGTAATGAGTTTTTAATCCTCTTTATTTTAAAAAGTGCGCCGCAATTATCTTTTCCGCGCACTTTTTGAATCTGGAACATCTTAGTGTTCAGCGCCAAAGAAAACGAACGCAAATATTGTTTGAATAAAGACTGGCTGATACGACGGCCCATAGTCGCGCCGCCAGCTGAATAATAAATTTTCATAATTGCGAAAATGTCTCAAATGTAAATATAAGTTTGTAGTCGTTTTATTATTAGATACTATTTAATTTCAATTTAGTTGTTACTCTTTGTTTTATTAAATAATAATATTTCAATAAAATATGAGGTACCTTTTATTTTCTCATAGTGGGTGATGAAAAGTAGAGTGTATTACTATATATACTCGGGCGCAAAATATATTTTTGGCTCGGGCGACGTACTTTGAATCCCTCGCTACGTTCAGGATTCTACTCTAGAATCCCTCACTTCGCTCTGGATTCAAAAAAGCGCCCTCGCCATAAAAATATTATTTTGCTCCCTTATGATACAATCTACTATTATTTTACATAGGCCTACATGGGCACTTATAAAACGTCGACAAAAAGGTGCTCGGTTCGGGTTGGTCGTTTCCTATGGAGAAGAACCGGCAAGAAACTCCATGGTTACTCTTTTAAAATCATTTCGTTTTACAATATTTATATGTTACAGCGTTTGTGCTTAAGTATGGGAGGACAGCGTAGGCCCTATAATAAGTCGTTGCTTACTACAAAACGTAGTGGTTAGTGATGATTAAGCACGACCGACGTACATAGCCTGGGTTCTAGATTTGATCCCCATTCGTTTAGTTTAGTGCTCGGATCTCCCAAAAAGAAATATTTAGTTGCAACCAGAATTTTGTATCCGTGAAATGACGGCAGACCCGCTCTACTTTAAGGGGACCATACAAAAAAAGTGATTTTCTTTCTCTAGGAATTTCTCCTGTATCGTGGATCCGTTTACAAACATTAAAACCCACATACACAAACAGCCAGACCCGGAACAACTATCTGTAGGCAATATAAATATTTGTTCCGTGCGGAGATCAGCCACTGCGCCAACCGTGCCGTCAAAACTAATTGCTGATTGAATAGGATTTATAATACAACTGAATAATTTGGGTGCACTATGCACTTTAGCCGACCCGTTTTTATTTAAGGAGCGTGATACAATGTATCTATGTATATAAAGGGTGTAAAACACCTCTTAACGAAGCCGAAAGGCACTGGTTCTCCCTGTCAATGCGATCATTTTTTTGTTCTACACCATACCTGGGAACCTTTTAGTTACGGAGATATTAGGGGTCAAAGTTCCAACTTTTTGGCAAGTAATTTTTTAAATACAAGTTTTTGATGTAAGATTTTTACTTGAAACACCTCCACGACCCCCGTACTATTCAATCCGTCCATCAGCACAATGTTTTGAGTGCGTTACACTGAGTTCTACCACAAAACATGATTTTACACCCCCCAAAAAAAAGTCGTTTCCCAGCAATAATTTTTGCGTAAAGTTACTTAGTTTCATGTACAGAATACTTGGTTGACGGCTTTGTGATGAGGTGATTTACACGGTGTATATACTTCTTAAAGTACGTTAACAAACAAAGCGGTTCCCGGAAAATAAAAACCACTTACGGCATTATTTGTATACACTTTGTGTTGACTATTAAAGATAAACATTTAAAATAAACTAATGACATAAACGTGACCGTATAAGCAGTGTTATCAATAAAAGATTGACGACGCAAACTGCTTTATATAATCTATTTGTTGACCTTAGAGGTCATTTATTAATAACATGAAGAAGAACTCGTGGCTAAATAAAAAGAAAGAAAAATTATTTATAAGTCTCATACAGGACACAAAGAAAAATGTATAAGTAAAAAAGTATACTTACATAAGAAAAATAAAAATAAGACAAATAAAACTGGTCCTGTACGAGCCCGAAAAGCCCCTATCTTAGCATGGAGCCATAACACTTAACTTAAAAAAAAAACCGGAAAAGTGCGAGTTGGACTCGCGCACGAAGGGTTCCCTACCATTATTTATAAAAACGAGCAAATAACTTTTTTGAATGGGACTCTTTAATATTTATTTTCTGTTTTTAGTGTTTTTTGTTATAGCGGCAACAGCAATACATAATCGGTAGAAATTTCAATTGGCTAACTATCACGGTTCATGAGATACCGCCGGGTGACAGACGGACGGACGGACAGCGAAGTCTCAGTAATAGGGTCCCGTTTGACCCTTTGGGTACGGAACCCTAAAAATCAATTAAATATAAGACAAATTAAACTGGTCCAGTAAGACAGTATTCCAAAAAGTTTTTGTGTTCAAGGTACCTTGAACACAAAAACTTTTAGTACTTTAAAAACTTTTAAAAGTACATCTAGAAAATCGGAATTTTTTTGAGTTATACCATAAATTAAAAATCTATTGTGTGTTTTGCGGCTATTTAAGTAGGTCTTTTTATCCCGTCTGTCTATTTAACTTTAAGCGATAACCTTATTTTTCCGAGGCACACCAACTAACGAACACGGTACACCAGTGTGCCGTGGCACACATTTTGCGGAACTCTGCTGTACGAGCCCAAAACGAGCATCTCAGCCTGGAGCTGTAACATTTAAAAAATAATCACAGCAACAAATATTAACAGTAGCTCGGATCAATTTCCTGGTGAATCGGTGACCACCTATTATGTACCGAGTTTCCTTCGTGCCTCGGAAAGCACGTTAAGCTGTTGGTCCCGGCTGTCATTTGTAGATCTTAGACAGTCGTTACGAGTAGTCAGAAGTCAAAAGTCTGACATCCAGTCTTACCAAGGGGTATCGTATTACCCAGTTACTGGGTTGTGGAGGTCAGATAGGCAGTCGCTTTATGTAAAATACTGGTACTCAGCTGCATCCAGTTAGACTGGAAGCCGACCCCAAGATAGTTTGGGAAAAGACTAAGCAACACATTAGTCGCCCCTTTTCCATGTATGTATAACATTTTGGCCACTTATTAATACCCTGGTATGCGACAATAAATAAAAACTATTACTATACTATAATATGCGGACATAGCAAATATATTGGCAATTAATCAAAATTGTTGACTAATGAGTATCATGCTTCATGTCGTGATAAGCAGACAATATGGTTACTTTATTATGTGCAGTACAATGAGCATTGCAATAGAGGAATTTTGGTTGTAATCTAATCCCTACTATCCATGCTAATATTATAAATGCGAAAGTAACTTAGTTTGTTTGTTTGTTACCTTTCACGACTAAACGGCTGATCGGATCGTAATGAAATTTGCCAAGGAGTTAGATTAAATCCTAGGGAAGGACATAGGCTATCTGTTTTTTCTTACACATCGAAATTTTCGCGCGGACGAAGTCGCGGGCAACATCTAGTCTAATATACACCGTGTAAATCACCTCATCACGAAGCCGTCAACCAAGCATTCTGTACATGAAAATAAGTAACTTTACGCAAAAGTTATTGCTGGGAAACGACTTTTTTTGGGGGGTGTAAAATCATGTTTTGTGGTAGAACTCAATGTAACGAACTCACAACATTGTGCTGATGGACGGATTGAATAGTACGGGGGTCGTGGAGGTGTTTAAAGTTAAAATCTTACATTAAAAACTTGTATTTAAAAAAATACTTGTCAAAAAATTGGAACTTTGACCCCTAATATCTCCGTAACTAGAAGGTTCCCAGGTATGATGTAGAACAAAAAAATGATCGCAATGACAGGCAGATCCAGTGCCTTTCGGCTTCGTTAAGAGGTGTTTTACACTCTTTATAATATTCTCGTGTCGCGGTGTTTGTTACCAAACTCCTCCGAAAGGGCTGAACAGATTTTTATGAAATTTTTTGTGCATATCGGGTAGATCTGAGAATCGGCCAACATCTACTTTTCATACAGCAGCTAGTAACTAGATATAATTATCTCTTCTTCTACATCTTTATCTTGTGTTTAGTGCCTCACCTTGTGTCAAAGTTTTTATGCCGCCCATGTGCCTCTGACATGGCTTTACATGCCGTCGAGAAATATCTCTCAGGCATGCTGGTTTCCTCACGATGTTTTCCTTCACCGAAGCAAGTGATTATCATCCGAAACATCAGATGTCAAAATCAATATATTTGTTTTTGATTTTCACATGGGCACTTATAAAACATCGAAAAAGGTGCTCGGTTCGGGTTGGTCGTTTCCTATGGAGAAGAACCGGCAAGAAACTCCATGGTTACTCTTTTAAAATCATTTTGGTTTTACAATTTTTCTATGTTACATCGTAGGCCCGACAATAAGTCGTTGCTTACTACAAAACGTAGAACAAGTTACCAAAGATCTAGGCATCTATAAGGCCTACAATGTCCACACATTTACAAACAATCGGTAAATAAGAAAAAGAGTCTATACAAAAAAAAAGAAGATATTGCAAAAAGACTAGATTAAACAAGTGACACAAATGTTGTCATCCGTGCTGTAACTATTCTAAACAAAATGGTGTAATGATAATGAAACTATTGTAAAACATCTGATTAAAAATTATTAAAAAAAAAAAAAAAAATAAGATTGACAATAGTTAGAGACATCCACACATTTGTGCCGTTTTATGAGCTACCAGGGAAGCCGCATGTGCGTAGGGGCTCAGGCCAAACTTCTCTATCTTCAACGTAGTCCTTAATTTTGTAATATGGATCCGTACCCTAAGGGTCAAACGGGACCCAATTACTGAGACTTCGCTGTCCGTCCGTCCGTCCGTCCGTCTGTCACCAGGCTTTATCTCATGAACCGTGAACAGTTGAAATTTCTACAGATTATGCATTTCTGTTGATGCTATAACAATAAATACTAAAAACAGAATAAAATAAATATTTTAGGGGCCTCCAATACAAAAAAGTGTTTTTTTTTTTTTGCTCGTTTTTATAAATAATGGTACGGAACCCTACGTGCGCGAGTCCGACTCGCACTTGGCTGGTTTTTTAATTAGGACAAGTTTGATATAACTTTTAAACTTTCCATCGGTCAGTTCTGTAACTGACTTCAACTTATTATTATTAAGTAGTTGGTAGGAGGTTGGTGGTGGTAGGTAGGTAGGTAGGTAAGTAGTGTGTAGGAACAAGTGTATTGCAACGCATGCTGGGATCAGCTAGCAATAGATATAAATAAAACAATGGGAAATAATAAATAAAAAATAAAAAAAACAGATTCATTTTTAAATTAATTTAAAATAACATCACACAGTAGCTAATTATGATAATAAGGTTGAATTAATGGAATCTTTTTTACATAAACATCGAATTGGGTTGATTATTCTTATTCACACTTTAAGGTAAAAAATAACCAAACGGCGCGTCTTTGTTGATGAGATGTCAGCAAATCGGAAGTGGTCCGAGAGGGCCGATGCCTGCCAGGGCTGCGGGACTGTTCGAAAGAGATACCGTGGTCCCGGAACACAAACGGCGAGGAATCAACATGGATGGGTTTTAGTCAGTACAAGTCTGACACTCCCTCCCGCTCCGCCCAGAGCGGGAGAAGTCATTTGATGATTTCCCATCCCCAAAAAAAAAATAGGTAAAATAACCAATCCTCTAAATTGATATGATATTATTGTTCTACGGATTCAATTAAAATTCCCTTTGTTAGGGCAAGCATATGAGATAATTTTCTCTAGAGCTGTAAATATTAAAAGTCGCGAAATTAGCGCCTCGCTTAAGTTAGACAACATACTGGTTTTGCCTGCCGGTCGTCCACTGTTTGTCATACAATTAATTACATACAAAAAACCCCGACAGAGGAACCCCTATATAAACCAAAAATAAATTAATCCAAGCATCGTAGCGTCGGGGGTCCGCTTTGTTTTGTAATTATGCTAAACGGTCTACTAAGAAGACCGCTCTTAGCGCCCCTTTTCGCTAATTAACGAAAACACTGAAAGTTATAATTTATATTTTCATCAAAATCGGTTCATTCGTTTTGGAGCTACGATGTCACACGTCAAACTTATAACACACCTCTTTTTTGGTCGAGGGTTAAAAATAAATACGTAAGCATGCAGTGCTATGAGGAAGTTTAAAAGTATGTTTTAAACGAACAAGTAATAATCTTTTTATTTCAATATGTGCGTAAGTAAAAACGTCATCCTACTCGTATTTTCAAGACCTATAAATACAGTATTTCCCCTGTACCAGATATTTTCCCTTTCCCTTGCACTCATAAAAAACCCAATATGCGATGTGAATGTGTAAAGTAAGTATCGCCGGGTTAAAGGCAAAACCAATTATTTAGTCCAAAAAAGACATTACAAAATTTTCCATAAGCACATTTGGAAAGTTTGCTATTAAAATGAAGTCCTTAGTAGTAAAATTATGTCCGTCGCAAAATTAAGATCGTGTTCTTTAATTATCTAAGTTTAAAACAGTAACATATTAAACACACAAACTAAAGTTATTTGCACGAAAAAAAATACATTTGAATATAACCCCCCATTTTAGTTGGTTTTGCCTTTATAGTACAAATACAAGCATATCTGAAAAAGTAATTGTCCTGTTTCCGTCAGACTTTCAATTTACGTGAGTTAAAGTATTGTTTTGATAATTAGCTTATAAGGCTGGTTTTCTTAACATTAGTTTTGAAACTATTTTAAAAAATACGAAAAAATAGTTGGTTTTGCCTTTCTATTTCTTAATGGATGTCTTTGAATGTAGAATGCAAAATTGTACTAACATTACAAGTTACTGATTTGTATTGCTTAAATCATTGAAATTGTGTACCTACTACTACTATAACATCTCAGCTAGAAAACACTCAGAAAACAAAACCGTCAGGTAACAAGAAGAAGCATTTATTTTATTGTTTTTTTACTTTGAATGAACACAAAAGTCTCGTTATCTAACCAAACAATAATTGGCCTATAAATATTTATTCTAAAAAAAACACTCAGTCATCCGGGTCCTCTGATTCTTCAGAAACCATAACATCAGGTATACGATTCACTTTTTGGCCATCAGCTCTCAAACTTTGGGACCATTCACGATATTCGTCGGAAATGAGTCCTTTTTCACAAAGTTTCAATAGATCGGCTTTTTTGGCTTTTGATATGCATAATGGTTCTTAATATAACGGGTAGCAGTATCTGTGGAAAACATGGGTCATTTGTCATTTGTCATTTCTGGTTCAGTGATAACTTTTTGAATTGGCTTGACATGCTTAGACTGGAGTCGCGTACCGTAACGATGACAATTCTTTGAGGGCTTTGGTCTTGTGTTATTGACGGTGATTACAAAGTGGCTTCTTCGTTTCCGAGATTTATATAAAAAAGTTTTCGCACATTTCGTAATTAAAATGTTTTTTTGATTCACCTTTAATGGATCGCATTCTTTTTATTTTATGCCATCTGACACGTTGTCAGTTACTGGTTCTTGCTTTAGTAACCATCATACTTTTTTTGGGCTGATTCAATGCTGTTGTCCATAGAATCAACCTCCATGAGTGCTTCCTAAAAAGTGTTCAATCAATTTTATGTGGTCAATTTTATGGACAGCCCAAAACAAAACAGCGGCCACATATTGGTTCCTGTTTTGTTCCACCTGTGCTGAAAATAACGAAACCTCGTCGATATTATCTGGGATTTGGGGGCACTGAAGTAATGTAAAATTATTGATCCAATCTCAGAGCTTCCTTTCTTGCCAGTAATTTCCGTCCACGCATTAAAGAAGGCTTCATTTGGACAAGTGCTCTCATAAATTGTCAGGTTGTATAGTATAAGTTTTCTGCAATAATAAAAAATACCTACATCTCCACTAGGTATTTGTAAAATTGCCCGCAAATCAAAGGATGCCGAAGTGAAGTTCATTTCTTTTTCTGCTCTCTCCTTGTCTCTTTGTTTCTCGCGATTACATGTATATTTTCTAATAATCTGCTGTTTATACTCTTCTTCAATGGGAACAAAAACCCCCAAATTGAATTCGGTACAAAATATATTTCGATATGTAGCCTCCGACACGGGTGTAACTCGTGCTCTCCTTCTCAGACTCCTCCACATATAATGCATACATTTTTATAATTGACAGACAACAGCCTTTAGATATTGCCGTTTAATATATTTTTGCACATAATGGCTTTCTATCGTAGGGAAAGATTTCATATGACGCCGAATTTCTTCAGCTTTTTCTAGTGGCGTTTTGTTTTGGGGCTCATGCCGTCCTCGCGGATCACAATCTCGAGAATAAAATCTCATCGCATCACGACTATCCACTGCTTCTGTGATAACTGAAGCAGAAATGCACGTTTTGCAGAAAAAAAAATGGCATACATATGATGCAACGCCTTGTTAATAGAAAAAGTACTGCTTTGAATTTGATGTCTTTGTATTTCGTTTACTTTCAAGCAGAGTGGTTTTGATTTGTTTTACTTCGACCAAGTTCAAAATCATGTTTTTCTTCGCAGTAAGCTTTCAGCCTAGTATTTCCTACATCTCTAACGATCAGTTTCACAGAAGTTTACGGTACATTTAAATCTACATTTTGAGCATTCCACAGCCTGTGGCACTTTGGCCGGTTTGTAATAACAGAAGCATTAGAAAGGCATAGTCAGGGTCAAGCATGTCACTATCAAAAACGTCTTCATTAAATGCTGAAATAACTGGCCCTATAAGATCTTTATTAGAAGAAATTTATTAGTATTTTCTTGAATTATGTTCACATGGAACATTTTCTTTTTATTCACCTCCTCAGACCTATCTCGTTGTATACAACCAACAACACCATTTTCGTCCTGTGTTAGTACATCAGCTACATCTGAAAATGAAGAAACCACTTATATTCAAACCAATATTATTAAATATGGGTACTTAAACTAATATTTCAAGAACCGCTCAGCAATTTCGACGTGATTACCAACTAACAATTTTATCTATCTAAATTACTTACCTCCTAATAATGTGACTGATCGATTACTACGCATGTTGCCATAATTGTAAAGTAAATGTTTTATAAAGCAAGTAGCTTTAATGCCGGTTTCATTGCTATTTTATTGATTTAGTTTGACATTTATTGTAGGTACCACACCGCTCAATTACCGAACATATAACCTCATAACTATTTTAACACACTGTAAAAGTACTTACTATCTGGAGATCCTGCTGTTGACGGTTCTGATTCTTCAACTAAAATTTTCTCAGCAAGCACACAAAACCCACAGTAAATATGCGCAAAAATCCGAAAAAAGCACTATAAAGCCTCGTCGTTCTGCGCAAGATTCGACTAAATCCCCGTAAAGCGGGAGGGCGACAGCGGAAGCGCGGGGTAGTACCGACCATAATATGTTAATCGGTTTTGCTTCTAGGCAATTCGCTTAAAAGATCCGAAAACCGAATGCCAAAATCGTCTATAATTATTTAATATTTATTTAGCTTGAATGTTCGAGGACAAAAAGATGCTAATCAAAAATATTATTTTTTACCATAAGTGACCAAAACCTTGATTTGACGTTATTGTAGGACTAAAAACCACTAAAAAAGTTTGGTATTTTTTGCATCTATATTCCGAAATATTCCGGAAAATTATAACGAATTATTAGTTTTTAATTCTCTAAAGATAAACTTTCTCGATCATATAATCTGTTTTTACATTCAGTAACTCGGGAACGGTAAGTCTTGTATGTAGTATAGTTGGTTTTACCATTAGGTAAAGAATCAAATTTTGATTCGAATGGTATATTAAAGTGAAAAACTCAAAAAATCGCAGATAGTTGGTTTTGCCTTTAACCCGGCGGTATAATAAAAAAAACGGCCAAGTGCGAGACGGGCTCGCGCACGAAGGGTTTCGTACCATTGTTTATAAAAACGTGCAAGATTTTTTTAATATGGTATTTAAGGCGGCCCCCCTTAAATATTTATTTTGTTCTGTTTTTAACAGAAATACATAATCTGTAGACATTTCCACTGGCTAATTAGGGGTCACCCACAAATTACGTCACCGCGATTTCATGATTTTTTTCGCCCCCTATCTCATTGGATTTAATGAACAGGCGAAATGTTATGTTATTTATGTTAATTTATTGTTTTGCTGTTTTAAGGTTAAAATGTAACTTCCGGCTGTCATGGCCACTTGAACATTCACCTTGACAATCATTATTAATTTAAACATGTCACAGCTTTATTATGCCATAAAAGAGGAACCAGTAACAAAATTCAAAAATAAACTAACTGAACTTCTATTAAATAAATGTTACTACTCCGTATCGAACTTTCTAGCCGATATAAAGGGTGTAAATACCTCTTAACGAAGCCGAAAGGCACTGGTTCTCCCTGTCATTGCGATCATTTTTTTGTTCTACACCATACCTGGGAACCTTCTAGTTACGGAGATATTAGGGGTCAAAGTTCCAACTTTTTGACCAGTATTTTTTTAAATACAAGTTTTTAATGTAAGATTTTTACTTTAAACACCTCCACGACCCCCGTACTATTCAATCCGTCCATCAGCACAATGTTTTGAGTGCGTTACATTGAGTTCTATCACAAAACATGATTTTACACCCCCCAAAAAAAAGTCGTTTCCCAGCAATAATTTTTGCGTAAAGTTACTTAGTTTCATGTACAGAATGCTTGGTTGACGGCTTCGTGATGAGGTGATTTACACGGTGTATTTTAGTTTGTGTCAATTTTTGTATGCTTGATGATGTACTGCATCAATGTTTGCATGCCATAATGGTAGAATGTACAAGGATTCTTTATTATTATTGTAACCACCTTATGGTAAATACCTACATTCTGAGCAAATAAATGAATATTCTATTCTATCAAAACCGTTTTATTTTAATAACTCAATTAATTATGTGAAAATTCTGCCTTGATAATCACAAAGTGGTATGACTTCACCCATGGCGTTTTTTGCAGTGATCAGCATCTGCCTACCTTTTTTCCAGCCATGGTGGGGTCGGCTTCCAGTCTAACCGCAGTTAAATACCAACATTTTACATGGAGGGACTGCCTATCTGACCTCCACAACCCTGTTACTGCGTAATACGATACCCAATGGTAAAACTGGATGTCGGTCTTTTAAGCCACTGACCACCCGTAACGACTGTCAAAGATCTACAAATGACAGCCGGGACCAACGGCTTAACGTGCTTTCCGAGACACGGAGGAAACTCGAGTATGTAATGCGATTTTGCTGGGGAGTTTGTTCCGCCAGTTCTTCTTCCCAGCTAAAACACTAGGAAGTGGTGAAGGGCGGGCGTTTTGGAAGACTGTCTCTTGTTATTTTGACGTTCAAAAAGTGCTGATTGTCAGCCTAATTTGAATAAATGACATTTGGTTTGATTTGTGATGGCAGGTCACCCATCCACGGACCAACCCAGGCAAGCTCGGCTTAGTAAAAACTAAAGACCGACCCGTGCTGCTGTTATTTTTAACCACTAGCTTCTCTGACAATAGGGGATCGGACTGGGTAAAGAAAACGACATTCTATTTTGTCCGTCAGACAGGTAATACAAAAATATTAGACTCGATTTTTTGTTTTATCAAAATATCAAAAAATTACTTAGTTAGAACTCATTAAAGTTGGAGAGTGGGGCTTACTACGTCACAAGTAGGTATAAAACTTACCTACATGTGACGTCATGCGCCATTTCAACTCAATATATCTCAGTAATTTTATGACCACGTGAAAAAAGAAAAAATACGTGTCCAATACTTTTCAATAAACTACCCGAAGGACAAAGAAAAACATATTGGATTATCCCCTATTGCAGTTCGATATTATACAAGGTGTTGTTTTGCATCCTCGTCAAAATTCAGGAGGTTGTCGCAAAAGTCATACATAATCAATTAAAATTACGGTACCTAGTTATTTATTTATAAATGCTGATCTTTTCGGTTGTTTAAATTTGTCAGTATTTCAGAATAACCCCTTAACGTGGTTTAGGGAATAACAAATTATCGACTAAACGTTTGAGATTGTTTGTTCGTGTGGAAGCGCGGTTATAGAGCGAGAATTGGACGGGCCGCGTTTAAAACACGGGTGGTTCACACTTACAAAAAAAGGATTACTCACCCATTTTATTATTGATTCGGAACGAGAATCATTAGCAGCATAGTTACCTCCTTGAATTTGACGAGGATGCAAAACAACACCTTGTATTATTATCTGAAAAGGAAACCTGTTGACCTACTGAAGTGCACCTTGATAATATAATCTGTGTAACGGGTTTGTCATTATCTGAGGCAGTTTTATGTCTTGCAACTGACGTTATTGGGATTTATCGACTAGGTATAAACGGAAATAGGGGTGCGGACTGGGTAAAGAAAACGACATTCTATTTTTTCCGTCAATACAAAAATATTAGACACGTATTTTTTGTTTTATCAAAATATCAAAAAATTACTTAGTTAGAACTCATTAAAGTTGGAGAGTGGGGGCTCACTACGTCACAAGTAGGTATAAAAGTTACCTACATGTGACGTCATGCGCCATTTCAACTCAATATATCTCCGTGATTTTATGACCACGTGAAAAAAGAAAAAATACGTTTCCAATGCTTTTCAATAAATTACCCGACGGACAAAGAAAAAAAAATGTGATTATCCCCTATTGTGATATAATATAATAGCCTATGTTACTCGGTAAAAATGTAGCTTACTATTGGTGAAAGAATTTTTAAAATCCGTCGAGTAGTTTTTGAGTTAAATCGTAACAAACATATAATCAAATCTTTTCTCTTTATAATAAGACTAGCTGTCCCGCGCAACTTCGTCTGCGGCACATTTTCCCCGTTTTCGCAACATTTTTCATTGCTGCTCCGTTCCTATTGGTCGTTGCGTAATTATACAATGTCGCCCATGCGCATGTGACCGCCCGTAATATTCTGAATATTCATGAAAAAATATCGAAAATAAACTTCAAAAGGGGGGGTCTATCTGTAACATTTATCATGTTATTCAATTTTGAATTTTTTAAGTAGAGTTTGTAGACTTGCTTTCTATTTTTTGACACATCTCCGAAGTTTATGGGTCGATTTGTATTTTGTTTATTATTTCCAAAAGCTTATGAGTTATTTTAACAGGTTAATTAACATTTTACTAAAAATTATCGACTACGAAAAAAAAAAACGGAATCGAAGTAATTTTTTCCGTAAAAAATTGTGTATTTATTTAAAAAAAACTAGTGTAAGTCCATAAATTATCCCCATAGGACCACTTTTTTAATCATTATTTGTAATCTACTACATAACAGCTAAAAATTCACAGAACATTACTAATACCTATCTCTAAAAAAAAACCAGCAAACAACTTGTTGAACATTTGCAACTATTCAAATAAAAAGGGTCGCTCAGGTAGAAACAGGTTCCTAGAAACAGCTTTTTAACAATTGCGTCCCTACCACGTGCACACCCTTGTCGGCTAGCGTTACTTCATTCAGTCGCTTGATTACTGACCCCGTGACGCTACGTGTTTTGTGATTTGTGCACTACTTAATCTTGTGAGGAAAGTTTGTTAACTACTCGTATCATTGCAATGGTACGATTGCGTGATCTACCGCCGTCTCATGTGGCTGACATGCATTTCATTTACGGTGTTTGTAATGGAAATGCACGCGCTGCTGTCGAAGAGTACAGACGTCGATATCCAAGTAGACCAGTACTTGGGTACCGATCCTTCATTGCCGTACATCGTCTTTTTTGCGAAAGAGGATTATTTCCGCAACAAAATGAGCCCGGCGTGATTGTTGATGTAGACGTGGAAGAGGATGTGTTACGATTAGTGCGCGCTAACCCTATGCTAAGCATTCGTCTCCTATCGATAAGAGTAGGTATACCAAGAATAAGAGTTTGGAGAATTCTCAAAAAAGAAGGCCTGCATCCTTATCATTTCCGACGTGCACAACATTTGGAAAATGTCGATTACGGTGCGAGATCTGTTTTTTGTAATTGGATAATTGCACAGCAAAGAGCTAATCTCAATTTTATGAGGAAGATTTTGTGGACAGATGAAGCCACGTTTACAAGGGCGGGTATAACAAATCATCGCAATCTTCATGTGTGGGCCACTGAAAATCCACACGTCATTAGAGAAACAACTTTCCAGACTCAATTTTCCATAAATGTATGGGCTGGAATGATTGACGGTGAACTTATTGGCCCTTTCGTGTTACCAAACAGACTAGATCAACACGCATTTTTAGATTTTATAGTCAATACGTTGCCGTTGCTTTTGGAGGAAGTACCGCTGGAAACAAGAAGGCGGATGTATCTGCAATTAGATGGAGCTCCAGCACACTTCGCACGACTAGTTCGTGATTATTTAAATCAAAATTATCCGCGATGGATTGGCAGAGGAGGTCCTATTGCTTGGCCGCCGCGATCTCCCGACCTTACACCCTTAGATTTTTATCTTTGGGGCAACATGAAACAAAAAGTGTATGCCGTGCCCATTGAAAGCCGCGAGCAATTAACGGCTAGGATTTTTGCTGCTGCTGCGGAAATTAAAGAAAACCGTGAAGAATTACGTCGTACAATAAAAAGTGTTGCCATGAGAGCTTTAGTTTGTTTACAGGAGGGTGGGGACCATTTCGAAAATCTAATTAATTAAAATTCTTGTATTTTTTATTTTTTAAGTAAAAATCTGGCTATTGCTTGTTTGTTTTTATTTCCATTATCATCCTCCTTATTAGTTTAACCTTTTAGTACTCACTGCTAAAAGCGGGGACATTTAATTGACTTTCACATTTTCTTTTCCTAAATTTGACTCTTAGAGTTTTAGAGTTTTACTTTGGATTTAGTTACAGTTTGGTTTAATAATGTTCTGTAAATTTTTAGCTGTTATGTAGTAGATTACAAATAATGATTAAAAAAGTGGTCCTATGGGGATAATTTATGGACTTACACTAGTTTTTTTAAAATAAATACACAATTTTTTACCGAAAAAATTACTTCGATTCCGTTTTTTTTTTTCGTAGTCGATAATTTTTAGTAAAATGTTAATTAACCTGTTAAAATAACTCATAAGCTTTTGGAAATAATAAACAAAATACAAATCGACCCATAAACTTCGGAGATGTGTCAAAAAATAGAAAGCAAGTCTACAAACTCTACTTAAAAAATTCAAAATTGAATAACATGATAAATGTTACAGATAGACCCCCCCTTTTGAAGTTTATTTTCGATATTTTTTCATGAATATTCAGAATATTACGGGCGGTCACATGCGCATGGGCGACATTGTATATAGCCTATGTCCTTCCCCAGGATGAAATCTATCTTCTTGCAAAATTTCATTAAGATCCGATTAGCCGTTTAATCGTGAAAAGGTAACAAACAAACAGAGTGACTTTCGAATTTATAATATATAAGTATATATAGTATATAGTATGGATAACAAAGTTGAAGTCTCTTCATGAGCCTGTAAATTTTATCTTTATAAAGTAGGGTAACTCGAATTATCTACGGGTGCGGTCTTATAAAAATCAGATAAACCAGGAATTCGCGTAATCTTTACTGAGTTATCATTTTGCCTGAAAAATTGTGACGTAATTATTAGTCGAGTAATCGGCGAGCAATAAGAGTGTTTTCTTTTCCGTAAAATAAAATATTGCAAGAAATTTATTTGCAACGCTCTTTGTAACTTAGTAATTTTAAAAAGTTTACTCGTACAGGTGAAAGAGATACCAACGCACAACTATTAAGTACGTCAATTCAATTCCTTTATTTCAATCATAATTCATATAAAAATAATTACCATTATCGTTTTTACCCTTTGGGTACGGAACCCTATTACTGAGACTTCGCTTTCCGTCTGTCATGAGGCTGTATCTCACGAACCGTGATGTTGAATTTTTTACAGATTATGTATTTCTGATGCCGCTATAACAACTTAAAACAGAATATAATAAATATTTAAGGGGGCTCCGAAGCTATTCCCTCCCTCCCAGTGCTTGTGCTCGGGGACTTCAATGCCAAAAACTTGGCTTGGGGTTCTCGTTGCACAGATGTGCGGGGTAGGATGGTGGAGGACTGGGCTCTGGAGGTGGGCCTGGTCGTCCTAAATCGGGGTTCTGTCCCCACGTGTGTGCGGATGCGGGGCGAGTCGGTGGTGGACATCTCGTTCGCTAGCCCCGCTCTGTCACCGCGTGTCGTTGACTGGCGCGTTATGGAGGGGGTGGAGACCTATTCCGACCACCGGTACATGCGGTTCGATGTCTCCGCCCAGGACTCAAGCGCGCCGGTCTCACAGGCCCCGAGTGGTCTGCGTTGGGCGCTGAAGCAGCTGGACCGGGAGCTCCTCCTGGAAGCCTCGATAGTGCAGGCCTGGGTGACATCACCGAACAGGCCTGCCGACATCAACAACGAGGCAGGGTGGTTCCAGGAGGCCATGTCCGACATATGCGACGTGGCAATGCCCCGAGTTCGGCCAGGACGCGCCCGGCGTCAGGTGTACTGGTGGTCGCGAGAGCTGAAGTCTCTGCGCGAGGCGTGCTTCGCCGCGCGGCACCTGTACGCCAGGCATCGCAGGCTCCGCATCCGCCCTACGGATGCGGCAGCCATTGAGGCGGAGCTGTACGAGGGATACAGAGCAGCGAAGACCGCCCTCCAAGAGGCTGTCCAGCGGGCCAGGGACCTGGGCCGCGAGGAGATGCTGGGGACTCTCGACAGAGATCCGTGGGGGCGCCCTTACAAGATGGTGCGGGACAAACTCCGCACCTGGGCCCCCCTGCTGACGCAGAGTCTCCGCCCTCAGCTCGTGGAGGACGTGGTGAGCGCTCTGTTCCCTCTGCGAGGGGAACATCCTCCCCCGCCTATGGCTCCGCCGCTTGCGGTGCCAGATGTGGACCACATCGAGGACGATGACGACATTCCGGAAGTGACCGGGGTAGACCTGAGAGTGGCGGTAGGCAGGCTTAAAGCCAAAAATACCGCCCCGGGACCCGATGGCTTGCCTGGCAAAGCCTGGGTCCTGGCCTCGGAGGCTCTCGGGCCCCGACTGGAAGGGCTCTTAAGCGCATGCTTGGAGAGAGGCCAGTTCCCGCTTCGTTGGAAGACGGGGAAGCTGGTTCTCATCCGGAAGCCGAGGCTCCCTGCAAACTCTCCGTCCGCATACCGGCACATTGTGTTGCTCGACGAGGTGGGCAAGCTCTTTGAAAGAGTCATTGCTAACCGCCTCGCCGGGCACCTTGTGGGGACGGGGCCGGATCTTGCGGATCACCAGTTTGGTTTCCGCAGGGGGCACTCGACGGTGGACGCCATCATGCGCGTGAGGGCTCTCACGACGGGGGATGCGGTGTCTCGGGGTGGGGTCGTCGTGGCGGTGTCTCTTGACATCGCCAACGCCTTCAACACCATGCCCTGGACCTGCATTAGGGAGGCACTCCGGTATCACCGGGTGCCGACCTACCTTTGTCGTGTGGTCGGGGACTACCTGACGGACAGGGCCGTCATCTACCCTGGTCGCAACGGAGAGTGGAACCGGCGAGAGATGTCGTGCGGTGTTCCACAGGGATCGGTTCTGGGGCCGCCCTTGTGGAACATCGGCTACGACTGGGTGCTGCTAGCCGACCTCCCTAGCGGTGTCAGCGTAGTTTGCTACGCTGACGACACGCTGGTGCTGGCACAGGGGAGGTCGCACGAGGCGGCGGCCGAACTTATGACACGCGGGGTTGCGATAGTCGTGGAGAGAATCCGGCAGCTGGGTCTTGTGGTGGCATTGCACAAGTCCGAGGCCATGTGCTTTCATGGGCCTCGGAATGCGCCACCGTCGGGATCCATACTGACGGTAGGAGGGGTTCCCATCGGCGTCGAGTCGACGCTGAAGTACCTAGGGCTTGTCCTCGACAGCCGGTGGAACTTCGTGGAGCACTTCCGACGTTTGGCCCCAAAACTGGAACGGGCAGGAGCTGCATTCAAGCGGCTCTTGCCCAACCTGGGGGGTCCAAACGCCTCCTGCCGGAGGCTCTACGCGGGGGTCGTGCGGTCCATGGCCCTTTATGGGGCCCCGGTGTGGGCGCGTTCTTTGAGGCGGCAAGCCGCCCATTACCTGAACGCGCCCCAGAGGGTGGTAGCCGTAAGGCTGATCCGGGGGTACCGCACGATCTCCGGCGAGGCGGCGAGCCTCTTGGCCGGATTGCCACCATGGGATCTGGAGGCGATGGTCCTCGCGCGCCTGCATGAATGGCGTGCGGAGGCACTACGCCGGGGGGAAACTCCGCTGCCGCGGCAAATTGTCGCTCAGCGGACAGACCTCCGGCGCGATCTCATGGTGGCATGGAGACAGCGACTATCGCAACCACGTGCAGGGCACGCCACAATAGTGGCGATAAGTCCCCTCTTTGAGGAGTGGCTAGAGAGGCGGCACGGCGCCCTCACCTTCCGCCTGACGCAGGTCCTCACCGGACACGGTTGTTTCGGGAGGTTCCTGCACCGAATTGGGCGGGAGGAAACGCCCGGGTGTTACCATTGTGAGGATCGGCCGGAGGACACGGTGGAGCACACCATGGAGCTCTGCCCCGCTTGGGCTGAGCACCGCCGTGTCCTCGTAGCGGCGATTGGTGGCGGTGACCTCTCGCGACCGGCCCTGGTTCAATCCATGGTCCGGAGCGAGAGGGAATGGGAAGCCGTCGCCTCCTTCTGCGAAGCAGTCATGCTAGCGAAGGAGGTGGCGGAACGTGAGAGGGAGAGAACCTCACGTCCCAGCCGCCGCGGGAGACGCCCCGGGCGTCGGGGGGCAACCAGTGGCCCCCGGCCACCGTAGGCGCGAGCCTGTGGACGGTGAGTAATGGGCTAGCTCACCGTCCGTCCGTCTTATGACGACAGGCCGTGTCGACGGCGCGTACGTGTTCCACGCGCGCCTCAAGGAGATGTCAGCAAACCGGAAGGGGCCCGAGAGGGCCGATGCCTGCCAGGGCTGCGGGTTGTTCGAAAGAGATACCGCGGCCCTGGAACAAAAAGGGCGAAGAAGGAACACGGGTGGGTTTTAGTCAGTACAAGTTTGACACTCCCTCCCGCTCCGCCCAGAGCGGGAGAAGTCATTTGATGATTTCCCATCCCGAAAAAAAAAAAAAAAAAAAAAAAAAAAAAGGGGGCGGCTCCCATGCAATAAAAGTTTTTTTTTTGCTCGTTTTTATAAGTTATGGAACAGGAACCCTTCGTGCGCAAGTCCGGCTCGCACTTGCCCGGTTTTTTAAATGTCTTTTTAAGAAAAAAAAATTGGAAATTTCTATTTCTATAGATAATTTATAATCGATCTAATTTAGCTATAACACTATTTTTCGAAAAAGTTTTTTTTTGTAACTTTTGAGACCTATGTATCCTGCTTATGCGTATGAAGTTTTATTAAAATCGTTTCAGTCATTTTGGAAAATAATGACTTGAAAGCTTGTATGTAAAGTCGTAAGGCGTAAACGCTCTTAAATCGAAATCCATTCGCAAGTATTGACGACAAAATGAGAAGAATCCATACTAATATTATAAATCCGAAAGTCACTCTGTTTGTTTGTTTGTTACCTTTTCACGACTAAAGGGCTGATCGGATCTTAATGAAATTTGACAAGAAGATAGATTTCAACCTGGGGAAGGACATAGGCTATATATCATCACGCTACGACCAATAGGAGTGGAGCAGCAATGAAAAAAGTTGCGAAAACGGGGACAATTTGACGTAGACGAAATTGCGCGGGACAGCTAGTCATAAAATAATTCTAATTATTTTCCCTTCCTTATCCCAATTAATTTGGGTTCGGCACAGCATGACTTTCTTCCGTACTTCTCTATTACTTGTCATCTCATCAGACACCTCCTTTCTTGCCATATCATCCTTCACACAGTCCATCCATCGTTTCTTTGGTCTTCCTCTACTCCTATAACCATCCACATTCATACCCAAAACTTTCCTCACGAAATTCTCCTCAGGTAATGTAGGTAAAGATTTAGAACTAAATAAATACATTCGAAACGAATGCATTGTTATTATTCATGAATGAATGAAATAGAAGGGTCGTGAACTGGACTCTTTTCTGTATAAGCAAACTACCTACTTAGAAATTGACCGTTCTCTGCCTGGCCGAGGCATTGGAATTACTAAGCAATTAATTTTGGTATTCTTGTTGAAGTGAAACTTCTCATGCGACGTCCAACAAGTTTAACGCGACCATAGAGGGGAAATAATTTCTAAAACTCACTAAGAGATGGCATTATTATAAGATTTGTGACTACGTAGTTCTACTAGGTACGCAAGATGGCGTGCAAACAGTCATAATGCATTCGACTCTTCGGCGTGACCAGCCTTCGCTCAATTTCCATGAGTATAATAACCTCGATGTAATAAAAATAATACAACAAGAAAACAACTAAATATTATCTAGAAGCTCAATAAAATAGCGTGAGTGTAAGTTTCACTTCTTCCGCGCGGAGGGACCCCACGCACAATTTTTTTTTCTTGTTTTATCTTGCGATCAGTCTTTCATACTATGAGCACATGAGATGATTCGGATGGCGTGTTGGGCGCTACTCTCAGTGCAGTCTGACAGTCTGTCCTAACTTTTCGAAGTCATTCTGCGCAGGGCTTTAAATAACGGTAAAATTTTCGTAACGTTACCTTCATTTGTCAGTGTTACCGTTAAAATTAAAATAACGTTAATAGATTTAACGTCATTTTTGCAAATTTTTATCGTTAATTTTTATAATCGTTAATTGCAACAAACCTTGCGAACGCCGCGTTTCGTGGGTCGCTAGGTCATGGTTGAGGGAATCAGTATATGGTTAGCAACTTAGCATCTCACATACCACACGAAACCTTGAATGTGACCGGGTTTTAGCTAAATTAACGGTACAGTAACGTTATTATCGTATATTAGGTTACAGTGGCGAAGGGTCAAAATTTTGTAAGGGGAAGCCGACGAAAAAAATTAGATCATTAATTTTGTTTTTAAAGTGAAACTTTTATTACATCGTCTCAAACTTTTTCGTCTGTGTGTTGCATGTCGCGTGACGATTGGTCGTGGAGCAGGGATAAAATGAATGGCGCTCGTCAGAGCGCCTTTCACTTTATCCCTATTCCGCGGTCTACTCCGCGCTGTAGTGTGAAAAAAAGTTTCACTTTTACCGTGGTTTCATAAAACCACACAATCCTTTTATTCGTCATCGCATTTTTAAATTTCATTTTGATTGTCAGCGACCCCGAAAACCACGAAAATGTCACCCATGATCAGTATACACAACAATTTTCGAAGGACCCAACTTGATCTTTTTTTCATAACTTATGTATTGTAACGATTAAATGCACAGGAACTATAGAAAATATGTTTATTCATAAAAGTGAACGCGTATAAATACAATGTTTCATGTCTATGCTATTAACCGTTGAGGAGTTCCCTCATGAGAAGAGGACCCTGGCGGTAGGATGAATTCATGATACAAATCGTCATTATCCATCAAATATGAACACGTATGCAAAGTTTCGTGTCTATGCTATTAAACGTTGAGGAGTTCCCTCGTGAGAAGACAATCCTGGCTGCAGGATGAGATCATGATAGAATTCATGTGTATCCATCAAATTATGAACTCGTATGCAAAGTTTCGTGTCTGTGCTATTAAACGTTGAGGAGTTCCTTCGTGCGAAGACGATCCTGGCTGCAGGATAAGTTCATGATACAAAACATGATCATCCATCAAATATGAACTCGTATGCAAAGTTTCGTGTCTGTCCTATTAAACGTTGAGGAGTTCCCTCGTGAGAAGACGATCCTGGCTGGAGGATAAGATCATGATAGAATTTGTGTTTATCCATCAAATATGAATGTGCATACAAATTTTCGTGTCCGTGCTATTTACCGTTGAGGAGTTCCCTCGTGAGAAGACAATCCTGGCTGCAGGATGAGATCCTGATAGAATTCATGTGTATCCATCAAATATGAACTCGTATGCAAAGTTTCGTGTCTGTGCTATTAAACGTTGAGGAGTTCCTTCGTGAGAAGACGATCCTGGCTGCAGGATGAGATCATGATAGAATTCGTGTTTATCCATCAAATATGAACGTGCATACAAATTTTCGTGTCCGTGCTATTTACCGTTGAGGAGTTCCCTCGTGAGAAGACAATCCTGGCTGCAGGATGAGATCATGATAGAATTCATGTTTATCCATCAAATATGAACTTGTACACAAATTTTCGTGTCTGTGCTATTAAACGTTGAGGAGTTCCCTCGTGAGGAGACGATCCTGGCTGCAGGATTAAGTTATGTCTGTCATAAAAATGTATTGTTCTTAAAACCAAAGGTGTGCGCTAAATTTCAGCTCAATCGGGCATCGGGAAGTGGTTCTAATTTAGCTTGCTATACATACAAACATTGAAAGTTCCCTGTCGTAACTCGAAAATCTTCGGCTTACCTAGTCCTTACAAAACGCTGCTGATAGCTGCGAAGTCACGTGTCCGCGTTCATACGAATTTAGTTCTGAATTCTGACACCCGAGCGTCGGCTTACTGGCGCCACATGTTGCTTTCTTTGTTGACATGAAAAATGCTGGCATTTATGTAATGTTTTCAATCCTATGATGTATTTAATGTCTGTACTGTGATGTGATAATCTCAGATGTGTACATAATTTACTATTTGACTACAGTATACACTAGACACTACGTATAGTGCCTTGTTCCCAAAGGGAAGCCGGCAGGAATCGGCTTCTTAGGAGCCTTCGGGCCTGTTAGGTTAATAGGGGATAATCCTATTTTTTTTTTCTTTGTCCGTCGGGTAGTTTATTGAAAAGTATTGGACACATATTTTTTCTTTTTTCACGTGGTCATAAAATTACGTAGATATATTGAGTTGAAATGGCGCATGACGTCACATGTAGGTAAGTTTTATGGTACTCCCTTTCTTCTCCTAAAATTGCTTGTCCAAAAATCATTATCCATAACACGTTTGCTATAAACTTCAGTAACCATAATGTTCAAAATCCCAGAATTTTGTTTAACATACTTATCTTTAGTTCTAAAAGTATTCTGTCATAATATTGAGTACTATAATTATTGAATCTCCTAATTTTACAAGACCTAAAGTCACATGTCCTAAGTATTGTGTTAAATAATGTGTATTATTCCGAATGTTCATTTATAATATGTTTTTTTAGTCCTAAAACATATGCTAAAAATTAGGTTTTAGTGACAGTAACGAATCGCTGTAAATCTGACTCCACGCAGTCTTGTCTGCCCTACCCCTAGAGTGTAATTTAAAATCGCGTAGGCGCGGAGGGGTGAGGCGGCCCGCGAGTTGAGGAGCAGGTGGTTGTAACACTCGCCGTTGAGCGTGTGGTGAGCGTTAAACCCATCTGCGACGATAAACTCGCGAGGGATCGCCGGAGCGCCGCAGCGCCGGAGCCGTGACAGAAACCATGCCTGCTGCATGTTGCATGCTTGCTTGCATGCTGCATGCTGCGTGCTGCGTGCTTGCATGCTGCATGTTGCGTGCTTGCTTGCATGCTGCATGCATGCTTACTTTACAAAAACCACATGTTCACAATCAACTGCTTTATTGAGTACATGTATAAGTATATATTTATTTATATATAATAAAAAAAAATATCAAATTTGTTCTAAGAATATTATTATTATAAATAAACATTATGTAATTTGAATTTAGGACTTATAACTTTTATAGAAAATATTTTTATGTCTTTTGTATATTATTGATTGTAATATTTATGACAAACGGATTTAGGCCATATTATATTTAGGGATTTCAATTTTATGGCGTGTGATATTATGTGATGTTAAGTTCGGTTGAATTATCATTCGGACAAATGATGATTAGGACAAAAAAAGTTTTGGCACTTGAAATTATGGATAAAAAAGTTAGGTGACACAATAGAGAACCAAGTTTTATACCTACTTGTGACGTAGTAAGCCCCCACACTCCAACTTTAATGAGTTCTAACTGAGTAATTTTTTTGATATTTTGATAAAACAAAAAATACGTGTCTAATATTTTTGTATTACCTGTCTGACGGACAAAATAAAATGTCGTTTTCTTTACCCAGTCCGATCCCCTATTGTATTTAACGTTAAATTACTGGTAATGTTATCAATTAACGTTATATTTTTGTAAAGTTAATAAGGTATCACATTGGAATTAACGTTAAGTAACGGATATTATTTTGATAGTTGGTTACGTTAACAAGCCCTGATTCTGCGCACTGACAGTTAAAGAAGTCAGTCGCAATCGAAGGATGCTTTCTGGGATAGTAAGCTGCCCCGCAAGCTAATTTGGATGCTTTAGTAGTCAGGATTCGAAGTATCACCATGTCCACTTATCTCCTCGTTGACACAGGGAATATTGAGGAGTTCATGAATCTCTATTGTCTTAATAAACCATGGTGCGTTGGATATTTGTTTGAGCATTAATTTTGTACCGTTAATTGTTTTGTTATTCTTGGAATAACGTAACAACATGTCTTTAATACCCGAAAGATTTGGCAGAGGTGTACCTAATAATACAACAATATTTCGCCAGTTATGGCTTGCGAGCTTGGGAGCTTGGTATGGGCATGTGATGCAGAGGAATGTGGAAAATGTCTTGAGGCATGTTTTGAGTATGAATGTGGATGGGTATAAGAGTAGAGGAAGACCAAAGAAACGATGGATGGACTGTGTGAAGGATGATATGGCAAGAAAGGAGGTGTCTGATGAGATGACGAGTAATAGAGAAGTATGGAAGATGAAGACATGCTGCCTGACCCTAAATTAATTGGAATGAGGGTAGAAAAAAGAAGAGGTATGAGGTATGAAAATAATTCTAAGATCTTCTTAATACCCACTTTTAATGTTTAATAATTAATTACCTGCCTAGAGAAAATGTGTTTTAAACAAAAGAAATAATTTAAGATAATGATTTAAACAACTAAAATTTATCTCATTAATTATAAAAAATACCTACTACAATATACAATTATTGTTCTAATTAATATTGATCTCAATTATAAATAATATTTATGTTGTTTTATGTTATTACAATGTCTATAATTCTATTGTTATCGTGTAGGTATTTGCAATAAATATGTCACCTACCTATAATTGTATCTCGTAATTAGAAATTATTGTAAATCTTTAATTTATATAAAAAAAAATCATTAAAAAAAAAACTTATATTTCTTTGCCCTAACAGGGTCGATAACATTGTTCTTAGCTTTAAGCCTTTTATAACATCTGTAGACAATGTGCAACTCATGTACAATTAAGTAAATGAATATGACATGTCGCCTCCAAAGCCGTATACAGACATTGCGAGACATGCGACGCAAACAACGCACAGGGAATGCCTCGCAAGGTGTGTACCTTTATATTCGTGGCGAGGCATGTGCTACGCACGTGCGAGGGCGAGCCAAAGTATGGCTGCGGCGTTCGTGGCGCATGCCTCGCAAAGTCTGTATCCACCTCAAGACTAATTGGTCAAAATGGCCGCCGATATCAATCAAAAAGGTCGTAAACGAAGCGCTTGCTTTATTTATCAAAATAATTATTTAGTTCAACAAACCTTTATCAATTCGCACGCATTGTGTCACGCAATTTAATGAAAATAACTTATTTGTTGTGGTATCAAGGTTATGTGACCTTTTACCTTAGGTACCGTAATTTAAATTGATTACTTATGTGACCTTTTACCTACAAGGTGTAGTTTTGCATTCTCGTCAAAATTCAGGAGGTTGTCACAAAACACATGAGTAATCAATTTAAATTACGGTACCTAGTTAATTATTAATAAACGCTGCTTTTTGTTGTTGTTCAGGTTTGTCAGTATTTCAGAATAACCCCCTTAACGTGGTTTGAAGGTAAGAAATTTTCGAATAAACGTTTGCGATTGTTTGTATGCAACGCAGCGTAGCGCGTGAATCCGTGTTTTAACGTTGCTTGTAAGTATTTCCTTTTGCATAGAAAACACGCACAGTCCAACACAGAAAATGTATCCACGCGCGTTCATGCAGATCACGCGCCTACAAGCGGAGACAAATGCGCACACGCGCGTGGGTGCGCGAGGTATGGCACACCGAGTCTCGCAGTGTCGTGCGTGTTTTTGGATGGGCTCTGCACTGCACTATCACCACAGCGAATCGCTTTGAATGAAATGAGTCAGAGCCTCCGTGAATCCACAAAACGCAACTACGCGCGTGAGTGAACAACCCGATGATGCAGATCCTGCACTCCCGAAATTACGCGCGTAGGTGCGTTGACACGCGACATGCAGCGTGATGCGTGGCAGTGTGATAATCGCCCACTGACTGACTGATTACACACTTACTGATTTCCGTAAATAAGAAAAAAAAATACCTACCCATTTTATTATTGATTCGGGTGTAGAATCATTAGCATAGTTACCTCCTTGAATTTGATGAGGACGCAAAAAAACAACCTGTATATGCGGTGTGAAGTATATCGTGACTTTTAGTAAGTATATGAATACTAGCTGTTGACCGCGTCCTTCGTCCGCGTGTAATTATTATTCTTTCTTTATCGTGTGGCCTAACCCGGTTTCAGAGTTTATATGCCGCCCATGGGCCTCTGGCTTGGCTTCAATTATTATAACAATCATCATCTGCTTAGCCTATTCACAAACCATCTTGAGGTCGGCTTCCAGTCTAACCGGATGCTGCTGAGCACCAGTATTTTACATGAAGCGACTGCCTATCTGACATCCACAACCCAGTAACTGGGTAATACGATACCCCTTAGTAAGACTGGATGTCAGACTTTTGGCTTCTGACTACTCGTAACGACTGTCAAAGATCTACAAATGACAGCCGGGACCAACGGCTTGCCGTGCTTTCCGAGGCACGGAAGAAGTATGTAATTATGGTCACCCATCCACTGACCAACCTCGGCAAGCACGGCTTAAACTTAAGGATTGACCCGTGCGGCTGTTTTTATTTAGTCACGAGCTTCTCATGGAGGTAAGTATTGTAAAGTAAAGTTATAACATTAAAAACTTTAATTACTTATACTGCCAGCGTCATCCTAATGTGCAAAGGCCTATCCTTTTGACTTCCAGTTATTTCGATCCAAGGTCAGTGTGGACCACTGGTTGCTGGTCTTGTAGCTATCTTCGCGGCTTCATTGATATCATATTACAAAAGATATGATATGCAGATATTTTTGTTATCATTATGTAATCTCTCTTTTTTACTATCTCTTGCAAAAACAACGTTCAGTACCTTTTTGTTGAACGTTTAGGACTTAGGTGTCACTAAAAGTGTTTAAAATAATACGCAAACGATATAGATTAATAGTCATTTTCAAAGTCTGTGAGTATTATTGGAGAGGGGCTAGTGGCTAATAAGACAGTGTTATTTAAACATTGGTGATTTTCAAAGTCAAAGCATTTATTTCAATTAGACCATTACAGGCACTTTGGAAGTCAAAAAAAAAACAATATAAAACGCGAAGCTACAGTCCCAGTCACAAGGCATAATAACTTATGAAAGTACTGTTGTTGCCCATTCCGTAGCGTAGATCTCTATGGAGAAGAACGGGCAAGAAACTCCATGGACACTCTTTTAAATCAAAATATGTTACAAAATCTTGGTTACATCATTCATGTTAAGAATTACAAATATGTGAGAACAATGTAGAAATATGGGCAAGTTAAGAGCGTCCAGAGTAAAAGATTAAATCAGTAATTAAAAATAAAGTAACTAAAATAAACCGTGGCAGCTAAGAGATGACCAGTCACAACTGACAGCGCCCGTTCACGAACATGACGCATGTATCAGCCATCATTCAACTCAACCATGTTGAAGGGAACTAAACGACCCGACACACCCGCCACCATCAGCGTGACATTTAAGTGAGCATGACATTCACTCAACCACCAGGGTAATTTCGCGTCAATGAAAGATGTAGGTACTCATTAAATGGTGGCTTTACAATACATAGTACTCACACATGTGCTATGCAATTATATAATACTAAGAGATTGAATCTATACAATGCAAATATATTTTTACAATCTTCTGCAGCTTTCACAATAACTTCACTTTGTAATTCAGATGATTCCGATTGCCCCTATGGTTGTGGAGCAGGACCAGCATTGAGCCAAGCATTTTCATCATCAATATAATCCCCCAACTTATAATATGCTTGCCTACATAGTGTGCGTTTTATTTAAATTTAAATTTCGTTTTATTCAGTTGCAGAATGGGGGGAGGTATTTTATTGTAACATTTTAAACAGTAGTAGTGATAGTTCTTCGAGAAGTTTTAGTGAGTTCTATGTGGCTTATAAGATATACGCTTCAAAAGTATGAGTGATAAGGTGATGTTTAATTTAAATAATATGAATACCAGCTTGTAATATAATTGTTCTGAGTTTGTCGACCTTCACGATAACTGACAAATGCTTGCACTGACTCGACAGGTCCACTCAAATCTGTGTGACTTTTTCTTCAAAAGACCATCTCAGAATCTAATCTGCATTGTCCTCATGCCGATACGCGGTTTTCACTCCAGAACTCGTTTTCACCACTGGCCATCGGTCTTATGACAAACGTATACAAGGTGTGGTTTTGCATCACCGTCAAATTCAAGGAGGTAACTATGCTAATGATTCTCGTCTTGAATCAATAATAAAATGGGTATGTAATTTTTATATTTTTCCTTATTTTCGGAAATCGGTAAGTGTGAATCACCCGTGTTTTAAACGCGAGCCGTCTGATTCTCGCCCTATAACCACGCTTCCACAAATACAAACAATCTCAAACGTTTATTCGATAATTTATTATTCCCTAACTACGTTAAAAAGGGTTATTCTGAAATACTGATAAACATAAACAACCAAAAAAGTCAGCGTTTATTAATAATTAACTGGGGACCGTAATTTTAATTGATTATTTATGTGTTCTGAGAAAACCTCCTGAATTTTAACGAGGATGCAAAACAACATCTTGTATAGGTATCAGAGTGTAAAGTTCTTCATCCCGCACAGAAAAGGGGGGAATCTTCCAACCAGCACGCGTAGCATGACCGCCGTAGAAACGGGCTATGTTGACAGAAGAATCGACAAACTGACACATTCATTGTCTCTCATTATGCCGATTCTTCCGTAGACAAAATTCGTTTCTACGGCGGTCATGCTACGCGTGCTGACGGTTGTTGTCTGCTAGCTATTCTATTGCTATCATGGATAAATCAGCTTCCGCAGTGTAGGATTTTTGCGTAAGTACTTTGTACACCGCGTGACAGATGCCATCTCAAACGTCGACGGCCCACTGTCACTTTAGCTGAACGTTTAGCTCGTGTTACTTCAAATCTTCTTCTAAGCGTGTCGACGACAATTTAAATTAATTCAGCCCAAAATATGAACGGGCGCTATCAGTTGTGCCTGGTCTACTCTTGAACGGTCGCTATCAGATGTGCCTGGTCATCTCTTGGTTGCCACGGCTTATTTCGAACTAATTATTTAATTTCTTAATGTTTTTTTTTTGTTTTTACTATGGACACTTTTAACGTGCACATCTTGCTACATCGTTCTCACATAATGTACCATCTCAACATGAATGAATGATGTAACCAAGGTTTTTGTAACAAGATTCTGATTTAAATGAGTGTCCATGGAGTTTCTTGCCAATTCTTCTCCATAAGATCTACGCTTTGAAATAGCCAACTACAGTACTTTCACAGTTATTATGTCTTGTGACTGGGACTGTAGCTTCATTTTTATTGTTGTTCGACTATTCAAAAGTGCCTCTAACAGGCCTACTTGAAATAAATGATTTTGATTTGATTTAGCGACGAGTTTGGCACTTTCAGTAGCGTCTATCAGCTCCTGTGATGTGCAAGCAACAGGACAGCCAGGAAACGATATCTAGTGTCCCATCGTTTGTGGGGCAACACCACATTTATACTTCAAATTACTTATGTGTATGTCTTGTTGTTACAGATGCGCTTGCACAGGTGTGAGGGGTGTCTTGCGGCGTGCGGCCGGCAGCGCCGCGCCACGCCGCTCAATACCTTACCGCGGACTATAGCCAGGTATGAGCTGTTCATCATCAGCATCGGAACCCTTGTTTCATCTAATGCTGAGTATAAACTTTCTTTGCCATGCTTAATATACTTAAAAGGCATATTTATATGCGCGACTAGACAGTAAAATTTCGTATGTCGGGAAATGCTGTTGCCCCCCCTATGCCACGTAAAATCAAACTTTTCTTTTTTCTCTTCAAATTAAAATAAAGTTGGTTTTGGATTGATTGTTAACCTTGTTTTGTTTTTGATTGTTACAAGTTATTTTTTTTTTACTCTGTACATTTCGTTATATGTTTTTATTATTGATTAATTCCATTAAAAACGTTTGTTTGTTTGATTAGCTTTGACGATATCCAAATATAACGATCGTGGAACAGAGAACCCGGCAACCATTTCGTTCTTATTTCTTTCTTTGATCGTCGCAAAAAGTTTATCCACAATTAAGGATGGAGCAGTTATTGTATTTTGAACTTTATCTACGTATATTTAAATTTGTTTATCCCTCAATTAAGTGATGTTTCTCTGTTCCAGAACCAAACTATTAACCAAAGCAAGAATCGCCCCATACACGCACAAGATGAGCAAAGAGAACTGCGCCAAGTCGTGTGATACGGACGCGCCTCCCACGCCGCCGGACAACGATGCCCCTCGTAAGTCATCTGCCTAGCCTTTTCCAAACTAAGCTAGGATCAGCTTCCAGTCTAACCGGATGCAGCTGAATACCAGTACTTTACATGGAGCGACTGCCTATAATCGCACCTCCACAGCCCAGTTAGTGCTAATACGATACTGCTTGGTAAGACTGGTTGTCAGACTTTCGGGCCACTGACTACCTGTAACGACTGTCAAAGATCTACAAATGACAGCCGGGACCAACGGCTTAACGTGCTTTCCGAGGCACGGAGGAAACATGCTGCACTTCGTAAGTATAACATGATAAACTTTTACCGTTTCTACTGCTGAGACACAGGCCTGCTCGCTAGAAGAAGGCTGTAATCCACCATGTCCAATCCCGAATTCAATCTTCGCGGGGTGGTTGGTAGCAACTGGATGAGACTTGCCGAGGATCGATTTAAGTGACGTGCGATTGAGGAGGCCTATGCCCAGCAGTAGACTGTTGTAGGCTTATGATAATGGTGGTGGGAATCCCAACAGTGAAATGATACTTAGGCATTAATTTAGAGGTTTTTTAGAGTAAGTAAAATCTTTACAGCACGTAGTTAGGCTAAGCAAATTAACTTTTCGAGTTAAAGGTGGAAGCGACACGATAGCCCGCGAAATGTAAATTGTCTTATGTTTTTGCAGTTTTCAGTGTCAGGTTTTATGTCGATATGAATATGATTGGCGACTGTAACAAATTCATCATCTGCCTAGCCTCTTCCCAAACTTTATTGGGGTCGGTTTTAAGTCTAACCGGATGCGGCTGAGTACTAGTATTTTACATGGAGCGACTGCCTATCTGACCTCCACAACCCAGTAACTGGGTAATACGAAATCCCTTGGTAAGACTGGATGTCAGACTTTCGGCTTCTGATTACTTGTAACGACTGTCAAAGATCTACGACTGACAGCCGGGACCAACGGCTTAACGTGCTTTACGTAACAAATATGGCTTTACAGAGTTATAAGCATCAATACAACACCTCTCAGTTCAACAAAAAGCCTGCCACTGACCTAAAAATTGCAAAAAAAAAAAACTAAAGAAAATTGGAGTTTCACGGTTGTTTACCCCTTAAAATTACAACTACAAGTGTAGGATTCGGGAACATATCTTTTTTCAAATTCAAAATAATAATCAGATCTGCTAATAATCAGCACCTTTTGAACGTCAAATTTTACAAGAGACTTCCCCCGAATCGCTCGCCTTTCGCCACTTTCTAGTGTTTGACCAGCCCCCCAGCATGACCGTTCTATCTCTATTCTACCAAGAAACGACAAGAAATCTTTTCTATACAACTTGACATTTCTTCTGGCCGAGCATGGCGCGCCCCGTCGAATCGCGTTTCTACGAAGACATAGACAGAAATTCTTTCCATAGCAACGGGGAAGTATCACGTGATGTTTATATTCCCTGAATATTATTACGTTTAGTTAACAAAAAAAAGTTCCCAATTGCACGAGTTTTTCATTTTTCGTGGGCGGGATGGTGTTGCTGCATCCTGGATCCAGGCCTGGATCTTTTTCGCGAAATTAAACATAAATATTTTACTTAGCATTTCAACCTTTTCAACGCAACCACGAAACGTATTTCTCGTATTTAGTTTTTATTAAGACTAGTTTGACATGTCAGAAGTAATGTTTCTACCCCCAAATGTCAAAAGAAGAGAAAATATGGTCGTCATGCTCGACGTTGTAGACTGGTGTCGACTGAAGAAAAGAAACATTTCTTTTCTACATTCTTAATATCGCCATGCTTGGGACGATAGAAATATCTGTCAAATTGTCGATTCTTCCGTAGACATAGCCCGTTTCTACGGCGGTCATGCTAGGCCGGCTGGGAAGGAGTGGCGGTACCGTGGGGTTCTGCCACTCCTTGCTTCTCCTTCTTAGTCAAAGAATCTAAATTAATGCCTAAATATTGTTGCGCAGTTGAAAAACACAAATCGCGCAAAGTGAACTGCGCCGTGGCGTGCGTTGACGCTCCTCCCACGCCGCCGGATAACGATGCCCCCCGTGAGTATACCCTTCCAGCCAGCCAGCCTTCTTTACACATATAATGACGTCATCTCCGAATGGACCCACATTTCATCACCACATTCTTTTATACGTTTTTTTGCAATTACAACCCTAATCTCTTCAAAGTTAGAGTGAACTGGCTTCTTCTGGGTAAGCTCGTACCATCGTCGACTTTGTCTTTGTTTTTTTTGCAGCGGTGGCCCAGTAGCACCCCCGACTCACAAGCAGTAAGCCGTGGGTTCGAACCCAGGCAGCCACAATACTTTGTGTAATTTATTTCATCACCGCTGCTCTCAAAAACGTTGAAGGAAAACAACGTGAGGAAATCGGCATGTCCTAGAACTAAAAATTTTAAGACATGTTACATCTACCAACCCGCACTGGGCCCGCGTGGTGGATTACAGCCCACTCCCTCTCATAGAGAGGAGGCCTGTGTCACAGCAGTGGGAACATTAAAGGCTGATGATGATGTCCAACTTTGGCGTTCTTATTCTGAGAATCGGAAAGACTACTGTTACCCATTCTAATTCCAACTCCACCGCCTCTTCCAGCAATGCCCTGGTTCGGCATGGACATCGGTGGAACCCTCACGAAGCTGGTCTACTTCGAGCCTCGTGAGACGAACCGGCGCGAGCTGGACAAGGAGACAGAAGTCCTGAAGAATATACGACGGTACCTCACCAGGAACTCCGCTTACGGGAAGACTGGCAGGCGGGATGTACATCTGCAGGTAAGATATGACGCCAATTTTGTTAGAATAAAAAGGGTAAAAAAAAACTTTTTAGGCTTCCAAAAAAACTTAAAATACTGTAATATTCTGATATATGTTTAAGGTATATTTTTGCGTTTATTTAATTTTTATATGTATGTTTATTTTATACTAGCTGTCCCGCACAACTTCGTCTGCGTCACATTTTACCCGTTTTCGCAACATTTTTCATTGCTGCTCCGCTCCTATTGGTCGTAGCGTAATGATATATAGCCTATGTCCTTCCCCAGGTTGAAATCTATCTTCTTGCCAAATTTCATTAAGATCCGATCAGCCGTTTAGTCGTGAAAAGGTAACAAACAAACAAACATACAAACAAACAAACAGAGTGACATTCGCATTTATAATATTAGTATGGATAGGTATAAAGTTTGTTTATAGCTCTAATTATTTTTTTTCCTTTTCTATCTTTTCTACACAGTGTCTACATTTCTAATCCAACTTTCCACTCGCAGGTCTGCTGGAAGAAATTTCTTTAGAAATAAGCAGTACCTTTGTGCTCTTGTATCTTAGTGTATTGTCCTGTTAAGTGTTTTGTGTGTACATAAATAAATAAATAAAAATGTCTAAAGGGTGTAAAACACCTCTTAACGAAGCCGAAAGGCACTGGTTCTCCCTGTCATTGCGATCATTTTTTTGTTCTACACCATACCTGGGAACCTTCTAGTTACGGAGATATTAGGGGTCAAAGTTCCAACTTTTTGACAAGTATTTTTTTTAAATACAAGTTTTTAATGTAAGATTTTTACTTTAAACACCTCCACGACCCCCGTACTATTCAATCCGTCCATCAGCACAATGTTTTGAGTGCGCTACATTGAGTTCTACCACAAAACATGATTTTACACCCCCAAAAAAAAGTTGTTTCCCAGCAATAATTTTTGCGTAAAGTTACTTAGTTTTATGTACAGAATGCTTGGTTGTCGGCTTCGTGATGAGGTGATTTACACGGTGTATAGTAACTTTACTTTCGGAAGTCAGTGACTTTGTTTGTTTCATTAACTTTTTTGCCACCGACTTCCGAAAGTTAAGTATTTAAGATTTTTTTAGTGTGGAAGTCGGTTTTTCCCCCTTTTCTTTTGTTATCACACAAATTCTTGTCTTGAATTAATTTTGCATTGTAAATAGAAGTTAGTCGTAAATTTCGTGATATATTTTTACCAAGTATTTTAATTTAAAAGCCGATTTTGATGAAATTGCAATAGGACAAATCGGACAGTGATCCTTTCACATAAAAAAAAAATCAAATCGATTCATAAATGGCGGACTTATGAGGTAAAAACAGTTTATTTAAATTTCACCTTATACAGTATGTTAGGTTAAACGAGGGACATATTGAGGGAGGGTATTCAGTATTTGATTCTTGTCCCAAATATGTAAAAAACCTGTAACGTATATAGAAGAATTTTTAATGTTTTGTTTAGTGCCTAGATATTTTGGACTGTCCTAAGCCAGGTAAGTTTAAAGTATGAAGGGAAAATGGATTATACCTAAGAGTCATTGACCCGCTCACATGTTCTGCGATAGTATTAAGTCCCTAGCGCAAGGGTGTATACAAGTTGCGTGACATTTGCGAAAATTTTGGTATGGTTCTGTCTGTTATTTATCAGTGTTTTTTTTTGTTTATATTTTTATTAGTATCATGTTAGCATGTACTATTATGGGTTTGAATATGTCCCTCTTATAAACTAACATACTGTATTAACACCCTTTTCTCTTACTTACAGATGGACAACGTAACAATCCGCAATCGTCGCGGCACCCTTCACTTCATCCGCTTCCCCACATCAGAAGTGGGCGCCTTCCTACAGCTGGCGCGTTCCAAGGGCATGGCTGACCTCGTCAACACTATATACGCGACCGGCGGCGGCGCTTACAAGTTTGAGGAGGACTTTATTAAGGTACAACCATTCGGAGGGTTTTATTAAGATTTATTTAAAAAAAAAATAGATTTTGATTTAGGGTTCCGTACCCAAAGAGTCAAACGGGACCCTATTACTAAGACTTCGCTATCCGTCCTTCCGTCCGTCCGTCTGTCACCAGGCTGTATCTCATGAATCGTGATAGTTAGCCAGTTGAAATTTTTACAGATTATTTATTTCTGTTGATGCTATAACAACAATTAATACTAAAAGAGTAAAATAAATATTTAAGGGGACCCCCATACAAAAAAGTTTTTTTTATAAATAATGGTACGGAACGGAAGGAATTTGAACCTTATGACATCTATCATTGAGTTTGGGTTTACAAAACCGGATAATTATCGCCCAAACAAAACCCTCGGATTCTCCAAAGAGGTAAAATTCGTAAGACGGATTGTAATAGTTCTGAAGTGTTAAAGGACATTCATTGCTCATCATCATATGAGAATTGGTCCAAACGCTGCCCAGGAATGGGAGTACCCTACTAGTCCGGGGCAGCGGAGGTCACATTCGTTCCCGCTGCCCCCTTGACGCAAGTGGGGGACATCCATCCAGGATTTCCACATCGTCATCAAAAAAAAAAGCACCAAGATGCTATCAGACGTCCTGCCCTCTTTTTAGACAGTTCAATAAGAGACATCGATGATAACGAGGACGATTAAAAATAATTTTTAACCGACTTCAAAAAGAAGGAGGTTCTATGTACGACTGTATGTATTTTTTATGTATATTCACCGATTTCTCTGCCAATTATGGACCGATTTTCAGTTTTTTTTTGTTATCCTTTCTATCGATTCCAATACGGACGGAATAAATACTAAAACTGTCCATTTATACCCTTAAAAACCTTTACAGTATGTCAAAGAAGACATGTTTACAAAATAATTTCATCAAAATAAAAAGTTAAATAAAATAGGAACCCCAGGATAGATTTAAAAAATATTTTGTATAAAGACATATTATATTAGTGCCAGGTACCCAGCGCGGGTACTCCCATTCTTGGGCAGCGTTTGGACTAAAGTTGGGCAATCTCAAAGAAAAACATTTTTACAAAATAATATCAACAACATAAATATTTAAATAAAATAGGAACCCCAGGATAGATTTAAAAAATATTTTGTATAAAGACATATATTAGTGCCAGGTACCCAGCGCGGGTACTCCCATTCCTGGGCAGCGTTTGGACCAAAGTTGGGCAATCTCCTTTTTAATGTAATATAAATTGTCATATTTGTGTACGATAGCGCAATAAATGAATATTGTATTTTACCACGTAAATATTAGTACTTTTATACTGATAATTAAAGCAATTCGTGCAAAATTATTCCCTTACCATTACAAAATATCAAAAATGCACAACGTTAATATTCAAGTTTTCACTTCTGCCGGCCCTCCGGCTTCTCTTCAATTCGTATGTGGCGGAATAGATGTCGCCTCGTCTACGAGTTCCTCTTATGAGGATCTCCACTGCACCAATTTTATCAAATTTTCATATTAACCTAATCTCTCTCTTTCTCTGTCGCAGGAAGTCAACATGCGCCTCTCAAAGATGGACGAACTAGACGCTCTGATAGCGGGCGTCCTGTACGTGGACTGTATGAACACGCACGAGTGCTACTACTGGGCGCCGCCCGACGAGACCACACAGCCCACGCATGTTAGTGACCGTGTCAGTTTTATACGGAGGGGTTACTTAGTTAGCTATACAAAAATAATTCCTTCGTCAACCCTTTTGGGGGGCGATGTACGTGGACTGTATAAATGCTCAGGAGTGCTACTACTGTGTTCCGCCGACGTAACCACACAGACCACGCATGTTAGTGACCGTGTCAGTTGTATACGTGAGGGTTACTTAGTTAGCTAAACCCTTTTGGGGGGCGATGTACGTGGACTGTATGAATGCTCAGGAGTGCTACTACCGGGCGCCGCCTGACGAGACCAAACAGCCCAAGCATGTTAGTGACGGGGTCAGTTGTATGAGGGGTTACTTAGTTAGCTAAACCCTTTTGGGGGGCGATGCTTGAATTATCAGCTAACGTATTTTTTTAACGATTCGTCTCTGTTCCTCAGCCGCCCTACTCAGAAGCAGCTCTGTCGCAGTACGTGCGCAAACCCTTCGACTTCTCGTCTCCCTACCCGTTCTTACTGGTGAACATCGGCAGCGGAGTCTCTGTACTAGTTGTCAATGCGCCTGATGACTACTATCGAGTCAGTGGGACTAGGTGAGCATTTAAATCATCATCTGCCTAGCTTTAAGAGCGTTTACGCCTTACGGCGGAGAGCGGTGGTGGACCAGTGGTGGCAGCCCCGACTTACGAGCAGTAAGCCGTGGGCTCGAACCCAGGCAGGCGCATTACTTTGTGTAATTTATTTCACCATCGCTGCTCTCAAAAACGGTGAAGGACAACATCGTGAGGAAACCGGCATGTCCTAGAAACAAAAATTTGAAGACATGTGACATCTACCAACTCGCACTGGGCCCGCGTGGTGGATTACAGCCCACTCCCTCTCATAGGAGAGGAGGCCTGTGTCCCAGCAGTGGGAACATTATAGGCTAATGATGATGACGCCTTACGGCATTTCATACAAACTTTCAAGTCCTTATTTTCCGAAATGACTGAACCGATTTTAATTAAACTTCATAGGCATAAGCAGGATACATAGGTCTAAAAAGTTACTAAATAAATCATTTTTGACCTCAACATAGTTGGAAAGAAATAGGAAAGAAAGAAATTTTTTTTGCAAATTGAAAAATGGAATAATTTTATCAAATTAATGTATTGTCATCCGTCCTCGATAAATCTACAAAGTTTGAACGAGATCTGGCCGTTTAAAGTGGGTCAAAATCGCGCCCAAAGGAGTCGGTTACAAACAAAAATACAGGTGAAGCTAATGAAAAGCTTGTAATAACACTTGTTTTTCGTCGTACAGTCTCGGCGGCGGGACATTCCTCGGCCTCTGCTGCCTGCTCACCGGCTGCAGCAGCTTCGAGGAAGCCATCGCCCTCGCGGCTTCAGGAGACAACACCACGGTGGACAAGCTGGTGAGGGATATCTACGGCGGGGACTACGCGAGGTTCGGTCTGCCAGGGGACCTAGTGGCTAGCAGGTGAGATACGTAACATTACGCTTGTAATCCTAGAAGGGATTGGCAGAGGTGTCTTCAGTATACCCTTATTTTGCTAGTTTTGTTAATCTACGCGGTGAAATGAATGGAACAATAAAATTTACAAAAAAAACTCCTCAACTAATAATCCCAAACCTAAAATAAATTAATCCAAGCGTCGTTGTGTCGGTAGTCCGCTTTTTTGTGCTTGTGCTAAGCGATCTACTTAGCGTTTCTTAGAAGTTTTTAGTGTCAGGGGTTTGTTTTAATTTAATTTTTATTTTGAGCTTTTTAAACTTATAAAGGGTGTAAAACACCTCTTAACGAAGCCGAAAGGCACTGGTTCTCCCTGTCATTGTGATCATTTTTTTGTTCTACACCATACCTGGGAACCTTCTAGTTACGGAGATATTAGGGGTCAAAGTTCCAACTTTTTGACCAGTATTTTTTTAAATACAAATTTTGAATGTAAGATTTTTACTTTGAACACCTCCACGACCCCCGTACTATTCAATCCGTCCATCAGCACAATGTTTTGAGTGCGTTACATTGAGTTCTACCACAAAACATGATTTTCCACCCCCAAAAAAAAAAGTCGTTTCCCAGCATTAATGTTTGCGTAAAGTTACTTAGTTTCACGTACAGAATGCTTGGTTGACGGCTTCGTGATGAGGTGATTTACACCGTGTATAACTTTTTCTTAGCCTTGACTGTGTCAGTCCTGGGCGTAAGCCTCTCTCATTCCTTCCACTTTTCTCGGCGTTGCGCCTCTTCTAGCCAATTAACGAACATATTTAAAATATCCTGAACCTTTTGGGAGGAATGGGGGCGGCAAAATTTCGAATCGCCCAGACGCAAAGTAATGCGCCTGCCTAGATTCGAACCCACGGCTTACTAGAATCACTTATTCTTATACTTTATAGGGATATCACTATTTTTTTTTCTTTGTCTGTCGGGTAGATTATTGAAAAGTAATGGACACGTAATTTTTCTTTTTTCACGTGGTCATAAAATTACGGAGATATATTGAGTTGAAATGGCGCATGACGTCACGTGTAAGTAATTTTTATACCTACTTGTGACGTAGTGAGCCCCCACTCTCCAACTTTAATGAGTTTTAACCAAGTAATTTTTTGATATTTTGATAAAATAAAAAAATACGTGTCTAATATTTTTGTATTACCTGTCTGATGGACAAAATAGAATGTCGCTTTCTTTACCCAGTCTTCACTCCTATTATATTTGCGCCCACAGCTTCGGTCAGATGTGCTCAGCGGACCGTCGCGCCAAGGTGTCCCGCGCCGACCTGGCCCGCGCCACCGTCGTCACCATCACCAACAACATCGGCTCCATCGCGCGACTGTGTGCCTCCAACGAGAATATCGAGAGGGTGAGCTGAATACTGACTCAACTTTTGAGTATGAATGTGGATGGTTATAGGAGTAGAGGAAGACCAAAGAAACGATGGATGGACTGTGTGAAGGATGATATGGCAAGAAAGGATACCTCCTTTCTTTGTAATTCTAGTAGTACTTATCCTTTCTATGTAAGTATAGTAAATCCATACTAATATTATAAATGCGAAAGTCACTGTTTGTTTGTATGTTTGTTTGTTACCTTTTCACGACTAAACGGCTGATCGGATCTTAACGAAATTTACTGTCCCGCGCAACTTCGTCTGCGTCAAAATTTCCCCGTTTTCGCAACATTTTTCATTGCTGCTCCGCTCCTATTGGTCACAGCGTGATGATATATAGCCTATGTCCTTCCTCAGATTGAAATCTAACTTCTTGCCAAATTTCATTAAGATCCGATCAGCCGTTTAGTCGTGAAAAGGTAACAAACAGATAAACAAACAGAGTGACTTTCGCATTTATAATATTAGTATGGAAGTATGGATATATACGAGGTGTTGTTTTGCATCCTCGTCAAAATTCAAGAATATGTCACAAAACACATAAATAATCAATTAAAATTACGGTACTTAGTTAATTATTGATAAACGCTGATTTTTGTTTTGTTGTTTAAGTTTGTCAGTATTTCAGAATAACCCCCTTAACGTGGTTTAGGGAATAAGAAATGATCGAATAAACGTTTGACATTGTTTGTATGTATGAAAGCGTGGTTATAGGGCGAGGATCAGACGGGCCGCGTTTAAAACACGGGTGGTTCACACTTACCGATTTTCGTAAATAAGATAAAAAAAATACCTACTCATTTTATTATTGACTCGGGACCAGAATCATTAGCGTGACATGCGCATGACGAGGATGCAAAACAACATCTTGTAAATTGCTATATCTTGCCTTTTGTAGTAAGCAATAACTTATCGTCGGGCCTACGATGTCCTCCCATACTTAAGTACTAACGCTGTAACATTGAAATATTGTAAAACCAAATGATTTTAAAAGAGTAACCATGGAGTTTCTTGCCGGTTCTTCTCCATAGGAAACGACCAACCCGAACCGTGCACCTTTTGTCGACGTTTTATAAGTGCCCATGTAGGCCTATGTATTGTATTTTGATTGTTGTTTTATTTATACTTTGATCCACAGGTAGTATTCTGCGGAAACTTCTTGCGCGTGAACCCGTTATCAATGAAGTTATTATCTTACGCCATGTCGTACTGGTCGCGGGGGGCTCTCAAGGCGCTATTTTTGGAGCATGAGGGGTGAGCAGACATGTTACATATTTCTTTTTAAGACTTACTACGCTGATACGCTCTGCTACTGCGATTGGTCGTAGCGTGATGATATATAACCTATAGCCTACCTCGATAAATGGGCTATCTAACACTGAATATTTTTTCCAAATCGAAACAGTAGTTCCTGAGATTAGCGCGTTCAAGCAAACCAACAAACTCTTCAGCTTTATTATTAGTATTAGATTAGATAAGATTGGTGCTCGTGACTATACTCCTGTAGTGGTACAAAAAGCAACATACTACAAAAAGTAATACAGCGCCATCTATGACACGACGGAGGAACTAACATCAATTTCCTACAAGTCGCAAGCAAAGTTTACATCGACTTAAGTATATAAAGGGTGTAAAACATCTCTGATAAAACATCTCCGACAGGCACTGGTTTTTCCTGTCATTGCAATCATTTTTTTGTTCTACACTATACCTGGGAACCTTCTAGTTACGGAGATATTAGGGGTCAAAGTTCCAACTTTTTGACAAGTATTTTTTTAGTCTGGCCGGAGGATCCTCCCTTTTCAATGGAGTATCGAGGAATTTTACACCCTGTTCCTCATACTCCTAAACTCTTCCGCCTAACCCTTGGCGGATTTCAGGCGTGATGTTATATGTATTTTATATCTTATCCGCAGCTACTTCGGTGCAGTCGGCTGCCTGCTGCACCTGGACAGCGCGAACCACACTCCTCGCCGTAAGCAGGACCCGGCCACGGCGGCTGCAGACAGGTGAACTGTGCACCCTGCCCAATTTGTTATACGGCTCAAATTGCGTTGCCGCCTCGCTGTTACTTAGGGACTATGTGTGTGTTTTAGTTTTCCTTTCGATCGTCCGGTGTAATAAGACTCTTGCCTACCTTGTTACACGGTTCAAATTGCGTTGCCGCCTCGCTGTTACTGAGGTGTATGTTTTTTTTTTGTTATAGGCGTCCGGTCTTTGGCGTTATAATCATCTGCCTAGTCTTTTTGAAGTGTAAACTTTTTAAGCCGCGTGGAGCGATTTTTGGTAGGAACGGTCTTTTTTTTGGGTTTGCGTCACCGATGACTTTTGAGGAGCTCGTGACTAAATAATAACAGCCGCACGGGTCGATCTTTAAGGTTAAGCCGTGCTTGCCGAGGTTGGTCCGTGGATGGGTGACCATAATTATATACCGAGTTTCCTCCATGCCTCGGAAAGCACGTTAAGCTGCTGGTCCCGGCTGTCATTTGTAGATCTTTGACAGTCGTTACGAGTAGTCAGAAGCCAAAAGACTGACATCCAGTCTTACCAAGGGGTATCGTATTACCCAGTTACTGGGTTGTGGAGGTCATATAGGCAGTCGCTTCATGTAAAATACTGGTACTCAGCTGCATCCGGTTAGACTGGAAGCCGACCCCAAGTTAGTTTGGGAAAAGGCCAGGCAGATGGTGATGTCACCGATGACTTTCGACATGCTCGTGACGTATTGCGCCAGACTAGCGACGCGTAGCATAGCGGGCCCAATAGATTTAAAAATTCAAAAAAAAAAAACATTATAATTCCATTGTTTTGAGTTTGCACTTCTGCCGGCAGTCCATATGACTGCCTCTGTTTTATGTTGGGGTCGGCTTCCAGTCTAACCGGATACAGTTGATTACTAGTGGTTTACATGGAGCGACTGCCTGTCTGACCTCCACAAATCAGTTAGTACTGGGTAATATGATAACGTCTTGGTAAGACTGGTAGTCAGACTTTCGGGCAACTGACTACACAACGACTCTCAAGGAACAGCTGGGATTTCTTTCGTTTTCACTTGTTCCCCATCCTTCCGATATTTTTTTGGTTCTGGACCATACCTAGGAACCTTCTATTTACGGAGAAGATATGGGACAGCAAAATTTTTTTTTTCTGTGGCAAAAAAGTAAATGAAACAAAGAAGTCACCGACTGCCGAACCTAAAATGATTTGCCACTTTTTAGTGTTTTTTTTGGAAGTCGGTTTTTTTTTTTTTGTAAAATTTTTTTTATTTATTTCCATTATTTAATGTTAACTTTTCTTTAAATACCTTTTTTTCGATGGGTTTGCTCTTAACTCTAGTCTAGGTCAGAGATGACAGAGACAAAGTCGACGATGGTACGAGCTTACACAGAAGAAGCCTGTTCACTCTAACTTTGAAGAGATTAGGGTTGTAAGCGTTCGGAAACACAGACGCAGGCAGAGAGTTCCACTTCTTTGCTGTACCGCCATGACACATGTACTATTCAATGCATGCATCAGGATAATGTTTTGAATGCGTTACATTGACTCCGACCGTTGACAGTAAATTATCACCCAAAAAGGAAAATGGTCACTATTAGTTACACCTCTGCCCAACCCGTCGAGGATAACAAGCGTTATATTATTATGGACGTGTAAAGGGAAATTAAAACACATACATACAAAAAAAAAATAAAGAGCACCTGAGGCATGTTTTATATTAAAAATGATGATAAAATCATATTTATAATATTATTAAATTGTTTAGAGGGAGGCTACACACTTTTTCGAGTCGGTATGTTCGGCTCGGTATAATTTTTTTGGGCTAGATTGCCGACCCGAAGTTATTACTACAAATAATCGGATCTTTGCCGGGTTGATGCCAATAAAGGCGCTCCCTATTACGTGAAACTTAAACGGTGGAGTGTAGGTGTACTACTAGAAGCGCCTCTGCCTGGCTGTTCGAGGATTTTATGCATAATGTTACGCTATGTTATGTTATTTTGCTCGTGCCGATCAGAAAACACCGTTCGGCATCTAACATCCCGTCATTTTTCCTGATCGTATATCTACATAATAATATTCCATTTTACCGCTCGGCTATGCCGACTCGAACCTGTGTAGCACCCCTTAGTCGATATTGTTTTTAGAAACCGTTTTTCAGATATGTTGTATTATATAATATTATATATGTATATTGTTGTTTATATAAATATTGTGCAATGATTTGTATTGAAATGACGGTAGAACGATTTTGTCTTTTTTATTATTTTACGTTTAAAGATTCAATGGGTTCCTATATCTTACTGCTAAATAGTTCTCTATGTTTGTAATTCAGGTTATAATCTATACGAATGCCAAATTTCATACGTTAAAAAGTGAAGGCGTGACAAACAAATAAGCTCACTTAGATATTTTGTTTTTATTTTGTGACTTTGCCCGACATACCAATTTATCATTGGTAATTAAAAAAACCGGCCAAGTGCGAGTCGGACTCGCGCACGAAGTGTTCCGTACCATTATTTATAAATACGGGATGGGAACCCCCTTAAATATTTTTTTATTCTGTTTTTAAGTATTTGTTGTTATAGCGGCAACAGAAATACAAAATGTGTAGAAACTTCAACCTCCAACTATTTTGTTTTGTACCCTATCACAAAGTTTTCGTATTTTACCCAAAGGTTGACTGGTAGAGAATGCCTTGTGGCATTAAGTCCGCCTATGTACCACTATTGTACATGAAGTTTAAATAAATAAATAAAAAACCGGCTAACTATCACGGTTCATGAGATACAGCCTGGTAGACAAACGAACAGCGAAGTCGCAGTAATGGAATGGCTGTTTTTTTTTTCAATTTCTATGTGTTTCGGTTCGAATGTTACTTCCAGCCTGAATAGCAACAAGTTCTCTATTTCGCTGTTCATTTATTTATACTGTTCAACAATTCTAATTATTTACTGTTTTTCGAAATGTAATAGAAAAAAAGGATTGTGTGGTTTTATGAAACCACGGTAAAAGTGAAACTTTTTTTGACACTGTAGACATTTAACCAAAAATTTTTTGGAATATTATTCCATTAAGGGTATAAAACGTGAAAAAAAAGTGAAAGGCGCTCGTCGGAGCGCCTTTCACTTTATCCCCACTTCGCGGCCGAGTGTCACGCGACATGCAACACACAGACGAAAAAGTTTTAGACGATGTAATAAAAGTTTCACTGTAATAATAGTACAAAATTAAATCGTTTTACCGTCTTAGGCACGTTTTGAGAAATCACTTTGATTTCATTTGCCAGCCTTTGCCTTTGCCAGTCTAACCGGATGCAGCTGAGTACCAGTATTTTACACTGCCTATCTGACCTCCACAACCCAGTTATTACTGGGTAATAAGATACCTTTTGGTAGGACTGGTTTTTAGACTTTCGGGCCACTGACTACCTGTAAGAGTTTTTTAAATCGAAGTGATTAATTTAAATCGTCCCTAAAATAGATGAAATATAACAGTGCTATTTATGATGAAATTGATAAAGCAATAATTATCATGATTGGACACTATATTTTGAGTAATATATATATATACATATAATTTTTTTATGTTACCCCACACAAGGTATTTCTCCTGAATCGTGGGTGTGTTTACAAACATTTAAACTTACATACACAAACAGCCAGACCCGGAACAACTATCTGTAGGCCATAAAAATATTGGTTCCGTGCGGGGATCGAACCCGCGACACGCAGCGCAGCAGTCAATCGCTCAGCCACTGCGCCAACCGTGCCCGTTTGCTCACGATATTATATATTTGTTACTCAAAATATACTGCTTCAATCGTGTTTTATATATATTATATTAAAATTAGACACACCCGTATATGCAGCGTTTTTCCTACATTTTTATAGAGGCATGAAAGTTTATTATCATTCCTGTTAAAATAGGTATATTTTTGACGAAAACAGTCTTTTTTTTTTTTTTTTCAAAAAACTTTTGTTTTTTTTTTTGGATTGTATAATTTCGCTTCTCTTGAGATAGTAAATCTTGAATTGTGTTCCTAATAGCTCCTTTTAGCATTTACTAGTTACGAAAACTTGTGCAGACCAAAATAGTTCTTATCGCGTTAAAGCTAAAATTGCTGTGATTTTTTTTCTTTAAAATATATCAGAAGATTTTAACGCTGTGGCAAGGGAATAATATCGTCCATACATTAATATAAAGATATAATTATCAATAAAATATACATACATAACTGGCGAAATATTGGAATACAGTCACGTACATATAAATATGTATACACGCAGCAACTTTTAAAAGTGATTTTCTCCTACTGTATTGATTAAGGTTTTACGTTTTCACGAACATGGAATTTTGGAAGCCATACTATTACGAAATAGGTCTTATCTCAACGTAGAAACCGTAATTTCACGAGCAAATCACTTTTCAGTTTTGCTAAGTGTATACATATTATTGTTCGTGACTGTACTACATACCTCTGCCTACCTGTTTTCAGAGTTGAGGCGTGATGTTACGATATACATAAAACTTTGTAATGATTCCTCTAGCACAAACTTTTTTTTGTTAGTTTTTAGTATATTTTTTTTGTATGCGAGTATTTTTGTTGAATTTTGCGTTAAACGCTTGGCTTGGCTAGTTAAAAAATTATGTTTATGGTAAAATCATATTAACACGTACAGATCAACATTTTTTTGAATATTTATCCTTTTCTGTCGCTAATACCCGTATCTATAAAAAAGTCAAGGTTACTCGAGTAAAAGTAATTATTTAAAATACCCTGCCTGGTAACTTTGGCCTAAGAAAACAAGTTTGGCCTGAATTTGTTTTTGACCAATAACACATGCATATATATATTCCTATAACTCTTTGGAGTTACAGTTTATACCAAGTTCTTTCAATTTATTTTATTTAATAAAAAAAAAAATACTTTTGATAGGAATAAAAAAAAAACTTTTAACGTTGTGTAAATAGCTGTGAAAGTTATTTTTTTACTTTTTTTTTTCTTGTAAATATCCATTATGGTGGCCAGGTATTTATTTATTTATTTGCTTTCAATGTTAAAATAAATATTATTTAGATTATTAGGGGTGGGTTATATGATTTTGCTAGAATTAGGTGACAGACACAGGTTTAAAGGTCATCTGCCTAATCTTTTCCCAACTGTTGGAGTCGACTTCCAGTCTAACCGGATGCAGCTGAATACCAGTATTTTACATGGAGCGACTGCCTATCTGACCTCCACAACCCAGTTAGTACTGGGTAATACGATAGCCCTTGGTCAGATTGGTTGTCAGACTTTCGGGCCTCTGACTACCTGTAACGACTGTCAAAGATCTACAAATGACAGCCGAGACCAACGGCTTAACGTGCTTTCCGAGGCACGGCGAGTCTCGGTATGAATTTAACGATCACTCATCCACGGATCTTGGAGATCGACCCGTTCTGCAGTGTTTACTTAGCCAATGTATAAATCCTTTACAAAAAATTGGTTGTCTGTAAAGTCGGTTTACTGACGATAGTTGAACGTGACAACGCTATAGGGACGCGTGCCTCTCACTCGCTCTCATTGTGAGCGCATAACGTGAGCGGAGCGTAACGCAGTTTCTTGAAGTGTCACCCGGCAAACCAATTTATATGACGTTGTCACGTCAAAAGTTGTTTAAGTTAAACTCATGTGTCTGCCCTCTAATTCCTATTTTTGTGATACGTTCTTGAATTATTCGTGAACGAATAATATCCTGAAAACAATTGGGGTAGTTACCTACTTATTTAATACTATTATTAAATCATTTCTTTGTGAAAATATCTTTTAAATTTGACAAAAAAAAATTAAGCGTGTATGAGAAATACGTGGTACTTTTGTATGGAACAACTGGTTTTTTTTTTTTTCGTGATTACTATGCTGGTACGAACGGCGACACGTCATCATTTGCAGAATAAGGCCTCGATATATACAGGGTGTAACGGAAAGGGTATATACATCCTTAAGGGTGTGCTACAGACAATCAAACTGAACATGTTTCTCATCATAAAAAAAAAATTGCAGTTAAAAAAAATATCAGCTGCCTATACATTTGGGTCGAATAGGTATTGTAATTTTCTATGGGGCAGCAGATATTTTTTTTGCTGAAAAACATGTTTTATGATGAGAAAAATGTTCAGTTTGATGGTCTGTAGCACATCCTTAAGGATGTATATACCCTTTCCGTTACACCCTGTATAGGATGACTGGTAATTAGTGACCGATACTTAAACACCCGATTATACTCATGATAACAAACAACTTTCCCAGAGAAACATTTTTTTATACTCATTAACTTTCATCATAATAAGACAACAGCCGTATGAAATTCGCGCGCGCGTCTCCTGTGACCTATCAGCTGTTAGCCGCGGTATGACTTTCTGTCTCATTACTACCGTACCGTGCGACAGCGGGTAGGCTCGCAACCCCGAATTTCATACGGCTGTTGCGTTATTGTGATAAAAGTGAACGAGTATATAAAAAATGTTTCTTTGGTAACATTGTTTGGTATCATGAGTATAATCATGTGTTTAAGTACCGATCACTGATTACTAGTCACCCTATATACATTTCCAATACAACGCGAGATTCGAATAATCTCGTTTTGTATTGCTTGATTGGTCGCCAAGAAAGAAAGTTGTTCAAGTTGATGGTCTGTACTAAACACATAACGTGACCACAAATTTCTGATACACACAACTATAATACTATTAATAACACTTGCAACGGGATATTTACCATGTGTATTATTTGTTTCGAGTTCCCGATATTTCGGCGCTGTTGCAAACGCCATGATCACGGATAAACTGACAGTTTATCCGTGATCATGGCGTATTATTAATAATACACATGGTAAATATCCCGTTGCAAGTGTTATTAATAGTGTTAGTGACCATGTCAGTTTAAAAACTTATACAACTATAATAATTTTGCTTTGAATTTGTGACCGTTAAAAGTGGTTTTAATTGACGACTCTACTGTTGTAAAAAAAAAATACCAGCATGGCTAAATCATTTGTATCACCATGTATTTTATTTTAATTTGTTACTGACAAAAGTAAAGTTGCTGGAATTCGTCACTAACTGACGAAATTAAATTTTATGTGAATTTAATATAGTTAATGTTTTCCGCATATCGGTTTAAAAATGCTATACTTTTAATAATGAATTTGTTGTAAGTTATAGGCCAGAGAATCAGGGTTTTTTTTTATTCTGCGGTCTGAATGAAACCTTAAAAAAAGCTTTTTATTTTCACTACATAATTTTCACTGATCGCAGTATTTTATTATTAATATTGAATTATTGAGTTGTTTTAAACGTGCGTGGCGTAGAAAATATGTTAAGGGCTGATGAATATTTTATATGACTAGAAATAAATATATGATATTATATATCTTGTGTTTTTTTTTTGTTACCTTATGCCAAAAACCTACCTCTCCTCACCTGCTTTTGACATTAGCAAACCAATATCAACCTTTGAACAACAAGAATAGAAAAGAATATTCTTTACTATGTACACCATAGGCACATAAGTCATCACCTGCCTGCCTTTTACAATCCTTTATTTCAGGCAACTAGGCCCATAGAACATAATACATATACAGGGTGTAATGGAAAGGATATATATGTTACGGGCAATTTGACAAGTCCGGGTACTATTAATAATGGCCGGTCTGTATTCATAATGCCCGATTTGGCGATGTGATTAAAACAGCATGATTAATCACTTTTCCTGGCCATTATGAATAATGCCCAACCTATCTTGGGCAAGGTAATAAAATAGGTGTACTTTAGTGTTTTTGTCTTTATTACATGAAATTAAACTTACAAAATTTTTATGAAAATTTACCAAACAATAAGCTAACCTAACCCAATTGCCCGGCTACAAGTAGGGAATTATTCATACTGCCCGGTCCAAGTGATAAATTCAAGCTATCTCACAAACACTGACTACATGGACTTATTACATGGACCACGGGCCGTTGGACATTATTAATAATGGCCGGTCAAAGTGATAAATTAATCACTTTGCCCATAGCTCTTGGGCATTATTAATAATGGCCGGTCCTTATTAATAATGCCCAGTTAATCACGTTGCCCGTAACATATACATACTACAGACCATCAAACTGAACATGTTTCTCCATCGGACAAACATCGTAATAGCGAAAAAAAAAATCTGCTGCCTCATGCATTTGGGTCGAATAGATATTGAAATTTTGTATGGGGCAGCAGATAATTTTGTAGCCTTCAGCGGAATCGCCGATACATGACACCTTTCAGCCAAAACTCCTTGAGGAAGGTCCCAATATAATGAGTCGGCTACTCGCACCACGAGCGACTTCAACTTCTCGACCCTCAAACTCCAGCTAGTCTTCACTCGTAGGTACATACTCCACGATCTCGCAACTATCTTGGGGTCGGCTTCCAGTCTAACCGGATGCAGATGAATACCAGTACTTTACATGGAGCGACTGCCTATCTGACCTTCCAATGAATAATTCGTGTCCGCTGAAATAAGTGGATTTTTCATTAAGAGCGTTTACGGCATTTCATAAAAACTTTCAAGTCTATAATTACCGGAATGACTGAACCGATTTTAATGAAACTTAATACGCATAAGCAGGATACATAGGTCTAAAAAGTTAATATACAAAGAATTTACAAAATTCTTAAAAAAAATAAAAAAATCGGGAATTTCTGTTTCTATAGATAATTTATAATATAGTCGGTCTAATAGGGCATCGGACTGGGTAAAGAAAACGACATTCTATTTTGTCCGTCAGACAGGTAATACAAAAATATTAGACACGTATTTTTTGTTTTATCAAAATATCAAAAAATTACTTAGTTAAAACTCATGAAAGTTGGAGAGTGGGGGCTTACTACGTCACAAGTAGGTATAAAACTTACCCACATGCAATACCGTCTTTACCATAGGGGCACACGGGGCCCGTGCCCAGGGCCCCCATTCTCAGGGGGCCCCGAAGGACCGACAATTTCACTCACACATTTGTTTTCAAAACATTTTTGTCAGGCACATTCAACAAGAATATTCCTTTGCGTAATGGTTACCAATCGTAGTGAAGAGCGGTCATTTTCGCAGGTTAAGAGAATAAAAAATGAATTTCGAACAACAATGTTACAAGAACGACTGAGTAATTTTTCAATGTGCATAGAAAGTAATATCCTTGAAAAATTGACTTTAAGGATATAATAGAAGATTTTGCTCAACAGAAATCTCGAAAGAAAACGTTATTGTAATCGTAACCAAAAAACCAGCAGCATTCTAATATCATTAATGAGATATTATATCATACTGTATTTGATTACCTGTATAATAAATGGACTTAGTAAAAAAATGTTATGTACTATAATTCGCTTTTTTTACTTTCCAAAAGGGCCCCAAATTCTTGTGTGCCCAAGGGCCCCCGACTAGTTTAAGACGGCCTTGCCCACATGTGAAGTCATGCGCCATTTCAACTCAATATATCTCCGTAATTTTATAACCACGTGAAAAAAAGAAAAAATACGTGTCCAATACATTCAATAAACTACCCGACGGACAAAGAAAAAAAAAATAGGATTATCCCCTATTTACCTGTAACACTATTTTTCGAAAATGTTTTTAGTACTTAACTTTTTAGACCTATGTATCCTGCTTATGCGTATGAAGTTTCATTAAAATCGGTTCACTCTTTCCGGAAAATAAGGACTCGAAATTTGTATGAAATGTAAAGCGTAAACGCTCTTCAAGTCATGTTGACAATAAATTTTTCTTTAATTTCACGGCATAAGTTCGGCGAATATTATGTTTTGGTAATTAAAATCGTAGTTTTACTTACCTACATTTTGATCAAGTGTTGAGTTTTAGAATTACTAACGTTAAGTATATTATTACAATAGTAACAAATACTGTAAAATGAAGGAACATAGCATTTTGATTGCGTTATTTATTTTTGTAACAGGTGGGTAACATTTTTCAACTTTTAAGTGCAAACAGCATGTGAGCAGCTCGAGGCTAAATAATAACAGCCGCTCGGGTCAAAATTCAGGTTAGACGACGCTTGTCTGGGTTGGTCTGTCGATGGGTGACCATCCTTACATACCGAGTTACTTCCGTGCCTCGGAAAGCACGTTAATCCGTAGGTTATTTTTTATAACTGTCCACCCACGATATGCGAATCAATAAAAAGGTTTGCTGAGAATACCAGTATTTTACATGTAGCGACTGCCTATCTGACCTCCACAACCCAGTTCGTACGACTGGTTGTCGAGGTGACCCGACAGAGAACCAAGGTTATCAACATAGCCCACCGCATTAGCACGCTGAAGTGGCAATGGGCCGGCCATATAACCCGAAGAACAAATAACCGTTGGGGTAAACGAGTTCTTGAGTGGAGACCACGGATCGGTGAACGTAGCGTATACAAGGTGATGTTTTGCCTCCTCGTCAAATTCAAGGAGGTAACTATGCTAGTGATTCTTGTCCCGAATCAATAATAAAATGGGTAGGTAATTTTTCTTTTTTTTCTTTTTTACGTAAATCGGTAAGTGTGGAACCACCCGTGTTATTAACGCGGCCCGTTTGGTTCTTGCCTTATAACCTCGCTTACACACATACAAAACAATCTCAAACGTTTATTTCATAATTTCTTAGTCCCTAAAAGGGGGTTAAGAGGGTTATTCTGAAATACTGACAAACTTAAACAACCAAAAAAAACAGCGTTAGTTAATAATTAACTAGGTACCGTAATTTTAATTGATTATTTATGTCTTTCGTGACCACCCCCTGAAATTTGACGAGGTTGCATAACAACACCTTGTACCTATAGGACGTCCTCAGACTCGGTGGAGCGATGATCTTCGCAAGGCGGCTGGCAAGAGCTGGATGAGTGTGGCCGAGGATCGTGCTCAGTGGCGTTTCATGGGAGAGGCCTATATCCAGCAGTGGACGAATACAGGCTGATGATGATGATGGAGACTGGTTGTCAGACTTTCGTGCCACTGACTCCTGTAATAGCAGTCAAAGATCTACAAATGACAGCCGGGACCAACGGCTTAACCTGCTTCCCAAGGCATGGAGGAAACTCGGTATGTAATGGGTGGTCACCCATCCACGGACCAACCTGGGCAAGCGCGAATAGAGATATAGAGTGAATGAACAGTATACAAGGTGCTGTTTTGCATTCTCGTCAAATTCAAGGAGGTAACTATGCCAATGACTCCCGGAATCAACAATAAAATGGGTAGGTAATTTTTTTAATCTTATTTAATTACGGAAATCGGTAAGTGTGAAACACCCGTGTTTTAAATTTGGCCCGTCTGGTCCTCGCCCTATAACCACGATTTCACACATACTTACAAACAATCGCAAACGTTTATCCGATAATTTCTTATTCCCAAAACCACATTTAAAGGGGTTTTTTTCTAAAATACTGACAAACTTAAACAACAAAAAAGCTGCGTTTATTAATAATTAAATAGGTACAGTAATTTAAATTGATTAATTATGTCTTTTGTGACAACCTCCTGAATTTTGACGAGGATACAAAACAACACCTTTTATGAATGGAAATTTTAACAAAATCATTATTTTCAGTTACAACAATCAATGCGAAGCCATCAAACAAAAGCAGACATTCTTTAGCACTAGAAAACTATTTGAATTCAAAGCCAGAACCAAGTCAAAACCATCAGAAGAACAGCCTAGTCCAGGCGTTAAGAATTCTGAATAAACAATACAATATTCCTATTTATATCATCACGACAAATAAACAAGATAAAAAGAAAAATAAACATAGTCAAAAACGAAATAAGCTGGTAGCTAGAACAAGTGGTTATATAAGCCGTATTAACCATAACTATAACAAGGCGATTTCTAATATTGCAGCCGAAGAAGTGAACAATATATTAAACCACAAGATTTTAGCTGTAGGTCAAGGTAAGTCATTCATTCCTTTTGAATATGAAAAATAATAACTGATTGTCTTTGTTTTTTTATTCATTCACCACGATGTCGTGAAGAAAGTTTTGAGTATGAATGTGGATGGGTATAAGAGTAGAGGAAGACCAAAGAAACGATGGGATGGACTGTGTGAAGGATGATATGGCAAGAAAGGTGGTGTCTGATGAAATGACGAGTAATACAGAAGTATGGAAGAAGAAGACATGCTGCGCCAACCCCAAATAAATTGGTTTAAGGGCAAGAGAATGGTAATGATTTACTTATTGCACGATGTATAAATAGTTACAGGCTAACCTTAAAACTAGTTCCAACCTGGCCGTCGAGGTCCGTCACGACGTTCCGGTCCTTGCCCTCCCCGACCCTCGCTCGAGCCAGCCCGCGATGCTGTGCCAGTACTGTTAAATCAGCCCCTAAATAATGATATCATTCAGATCCAGCCTGTCCCCATGCTGTCCTCCCCCAGCTGCTGTCCTCCCCCAGCGACGTCCTAAGCTGAGGCTCGTAACCCACAGGGGGTGCCCTTAGCGTGTAGTCGCTTAGTTTGTAAGTATTTTTATGCCCTGACTGGAGGAGGCCTTACACTCAAGGCACCCACAGGATAGTCCGGTTAAGCAGACGACAACCTCATAGGTTGAACTGCGAGATGACATTCATAAAAAAAAGCTTAAAACTAGTGAGCACATGAACCTGTCAGAGCGCAGCATGTTTACTTTAACAATTTCGGTGCTAAGTGCCTGGCATATGGGTTGAACAATGATTCTTTCGTGCGCCCACGACCCTCCTCCCGAGTCGTCGTTATACGTAGCTATATATGGCTTGTGCTTGTGCTGGTGCCCAGGACTCAAAATCCAAATCTAAGTACTAAGTAGGAAATGTTTTTGAAGTGAAACTTATTATGCGACTTCCAACAAGTGTAGTAAGTAAGCTACCATGGAGGGGGAATATTTTCTAAAACTCACTAAGGGATGGCAGTATTACAAGATTCGTGACTACGTAGTTCTACTAGGTACGCAAGATGGCGTGCAAACAGTCATGCATTCGACTCTTCGGTGTGACCAGCCTTCGCTCAATTTCCATGAGTAGAATAACCTCGATAAACTTATGTAATAAAAATAATGTCTGTTTGTTTCGGCTGATAGCTGATGTAATAAGGAGTAACTACTTCTATTTTAGAAAAATTCTAATTCCACGCGGACGAAGTCGGGGGCACAGCTAGTTTTTCATAAAAACCGGGCCCGAGACTCCTTTGAAAGTAAGAAGAAAGGAGTGTTTCCTTTGAATAATATGCCCTTAAAAACAGCCCTACTATCTAAAAGTATCTTCGGAATGTCTTCACGCAAATCAGCTTCGAGCAATTATGAGAAATTGAAATTACTTCTTGATAAATAGACCATATTATACAGTACATGAATTTTCGTCCGACAAACAAATTTTATGTTTTGATGCAAAATATAGATCTAGATATTGTTGGTCAAAGTTCCAACTCTTAATTTTTTTTTGAATAGTTTTGAAGGTTGCAAATTTACTTGAAATACGATGACCCGTTCAATATCCAATACATCAGCACAATGTTTTGAGTACGTTACATTGGGTTTTACCATTTTTTCGAAATTTTTTCACCAAAAAAAGGCGTTTCCATCAGTATTAATTTCCGCGTAGGGTCACTTAATTTGATGTACAGAATGCTTGGTTGACGGCAAAGTGAAGAGGTACGTTTACATATTGTTTTATACATTATCAATCGATTCAATTTCGTGGTATGCCTTTCTTGCAATTATTTTTTTGTAGTCATTTCCATTAAAACAACGCTGAAACACACGTTCGAACATTGTAAATATGAAGAAATTTAATTTATTGATTGTGTTTAGTTTTCTTGTATCAGGTAAGATTGGAGTTTTTGAAGTGAAACTTCTTATGCGACTTTCAACAAGCCTGCGTTAAACGTTTAACGCTACCATGGAATTGGTAAAATCAACATTTTCCCATTAAAATAAAGTTTGTTTTGGAATGATTGTTGATCTTGTTTTGTTTTTGAAAGTTCCACGTTCAAATTCTCTTCTTTCTTTTACTTCATATTTCGTTATAGGTTTTTGTTTTCATTTCCACATTGCGATGTTTCACTTCTTCCGCGCGGAGGGCCTCCACGCACTATTTTTTTTTTGCTGGCTTGCTCTGTCCCACTCCTGGGCAAAGGTCTCGCTCCACTCGTTCCAGTTCTGACGGAACCTGACATTATCTCAAATAGCACACCCACACTTTGCCAGTTTTTTTTTTTTTTTTTAAACTTTGCCCCACACTAGGAATTTCTCCTGTATCGTGGGTGCGTTTACAAACATTTAAACTCACATACACAAACAGCCAAACCCGGAACAACTATCTGTATGCCGTACAAATATTTGTTCCGTGCGGGGATCGAACCCGCGACACACAGCGCAGCAGTAGATCGCTAAACCACTTCGCCAACCGTGTCGTCGCCAATTATGTTTAAGTCCCATGTAGGCTAAGCAAATATTTCCGTGCAGAAATCGAACGCACGGCACGCAGTGCAGTAGCGAATCGCTCAGCCACTGCGCCCACCGTGCTGTCAAACGTCATCATCAAGCTCTCTACACACCGAAGCCAAACTCAATGACAGATGTCGAAAGTTCAAATTCCTTCGTAACCTAATGTCAATCCGTCTTACGAATTTTCCAGTTTTGAAACCCAAATTCAATGACACATCTGTCATTCAATGACATCTCATAAAGTTCAAATTCCTCCTCATCCTACGTGACTTGACGGTCACGTGTCCTGACGCGAGACCTGACGCGAGTTTAACATTTTTTTACCCATCACGAAAGTGTACAGTCAGCATCAAAAGTCGGTTAACACTTATAAATATTACACCAAGTTTTGTGCTGGTCAGTGTGATCTGATGTTATATTGTTTTGCGAATTTGTGTAACCATTGTTGAAAATATTGTTATGTCTTTTACTCCAGTCTGTTAATATGGATCGTTCTAAAACTAAGACGTCTTATAATTTTGGTTATGTAAAGCGACTTTTGCTGCTGACCGTACAAAGAGAAGAAGAAGTTTTCACTTCAAAAATCAAGATGGCGCGTTAGTTACGCCTATGGATGGCTTCACGCCAAAATAACCACGTGTAGGTATCTATACTAATAATATAAAACTGAAGAGTTTGTTTCTTTGGTTGATTTGAACACGCTTACCTCAGGAACAACTGGTTTGAATTGACAAAACCTTTCCTTTTGGTTAGTCCATTTATCGATGAAGGTCTTGCTATAGGTATTACCTACATTACGCTACGACCAACAGAAGTGGCGGCGCATCAATGAATTTTTTTGCAAAAACGGCGAAAATTACACGCTGACGAAGTTGCGTGGGTCAGAAAGTCTAACAATAAAAATAAAATTGAAGTGTCTATTTGTAATATTAAAATAACCGCTTTTTACTACATGCATATGAATGCAACTTTTTTTTTTTTTCAATTTTCGTGAGTTTGTCTGTTTGTTCCGGCTAATCTCTGGAACGGCTGGACCGATTTTGACGGGACTTTCACTGGCAGATAGCCGATGTAATAAGGATTAACTTCCATCACTACAACTTTACTTTTTAAATCCCACGCGGACGAAGACGCGGGCACAAATAGTATTAAATAAATTATTGTTTTTTTTTTTCAGTGTTACCATCAAAATCAGAATCTTTGGCGTTACCGCGATCATCTATAAATCACAAATCGATACAGAACTACTTACAATCACCATTACAAATGAGAGGACGGACTACAAAGAATGAAAAATACGAAAACACAAATGTACGGAAATCTTACGCTCAAGAAATTCCAGTTTATTTCCTAATCGGATCAAAATCAGGAGCTAGAACTCTCAAGGATAGTTCGCCGTTGTTAGAAAATTTATTTAATGATAAAGGAATGATTTACATAACAAATCCTAAGACGGATAGATACGAACACCCTATCATTTCAATCGTCGATAACATTGATCGCAGAAGCTCGACAGCCAATAAACTTTCCGGAAAAAATATACGGGCTTTAAGAACTTACGTTAATCTAGAACTAAATAAGCAGCTTCTCGATAAACAGAATGTTTCAAGACGTTTAATTGAGAAATACGACAAAGAATACAATTTCAATGATTTGGTTTTGTAAATATTTTTATTTTGTGATCTTAGACCAACGCCTTAAGGCCGAAACACACTTACGTGTCGTGGCGTGTCGTGACGCGCCAGAAGCATTCGGTTTCATACATCGCATCGTTGCGACACGACACGCCATGCTAATATGTCCCTAACCATATTAAATGTATGAAACCGATTTGCTTCTGGCGCGTCACGACACGCCACGACACGTAAGTATGTTTCCGTCTTTATACATTTAAGAGCGGGATCGCCCCGAATTACGCACAGTCAGAACGAAAGCGACCGAACTCAAAATTACGGTAAATTGCGTTAAACACATATAATTAATCCTAGTAACATGGGCTTTCGTCTAGTAAGTCAGAAATCGACGATAACGTACTTACTAGAAAAGACCGAAAAAAAAAATTTGAATCCCTCCGCGCGGAAGTAGTGAAACTTCGTAATACTAGACGCATGCGTTCGCGTGCCACGCATTCACTCTGGCTCTGTCTCTTTCTATCCCCCCTCCATGGTAGCGTTAAACGTTTAACGCAAGCTTGTTGGAAGTCGCTTATATGAAGTTTCACTTCAAAAACATTTCATCGCATATTTTATTGGAAACTCTTAAGACACGAAACAAAATTTTGTTATTTCCCACAAAATGCAACTTTCGTGTTAGGTCACTTTTGTTCTCAACGTGTGTAAAATGTGGCTGATGTTAGTGTGTGGTCCAAGATTAATGAGCGGAGCGATCCGCTCTTGAATGTAAGGCGGTGGTCCAAGTTTATACCACAGGTTTTATAAATTAAAAGTCTTGTAGTAATTTATTGGTAATTTTTCTTATATTGTTCGGTATAAAATTGACTAACCTCTCTTTTATTTAAATCATTCCCCTGTAGCATATATTTTTTACACGACTGCCCAATAAAAAGAGTGTTACGTTTTCAGGGAGTATGCATGTTTGTTTGTGAGCTTTATTCCACCATAACTTAGATAGATAGATCATTTATTCAGTGCACACAAAACAACACACAGAATCACAATTAAATGACACAGATTACATTAATATACCTATATAAAAACAAGGTGCCAATATACAAAAAGAAAAAAAAATATATAATTACACTTTAACATATTAACACTTTCAGTAAATAATACTGTCAGCGCCCATAACACCGACCAACCCGCATTGGGTCCGCGTGATAAATTACAGAAAACTCGAGGTTTAAATTAGTCCTAACAGTCGAAACACCATGGCATGATTATCCTATCTTGCTGATAGGTCAATTTGTGAAGCAAAGTAAAATAATTCTGAAGGATACGCCCGGTGTCACTACCGCGAGGATCGTCCGGAGGACACGGACCAGGCGAAGCACACCATAGAGCTCTGCTCTGCCTGGTCTCAGCACCCCCGTGGTCTCGTAGCGGCGATGAGGTAAAAAAAAAACAATAACACACAACAATTCGCACTAAGCGTTTTCAAACGTCTTTCATAATGCGCACAGCAAAGGAGTGGAACTCTCTGCCTGCGTCTGTGTTTCCGAACGCTTACAACCCTAATCTCTTCAAAGTTAAAGTGAACAGGCTTCTTCTGGGTAAGCTCGTACCATCGTTGACTTTGTCTCTGTCATCTCTGACCTAGACTAAAGTCAAGAGCAAACCCTTCGCAAATCAGAAAAAAGAAACTTCCAATAGATTCAGAGACTCTTGCGTCTATTTGAGCCGTTTGGGGTTGAAACACTTGGGCCACGGGGCCCAAGTGTCCACCATGTGTTTCCAGATATCGCCAAGCGGTTGGTCGTTGGATTAATCCATTTTACCATTGATCGATGGCATCGATTGACGATCGATCGATTGGTGTGGTAATAACCTAAGTTGATACGTTAAGCAATCTGTTACCTTTTACTAACAATTGCTGTCATCACTTTCCTGTGGGTCATAACAAGGAAATACTGCACTCTGCTCAAGAAGCGATTTCCAAGGAGGAAAAATAGATACATGAGGACATTGAACTTCAACCAATGGGACTTCGACAGCAGACTGCCAGAGAAGAGAACCAGCAGGCGCCCACTGACGACTGCAAAGTTCAACCTCAAGGGCACCGAGACAACATTGCCTTTACTTTTGATTGATTGTTTACCTATTTACTTTTACTTTAATGTTTGACTTTGTACAGGCGTTTATTTCTTTCTCTCTCTTTACTCATCTTAGCTTCTTTATGGGGTTGCCTATATGTACGGTCTCATCGCCGTACATTTTTCTGCTTACTTGTTTTACTCATTTTCCAGTGTGGGCAAGAGATGGCGATTCTGTATAGCTCTGTCTCTTTCCCACACAGGAATAAGAGTAAAACAATACTGCTTTAAGACGTCATGGTAGGCCAGCAGTTATACCAAGGGGTGTCGTTATTCTTCTTCTTAGTCGTTACGCTCTTGACAGAGCGGTCGTGGTCGTCATGAAGTGTTGCTACTATTTGCGGCAGATGTAATACGCCTCACAATGTCCCGCCACCTCGCCCGCTCAGAAGTCATCCGGGTACATTCGTGCACGGGACCGCCCACAGCAGACTTGATCTGGTCGGTCCAACGCATGGGAGACCTTCCACGCGGTCTAGTGCCTTCCACTTTTCCTTGGACGACTAACCGCTCTACGGAATGACTGTTTCGCCTTGAAACGTGTCCGAAGAAAGTGAGTATTCGGGACTGTACTATTGTGGAGAGACGCTGCCTGATGTGAAGTTCTTGGAGTATCGAGACGTTTCGTCGTTATTACCCAGTACTAACTGGATTGTGGAAGTCACTGCAGACGCTCCATGTAGGATTCTGGTGTTTAAATGGACTCATCTGCATGGTTCTCATCCTCTTTATATATATGATCTGACCTAGATTCTATCTGGACTTGGAGACTGTTTGTTACGATATAAAAAAAAAAAACAATTTGTGACCCACGGCTGCGTCAGCTAGGCTCCGTTCACGCGTCCATAACATTACTGTATGAATTAATAGTTGGTATCAATACTCTTCGAAAGCTTCACGTTTCCGTTAAGTAAGCATACCCAAATCCACCACAAAACTAGGACTACGGAAGTCCAGATAAACTGCATCCAACCCTCAACATACCATTATTCTATGTACAAGTATTGTTAACAAATCAAGGGTGTCTAAAGGTATAATATTTTAGAAAAGCGGCCAAAGCCAGGCCCAATCATTAATATGCGATCCTATTTAACTTTTTATTCGACAAATTATAACCTCATGTGTAAAATTAAAACATGGTTTTAAAGAAAATAAGAAATAAGATTTTTAATTACATACACTGTGACGTTTCGAAGTAACCTAATTATCGTAAAGCCTTATTTATGAGTGGACCATCTGCCTAGCCTTTTCAGAACTATGTTGTGGTCAGGAGGTTGTACGGTGACCGGAGAGGTGGGCCGAGAGGCCACGGGAGAGAGGACCAAAGGGAGCGCGATGATCTTTTTGGCCGTGGCGGCCTGCGAGGTTTTGTTCTTCTTTCTGTTGCCCATTCCGACGACTAGACAATTACTGTCTTCTGAGAACGAGGAGGCAGAGCACGAGTCAATTGCTGTTTCTGAATCGGAGACTAGTACTGTCGTGTCCATTTTCTCGGAAGTGGGAACAATGGGCGTGGGCGCAGGTGCGGAACGATCTTTTGTTACCGAAACAATGGATTTTGAAACAATAGGTTTCGGTTTCGCAGGAATCGTGGTGGCTATGTTTGGCGGAAAGCCTTTATCGGCAGGCGGCAGCGACAAAGCGCTGTCGAGCTCGTCACTGAAGTCAGCGACGGCAGTGTTGTTTTGCTGCATAGCAGCGACATCGGGGCCATATTCCTTCCTGAAATCTGGGTCATTCAGGAGAACGCGTTTGTAAAACTCCTAAAGGAGTCGAGGGCCATATTATCAGCTAAAAGTTAGCGGACATTTGAGTGAAGCTCACGCCTAACAACCTAACTCCCCGGGTGAGTGGCCTCTCTGTCGGGTGTGGACAGGGAGGTGTGTACGTGTACCTCTACTGGTCTGCCCTAAGCTTGTAAACCTGTCGGCAGTCTTATTGTGCGACAGGGCCCCCAAGGGGCCTCTAGTGCGAAGGGGTAGACACTCCTGTAGCGACCACAAAAAGCAACATACTACAAAAAGTACTACAGCGCCATCTATGATACGACGGAGGAACTAACATCAATTTCCTATAAGTCGCAAGCATCAGTATATATAGAGAAACCCGATAACAACTATCGGGCAGTTGCCCGCCAGACAACACCTGTCTGGCCGGAGGATCCTCCCTTTTCTATGGAATATCGAGGAAGTTTACACCCTGTTCCTCATACCCCTAAACTGGTGACCCCGAAATGGATGTCAGCGCAGCCTTCGAGCAACGTGACGTCATCATCATCATCACTTCCTCCAGCTTTCGAGCAGCGAGTCTCACAGCCAGCCAACTTCAACAGGGTAAACCTGACCACCAGCATGCAGCGGCAGTGCATTCCTGGTCAGCACCCTCATCAAGCGACATACCCCTAAACTCCCAACTGGCACTAGGTGACTGCTGTGAAGGAAGTCAGATTGACCTAGTGTTTCTTGACCAGGCTTGACTAGGGTAGTCCCCAAGGCCAAGACACTGGCTCCCGGTGCCAATGGGAATGGGTGCCGGGCCGTGAAGGGGTTTGACGGGTAGGATTGGATCTCCACTTGGTTTCGTTGGCACCGTAAGGTTTCCACCAAGAATCTCGAAACTGAGGACTTTGCCCCGAGGGGGCAAATACGATTTTAGACAGATTATATCCGAAAAGAAATAGATGAACAGGTGCTGTCTTGAAAAAGACAGCAACAGTTCGGGGGTGCAGTCGAGAGACTACTGATAACGTCATGACACTGGGACGCGACGAACCGATGACACACACTGATAGCCAGCAGGAATGCGAGCAGGTAGCGGCACGTCCGTACGCGGCGGCGGTCAGGTGGCGAATCTTTTTGTCACAGCATTCGAATATAAATCCTACTATATAGTAGGATTTGATTTTGACTTACAAAATTGACCTATTGGCACATGCCAATAGGTCAATTTTGTAAGTCAAAATCAAAAAAATATTCTTTAATAAAGTAAAAAAACAACACCAGCTAAAGTTGCACACGACATATAATTATTCGTAATCTTTTGAAAATATATCGATAATCCAACACCACCAGCGATTGCATTTTATCTTAGTCCTAGGAGGTTTGGGCTTTTGAAGCTTGCGGGTAGAGGGCTTAGTCTTGGTTTTTTTCCGCTCATGCGAATTTAAATCGTCGAAATATATTTTTTCGTTTGACGGATCACTTTTGCTAGATTCATCCTCCTCTTGTTCTGGTGGGATTGTCTGGAACTGCGGTCTAGCGTGCATGTTTTTATGACTTTTATAAAACTCATTAAGCCGTCTCATCTTGTTTGTATCGAAAGCATTTGCAGATTCTGCTCCTTCTTTTAATTTACGCCAAGTATTGTCAGCCAGTGTAGCTGAAAAGAAAATGTTTAAATGAGGTAGGAACTAGATACTTATAACTAAACAACAGCTGCACAGATAGGCTTGCCGAGTCTGCGAACCTATTCTATTAATGAGTTTCCACCAGAACTCTTCAACTTCGACGTCGTTAACTGTATCTTCGGGCCGGTCGAAGAGTACGTGCAATTCCAGAGCAAGACAGGCAGTGGAACCTCGTTTGTGTAGCTCCGCAGTCACACATTGTTACCTCAGATACCTCCATCGTGGTTCTCTATTGTGTCAACTAACGTTTTTTATCCATAATTTAAAGTGCTATAACATTATTTGTCCTAATCATCATTTGTCCGAATGATAACTCACCCGAACTTAATATCACATAATATCACATGCCATAAAATTGAAATCCCTAAATATAATATGTTCTAAATCCGTTTGTCAAAAAATATTATATAAATATTACGATCAATATATATTACTTACAAAACATATAAAAAAACGATTTCAATAAAAGTTATAATTACTAAATTCAAATTAGATAATGTTTATTTATAATAATAATATTCTTAGAAAAAATTTGTATAACAATAATTGACAAAACTGAAAATGTAATTTTTTGAAGGCTACTAATATAAAATTTGCTTAGAATCTGTTTACGAATTAAAATTAGTCATAGTAATGAAAACTAAATTATCTAATAATTATTTTATACGTTTAAGTATCATTTTGTTATAATTAAAAAATATCAGATTTTGCATTATATTTTTTTTTTATACAAAAATAAATATATTACTTTATGTACCCAATAAAGCAGTCGAACATTTGATTTTTGTAAGCAAGCATGCGGCATGCAAGCAAGAATGCAGCAGGCATGGTTTCTGTCACGATTCCGGCGCTGCGGGGTCCGGCGGTCCCACGCGATTTTAAATTGCACTAGGGGTAGAGCAGACAAGACTGCGTGGAGTCGGATTTACAGCGATTCCTTTCTGTCACTAAAACTAATTTTTAGCAAATGTTTTCGGACAAAAAAATATTATTAATGAACATTCGGAAAAATACACAATATTTAACACACTACTTAGGACATATGACTTAAGGACCTTAAGTCATATGTAACCTAAAGTTTAGGCCATGTAAAATTAGGAGATTCAATTATTATAGTACTCGATATATTATGACAGAAAACTTTAGAAGTAAAGATAATTATGTTAAACAAAATTGCATTTATTGTAAAATGTTTTGTTTTATTAAAACAATTATTTCACGATCGTTGTTTTGTTTTTTCGTCCTAGAGAAAGATATTAGAGCCACTCATGGCCATGTGTAATACCTTTTCAGAATCCCTATTAAATGCGCCAAAACTTGTAATACAGGGTCACTTTTCGGTACAGTATTTTTTTTCACAGGTGGTCCGAAACTCCGAAGTAAATAAAAAGTTATGATTGATGAAAAAATGTTTTCGTAAAACTTAATTTTATTTTCAACACACCCAATAAAAAACCATAAATAGCAAGTCTAACGAAAGGACTCATCAGTATCAATCTAGTGAAAATTATAAAAAAGATACAGGATGTACAGTTTTCGAATTTTAATAAGAATTAGTAAAAAAAGTAAATTTTCTACTAAACAAAATAAATTATAACTCTGCAGGGGTTGACCTTAAGGACCTCCCGTAGAACAATTTTTTGCAGGTGATGACCCCATCTAACCCCTCGTTGCGTTTGATCCACGACTTTTTGGCCACCCTGTATATGCGTCAACATCCAAACACAAAACTTCAACTGAATGAAAAATCATATTACCTGCGATGGTTACCAGAAAAAATATGACTAATGTTTTCTTCATTTTTATTTGTGTTTGTGAGGATTAGCTTTTCTTTGAAAAAATATCGTCTTCTCCAGAAACTTGCACACCTGCAGCAACAAATTTACAGTAAAATAGGTGAGCATGCATGTGGCATGTCATGTGCCACATGCATGCTATGCCACAAGAACCTAGCATTAACGCTGGCAGCGTTGCCTCGTTGCATGGCTATGCTGATAGAATCATCTTTGGAGACGAAATAGTTCAGTTCTCTAGTCACCAAAAGAGTCGACCAACCCCTTGCCGATAACCCGAAATTTTGGCCCTAGTTTTTCAACCCCAAACGGCGCAAACACATAGCCACTAATGAAGCTCCGTTTGAGGTGGGCACTTGTACACACACCAGCTCAACCTACTATGCTAGGAAGATGGGATGGCACAAGGGTTTCGACACAAGTTGCATTTCACACTAAACTTCTTCCCAACTTCCATGGCATAGTGGTCCATACCATCTGGTCTCTTTCCATCAGCATGGGCAAAACATTGGTTTCTAAATTGACAGGAAAAAACAGGATGGATGATGTCATTAGTGCTAGGGCGCTATCCGACCCGCACTCTTGTTGCTGGAAAGGCCATGGTGTCCGAGGCAGTCGACTACTTCACCACAATGAAATCAAACCGAGGACCTAATGCTCAGCAGTAGCATGTGCGACCGCTAGGCCAACAAGCCTGGCCATTACACTTGGTCGTTCTGCCGGATCCGATGACTAGTGTAGTGAATGCATCGGGTTCCCAAGTTCGAGTAAAGTCTTTCAAACACCCGACTATGGGCTAATGACCGAGTGTAATTGTGCCATAATGGCCTCAAAATACTTACCTAATTGTCACGATCGAGATAGAACTCAAAGGTTGTTGCTGGGGAGTCTGTTCCGCCACTTCTCCCCGTCTAGAATACTAAGAATTGGCACAGGGCGAGAGCGTATTGGTAGAACTGCCTTATATCATTTTTGATGTTTTGAATTTAGGTTGAATAAAGAAAATAAGTATTTAATAGTCACGTACTTATTGCTGACTGTTCTCGTGTATGCTTGAGAAATTTATGTTCTTGCTTTTACCTCGTCTATAATTATATTTTAATTAGGTACATATCTGAGCAAATCTGATTATTGTCGGTTTGTTTTCGCTTCCAGTGCAAGGAAGTTGCTAATAAAAGTTTTTTTATTTTGTGTTGTGTGTATTTTTAGTTTATTTTTTATTTTTTGTTGAGCTGCAAGTGCCAAATAAATATTTTTAATTTTTTTTCAATATCAACAGCCATAAGGGTCGACCTTCAAGCTTTAGCGGCACTTACCTGGGTCGGTCCGTGGATGGGTGGCCATCCATTACATACCGAGTTTCCTCCGTGCCTCGGAAAGCACGTCAAGCCGTTAGGCCCGGCTGTCATTTTTTTGATCTTTGACAGTCGTTACAGGTAGTCAGTGACCCGAATCTCTGACAACCATTCGTACCAAGGGGTATCGTATTACCCAGTACAAACTGGGTTGTGGAGGTCAGTAATGCAGTCGCTGCGTTGGAAAAAGCTATGCAGGTGATGACGATGCTAGGAAGTGTTAGTAGTGGTAGCTGCCCCGACTTGTTACCCAGGCAACCACTTTCTTTACATTTTTATCAGCCAGTACTGTCTAGCTGCTGGGCAAAGGCCTCCCCCAATTCCTTCCATGAGCTCTTTTCCCGTGCCTCCTCGAACAAGCCCTCGCGTAGCGCGTCCAGCCCGTCTCGCCACCTCTTTCTTCCAATTTTGATTAGTGTAGGTAATTTATTTTATCACCTCTGCTCTCGATTACGGTGAAGGAAAACATCGTCATCCTGTACCTCTGTCCTATACGAATTGTGTGTGTTTTATGAAAAGGTGTTGGAAGATTTTTGTTTAAAGCGTGGCATGCTTAGATCACCCATTTAATTTAATTATCAATACAGCGTCCATGCATAAAACCTGTAAGAATTAATAGCTGATATCAATACAAATATGTTTTATGGTACAAACCTCTTCGAAAGCGTCAAGTTTCCGCGACATAAGCTATCAAGTATTATTTTGTGAAGGTAGGTATAACATAAAAAAATATTGGCGAGAGCCAGACGAAATCATCAATATAGGAATCCCATTAATATTTTAATTTGACAGATTATAACCTCATATGTTTAATTAAAACATGGATTTAATGAAATTAAGAATATTTTTTTAAATTATTTTCATTGTGATGTTTTGTAGTAACATACTGACCGATTAAAATTATAAAAAAAAAATTGCTTCGACAAACTTGAATTGCTTTTGCAGGTAATTTTACATACATGCTGTTAGATACCCACGAGACGGTTATTCGCCGGAGCTAAGCCAAACCGGGTCTAGGTTGCACACAAGGCCGGGCTACCGCCGACTCACGGCGCAACCGGGCACAGTGCTCGCCGCGTCTACGCCCGGCGCGCAATTAAGTATGGCAGTGTTTGAGCGCAGAGGAGCTCGTGGCTAAATAATAACAGCCGCTCGGGTCGATCTTTAAGGTTAAGCCGTGCTTGCCGAGGTTGGTCCGTGGATTGGTGACCATAATTACATACCGAGTTTCCTCCGTGCCCCGGAAAGCACGTTAAGCCGTTGGTCCCGGCTGTCATTTGTAGATCTTTGACAGTCGTTACGAGTAGTCAGAAGCCAAAAAGTCTGACATCCAGTCTTACGAAGGGGTATCGTATTACCTAGTTACTGGGTTGTGGAGGTCAGATAGGCAGTCGCTTCATGTAAAATACTGGTACTCAGCTGCATCCGGTTAGACTAGAAGCCGACCGCAAGATAGTTTGGGAAAAGGCTAGGCAGATGATAAGTGTTTGAGCGCATAAACACGACACCGGACCTACGCCCGGCGCATGCCGACTACCTACGCGAACCGCATATAATTGAGATCAACCACGACACGACATATTAATTAATTTGGTAGAAGAGAGGCCAATGTTGTGGGACAAGACTGCGGAAATTTATATAAACAAATGTCGTCGATGATTCATGCGTTGCTTCTGAATGAGCGTATGAAATGCACCATAATCTTCTCTTTCTGTTAACATGGGATGTACCCATTATCGTCCTTGTATTTATTTGTCGTCTTTTTTTTACTTTTTATACATTTACCACGCAATAATACACTTTCTCTTTTTAACACTAAACATTTTGTACGTCCACAATTCAAAGAATAAAAAGAGCGAATGAAGGCGGCACCTCCATGAAACCGGGTCGTGCACAAACCGTCTTGTGTGGAGGCTCGGACGGTTTCTAGCCGGCCGCGGCGCGGCGCCGGCAAACACCGGACCGTGTTAAAACGGTCTCGTGGGCATGAGCCCTGATAGTTGCGTGCCGTACTTTAAGAAATATAAAGTAGGTACTTAGTTTACCATGCCTGTGTATACATTTTAGGAGAAGCTGTTTTTGTCAAAACAAATCCACACAGATTTAAAAGATTAGATGAAGTGGTCTCGCGTAATAGGCGCGACAACAGCAGGATATGCTCTCATACGGCGAGAACCACCCTCATGCGCAAAAGTGTCTTATGTATGGCTCCTACCATATTCAATAAATTACCAAAAAGTTAGAGAGAACTACCCTTGTCGCTTTTCAAAAATAAGCTCAATTTTTTTTTTGTTAGTAAAGTGTATTATAATGTTATAGATTTTTTAAATGAAAAGGACATTTCTGTTCCTACTTCTAATATACATACCTAATTAAGAATAGCAATTGAATAATGTGAATATTAAATTAATTGGCTTTTGAATGATTCTATTTGACTGCATAATAATGAATATTTTGGACATAATTTAGTCTATTTTGACTATAATATACTTCTACTATAATATCTGGACATCAATTATTATTTATTTGTTTTGTATTTTGTAATGAAATTTAGAATAACTAATGTAAAATGCAATTAAATGTAATTTTTTATACCTACAAAATTTGTACGCCATTATTGGCAAAACATGGACGCACTCAACTTCTATTAATTCAATACCTTGCATGTCTGTATGTCTACCATGAGTTTTAACAAACTATACTCGCTAGCGTCTGTAGTTAAAAAATGCATGAAAACTTTTACAGCGCCTCTAGCGGATAGTTGGGTACTAAAATGCGCAGTATGAGTCACTATAGTTATCTATCCTACGTCACCGTGTAGTAAACTATACTACCGCGACTGCAAGTTTGGGCTTCATTTGCTTAGAATTTGGTAGTAAGCACCAACACAGCTTATGGTACCATTGAAAAAGCTAACTATAGTATTTGCGTATTGACGGAACTATTGCAGTTACGTCAAGTGATCTAACTATGACAACTCATGGTAGACGTACTGATTAGTCAGTTTATGTAAACGCATTTTTGACAAATAAACTATCTTTATCTTTATCGAAAAAAAATATTATTCATTTATTTCAGACGTATCTGCATTTATAAAACTTCCGGTGAAAGTTGGATAAAGCCAAGAATTCAGTGGTAAACCATCTGCCTCACGTGTTCACAACTACGTATGTGGTGGTAATAATATAGGTTACCCAAAATAATGAGTATTATGTAGTTTTTTTTTTTTTTTAATATTAAACACAATCATCCGTTTTTAATTTTTCGCTACATTCTGTATTTAGCGAAAAATTCAAAAACTTTTAAAATTTCATACATGTCCGAGACACTTCAGCTGAAACAGCAGTACTATGGAATCAGTAATACAATTAGAATTCTGGATTTACTAAGATCATACCTGGAAGATAGACAGGTTAAATTTCAGGTAAACAAGTTAACCTCATTAGGGTCTGAAATGATAATGGGTGTTCGTCAAGGTTCAATTTTGGGTCCATGTCTCTTCTTAGTTCATAGAAGTGATTTGTTTGTTTTTTTAAAAACGTTGCCCCACACTAGGAATTTCTCCTGTATCGTGGGTGCGTTTACAAACATTTAAACTCACATACACAAACAGCCAGACCCGGAACAACTATCTGTAGGCCATACAAATATTTGTTCCGTGCGGGTATCGAACCCGCGACACGCAGCGCAGCAGTCGATCGCTCAGCCACTGCGCTAAAGTGATGGAAGTAGATTGAATATAATGGAATGGGAAATATATTCAATTCAATTTCCGTATTTAACGTTAAAAAATCCTTTTAACGGGCTAATTGAAATAAACGACGTGACTAAACCTATCAAATTTGAAGTGGGGGCTACAATTTTTAAGTTCGGTACCTTTGGAAATATATAATCGTTGCGGCGCGCGGCGTCAATGACAACAACGCGCACTAGGCTGGCGTGGCGGATTACAGCCAAATCGAGGTTTATATGAATTCCAGCAGTCGAGTCAAAATAGGTTAATTTTGTAAGTCATAGTAGAGTAATCCTTTAATGAGGTAAAAAAAACAACACCAGGTAAAGTTACACACGACATATAATTATTAGTAAAAACTCTTATCCGTTTGAAAAGATATTGATAAACCAACAATACCAGCGATTGCATTTTATCTTAGTCATAGGTTTGGGCTTTTTAGGCTTACTCTTAGGTTTAGTCTTCGGTTTAGTCTTAGTGGAAGTTCTTTCCCGCTCATGCGAATTAAAATCGCCGAAATCTATTTTGTCCTTTTCCGTTGGCGGTTCACTTTTGCTAGATTCATCCTCTTCTTGATTAAGACTTTTATAAAACTCCTTGAGCCGTCTCATGTTGTTTGTATCAAAAGCATTATCAGATTCTGCTCCTTTTTTTAATTTACGCCTATTGTTGTCAGGCAGTGTAGCTGAAAAGAAAATGTTTAATTGGTATTGGTAGGTATTAGATACTTTTAGGATCTCTTGGCAAACTACCAACAGCTGCACAGATAAGCTTGCCGAGGTCCGCGAAACTATTCTATTAATGAGTTTCCACCAGAACTCTTCTACATCGACGTCGTTAGCTGTACCTTCGGGCCAGTTAAAGAGTACGTGCAATTCCAGAGCACGACAGGCAGTGGAACCTCGTTTGTGTAGCTCCGCAGTCACCTCGGAATACTTCCATCGTAGTTAGTAGTACCTCTAGGCTCCGTAATCGGCTTAGTGATTTATTTTTATATCCGTCCACATCCAAACACAAAACTTCAACTGAATGAAAAATCATATTACCTGCGATGGTTACCAGAAAAAATATGACTAATGTTTTCTTCATTTTTATTTGAGTTTGTGAGGATCAGCTTTTCTTCAAAAAGATATCGTTTCTCCAAAAACTTGAAGACCTGCAGTAACAAATTTACAGTAAAATAGGTAAGCATACGTATGGCATGTCATGGGCCACATGCATGCTATGCCACAAGCAACTAGTTTTGTTATATATAACTACAATAACTAGTTAGAGCATTAACCCTGGCAGCATTGACTCGTTGGACGGCAATGCTGATTCTTTGGCCACGAAATAGTTCAGTTCTTTAGTCACCTGAAGAGTCCCAACTCCATTTGTCTCTAGGGTTCAACCCCATACGGCGCAAACACATGGCCACTAATTATGGTAAAGATGGGATGGCACAAGGGTTTCGACAAGGGTTGTTGCTGGGGAGTCTGTTCCGCCACTTCTCTCTAGCTAGAACACCAGAAAGATGCGTAGGGCGAGAGCGTATTGGAAGGAATGCCTTATGTAATTAGTTTTGATGTTCTGAAATTTGTGATGCATCAGCTTAATATGATTTTTTGATTTGGTTTTGGAGAAGTAGCAAGACAAATTATTTTTCTTTGTTACACACAAAATTAAAATATATACACACAAATAATTGATTGAATTTGACCCAAGGGCTGGGTTTTACTTTGGCCAGAGGCTAAGAATTGCCATACAACGTGGCAACGCCGCCAGTCTCTTGGGCACGTTACCAGTTGACAGCGTTGAGGAGGAGTATTTCGACGCCCTTTTATAATTTGTTGTTATTTTAGTTTTAAAAATAATATTAATTTGTAAAATATAATAAATACAATTTTAGTATAAAGCTTATGTAAGTACAACGTGCACAACTTGTTTTGAAATAAGGATTTTTATAGAAAATAACTATTTAATAGTCACGTACTTATTACTGACGGTTCGCGTGTATGTTTGAGCAATTTATGTTCTCGCTTTTACCTCGTCTATAATTATATTTTAATTAGGTACCTACTTGAGCAAATCTGATTATTGCCGGTTTGTTCTCTTTTCCAGTGCAACGAAGTTGATAAAAAAAGATTTTTTATTTTGTGTTGTGTGTATTTAAGTTTTTTATATTTTGGTGAGCTGCAAGTGCCAAAACTTTTTATTTTTTTTATTTTTCAATAATTACAGCCGCAAGGGTCGACTTTAAGGTTTAGCGGCACTTGCCTGGGTCGGTCCGTGGATGGGTGACCATCCATTACATAGCGAGTTGCCTCCGTGCCTCGGAATGGTCCCCGCTATCATTTTTTAGGTCTTTGACAGTCGTTACAGGTAATCAGTGGCCCGCAACTCTGACAACCAGTCGTACCAAGGGGTATCGTATTACCCAGTACGAACTGGGTTGTGGAGGTCAGATAGGTAGTCGCTGCGTGGGAAAAGGCCATGGAGGTGATGACGATGCTAGGAAGTCTTAGTAGTGGTAGCTGCCCCGACTTGTTACCCAGGCAACCACTTACTTTACTTTTTTATCAGCCAGTACTGTCTAGCTGTTGGGCAAAGGCCTCCCCCAATTCCTTGCATGAGCTCTTTTCCCGTGCCTCCTTGAACAAGCCCTCGCGTAACGCGTCCAGACCGTCTCGCCACCTTTTTCTTTCACTTTACTTAGTGTAGGTAATTTATTTCATCACCTCTGCTCTCGATTACGGTGAAGGAAAACATCGTCATCCTGTACCTCTGTCCTATAAAAATTGTGTGTGTTTTATGAAAAGGTGTTAGAAGATTTTTGTTTAAAGCGTGGCATGCCTAACTTCCGCCATTTTATTTTACTGTCAATAAAGCGTCCATGCATAAAACCTGTAAGAATTAATAGCTGATATCAATACTAAGTTTTATGGTACAAAACTCTTCGAAAGCACAAAAAAAATACTGGCGAAAGTTAGGCGAAATCATCAATATAGGAATCCTATTAATATTTTAATTCGACAGAAATTATAACCTCATGTGTAAAATTAAAACATGGATTTAAGGAAATTAAGAAATTAGATTTTTAAAGTACATTGTGAGGTTTTGTAGTAACAATGATCGAAAAATATTATTATTCATTTATTTCAGACGTATCTGCATTCATAAAACTTTCGGTCAAAGTTGGATAAAGCCAAGAATTCAGTGGTAAACCATCTGCCTCACGTGTTCACAACTACATATGTGATGGTAATAATATAGGTTACCCAAAATAATGAGTATTATGCCGAGTTTTTTTTTATATTAAACACAATCGTAAGTTTGTAATTTCTCGCAACATAATGTATGTAGCGAAAAATTCAAAAACTTTTAAAATTTCACACATGTATGAAACACTTCAGCTGAAACAGCAGTACTATGGAATCAGTAATACAATTAGAATTCTGAATTTACTAAGATCATACCTGAAAGATAGACAGGTTAAAGTTCAGGTAAACAAGTTAACCTCATTAGGGTCTGAAATGATAATGGGTGTTCGTCAAGGTTCAATTTTGGGTCCATGTCTCTTCTTAGTTCATAGAAGAGATTTGTTTTTTTTTTTTTTTTTAACTTTGCCCCACACTAGGAATTTCTCCTGTATCGTGGGCGCGTTTACAAACATTTAAACTCACATACACAAACAGCCAGACCCGGAACAACTATCTGTAGGCCATACAAATATTTGTTCCGTGCGGGGATCGAACCCGCGACACGCAGCGCAGCAGTCGATCGCTCAGCCACTGCGCTAAAGTGATGGAAGTAGATTGAATATAATGGAATGGGAAATATATTCAATTCAATTTCCGTATCGTACCGTAACGTTAAAAAATCCTTTTAACGGGCTAATTGAAATAAACGACGTGACTAAACCTATCAAATTTGAGGTGGGGGCTACATTTTTTAAGCTCGGTACCTTTGGAAATAATCGTTGCGGCGCGCGGCGTCAATGACAACCACGCGCACTAGGCTGGCGTGGCGGATTACAGCCAAATCGAGGTTTATATGAGTCCCAGCAGTCGAGTCGAAATAGGTTAATTTTGTAAGTCATAGTAGAATAATCCTTTAATGAGGTAAAAAAAACAACACCAGCTAAAGTTACACACGACATATAATTATTAGTAAAACTCTTATCCGTTTGAAAAGATATTGACAAACCAACAATACCAGCGATTGCATTTTATCTTAGTCTTAGGTTTGGGCTTTTTAGGCTTAGTCTTAGGTTTAGTCTTCGGTTTAGTCTTAGTCGAAGTTCTTTCCCGCTCATGCGAATTAAAATCGCCGAAATCTATTTTATCCTTTTCCGTTGGCGGTTCACTTTTGCTAGATTCATCCTCTTCTTGATTAAGACTTTTATAAAACTCCTTGAGCCGTCTTATGTTGTTTGTATCAAAAGCATTATCAGATTCTGCTCCTTTTTTTAATTTACGCCTATTATTGTCAGGCAGTGTAGCTGAAAAGAAAATGTTTAATTGGTATTGGTAGGTATTAGATACTTTTAGGATCTCTTGGCAAACTACCAACAGCTGCACAGATAAGCTTGCCGAGGTCCGCGAAACTATTCTATTAATGAGTTTCCACCAGAACTCTTCTACATCGACGTCGTTAGCTGTACCTTCGGGCCAGTTGAAGAGTACGTGCAATTCCAGAGCACGACAGGCAGTGGAACCTCGTTTGTGTAGCTCCGCAGTCACCTCGGAATACTTCCATCGTAGTTAGTAGTACCAGCGGCTCCGTAATCGGCTTAGTGATTTATTTTTATATCCGTCCACATCCAAACACAAAACTTCAACTGAATGAAAAATCATATTACCTGCGATGGTTACCAGAAAAAATATGACTAATGTTTTCTTCATTTTTATTTGAGTTTGTGAGGATCAGCTTTTCTTTAAAAAGATATCGTTTCTCCAAAAACTTGCAGACCTGCAGTAACAAATTTACAGTAAAATAGGTAAGCATACGTATGGCATGTCATGGGCCACATGCATGCTATGCCACAAGCAACTAGTTTTGTTATATATAACTACAATAACTAGTTAGAGCATTAACCCTGGCAGCATTGACTCGTTGGACGGCAATGCTGATTCTTTGGCCACGAAATAGTTCAGTTCTTTAGTCACCTGAAGAGTCGACCAACTCCATTTGGCTCTAGGGTTCAAACCCATACGGCGCAAACACATGGCTACTGATTATGGTAAAGATGGGATGGCACAAGGGTTTCGACACAAGTTACATCTCAAACCAAAGCTCTACCAAACTTCCATGGCATCATGGTCATACCTTCTGGTCTCTTTCTATCGGCAAGAGCGCGATGGATGATGTCATTAATGCTAGCGCGCTATCCGACCTGCACTCTTGCTGCTGGAAAGGCCATGGTGTCCGAGCCAGTCGACTTGTTCACCATAATGAAATCAAACCGAGGACCTAATCCAGCTGTAGCATGTGCGACCTCTAGGCCAACAAGACCTATGTCGCCGATACATTTGGTCCTTCTCTCGAATTCAATAACTTGTTAGTGTAGTAAATGCATCGGGTGCCCAAATTTTATTAAAGTCTTTCGAGTACCCGAATACGGGCTAATGACCAAGTGTAATTGCGCTATAATGGCCTCAAAATACTTACTTAATTGTATCAACCACGATAAAACTCAAGGGTTGTTGCTGGGGAGTCTGTTCCGCCACTTATCTCCAGCTAAAACACCAGGAAGTTGCGTAGGGCAAGAGCGTATTGGAAGGACTGCCTTATGTAATTTTCGATGTTCTGAAATTGGTAATGATCAGCTTAATATGACCGTTTGATTTGATTTAGGAGAAGTAGCAAGACTTATTTTTTTTTTCTTTGTTGCACACAAAATTAAAGTATATATATACACACAAATAGTTAATATATAGCTTATGTACAACGTACACGACTTGTTTCGAAATTAAGTTAAGAAAATAACTATTTAATAGTCACGTACTTATTACTGACTGTTCGCGTGTGTGCTTGAGAAATTTATGTTCTTGCTTTTACCTCGACTATAATGATATTTTAATTAGGTACCTACTTGAGCAAATCTGATTATTGTCGGTTTGTTTTCGTTTCCAGTGCAAGGAAGTTGCTATTAAAAGTTTTTTATTTTGTGTTGTATGTATTTTTTTTTTTTAGTTAAGCGGCAAGTACCAAATAAATATTTTTAATTTCTTTTCAATAATAACAGCCGCAAGGGTCGACTTTAAGGTTTAGCGGCACTTGCCTGGGTCGGTTCGTGGATGGGTGACCATCCATTACATACCGAGTTTCCTCCGTGCCTCGGGAAGCACGTTAAGCCGTTGGTCGCCGCTGTCATTTTTTAGATCTTTGACAGTCGTTACAGGTAATCAGTGGCCCGCAACTCTGCCAACCAGTCGTACCAAGGGGTATCGTATTACCCAGTACGAACTGGGTTGTGGAGGTCAGATAGGCTGTCGTTTCGTGGGAAAAGGCCATGGAGGTGATAGGCAGGTCTTAGGCAGGTCGTAGGCAGGTGGTAGGCAGGTTGTGGTAGAACGTAGGCAGGCGGTAGGTAGGTGATGGCAGGTGGCAGGCAGCTTTTAGGCAGGTGGTAGGCAGGTGTTAAGCAGGTGGTAAGCAGGCGTTAGGCAGGTCGTAGGCAGATCGTAGACATGTGGTGGTAGGTCGTAGGCAGGTGGTGGTAGGTCGTAGGCACGTAATAGGCAGGTTTTAGGCAGGGTGTGGTAGTTCGTAGGCAGGCGGTAGGCAATTGGTAGGCAGGTGGAAGGCAGGTCGTAGGCAAGTGGTGGTAGGTAGGTAGGAAGTATATTTTGTCACGGTATGACGGTAGTTGAAAGGAAAGTAGATTATGCACCTCGCTAAAGTGGGTTATTAATGCACTCGTGTTAATTTAGTGCCCTCGCATGCGCTCTGGTACCAACATAACACTCGTGCATTAATAACTCACTTTGCGCTCGATGCAACAATCTACTATTATTCAAACCAATAATTCATATTTAAAGCTAAGAATATGCGAAAAAACAAAAAGAAAAAAAGTATGATTGAAACATAATTCATATGCCAGTTGATTCTTTGATATGGCCTCAATTATGATTGAGACCATATCAAAGAATCAACTGGCATATGGCACTGGCATATCTATATAACCTGTTTTTTTATATCCCATATCTCTAGGATATTATGTCCTAGAGTCATGGGATATCAAAAAAAACACCTACACCTTTGGCTTAAACCTTATTTAAGTTGAGGCTCGGGTTAGACCAGAAGCCGACCAGAACATCGTTCTGAAAAGACTACGCAGATGATTTACCGCTGATGTGTTGGCTTTACGAACATTAGTTACAAAACGTCACAATGTAATCAATTAAAAAACTTATTTGTTATTTTCCTCAAATCCATGTTTTAATTTCACACATGAAGATATAATCAGTCGAATTAAAAGATTTGTAGGATCCTATATTAATGATTTGACCTGGCATTGGCCAGTTCTCTAAAATATTATTGACAACTAAACGTGACGCTTTTGAAGAGTTTTGTTTTAAAAAATCCAGTGAGTATTAGTTTACCGGCTTTCATATCATCAGTCCACGGCACTGAGAAATTGATCAGGAATATCTTGGCTTCCACACTGATTGATTTTAATGTGCCTTGCCTCTCCGAGGCCATCGAGGCTTTGAAACTCGCTTGCTGAATACTGAAGAACCCGACAATCCATTTTCCCAGAGACGGTGGGACGAGCCGCTCTGCAGAGTAGTTCAGAACAATTTACTCAACACAGCTGCTACTACTGCTGAGCGTGCACGACTGCTGGCTGTGGGTGAGTGGGAGTCGGGTCTTTGGCTTCACGCATTGCGGTCGTCGAGCATACTGCATACACACTTCCTCCGACGACACGACCTTCCACCTCGCTGCTTCCTTACGTCTTGTAATGTTGTGTATTGTCTCCCCATCGCTGTCACTGACAGCCTCGAACATCACGGCCTGTCATGCAGTCGAAGTGCGGGCCCCTCTGCGCGGCACGTGAACTTAAACGACATCATCCGACGAGCTCTTGTTACCGTCAGCGTTCCAGCTGTCTTAGAGCCCAATGACTTGGCACGCGACGATGGCAAAAGACCGGACAGCATGTCTTTGTTTCCTTGAAAGATGGGTATTCCTTTATTGTGGGACGCAAATTGCGACGGAAGGCGGACGGTGCTGCCGAGGTCAGCCTAGAAAGAGGTGGTGAGACGATCTGGACGCATACTGCCAAGGCTGGCTCGAAGAGGCACGGGAAAAGAGCTCATGGAAGGAATTACCGGAGGCAATTGCCCAGCAGTAGAACAGTACAGCCTCACAAAAAAATTGTACAGTAAGTGCTTACCTGGGTGCGAAAGAAGTCGGGGCAGTTACCAATGCTCACGAAAACTGGGAATCACGGAAGTGGCAAAGAGCGGGCGTTTTGGGGGACTGTCTCTTCTAATTTTCACGTTCAATAAGTGCTGATTATCAGTTTAATTTGAAAAAAAAATACTTTTGATTTTGATTTCACAATTTCTTGCATTATCATTATCTCCTTAGCCTTTCCCCACGGAGCGACTGCCTATCTGACCTCCACAATCAACTTAGTACTGGGTAATACGATATCCTTCGGTAAAATCCATGTCAGAGTTTTGGACCACTGCCAAAGCCCGCCTATAACGACTGCCAAAGACCAAAGAAATTACAGCCGGGACGAATGGCTTGACGTGCTTTCCGAGGCACGGAGGAAACTCGGTATGCAATGGATGGTCACCCATCCCCGGACCGACCCTGCCTGTGCTGCTAAGCCTTGAAAGTTGACTCGTGCGGCCGTTATTAGTAAGCCACTTCTTTACACTGGAAAAGAGAACAAACGGACAAAAATCAGATTTTCTCAAGTAGCTACGTAATTAAAATATAACTAACTATATATTAGCTCAAAGCAAAACCATAAATTTCTTGAGAATACACGCGAACCGCCAGTAATCAGTACGTGGCTATTAATAGTTATTTTCTTTATTTAAATCTGAATTTCGAAACAAGTTTTGGTTACTTCTCCAAAAACAAATAAAAAATTCATATTAAGCTGATCATCAGCAATTTTACAGCGTCAAAAATGACATAAGGCAGTATTTCCAATACGCTTTCGCCCTGTGCCACTTCCTAGTGTTCTAGCAGTGAGAAGTGGCGGAACAGACTCCCCAGCAACAACCATTGAGCTCTATCGTGGTTGATACGATTAGGTAAGTATTTTGTGGCCATTACGGCACAACTGCACTTGGTCAGATTTCAACAAAAGTCTTTCTGTGGGCTCGCAGCCAGAACGAGGTGACCCGATAGAGAACCAGAGATTTGGACATATCTCACAGAATAAGTATAAGAAGTGGCAATGGGCCAGCCATATTATCCGTAGAACTGATGATATCACCTAGTCTCTTTCCATCGTCGCGTGATGGGCGACCATAATGCCATGGTAGTTGGTGGTTCCACACAATGGTCCACGCCATTGTGTGGGATGCAATCGGTGTCGAAACCGGGCTCCATCCCATCTTCCTTACACCGCGGGTTGTACTAGAGCGACTACTGCAGCTGCTGAAATCCTCAACGGCACAAATACCATAGCATAATTTATTGTTTGGGGTAGCCAACAATTGTTTACACAGTACAATTACAATTTCATTTTACCTGCATTTATAAGTGTAACAGTTAATTACAGGCCAACACCACATGCACAATTTGTGGTTATACACACTGTAAAGCAAGGTTTTGCTTTAACATAAAATTCAGAAAATAAGTTGACAACAACAATTGACAATTAAAATACAGCAGCTTAAAAGTAATATTATTATTTTTTTAGTTTAGTAGTAAATACAATATTATTTTTTAAGAAAACAAAATAACAATTATTAAACTTTATATTAAAATCAAACAATATAAGATATAATACCTTTTTATTGTAGATTTATTGCTTTAGGTCAGCAATTTTCAAGAGAAGATATTTTCTTCAAAAAAAATCTGATCCTCACAGAAAACCAAATAAAAATGAAGAAAACATTAGTGATATTTTTTCTGGTAACTATCGCAGGTAATATGATTTTTCATTCATTTGAAGTTTTGAGTATTAATCTGGATGGCTGCAAAAGTAGGAAGACCAAAGAAATGATGGATGTGCTGTGTGAAAGATGAAATGGCTGAAAGGCTGAAAAGCCGAAACAGTTTTTTGAGGTCTGTCACCCCACTCAATGGCGACCGTTCTACGGAGAGTCTAATGCTGTGGCAACGGAGTGCATCCTTACCTAACCCATTCGTTGCACCTGCTGAAAGTCTCCAACCTGGACATACGTTGCCATGGCTGACCTGGAATTCTTTTAATTGACACCGGACCCAGGTTGGTCGCAGCAAGGAAAACCTTTTCAAGTGGAGATTCTTTAATAACTCTTCTCTGGAGTGTAAACGTGGTGCTGTTCCACAAACGATAGGGCACTTAATATCGTGTCCTGCGTGGCCTGTTATTTGTTCATTACAGGAACTGATGAACGCTACAGAGGGCGTCAAACTAGTGGCTCAGTTCTGGGCCGACACAATTTAGATTGCCATCGAAACGCTAAGAAGAAGATTAATATAATAGGGTTGCGGGCCTCAACAAGCAAATCTGTGCAGCTGTTTGTAGTTCGCTACAAAATCCTAAAAGTATCGAGTACCTTCCCTAACAAAACATCATATTTTCAGCTACCCAGAAGCCTGACAACACTTTGCGTAAACCAAAAAAACTAGCAAAATCTGAAAATGCTTTCGATATATACAAGAAGAGATATCTTGAGGAGTTTAATAAAATGCGTGATAAAATTCGTGGTAAGATTAGCACATCCAGGGTTATACACAGCAAAAGAACGTAACTAGCAAGAATAGTCCTTCAAATGAAAACGATTAGTACACACAATCCCTTAGTAAAGGGCACGTAACGTAGAAAGTAGGAATTTATTGACCGTCTTGACTGTGATAATCCAATAATCTGATATATTTTCTAATTAAATGTAATAATTTATACATTAAAAATGTAAATTATGATAATGATGCGTATGACTTTATTATGTAGGTGTACCTACTCGAATATTTGCACGACTGATAAGTCGAATATAGTGAAGAATTATTTTACCTTGATATTGTGTACCTAAACAAGGTGTTGTTTTGCATCCTCGTCAAAATTCAGGAAGTTGTCACAAAAGACATAAATCAATCAATTAAAATTACGATTGCTAGTTAATTATTAACAAAGTTCGTCAGTATTTCAGAATAACCCCTTTAGGGTGGTTTAGGGAATAAGAAATTATCGAATAAACGTTTGAGATTGTTTGTATGTGTGGAAGCGCGGTTTTAGGGCGACAATCAGACGGGCCGCGTTTAAAACACGGTTGGTTCATACTTACCGATTTCATTACATAAGAAAAAAAATACCTACCCATTTTATTATGGATTCAAGACGAGAATCATTGGCATAGTTACTTCCTCGAATTTGACGAGGATGCAAACCAACACCTCGTATTCTGGCAAATAAATTAATTTTATGTCCCCTAAAAAACATCATATTTTCAGCTGCCCAGAATCCTGGCAACACTTGGCGTAAACCAAAAAAAAATGCAAAATCTGAAAATGCTTTCGAAAAAAAGAAGAGATATCTCGAGGAGTTTAATAAAATACGTAAGTAATAAAATTCGTGGTAAGATAAGCACATCCAGGTGTATACCACACAGCAAAAGGACTCAACTAGCAGGAATAGGCCTTCAAATGAAAAGAACGATGAGTACAGACAGTCCCCTAGTAAAGCGCACGCAACGTAGGAAGTAGGAATTTATGGACCGTTTGTGATAATCCGATAATCTGATATATTTTCTAATTAAATGTAATAATTAATATATTAAGAATGTAAATTATGATAATGATGCGTATGACTTTATTAAGCATGTGTACCTACTCGAAATATTTGTACGACTGATAAGTGGAATATAGTGAAGATCCCACATATTATTTTACCTTGATATTGTGTACCTAAACAAGGTGTTGTTTTGCATCCGCGTCAAAATTCAGGAAAATGTCACAAAAAACATAATATAATCAATCAAAAATACGATAGCTAGTTAATTGATAAACGCTGATTTTTTGGTTGTTTAAGTTCGTCAGTATTTCAGAATAACCCCTTTAAGGCTGTAGACCCTTTAACCCCGTGTAGACTGCTTTTATGCAACTATGCGTAAGCGTAGCGCGTCCCTGGTGCGCAGGGTGCGCGGCAGCCCCAACAGCGTACTGATGATGATAGCCGACAGGCTCGACTGTCCATACATACGACGCTGCAGTGACTTGCACGTCACCTGCAGTCGTCGGCTGTCTACATAAATTGTGACAGGTGTAATGTTTATTTCTTATTTTAGTTTGTATTTTGTATGGTTAATTGTGTGTCGTCGATTATTTGTTATTATTGAATTTTTGTGTATTTTTATGTACTGAATGATGAGTCCTTGTCACTTTAATAAATAAATGAAATTATTTATTTATTTAAGGTGGTTTAGGGAATATGAAATTATCGAATAAAAGTTTGAGATTGTTTGTATGTGTGGAAGCGCGGTTATAGGGCGAGAATCAGACGGCCCGCGTTTAAAACACGGTTGGTTCATATTTACCGATTTCATTAAATAAGAAAAAAAAAATACCTACCCCTACCTGATTCGGGACGAGAATCATTAGCATAGATACCTCCTTGAATTTGACGAGGATGCAAAACAACACCTTGTATTCTGGCAAATAAATTAATTTTATTTCATTTCAAAGATAAGAACCGGAAGAGGCCACGACAGCAAAAGCAGGACAAATCTAGCAATAGTGGACCGTCAAATGAAGAAGAGTACGATCCTCCAAGATTGGATGAAAACACAAGCACCACCACAAATAATCCAAACGTCGACATAGACATAAGCATCGAAATAGCGGATTCAACTGGCACTACGACCACACCTAGGCCCACTACCCGCATGGCTAAAAAAACGACCACCCAACGACGCACTACTAAGCGTACTACTAAGCGTACTACTAAGCGTACTACTAAGCGTACTACTAGGCGTAGATGCTTTAAAAAAAAGTGCTTTTCGGATTATCAATATGATTCATTAAGCGTATCATATTGATAATCCAAAAAACATATTATATTTCGTCTGCTGGGACTCACATACCTCGTGTTGGCTGTAATCCGCCACGCGTGCCCAAAGTTCGTGGCTGTCATGGGTGCCGGCAGGATTATGGACAGCAACCCAGACCCCTGTTTTTACTCACAAAGTAATTAAATTTTTAAAAATCAAAATTGTTTCTATCTATTTTGTTTTCCGGCTTGCATCCCTAACCCCCTGGTATGGGGGTGCAAGTGCACGCTCTTGCCCCTGAGCTACCTGCTTATTCCAACTGAATGTATCGTCAATGTGCAGGCCCAAGACGTCTCCAGTATCTGCATGGAGCTGTATTTTGTATTTTTAAGTATTTTATTTCTCATCAATGACTTATTAATGTGAATGGCTAAAAGAGCAAGGAAAGACCAAAGTAACGATGGTAGAACTATGTGATAGATGATAATATGGCTGATATACATACACGGTGTAAATCACCTCATCACGAAGCCGTCAACCAAGCATTCTGTACATGAAACTAAGTAACTTTACGCAAAAATTATTGCTGGGAAAACTACTTTTTTTTGGGGGGTGTATAATCATGTTTTGTGGTAGAACTCAATGTAACGCACTCAAAACATTGTGCTGATAGACGGATTGAATAGTACGGGGGTCGTGGAGGTGTTTAAAGTAAAAATATTACATTAAAAACTTGTATTTAAAAAAATACTTGTCAAAAAGTTGGAACTTTGACCCCTAATATCTCCGTAACTAGAAGGTTCTCAGGTATGGTGTAGAACAAAAAAATGATCGCAATGACAGGGAGAACCAGTGCCTTTCGGCTTCGTTAAGAGGTGTTTTACACCCTTTATATAAAAAAATAGATTGTAAAGGCAAAGAAATGTTATTCCTTAAGAATATAACTAGACCTTATCATCATCATCATCATCATCATCATCATCATCATCATCATCATCATTTCAGCCGAAAGACGTCCACTGCTGGACATAGGCCTCCCCCAAGTGACGCCACATTGACCGGTCCCGTGCGCTTCGCATCCAGCGGATCCCCGCAACCTTCACCAGGTCATCGGTCCACCTAGTGGGAGGCCTTCCAACGCTTCGTCTTCCGAACCTTAGAAGACTTTAGACCTTATAAGATATGACGGAGAAACAGTATCCGTTCCGTTTTTTTAAAAAGCGTGACGTCAGCATAGCTGAAGTCACTGACACTATCTTCATGGTGATCACTCATCTTCAATCTTCCAAGTAAAACACCACAAGTATACTGTATGCCTCGTTTATTCAAACCGACAGCGTAACGACTTATTTACATAGATCCGTACAGTACGGCGGCTCAAGCAAGACTGCCTTAGCGCGTTTTTTTTTTTTTTTTTTTGAATGGCATCTCGCAGTTCAACCTATGAGGTTGTCGTCTGCTTAACCGGACTATCCTGTGGGTGCCTTTAGAGTAAGGCCTCCAGCCAGGGCATAAAAACTTACAAACTAAGCGACTGCACGCTAAGGGCACCCCCTGTGGGGTACGAACCTCGGCTTAGGGCGTCGCTGGGGGAGGACTGCATGGGGACAGGCTGGATCTGAATGGTATCATTATTTAGGGGCTGATTTAAAACTACTGGCACAGCATCGCGGGCTGGCTCGAGCGAGGGTCGGGGAGGGCATGGACCGGGACGTCGCGACGGACCTCGACGGCGAGGTCGGAAAGACGGCGGTTTGAGGCGGAACTTTTTAAGAGTGCTAGTCTCTTTGCTACTCTCCTGGAGGAGGGTGATAGCATCATCTGGAGTGACAAGGGTATGCCTAGGACGGCGTACTGTACTAATGCGCGAGGGTTCGTAACGGGCGGCCGCTGCGATCAGGGGATTACGGTGTTTAATGGCGTTAGCGAAGAAACGCTTCGAAAGGCGTTTCATAAACTGAAGGACGGTGGGCATTCTAAGGTCTACGTGTAGACGGTCATTACGGACATAAAAAGGGGCTCCCGTGACTCTACGTAAGAACCGGTTCTGTAAAATTTGCATCCTATGGATGTACTTAGGCTTGGTGTGAGCGTACACGACGCAAGCGTACGTCATAATGGGGCGGATCACCGCGGTATAAAGGCGCAATTTGCACTTGAGTGACAACTTGCTTTTTGCCGAAATCATGAAATGAAGCCTACCCATAGCAAACGCAGCTCGGTCGCGAGCTGCTTTGATGTGCGCCGCGAAAGACAAGTGGTTGTCAAGTATGACTCCTAAGTACTTGGCTTGCTTCTCCCAAGGGATAGGCTTACCGTACATAGTGATCGGGCTGAGCGCGGGTGGCTTAATTTTACGCTGTTTAGAGTAAAGAACTGCCTGGCTCTTGTCGGGGTTCACCTCGATTCTCCATTTCCGGAACCAAGCGCCTAAGACGTTGGCTGAGGTTTGGAGGGTGCTATAGATAGCGTCGTGACTGCGGCCAGTGTAATAAATGGCCGTGTCGTCCGCGAACAGGGCTAACTGAGCCTTCTTGCTCTTGGGGATGTCACTGGTGAACAGAGTAAAGATAAGGGGAGAGACGACGGAGCCCTGAGGGACTCCTGCTCTAATGGGGTGGGGAGAAGACAGTGCCTTCCCGATGCGATAGCGGAAGGTGCGATCCGACAGAAAGTCTCGTAAGATGAGCACGAGACGGTCCGGCACTCCCAGTTTGTACAGCTTATATAATAGTGCCAGACTTTGTCGAAAGCCTTTGCTATGTCGAAGTACAACACACCCGTCATCGCTCCACGCTGGAAGCCAGCGCTCAAGTGCTCTACGATGCGATGGGCCTGTTGAATGCAAGAGTGTCCGGTTCTGAAGCCGAACTGCTCGTTGGGGATGAGACTCTTAGCCTCGGCGAAGTCTTTGAGTCGCTTATAAATGAGTCTCTCGTAGATTTTGCCGAGTGCGTTCAGGAGACTGATAGGTCTGTAGCTCGAGGGCTCAGACTTGGGTTTGCCTGGCTTGGCGAAACCGATGACAGTGGCCTCTTTCCATATTTGGGGAAAAGCGTTGTTGCTCAGGGCGCCATTAAAGATGGCCGCCATTAACACGACGAGCTGAGCGGGGAGGAGTTTAAACACCCTATTGGTGATTCCGTCGGAGCCGGGTGCTTTGCGCGGTTGAAGCTTATTAATGATGTCTTGCACTTCGTCAGCTGTGACCGGAGGCAGAGGATCATCTGGGTCTTCTACAGGGGGTAGGGCGGCTCTACGTTCGACGAATGCGTTCACCTCATCGAGATGTCGCTTGTCTACTGGTTGAGAGCTGGGGGAGCACTGGGTCTCTAGGCTGTCTGCTAGGCATTCGGCCTTCTCAGAGTCGTCGAATGCAACGCTCTTATCGGGTCGCGTGAGGGGAGGCATCGAAGCCTCTTCGGTGGAGCGCAACTTGCGTTGCAGCTGCCAGAAGGCTAGGTGGGTAGGCTCAAGCTCGCTAAGCGTCTTGTCCCATTGATCTGAACGATGCTCACTAGTGCGCTTCTTTACAGCACGCTGTAAATGACGCATGTGAGCTTTGTTAGCGTCGCAGGGAAAGTTGCTGTAGGCACGGATGGCCGCGTTCTTCTCGGTTATCAGTTCACGTACGTCAGCGGGTAGTATCCAGCGTTGATCGCTCAATGCTGGAACTTCTCGTGAGCAATCCTTCAGTACGGATTGCACGTGTTCTGTAAACGAGTTGATGGCGGCCGTCGTGTCTGCGACTGAGACTATGTGGCCGGGGATGGACTCCAGGTGAGACGACGTGGTGGATTTCAGCTTTTCGCTGACTTTCCTCCAGTCGGTTATCACTTGGGTTGGCGGGGGCTGGCTGGGGTCAGAGGGACCCGAGCGGGGAACTAAGTGCATGAGCACTGGTCGATGGTCTGAGTTAAGCTCATGTAAAGTCTCGATGGAATGCAACTTAAGGTTGACATTCTTGGGGTGCTGAGTCAGAAAACCTCCCCGTGCGCCTAGTGGCTGCTAGTCCCTCTCGATACGTCTGGAGGGAACAGCAGCTGCTAGGACGGTGCACCCCGGGCGCCGGCAGTGTCCTTCCCTGAGGAGTGGGAAGAGATTCCCATCCTCCGGGAAATGTCACTGCCGGTGGCAAATATTCTGACGTGGAGGGGTCCAACCTGGACCAACGCGGCGTTTCTCCGCGTGACCCTCTGAAAAGCAGAGGGCACAGCGGAGGAGCAAGGGCGGGCTCGGTGTGCACTCACCCTGCCTCCGAGCAGACAGTGAGGGACGTTGTCCTTCGCTGTCCCCGTCGTTCTCGTAATCCCATCATCGGAGTGTCGTGGATCACGTCTCGCGGCTTCGATCGGGACCGAGGGTCTTGGCTTAACCACCTGGACCGCGAGGTAGAAAACCTCTATAAAAAGTTACCCCGAATCTCAAGCGGCGGCGCACCGTGAGGGGATGAATGACTGACGGGTGTTCCCATGGAACAATCAGTCTCTAGTGCGACCCCCGCCAGGGTACCAGCCGACCCCCTGGCGGGTTATAAATGTTAAAGGCTTATCCGGGTACAGGGGGCACTGCCCGGATGGACCTCGTATTTCCCCCACACTCGTGGGACCAAATATGGTAAAAAAAATAAACAAAAAACCAGCCGGTGACGGCAAAGTGAGGGAGAGAAGGGATGCGGGGTCGGAGTCCGACGCCGCGTCCAGTGAGGTGAGTGCGGGAAGCTCAGAGAGCTTCCGCCTCGAGATGGCCAGGACTGCTGCGGAGGAACGCAAGCGGTCCAGACCGGAAGGCGACCGCGAGTCGTCTTCCGAAGGGGAGCTTGCCTCGGCTCCAAAAATTTCCACCAGCAGGCGTGGTGGAATAAGGGGCATGGGGAGGGGGCTCTCAGCCCCCGAGAGATCGGGGGTGGCCGGTCGCGGGCAGGCCCACATGGGCACCTGTGAGGACGCGGCAGGCGAAGCTGGCGGCTCCGATGCGGAGCGTAAGGCCAGGTTTGTGAAGGAGGTGGAAGCGGCGATAAGGGTTGTGGCCTTGAAAATCAAAACATCGTCAAAACTCGGGGCCATACCTGCAGCTTCCGCCTCCATCATGGCGGCAGTGGAGGCTAGTTTTCCTCCACCTAGCGAAGTGGCCAAACTGCGGGCGGAGGTCGCCCGTCTGACGGCCGCCACGGAGCTTCTCCGCGAGGAGAACATGAAGCTTCGGGCAGACCTGACCGGTCTGCGAGAGTCTGGCTCCCGCGAGGTGCCTCAGCAGCAGCAGAGTCAGCCCTTGCCGGAGGTGAGCCAGGTCCTGCACCTGGTTCGGCAGGAGCTGGCTGCCTTCGGGGCGCGGTTCTCTGTCCTGGAGGGCATTGTACTGCGCCCCCCCCCTGGCGGCAAACAAGGCGGCCGCTGGCCCGGGGGCGGGCTCGGGCCCGAATGCGAACCCGGGCCCGAGGGCGGTCCCGGGCCCGAAGGCAGTCTCATATGCGGCTGCTGCGGCTGCCAAATCTGGGCCAGGGCAGTCTGGCCAGCCCTCAGGCAGGACTAGGCCAGGCCCTGGAAAGTCGAAAACGACAGCGGCCCAGAAAAAGGGCAAGGTGGCTCCTCAGGTGGTGGCGGTGCCTGCGCCAGCAGTAAGCCGGCCGCAGCCACCGCCGACACCCACCATGCCTGCCACGGCCGAAACCGAGTGGCAGGTGGTCGGGGAAAAAAGGAGGAAGGGACGAAAGGCGGCCAAAAAGGCCCGCAATGAAGAAAGAAGGCGTCAGCACAAGGCGCGAAGCGTCGCGGCTCGACTCCGCGCCCCGAAGACCGCAGCTGTAGTGATCACACTACAGCCGGAAGCGGAAAAGAGGGGCGTGTCCTACCGCGACGTGCTGACAAAGGCGAAGGCGACGGTGAATCTCGGGGAGCTTGGGATCACCGGGGGACTCCGGCTCAAAGTCACCGCGACAGGGGCTCGAGCGCTGGAGATCCCCGGAGAAAATAGCGGCCTGTCCGCTGACGCTCTGGCTGAAAAGCTCAGAGCGTCCCTAGATGCGGATGAGGTCCGAGTGTCCAGGCCTGTCAGATGCGCAGACATGCGCATCCTGGGTCTGGATGACTCAGTGACCCAAGAGGAGGTGGTCGCCGCCGTCACCAGGACCGGTGGGTGCCCTGCCGAGCAGGTCAGGGCAGGCACCCTACGTCCGGACCACTCGGGCATGCGAACTGTAATGGTAAGCTGCCCTGTGACGGCGGCAAGAACGATCGTGGAGGCTGGAAGGCTCCTGGTAGGCTGGGTGTCAGCGCAGGTTAAGCTGCTGGAGCCCCGACCTCTGAGGTGTTACCGGTGCCTCGTGGGGCACCACGTGAGTTGTCAGTGCACCTCGGAGGTGGACCGCAGCGACGTCTGCTTCCGTTGCGGTCTTCCCGGTCATATGGCCGAAGAAACATAAAAGAACATATGGAAGAAGGAACATGGATGGGTTTTAGTCAGTACAAGTCTGACACTCCCTCCCGCTCCGCCCAGAGCGGGAGAAGTCATTTGATGATTTCCCATCCGAAAAAAAAAAAAAAAAAAAAAAAAGGTTGACATTCTTGAGTAGCGCTATGTCGAGAACGTCCGGACGTTGGTCGGGGTCGTGGGGATAGTGAGTGTGCTCCATAGGAGCGATGGGATCGAAGTTGAGGGACTCACCCAGGTTATACACGTGACGTCCTCTGGCAGAGGTCGTCGTGCTGTTCCAGGCGGGGTGTTTGGGCGTGCTGTTCCAGGCGGGGCGTTGAGGTCGCCCGCTATGATAACGGAGTCACTCAAGCCGAAGAGGACGGCAAGGTCTTTGGTAAACAGAGTGTGCTCCTCGGACGTGCCGCCGGGAGGGATGTACGCGGAGGCGATAGTGATCGGTTGATGACCGGTCATGCCTAGTCGACACACTGAAGTCTCGAGTAGAGACTCCATGGGAGGGGGATCTAAGGGGATGCAGTGCAGTTCTTTTCTATAATAGATTAGAGTACCGCCCTTGTGGCAACGTGACCGATCGTTGCGAACTATGCGATAGTTGGCAATTCTCGGATCGCGGTGACTGGGCTTGAGGAAGGTCTCCTGTATGAGGAGGATATCAATTTGATGGTCACGGAGGAAGGTGGCGATTTCATCACGCTGGCCTCTAATGCCATTGGCATTAAAGTACCCTAATTTAAGGGATCGGGGTTTGGTACACGTTAATCTCGTATTATCCATTGAAATTAAAGATTAATGCCGCTGAAGGCTTCGCCTAACTTGATTAGGGACTTGAGGATAATTTTAAGCTTATCACCGTCAGTGTTAGCCTCCCTGAGATCTGCCGCCATGCGGTCTGCTTCGGGGGTGACTAACTTTGCTAACGTTTCTAAAGTTACGTTAGGAGAGGAGCCTTTGGGGGCTTTCGGGCAGCCGCGGTAGTTAGCCGGGTGGCCCGACTGGCCGCAAAGCACACAGCTCGGTGGCTCCGTGCATAGCGATTTGTCTTTGGGACGGGGGCAGTCTGCCGTACCATGGTCGCCTAGACACTTTACGCATCTGTGCGGCGCATGGCAGTTGGCTTGGCTGTGTCCGTACAGCTGGCAGCGGTGGCACTGCCCTACTACGGCTGAGCGGTAAGGCTTCTCTATTGAGATGCCTGTGAGGGAGCATACCGACTTCACTTTGAAGATCGGGTGGTGTCCTTCTACTGGGTCACAGATGACCAGTACCATATCGTACTGGGCTCCGCCTCTCGCCTTATGAAGGCGGTGAACGGCTGCGACCGGGATGTCCTGGCCTTGGAGGTCATTTAGGATGTCCTCCGTAGATATCTCCTTCGGGATCCGCCTGATCACCACGCGGGTGGGCTTTTCCTCTGGAAGGGAGTAAGTATGGAAGGCTATGTGCCTTCCGATCAGCTGACGGGTTAGTTCCCTGAAGTCAGCGGTCGTAGGGACCACCACTTTTATGCCCTGTTGTGTGCTTTTTGCGCTTGTATATTGTATGCGGCGCTCAACACACATTTTGGACACGTCTGTCCATTTCCCTTTGTCCTGAATGAACAGCGGGGGAGGGGGCTTCAGCTTCTTTGAAGAAGCGGCTGAAGGGTGAGCCTTAGGGCTGGCTGGCCTGCTGGTATGAGCAGCGGCGGACGTTGGTACGGGGACCGGGGAGGTGGGACGGGAGGCCGCGGGAGAGGGGACAGAAGGGAGCGCGACGATCTTTTTAGCCATGGCGGCCTGGGAGTTTTTGCCCTTCTTCCTCTTGCCCTTTCCGACGACTTGATAGTCGTCTTCAGAGGACGAGGCGGCAGAACACGAGTCTAAAATTGACTCTGAGTCGGAGACTGGCTCAGTTGTGTCCATGTTCTCGGAAACGGGAACAATAGACGCAGGTTCGGACTGATCCTTTATTTGCGAAACAAAAGGTTTCGAAACAATGGGACTCGGTTTAGCCGGAATCGCGGCGGCGACGGCTGGCGGTAAGCCTTTGTCCATGTTCTCGGAAACGGGAACAATGGACGCAGGTGCGGGCTGGGCCTTTGTTTGTGAAACAGTGGGTTTCACAACAATGGGTCTTGGTGTAGCCTTAATCGCGGCGGCGACGGCTGGTGGTAAGCCTCTGTCGGCAGGCGGCGGAGACAAAGGGCTTTCAAGTGCGTCACTGAAGTCAGTGACGTTATCACTGGTTTGCCGGATAGCATTAATTTCAGACCCATATTTTTTAAAATTTGGGTCTGTCGCAACGATGCGCAAGAAAAAGCGCAAAAGGGCTTTTTCTGTCTCGTCGAGGGACGACATTTCATCGGCTAAAAGTTAGCGGACATTTGAGTGAAGCTCAGCGCGCTTAGCAACCTAATTCCTTGAACAATTATGTAGGGAATTTACTGGGTCAGCGACTCACCCGTTTCAACCTTCCCGCAGCCACAGTCCGAAGGTCCTGGCTTGGTAGCAACTCCAACCCCAGTCTTAGGAACTTGCTTTCAGGAACTTGTTAAAACGGGAAACACTAGCACAGTATATCGGCGGCACATGTGTTCGCGACGGAGTCCAATTTTTCACCTAGACCCTGAAGGAGTTAGGCGGGCGGATTGGGTCACCACCCTCTCTCGGTTTCGTTGGCACCGTTAGGTTTCCCACCAAGAACCTCGAAATTGAGGATTTTTCCCTGATGGGGCAAAGGAAGTTAAATCGGAATAATTTCCGAAGCAAATGAGCAAGTGCTGTCTTAATAAAAAGACAGCAATTGTTCGAGGGTGTAGACGAAAGACAACTGATGACGTCACGACACTGGGAAGCGACGAACCGATGACACACACTGATAGCGAGCGGGAATGCGAGCAGGTAGCGGCACGTCCGTACGCGACGGCGGTCAGGCGGCGAGTGTGACTGCCTTAGCGCCTCTCGTGGAAATCGCTACGTCCCCGCAGGGGGACGCGCGAGGCGGGGTATGGACTATGTCCTTTGGCCCGCGGAGAAATGGTGTGCCCGTCAATACGGGCACCCTCAATTTTGGTGCCGATTTAGGCGTGAATGGGGGCGAGCGCGCGTAATTTAGTTTATTATGACGCAACTCGCCTATGTGTAGTTGACATTTTGTCCGGTAGGAGGCGCCAGCGGCGCTGGCGCAGCGCGCTCAGGTACGATAAACAAACTTTACCGTAACGAGCGCCGCTCTCTTCTCGCCACCCCGGCGGTCTGTCACCGCCAGGTGAGACCTCCGGTTGCCCGGAGGAGGCCCAGCGGATGACGACCTGCGACAGAGGTGACTCTGTTGGCGCATCCTACCGCTAAGGATGTTGGCCCCCGTCTGCAGACGCTCACAGAGCTAGCCGTTTACGCTCCAGACTAAGAGGCCGTAGTGAATGAGTTAGAGCGGCAATGTTTGTGTAACGCCGCTCTTGTAAGCAACGAATAGCGAGCCCGCACTGCATTGTTCGTCGCGTGAGTATAAGCGAATGTGGAGTCACGTAATGTGTGGACGGTGCGCGTCGTGCCTATGTAAACTTAGAACACGACGCGTCCCAGTGCATGTTATGCATGTGGAGTGTTATTGTTTGGGTAGGTCGCGTGTAGCTGTAGACGACTTACCCGGGTGTCGGGGGGGGGGGGGACGATGACGCAGCTACTCGTCCGCGGGCACTAGGTCGCGCGGAAGGCGACGTGTGCGCCCCGCGCGCCCCGCGTCCGGCGGGCGCGTGTGCCATGGCGCTATCTGAGCCAGATGGGGCCAGGCAGAGGCGTCGGCGCGCGCAAACATGCGCGACGCAAGGCGGCTGCAGAACTCGTCAAGACTCTCAATCTTGAGGTCCCGCTGAATGGTAGTGTTCCTCACACAGCGAGGAGCGGCGGCGACTGACCGCAGCGCAAGCGATTGCTGCGCGCGGAGCTTCTTTTTATTGGTCTCGCTGGCAAGGGCGAGCCAAGCTGGCGCGGCGTACGTTAACAGCGGGCGTACGTACAACTTGTACACGCCCAGCTTTGTACGCAGCGGGAGTCTCGACGAGAGCACTGGCCGGAGCTGGAAGCGGGCGTTCCTGCATCTGGCGACAATGCCACGAATATGGGCGGTCATCGTTAGCCGACGGTCGATAGTGACCCCTAAGTACTTTACCTGGGGCGACCACGCGATGTCGGCTCGGTCCAATTGGAGGGGTGGCGGGAGGGGAGAGGTGCCTGCAAGGAGCGCCTGCGTCTTGCCCACGTTCACCGACAACCTCCATTTCGACAACCAGTCGGGCAGCAAGTCCAGCGCGCGCTGCATTTTGACGGCCGCGTGTCTCGCGTTCATAGAGACAGCGATGTACGCGGCGTCGTCGGCGTACAGCGCGAGCGTGGTGTCGCGAGTGGTTGGGATGTCGTCGGTGTAGCACGTGTAACAGAGCGGCGAGACGCAGCTGCCCTGCGGCACCCCTGCGGCAACCGGGCGGGCGCCCGATACCGTGCCATCGACCACCACCCTTATTGTCCTGTCTGTGAGGAAGGAAGAAACCACCTGTATCAAGCGACGAGGCGCGCCTGTCTGTGACATCTTGTACAGCAGGCCGGCATGCCAGACTCGATCAAACGCCTTTTCCATATCTAGGAATACTGCGACTGCGTGCTCTTTCTTGTTGAGTGCCGCGGTCAGCAGGTGCAGTACCCTTGACAACTGAAGCGTCGTCGAATGTTCGGCCCGAAACCCAAATTGTTCAGGCCGAGGGACGATGTATTGGGCCAGGTGTCGCAGCAGGAGTTGCTCAAACACCTTGGAGATAGTGGGAAGTAAAGTAATTGGCCGGTAGCTCTCCGGCTTAAGAACATTCTTACCTGCCTTGGGCAGCATAATCACGCGCCCTTCCTTCCATGCGGCTGGGAAAGCGCCCGTGCGGACGATGCCCGTAAACAGGCGCGCCACTGCCGCTACTGTACGGTAGGGCAAGTGGCGCAGCGCTGTGTTGGACACGCCGTCCGCACCGGGGGCCTTCCTCAGCTTAGTTTTCAGGAAGGCGCGTCTGACTGCACAAGGGGAGAAATGTATTGGGTTGTCGTCGGGAGCTAGCGGCGTCGAGAAGTACTCCCTAAGGTGCCTCTCGACTGCTGCGACATGCTCGGTGTTAGAGGTCGGATTCGGGACGAATTGACGCTCCAGGTGCTCGGCGAAGATCTCCGCACGGTCTGCTGCGGTGTATCTTGGCGCCCCGTCGCTGTGTAATAGCGGACGTACCGGGGCTGGGGAATTCGCAAGCTGCCTGCACAGCTTGTGTACCGACGTCCAGTCTGTCGCTGCGGCGTCGATACGTTCCTCCCAGCTCTCGGCGTTGTGCTCCTGTAGCTTGGCCCTTACCTTCTCCGCGAGGCGGTTCAGGTCGCGCTTGTCGCGTGGGCACCCGGTGTCTTGCCACCGCTTGCGCAGGCGCCTCCTCTGGGCGACCATTCGCGTGATGGCGATCGGTAGAGGCCTGTAAGCCGGCCTCTGTGGCTGCTCTTGCGTGCCTTAGCGCGCTCTGTGCGGCCGTATTTATAACGTGGCAAGCACGTGTACATAATTTTAGGTTAAGTATTGCATTATTTGAATCACAAGATTTTTACATTACAATAATCAAACAATTATTAATTCATGGCTTGTGAACTAGTTTTGACTTAAATTATTAAACTCATTTATTAATTATTGTTGTTGCGCCGATACGGCCATACTGACAGGCGGTGCGAGCTCTGCACCAGCCTCGTTGAATGTTGTTCTTATTTGTACAATGCCTTTCATGGTTGGTGATATTAGTGTAGTTGAAGTTAGTAGTGTCTCGGAGTGTCTCGGAGATTCTCGGAGATTCTCGAAGGTTCTCGAAGGTTCTCGAAGGTTCTCGTGGGTTCACGTAGACCTGAAAGAATAGAAATAACTTCCTCTGAGTAGTGTCGCGACGGCGTGTATTTCTCTTCTTTCCCGTGTTATATTCTAGTTATGTTCTAGACTACAATGTGACTTATTTTATTTTGATATTATAGGATTTTACTGCTTCGCTTTGATGTGAAGAGAAACCCACGCCCCCACGAAACGTTTGAGATACTCACAGATACGGATCACACACCGATACGGAGCGTCTCTCAATCCAGTCTCTTATGCTTCGGTCCTCAAAGGCACCGAAGTGGTTATCATCAGGTCGACCATCAGTTTATCCATTTCCTCAGGTCCGGCTAGGACACCTGTAAAATTATGTACCCATGAATCTCTGGGTTGGTACCTATTACCTATCTGTTTATGATTAATATATTAATCGTCTCTGCTTTCTCACGAGCAGGTTATATTTCATCGTTTTATCATTTAGGACACCTCCGTGTCAAACGGATTCTGGAGTTTCACTTCCTCCGTTATATCAAGTGTTCCAGACTGTTTCGGCTCATATTTAGCATATAGCCTCCGCATCTGGAACGAACACCTTTGTGCTAATCAAATTTCGGATTAACCTCATTTGCAGAAGCACACATTCCAGACTGATACGGCTTGCAGCCTTCACGTCTGGAATGTCCCCCTCAACATTTATAGCGTCCGTCGACACTAGCGCCCGTCGACGCTTACTTGGGCCTGTGGGGATTATGTTATAAGGTTTGCAAGAGAAGTTGGCCCTTGGACTTTCTCACAAACCCAGTGCGCGTGTCCGGCCAGACTTATTGCGCGTGAGGGTCGTAGTTACACCTTAAGCCGTGATTATGAAACATCTTATTAAACTAGCGATTATGAAACATCTTATCAAACTAGGACCGCGGCTTAAGGCCCGACCATCACTTCAGGTGTTTTAATTAGGTATAAGTTATTCAAACTGGTAAACATAATTTCATAGAACATTATTGAACATATCAAATCTCTAAACCGTACATAAACAGAAAGTTAATATCTAGGTACTTAGCTTTCGAGGTGGCGCGCCTCACGGATGACAAGAATCTCCATATACTCTTCTTGCACTGAATTTACTTAATTTAAGTTAGCTGCTAGCCAAACTATGTGATGGCAAAAGGCGGCAAAAAGAATGGCTTGGGTTTGCGTCGTCAGGTTGCTCATACTGATTTAGTGTTGCTATCTTATTAGTGTTGTGTAATTAAATATTTACATTTATAAGTTTGGAACATCGCGATTTCATCTTTCGCGACACTCCCGACGGCGACAGAAGCTATATGTGTTCCATCAAGTCTCGCGTCCACTCTCGTATCTTTTCTCGAGCTTTCATGGACGCGTCTCTCACATCTCTCACTTCATATCTCCTTTAATCTGGACGATATCTCCCAGTTTTGGAATTTTTAATTTTGTTATCCTTGGTTCTTTGGGAGAGTGTCGATATCTCTCCCTTAGACTTGGTAGATACTGATCGATGAACATTCTTTTAAACTCTTTCAGCATGTTCTGTCCACGTTTCCAACCTTCCACTAGATTCTGTTTTGTTACTGTGCCTTCTTGTGGAAATTCTGCATCTGAAGGTGTTGTCTCGATGCATTTACTCAAGGTTAGAAAATCTGAAGGTTTGAGAATATCTTCTAGTTCAAAACCTACACACGTCAGTGGGCGTGTGTTTAATACTGATTCTATTTCTTTTATGATTGTACTTAGTTGATTATCTGATAGTAAACTTTTCGTCAGAGTTCTTTTGAGACAGTGTTTAACTAGTCCAACAAGTCGTTCATAGAATCCTCCATGCCACGGTGCTAACTGTGGTATGAATTTCCATTCTATTTTATTAGTGATGCAATAGTTGCTTGACAGTATTTCTGCAGTTAATTTAAATTGTAGTGCGTTATCTGAAACTATTCGTGTTGGTATTCCTCTGCAAGATATAAATCTTCTTAGTGCTAAGAGACATTCCTCAGCCGTAAGATCCTTAACTACTTCCAAGTGTATAGCCCGTACTGCTAGACATGTATACAGACATATCCATCTTTTTTCTAATTTATTATTTGTCTTTACTTGAAGAGGACCCAAATAATCTATTCCGGTATACGTAAAAGGTGAAATATAGTTTACCCTTTCCTTAGGAAGCGCTGGAGTGGTTGGTAATTTGAATGGACCTCCTCCATGTTTGACACAATTTGTGCATTTTCCTAATATTTTCTTTACTTGGCTTCTTCCTTGAGGAATCCAGTACGATAATCTGATCAAACTTAAAGTGTGGTTGACTCCTACATGATAGTTTTTCTTATGTGTTTCTAGGATCATTGTGTTAGTGAAATCACAATCCTTTGGAATTAATATTGGATATCTTTTGTCATAAGACCAATCAGCGTTTTGTAATCTTCCTTTGCAACGTAGGATACCGTCTATGTCGGTGAATACGCCTAAGTTTCGTTGTAAACTAGTATGTTTACCCTCTACTTCCTCAGGGAAATGTTCCTTTTGAATCCTTTTAATCCTATGTGTTTGTGATAGTGTATTGTCCTCACAGTTATCTGTGGAGTTGTTTCCTGATTCCTCATCTAATTGATTTCTGGGTTCCTGCTCTTTTAAGACCTTTTCTCCACTCGTGAGATCCTCCCCAACAAGAAAAGAAAAGTCTTGTTCAGCAGAAGAACATGTGGGATTTATAGTGACTTCAGTTTCGTTAAGTAAAGAAATTTCGGTTCTACAACCTTTCGGCCAAGTTCTGGAGTCTCCCAGTAGAAAACTTGGTCCGGATAACCATATCTGCTTGTCTTCCTTAGAACTTGTGAGTCTAGTAGCCACGTCTGCTGGATTTAATCCTGTTGGAACATATCTTATTGTAGCTGGTGTATTTCCCTTTATTTCTTCTATCCTCCTTGCAACGAATGGTGGTAGTAGTTTGTTGCTGTAATACCAATCAATCACTATTTGACTATCTGTCCATATAATATTTTCTCTAAATTCAAATTTTAGGAACCTGGTTACGTACTTCAGCAACCGACTACCTATTAAAACACCTAATAGTTCAAGTCTTGGGATTTTTAAATTGTCTTGATCCTTGATGGGTACTAACCGTGATTTTCCTATTACAAAATTCAATTCTTTTCCATTAGAAATGTATACAACTGCAGCATATGCTTTGGTTGATGCATCTGTGAAAACGTGCAGTTGGATATTGTCACCACCATTTTGTTCGAAATATTTCCTTGGTAAAATAATGTTTTTGGTTTCTTCTAACTGTTCTCTAATGATTTGCCACTCATTGGTCAATTCTTCTGGTAATGGGGTATCCCATTTGAATTTATGTATCCACAGATTTTGTAATAAAAGTTTTGCTGGTAATAAATCTGGTGCGGCATATCCACATGGATCGTAAACCGATGCTATGTTTTTAAGTATTTCTCTCTTGGTGGTGGCCTCTTTAGTCTTTCTTGGTCTCAATCTGATCGTATCTTCGTCTGTGTTCCAATTCAGACCTAATACTTTAACTTCTACATCTCTGCAGACATCTGATGAAGAAATGTTCTCGGAGAATTGTTTGGAATTCGAACTCCATTCTCGAAGATTCATTGAAATCTCTTCAAATGTGATCTTGCACGACTCGTACATTGCTGTTGCTTCTTGTACAGATTCTGCTCCTGTGACAAGGTTATCGACGTAGATGTCATTTACTATGCCTTTTAGACTTTCCTCATTGGAACGCAGTAGATGATGTTTCAAAGTAGCATTTAGAAGAAATGGACTCGATATCACTCCAAACGGTACCCGACAGAATCGTAAGTGCAGAATGTTATCTTCCGTGGCCGCCCTTTTTATGTCTTTCAACCATAAGAATCGAGTTACGTCTTTGTCCTTTTCGTGTAATGCTATCTGTAGAAAAGCCTTTTCTACGTCTGCTGTTATTCCTATCTGATGTGACCTAAACCTTAACAACATTCCGGTTAAGTCTTCTAGCATAAGTGGACCGCAATGTAAACATTCATTTAAACTTTTGCTATGTTTGGTCTTTGCCGAGGCGTCGTAGACTATGCGAGTTGGCTTGCCTGGATGAATAACACCGTGGTGCGGCAGGTAGTGTATAGGATGATCCATATCTTCGATTCTCCTTTCATCGTCTGGTACATTTTCAATTATTTCTTTTGCTAGTTGTTCTTTCAATGTATTATCGTACGCTGTTAGTGAATCGGAATCTAATCGTTTGAGTAAGTTGACTAGTCTGCCTTTGGCTAAACCGTAATTAATTTCTAAATTAGGTGGGTAATCTATCCATGGCCAACTAACAGTGTATCTATCCTTTACTAGTTTTATGGTATCATTGAATTGGTTGATTACTTGTTCGTCTCTAGTCAATTTTGGCGAATCGCATATTCCAATGGATTCTAGTTCCCATAAGCATTTGAGGTTTTCATTGTATAACGGGAGATCCGGTGGTGTCAATTTGTTTTCTACTCCTTGAAAGTAAGTTAATACTGACAATGTGTCCGTGGTTTTGTATTAGTTTTTCCAGTCAGTAAATAACCGAATTTAGAGTCAATCAAGAATAAGTTACTTTCCAGTTGAATTCTGTCTTCAAGGATGAATGAAAAGTAGAAGTCATTGCCGATCAATATGTCTATTGTGGGTGACAATGAGCCGTCGTCAGCCAAAATCAGATCATCTTTGTATTTACCTATGTCAATACCAGGGAAAGGAACTCCATGTGAAATATGAGGAACAACGTTTGCTTCTATTTGTAAAGTATAATTTGTCCTTGTACGTATCTGTAACCTGACTACGGTGCTTTCTATTACTTGGGGAGTTTTCGATCCAAACGTGAAAACTGATAAGGTGCTTTCCTCTTCGATAGGAAGGTTCAATTTTGAAGCTACTTCTCGCGTTATGTAAGTACGTTGACTACCCGAGTCCAACAGTACTCGACAGACCGTTCCATCAGAATCATCGTCTTTACGTAGAGCCTTAACTATTGCTGTTTGTAATACGGTGGAACTTATAGAGTTGACGTGTAACGTCTTGACATCCTCGGTTTTATTAATGCAATTCATATAACAAAGTGCTCTGTTATGGTGGTTAATTTCTTTAGGCAAACAAAACAGTGATCGATTAATTTGTCTTTCCTCTCTCTCACAGTTTTAACAACATCGCATTGATCATTGAAGTGCGCTCCTTGGCAAAAAATACATTGAAGCCTCCTTTTCTTTCTCATCGACATGTCCCTGTTACCTCCCTGTTCTAGAGGTTTTCTTTTTATGGACTGGCTATTATAGTTAATGTTCCTATGGAATGGTTTTTTCTCATTGAACTTCTCTACTATTTCTTTTGTGGGTTTGAATTGGGTTATGTTTCTCAAAGTTCTTGTAATTTTTCTGTTTTATGAATTTTTCCTTCCTGTTGTATGAACTTGTATGTAACGTCTGAGTGGTATACTCTTCTAGATTTTCGGAAGTGATCCTATTTGCATCTTCCCTAGCGGCTATTATGGTTTCCAAATGTTGACGGATTTCTTCTATTGACTCGGTTTTTGCTTTTATTTTTAGTTCATACACTATGTCTGAGGGCATCTAATCTAGTATCATAAATCTGAGATGATCGTGATCAACGTCTTGATTCAGCGATTTTAGGATTCTTAAATGTCTTTCTATTTGACCAAATGTGTTTCTTGCTTCTGTTATATTGCCTTTGGAGGCTTTCGGCACTTTGTATAACGCATAATAGTGCGCGTCTATGATGTGATTTTCTTTACCATATCTATTTTTCAGTAGAGAAACAGCTATTTCATAATTCTTATTAGTGGTCTCGAGCCCATCGATGACCTTTTTTGCTTCGCCTTTTAAAGAACCTTTAATGTATAAAAGTTTGTCTACCTCTGATAGGTCTCTATTTCCTACGTTGGAGCAGAACTGGTCCCAAAATTGACGCCATTCCAGAATGTCTCCGGAAAATTCTGGCAAACTTAACTTGGGTAATTTCCCCATTAGTGCAGTATTCCTACCCGGTAATACAGTTGGTGCAGAGTTTTCTTTTATCCTTTCCAGTTTGATATTCATTTCTGTAAGTACCTCCTCACCGCGTAGCTGTACTTCACTAAAGGAAGTGACTTCTTCCACAAAGGATTGCATTTCGTTTATTGATAGACTATTGTTTAACTCAGTTCCGAACCTTTTCACCGCTACATTTAGCTTACCTAGCACTATTTCTAAATTTTCAGAGTATTCTTTATTAACTTTATCTTTATAGGTGAGAGCTTCTTCAGTTAGGTTAGAGATAGCACTTGATATAGACTCAAGTCGTCTTATAAGAATTTGTTCCATTTTGGAATTCTGAAATAATATTTAATAATTTTATACGCTGTATATCATACGTTAAGGATTTACATCCTGTATCGTTAGATTTCTAAGTTGCGTAGTATAAGAAGAAAAAAAAAAATCCAAATAAAAATTTGGTAACACCCTGTATGACCAATAGTTTTTCCAATATTTCGTAAGAATAAAGAGTTTTCTTAACACCTGGCATATAATGGAATAATATTTTATTAACACCCTGTATAAAACAGGAAAATTTTATATACACCCTGTATAACAAAAAATTTCCAAGTTAAAAGCAAGGAATATTCTACTATGTGTATATAGGATACTACATTCAGCATGATAAACTCAACCATTGAACTATGTGTGCAAGGAAAATTCTTTTGTACTTAAGAGGTTTTAGTATTAAATCAGTATTTATTCAGATATATTTCTAACATTACCAGATATTATCCTTACTGACTGACGGGTAAAACTGGTTTGTTTCATTAGTATGAATTTTATTTAAAAAAATTCTATGTCATACAATTATCCCCTCTTGACTCCTAATAAAACATTACTAAAGAATTTTATGTTATTTCATTACTTATTAATAAACAAGTGAGGTACCAACACCGTTTGTGTATGCATCCACAAATGATGTTAGGTTTTACCTACACCAACTTAGTACCTGGCTGCACATATGTCAACTTAGTACTCAGTACATAGTTTCACATACATCAACATAGTACACTTTAGTAGTTACATGAAACGATGCAGTCAGTTAGGGACGACATGTATAACATTACAGAAGTTCAGACACAAGTTAAACTATACAACCCAATTTCCTCCGCCAGCATGATTTATTAAGATTTTATTTTAGTTTTTATAGGAATATATCAATTTTATGCTCAGTTTTCAAAGTAACAGGTAAGATGAACTTACAGTGAATGTTGATGTACTTTTGTTTTAATAGTAGTGATCTACACATAAGATGTTAGATATGCAGTATCAGCAACGCACATCTGCCTTCATTTGTCCATCTGTTTGGAGAGTATTAGGCATAAATAAACAGTTTTATGCAAACTCATACCTAGCAATACTATCTCTAGGTAAATTTTAACACCTGGTGGTTAGGTACATATTACAACTTTACCAAAGTACACATTAAGTAAAATGCAATTTTAAGTAATGAGTGGGCACATAGTGACGTGACTCCGTGGTACTGAATATTAGCCTGGGTCATCTATTTAGTGACCCCTTCATTTGTGAACGACGGACGACCACAGTGGCTGTTGTCAATTGTTGAACTATCGTGTCGACTTTGCTCCCCAGTCGGAGACTTAAAAGTGGTTTTATAGCTTGTAAATCATAAAATATTTTACCTGATGATCTTCTTAATCACTCCTAGGTTATGATATGCTTCCTTTCCTGCACTTTATAGGTAGGTATAAGTTCTGCTGGGGTTATTTCAACCAAAACAAGTTGTGAACTTCGTATTTAGATTATGAGCATCTTTCATAGTTGATCGAATCACGTTTACTAAATATACAATTCGTAACAGGTTTCTAACAAAATCACTTTTCCCTTTTTGTGGTTTTATTCTTGTAAAAGAATTCAACGAACTAAGTTTCACTTTTCGAAGTTCAGTACACAGAACGTTCAGTATGAACACCTGAATCGCCGCGGTTTGTTCGCCATTTCGAACGCAGCGTATTTTATTTTCTATTCCGTTCGAATTTCATAATTCGTGAATATCGGAATCTTGTCAACCGTTTAGTGTAAAAGTGATTATTATGTCATTCAGTCATTTTATTTTGAATTTTACTTGACTTGTATAATAGATTTACAAGTTTTAACTCGTTAAAAGTAGGATAATATTACATTCATTTGAGCTTTCATAACGCCTATTATTTCTTACTTCCGGTTAAGGAAAGCGTAAATCATTTTTCGAATTTGCCAATACGACACTCATATCGTATTCGCGCCAAATTCAAAGTTGAATATTTAACTAGCTCATAACATTGCACATTACACGTACACATGTTATATACTTATTCAATTTGCAGTAACTTTGATAATCTTTCATATCATCCTGCCATTTATCTCATTATACTTAGATAAATGAACGTTTACTCATCATTAACGTAACGTTCGAATTTTGGCGCCTTTAGGTGAATTTTATGGACATCTGCTTTGTTACGTGTAGAAAACATTACCATTTATTTTTGTGTGGCTTTCATAATAAATTAGTACGAGGTCCCGCCACTGCGACAATCGTCCCGTAGCACTATTTGATTAAGTTCACTTGTGTTGTGACTACGCCATACACTCGCGCGCCATTCATTCGCGCGCTGCGGTCATTCGATCGCTCAGTTCGTCTTCCGCCTACGTATCGTGCGCACGCGTCTCTTCGCACCGCGCGCGACCTATACGACTTGTCGCCGCCGCAGGACTTCGGACTTTTAAACCTTTCAAAAGACTTTTATTTTGTCAGACTAATCGCGTACTGCGCTCTGTGCGCAACATTAAGTGGTCCATCGAGCCAGATTTTGAATCTCGGCCACGTGTTTAGTCAGACTCGAAACCTGTGTGCAGGGATGTCGCTGCTTCGCACACCCTCGAAGGGTGTTCTAACACGTAGTAAACGTGCCACGGAGCAGCCGACTACTAGTGAAAAGTCAGTGAATAGTGCTAAAACATGTTCGTCAGCGGCGGCCCGTAAAAGGCTCGAGTATGAAGCGGCTCAACTTCAAGCAGAAATCGACCTCGATTTGGCACACAAGAGTGCACAAATCAAAAAGGACTTGCTTGCGAGAAAACTAGAAGCCGATATTTCGGACTTAAAAGAAGAACGTCGCGGCTCGATCTCGAAAAATTCCAGAAAAGTCGAGTCGTGGTTCGACAATCAAGATGGCGTCGCGTCTATTGCTAAAGACGATCTCGCAGAAAATGTTTGCCCTTTCGGTAATAAAACCTGGAACGGAACAGAGCAGCATCAGGTCTTCGTCAGCGAGCGCCCGCCACGCGACGACAGCATCAACCAGTTAACGGAGGCGTTGCACCAAGTGCTTAGTAGAAGTAACGCCCGCGAAAATAATAATAACAGAGAACTCCTTGCACGCCTAGCAACTTCGAAAGATTTGCCGGTGTTCGACGGCGACCCTATGCAATGGCTGCAATTCAAGGAGGCGTACAAAGAGTCATCAAACTCATGCAGTTTTAGCAACGCAGAAAACATTTGGCGGTTACGAAAATGCCTACGTGGTGACGCGAAAGAAGCCGTGTCATCGCTCCTCATCGGCAACACCACACCGCAAGAAATAATCGATACCTTAGAACTACGATTCGGCAGACCCGAGTGTATAATTAATAAAATATTCACTCAACTCAAGAAAATTCATCCACTTCCGACTGCATACCACACGGACATCGTGAATTTCTCGATAAAAGTTAAAAACTACGTCACAGCTGTTAAAGCTATAAAATTGCAGGAATACCTACAAAGTCCGGAAACGACGTCATTATTACTTGCGAAGTTACCGCCCGCCCTTATCAATAAGTGGGCCGAATATGCCTACGAGAGACAAGATAGTCCTATACCTAAACTGGAAATACTATCAGAGTTTTTATACAGAGAAGCAAATATAGTCGCAACCTCAGGTGTGAGTTACATACAAAGTCAGAACGACGTAAGAAAGAAGTACGACCATAATAATGTAAAAACACATTCAGTGTTAGCGTGCACTACCACTTCCGATAGTAAATGTATGTTTTGTCGTGCCTCCCCGACGCACGCTTTAGAAAAGTGCGGCAAGTTCAAACGTGCTATGAGACGTGATCGATGGCAATTCGTACGTGCTAAACACCTGTGTTACAAGTGCTTGAGCGCACGGCATAATGAACCCGCCTCGTGCAGCGCTCCTGACTGCAGCGAGTGTGGGCATCCACATCATTATCTCCTTCACTGGACGAAGCCTACCGCGCCTGCGGCACGCGCAGCCGCGCGACTGTCGGCGCCGCAACCAGAGACAGCGTGCCCCGCGGTGGACGCGGCCCGCGCGCACCCACCGACGCCCGACGAGTCGCGCAGCGAGGACACCGTTGCCCACGCCCACACCAGTGTATCCGCTAGTGTTAGTGAATCGTCAGTGCCTAAAGTGTTGTTAAAAATAGTGCCGGTAACCGTTCATGGACCCAAAGACAATATCCACACACACGCGTTGCTCGACGACGGTGCCACCGTGACTCTGATATCTGCCGACCTCGCTGATCAGGCGGGACTCCACGGTAAGACAGTCACCATGCGCGCCCGCAGTGCATGGGACTCCGGTGAGCTTGTGTGCCAAACGGAAAATGTAAGTTTTGACATTTCTAATAATAAAGGAGATCGTTTTAATTTGTGTGCTCGTAAAATGAAAGAGCTTAATTTACCTACTCAACGTTTATCGTGTATGGACTTTAGTAACTATTCGGACTATATTGAGTACGACTTGTGCAAATGTGACGCACAACCTAAATTATTAATCGGACAGGATAATTATGATCTCATTGCTCCTAGTTTGTGTTTAAAAGGCAATAGGAAAAATGACCCTTATGTCACAAAGACATCTTTAGGATGGTGTGTACACGGTGTTGTAAACAACATATTATTATCTAAGATTAACATGTCAGCTGACCGTTTTACTAATGATGACAGCGCGCAACATTGTTGTGATTCAGAGTTGAACGAGTTTGTAAGAAAATCATTTGCGTTAGAGTCAATAGGTATATCAAAACAACCGCGACAGAATGCGGACGAGTTGCGTGCTATCACCATACTAAATAATACGTGTGAATTAATTGATAACCAATGGCATGTGGAACTGCCTTGGAAACATGACAACTTTGTTATGCCTGATTCCTATCAGAATGCCTTTAATCGCTTAAAATCAGTCGAGAGAAAAATGTCAGCCAACAACACTTACGCGTTGCGTTACCGCGAACGTATTCAGCATTTATTTACAAATAATTATGCCAGGAGGCTAAACGAGGGGGAGTCTAGCGACCACGTTTGGTACCTACCGCATTTCGGGGTCGATAACCCCAACAAAAAGAAGCTACGATTAGTCTTCGATGCAGCTGCGAAAACACAAGGATGTTCTCTCAATGATTTTTTATTAACAGGCCCGGACCTGTTGCAATCTTTATTTGGAATTATGTTTAGGTTCAGAGAAAACCAAATTGGAGTTATCGCTGATATTAAAGATATGTTTCTTCGAATTAAAATTAAAGAAAAAGATCAACATACGTTAAGGTTTTTATTTACAGATGAAGATACTAAGAACGTTAATGAATACGCTATGACGTCATTAATTTTTGGCGCGAATTGCTCGCCGTTTATCGCGCAACATATTAAAAATAAAAATGCCTTACGTTTTATCGACACTTATCCGACGGCTGTCGATGCTATATGCAACCAACATTACATGGACGACTATATCGATAGTTTACCCGAACTCGACCTTACAAAAAAAATTATTAAGGAAGTCTCTTTTATTCACCAGGAGGGTGGATTCGAAATACGCAACTGGGCTAGCAACGTACCAGATGTTCTGGAAAACTTACCGAAGGAAGTTTTGAGTGACAGTGTCTGTTGCGTCTTCGATAAAGATCAGTCCGAAAGAACACTCGGTTTATTATGGTACACTGCCAGCGACGAGTTAGGATTCGATTTAACTTTCAAGCGTATACCAGCTGACGTTATAAATTTAAAAAGAAGACCAACGAAGCGTGAACTGTTATGTATTGTCATGTCAATTTTTGACATTCATGGTTATTTGATACCTTTCACAATTAAAGGAAAAATAATAATGCGCGAAACTTGGAAAACAAATATAAAATGGGACGAGGAATTGAATGATGAATTAAATAATTTATTTCAGTGTTGGATAATTCAAGCTAAAAATATAAACAACATTAGGATCCCGCGTTGGTATTTTTCTGAGAGTAATTCTATGAGCGCGAGTAATGAAAATTTAGAATTACACGTATTTTGCGATGCGTCGCCGAGCGCCTACGCGACTGTCGCGTACTGGCGCAAGGAAACGAGCAGTGGAGTCGTTATTGTATCGTTTGTCGCTAGTAAATCTAAAGTTACACCTACGAAATCGGTTTCTATACCGCGACTTGAACTACAGGGTGCTTTATTAGGATGCAAATTAGCCAATAATATTAAAAACGAACATCGTTTAAAACCAAATTCCGTTCATTATTGGACAGATTCAACTACTGTTTTACATTGGATAAGAAATAACTGTAGAACATATAAAGTTTTTATCGCCAATCGTTTAGGAGAAATTGACGAATTAAGTAAGGCAGACGAGTGGCACTATGTTCCGACTGACGTCAACGTGGCAGATTTAGGAACTAAAAGTACCGACTACGAACTTAGCAGCAACTCATCGTGGTTTACCGGTCCGTCATTTTTGCATAAATCACGCTCTTACTGGCCTCAGGAACCTGAAAATAAAATAAAAATCAATGAAGAAGTATTAGAACAAATAAATATAGTAAATGAAAATAATAGCGTAAATGACTTACCTGTACCGGAGCCGACGCGCTTCTCCAGTTGGTTGCGACTGCTTCGAACTGCTGGAACTGTTTTGTTGTTCATAGATAAATGCAAGAAGATAAAAACTAATGGACTTACCGACGAGTTGATGAAACGAGCTGAAATATTATTACTTCAGCACTCGCAAGCCACAGCATTCTCCAGTGATATTTCGCTGTTGAAACAAAATAAAGAAATAAAACGCGATAGTAGACTACGCGCTTTGACACCCATATTGGATGATACAGGACTGCTACGTGTTGGTGGAAGAATTGGAGCAGCTAAGGAAGTAGCAACGGACACAAAATCACCAGTGATCCTGGATGGACATGACCACGTGGCTCGACTCATTGTCAAGCATTACCACATCCGCGCAAGCCACGGATGCAACGAGCTAGTAGTAAATGAACTGCGTCAAAAATATTGGCTGCTACGTTTACGTCCTACGGTCCGTACAGTTGCGACGCAGTGCTTGATGTGTCGCATCAGGAAAGCTAATCCAAAGCCGCCACGACTTGGTGATTTGCCTGAAGGAAGACTGACGCATCACCAAAGACCGTTTACCGTCACCGGAGTCGACTTATTTGGACCAATGGAGGTCACAGTTGGAAGATCAAGACCAAAACGCTATGGTGTATTATTTACGTGCCTGACAGTACGCGCCGTACATATTGAGATCGTGCCGTCTCTCACTGCAGATTCATTAATAATGGCTTTACGTAGAATGGCCGCGCGTAGGGGCTGGCCAACGAAGATTTATTCTGACAACGGAACCAATATGCGCGGCGCAGAAATTGAACTAAAGAAAGCCTTCGACGCCGTAGACAGAAATGCTGTCATGAACGAAGCCCTAAACAATGGAGTTTCCTGGAGCTTCATTCCACCAGCTAGCCCGCACATGGGAGGATCTTGGGAAAGACTTGTGCGCAGTGTTAAGACTGCCCTTAAGGTGGTTCTTAAAGAGAGAGCTCCACACGAAGAGACACTGAATACTCTCCTAGCTGAAGTGGAGAATATTATCAACAGCCGGCCTCTCGGTCATGTTTCCGTGGACCCTCGTCATGACGAGACTTTAACGCCAAATCACTTCCTTATTGGTTCATCGTCTAATTTACCTATCGCAGGAGTGTTTACGGACAAAGATCTATGTCTCCGTAAGCAATGGCGTATATCCCAGCGCCTGGCGGACCAATTTTGGGCCAGATGGGTAAAGGAAGTGCTTCCCGATCTAGTGCCTCGCCGAAAATGGAGAGAAGAGGGCGCACAATTGAAGATAGGTGATATGGTAGTAATAGTTGACCCCAACTCCCCTCGTAACTGCTGGCCCAAAGGTATCATACAATCCGTGTACCCCGGTGCTGACGGACGCGTAAGGGTTGTTGACGTTAGAACCAAAAATGGCTTGCTTAAACGGCCTGCAGCCAGGTTGGCTATATTTTAGATTTTATTTTTTGTTATATTTTAATTTAGGTTATCGTTTTGAGTGTCGTGTCGACACTGAGGGGGAGAATGTTACGTGTAGAAAACATTACCATTTATTTTTGTGTGGCTTTCATAATAAATTAGTACGAGGTCCCGCCACTGCGACAATCGTCCCGTAGCACTATTTGATTAAGTTCACTTGTGTTGTGACTACGCCATACACTCGCGCGCCATTCATTCGCGCGCTGCGGTCATTCGATCGCTCAGTTCGTCTTCCGCCTACGTATCGTGCGCACGCGTCTCTTCGCACCGCGCGCGACCTATACGACTTGTCGCCGCCGCAGGACTTCGGACTTTTAAACCTTTCAAAAGACTTTTATTTTGTCAGACTAATCGCGTACTGCGCTCTGTGCGCAACATGCTTATTGAACATTAGTTCCAATCAGATTATATAGAGGTCGCTGACAACCTGATTTATACTCAATGTTTACAATTTACCAAGTTAAGAGTCTGGATTGATTTTATGCCTTGGGATACTTTTTGGAATGTTTTCAGATCCCAGCATCTCCACCATGTCGCGACGGCGTGTATTTCTCTTCTTTCCCGTGTTATATTCTAGTTATGTTCTAGACTACAATGTGACTTATTTTATTTTGATATTATAGGATTTTACTGCTTCGCTTTGATGTGAAGAGAAACCCACGCCCCCACGAAACGTTTGAGATACTCACAGATACGGATCACACACCGATACGGAGCGTCTCTCAATCCAGTCTCTTATGCTTCGGTCCTCAAAGGCACCGAAGTGGTTATCATCAGGTCGACCATCAGTTTATCCATTTCCTCAGGTCCGGCTAGGACACCTGTAAAATTATGTACCCATGAATCTCTGGGTTGGTACCTATTACCTATCTGTTTATGATTAATATATTAATCGTCTCTGCTTTCTCACGAGCAGGTTATATTTCATCGTTTTATCATTTAGGACACCTCCGTGTCAAACGGATTCTGGAGTTTCACTTCCTCCGTTATATCAAGTGTTCCAGACTGTTTCGGCTCATATTTAGCATATAGCCTCCGCATCTGGAACGAACACCTTTGTGCTAATCAAATTTCGGATTAACCTCATTTGCAGAAGCACACATTCCAGACTGATACGGCTTGCAGCCTTCACGTCTGGAATGTCCCCCTCAACATTTATAGCGTCCGTCGACACTAGCGCCCGTCGACGCTTACTTGGGCCTGTGGGGATTATGTTATAAGGTTTGCAAGAGAAGTTGGCCCTTGGACTTTCTCACAAACCCAGTGCGCGTGTCCGGCCAGACTTATTGCGCGTGAGGGTCGTAGTTACACCTTAAGCCGTGATTATGAAACATCTTATTAAACTAGCGATTATGAAACATCTTATCAAACTAGGACCGCGGCTTAAGGCCCGACCATCACTTCAGGTGTTTTAATTAGGTATAAGTTATTCAAACTGGTAAACATAATTTCATAGAACATTATTGAACATATCAAATCTCTAAACCGTACATAAACAGAAAGTTAATATCTAGGTACTTAGCTTTCGAGGTGGCGCGCCTCACGGATGACAAGAATCTCCATATACTCTTCTTGCACTGAATTTACTTAATTTAAGTTAGCTGCTAGCCAAACTATGTGATGGCAAAAGGCGGCAAAAAGAATGGCTTGGGTTTGCGTCGTCAGGTTGCTCATACTGATTTAGTGTTGCTATCTTATTAGTGTTGTGTAATTAAATATTTACATTTATAAGTTTGGAACATCGCGATTTCATCTTTCGCGACAAGTAGTATTACTGTAAACAACTTGCGTTGTTTTGAGAGGTTAGGTTCTCGGAGATTTTATTGAAGGGTTCTCGGAGGTTCTCGTAGAGTTCTCGGAGGTTCTCGTAGAGTTCTCGGAGGTTCTCGTAGAGTTCTCGGAGGTTCTCGTAGAGTTCTCGGAGGTTCTCGTAGAGTTCTCGAAGGTTCTCGTAGAGTTCTCGGGGGTTATTTGGAATCTTTGAATTAAGTTACTTACGGTTTATTCTTTGTATTAATTGTTTTGCTGACTCACAGATGGCATGGCTGGTTCATCCATATTATCAAAAACGCTAATTATGAGTTGGTCCTTAATTAGATTAATGAATAGTCTTAGAGATAGACGCTCTTGCGGCGACAGATATAATATTAAATACTGTTATTTTTAATTATCAAAACTGTGTATTAAGCTAGTATTAAACCTACTATCTTTCAGGTATGATCTTAGTAAATCCAGAATTCTAATTGTATTACTAATTAGTACTATGGAAGAGTACTATGAGGAGTACTATGGAATTCCATAGTACTCCTGTTTCAGCTGAAGTGTCTCAGACATGTATGTTTAAAAAGTTTTTGATTATTTTCGCTACATACAGTATGTAGCGAAATATGCAAACTTACGATTGTGTTTAAAATTGAAAAAAACTCGGCTAATACTCATTATTTTGGGGCACCTGTATAATTACCACCACATAGTTATGAACACGTGGGGCAGATGGTTTACCACTGAATTGTTGGCTTTACCCAAGTTTCACCGGAAGTTTTATGAATGCAGATACGTCTGAAATAAATTATTAATAATAATTTAAGATCATTATGTTACTACAAAAACTCACAATGTAAATATTTTTTTTTTTTTTTTTTTCTAATTTACAAATTAATATTATTTTTAAAACTAGATAACTAAAATAACAACAAATTATAAAAGGGCGTCAAAAAACTCCTCCTCAACGCTGTCAACTGGTAACGTGCCCAAGAGACTGGCGGCGTTGCCACGTTGTAAAGCAATACTTAGCCTCTGGCCAAAGTAAAACCCAGCCCTTGGGTCACGGGAAGTGTCAACTAGGCGTTTAGAAATTTCCTTGAAAAGGCTGTGAGCACTCGGACCCCACGGCCCCAGAGTTTCAACCCCAAACGGCTCGAAAATATAGTTACCACAAAGGTTACTATATTTACGCCGCTTGAGGTTCTCCGCAGCCGCAGCGGCAGCGCCTGTACAGCACGATGAGCTTGGAAGATGTGATGGCGCAAGAGTATCGACGCAAGTTGCGTCCCACACTAAAGGCCTACCCATCTTCCAAGGAAACAAAGACATGCCGTCCGGTCTTTTGCCATCGTCGCGTGCCAAGCCATTGGGTTCTAAGATAGCTGGAACGCCGACGGTAACAAGAGCTCGACGGATGATGTCATTTATGTTCGCGTGCCGCGCAAAACGTCCCGCACTTCGGTTGCATGACAGGCCGTGGTGTCCGAGGCTGTTGACAGCTTCACCACAGTGACAGCGATGAGGAGAACAGCAGGCGGCACCAAGACGTAAAGAAGCAGCGAGGCGGAAGGTCGTGTCGTCGAACAAAGTGCCTATGCTCGACGATGGCAGTGCGAGAAGCCAAAGACCCGACTCCCACTCACCCACAGCCAGCAGTCGCGCACGCTCAGCAGTAGTAGCAGACGTGTTAAGTAAATTGTCCTGAACTATTCTGCAGAGCGGCTCGTCCCACCGTCTCTGGGATAATGGATTGTCGGGTTTTTCAGTATTACGGCAAGCGAGTTTCCAAGCATCGATAGCCTCGGAGAAACACGGCACATCAAAATCAATCAGTGTGGAAGCCAGGATATTCCTGATTAATTTTTCAGTGCCGTAGACCGAGGATATGAATGCAGGTAAACTAATACTAGAAATTTTGCGGACGCCGAGTCCTCCCATGCGAATAGGAAGACTTGCTTGTGCCCAAGCTCGGTCGTCCAAAGCCACATTTAAAATGGATGATAAAGTTTGTCTGATAATTTGATCCATGTTGTCCAAGAGATGTGTGTGCTTCCATAAAGGGGAAGCACGAAGGAAGTATGTTAATTTAGGGCCGAAACAACAGTAACGAATTAGGGTGATAGCCGAATGCATGTTAATTTGGAGCAATCTTTCCGAAACATCATTAAAATTTTGAATCTTTTCCTCTATAAAATCGGGAAAAGAATTTTCAAGGATTGGAGACCCGAGGAGACGAAGAGAACTTTTCTCAATAATTTTAATGTCAGGGGCTATTGCGTTAAATTTGGAAATAGTCGGTTGTCTGTCGATACTGTCCTCTACAAATAATTCGCATTTCGAAAGATTTAGGTCAAGGCCAATGGAATGAAATTCATTTTTTAAGAAATTTAGATCATTTAACACGGTATCTAGATCGCCTCCCAAGGTTCCATCATCAAGATACCAAACGTTAAATTTAGAATTTAGTTGACGGACAATTGGGTGAATAGCTAAACTAAAAATCACTGGCCCGAGGGGGTCACCTTGTTGACAGCCAACAGCAGATTCTAAAAGGTTGTCGTGATAAAGTAATTTTGAAGGGTGTCTGTAACATTGCCAAAGAAAACTATAAATTTGGGGTAGTTCATTTTTAGTTTCTGTTAACAAGGTGTCTCTATTTACTGAGTTGAAGGCATTCTTTATGTCAACCTTCAGAATGACCTCACCTTTAAATAACTAATGTAAATAATTAAAAGTCTAATTTCTTAATTTCCTTAAATCCATGTTTTAATTTTACACATGAGGTTATAATTTCTGTCGAATTAAAATATTAATAGGATTCCTATATTGATGATTTCACCTGGCTTTCGCCAGTATTTTTTTTTATAATATACCTACCTTCACAAAATAATACTTGATAACTTATATCGCGGAAACTTGACGCTTTCGAAGAGGTTTGTACCATAAAAAATATTTGTATTGATATCAGCTATTAATTCTTACAGGTTTTATTCATGGACGCTGTATTGATAATTAAAAAAATGGCGCAAGTTAGGCATGCCACGCTTTAAACAAAAATCTTCCAACCCCTTTTCATAAAACACACGCAATTTTTATAGGACAGAGGTACAGGATGACGATGTTTTCCTTCACCGTAATCGAGAGCAGAGCTGATGAAATAAATTACCTACACTAAAGACGGAAACACACTAACGTGTCGTGGCGTGTCGTGTCGCGCCAGAAGCAAATCGGTTTCATACATTTAATATGGTTAGGGACATATTTGCATGGCGTGTTGTGTCGCAACGATGTATGAAACCGAATGCTTATGGAAGAAGTGAAACTTTGTAATACTAGACGCATGCGTTCGAGTGCCACGTTTTCACCCTCGTTATTTTATCGAGCTTCTAAATAATATTTTGTTGTTTTCTTGTTGTATTCATTTTATAACATAATTATTACAAAAGTTTATCGAGGATAATCTACTCATGGAAATTGAGCCAAGGCTGGTCACACCGAAGAGTCGAATGCATGATTGTTTGCACGCCATCTTACGTACCTAGTAGAACTACGTAGTCACAAATCTTGTAATACTGCCATCTCTTAGTGAGTTATAGAAAATATTCCCCCTTCATGGTAGCGTTAAACTTGTTGGAAGTCGCATAAAAAGTTTCACTTCAAAAAACTTTTATTAGCAACTTCCTTGCACTGGAAAAGAGAACAAACCGACAATTATCAGATTTGCTCAAGTAGGTACCTTATTAAAATATAATTATAGACAAGGTAAAAGCAAGAACATAAATTTCTTAAACATACACGCGAACAGTCAGTAATAAGTACGTGACTACTAAACAGTTATTTTCTTTATTTAACTTAATTTCGAAACAAGTCGTGTACGTTGTACTACATGTGTACATGTACATATACTTTAATTTTGTGTGCAACAAAGAATAAGAATAAGTCTTGGTACTTCTCCAAAATCAAATCAAAAAGTCTTATTAAGCTGATCATTACCAATTTCAGAACATCAAAAATTACATAAGGCAGTCCTTCCAATACGCTCTCGCCCTACGCAACTTCCTGGTGTTCTAGCTGGAGAGAAGTGGCGGAACAGACTCCCCAGCAACAACCCTTGAGTTCCATCGTGATTGATACAATCAGGTAAGTATTTTGAGGCCATTATAGCGCAATTACACTCGGTCACTAGCCCGTATTCGGGTACTCGAAAGACTTTAATAGAATTTGGGCACCCGATGCATTTACTACACTGACAAGTTATTGAATTCGGGAGAACGACCAAATGTATCGGCGATAGGTTTGAGATGAAACTTGTGTCGAAACCCTAGTGCCATCCCATCTTCCTAGTACAGCAGGTTGGGCTGGTGCGTCTGCTCCAAGTGCAGAAAACCTCAAACGGAGCATAATTAGTAGCCATGTGTTTGCGCCGTATGGGGTTGAACCCTAGAGCCAAATGGAGTTGGTCGACTCTTCAGGTGACTAGAGAACTGAACTATTTCGTGGCCAAAGAATCAACATTGCCGTTCAACGAGGCAATGCTGCTAGGGTTAATGCTCTAACTAGTTATTGTAGTTATATAACAAAACTAGTTTCTAGTGGCATAGCATGCATGGAGCCCATGACATGCCACATGCGTGCTTGCCTATTTAACTGTAAATTTGTTGCTGCAGGTCTGCAAGTTTCTGGAGAAACGATATCTTTTTAAAGAAAAGCTGATCCTCACAAACTCAAATAAAAATGAAGAAAACATTAGTCATATTTTTTCTGGTAACCATCGCAGGTAATATGATTTTTCATTTAGTTGAAGTTTTGTGTTTGTTTTTTGTACCAGCGGCTTCGTAATCGGCTAAACCTCTAGGTATTTCGAGGTGACTGCGGAGCTACACAAACCAGGTTCCACTGCCTGTCGTGCTCTGGAATTGCACGTACTCTTCGACTGGCCCGAGAGTACAGTTAACGACGTCGATGTAGAAGAGTTCTGGTGGAAACTCATTAATAGAATAGGTTCGCGGACCTCGGCAAGCTTATCTGTGCAGCTGTTGGTTAGTTAGCCAAGAGATCCTAAAAGTATCTAATACCTACCTCAGCTACACATTTTCTTTTCAGCTACCCAGGTACCTGACAACACTTCGCGTAAATTAAAAAAAGGAGCGGAATCTGCAAATGCTTTAGATACAAACAAGATGAGACGGCTTAATGAGTTTTATAAAAGTCGTAAAAACATTCATGGTAGACCGCAGTTCCAGACAATCCCACCGGAACAAAAGGAGGATGAATCTGGCAAAAGTGAACCGTCAAATGAAGAGGACATAAAAGATATCGACAATAATTCGCAATCGCGTGAGCGGAAAAGAACCACTTCGACTAAATCGATAACTAAGCCGATGACTAAACCGACGATTAAAACTACGACTAAACCTAAGACTAAGCGCACTACACTCAAGCCTAAAAAGCCCAAACCTCCTAGAATTAAGATAAAATGCAATCGCTGGTGGTGTTGGATTATCGATATATTTTCAAAAGATTACGAATAATTATATGTCGTGTGCAACTTTAGCTGGTGTTGTTTTTTTACCTTATTAAAGAATATTTTTTTTGACTTTGACTTACAAAATTGACCAATTTGATAGGTTTAGTCACACCGTTTATTTCAATTAGGCCAGTAAACGGCTTTTTTAAAATTAAATACGGACATTGAATTGATTATATTACCCATTCCATTATATTCAATCTACTTCCATCACTTCTATGAACTAAGAAGAGACATGGACCCAAAATTGAACCTTGACGAACACCCATTATCAATTCAGACCCTAATGAAGTTAACCTGTTTACCTGAACTTTAACCTGTCTATCTTTCAGGTATGATCTTAGTAAATCCAGAATTCTAATTGTATTACTAATTCCACAGTACTCCTGTTTTAGCTGAAGTGTCTCAGACATGTATGAAATTTTATAAGTTTTTGTATTTTTCGCTACATTTAGCGATAAAAAACTCGGCATAAAACATAAAACCCATTATTTCGGGTAAACTATATAATTATTACCGATAAGTCACATAATGTACAGTTTGCTAAGATATTATACAAGGTGTTGTTTTGCATTCTCGTCAAATAGGGGTGCGGACTGGGTAAAAAAAACGACATTCTATTTTGTCCGTCAGACAGGTAACACAAAAATATTAGACACGTATTTTTTGTTTTATCAAAATATAAAAAAATTACTTAGTTCAAACTCATTAAAGTTGGAGAGTGGAGAAGTTTTCACTTAAAAAAGTGGAATTATATCAGGAAGAATAATAGGAATATTTTTAAATTTAATATAGGTGTGGCGTTATTTTTTGTTCTCAGCAAAACCTTTCAATAGGGGTGCGGACTGGGTAAAGAAAACGACATTCTATTTTGTCCGTCAGACAGATAATACAAAAATATTGGACACGTATTTTTTGTTTTATCAAATTATCAAAAAATTACTTAGTTAAAACTCATTAAAGTTGGAGAGTGGGGGCTTACTACGTCACAAGTAGGTATATAACTTACCTACATGTGACGTCATGCGCCATTTCAACTCAATACTATATCTCCGTAATTTTATGACCACGTTTAAAAAGAAAAAATACGTGTCCAATACTCTTCAATGAACTACACAACGAACAAAGAAAAAAAATGATGATCATCCCCTATTGAATAAAACGGCGTTCCTAGTTATAATGATGATCATGATGAAATTACAACCAAGGGTGAAACCGCGGAAACTAGTAGTTCTTCTTATTTAACTTCAGAAGGTACCGTGTTATTATAGCAAGTATACTTCACTCCTCAAGGACTTAACTATCCAAGTTACACCTACCAGTAATCTATTATTAACAATTAATCGATTTTATCTATTCAAGGAGGTAACTATGCTAATGATTCGCGATCCGAATCAATAATAAAATGTGTAGGTATTTTTTTTTTTCTTTTTGACGTATATCGGTTATATCGGATAAATTCTCTCATTTTTAGGGTTCCGTACCCAAAGGGTCAAACGGGACCCTATTACTGAGACTTCGCTGTCCGTCTGTCACGAGGCTGTATCTCATGAACTGTGATAGTTAACCAGTTGAAATTTCTTCAGATTATTTATAAACAGAATGAAAATAAATATTTAATTAATTAGGGTAAGTAATTAATTTATTGGATTACGGGCTCACATACAAAAAATTGTTGTGTAGTGATTTTTTTGCTCGTTTTTATAAATAATGGTACGGAACCCTTCGTGCGCGAGTCCGACTCGCACTTGGCCGGTTTTTTACATGTAACAGGCCTAAATCTTATTTACGTTGAAATTGAGGTTAGACTGGTAGCCGCCCACCACATAGTTGCGAACACGTGAGGCAGATGGTTTACCACTGAATTGTTGGCTTTACTCAACTTTGAACGGAAGTTTTATGAGTACAGATACGTCTAAAATAAATGCATAACAATAATTTTAGATCACTAAGTAACTTCAAAACCTTACAATGTAAATAATTAAAAAAATTAATTCTTCATTTCCTAAAATCCATGTTTTAATTTTACATATGAGGTTATTGTTGCGCACAGAGCGCAGTACGCGATTAGTCTGACAAAATAAAAGTCTTTTGAAAGGTTTTAAAGTCCAAAGTCCTGCGGCGGCGACAAGTCGTATAGGTCGCGCGCGGTGCGAAGAGACGCGTGCGCACGATACGTAGGCGGAAGACGAAAGCGATCAAAGAGTATTCTATTAGTCGCTGCCCCTCTCTTCCCAGATTTGTGGCTTAATTTTACCATGGTCAAAAAGGATTCCAAGGACATCGCTGGTAACTTGTCGGCAACATTTTGTTCATAAATGCACTTGAGACCTCATTTTCAGCCAAGGAGTTCGGCACACATATAACCACGATCCGGGGTTTGCGCTTGTTTGGTTCATCGGCAGTAAGTCCAGATGTAGTGAGCTGGACTGCGTTCTTCAGCTTATCAGCGTCTTCTTTCGTCTCGGTACTTATTATCACGCCACCATTTTTCGTTTTTCGGACACCACGTACTTGTAGCTTCATTTGCTCAGGCTGTATGATTTTTTGCACTATTTCTTTTGTTTCGTTACTAGTTTTCAATTATTTATCATTGGGATAAATGGCGACACCGCTTAAATTATTAGGTCTCACAAAATGTCCCTTTTTACCATATCGGCAAAAGAAGCATTTCCCGAATAACTAGAGTCCCGAATCGTCTGCTTGAGCTCCAAAATATGTTCTGTCAGGTCGCGCTGTTGTTTAAGGCTATCTATCATGTTATCGGCGAGAATAGCTTTTTTCTTCAGCGACTGGTAGTGGACTGCCATCTGTGACGTACCTGATTCAACTTTACGGCAAAGGTTAGTTATCTTCATTTTCTGCACGGTGTTGAGTTTCCCATCCGCGGCTATAGAGCAAACTTCATTCAAGTACTGCTGGATGCTGATCATGTTTTTATGTAGTGGATACATGAAGTGGGCTACCGATGTGAGACGACTAAAAAGTCATGAAAACTGAGCCTCGTGCAATCATCGAACCACGTCCCATGAACTTACGAGACCCAAACCGACGGTGTTTAAGTTTGCGTTTGGGCGCAATTCGCCTGACGTGAAGTGATGCTGCGGCCTAGAGAGGAGCACGCTTCCCTAGAAGAAATCGATTCACTTGAACTTAGAAGAGATCCAGATTATAATGATCGGGCAACAGAAAAGCCGGCAGTGAATTCCAGACTTACGGTTCGCACAATATGTGTCTGGTAGTCAGCCTTTTGTCAGTGTTTATATTTTAGAATTATTTTAAGCTAATCCGCAAATATCCAGATTCTTATATGTGTTATAAGAATCATCATCATCGGGGAGACATCATCATCATCATCAGCCTATAACGTTCCCACTGTTGGGACACAGGCCTCCTCTCTATGAGGGAGAGGGCTGTATCCACCACGCGGGCCCAGTGCGGGTTGGTAGATGTCACATGTCATCGAATTTTTTGTTCTAGGACATGCCCGTTTCCCCACGATGTTTTCGTTCACTGTTTTTGAGGGCAGCGGTGATGAAACAAATTACACAAAGTAATGCGCCTGCCTGGGTTCGAACCACAGCTTACTGTTCGTAAGTCGAGGCTGCCACCACTGGGCGACACGGGGAGACATACAAACAAATTATTCCCATTCTCCTCTGTCAGCCATCTTTAGAGACCGTATGTTGTAGAACATGTGACCGTATGCATGTCTTTTTGTAGTGCCGCTACAGAATCGAAACAACGTGACGGAATGATGAGAAATAAAATAAAATCACCGATTTGATGTATTTTTTCATAAAATTCATTTATATAACATAAAATTAACAAAGAAAACATAATATTTGCTTGTAACCTTTAGGCTGAGCGCAGACTTGAGTCAAGACAGACTTGTCTCACAAGTCGAGAAAACAGTCTAGCGAGTACGACTCCATCTATATTACTATACTCTTTGCGCTGTACTGTTTAGTCGTTGATGTGCGCGCCCGCTAGGGTTGCCAACATTTCTTTTGCAAAATATATTATTTTACGAAATAATCTATAAAAAATTATAGCACACTGTCTCAGTTCTGTTATTGTAGGTATTAGACAGTTTTGTCTATGAGACGTTTTGTTTGAAGTGCGCGCGTCTTCATAGTATGTTTTTTCTATTTTAGTCTGTCTTAAAATTGTCTTGACTCAAGTCTGCGCTCAGCCTTATCTATGCTTCTTCATCGACATTTCTGTGTAATTTAAGTCAGGGAAATTAGTTGTTTAGCAAATTGACTGCTATATGTAACGGAAAGGGTATATACATCCTTAAGGGTGTGCTACAGACCATCAAACTAAACATGTTTCTCATCATAAAACATGTTTTTCAGCAAAAAAAAAATATCTGCTGCCCCATAGAAAATTACAATACCTATTCGAACCAGCAGATTTTTTTTTGCTGCAAAATTTTAACAACACCTTATAGTAAAAAACGCAAATTATTACAAATAGGTATGTTCATACAGGAGGTATGTTCATACAGGAGGTATGTTCATACAGGAGGTATGTTCATACAGGAAGTATGTTCATACAGGAGGTATGTTGTATCCACCACCATTTTAGACTTTTCAGTCTTATATTTATTATATTTTACGCTTCACGAAGCCGTCACAAAAAATATTGCTGGGGAAGACTTTTTTGGGGGGGGTGATAATTCACGTTTTACGGTTGGACTTAATGTGGCACATTCGCGGATTCGATCCCCGCACGGAACAGATATTTGTATGGCCCACAGATAGTTGTTCCGGATCTGGCAGTTTGTGTATGTGAGTTTAAATGTTTGTATACGCACCCACGATACAGCAGAAATTCCTAGTGTGGGGCAGCGTTTTTTTATTTTTATATTAATTAAACTAAAAAAAAAATTGAAAAAGTTCAAACTTAGACCCCCAATATCTCCGTAACTCATCGAAATCACAGCAGCCTTTGACCACGAAGGTATTCCAGGCGTACCTACTGTGAAGTCAAAAGGGTTTCAATACTTTGGCCTGACTATTCGTCCGCCATTTTTTTTTCTAAATTCTGGCCCCCTTCCTTGTTTTCATCGTACCTGGCCGCAACAAAAAGGCAAAATCTTATTTTCTACATATTATGATATGTATTTGATATTGGCTGCTATTTTTAATATACTAGTTGCGTAGCCCCCGAACTTTGCCTGCGTGAAATTTTTATAAAAATATTACTTTCTTGAATCGTATTTTGATAATAATTATAAGGTACTTATTTAATTTTTTTTCACTGAACAATAGTCCATTTTCTAAAATAATAGCCTAAGTTACTCCTAATAACATCAGCTACCTGCAATTAAAAGTGCGTTCTCAATCCATGGTCCAGCCTTTTCCAAGATCATCTGGAACTGACAGACAGACAAAAAATAAAGTTATACAAGATGTTGTTTTGCATCCTCGTCAAAATTCAGGATGTTGTCACAAAAGACATTAATAATCAATATAAATTGCGGTAACTAGTTAATTATTCAAAAATACTGATTTTTATTGGTTGTAAAAATTTGACAGTATTTCAGAATAACCCCTTAACGTGGTATAGGGAATAAGAAATGATCAAATAAACGTTGTCGAGAATCAGACGGGCCGCGTTTAAAACACGGGTGGTTCACACTTACCGATTTCTGTAAATAAATGAAAAAAATAAAAATTACCTACCTATTTTATTATTGATTCGGGACGAGAATCATTAGCATAGGCGGGAGTAACTATGACTCTCTTGACTTTTCGGAGTCCTGTCCTAGTTGCTCACGTGCGTGGGTGTGTGCCCTCTCGGCTGCCACTAACAGCTGATTGGGAAAGAGCAGTTCACGTACGGCAAGGGTCCTAGTGATGCGCCAACAACAGCTGGCGTTGCTAGGATCAACTCCTATCCCTGGCCTGCACGTGGCGCCGCTGCCTAGCCAACAGGGAGGGGGGGGGCGATCACTAAATAAAGAGGGACTGGTTAGTTGGGGCAGCCTCTCAAAAGCGCCTTATGGTGATACCCTTATACATGTTTAAGGCGAGCGCATACCTACCCAAATTGACCAGAGGAGTAAAATCCGATGGTCCCAGGGATACGGTGAGCCTTGGAGACCTCGGTCATAAGAACTGACCGTAGTGCGCAAACACCAAGTAGAGCGGTGTAAATCCAGGACCGGCTTCGGGGGAAGTTCCCGGAGCAGACCCCGATGGGGATCTTCGGATCTCAAATCTAGCGGCTCGTGCAGCTGGGGTCATAAACAAGAGCCGCGGGTGAGCCTGTGGTAGGGCTAGCCCCCCTACCACACTTGGTAATAAGGGTCGCTTTCGATGATATTAAGGAAATGTATGGTCGAACCTCCGGCCTCCCACAGGAGCCCGAGGCGTCGACCCTTAAACCTATAAGTCCGACTCCTCGATCTCCGCCTCCGTCGGGGCGGGGTGAGGGCGAGTGGACCTGTCTGGAATGTAGCGGGCATTCCAGACCAAGATAGGATTGGGCGTGCATGTACGGCGCGCCCACCCCGAGACGGCAAACGCCGCAGCAGCCCCACCGCAGGTGAAGCGGAGATGGCTGGAGGAGGAGGTGGAGCTTTTAGCCCGAACGGAGGCACGTTTGGTAAGAGCTGGAAGTAGTGCCGCGACAAGAAACCAGACCCTTCTACGGGAGTTACCCCAACTGCAGCGCTCCCTAGAAGCAATAAGAGGATACCGGAGGGGGGAGGCGTACAAGGGCCGGGTACAAGCGTACCTGGCAGAGCCGCAATCTCCGGTAGACTCAGGGGTGGCTAATTTGCCAGGGGGAGCCCCAGACGACGGCACTACTGACAGTTCAAGCCTAGAGCGACCTCTCGTTGGGGCGGAGCGCCCCTCTGAAATCCTACCGGACCCTGCTAGCCTGCAAAGCCCGGACCTGTCTGATGTGCCAGACCACGTCAAAATTGTGGAGGATCTCTTGCAGAGCTCCAAAGCAAGGATGGCGCGGGGTGCTGATGGGAAAAGGCGGGGCCTGCCTAGGCGCAAAGGCCAATCTCAAGGAACCCAATCTGCAGGTGTCAGGTTGTCTGCGCGAAAGCAGCGCAGGATGGAGTACGCGAGGGTGCAGGACCTGTATAGGACTTGTAGGTCACGAGCTGCTGCTGAGGTAATCGACGGACAAACTCGGGGGGTGAGGCACAGTCTTGCTGAGCTGGAAGCCTATTGGCGCCCGGTGATGGAGGCTGTGTCTGACGCTCCGGGGCTCACACCGGAAGTTCTGGGCGCGTTACAACGCTCGGAGCAGCACGGGGGTAGCCGAGATTACTCGCAGCTGTGGACGCCGTTCACCTCTGAGGAAGTGAAGGCGTGCCGCATCGATAACAAGTCCGCTCCGGGTCCCGAGGGAATTCTCCCAGGGACTTGGAATACGGTGCCTTCTGCAACTCAGGCGGAAATATTGAATGCTTGGATGACAGCTGGTGAGGTCCCCGATAAGCTCCGCGGCTGCCGGACGGTCTTCGTACCCAAGACGGAGACTCCTGCTGGGCCTGGGGAGTACCGGCCGATTTCGATCGCGTCGGTGCCCCTCAGGCACATGCACTCTGTCTTGGCGAAGAGACTGGAGGCATGCTGCCCTCCCGATGCACGACAGCGTGGATTTATCTGCGCCGACGGCACACTCGAGAATTCGGCTGTGCTGGACGCGGTGCTGGGAGACTGTGGGAAGAAGTTGCGAGAATGCCATGTTGCGGTGCTGGATTTTGCCAAGGCGTTCCATACGGTGTCTCATGCGGCACTGGTCGACCTGCTGAGGAAAAGAGGCCTGCCTGAGGGGTTCTGCGACTACGTTGCGAGGCTGTATGCCACCTCCGAGACTGTCTTGGCGGTGAATGGAGCCCGCAGCGGTCCCACAAGAGTGGGTCAGGGAGTTCGCCAGGGAGACTCATTGTCGCCGGTGTTGTTTAACATGGCGATGGATGCGATTTTAGCGGCCCTACCGAGGGAAGTTGGTTATGGGCTGGAAGGCGAGACTATCTCGGCTCTGGCCTACGCTGACGACCTAGTCCTGCTTGCAGGTTCAAAGGTGGGGATGCAATCCTCCATCGACTCTGTTTGGCGCACTGGAAGGATGATGGGACTCTTTGTCAGCCACGCAAAAAGCGCTGTGCTTTCGATGGTGCCGGACGGGAAGCGCAAGAAGGTGCACTACCTGACCGACCGTACCTTTAAGGTGGGGTCGAGATGGTTGCGGCAGGTGACTTGCGTTGAACGTTGGCGCTATCTGGGCGTGGACTTCAAGGCGTCTGGATGCGTGACGTTAGAGCATGATGTCAAAGTGGCCTTAACTAACATCACTAAGGCCCCCCTGAAACCTCAGCAACGGCTGGAGTTAGTAAGGGTCCACCTTATTCCGAGGTTCCTACACGGACTCGTGTTGGGTTCCATCACGGATGACAGGTTGAGATTGCTCGACGTACAGATCCGGAAAGCAGTGCGGGCTTGGCTTCGACTTCCGAAGGATGTGCCTGTCGGGTACTTTCATGCAGCGACCACGGACGGCGGCTTAGCGATCCCGTCGCTGAGAACTTGTGTGCCTGATCTTATTAAAAAGAGATTCGGCCGCTTGGACTCGTCGCGATGGCTAGCGGCCAAAGCCGCCGCCAGATCCGATAGGATCCGAAGGAAGCTGCTGTGGGCCGACAGGCAGCTCCGGAAATTCACAAGAGAAAACCCTAAGTCAGGGGAGCGGACGACCGCGATGTATTGGCGTGAAGCCCTGCATGCTTCCGTGGATGGACACGAATTGAGGGAAAGTCCACGGGTTCCTGCCTCTACTAAGTGGTTGCGGGAACGCAGCGTGCAGCATACTGGCCGAGACTTCGTGCAGTTCGTGCACACTCATATTAATGCGCTACCGTCGCGAATTCGCAACACACGGGGGCGCAGGACTGGTGTGGAGTCGGAATTGAACTGCCGTGCAGGTTGCATGGTTAGGGAGACGACGGCACACACCATCCAACAGTGTCACAGAACGCACGGCGGCCGTATTGAACGCCATAATTGCATTGCGGACGTCGTCAGCTCCGCCATGGTGGACAAGGGGTGGACTCTAGTGAAGGAGCCGAAAGTCAGGCCGACATAATCGCCTCCAGGAACGGGGTGGGGGTGATAGTGGATGCACAGGTGGTCTCGGGTCAGCGGCCCCTTGATGAGCTTCATCGTGAGAAACGTAATAAATACGGGAATCACGTGGAGCTTGTTGAGAAGGTCGCAGACATACTAGGACTGCCTTGTAAAGAGAGCGTTCACTCGACCTCCTGCACTATTTCCTGGAGGGGAGTTTGGAGCCTAGCGTCCTATCGGGAGCTGAAGAGGTTCGTCGGGTTGGACGAGGGAGTGTTGGCCGGCATCCCGTCCTTGGCTCTGAGAGGCTCGCACATGAACTGGGCAAGGTTCAACCACCTTACAACCCGAATCGACTGAGTCGGGGAGCGAGAAGTCGGATTCCTGTGGTCGCGGGCCGCCGCCGGGCCTAGAGGTTGAGAGCTCCCACCAGTAGGCTCACTCATTATATGATTAATTTATGTATCATGCTCAACCTCGCCCAACATCCCACCGGCGAAATTTCGATAGTTTGGTGGCAGTAGGGGGACGTGGGAGTCCTGTCACAACAGTCTATAATGATTATGACAATAGTCACTAAAGACGAAGGCATTCGATCGAGCTAAAATTAGCGGCTTTTTGGGCAATCAGTAATTTTTGTTTTGGAGCGCTGTGTGTAATTTTATTTACTTGTATAAATTAAATGGCGAACAGTTTGATTTTCGTGCCTCCTTACCATAATATTAAAACCCCTTTTGACCATGTTTATTACTATCAATATATTTATAACAAATTCACTAGTATTTTTTGTCCAGGTAAACAAAATTAGCTGCCTATAGCTTCTAATAAAATTAAAGTCAAAGTTATACTTTAAATAATCACGGATTCCGTATTTGCGCCCGATTGATGGTGATGGCTCTCAATTACATGGTACTTAAACATAAGTGGCGAAATATTAAGTGTACTACAAGGTACCACTTCTGCCTAATCCTTCGGGGGCCACAGTCGTGATGTTATGTATAACTTTATAAATGATATCTATTATAATGTAGTCTTGGCGATTTTTTCTAAAAATAAATACACATGTATATAATTTGTTTCTAATAAATAGAAAGTATAAATCTTTATATATAAAAACTATAAGTAAAGTATTGTCGATATTTTTGGAAAATGATCAATTGTTTTTCTTAGGATGATTCAGAAACTTAACGATATACAAGGCACCCTTAAAATCTCTAAGTTGTGCGTGGACTGTTAGTCAAATAATTTATGAGATTTATTTAAAAAAAAAGAAACCTTATTTTGTCATACAAAAAAAAAAAACAAAACAAAAAAGTCAGCCTGAACACATAAATTTAAAAATCACCCTGTATACAATATAAAAGACAGCCCGTATACAATATAAAAAAGGTCAACCTTTATATGTTTAGAATTATAATCGTCACTTGTAAACGAAACACAGTCACCAATAGAAATTAAACAATATTTTACTATTTTCCAAAAATATAGACACAATATACAACTTATATACGTTTAGCCAAGGGCCAAACCAGCTAAAATTGGCCATTTTCTATTATTAGGAACTTTCAATTTAAGCGATTAATGTTAGCAAAAGTAGATTTCTTTACAAACAAAAACAATGATTCTTGCACCAAAATTTCCTAGATGTGGTTCAACTTTTTTTCACTTGGCGCGGTACACGGGCAACTTTTGGGCAATTATGGCACGGCAACTATTGCCTGGTAGTGGAACAATTAATTTTAATTCCCTTGCCTATAATTTGCTTCAAATAGCTCTTATACCCCACATGTCTTGCGTTGTACATTACACTCCACTCCGTCAAAGAAAGGAGGCCTGTGTCCCAGAAGTGGGAACTTTATACGCTTATTATGTCATATTACTAACTCAATAAGCTACAAATTACTTAATTGTCGGTTATTTTAATTAGATTACCAATATCTAGACCCAGAATGTGGGCAATCAAAGTTGCCCTTGAAATTCCTTTCAAAAGTGGCTGGACCGAGCAACTGTTGTCAAACAGTCACGCCACAAAAAAGTTGCTCATACAGTCTTGCTGCAAAAATCTCTTAAATGAAAGCGTCCATAGACTACTAAACTCTCTACATCAACTTCTAGCATCGTTGATTGTCTCTGGGACCGTGATTTCTAGGCCATCCATTTCTTTCGTCAGGGTAATCTGGCATCCTAGGCGGGAAGTGTCCGTTAGACCGTAAGCTAGGTCTAACATATCTCTTTCTTCGTCACAGGCCTCGTCCGGTAATCTGAAGAAAAAAACATAGAATCAGGAATACTTATAAAATAGTGCGTAGAGTCCCTCCGCGAGGAAGAAGTGAAACTTCGTAAAACTACACGCATGCGTTCGAGTGTCACGCATTCACTCTCGTTATTTTATTGAGCTTCTAAATAATATTTTATTGTTTTATTGTTGTACACTTTTTATTACATAAGTTTATCGAGGTTATTCTACTCATGGAAATTGAGCGAAGGCTGGTCACACCGAAGAGTCGAATGCATGACTGTTTGCACGCCATCTTGCGTACCTAGTAGAACTACGTAGTCACAAATCTTGTAATAATGCCATCTCTTAGTGAGTTTTAGAAATGGTAGCGTTAAACGTTAAACTTGTTGGAAGTCGCATAAGAAGTTTCACTTCAACTAGTCCGCCATATTGAATTTAGAATGACGTCTCTTAGCTAACCATGCCTTGTCATCCAAACTAAACGTATTGCAAAATGTAACTGTTTTAAAATTCAGTTGCAAGATTTGACCTAAACAAAGAAACATCGCAAGTTAAAAAGCAATAAATAATAACTTTAACTTCGCGATTTAGGAATTTGATTTTAGTTCTTCGTTTGTGGCATAGAAGGCGCTGTAGTACTTTTTGTACTATGTTGCTGTAGTACTTTTTGAAGTGCCGGTACACTTAAACGAGCGATTGGACTTTTTGCTTTAGTTTTGACTAGCTTCTGCCCTTGGCTTCGCCCGCGTTTTTTCGGTAAATGTCCCGTGGGATAACACTACCGGGATAAAAAGTGTCATATGTACTATTCCAGACTATTATCTATCCCTGTGCATCCAGATCCATTCAATAGTTTTTACGTGAAAGAGTAACAAACATCCACCCATCCATACTTACAAACTTTCGCGTTTATAATATTTGTAGGATTTACAATTTTAAGTGATGGAAGGGAAAAAAATAAAGAAAATGCTGATCTATAAATTAAATGTGATTTCACTCCAAGAAATGAGCACATAAGAGGAAGTCTGAAATTGGCACGAGTGACTGAATAGTTGTGCCGTAATTCGTATGTCGTGGCAGGGCATGTGATGCGGAGGAATGAGAAAAATGTCGTGAGGAAACTATTGAGTATGAATGTGGATGGCTCTAATTTATTTGTACATGAGTTTTATGTGATTCTAGTTTTATGCAATGTATGGACTACGTCTGCAATAAATAAATTTTTCATTACTCATACTCTGAAAGTAGGTCTGAAGTTGCCTGAGGAGCGGGTTGAAAGTAATACTTTTCTTCCCTAGGGAGAATCGCTTTCAACTGACAGATGCCAAATTATAAAAAAAAAAACTAGTACTATTTTCACATTTTTATTGAACCATGTTCCAACTTTCTATGCAGCCACGATGTAAAATTGAAATAACTTAAAGTTAAGCATTGATTAAAGAATCTATATTTTTTTAATAACTTTATTATAATTTAGTTAAAACAGTTTCTTTAAAATAACATAGATTTGGGCAAAATATTTACCACTTTTTCAATGATGAAAATGAAAATTAATGGCTGAATAGCTGGCTGGCCATAGAAAAAAAAACAAAATAGGCGGGAAAAGTTGTTGATTTATGTAATAAAAAAAATACAAAATTTTTCTTTAGCTAATTCATGTCTTTATTTTTACTTTCCTTGTATTCGTAATGAAAAGCACAGTGTTTACCTCGGGTTAAAGACTTATTTAGTCCCTCGAGCTATTGGCGCCCGAACGAAAAATAAGTTGCTTTCACCCCTAGGGTAACAATGTACTATTAATCATCAGGAAGTTTGAAAGTGGCGCGTGTTACAGAAAAGATGAAAGGGAGTCGTCTGTCTTGGTATGGACGTGTGATGAGGAGGGACGGAACACATGTGACTGAACGAAAAGACGGATGTATTGTGTGAAAAATGATATGAAGGAAAAACGAGTAAATGATAGCATGACGAATTACAGAGGAGTATGGAGGAAAGAGACGTGTTGCGCCGACCCCAAATAAAATGGGACAAGGGCTGGAAGATGATGAATCATATTAATTTTAGAATAAGGGAAGACTAAATAAACAATGAATGGTCCGCATGAAAGATGATATAGCAAGAAAAGTATGCAAGAAGAAGACATGAAACAGGGGATAGGAACAGAAGAGTGACGATGAATATAAATATCAGTGGCTGGATAGGTAGAGGAAGACGAAAAAAACAGATGGACGGATTGTCTGAAGAATGGTAAAGAAGAAAACGTAGTTAATGATAGCGTGATAGCTGACAGGGGTCAAGGGCAGAAAGATATGAATAAATAAAAAGTTTTGAGTATAAATGTAAATGGGTATAAAAGTAGAGGAAGACCAAAGAAACGATGTATGGACTGTGTAAAGGATGATATGGCGAGAGAGGAGGGGTCTGATGAGATGACGAGTAATAGAGAAGTATGGAACAAGAAGACATGCTGCGCCGACCAATAAATTGGGATAAGGGCAAAAATCAATATCATTTATTTCAAGTAGGCCAGTTACAGGCACTTTTGAATAGTCTAAAAATGAAGCTACAGTCCCAGTCACAATACATAATAACTGTGAAAGTACTGTCGCCCATTCCAAAGCGTAGATCTCTATGGAGAAGAATGAGCAAGAAACTCCATGGACACTCTTTTAACCCTTTAAACGCCGACACCGTAATATTACGTGTTCTGAAAACAGTGCACGAATCGCCACACACGTATAATTACGTTATTTTATTGGAAAAGTTCTCATAGTGCACAAACTCCTTAGAAAATATGTCAGTTTTAAGGTGTAGGGTATAATCTTTATTGTTATGGAACTTTTTTAATGTTTTGAATGATAAATACTGTGAATTTTGGGATTTAAATACATTGTGATCACTGATCTCCTTGCTTGTATCGCCAATCACGTAATTTTACGAATACTAGGGATGGGGCAAATTCGTAAAATACTTTATAGGTTGGCTAAGAATAAACAAAGCTCTTTAAAAATTACTGTCACTATTTGCAATGAAAGTGGGTACTTTCATTACAAAATAACCATAGTGTTACTCTGATATACAAGTATCTGTACACAATAAAATGTATTTAAGTTTAAAATTATTTAATTTTTACGACAAAAATATAGAAATCTCATTACGCGGAACCTCACTAGTGCAGACAGTCGCCGGTCGCCGTCACCGTAATATTACGTGCGGCCAAGGAGCTTCAAGGTTATATCGCACTGTATTGTCAGTTGCCTCAGCGCCATCCCCGTAAAATCACGTGAAAGCTGTATCGCTCTGTGCAACTAGTGTTGTAGGGGTTTTTCGTGTTATCGTGTAGAACTTTAAATGCAAAAGAAATGCTGGAAGACGAAGAGTTATTAAATATTTTGCAATCGAATCATGAATTGCCAAGCGACGACAGTTCTAACACAGAAAGTGATGTTAGTTTGGCAAGTTTAATTTATTGGTTAATTCGATAATTTAATTTGATTAGAAATTTTGTTTGTGTTTAATATAGGTAAGTACCTACTAGGGTTCATCATGAATATCAACCAAAATTTAAATTGTAATACATTTATAGGCTGAGATTATTAAATTTAATACGGCAAGCTCGTGGAGAATCGTCACCAATAGAAGAACGAACGTGCCCATCTCCCGAGTACTGATTTGTGTTAACGTAGTTAATGACTGAAGACTGAATAATGTTAGATTATTAATTAAGCAGGTAAATAAAACATTGATTTTATTTCTGGCTTTTTATTCATGAAACCTCAAGAGAACACCAGTGTCCGCAAACCTATTGTCTTTCTATTGTGTCTCTAATTACGATAATCGAAAGGTTAATATTGTTAATAAATAAAGAATTAATGCATCGATATTAAGTATTCCCAACACTATTCCAACTTATGCCTAAAGTGACTTGGCGCTGGAGGTAAGTCAAAGGTATCAAAATCTTGGCGGTTAAAGGGTTAAATCAGAATCTTGTTACAAAAAAACTTGGTTACATCATTCATGTTGAGATGGTACATTAGCGAGGTGATTTATTCTTTCTATATACGACTTAACGTGCTTTCAGGCACAGAATAAACTCGGTATGTGTTACCCATCCATTGACCTACCTAGGCAACAGCGGCTTAACTTTGAAAATCGACCCGTGCAGCTGTTATCTTTTAGCGACGAGTTTCTTTCTCTATTTATCTAAACTCACCTATTAAAATCTTCTGGCTTCAGTACAACATGGCAGGTGGAACAAGTAAGGGTGCCTTCACACGCGCCATACCCTTCGATATTAAGGTCGTTGTTCACTACCACGTCGAGCAGTGTATCGCCGACTTTAGCTTGTGTTTCCAGCCGTCTGCCGTCGTACAGGACAAATGTTATTTTTATTCTGGGAATGGCGGAAAAGAATACCTTTTATTACATGTATTATACAAGGGAGAGCAGCGGTGGCCCAGTGGTGGCAGCCCCGACATACGAGCAGTAAGCCGTGGGCTCGAACCCAGGCAGGCGCATTACTTTGTGTAATTTATTTCATCATCGTGAGGAAACCGGCATGTCCTAGAACTAAAAATTCGAAGACATGTGACATCTACCAACCGGCACTGGGCCCGCGTGGTGGATTACAGCCCACTACCTCTCATAGAGAGGAGGCCTGTGTCCCAGCAGTGGGAACATTATAGGCTTATGATGATGACGACTATACGGCTGTTTCCAACAAAACTGCAATAGCTACATGGTCAAAATGTATAGAGCAGCCGATGCCTTCGTGTTCGTGAAACCGAGTTTCACCCACTGTGCTCTTTTGTTTAGGCATATACAAGGTGTTGTTTTTAATCCTCGTCAAAATTCAGGAGGTGGTCACAAAAGACATAAATAATCAATTAATTCTTAATAAACGCAGAATTTTTGGTTGTTTAAGTCTGTCATTATTTCAGAATAACCCTCTTAACGTGGTTTATGGAGTAGTAGTCGAATAAACGTTTGAGATTGTTTGTATGTGTGAAAGCGCGGTTAAAGGGCGAGAATCAGACGGGCCGCGTTTAAAGCGCGGGTGGTTGACACTTACTGATTTCCGCAAATTACGCTAAGAATTTTATCTCCCTAAAAATAAGTCATAAACTGCAATCTCCCGCGCTTTCAATTGATTCGACCTTACAATGGTATTACTTAGCAATTGAGTTGTCAAGGTCAGATGACAAATTGCCATACGTTTAAAATTCTCTCAAAATAGACTTGAAATGGAGGCGGAAACAATAACTGGGTTGTGAAGGTCAGATAGGCAGTCGCTCCCTGTCGGAGTAGTTTCAGTCATAAGAATAGTCTAATAAAGCATTTTCGTACTCACACTGGTGAAAAACCTTACAAGTGTTGTCACATATGCGTGACAAACAAACGCGTGCCCTCTACGCCGACACAAATATGTGACAAAAATGTGGTGCACTATAACACGAAATAAGAAATTTAAATCATTACTTTTCTGTGTGTTTATATATAAGTATCTTTAAAGTGTGATTTGTATATGTTAAATATTAAATGTATATGTAAATATATATGTTAATTATTAATATCAAGAAATAAGTTAGCAATAATTTTAAAGTTTTTTTTTTTTTTAATATTTTTGGTGAATTTGTGGCGTTCTTGGCGTGGAAAGCACGCGCGTGCGTTTATGCTCTAGTGTTTAAAAGGTTAATTCAACAGTTCGGCACTGTTGGCGCAGTGACTGCTGCGCTGCGTGTCATGTGTTCGATCCAAGCATGGAACAAATATGACCTACAGATAGTTGTTCCGTTTCTGGCTGTTTGTGTATGTGAGTTTAAGTGTTTGTAGACGCACCCAGGGTACAGGAGAAATTTCTCATGTGAAGTTTATTTTTAAGGGCGTTTCTGAGAGATGGTCTGTGATAACCGCATGGAGAGAAGAAACAAAAAGTTATCGTAATAATCTGAAACAGTGTAGGTAAAAGGTATCCACACAATGTCATAATAATTTAGTTTTTTTACTAAAGTTATTTTTGTTTCCAAATCAAAATCAAAATATTTTTATTTCACATAGGCCTACATGGGCACTTGTTATACGTCAACAAAAAGGTGCTCGGTTTGGGTTGGTAAGGCAAGAAACTCCATGGTTACTCTTTTAAAATCATTTGTTAGTACTTAAGTATGAGAGGAAATCATAGGCCCGATAATAAGTCGTTGCTTACTACAAAACGTAGAACAAGTCTGTTATCATTTATTATGATTAGATACTATAGACCAAAATCAGTTGGTTATCTGCATATGATACTGGTGCAACCAGCGTACATTTACAACCAGATGTACCTACTCACCTACTCCATGTACCATTCGCATCAACAAGGCGCAACGCCTTCTGAATACATAGTGTTATAGCTTTAAATCGTTTACCATCACATCAAGAAATCAATTTATTTGGCACCAGCGCACATAAAATTAGTAAGATATTAAACAGGGAGTATTTTTGTGACAACCATAAATATCTTTTTACACTGCACTGATTTTGATATGGCACGGCTCGATACGCCAAAAATGCTTACATTTTAATCTGTATACTTACTCATATTGCTGTAACTGGTCAACGCAAATAATACATAACTAAGTAGTATACACAAATAACTATGACACAAATGTAGAACTATCATCTAAAACCTAAATCGTGAAGTTAAAATTATCCACTACTTAAGACTGTATAGAAAATCCCGACAAAATTATTGTTTTATTTTCATTTTCCATCCTTGTCAAATTCAAGGAGGTAACTATGCTAATGATTCTCGACCCAAATCAATTTTAAAATAGGTAGAAAATATTTTTATTTTCTTACGGAAATCGGTAAGTGTGAACCGCCCGTGTTTTAAATGCCTGATCCTCGCATCATAACCTCGCTTACACACAAACAAAAGGTCTCAAATGTTTGTAAGATCATTTTTTATTCAGTAAACCGCGTTATATTAGTATATTTTTACTTAACACTTTTAGTACAAAGTTCCACTTAAGTATTGGAACGAAGTTCCTTATCGCGCGTTGTGATAGGGGGCTAGACGGAAAAAAATCTTACGAAAAGTTGTCACGACACTTTTTGCTATAGTAAGCTATTGTAAGCTTTATTTCTGTAAAATAAAGTTAAAATTTCCTTAAATTACGTACAATTGGGGTGTGTATGTGAGTAAGGATAGATATGATTATTATTTTGAGTGACCGAACTACAAAGTACAAATTCGGTTGTGCAGTTAAGTAAGACGTATTGCTTCGAATTAAGGATTAATCTTCCTTAAATTAAATATTTTATTTTTCGCACACTAACACTAACTTAGATCTAAAATGTATTGATATTATGTACGTGAAAGGAACTTCGTTCCATCCGGGTGTCCCTTGACACCTCTCAAGTTTTTTATTTGACAGTGGGTGCTAAATAGGGCTGTAAGTCTCAACAATGCAAACAAATTTGAAGTTTTTTTTTTTCGATGTAGGTTTGAAAGTATAGCCTTATTTCTCTATTTCATAACCCGACCTCCTTAGGCCTAAGAATAACGGACTATGCTAATCATAAGCAACTTTACTTTTTGTTGGTTTATTACAGCAAATATTTACTTACTTCTCGTCTTTCAATGCTAATTCAGTCGTCGACAATGGCGCTATGCTTCTCTGATTAACGAAACTCGACGATCCACCGCTATTCTTTATTGAATAGCGTAGATTTCTTACAGACAAATTTTTCACGAAATGCCGTAACATTTTGTCTATTTTCTAAGCCGCAGGACTGTTTAAAAATGCTGAATCACGCACGTTACACCACCGTATATTAAGTAATCCACCGAGATAGCGTCTCGGAGATAATGATAACAAAAATATGATAATTTCACAATTTATTCTTGACCTTCCGTATTTTAGGTTACACAACGTTCCGTCTGTGACATTGAATTGTAAGAATTATGGTATGTCTAGCTGTCATCGTTTAGTTGATTAAAAATTCATGATACAGACATGTCACGCTTTTAATTTGGTTATATTTAAAAAATAACAAGGAATAACATATGAAAATATAGTTCCAATTGTCGTCTGAATTTGATTTTATGTTTATTTTTTTACATTTTAAATTTCTTCTTTTGAATTTTGCTGAGTAAAATGGAAAACCAAACACCTGACGTGCACCTGACGTTATGGTTTTGACGTAGGCTGTAGGTACGTTTAGTTTACTTACACAAACAGACAGACCCAGAACAAGTACTTGTTATTTATTATACAAAAAGTTGTTTCGTGTGGGAACCCGCGACAGGCAGCGTAGCAGCCAATCGCTCAGCTATTGTGCCAGCCATGCCGTCATATTAAAATTATGAATACAGGCAATAGAAGTACACTAAACTGGATAACTTTACAAGCATTTTTTTACGAAAGTAGTACATTAAAAAATCTTTTTTTTTTAAATATCACGGCTTTTTCCAAATAATAAAACATGGCTTTAAGGCTGACAAGAGTTCCTTGTGCCTGATTCGACAAAATACAAACCAGCTGTGTTTCATTGCCACTACTAAGAATGTTAAGCATTAGACTAAAATGTTCTTATTAAGAACCCCTTTAAACAAAAATAAACGGTGTCTAAATATGTTATTTCAATAATTGTATAACAATTCTGAAAGGACTAAGACAAACCAATTGAAGTTCTCACTAATCTTGTTTAAGATAAAGGGATAAATCTTTTTAACTCGTGGATTGTCCCTGAAACAGTCATGTAGAAAAAAGCTTTTTTGCGATAACTGGAACGCCACTTCCGCATAACTGTCAAAATTGCCATCATATTTCGTACATGTACTAAGTCAAAATATTCGAGATTTTCCCTTTTTCCGTAGTTTCTCGAATTCCAAATCTTAATTACACATAATATTACAGCTTTCAACATTTTGAGAACATAATCAAAAATGTCGGAGAGGCTAAAAAGTACAAGTCCAGCCAATGAAGAAGTAATAAAGGATTTAACAAAAGATTTAAAAACATCGTTAAAAACTAATGAATCTGTTGAAGAGTTTGTTATAAGCCCTGGTACAAGTGCTGAGGACTTCCCCAAGGCTGGAGGAGACGCCGCAAACGTTAGTGGTATGTATTTTATTACATCTTGACTTGGGCGTAGTCTAGTGAGAAAATGGTCAATTTCAATGCCATTGTTTTTCTAATTAGGCCCTAATTAATCTTTGAATTATGCTGCCATTGCCGCACTTTTCTCGCTTACTTTCATCAGCTGTAAAAAAAACATACAATCGATAGATAGGTAGACAGAATACTCCTTATTATGTACACCATGCAAAAAAATAGTGGACAGATTACATAGGATGACACAATGAGCGGACTTATCTCTAAACACAGTTTTTTCATCATTCACCATAATTCTCCTTGCTCATATTCAAATTTATTTGGGGTTGGCGCAGCATGTCTTGTTCTATACCTCTCTATTACTTGTCATCTCATCAGATACGTCGTTTCATGCCATATCATGCTTCACACGGTCCATCCATCGTCATTTGCTCAAAATTTCTTCAATTTAAGGGCAAGTCAGCTACAATAAAATTCTTGCAATTATTCATTTGTCTTGGGCAGTGGTTTTAGAACTTTCTTAAAAATTTTTACTATCTGATCCTAGCCTAGCATTTAATTTAAATACAAACTGCCACCTGTACACATATGTAAATACATTCATCTTTAAACATACACTATATGTGCGACATGGCAGTAAAATCGACTTGTATGCCGCCCCTATGCCGCGTAATTCCTAAAACCTTTCCCATTAAAATAAAGTTTGTTTTGGATTGATTATTTATTATATTTTGTTAAAGGTTTTTATGAATGATAAATCCTATTAAAAGGATAGATATTCCACATTTGCCAGCCACCCCATAACAGCCAACTTTTTTTAAATAATATTTTATTAGTACTTTTTTCTTTTTATTGTTACTATCGTCCTACATGATACATGTAACGTGTAACTATTACAGTTTAGATAAGCAAGAGTTACAAATACAACAAAAAAACAATAAGTACCTATTAAAATATTTCTAAAGCAGTGATTATCCGAGATTGGAATAGCTAGAATTTGCTTACCTAAAATTCGAGGAAGGAAGTAACATAGAGTTGATAATACTCTGTGAGTTCCGTACTAAAACTGTTTGTACCTTTTTTAAAGAGCTTTGTTTTACAGACAAACTATACAAAGTCAATTCTAGAAAGTAATAAATACTGTTACACTTTATTATTAAGCCTTTATTGCCAACACCATATACATAATTTAAATTACATAGTCAATAATATGTTTTTTTTTTTTTACATTCAAAAAATCCTAACATAAAAGTTACATTAATATTAAATTCATTAAATTATTCTCTTTATTTATTTGACAAACATACGTTTTACATTTTTAAATATTTTTACAAAATTAAATACAAAAACATTTAAAAATATAAAAAATAGTAGCCCACCGGCATCGGGAACAGGGTCCGGGCTACCGGTGGTCAGGGCTCTTGAGAGAGGAACCTCCTAACAATACGCGCCGTAATATGTCATTAAATTCATTATTACAATTTATTATTATTACAGTTTTTTTTTTTATGTTATTGGTTAGATTGGGCGTCGGCGTGTCTTTGCGACACGAAGGCCTCCTCCAGCTCTTTCCATTTTGCTCTTGTTTGAGTTAACCTGTGCCACATAGGACCTGCATGCCTTTTTATGTCATCAGACCAACGTTTTCTTTGCCTTCCTCGTTTCCTCTTTGTTTGGTATCTAGGGGTTCATTCTGTCATTGCTTTCGTCCATTTATTGCTCTCCTCTCTCATCATATGGCCTACCCACCTCCATTTGAGTTTTCGGGTTTTGACAACAACATCTTCCAATTTAGTTATTTTTCTTAGGTCTACAGCTCTTTTTCTGTCTCTTTTTGTGTAACCCAGTATACTCCTCTCCATTGCACGTTGGCATGTTATCAATTTTTGGTTTTGTTGTTGTGTGTTTGCCCAGGTCTAGCACCCATAGGTAAGAATTGGTAATATGCATGTATTGTATACTGTCCTTTTTATTGCAATATTATATTGATTACCTTTTAGCACTTCTTTGAGGGACCAAAATCTCTTCCAGGCATTGGCTACCCGTCTTTCTATTTCTGAATCCATTTTTTTGTTGAAGGCAATTAGTTGGCCCAAGTACACATAGGAATTAACATATTCTATTTCTTCCTCATCTACTGTGATACTTATTTGGGATTCGTTTGTTATTATCTTGGTCTTTGTTTTGTTTATTGTTAGTCCTACTTTTTTGCTTTCACTTGACAAATCTTGTAGCATGTTTTTAAGGTTTTCCGAGTTATCTGTTATTAATATTATGTCATCTGCGAATCTCAGATGATTTAGACGTGTTCCATTTATGTTAATTCCCATATCATCCCATTCCATCTTCCTGATGACCTCTTCCAGCACGGATGAGAAAAGTTTTGGTGAGAGTGGGTCCCCCTGCCTCACTCCCCTGTGTATTGGGAAAATTTCCCCCTCCATTTCTAGTTTTATTCGTGCCTTGCTGTTGGAATATACATTTTTTATTAATCTTATATATTTATTTTCTATTCCTTGATTTTTCAGGGCTTCCCAAATGTACTGATGTTCCAGGCAGTCAAATGCTTTATTGTAGTCCACAAATGCCATGTATAGTGGGTAATGATATTCTTGACCTTTTTCAATGAGCTGATTTACCACATGTATGTGATCTATTGTTGCGAATCCCGATCTGAATCCAGCCTGTTCTCTTGATTGTTGTTCGTCAAGTTTTTTGGTTATACGTTTCAGTATTATTTTTGAGAACACCTTGTATAGGTTCGACATGAGACTTATTGGGCGATAGTTTCCTATTTCTGATCTATCTCCTTTCTTAAAGATGAGTATTATAGTGCTAGGACACAATCATCGAAACAGGCACACATCTAAGCAGCCAGGAAATTAGCAATATATATAGAATTGGCAAGAATAATAATGTTAAAAACCGCCCTGTCGTAATTTCCATCACATCGCTATGGAAAAAACATATGATTTTAAAAAAGAGGTCACAGATGCCGCCAGGTGTATATGTGGATGAAGACTACCCTAAAGAAATACTAGAAAAGCGCAAGCAACTAAGAGCACAAATGGAAGAAGAAAGAAAAAAAGGAAACATAGCCTTTTTAAGATATGACAAAATAATAGTAAAGAAATCATCGGGAACAAATAGAGACAAGAGGAAAAGAGAAGGCCGTGACTCACCCTCACCCAACTCGTCTTCTCAAAAGAAAATGGACTTAAAAGACAATCCAGTTGTCACACCCACCAAGGGAAAAGAAATCCTAAAACCCAACATACTTAACTATGTTCAACGAGGTGGAACAGCTTCACTGTCAGAGATCCCAAAAAACCTTTAATGACCACCGGTACTCGAAAACAAGCAAGAACAATCAATACAGAAATTAAAACTGAAACATGCACCCCAAGCCGGTTGGTCACCGTGGGGAGAGAAGACCACTACCCTTCAGCAAATGAAGCAAATGAAACAAATGAAACACCTAAAGAAAAACCAAACAATATCTATGTAGCCACCCTAAACACACTTTCACTAAGGACGACAGAAAAACTTCTCGAATTAGAAATAGCTTTATGCAATGTTAAATGGGATATTCTCGGTATGAGTGAAGTAAGACGAATGGGAGATCACATCGAAGAGCATGACGACTACATCCTGTACTACATCGGTGAAACAAAGGGTCAGTATGGAGTTGGATTTATGGTGAAAAATCATCTAAAAAAACAAATAATAGAATTCAAAGGCATATCCGAAAGAATAGCTTTACTAAATATACAGTTACAAGGCTATAAAAACAAATGGACTATAGTACAAATATACGCGCCAACAGAAGCAGCGGACGAAATAACAAAAGATGAATTCTACAACAAACTTACAACTACACTAGAGACTGCCCATAAAAACGTCATTGTCATGGGAGATTTCAATAGAAAAATAGGCAAACAAATGCATGGAGAAGAGTCAGTAGTAGGAAATTATGGTATAGGAAAGAGAAGCAAGAATGGCAAGAGAATTGTAAATTTGGCTCTCGAGAATAACCTAACCATATTAAATAGCGTTTTCAAGAAAAGGCATGCCAGGAAATGGGCCTGGATATCGCCTGATGGAACTTACCGCAATGAAATTGACTTTATAACTAGTAATCAACCTAATTTTTTCCAAGATGTTAGCGTAATAAACAATTTCAACTTTAATAGCAACCACCGTATGGTCAGAGCAGTACTATCTCATAAACAACAAAAGAAACAGCGAAAACACTTTCATCACGGGAAAAATACTTGCACGACTGATGCGATGTCCCAAAACAGTATAACATCCGAAGAAATAGACAAAACACAAGAAATGTACAACAAAGAAATAAACGATATTTATCGAAAAAATTACAAGTTACTGACGAACAAAAACACACTGAGCTCGAGGACAATAGATCTTATTCAAAAAAGGATAGAACAGCTTAAAGATAGAAGAAATAAAACAACATTACATGAAATCACTGAACTAAGTAAGGAAATAAGTCGCAACGAGAACAAGTGCAAGTTGCAACATAAAACAAGATAAGTCGAACGAAAGAATCAAGTGTATCCAAAAGCACATTTCTAAAACAGGAGGTATTAATAAAGCACTTAAAGAATTAAAAGAAGCGACGCTATGGGTCCCGAGAATGAAAAACAAAAACAGTAAGGAAGAAACAAGGAGACAGCCAATTTTAAAAATAGCAACAGACTATTATAGGAAACTATACTCTACCGGAAACACCCTAAAACACAATATAAACCTTGAAGACGATACAGAAGACATCCCTCAGATTCTTGAAAGGGAGATCCAGCATGCGATAGAAACACAGAAAGATGATAAAGCTCCTGGACCTGACCATATAACCAACGAGATGATGAAAGCTACATTGCCAGAAACAACAAAAAGACTTACTAACTTGTTTAATCTTATCCTAAACACGGAATCCATACCTTCACAGTGGACTGTTATACTTAACTATATTTAAATAAAAAGGGTGTCAAAGGTTATGGCATAAATTAAAATTTTGGGTAAAAACTCACTTATTGATTAAAATGCTTGTTTTTCTTGAGTTAAGTATCTTATTTTTTTTAAATATGTTGTTGTAGACTTTTGCAGACATACTATATGGCAGGTATTTTGAAAAAGGTTGTTCCTGCATCTTGTGACAGCAAGACGAGTCTTTACTTTCATCTTACTCCCATGAGAATAAAGCATAAGTTTATTGTGTAAAGTTTAAAATAATATTTCCATCCATTTTTCCACTTTTCAGAAACACCAATACATTCCGAGTCAACTGAAGATCATGACTTAGATAAAGATTATGCAGAGAAGGATACCAGTGACAAAAATGACAGCGATACAGATATAGATGAGGAGTCTCTCAAGGATGCTGAAGTAGACCTCACGGATGACCAGAAGGAGGAACGGAAGATCATAGCTGAGGAGTTGAAGAAGACTGGGAACGAGGCGTTTAAAGTTGGAGAGTATGAACGGAGTATTGAAAAATATACAGAAGGTATTATATTTGAGTTATACCAAAATTAACTTAGCATTATAACCTACCTTATTGTGGCATTTACAACTTTTAACACAAGTAACATTAAGTTGCACAAGGATGTTTTGGCTTCTGCCTGTATATTCGGTAAACTCGCATGAATTATATTAAAAATTAAAAAAAAAACAATAATAAATTAGTCCAAGCGTCGTAGTGTCGGGGGTCCGCTTTGTTTTGTGCTAAGTGGTCTATTTAGTGGTCCCCCGACGCTACGACGCTTGGATTATTTTATTTTTGATGATTTAGAGGTTTTTTCTGTCAGGAATTTTCTAGTATTAATTTTATTTTTTATTTCATGCTATTTAAATTTAAATTATTTTTTCTTACCCTTGACTGTCCCACTCCTGGGCGTAGGTCTCCTCCCATTCCTTCCATTTTTCTCGGTGTTGCACCTCTTCTTGCTAATTAACGAAAACAAGTAAAGTTATAAATTTTAAAAAAACGAGCTTTTATGGGCTCGGGGGAGTGCAGACCATAAAAATTTTTCAAAACTTTTTTTATTTGTGAGCCTATTGAGTCCCACTACTGCTCTAAAGCATCTTCTTTTTCCTTCCAAACCTCTTTATCCTGTGCAATATTAAGCCATGTTCGCAACACGATCAGACTGTCACACACGCCTTGCAATGTCCGTGCCAGCAATCATGCCGCACTGTATCAACGCTACCCTGCCTATCAATGCTGCATTGTACATTTAAATGTTCCAGGTCTCCGGACATGTCCTCTACAGTTCTCTCAACAGCGCTCAATATTGTACTGCAACAGAAGTGCAGCTAAAATGAAACTTCTGAAATACGCGCAAGCTGCCAAAGACTGCACCAAAGCTATTGAACTGGATGACACATATGTCAAGGCTTATATCAGGTGAGGAGGACTTTGTTATACCTTATTACCTGTTTTCACTTACATTAGGAGACACCTAGGTTGGCGACGGCTGCGGTCTCACAGGTGGTGAGCCGCATACGGCGCCTGGAGGTGGCCCTCAACAAGTCGGAGGCCATGGTGTTCCATGGTCCCACCGCGGGCGCCACCGCCCGGATCACACATAGTGGTCGGGGGGGTCCGGATCGCTGTCGAGCCTACCATGAGGTACCTACAGGCTTTCACGCTCTACCGCCAGCCTAAACATCTTCGAGGCGATCCGGCCAGTGCTCGACCTTTGGCTCGTGAGGAGGCACGGCAAACTGTCGTTTCGGGTGACGCAGGTGCTCTCGGGGCATGATTGCTTCGGGAAGTACCTGTGTCGCATAAACAGGGAGCCGGACGCACGGTGCCACCACTGCGTCGACTGTCGAGAGGACACGGCGTGGCATACGCTGGCATAGTGTGCCGCTTGGGAGGAGCCGCGCCGTGCGGCCCTCTCGCTGCCAGCCGTCGTGAACTCGATGGACAGTAGCGAGGAGTCTTGGGTCGCAGTGGTTTCCTTCTGCGAAACAGTCATCTCGCAGAAGGAGGCTGCGGAAAGGGAGATGGAGATCACGACCTCTCACCCGGTCCAAAGCAGGCGCTCCGGGCGTCGGCGGAGGGCGGAGGACGCCCTCTTCTAGCCCCCCTAAATGGGTCCAGGGGCGACGGACGTGGGGAAGTGGGGACGTCTGTCGCCCCCTATACTTCGGACCCGAGATGGCGGCGCGTAGTGTTCCACGCGCGCTCCTCTGAGACGTCGCGGTTATATCAACAATTATTGCGCAACGCTCGAATCGATCTATCAACACAATGTCAGGCTTATTGGCAACAATAGTCTTGTCAGTGACGATAGGTCGATCCCAATACAACGTGATATTCATATATGGCACATACTTCTAGTATGGCGCTTCTGATTGCACAACGTTTTAGTTCAAAGCAAGTTACTGGTGGATAATCCTGGCAATTTCCCGTAAGCCATACCTAAATTATAACAAAAATATCCTCTTCTTTTTTCAGGAGAGCACAGTCGTATGAAGCAACAGAAAAACTGGATGAATCCTTAGCGGATTACAAGAAAATTCTAGAACTGGATCCCTCCCACAAAGACGCGAAAATAGCTACCATCCGTCTACCCCCGTTAATAGAAGAAAAGAATGAAAAATTAAAGACAGAAATGCTTGGAAAATTAAAGGATTTGGGCAACATGATTCTTAAACCATTTGGCTTGTCGACGGAAAATTTTCAGATGGAGCAAGACCCTGAATCGAAGGGCTACAAAATTAATTTCAAGCAGTGAAAGCATGATTAAGAAAAATTGTGATATTATTATATTTCTGGATATTTTTTTGGCGTTTTATTTTAACTACCTGTACGTCTACTACTACTCTAATTATGTATAATTGAGCTATTAATCCACAAGGTTCTGAGTTCGATTCTCGCTCATTGCATCTTAAACCAAACGAAAGACTGCCTGGTTTACAATAATACAATATCATTTATTTCAGGCAACTAGGGCCCATAAAACATAATACATATACACCGTGTAAATCACCTCATCACGAAGCCGTCAACCAAGCACTCTGTACATGAAACTAAGTAATTTTACGCAAAAATTATTGCTGGGAAACGACTTTTTTTTGGGGGGTGTAAAATCATGTTTTGTGGTAGAACTCAATGTAACGCACTCAAAACATTGTGCGGATGGACGTATTGAATAGTACCGGGGTCGTGGAGGTGTTTAAAGTAAAAATATTACATTAAAAACTTGTATTTAAAAAAATACTTGTCAAAAAGTTGGAACTTTGACCCCTAATATCTCCGTAACTAGAAGGTTCCCAGGTATGGTGTAGAACAAAAAAATGATCGCAATGACAGGGAGAACCAGTGCCTTTCGGCTTCGTTAAGAGGTGTTTTACACCCTATATAAGTATAAAAAACAATAACTATAAACTAATAAATACTTTATACAAAAATAACAACTACTGCACACGAAGTGACGGCGACATTGACATGCCGAGGATGCCGATCGTACAGTTCTTGTGGCGTACGCAGTCCGCTAAGGCCCCGATACCACCACCGAGGAGAGGAGATGCGTAAAAGCTAGGGTTTATCCACCGAAGCTGTGCGGATATGGGCAAAGCGACACACCGCATGCACCATCGTCGACTTTGTCTCTGTCATCTCTGACCTAGACTAGAGTCAAGAGTTTTTTTTTTAAGTGAAAACTTCTTTAGCGGCGTTGTACTCTTTTATGATGGGTGAAAAATGTTAAACTCGCGTCAGGACACGTGACCTGGACGGTCAAATCCATATTAATATTATAAATGCGAAAGTCACTCTGTTTGTTTGTTTTTATGTTTGTTTGTTTGTTACCTTTTCACGGCTAAATGGCTGATCGGATCTTAATGAAATTTGGCAAGAAGATAGATTTCAACCTGGGGAAGGACATCCATATTAATATTATAAATGCGAAAGTCACTCTGTTTGTTTGTTTGTTTGTTTGTTACCTTTTCACGGCTAAATGGCTGATCGGATCTTAATGAAATTTGGCAAGAAGATAGATTTCAACCTGGGGAAGGACATAGGCTATATATCATCACGCTACGACCAATAGGAGTGGGGCAGCAATGCAAAATGTTGCGAAAACGGGGAAAATGTGACGCAGACGAAGTTGCGCGGGACAGCTAGCATTTTATATTCCTTCCTCCTGACAATGGCACTGTTTGAGATTGACATAGGGATAATTTTTGGTTGCGAAAGTCATCCCCATCCCCTTAGACGACTGTCGACTTAACGCCAATAAACCTGTGCTTTAATATAGGGTTTTTTTTGGACCATCGTGACGGCGTGACCTCTATGTAACGCGCTCAAGACATTGCTGTTGCCATGGATGCTACGGGGGTCGTGGAGGTAATTATTTAAAGATAAGTTAACATTAACTGTTGGTCTAGTATTTGCAGTCGCTACTACTGGGCATGAGGTCCCGGTTGCGATTCCCGGTCGGTGATTTAAGTGGTATTGGGTTTTTTCATCAGGAATTACTCTGTAGTTGCAAGGAGTCTGAATGTGTGCCCAGCTCATGGCAATGGGCTATTACAAGGAACTTAAACATCATCATCATCATCAGCCTATATTGTTCCCACTGCTGGGATGCAGGCCTCCTCTCTATGAGAGGGAATGGGCTGTAATCCACCACGCGGGCTCAGTGCGGGTTGGTAGATGTCACATGTCTTCGAATTTTTTATTCTAGGACATGCCGGTTTTCTCACGATGTTTTCCTTCACCGTTTTGAGAGCAGCGGTGATGAAATAAATTACACTAAGTAGTGCGCCTGCCTGGGTTCGAACCTACGGCTTACTGCTCGTAAGTCGGGGCTGCTACCACTGGGCCACCGCTGCTCTAGGAACTAAAACATACCTAACTGGCGAAACGTGGTTGTAATAATAGGGTACCTATTATTACAACCACGTTTCAGCTCTGCCTAACTCTTCAGGGATCACAGGTGTGATGTTATGAGTTGGATCTTTGACCCCAATAACTCCGGTAAATAGAATAGAATACTTAATACTTTATTGTACACCAAAAATCAAACATAACGGGTTTACAAAAACTTACAATGTTATGGTTACAACGGCGGTCTTATCGCTTAAAGCGATTTCTTCCAGACAACCTTTGGATGGACATTACGGAATTAAAAATTAAAAGGGGGTAGTCAGTGGTGTACTCTACACATAAATTTTAAACAAAACAACAACATTACAATTAAACAAAATAACAAAAGTAATCTACTTCATATAATATGTACATATACATGTATAATATAAATATATGTAGATATTTGTGTGTTTTTAACATTAAATGAAAAAAAAAAATGAAACTAGAATAGTGACAAATTTTGACTCAAAGAAATTACTGAGACTGAAAATGATTTGTAACTAAGCTTTTAAGCGACCTACCCAAATGTCCTTTCTTTGGTATTGTTCGTCGTTGCGTTGAGCTCCTTGAGTTATAAGTCGAGCTACACGATAACTGACAAATGCTTGCACTGACTGGACAGGTCCACTCAAATCTGTGTGGTTCTTTCTTTAAAAGACCATCTCAGACACTAATCTGCATAGTCCTCATGTAAATTGAGCAATGTCTGGACTTTAAAAGAGCAACAAGTTAACAGAGAACCTCTGAGTTTGTTTCGGCTGTTTCTTCTCAGAGTAGTCAGGTACGAAACACCGGCCCCATCTAGTTTTAAAAAAAAATGACGTGTAAAAGTGTTTGTAAAAACCTATTTGCAAAATAAACATCATTTATCATTTAAAAGTAACGAGTGACTGTGCTTGCCTTACCGACACCGGCAATTCGTTCCATAAACGGACAGCCTGGACCGTGAAGGACTGGTCATAAAATTTGGTGGAACCGTGGAATGTGCTGGCATCAAAAGTCTCAAATTCTCCGATGATCTCAAGTGTCTAGAATGAGTGTCATGTAGGAACTTGAAACATTGTTTGAGATAGGAGGGCCTTGTGGGATTAAACAGAATACTATAAAGAAGGGATAAAATATGCGCATTCCGGCGAAGGCGGATAGGCAACCACTTGAGTTGACATGATCATATTTGCGCAAACCAAATATGAATCTGATACAAAAATTTTGGAGTCGCTCAAGCTTATCTAGCTGCACTACACTGAGATCTGGATAGCAGGCATCAGCATGGTCGAGGATTGGGAGAAATGGAGGAGAGAGGAGGGTAAATTTAAAGGTTTTTGGTAAAAAAACAGAGTGTCGGAGAGAACATGTTCCAGTCGGCTAGGTGAGAAGACCGCCGTATCCCAATAGTTCCATTCTCTAGTTCCATTTTATCATGTCAAAGTCAAAATTATTTATTGGAACGAAGTTCCTTATCGCGCGTTGTGAAAGGGGGCTAGACGGAAAAAAATCTTACGAAAAGTTGTCACGACACTTTTTGCTATAGTAAGCTATTGTAAGCTTTATTTCTTTAAAATAAAGTTGAAATTTCCTTAAATTACGTACAATTGGGGTGTGTATGTGAGTAAGGATAGATATGATTATTATTTTGAGTGACCGAACTACAAAGTACAAATTCGGTTGTGCAGTTAAGCAAGACGTATTGCTTCGAATTAAGGATTAATCTTCCTTAAATTAAATATTTTATTTTTCGCACACTAACTTAAATCTACAATGTATTGATATTATGTACGTGAAAGGAACTTCGTTCCATCCGGGTGTCCCTTGACACCTCTCAAGTTTTTTGCAGTAAATGTGGTACAAAGGATGGAAAAAAATAAAAGGAGTGCAGTGACACATTTCGCCATAAAAATGGCATGCAAACATTAATTAGAGCTGTTAATTTTAACACACAACACAAACATTAAACTAGGTAACTAAATAAAGTTTAATTTAAGTTTAATAGACTCGACACAAAACCAAATTTTGTGATAAACACTACAAACAAAGAACATCTTAACATAAATAAAATATTTTTAAATAAACAAAATCATAAATTATTATTGTTTACGTAATTCTCTATAATGCATTCCGGTAATGGTATGATTGACATTTAGATTTTTTGAGAAATTCAGCTATGGAAAAAAAGCTATGCGAAAGCCATTTTTTCAAAACTATGCAGAATTTTCTGTACGGAAGATCAGTAATAAAGTTTGGTAGAGAGTTATGGGACTACTGTTTTTTTTTTTCTCCCAGGCAGTAGTTCTATGGAACTAGAATACTTTTTCACCTTATCTATATACAGGGTGTAACGGAAAGGGTATATACATCCTTAAGGGTGTGCTACAGACCATCAAACTGAACATGTTCCTCAACATAAAAAAAAATGCAGCAAAAAAAAATATCAGCTACCTATACATTTGGGTCGAATAGGTATTGTAATTTTCTATGGGGCAGCAGATATTTTTTTTGCTGAAAAACATATTTTATGATGAGAAACATGTTCAGTTTGATGGTCTGTAGCACACCCTTAAGGATGTATATACCCTTTCCGTTACACCCTGTATAAACCGTGTAAATCACCTCATCACGAAGCCGTCAACCAAGCATTCTGTACATGAAACTAAGTAACTTTACGCAATAATTATTGCTGGGAAACGACTTTTTTGTGGGGGGTGTAAAATCATGTTTTGTGGTAGAACTCAATGTAACGCACTCAACACATTGTGTTGATGGACGGATTGAATAGTACGGGGGTCGTGGAGGTGTTTAAAGTAAAAATCTTACATTAAAAACTTGTGTTTAAATATTTGTCAAAAAGTTGGAACTTTGACTAATATTTCCGTAACTAGAAGGTTCCCAGGTATGGCGTAGAACAAAAAAAATTATCGCAAGGACAGGGAGAACCAGTGCCTTTCGGCTTCGTTAAGAGTTGTTTTACACCCTTTATAGGATGACTGGTAATTATAGTGACCGATAATGACACGTGATTGTCCTCATGATAACAAACAACTTCAACAATTATTTTTTTTCACTCATTCACTTTAGTCACAAAAACAACAACTGTATGAAATTCGGGGTTGCGAGCCGTGCGGGTGCTCTGCTTACGCACTGTGACATGGTACGTAAGTAATGAGACCGCATATTGGGTAGGTAGGCAACAAGTGCATTGCAACGCATGCCTGGATCAGCTAGTTAGCTCTAAATACTGCCAAAACAATAGTCTGCATACCCCTTCGGTGAACAAACCGTGATGGGGGATGATCACATTTTTTGTCCGTCGGGTAGTTTATTGAAAAGTATTGGACACGTATTTTTTCTTTTTTCACGTGGTCATAAAATTACGGAGATATATTGAGTTGAAATGGCGCATGACGTCACATGTAGGTAAGTTTTATACCTACTTGTGACGTAGTGAGCCCCCACTCTCCAACTTTAACTAAGTAATTTTTTGATATTTTGACAAAACAAAAAATACGTGTCTAATATTTTTGTATTACCTGTCTGACGGACAAAATAGAATGTCGTTTTCTTTACCCAGTCCGCACCCCTATTATTCTCGATTACTCTCGCACTATTTCAATGCTATAAAGGTACATCGGCAATGCAGGTAATCAATCAAACGGGGGGTGGCAGAGAGCAAGGGACGAAGCAACAGGGTAAACCTCCCCACTCATGGCCACGTGTTACGAAAAAAAAATTTAAGCTTTAAGACCATGGGGGTAGACAGAAACTACCTTACGATTTAAGAATAGAAGAATTTGTAGCGACCTACAAAAAGCAACTTCTAACTAATAGTACTACAGCGCCATCTATGATAAAACTGAAGAACTAATATGGTCTGAATCTCGCAAGCAAAGTTTACTGTAGCACCTAATCATCATCTGCCTAGCCTGTTTCCAAACTTTGTTGGGGTCGGCTTCCAGTCTAACCGGATTCAGCTGAGTATCATTATTTTACGTGAAGCGGCTGCCTATCTGACCTTCACATCCCAGTAAGTTAGTAATATGACATCTTCTCTGTCTACGTTATGAGTACTCGTAACGACTGTCAAATATCTACAAATGACAGCCGGGACCAATGGCTTAACGTGCTTTCCGAGGCACGGAGGAAACTCGGTATGTAAATATGGTCACCCATCCACGGACCAGCGTAGGCAAGCGCGACTTAACCTGAAGATCGACCTGTGCGGCTGTTATTATATAGCCCCGAGCTCCTGCTGTAGTACCTACAAAAGAAAACAAAGAATCGAAATCGGTGCAGACACTTCATCATCATCAGCCTATTATGTTCCCACTGCTGGGACGCAGGCCTCCTCTCTATGAGAGGGAGTGGGCTGTAACCCACCACGCGGGCCCAGTGCGGGTTGGTAGATGTCACATGTCTTCGAATTTTTAGTTCTAGGACATGCCGGTTTCCTCACGATGTTTCCCTTTACCGTTTTTGAGGGCAGCGGTGATGAAATAAATTACACAAAGTAATGAGCCTGCCTGGGTTCGAGCCCACGGCTTACTGCTCGTAAGTCGGGGCTGCCACCACTGGGCCACCGCTGCTCTCAGGCACATAATATGACGAAATTAAAAAAAATGTGTTATCACCTCTTCCCAAAAACATACACTCCATTTTATTTCAACCACAATCGGGAAAAACCAAAACCTCACGAATGGCTAGCTTTAACGGGCGGGGCTTCTGTAGCACGGGGCGCGACACGCAGTCGCAAAACACCCCCTCCGCACTTCCCCTGATTTATTGATCCATCACCCCTCGCATCAACCCCTGGACCAGTCTTGTTCTAACCGCTGTACGAAGCGCACGAAACATTGCTAAAAACCGCGTGAATTTCTTGAGCAAAATGAGTTCGCAATCAGAATTGGCTGACCCGATCTACGACGAACAGACCATGCAAAGTTTTACTCTGCGTGGTGGTCGGCTCCATGAGAAACCTCAATACATAAATTTCCTGAAAGCGTTCGTCAGGAAGGACATCACTGCGATTGAAGACTTTGTCGCTACGAAGTCATACGATGAAATCGAGGAAGCAATTGAGCTGCTGAATTATCTGGTCATTCAATCGCCTTTCTGCATCAATCGCCCACGAAATGTTCCACTTCCTCTAGCGTCACACACTTTCACAGCTCATGTGACCCAGGCCCCTAAGTGCTGGTCCAAGCTGTAAACCTTCTTGGAGAAAATCCTGACAGAAATAGCTTTAGAAGCAAAGAAAATGTACCCTCATTAGAAGCAAGATAACATCGGTCAAGATAACAACCAGTGGAAGATGCCAGAATGCAGGTTGCAAATGTCATCTAGAAAAACAATGAAACGCTTTGGACACCGACAGGCAAGTGATCCATCATGAAGATTGGGAAAAGGGAATCTCAAAGATCAAGAAGGAAGCGGAAGCAGGTACGTGGGATGATTTGAAGCAAGCTAATCCACCAAGCGGTTTGGGTGCCAGTAGCTGTTGACGACGGTGCCGGACGCTTGCAATACAGCTGCATTTCAACGATGAAACTTATGAGGGTATAAAATACAATATAAGGCATAATGTTCACTATCAAATTTTTATTGCGCTATTTCGAGTCAGTAATTCACCTGTTGCAAGTTTTAACATAAGAACTGTCAAAAATGACAGCTGTCACGATATATTTCCTAGTGGACGCTTGTATTAACATCATTTATGCATTAATGCTATTACTGTTAGGATTCACCAAGCAAGAAGCGTCACCGATTTTGTTTCGTCAGCATTATAGTAATACAATGATTTAATCAATGTAATAATTATGTTCTACTAAACTAACTTTTTTGACGGTGACGAATTATATCTCAGTTGCATTGAAAATACTTTAGGTATTTCGCTTTGTCGTAACATTAGAATCATGTATTCAATATCAATATCTACTTGTAAAGCTGTGTTCATATTTGTGACATTACATCGAAAAAACTCCGTGACATTGTGCCCTAGGACTGCCTTAAATGCTGAATTGCCGACCGGGCATTTATGACCATAGATGTTGACATACATGTGAGCAAGACTTAGCAGGGGCGTTGCAAGGATTTGTATTAGGGGGAGGAAAGGATAAACAGTGCCAGGGCTAGAAAGATAAGCGGAACAGCCACGTTTTCAATTGCCGTAAAATCATCAAAAACATTTCTCGAGACAAATACGGAAGCAGCGTCTTTTAACACTAAGACAAGTGGAGCAAAAACTATATTCCTCGATTATTTTCTGATAAGCTAACTAGCAGAACCGTGTACTGACTTATTTTATAAACCGGGACTCGGGCATGTCCCGGTGTACCGTGAAGTTTGACAGCCATACCGTAGTCGGCCATCTTGTCTTTTCTGTTAACCAAAAAGCGCCCTCAAGCGCCACAAACACAAACGTAGGCACTATAGCGATTCTTTGTAATTTTCTCACGCGTATTTGTCACAAATGATAACACAGCTACAAATTTTCATCAATTCTAAGTGTTAGTACGTAAGACTTCTTTTCAAAAGAATTGTCATAATACTACTATATCATTTTTGTATAAATCGGCGTGAAGCATTTTCAATCGAAGAGCCAACTTCATAAACGCCACGATCTAGGGGACAATTTGACGTTCATCTAGGCCAAAATGTCAGAGGCTCAAAGACAAACTTTTATGTTTAAAAAAAAGGTTTTTTGGAAAGGCCTAAGCGAAATGACTATTTTGGGAGAGATTTTGTAAAATTGACGGGTCATATTCGCAAAGGAAGAGTAAGGCTCGGGCCCCACTAAATCATAGAAGAAACTAGTCACACGACGTAGATTCCCGCCAATTTTATTGGTCTGTTTCCACACGGCTCCGTTCCGCTCCGCTCAACTCCGCTTTGGTGGAGTCCGCAACAACTATCTATTTCTGTTGCCAAGTAGAATCACTGGATATAGGCCTGTGAAATTACAGGCGATAAAGACATTTTAGCTTTGTCTCTATTGAGCCCCTTGCTACTCAAAACTTTAGCGAATATGATTCATAAAATTGGAAATATTCCAATTTAAAGGTGTGATAAAAAAACGACTGAGAATTCGGAAGACTGGTGTCAAAAAACTACTTTTTAACGAGTCTAAAATGACTTTAAAAATTAATGTGATTGGACTGAAAATGTATGGCTCAGATTTTTCTGAGATCCTCCCTTGAAGATGAAATCGACATATTTTAAGGCTTGCAACACATTGACTAGATGCTCGCGCTATTAACCGTTGCTAAAGCGAACTAACCAACATACCTTGGACAGTAATCGACAACAGCAAATCAACATCGACCTTAAAAACTACCAGAATAGGGCTCAATGTAATTTTTCCAGACTCTTAGAATCTGTCAAAATTACAGATGCAGTGAACGTTATTCTCGTAGCAATACAGTTCTTTTTGGATTGCGGTTGCCAGAGTATGAATAATTGCGTAAAGACTAAAATACGCTAACATACAAACACATAGTGTTGGAAACTCAACACCAACTTTGCGGGCGTTAGCTCACCAGACACAACACGCGTCTGGTCGGAGGATCCTCCTTTTTCTATGGAGGCTTCTTCTGGGTAAGCTCGTACCATCGTCGACTTTGTCTCTGTCATCTCTGACCTAGACTAGAGACAAGAGCAAAAATATCACAAAAAAAAAAAAAAAAACGACGGGTAATTTTGTTACCCTATTTTTATACATCTAATAATTACCATCTTCGCATTTAAAGACTATTAATTTAAAAAGTACTTATTGGTCCTTATTTTATTTTAATTAATTAAAAAACTAAAATATTTTCGTTCGAAATCATTTTTTGAACATTCTGAAGCGGTTGACGTTGATTTGTGTCTATGAATTTCAAATTCGAGGAAAGACAAGCTGTTGTAAAGTCAAGGGAGGAAACGTGTGATCTCAAAATTTTTGTAAAATGTTGTAATTTAAAATTACTTCTTAATGTACTGTTTGTAACTGACTTCTAAAAAAGGAGGAAGTTATAAATATTTTTTTTTAAATATTTATTCTTGTATTTGTGTTCAAAAACTTCAAATATGACAATCTTTAATAAAAATCTTGGTGTAATCATTTGGTGTTTTTTATTTCTATTATTATGACCTTACATAAGGCATCAGTCCTACTCTCTGCCAACGACCAGCGAGGAACAAGCCTATAGCACCTACAAACGAGTTGGTTAGCAATAAAATAAAGTTAAAAAACCTTTTTAAAAAAAGCTTTTATTTAAATGCTCAAAAGGAAGAAAATAAAATTTTCTTTTAAAATTTACACTATCAACTTATAACCTCATTATACACAATTTATATGATCATAAAAGCTTGTCGCGAGGTTCCCGGATTAAGCTATGTCTGTCATAAAAGTGTATTGTCATCAAAACCAAAGGTGTGTGCAAAATTTCAGCTCAATCGGACTTCGAGAAGTGGTTCTAATTTAGATTCCAAGAATCCACCGTAACAAACATACAAACATACATACATTGCAAGTTAGATAAAAGCTTTTAATAAAAAGCAGCGAGTGCGCGAGTATTCTTGGGTTTGACTCCCAGGTCGGGCAGTGTCAATGGGTTTCCCATTCGATCATTGTCAGTGCTGGATAAAATGGGGTCAATGAAGACATCATTATCATCAGCCTAATGCAGTCCACTACTGGACCTAGGCCTATTCTATCGCTCGCCATTTTACTCTATTGTTGGCAACTCCCATCCAGTTGCTACCAGCCACCCTGCGAAGATCTTCGCTCCACCGAACCTGAGGGCGTCCCACCTTACGCTTGCAGATTCGCGGTCTCCACTCAAGAACACGTCTACCCCAACGGTCATCGGTTCTACGGCTAATAAATATGGCCGGGTGAATTGAAACGCAGTGGTGAAATTAGACCAAATTTTGAAAGGGATTCTGAAGTTAAATTAATATGGTGTGTTGGCCATATCGTTAGTATGTCTTCTAATAATTAAGTAGGTATTATAAGATATAAATATTTAAATATGGCTTGTCCAAGGGGATGGCCAAGTAGACCGGTACGCTACGGGTAACGCTCCGGATTAACTCAGGATGGATGAACTGACGACAGGTCACTGGAACAACTTGGGACCCACGGATGCCCCTCAACTTAAAGGGGAAAATATACAAGTCCGTGATTAGACCTGTCCGTACTGTATGGATCGGAATGCACGGAAGGAAACGGATAAAAGGATTACATGTAGCGGAGATGAGAATGTTGAGATGGATGTGTGGATTGACAAGAATAGATAAAGTGAGGAATGAGTATATTAGAGGAAGTTTGAAAGTGACGCCAGTAACACAAAGATTGAAAGGAAGTCGTTTGTCGTTTGGATATGAGATGAGAAAAATGAAACACATGTGACTAATTATAGAGTGCTGAATATTAACGTTGATGGATGGAGAGGGAGAGGTAGACCAAAGAAAAGATGGATAGATTGTGTGAGGAATGATATGAAAGAAAAAGATGTAAATTATAGCTTGGCGGTTCACAGAGGAGAATGAAAGAAATAAACGTGTTGCTCCGACCCTAAGTAACAAAGGCAGGAAGATGAATAAATTAATTTTATTTATTTATGTAATAGTACCGTATCATCATTAAAAATAATCTGTGGCTCGAGTGTCAAAGTGACAAGACAAATTTTTTCACACGTTTACTTTAATTCAATAAAATAATTAAGAAAACCTATAGAAATGACCAGCTTAACAACACAATGAAAAAGAAAAAAAAAAAAACAGTTTTATAAATAATCAAAACCAGTCGGATTCAACAAAAATTTATCAGAGAAAAGCAAAATGAAATGTCATATTTGTCACGAATGCTGACCCGAAGTCGAGCCAGAACACAAAAGGCACTCCAACCATCTCCGGGCTCGTCGCTGAGCTCCGCCTCGCAGTCGCCGGGACGCGCCTCATCCGTGGGCGCTGCGTCGCCGGTCGTTGCAGTTGCGTCGAGCTCCAGCGACGAGTTTTTCTCCCCGCTGTCGACGCCATCACCACCACGACGACGAGGAAGAGGACGGCCACCAGCGGGCTTGGGACCTCGAGGCCAACAGGCCCCGAACAGGGTCCCCGCTGTCGGTGGAAATGTGTCGCGCATGCGATGGACTCAGTCCATTAATGAGAACGTTATGCGCGCATATTATGGGGCTACTGAGGGGGGAAGCAATTTGACTGCGTACCGTGGTCGGATGCTCTCTCTGTTTCAGGTGCTTGAACCAGCTATCAGCGTGTCGGCGCAGCGACTATCGGATCAGGTGCGGGTCTTCCAGCGTAACCATATGTTGGATGACACTGTACTTGATCGACTACGCCTCGACTCACGGAGTAACCCAGTTAAGCCTGCTTCGCCAATAATCGTGGCGCAGATGCAGAATGTATCCAGTGCTTCGCTGCGATCCGATCGCGGTGGTGAAGAGGATGTTGACGAAGTTATAACCGTGAGTACCCAGTGCAACGCACAATTGAGGAGCGCTTTGGAGGGTGCGTTCCGTGAGTACCGCTCCACACCGCCTGAACTTAGACCACGTTTACCTCGTTTGCCTATGCACAAGAGAAACAAGGCGCTGGTGTGTACTCTAGATTTGCAGCTGTCAAACTACTTTGACAACAGCGAAGACCTCGCTGATACCCACTCAATATTGTACTGCGCAGCTGTAGCGGCATGTCGTGTAGCTCACGTCAAATTTCCTAACTGTGACCGAGCTACACGACCAAAATTAGCTGTTCCAGCTTGGCAGTGCAGGATTGAGCGGCGTATCGGTGAGGCTAGAGTACTCATCGGCAAGTTAATCTGCTTCAGGGAGGGCAATACTCGCCCTAGAGTGATGCGCTTTGTGAGGCGGGCGTTCTCGGGAACTAACATTAGTTCTCGTGATTATTTGGCCTGCGTCACAGAGCGTATTGACTTCCTGAAGCAGAAGATCTGTGCATGGGCAAGCCGTATTCGTAGGTACAAGCGGCGAGTGGAGCGATACACTCAGAATCGCACATTCCAAAGCGATGAAAGGTGGGTATATAGGGCTTGGGAACGACCGGACCAAGGGGTGACTGACACGCGTCTGCCGGATGATGACGCTATGTGTTCGTTCTGGCGCAGCATCTGGTCGGTGCCTGTCAGTCACACTGAGGGCGGTTGGATCCGGGAGGTTGAACAAGTGTGTGATCCAATACCAGAAATGGGGGCAATTATCATCAGCCCCCAAGACGTAGCTCGTGCAGTCCGTCCGTTACCTAACTGGAAATCTCCAGGGCCGGATGGACTGCACAACTTCTGGATCAAATGGTTTCAAAGATCGCACGCTCGTTTGGCATCCCAGTTTCAATCAGCCTTAGAGTCAGGGTCGCTGCCCCAGTTCCTGACGACAGGCATTACCCACCTGCTCCATAAATCAGGTAGTACTGCGGAGCCCAAAAATTATAGACCTATCACTTGCTTACCAACGGTCTATAAAGTTTTTACATCCATTTTGAGAGCTAAAATTAACCAACATATTGAGAGTAATTCCATCATTTCTCCCTCTCAGAATGGATGTAGGAATGGGTCCCGTGGTACTAAGGAGCTGCTCCTCATTGATATGGCCATTAGCCAACAGGTTCGCCGCTCCCGAAGGCATCTGTCTACATGTTGGATAGATTATAAGAAGGCCTATGACTCGGTTCCGCATACATGGCTCATGAGGGTGCTGGAGTTGTACAAGATAGATGCAATTCTACGCGCCTTCCTTGAGTCGTGTATGGGGCAATGGAGGACGGTCCTTCGCTATCCAGGATGTGGACAGATGCAGGGGAACAGCGAACCGATAAGGATTGAGCGTGGTATATTCCAGGGTGATAGTCTGAGTCCATTAGGAAAACAGAACACACCCGACTTTATTGCAACAGGAATTACTTACATGCTACCTAAAATTAAAAAATCACCTCAGCCTGCCCAATACCGACCAATTACATGCCTACCCACAATTTACAAAATATTGACATCTGCAATTACGAAGAAAATTAGCTCACATATCGAACACCACAATATAATAGCAGAGGAACAAAAGGGATGTAGGCAGGGCCACATGGGATGCAAAGAACAGCTGATTATTGATTCCACTATTCATAAACATGCCACCTCTAAAAACAGAAATCTGCATTGTACATATATTGATTATAAAAAAGCTTTTGACAGTGTTCCTCATTCCTGGTTGATACAAATATTAGAGATTTATAGAATAAACCCGAAAATAATAGATTTCATACGCCATATAATGCTTCTGTGGAAAACAACACTACAAATAAATTGCAACCACAATACTGTCACTACTCGCCAAATCTCCATCAAAAAAGGTATCTACCAAGGTGACTCCTTGAGCCCGCTGTGGTTTTGTCTCGCGCTAAATCCTTTGTCTCATTTGCTGCAGAGCTGTGGGGCTGGATATAGCCTCAAACACAATACAGACGAAACAACCATATCACATCTTATATACATGGACGATATCAAACTTTATGCAAAAACAGAAAAAGACATGAAGAAATTAGTAGAGGTTACAGCAGAGTTCAGTAAAGATATTAACATGCAATTTGGGTTAGACAAATGTAAAACACTTCACATTGTGAGAGGCAAGGTACGGCCTGGCGACTACGCAGTAAATAATACGGACACTATAACAGCAATGGAACAGACTGACTTATACACCGTGTAAATCACCTCATCACGAAGCCGTCAACCAAGCATTCTGTACATGAAACTAAGTAACTTTACGCAAAAATTATTGCTGGGAAAAGACTTTTTTTTGGGGGATGTAAAATCATGTTTTGTGGTAGAACTCAATGTAACGCTCTCAAAACATTGTGCTGATGGATGGATTGAATAGTACGGGGATCGTGGAGGTGTTTAAAGTAAAAATCTTATATTAAAAACTTATATTTAAAAACATACTTGTTAAAACGATGGAACTTTGACCGCTAATATCTCCGTAACTAGAAGGTTCCCGGGTATGGTGTAGAACAAAAAAATGATCGCAAGGAAAGGGAGAACCAGTGCCTTTCGGCTTCGTTAAGAGGTGTTTTACACCCTTTATAAATATTTAGGTTACGCGCAACTGAAAGGTCTTGATCATACACGAATTAAAAATACGCTTACTACTGAGTACAAAAGGAGACTAAACGCCGTGTGTAAAACGCAACTTTCAGGAAAACACCTCATCAAGGCTTTAAACACCTTCGCCATCCCCGTATTAACGTACTCATTCGGAGTTATAAAGTGGTCCAAAACAGACACTGAACAATTAGAGCGTACTACGCGAACAACACTTACAAAGCACAACAATTTACACCCTAAATCCGCCATAGAGAGACTAACCATTAAACGACAACATGGAGGGAGAGGCCTAATCGACATACAGCATCTATGGCGGAAACAAGTTAGTCGATTAAAAACATTTTTTCACTCAAAATCCCGCACTAGTAACATACATAAAGCCATAGTCATAAATGATCTCAACTACACTCCACTTAATCTAATTCATCAGACAGAAACAATAAACACAACTAGCGATGACCCGCAGCAACATAAAATGGAAGACTGGAAGAAGAAAGTACTCCACGGGCGGCACCCTCACGACCTAGAACAATCCCACATAAACAAATTAGCTTCTAATAAGTGGCTTAAAATAGGCAACTTATTCCCCGAAACTGAAGGATTTATAATAGCTATTCAAGATCAGATCATCAACACAAAAAACTACAGAAAATTCATAATCAAAGATCCTACAGTAACAAATGATAGATGTCGCAAGTGTCATAACCAACCAGAAACCATCCAGCACATAACAGGAGCATGCACAACTCTCACGCAAACCGACTACACTCACAGGCACAATCAAGTGGCCAATGTCATTCACCAAAAACTAGCACTCAAACACACACTCATCCAAAATACCAACACTCCTTACTATAATTATAAACCAGAACCTACCCTAGAAAATACAACACATAAGCTATATTACGATCGTGCTATTCTCACTGATAGGACGATCCACTACAACCGACCGGATATAATCCTACAGGACAAAATAAATAAAGTAACATACCTGATAGACATCGCAGTCCCCAACACGCACAACATACAGAAAACAATTACTGAAAAAATAAGTAAATACGCAGAACTCAAAGAAGAAGTTAGTAGAATTTGGCAACAAGAAAAAGTATATATAGTCCCAATAGTCCTTTCTACAACAGGGGTAATCCCAAATCATCTCCTCCATAGCTTAAAATCACTAGATCTTACAGAAACCCTCTACTGAAAAAAGCTGCGATTTTAAACACATGCAGGATTGTTAGAAAGTTCATGCAGATAGAAGAGAACGAAATAGGACCTCATCACAATACTTAAACACGTACAACCTTTACACACCACACGCTACATTTGCTTTGGTTTACGCCCGTAAATGTAGCTAAAATCCAGTCCAAAGGCTGAGAAAAATAACACTTTCCGAAAAATAATAATCATTTTATTTCAGGCAACTAAGGCCCATAGATAAAATACACAAATAATCAAAACAACAATAATAAACTAATACATATGTAAAACCTTAATTAAACCATAATTATACACGTAACATCGTCGGCGTCGTGTTTCGCTGCGTGGTGTCGCGTAGCCGTCCTCGGAAACGACGATATACGACACCTCTCGGCCAAAAGTCCTCTTTTAAGCAGATCTGTAGATGTTGGGTTGGAACTCGTACCACGAACGACTTAAAGTTGATGTTGTGGCGTGATTCCAACCTTTCGACCCTCAGAGTCCAGTCGGTCTTCACTTTCACATACTGCACGACATCCTCAACCGTCGTGAGGTGATGCAGACGCGAAATGTACAGCTGCGTCGTAGGCACAGCAGGGCGCAGCAGCATGTTGGGACCAGTCGGTGCGGTACCACACTGGTAATAAAAATTAAAGGCTAATAGTCTCACAGACTACCAGGAGACCAGAATCACGAAGAAGTGTTACCGTCATTGCTTGCTGCATGATAATCTAACCTTTTTTCAAAGGCCTACTATTCCATTATCGACAAGAATAGTTGGTCGCTGGGTTGAACTCAAGACAATGTTTATGTTCTCTCTTTCTCCAAATTAGCTTACTGATATTATATAACCTCACGCAGTTTTTTTTTATTTATTTTTTTATTTTACTTTATTTTTATTTTATTCATCTGTATGCACGTGTAATCGGGCACGCCCTTTATGTCTGGAGGCTTTATTTATTCTTAAGTATATTTTTTAATATTTTATTTTATTATTGGTGTGTGCTAGCTGACATATGACATTAATTTGATGTAATGGATTCCTTGTTTATATGTATAAACTTGACCACTATTGTATAGAATCTGGTTCATCTAACCTAAGAGACAGATGTGTTGCTGGGGAGTTTGTTCCGCCACTTCTTCTTCCCAGCTAAAACACTAGGAAGTGGCGAAGGGCGGGCGTTTTGGGGGACTGTCTCTTGTAATTTTGACGTTCAAAAAGTGCTGATTATCAGCCTAGTTTGAATAAATGACTTTTGATTTTGAATCGAAATATTAGTTTTTGTCACCGCTACGAATCTCACACAACCAAACTATATTTCAATTTTAATGCGGCATGCAATGATAACACTTCTTTATGATTCTGGTCTCCTAGTAGTCTGTCAGACTACTTATTATCCCACTTATTAATTAGCCTTGTTTCTCATCTCCCACTTGTCATTGCTAATTACCTAATTCTTGTTGTTGTCCCTACGGTGGGTCGGACAAGTGGGGACAACGAAACGACGATTTTGCGATTTCCTGTTCTCCCCACTGGTGGGTATAGCGGGAATACACCCAATTTTGGACATAAACCTTTGCTGGCTAAAAAACTAATTCCACAGGACGAACTGCGCACCGGACGAACTGCGAACGGTACCAACTAACAAAGGGACGAATTTGGTCCCTTTGGTAGTTGGTTTGGTAGTTGGTGCTTCCAGTCTAACTGGATACATCCAATTAGACTGTAAGCTGACACTAATAGGCTAAATACAAAAAACCAAATGAGTGACCAGATTTTTGTTGGGGATTATAGTATGCCTCAACATAACTTTTTTAGTTTTTAAGTACTACAGTATCCCATTTCATTTCATTTACCCTAGGAATCCGTGGATGTGGAACCGTTGCTTATATAACGAGACCCTACGTGCTTCGAACGCGGGACGAAGTGCGAATAGGACAAAGTTTGCATAACCCAGAGATGGAAGTACCTATACTACATGTAAGCTCTATCTCCCTCCCACATCAAAGTTAGATTGGGCTAATGAAGAAATGAAACAACTTAGTTTTCAAAATATGTCCTAAATATATTTTCGTAAAGAATGGGGCTACACAAACAATTTCACACACACGTAGTAAATGGGGCAAATCACCAACGGGACGACATCTGAAAATTAAATAAAAACTGGATTTAATAAGCCTTTTTTACGGATGGAAAATCATCAAATGACCCCCCTTCCCGCTTTGGGCAGACCGGTATGGAATGTCAGACTTGTACTGACTAAAACCCATTCATGTGCCCTTAGTGTTCTAGGGCCATGGACGCCACCGTATCGAACAGTCCCGCAGCCCTGGCAGGCATCGGCCTTCTCTGATGAGGCTCTCTTCCTCTCACGTTCCGCCTTCTCCTTCGCTAGCATGACTGCTTCGCAGAAGGAGGCGACGGCTTCCTATTCCCTCTCGCTCTCATAGATTGAACCAGAGCCGGATGCGAGAAGTTGACGCTGCCAGGATTTAATAAGCCTGACAATACAACGACAGACATCAAGCGAAATTGCTGTCCAAGCATTCTGTACATCAAAGTAACTCTACGTAAAAATTTTGCCGGGATTTTTTTTTTTTGGTCAAAAATCACGATTTACGATAGGACTAAAATTTAGAACATAAATAAATGTTAATTTGCCTATAAAAGTTTAAAAAAATATATCTTTATTAAGAGCGTTCACGCCTTGCGACATTTCATGCAAACTTTCAAGTCCTTACTTTCCGAAATGACTGAACAGATTTTATTTATTTATACAAATCTTACCTAAAACTATCATTACAGATCTGCGATCCAATGCGATAGATTGGCGTTACTAACTAAATCCTACATGTACATCTTATAAATAATATTCTTTATTCTTAATTTAAGTAACTTAGTATATATAATGTAACTTTTGCAAATTCACTCAAGTTGCAGCACAATACATCAACCCTCTCGTGAACCTCATTCACCACCCGTATGGCTCTAGTGAGAGGAGTTCTCGCCAGTAGGTTGGTTCTGGTTGCAGGCGCAGCCAGCAGGGGCGGGCGTCGCCGCCTCCACACGTACCGGTCTGGCACACAAAGCTCTAGGTGCCGCAGCACTCCTGGGTTATGAGCCACGCCACGTAGTAGCTTCACTAAATACGCTACGAGCGAAAAGTCCCGTCGTACCCTTAAAGTGTTATACCCTACCATACCCAGAACAAATAGTGTAGGATACATTAATGGGTAAAATGGATAAACCCCATACAGTTTGAAATATAAGTGTCTAGTGAACTTATTTTGAATGCGTTCCAACATACCACTATTTTTAATGAAACTTCATACACATAAGCAGGATAGATAGATCTAAAAAGTTACTAGCGACGACTACAGCGAAATTAGACCGATTATAAATTATCTATAGAAATAAAAATTTCCAGTTATATCTTTTTTTTTAAAGACTATTCGAAAATAATTTTTAGTAACTTTTTCAGACCTATGTATTCTGCTTAAGCGTATTAAGTTTTATTACAATCGGTTCAGTCATTACAGAAAATAAGAACTTGAAACTTTTTATGAAATGCCGAAAGTTGTAATAGCTCATAAATTAGCAATTTATTTCAGACATAGTCCATCATACATTATACAAAAATTAAAATCTGATATAACACATTACATTACAATGATCACCAAAAATAATATAAATACCTTTTTTTGTTAATATTGTTGAACACAATTTAAATATTCAAAAACATATTTAGGTACGAGATAAAGGCGCAAATCTCTTTGGCGGGATTTAAAAAAAAAAAAACATCGCCGACTTTATTGCTATCTGTGGAAGTTTTAATTTCTGCACTAGTAGATATCAATGAAAAAAAAAAACACGACTTTGAAATACATTGAATGTTGAACCTAATCGTAGTGCGTTAAGGGCCAGTTTTCGAAGGCAGTGTATTAAAAATAAGCTAAATAAACTCCGCAGTCCCTTCCCAATCTGCGATGGAACAGACAGATGCATAAGTGTTGAGCTAGATAGCCCATACTTCGTTCTATCTCTATAAATCACTCCGAAACATCATTCGAAAGAGCGAGAAAGATTGATAATTATCAACATAAGTAGAAATGTGCATTCTACAGCCGCTACTTTCTCTTTCCAACAAAGGAAGTGTCTGTGTGACAGAAAAGGACAGAGCTTGGGAAAATGAAAATCGATATGTCTGGCTCCCACCATGCTTGTTGGGGGTACAGTGCTACGAATCTGCTTCCTAATTAGCTAGATTGGTGCCGAGAGTAAAATAAACGATAGTTTGACGGACGATAGAGGAGAATGGGAGAAAAAAGACGTATTGCGCCGATTTCAAGTAAAATGGCACAAGAGCAGAAAGATGCATAGACGAGACGAAAATGATGCAGCGATGGAAGATCATCAGCCTAGCCTTTTCCCAAACTATCTTGGGGTCGGCTTTCCACTCTAACCGGACAGCTGAGTACCAGTATATTGCAAGAAGCGACTGCCTATCTGACCTCCACAACCCAGTAACTGGGTAATACGATACCCCTTGGTAAGACTGGATGTCAGACTTTTGGCTTCTGACTACTCATAACAACTGTCAAGCTACAAATGACAACCGGGCCAACGGCTTAACGTGCTTTCCGAGGCGCAGAGGAAACTCGGGTATTAATTATGGTCACCCATCCACGGACCAATCTCGGCAAGCGCGGCTTAACCTTAAAGATCGACCCGTGCGGCTGTTATGACTGCTGTTATTAGCCACGAGCTCCTCCATGCAGCGATGGAAGATGCTGTACAAAAGCTGATCTACCGAATAAAGGGAGTAAATAGACCCGTAACGAAGCCGAAAGGCACTGGTTCTCCCTGTCATTGCGATCATTTTTTTGTTCTACACCATACCTGGGAACCTTCTAGTTACGGAGATATTGGAGGTCAAAGTTCCGCAAAGACACTTAAAACATAACTGACGACATCTGTCTATCCCTTTATGGATTACAGGCGTGATGTTATGTTATATTTCAAGTAACGATACCCCGCATTATCATCATCAGCCTATAATGTTCCTACTGCTTTGACACAGGCCTCTTCTCTATGAGAGGGAGTAGGCTGTAATCCACCACGCGGGCCCAGTGCGGGTTGGTAGATGTCACATGTCTTCGAATTTTTAGTTCTAGGACATGCCGGTTTCCTCACGATGTTTTTCCTTGCCGTTTTTGAGAGCAGGAGTGATGAAATAAATTACTTAAAGTATTGGGCCTGCCTGGGTTCGAACCCACGGCTTATTGCTCGGTAAGTCAGGGCTGCCACCATTGTTGGGCCACCGATGCTCTCCCCGCATGCATTCATAATTTGCCCTTTTGTCAAGTATAGACATCAGTACAGATCACATCAAATAACGCTTCCTATTTTTTTTGAGCTTTGCTGCAGTAGTGCAAAAGGAGAAAAATAATGGCTGAACCACACCCAATATTTCTATCCCTTACCCTCACAAAGAAACATCCCACACAAGAGCGAGACAGATTGCTTGCAAACGCCCGCACTCGTCAACAGTGCAGAGCTTATTCTATAGCCCCTTACTTCTCGCTCTATTAAAGGATGTGGTCATTTGAAAGAAAGGGATAGAGCTATGGGAACATGAAAATCGATACGTCTGGCTCAACTCAGACTAGGGTATGCTAACTAAACATATTTTTAGATTGCCATGATCGGTATAGCCAAGCAGACTTATGATTGAGACATCATCCATTATCAGAAGGAGCTCTTAGCTAAATAATATCTGCCGTTTAAGTCGATTTTCAGGTTAAGTTGAGCTTGCCTGGGTTGGTCTGTGGATGGGTGATTAGGTGATCATCATCGGTGACCCATTACACATACCGAGGTTCCTCCGTGCCTCGGAAAGCGCGTTAAGCCGTAGGTACAAAGTCAAAGTCAAAGCATTTATTTCAATTAGACCATTACAGGCACTTTTGAAAGTAAAAAAAAAAAAACAAAAAAAAAACGCGAAGCTACAGTCCCAGTCACAAGGCATAATAACTTATGAAAGTACTGTAGTTGCTCATTCCGTAGCGTAGATCTCTATGGAGAAGAATGGGCAAGAAACTCCATGGACACCCTTTTAAATCAAAATATGTTACAATATCTTGGTTTACATCATTCATGTTAAGAATTACAAATATGTGAGAACAATGTAGAAATACGGGCAAGCTAAGAGCGTCCAGAGTTAAAGATTAAATCAGTAATTAAAAATAAAGTAATTAAAATAAACTGTGGCAGCTAAGAGATGACCACCCACAACTGACAGCGCCCGTTCACGAACATGACGCATGTCATGTCCCGGCTTTTCTATCTTTTTTAAACGTTTTTTTTTTAAACGTTGGCCCACACTAGGAATTTCTCCTGTATCGTGGGTGCGTTTACAAACATTTAAACTCACATACACATACAGCCAGACCCGGAACAACTATCTGTAGGCCATACAAATATTTGTTCCGTGCGGGGATCGAAACCGCGACATGCAGCGCAACAGTCGATCGCTCAGCCACTGCTCCAACCGTGGCGTCAAAAATTGTAAATCTTTGACAATCGTTTCAAGTACTCCGGGACCCGAAAGTCTGAAAACCAATCTTACAAAGGGGTATCGTATTACCCAGTACTAACTGGGTTGTGGAGGTCAGATACGCAGTCGCTCCACGAATAGGAAGTTGGGAAAAGGCAGGCAGATAATGATCATTCAATATAATTAACCTAACCTGTAAGTAGATATAGAGGGCGTTCAGGAAAAGCCTTGTGTTATTTAGGAACTAGTTGTCCCGCGCAACTTCGTCTGCGTCACATTTTCTCCGTTTTCGCAACATTTTTCATTGCTGCTCCGCTCCTATTGGTCGTAGCGTGATGATATATAGCCTATGTCCTTCCTCAGGTTCAAATCTATCTTCTTGCCAAATTTCATTAAGATCCGATCAGCCGGTTTAGTCGTGAAAAGGTAACAAACAAACTTAGTTTCGCATTTATAATATTAGTTAGGATAATAAAGGGATTGTAAGCGTATAATTATTCTCATCGCATGACACAGGCACACAGAAAGTTATTTCGTATTATTTCTAAATAACTGAGCAGGTTATTGGCGTAGACAATACTTCTGGAAGAGGAACACTGACGCTTATGTAAGCTTGATTAAAATTCATGTCTTAATTTCTATTAAATATTGTGCATTGTAAAAATACATTTGCCAAATTCATTATAAATAAGTTGTGAATTCTATCAAAACTTGTTGATTTACGGAAGTTTATTATTAATTATTTTACTTAATACAAACTTTCACAACATTGTACTACTTATAAATGATGTTTATTTTTACTTGTATTTTTAGAAAAATCTTATATTTTATTTGTAACTAGCTGTACCCAGCATGCGTTGCAATGCACTTTTTACTACCCACCTACCCTATCCGACCTACCTACCCTATCCTACCTACCCTACCCTACGCTACCTACCTACCTACTCTACCCTACCCTACCTACCTACTCTACCCTACCCTACCCTACCCTTACTACCTACCTACCCTACCCTACCTACCTACCCTACCCTACCTACCTACCCTACCCTACCCTACCTACCTACCCTACACTACCTACCTACCCTACCCTACCTACCTACCCTACCCTACCTACCTACCTACCCTACCCTATCTACCTACCCTACCCTACCTACCTACCCTACCCTACCCTACCTACCTACCCTACACTACCTACCTACCCTACCCTACCTACCTACCCTACCCTACCTACCTACCCTACCCTACCTACCTACCTACCCTACCCTACCTACCTACCCTACCCTACCTACCTACCCTACCCTACCTACCTACCCTACCCTACCTACCTACCCTACCCTACCTACCTACCCTACCCTACCTACCTACCCTACCCTACCTACCTACCTACCCTACCCTATCTACCTACCCTACCCTACCTACCTACCCTACCCTACCCTACCTACCTACCCTACACTACCTACCTACCCTACCCTACCTACCTACCCTACCTACCTACCCTACCCTACCTACCTACCCTACCCTACCTACCTACCCTACCCTACCTACCTACCCTACCCTACCTACCTACCCTACCCTACCTACCTACCCTACCCTACCTACCTACCCTACCCTACCTACCTACCCTACCCTACCTACCTACCCTACCTACCTACCCTACCTACCTACCCTACCCTACCTACCTACCTACCCTACCCTACCTACCTACCCTACCCTACCTACCTACCCTACCCTACCTACCTACCCTACCCTACCTACCTACCCTACCCTACCTACCTACCCTACCCTACCTACCTACCCTACCCTACCTACCTACCCTACCTACCTACCCTACCCTACCCTACCCTACCCTACCCTACCTACCTACCCTACCCTACCGTATCCTATGTCCTTCTCCTGGCTCTAAACTACCTCCCTGCCAATTTTCAGCTAAATCGGTTCAGCCGTTCTTGAGTTATAAGTGAAGTAACTAACACGACTTTCTTTTATATATATAGATACTAGCTGTACCCAGCATGCGTTGCAATGCACTTTTTACTACCCACCTACCCTATCCGACCTACCTACCCTATCCTACCTACCCTACCCGACGCTACCTACCTACCTACTCTACCCTACCCTACCTACCTACTCTACCCTACCCTACCCTACCCTTACTACCTACCTACCTACCTACCCTACCCTACCTACCTACCCTACCCTACCCTACCTACCTACCCTACCTACCTACCCTACCCTACCTACCTACCCTACCCTACCTACCTACCCTACCCTACCTACCCTACCCTACCTACCTACCTACCTTACCCTACCTACCTACCCTACCCTACCTACCTACCTACCCTACCCTACCTACCTACCCTACCTACCTACCCTACCTACCTACCCTACCCTACCTACCTACCCTACCCTACCCTACCTACCTACCCTACCCTACCGTATCCTATGTCCGTCTCCTGGCTCTAAACTACCTCCCTGCCAATTTTCAGCTAAATCGGTTCAGCCGTTCTTGAGTTATAAGTGAAGTAACTAACACGACTTTCTTTTATAAACATAGATTACTAGCTGTACCCAGCATGCGTTGCAATGCACTTTTTACTACCCACCTACCCTATCCGACCTACCTACCCTATCCTACCTACCCTACCCTACGCTACCTACCTACCTACTCTACCCTACCCTACCTACCTACTCTACCCTACCCTACCCTACCCTTACTACCTACCTACCCTACCTACCTACCCTACCCTACCTACCCTACCCTACCTACCTACCCTACCCTACCTACCTACCCTACCCTACCCTACCTACCTACCCTACACTACCTACCTACCCTACCCTACCTACCTACCCTACCCTACCTACCTACCTACCCTACCCTACCTACCTACCCTACCCTACCTACCTACCCTACCCTACCTACCTACCCTACCCTACCTACCTACCCTACCCTACCTACCTACCCTACCCTACCTACCTACCCTACCCTACCTACCTACCCTACCCTACCTACCTACCCTACCTACCTACCCTACCTACCTACCCTACCCTACCTACCTACCTACCCTACCCTACCTACCTACCCTACCCTACCTACCTACCCTACCCTACCTACCTACCCTACCCTACCTACCTACCCTACCCTACCTACCTACCCTACCCTACCCTACCCTACCCTACCCTACCTACCTACCCTACCCTACCGTATCCTATGTCCTTCTCCTGGCTCTAAACTACCTCCCTGCCAATTTTCAGCTAAATCGGTTCAGCCGTTCTTGAGTTATAAGTGAAGTAACTAACACGACTTTCTTTTATATATATAGATTCTTACTGTTATATTATTCGTGGGTCAATTTTGACTACCGATACGGTGGTGATTTGCGCGCCATTACCGAATGGCGCCAAAAAAAAAAGGAGGAGTAGTCGATTAAGTAGCAACTGCTGGAATTTTAATAATAATTTTTGAGCTACGAAGCTGGTTGTTCTTGGTTATCACCTTTTATAACAATAAAGTTATTTTGAAGGAGAACAGTCTTTGGATTTTAAATAAAAGTATCTAACACATAAAACAGTCACCACGTTTCAGAATGATCTACCTACAAGCTATTTATTTTTGTTGTGTTCGTAATTGTATAAGTCTTTCCCAGCATTTTTTGAAGTGAAAACTTCTTTGGGCCGTTGTGCACTTTTGTGATGGGTAAAAAATGTTAAACTCGCGTCAGGACACGTGATCGTCAGATTACATTAGGTTACGAAGGAATTTGAACTTTATGACATCTGTCATTGATTTTGGGTTTCCAAAACTGGACAATTATCTTACGCACAAACAAAACCTTCGGTTTCTCCAAAGAGGTAAAATTCGTAAGACGGATTGTAATAGTTCAAAAGTGTTAAAGGAGACGGGCGAGACTACATGTATTTTGGGACCCACTCTTAGAGGTAGCATTCATCATAACAACTTATACGTAGTTGTAAAACGACTAAAGACTATCAGAAAAGTAAATGGAAAGTAAGACGGAAAAGTTGGGAGAAAAGATATATACGTCTATTCACAAGATAACCTAAAAATCTTACGATTAAGGTTTTTAACAGTGGAATGACTCCGTAATTAAGATGAATCAAAATATAATAATATTTAAGACGACTCATAAAAGAAAATTCGAATAAACTACTGTATTTCCCTCGCAGTTTTAGTTCTGACTTTACGTGTTTTGCTTCTCGTCATAAGCCAAAACCAGAATTTTTACTTCATTGCCTGTACCTAATTGATGAATCATAAAACTGCTAGACTGCAGCTAGAGACTAAACTGATTACCAACCCTGTAATTAGTTCAATCACTACCTTATAAAACTATGTCGTTACGATTTTGATCCATAAGCGAATTATAGTCAAGTGAAACGATTCTTATTACGCTGAGAGTAGGTAATATTGTTTTACATAAATTATAACAGCCAGAGCTGACTAGCTATGTACAGCTATTGAAAAGCAGGGGTTGTTGGATAAAAAAACGATGAGTAATAAATCTTATTTTTTGGTATTTTTACATAGTTTTTATTTTATGCAACACAGACGTTACGATGGCCAAGTTGCTGTCGGGTTTCATTTTCAGGGTTGCAGCTTATCAGCCCCCAAAATGAGTGACAAAGGTAGTTGTCTCCTGTTATCTGGAATTCATTAATTATGTTAAAATAAATAAATTCACCTTTAGTGTAATAAACATAAAGAGTTCCATGTATAAGTAACAAAAGTGCCTGACTCGCAGAGTGTATCCAGGTCCCCACGAAAAGAAAAACAGAAATGTAGTTTGATATAAAAGATAATATGACCTCTGATACCTGTGGAGCGGTATACAAATATTTCAAGACAAAATGCAACAGCCACCCATCTTCCATTTTGATGACTGAAACATCTGAGTAAAATACACTACTTCTACACTACCTCGGCTAGTCTTTTACTGTATACTGTTTTCGTCCGATAAAGTATTGGGCAACAGTAAGAATGAGCCTAATATAAGATTACAACAGTATGTATTTATGCATATAAAAGCTAAACGAATCTTAGTTTGTTGTTCAGATAGATATCCTAAATAAGTTCTTTACTCATGATATAAATACATGTTCTTTTACGAATATACTTACATCACGTGGATACACCCATCTCTGAACTTTTTCAAAGCTCTGAGCACCTTGATCAGAGAGACGACGCCTCCGTAAGAGCGCAAGTCGTAAGATAAGAAGAAATTAACGCAACGCATGTTTGTGGTTAAAATCAAAGTCCAAATCAAAAGCAACTAATTGTCCAATGTCCAGAGAAGAATGCGGTAGTCTAAGACAGGGTGCATTATCTACATTTCAAGATGTAAAGGCCAAGTCGTCGAGAATCTACAAAATCGCAATGATAAACATAAAATCCCAGACAAAAATACAAACATAACGATGGACTAGATCATCACAGATCTGACAGTGACAGTAGTGACGGGACTCAATGGATCATCATTGATAACGTTCCTTTATTAGAAATACTATAAAATCGCCACAGTACCATTTTTATTAGATGCTTTCGCATTGTTAATTGGCGTTTTAATATCAGGTTTGAATGTTATTTTTTATGAATTTTTGACATAATTGAATGTATAAAAACTAAGAGAAAGATCCATTTGTGGTAATAAACCCATGAACAAAAACACATGTCATTGGATTGGAACGTAATCGGAAAAATGTTGCGTTTTGTAAATGCACGATTACTTAATTTTAGTAAATTGAAAATTATTTATAACTTTTGATTCCCGAGTCCTAAAAAATCAATATTTAATAAATAAATATCTCATAAAATTGTAGTTATAATTATTTTATATTTACACTGGAACGGAGTTTAGTTAATTTTCAGATTCTTTGGGTCCATTTTCGCCAGCCTTCTTTTTAATGTAATATAAATTGTCATGTTTGTGTACGATAGCGCAATAAATGATTTATTTTATACAGATAATTAAAGCAATTCGTGCAAAGTTATTCCTTAACCATTCCAAAATATCAAAAATGCACAACGTTAATATTCAAGTTTTCACTTCTGCCGGCACTCCCGGAGTGCAACCAGATTTTTATTTTTGCGTAGAGCTTTAGTTTGATGTACTACAAATGCTCGGTTGACGGCTTCGTAAAGAGGTTAACACCTTGTATATTGATTCAGTTTCTGTGCAAGCGCTTTTCATTTGTTGTATGGAGATCCTAGAATAGGGGTGCGGACTGGGTAAAGAAAACGACATTCTATTTTGTCCGTCAGACAGGTAATACAAAAATATTAGACACGTATTTTTTGTTTTATCAAAATATCAAAAAAATACTTAGTTAAAACTCATTAAAGTTGGAGAGTGGGGGCTCACTACGTCACAAGTAGGTATAAAACTTACCTACATGTGACGTCATGCGCCATTTCAACTCAATATATCTCCGTAATTTTATGACCACGTGAATAAAGAAAAAATACGTGTCCAATACTTTTCAATAAACTACACGATGGACAAAGAAAAAAAAAGTGACTATCCCCTATTATAAGATCTCCACCTAGAATTTGTGTGTTGTTACTTACCGACTTTTATGTAGTTCAGCCGATATCATGAACGACACGACCGGGATCTTTTGATGCGGTAACGCCGGTCGCAGCGTCTACATCGCTTGAAGGAACCACAGCGTGACCGGCAGCGCCATAGGTAGCTGGTAAACGAAGGGTGAAGGTTATTATCAAGTAGATACCTTAGTTGATGGAGAGGAATGAGTAAAATGGAGTTCAGAAGGAAAAACTGAGAGTAGTGGTGGCCCAGTGGTGGAAGCTCCGACTTACGAGCAGTAAGCCGTAGGGTTCGAACCCAGGCAGGCGCATTACTTTGTGTAATTTATTTCATCACCGCTGCCCTCAAAAACGGTGGAGGAAAACATCGTGAGGAAACTGGCTAAAAATTTGAAGACATGTGACATCTACCAAAGCGACCTGGGCCCGCGTGGTGAATTACAGCCCACTCCCTGTCATAGAGAGGAGGCCTGTGTCCCAGCAGTAGGAACATTATAGGCTCATGATAATGATGAATAGGTAAAATGGACGTGATGAAAGTTCTGAGTTTAAGGACGGTTCTCCACCGAAGTGGAGACGAGACAAGAAGAGAGGAAGAGGAGGACCGAACAATAGAATTTCGTTATTTCCAGTTTTCTCGTCCTCGCCTAGCTTTAGTGAAAATGGATGAGCAGAGAGGAGACGAGATGTCTTGTAATTGTTTAGGCCAGTCTACATACTGTGAGTGGCTTGCCGTGAACGGTGTACTGTGAGTGAGCAGCTCGCCGTTTTGCACATCTTCGCACAGCTTCGGTGTATACACCCTAGCTTTTACGCGTCTCCTTTACTTACCGCTTCGGACATCTCCACTAGTCTCCGCTTTGGTGGAATCCGACCCTACATGTGGATGGCTAAAAGTAACCGCGTGCCTGCCTAGGCAGCCGGTGTAGAATCCATGCAACGACTGCTGAACGTGGGATCCTTGGTTCAATTTCGGGCAAAAATGGACGCCCAAAAAAGCCCTAATTTCCCCGACCTTGGCTTAGGATTAAGAATCAGTTTCCAGATGATATACAGATGCACACGACGGTTCATCAAACTATACACGGTGTAAATCACCTCATCACGAAGCCGTCAACCAAGCATTCTGTACATGAAACTAAGTAACTTCACGCAAAAATTATTGCTGGGAAACGAATTTTTTTTTGGGGGTGTAAAATCATGTTTTGTGGTAGAACTCAATGTAAGGCACTCAAAACATTGTGCTGATGGACGGGTTGAATAGTACGGGGGTCGTGGAGGTGTTTAAAGTAAAAATCTTACATTAAAAACTTGATTTAAAAAAAAACTTGTCAAAAAGTTGGAACTTTGACCCCTAATATCTCCGTAACTAGAAGGTTCCCAGGTATGGTGTAGAACAAAAAAATGATCGCAATGACAGGGAGAACCAGTGCCTTTCGGCTTCGTTAAGAGGTGTTTTACACCCTTTATATTCACAGTATAACATTGCCACTGCCATTTTGTACAAATTTCCAATACAATGAGACCGCACGATAACTGGTTTTTAAACCCCGACCAAAAAAGAGGGGTGTTATAAGTTTGACGTTTGTATCTGTGTGTCTGTCTGTGGCATCGTAGGTCCTAAACGGATGAACCAATATTGATAAAATTGGTTTCGTTTGAAAGGTATTTCGAGAGTGTTCTTAGCTATGTTTTGTATAACTTGATTGGTAGCCGTGCGTTCCTATGTTCTATATCGGTTGTTTGGCTACTTTAATGGCAAAGGCGTTACGCACCCAGTGGGAACAGACGAGCTATAAAAATACCTTAGACATCTCCAAAGGCACCGTAAAGCGTTACGAGTCTGAGAGAACAGTTAGGACAATACCGGCATTACGGGTGCATATCTCCTGGAACTGTTCCTTTCACTACTTCAACGGCACGGTAAGGGTTATCGAGCCCCTGTGGGAATAGACTAGCTTTGACAATACCGGTAATCATACCGTGGCCGTCCGCAAGAACGTCCCCTACTGCGAGGGCATCGCCGTCGTCGAGCGCATCTTCGGGGCTTGCAGCATGCCGGTCGAATATTATAGCGGCGATCACAGCGCCGGCACCTCTTGAATCTACCGCTTTTGGTCCGACACCGGCTGTTGAAAGATTCAGTTACAGGCACTTTTGAATAGTCAAACAACAATAAAAATGAAGCTACAGTCCCAGTCACAAGACATAATAACTGTGAAAGTACTGTAGTTGCCCATTCCAAAGCGTAGATCTCTATGGAGAAGTATGGGCGAGAAACTCCATGGACACTCTTTTAAATCAGAATCTTGTTACAAAAACCTTGGTTACATTATTCATGTTGAGATGGTGCATTATGTGAGAACGATGTAGCAAGACGTGTACGTTAAAAGTGTCCATAGTAAAAACAAAAAAAAGACAATCAAAAAATAAAATAATTAGTTCGATTCGTGAAACTAAACAGACTTGGTACCGGCACTACAAAAAGTACTACAGCAACATACAACAAAAAGTACAACAGCGCCATCTATCATCATCTGCGAAACCTTTTTCCCAAACTATTTTGGGGTTAGCTTCCAGTCTAACCGGGTGCAGCTGAGTACCAGTATTTTACATGAAGCGACTGCCTATCTGATCTCCACAACCCAGTTACTGGGTAATACGATACCCCTTGGTAAGACTGGATGTCAGACTTTTGGCTTCTGACTACTCATAACAACTGTCAAGCTACAAATGACAACCGGGACCAACGGCTTAACGTGCTTTCCGAGGCGCAGAGGAAACTCGGGTATTAATTATGGTCACCCATCCACGGACCAATCTCGGCAAGCACGGCTTAACCTTAAAGATCGACCAGTGCGGCTGTTATTATTTAGCCACGAGCTCCTCACAGCGCCATCTATGACACACTTGAAGAACTAACATCAAATTTCTACATCGCGCAAGTAAAGTTATCCACGACCGAAAACCCGACAACTGTCGGGCAGTTGCCCACCAGGATAACACCTGTCTGGTCGGAGGATCCTTCCCTTTTGATGGAGTATTGAGGAACTATACACCCTGTTCCTCATACTCCTAACCAACTACGTTGGGGTACGTGGGGGTACTGCAACTATGTTGGGATCGGCTTCCAGTCTAAAACGAATGCTGCTGATTACCAGTATTTGACATTGAGTGACTGGCTATCGGACCTCCACAAGCCAGTTAGTACTGGGTAATACGATACCCCTTGGAAAGAGTGCTTGTCAGACTTTGTGGCCACTGACTTACCTGCCAAACCACCGTCAAAGATCCACAATTGATGGCCGGCACGAAGACGAATATTTTTTTAAGTGAAAATTCTAAAGCAAACAACGTTGCGTTAAACGTTTAACGCTACCATGGAGGGAGTATGAAAGCACTGTTACGTACGTTCAACGCGTTTTTTTTTTTTTAAACCTTCCCCATTCTAGGAATTTCTCCTGTATCGTGGGTGCGTTGACAAACATTTAAACTCACATACACAAACAGCCAGACCCGGAACAACTATTCGTAGGCCTTACAAATATTTGTTCCGTGTAAGGATCGAACCCGCGACACGCAGCGCAGCAGTCAATCGCTTAGCCACTGCGCCAACCGCGCCGTCATATTAAAATTATGAATACAGGCAATAGAAGTACTTACGTTCTGCACATTCTGAAACCAAACAATAAAAGAACATTAGTAAGGTAGGCCTTTGCCCAACAGTGGGACATGAAAAGAGTGCTCAGCATGTGGTCCTGGATTCTCAGGTCGGATAAAATGTTATTGGGTTTTATCCATCAGGAATTCCCAAGCAACAGCCAAGGAGTCTGGACTTGTACCCCATTGTTGGCAATAGGCTTGCACCCTTAAGGTAAAAGCGCCAGGATAGCACGCGAAATTCAAATATTCTTTAGTTTTTTGAAGTGAAACTTCTAATGTGACTTCCAACAAGTTTAATACTACCATGGAGGGAGAATATTTTCTAAAACTCACTAAGAGATGGCAGTATTACAAGATTTGTGACTACGTAGTTCTACTAGGTACGCAAGATGGCGTGCAAATAGTGATGCATTCGACTTTTCGGTGTGACCAGCCTTCGCTCAATTTCCATGAGTACAATAACCTCGATCAACCTAAATAATAATTATGTAATAAAAATAATACAACAAGAAAACAACAAAATATTATTTAGAAGCTCAATAAAATAACAAGAGTGAATGCGTGGCACTCGAACGCATGCGTGTAGTATTACGAAGTTTCACTTCTTCCGCGCGGAGGGACTTCACGCACGGTTGTTATTTTTCCACTTTTTTATGAAATAGTCATTAAATGGGATGATCATATTTATATGGGAGTCATATATATGTATGTATGTACATTTATCATCATCATCAGCCCATAATGTTCCCACTGCTGGGACACAGGCCTCCTCTCTATGAGAGGGAGTGGGCTGTAATCCACCACGCGGGCCCATTGCGGGTTGGTAGATGTCACATGTCTTCGAATTTTTAGTTCTAGGACATGCCGGTTTCCTCACGATGTTTTCCTTCACCATTTTTGAGGGCAGCGGTGATGTAATAAATTACACAAAGTAATGCGCCTGGGTTCGAACCCACGGCTTACTGCTCGTAAGCCGGGGCTGCCACCACTGGGCCACCGCTGCTCTCTGTACATGTATAGAACCTTTTTATTTATACTTACTTCCGTTTTCGACGACATCGTGCCATGTTTGGCCTGAAAAAAAAGAGGTTTGTAGACACATCAATCTCTATTATCTATTCAAGAAGAGGTTGGATTAAGGTACCATAGTTAGACCCAGGGTTATAGGCGGTCAGACGCTCGGAAGCCTGACAGCCAGTCATTCCAACAGATTGTAGCATCATCATCTGCCTAGCCTTTTCCCAAACAATCTTGGGGTCGGTTTCCGTCTAACCGGATTCACCTGAGTACCAGTATTTTACATGAAGCGACTGCCTATCTGACCTCCACAACCTAGTAACTGGCTAATACGATACCCCTTAGTAAGACTGGATGTCAGACTTTTGGCTTTTGACTCCTCGTAACGACTGTCAAAGATCTACAAATGACAGCCGGGACCAACGGTTTAACGTGCTTTCCGAGGCACGGAGGAGACTCGGTATGTATTTATGGTCACCCATCCACGGACCAACCTCGGAAAGCACGGCTTAAACTTAAAGATCGACCCCGTGCAGCTGTTATTATTTAGCTACGAGCTCCTCGATTGATTTGAACTGGTTGTAGCTACACTACAAAAAGTATAGAGCCCATTTTACCTGACCAGGCTACCTCTTTTTTGCTTTGTAATTTGGGTCAGGTAACGCAGGGCACTGTCTGTACTACAGCAACGTGCAAAAAGTACTACAGTGCCATCTATGACACAAATGCAGGACTATCATCAAAATCCTAGATCGTACAGTTAAAGTTATCTGCGACTTAAAGGTCACAGCTCATTAGTGCCACCCGGCACCCACCCGCACCGCCTCCTCGCTCGGCGTTCACTCGTTGTCGACAGGTGGTTCACGGGTGACGCCGCTTTATCACCAATAAACGTCGCGCGGTCAACCAGTGGACCTGGCGTCGTCAACCAGTGGACCCCGCGCGGTCAAAGAGAAAACAACAGGTTTTTGACAAAACTCAAAATTTTTGTTCGGCACCTACCCCGTTTTATTTCATAGATCGCTAGCCCGCGCGAAGTCATGTCTCTGGACACCTTGATCATGCGTCTAGCTCAAATAAATAAAATAAAAATGATTTGCAGTCGCGCGGTTCCCACATGATAGAACAAACCCTTAGGGCCGTTTTAGTGTCATGCGTGTATACATGCATGTTTTTATTGTCATGCGCCCCACGCGCGCGCCGGCGTGGCAGAAATAATCTGCTCTGCGGGCGACCCGCAAGAAGCATGGCCGCCTGGCCTGCACGCGGGCGCAAACACGCATGACAATGAAGAGGCCCTTAGCTTCAAGTGGATACCATTAAAAAACCACAAACTGTCATTAGAATGTCACTCACGTATCATATCGTTGCATCCCCAAAAGAATCATTTCCAGTAACTCCATCTAGCGTTTGCATTCTCTTTTGTATCCAATAAAGAAAATCTAACCTTTCTTGCGGGATGGGGTGCTCAAATTTTCGCTCCCCTACTCTCGAAGAGCCGAGAGGGGCGTCGTAGTAACCTCACCCAGGTCGCCGGTAGTCCTAGTACCAGCACTGGAACGGGAGTTCCAGGGGGACCCCACGGCCACTCCACCCCCCACAGAAGCAAAAGCCACCTTGTTGCAAAAAAAAAAAGTCTGTATCATTTGCACGCGGCAAGATGATATGGATTGAGAAGGAATTGATCACCCTCGTGAGATGAAGACTAGATTAGAGAAGTATGCATGAAGAAGACATGCCGCGCCACTCCAAAATTAATTTGCGTAAAGGCAGAAAGCAGGCAATTATGCGCTCCAAAACAAATACAGACTTTATGGGACAACCTTCCTCAATCTGACCCTGGATTTTTTTAGAAAACTTTTAGGGCTCATTTTCGTGCGGCACGTCTCCGCAAATGAGCCCTAAAAGTTTTCTGAGAGCTGAATTCAGTGTCAGTTTGCGCAGTGTTGTCTGGCTTACACCCTGTACAGCTGACGTGGCTCAAAGGGCTACCCAGCTCAAATGGGACTGGGCTGGACATGTCTGCTGTATGTCGGACTAATATTATAAATGCGAAAGTTTGTGAGAATGTATGTTTGTTACTGTTTCACGCGAAAACTATTGAACAGATTTGGATGAAATTGGATGAAAAATTGGCACACAGGTAGTTTATAACCTGGTTTAATACATAGGATATTTTTTATCCGAGTAGTACAATCCAGTGGGACAGTCCCGAACTCCACGCGTGCGAAGCCGCGGGCATAGGCTAGTGTCGGATAAACTGGGGGCAAAATACCAGGGAACTGATGCCCTGACACAGTGAGGCGGGGTCGCGGCTGGCCACGAAGTTCTTAAAAATTCTCCATGGCAAATAAGAAGCGTAGGTATACACAGTGGAAGGGAGACCGACGGGAAAAATTTTACCACGTAGTGATTCTGAGCCCCCACGCAGAAAGTTTTCATGGGTTTTATTATTTTTATTTGGTTTGCTCTTGACTCTAGTCTAGGTCAGAGATGACAGAGACAAAGTCGACGATGGTACGAGCTTACCCAGAAGAAGCCTGTTCACTCTAACTTTGAAGAGATTAGGGTTGTAAGCGTTCGGAAACAAAGACGCAGGCAGAGAGTTCTGGACACTCCTTTGCTGTGCGCATTATGAAAGACGTATGTTTTGGTGGAATAGCAATAAGTTAGGGATGGGTTAAAAAAAACAACTGTTTCCTACAAAATCTCCTCCAGTTACTAGGATCAAAAATCTGCGTGGGGGTTTCAGAACGATGTAGGTACTGAGTAGGTACTTGGTAAAGGATTTCGCGTCGGTGTTCGTTCCAATCTTTATAAAAGGAAGTTGGAAACTGTCAGGGTGACTGGAAAGTTTTTGTATGCCTTGAAGGCATGAGGGACTTGGTTATAAACATTCATATAGTCTGCTTGTGACATATAATTGTAGTAAAAATACTCCTATGGAAGCCAAAAGGTATTTGTTCTCCCCGTCATTGCGACTATTTTTATTGTTTTCGACTGATCTGTTCTGGCCCCCTATTCACAAACGCTCGGATTCGATTTCGATTCGATAAGTCGTATTTCTATCTTGTTTTGGCATTACGAAAGCGAGCGAGATAGACATACGACTTTCCGAATCGTAATCGAATCTGAGCGTTTTTGAATACGGAGGCCGGAGCGACTGCCTACAGGCAGGCGGTTCTACGCAGTGCGTTATTCGGAAACTATATAGGTACAAATATTACAGAGTCGAATATGCGATCCGAATATATTTATTGTACTTACTTACCCCTTACGGCTTCATTCTTGTCGGTCACTTTTACAACTTCAAAGATCTAACAATACTTACTAGTGCCAAGTCCAATTTTATCATCTGGTACATCAAATTATTTTCCAAAGCTGTAAGTCATCTGATTTTTCACAATAACAATTTGATTTGATACTGAAAAATATTTAGAAAATATAAATAACTATTTGAAAACCTACATAGAAAAATTTCTAAAACAATGCTGCTAAAACGGCCATTCTAATTTTGAATACTCATGACAGTTGTTATTCTTCTTCAACTGTCAAGGTCTTCAACTTGTCTAAAATAGATGAAGGATTGATATATTCATGGACCAAGTAGGCCTCTCCCCAGCCAGTCGCCTGTCGTCAGTAGTAACACATTAAGGAGAACTTAGGATGCAAGAGCGAGCGAAGCGAGTTCGGGACATTGGCAACCCGGACTCGGACAGGTTAGGTTCGAAGAGGATGGGGATGGCGGCGAACTAGATCCCGCTACCCCTTCGTGTTAGGTTACTTTAAACCCTGCAGACACAAATAGAAGCCCCTACAACCCGTGTCTGTGGTAATATACCTACAGTTTGGCATTACGCGAATACACCCGGAGAGGTGGACAACGATCGTCAGTCTCTGGAAGCCTGATGGAGGAAGGTGGTGTGGCGATCTGGGGGGCCACCTGTTCGTGTTTGCGGGGCGTACATGGCCAAAGATCGCACAAGATGGACAAGTTTGGAAGGAGAAAGGGGAGGCCTTTGCCCAGCAGTGGGACACGTGACAAGCTAGCAAAATATGTATACAAAGAGAAAACCTATCAAATTCGAGATGGATGCAAAATGTTACGAGCTCGCTCTTGAATCCAGATTTATTTCAATTGATAAGCTTTTCTATTTAGGTCGAGAAAAATACTCCTTGCATGAATCGACACCGACAGACGAAAACCTAACATATCCGTGGTGCAGTACAAGCTCTTTTCGGAAATCTGAAGATCTATTATCTCAATAGGAAAACCCATATGGGATTACTTCATTGTCTGTCTGTATTTTTCTAAACAACATCAGTACCTACCTATGCCATACCTATTATGTATGTAACTATATATTAGAGGCCACATCTAACAGGTCCTACCGAATCGCATTTTACCATTCTCCTATCGTTTTCTGTCACTCAGAACCGTTGTTTGCTAGAGCGAGAAACAGCAGAGAGTGCTATCGATCGCATCGACGATGCTGCGATAGCGTTAGTTCACACCGAGACGCGACGCGACGCTGCGCGCACACTTTTAAAGAGCAATTCAAAATATAACTTTATTTTCTACACGAAAAGATACACATTTCGTTGTGAGAATTCAGAATACGTTGCGCCATGCAGCGCTGCGCCGCGCGGCGTAGAGCGACGCAGCGCGAAATCACCGGCCTCTTCAAGTATCGTCGCGCCGCTTCGCGTCTGGGTGTGAACTGACCCTTACGCGCGTAGCACGGGAGTGCGTGTTCTTGCGTAGTTTGCAAGTATCTGTATAGAAAACACGCGTAGTGCAACACACAGAAAACGCACTCACGTGCAGTGTTGCAGCTCAAGCGCCTACATGCGGAAAAACGCGTACCCAGACGCACTTCTCTATTACTCGTCATCTCATCAGACACCTCCTTCCTTGCCATATCAGCCTTCACACAGTCCATCCATCGTTTCTTTGGTCTTCCTCTACTCTTATACCCATCCATACATACCTATACGCTAGTCACAACGAACGACGAATAACGAACAAAAAAAAAACTCATTAATTTCTGTAGAAAAGATTTATTTTAAGATATCAAAATTACTCATAATGAATACTCATGACGCTTTTTAATGGTTAAATACATAATTAGGTTTACAGTTAAATGCTTATATCTAGAATACAAACCACGACTTAAATCTGATGAAGTACAAAACGTAAGACGACAGAGCTTTATATCGCGAACACATAACCCGACCAAGTGAAATTGCTCATTTGTTTCGTACTACACGAATGTTTCTTTGAGTTTATTGTTTATTTGGTAGAAGTTCTATGTTACAAAATTTATATCTTCTTGTGGCAGTATTCATAATTAAATTCTTACATCTCGAGTACAAATCATGTCTCTATTCTAAATAATTTTAAATAATTCGGTTCACAATTAAATGCTTAAATCTAGTATAAATGTTAAGAAATTACTAAACCTATTACTAAAAAATATATCGTAGAGTCACACACGAGATATTCAATTAAGGCGGGAAAAACAGTGCCTTCCGACACAAAAAAAAATACAAAATAGAAACCACAGACAATATACCTAGATAATGCAAGTCTCACAGTCTGTTTGAAAACCAGGTTTGCCATTTTTGACTGCGTAGCGTACTAAGACGTCATAAGCACTATTTAGTTACATATTACATACTACATATTATTAGGTATTTTAATACATATTACAAACAAGTTACATTAACAAAATAGAATAGAATAGAATGAAACTTTATTGTACTTATATGAAAAATCAAACATAATGGGTTTACAAAACGGGATTAAATATAATGAGCACCAAAAAATACTTTGAGATCCTAAGCTACGTTACCCAAAAAAAAATACTAAACACCAAAAAAATTGTATTCAAAGACCAAATATAGTAAATGATCACCAAATTTTGTGGCAAGAAGAACTTAGGAAGCAAGTGCGAGCAAAGCGAGCTCGGGATATTGGGCACCCCGACTCGGACAGGTTAGGTTCGAAGGGGATGGTGGGGTCTAGTGAGCGAGCGGAGCGAGCGAACTAAGACCCCGACATCCCCTTCGTGTTAGGTTACTTTAAACCCTGCAGAGAGAAATAGGAGCCCCGCGTAGCGGGGCTCCGTCGACTACGCCTTAGTTCGGAGCTGTGATTTTCAGGTTTTTAATTCTGGTGATCATTTACTATTTTAGGCAGTATAAAAATGTTTTTTAAGGTTATATTTACTTTATCTGGTGTTATGTTAAACATAAGCCTTACAAAACTGCTAATTTTATGGTTACAATAGTGGTCTTATCGCTTATAGCAGTATCTTCCAGAAAACCTTACGGAATTAAAACAAAAAAGGAGGTAGTCTGGTGTACTACACAAAAATTTTAAATAACAAAAGAATACCTCATATACCGGATCTACTTCATATATGTACTGTAGATACATAAATATACACATACTTAGTTTAACATTAAATGGCAAAAAATAAAACTAGAATGGTCACAAATTTTGACATAATGAAATTACAGAGACTCAAAATGATTTGTAACTAAGCATTTAAAAGCAATGAGTGCCTGTGCTTGTATTACCAATAGACTATGATTGACTATGTTTTCGTTCTTTAAATGTCTAGCGAGAATTTTGAATTGTGATATTGTTGTTTTAAACAAATTAGCTTGCTGTGACAGTACCCATGTGGGTAAGTTATATTTTCCTCAGAAAAATCAATATTATTAACAATATGTTTGAAAGCGGTAGAGTTGATAAATGCTTTCCTCGACAATGCTCTTTCAATCAGACATTTTTGGAGAACCGCAGTGGTACCCACGTCAGGAGTCAGCGGCTTATCTTCCATTGAGTTGGCAATTTAATGGTAGAACTGTCTAAAATCTATATTTTCGGTTAATTCTTAAGCCGGGCACTCATAGGTGTTCTTATGTTTTCTAGGTATATTTAATAAATAATAATAAAAAGCTTTATCATTCAAAAAGATTTTCTATCTGTGGCACCCATAGATAAATAGACTTATATCAAAAAAGGTTGAATATTTTGTAAGGAGCCTGGCCTGCCTATCATCTTGAGGCACTAAGGAAACTTGGTATGTTACAAATGGTCACCCATTCACGGAGCAACCTGGGCTAGCACACCTTAACCAGAACATAGACCTGAGCGGCTGTTAATGACTAGCCACAAGCATCTTCAATACAAAACAGTTATTAAAAAAATCCCTGTGCGGCTGTTAATGACTAGTCACAAGCATCTTCAAAACAAAACAGTTATTAAAAAAAATCCAACAAATATATATATTCATTCAGGTTTTAGTTGTGACTTGTAAAATAAATAAAAATAAAAGGCAGAAAGTTAGGCAGGCAAAAATATTAAAACCTCTTTAAATATACCTTAACCTAAGATAATGGGCAAATTTTATCCCTAATACTGATATCATTCTGATCTTCATGCAGGAAATGCCACTGACAAAATTTTGAATCACATTTTATGTAAAAAAAAAAAATTTCTTAAAATAGTTTTTTCACTTATTTTTGGGCTTTGTAATAGACTGTGAAGGGACATTCAAAGATGACGGCTTCAAATGCTCTTCGGGTATTTTTAACGGATTATAGCTCCGTTGAGAAGCTAAATGCCTCAGAATAGCCAGTTCATGATCCTCTGTAGGCCTCGGGAACCTATTAATCTTCTCCTCAGAAAAATCGATATTATTAACGATATACTTGAAAGCGGCAGAGTTGATAAATGCTTTGCTCGACAACGCTGTTTCGATCAGACATTTATGGAGAACTGCAGTGGTACCCACGTCTGGGGTCAGCGGCTTACCTTCCATTGCGTTGGCGATTTGGTGGTAGAACTGTCTAAAATCTATATTTTCTGTTAATTCTTTTGGAGGAATTTTCTCTAAATCAGCGATCATTCTTATTGCGGTAGCCATTTCTGTGGTCAGTTCACTGTAATTTAGGTTGTCTGTCAACAATTTTGCCCAGTCAGACAAAGGTGCACGCGCTTTTCTTTCAGATCTCGGTTTAGCTTCTTTCTGCTTCATGAAAGTAGGATGCTGCAGCGCGATAGAAGTGAAATAATCAACGGCAATTTTGATTTCCTCAAAACTCTTAGTAATTACGTACTCTTGTAGTTTTTGAATGTCCTGTCGGCCATGGGTTTTGAGAGCTTGGATGAGATTGAATTTTTCTTCTTTAGTCCAATTTTTAATTGCGACGTGGTCGTTGTTCGGGCAAATCGGTGGGGTGGATTTTGATGTAGATGGTAGATCCATGACTGATTTTACTGCAACTTTTTTATTTTTTATTAATAATTGTAGGGCACTGTTAATCACTTTTTCAGTAACAGCTTTAAGCACTTGTTGGTGGTCGTTGGTCGTTACAACGAACGATACAAAATACAACAAAGTCGATTGAATTTACGTTGACAGATTTCAGCCAGGGTTACCAGATTTTTTTTTGATTTTCCCGAAATCAGGCAACATTCTTAAAAACGATAATTTTCTAAATTTACCTCCAAAGGCAAAAAGTTACAAACGGCGAAACATTAAGGCTATACATTTACAGTACATGACCTCACTTTTGTTGTTGTATAGCTTGCTTGGTCGTGGTAAGTCATCATAATTCTCTTGCCCTTATCCCAATTTATTTGGGGTCGGCCCAGCATGTTTTCTTCTTCTGTCTGTCAGTCTGCGGTGGTGAGGCGAATCCCAGTGAGTCAGGGCCGGCGCTGCGTTTGCATCAGTGAGTTGGAAGTGGTACAACGCCGCGATGTGGTAGACAGCTAGAGAGGTGTCGACCGGGAGGTAGAAGCTCTCGACCGGCCGAAAGGTGCTGTGCCATGGTCGCTTGATGAGAGTCTGAGGGTGCTGACAAGATGCGCTTCGGCTGCATGCTGGTGGTCAGGAATACCCACTTGAAGCCGGCTGGCTTTGATATTCGCTGCTTGAAAGCTTGAGGAAGTGATGTTGATGATGATGACGTCACGTTGCTCGAAGGCTGCGCTGACGTCCATTTTGGGGTCACCAGTTTAGGGATAATTATGAGGAACAGGGTGTAAAATTATTAGGGAGGTAATTAAAAGGGAGAGCGATTAGGTAAGTATATTACGAAGGAGGATTCTTCGACCAGACTGCCCGACAGTTGTTGTCGGGTTTTTCTATATACTCTTAAGTCGATGTAGGAAATTGATATTAGTTCTTCCGTCGTGTCATAGATGGTGCTGTAGTACTTTTTTGTAGTAAGTTGCAATTTCAACGTCGCTACACATGAATCATCAAGTATATTAAAATAATATCAATCATCAAAAGTATATTATACCGAAGAAGGGACTTTTAGGAAGAAACTCATTAGCAAGTATACTTAGGTACGTATTGTATGTAAAGTTTTACTATTGTTTTGAACACTGTATAAATATAAACAGGGTGTAACGAAAAGCAGCAGATAATTTTTAGTAGTATGTATATACCCTTTCCGTTACATCTGTATACAGGTTTTAGTGGTCGTTTAGAACTGACGAAACTCTTGGGAATCCCAAAACATTTTATGGCAACACACAAGCAACGATGGCGATTACACGTTTCTTTTAACGCATACGAGCAAAGTTTTACTTACAAGTGATGAAAATGAAGATAAAAATATTAATTGATTTCATTAAATCAATTAATATTGGAAAATATTGATTTGATGAGAATATTTCCAGTTTAGATTGAGGAGCTTGAGGCTATGTAATAAAAAGCCGTTTGGGTTGGTCTTTAGGTTAAACCGTGCTTGCCTATAATGGTCCGTGGATGGTTGACCACCCATTACATATCGAAATTCTTCCATGCCTTTGAAAGCACGGTCATTTACAGATCTTTGACATGACAATCGTTGCAGATGGTCAGTGCCCCGGAAGTCTGACAAGTCTGTCTGACTTCAGGCTTCGGGCATTCTGTAAAAGATTATTCCGGATCAACTGCTGACATCGAATACTGACAAAGAGTGTCTGGCATGGCAGAGCCCGGTGTCCGGAACCGCATCTGCAATTTAACCGTTGACCTGTTTGACCGTTGACCTTGAACCTTACCTAAACAAAACACTGGCAAGTTTACGTACCTAACAAGACCACTTTTAGTGTGCACAGTTCAAGCCAAGATGGCGTTGCTTGTCAAGAAGATTTGATTTGCATCGATATGTCAAACTTGGTACATTTATTTTAGTTCTGTATTCTCCCGCGTGCTAGGAGCTTGTGGCTAAATAATAACAGCCACACGGGTCAATCTTTAAGGTTAAGCCGTGCTTGCCAAGGTTGGTCCGTGCATGGGTGACCATAATTGCATACCGAGTTTCCTCCGTGCCTCGGAAAGCACGTTAAGCTGTTGGTCCTGGCTGTCATTTGTAGATCTTTGACAGTCGTTACGAGTAGTCACAAGCCAAAAGTCTGACATCCAGTCTTACCAAGAGGTATCGTATTACCCAGTTACTTAGTTGTGGAGGTCAGGCCCCCTATTCACAAACGCTCGGAGTCGATTTCGATTCGATATGTCGTATGTCTATTTTGTTTTGGCATTACGAAAGCAAGCGAGATGGACATACGACTTTCCGAATCGAAATCGAATCCGAGTGTTTGTGAATACGGGGGCAGATAGGCAGTCGCTTCATGTAAAATACTAGTACTCAGCTGAATCCGGTTAGACTGGAAGCCGACCCCAAGATAGTTTGGGAAAAGGCTAGGCAGATGATGATGATTTTTCCGCGTGCACAGATAAGTTGTTTGAAATTGTAATGTTATTTCTGATAAGGGTTACATTATACAAGGTGTAATGTTATTTCTGTTAAGGGTTACATTATACAAAGTGTAAAAATATCCTTAATGAAGCCGAGAGGCACTTGTTCTCCCCGTCATCATTGCGATATTTTTTTATTGTAGCTAGACCATACTTGGCAGGCCTTTGCCCAGCAGTTGGATGACGCAGGCAAACAGTTTCAGTATCAGACCATAACTGGTAACTTTCTATGTAGTTACGGAGATATTGTCCTGGAGGTCAAAGTTCATTTTTTTTTACAAGTTTTTGTGACCCATGGGGTCAAACGGTACTCTATTACTGAGACTTCGCTGTCCAACCGTCCGTCCGTCTGTATCTCACGAACCGTGATAGTAAACCAGTTGAAATTTCTACAGATTTTGTATTTCTGTTGCCGCTATAACAACAAATACTAAAAACAGAATGCAATAAATATTGAAGGGGGGAGCCCCCTTCAATATTTATTGCGTTGTGTTTATTTATTGCATTCTGTTTTTTGAACCCCAAAAAGTCGTTTCCCAGCAATAATTTTTGCGTAGATTTACTTAGTTTTATGTACTTACAGAATGCTTGGTTGACGGTTTCGTGAAGGGACCGTTTGGCTAATACCTACATTCTGTAAAAAAAAATAAAGAGAGGTAAAATTCGTAAGTTTAGATGTAGAACATTATCTCCAAAACAGACTGAAAAATATTCATCTGATTAAAAAAAGTAAAGGTAGAAAACTAGTGCCAAGTGCCATAAGATATCTTATAAGGTAGACTAACCGGGCTCCGCAACCTTCGTCCTAGTGAAATTGTTTTAAAAATATTATTTCCCTGATAGAATAGGATTTTGTTCATAATTTTTATTCATATTTTTAGGGTTTATTAACACGGAACCTTAATATAAAATAAAAATTAAGCCCAAAATAAAAGTAAGTCCCGTCCGTAGTAAGTGTCAATATCGGTCCAGCCGTTTCGGTGATTAGTCGGACAAACAGACAGACAGTTTTTTTTTATAATTAGGTACCTACCGTATACATTTTCATAAATCACTAAACAGCAGTTATTTTGAAAATACCAACAGATACTTCTTAATTTAATTCTTAATTTTATTTATATAAATAGATGTATAGATAAAATTATATTCCACGCGAACGTAGTCACAGTAAACAGCTAGTCTAAGTATATCCGCCATTTGAGGCTCTCCAGACCCATGAAATAAATTCAATTCACGTCTTTACCAGAATCTAGAGGTCATTTTCCTTCATGATATATTTTATTTTTTACGTTTGCATGTCCTTAAGCCTCTTATCAGTGTGATAAGATTGGAGGCAGTATTGATCAGCGCCATGTTTGCTCTGGGCTCTTTATTTAAGTACCTAGTGATATCATGTTGTTGCTATCTAACAAGCGACAGGGGAGCAGCAGTAGTATAGGACAATGGATTATGGAGATACTATTTTCCTATATTCGCAACGAGGCACACTGATTTTTGTGTGTAACAATTGTCAAGTATGGTTAATAATTTATAATTAATTTTTATTACTCTTGACGTAGTTACATAAGACTGTAACTAAAGGAATATTTTTTTGGGTTGGCAATATGACAACGAAGAAATGACAATATGATGAGATTTGTTAGGTAACACTATTTACGAACCAGTGTTACTAGATGAGAATAATAATTTGCATCGAGTCGCACTGTTACTCAATGCGAATATTTTTCTCAACTAGTCACAGGGTGACAGGATTCAGTGGAGCATGGAGTTTCTTGCCGGTTCTTCTCCATAGGAGACGACCAACCCGAACCGTGCATCTTTTGTTGACGTTTTTTATGTGCCCATGTAGGCCTATGTAAAATAAAATATTTTGATTTTGAGAGTGACTGGTTGCGAATATAGGTATAATTTGATACAAGTGGGCAAACTTTACCATTGCAGACATGGGCGCCGGCAGGATTTTTTCCAGAAAGGTGTACCTTCAGTTCCATGAAAAGTGCTCGAATGGTTTCTGCACCTCGTATATATGTTCGATTCAAGGAGTAACTTTGTGGAAAAGCCAATCTATGAAAAAAACACAAAATTCTGGAAAATTGTAAATCACACTTCGTATTTGATACGTTTTCCGTATGATAGAAATACGGCTAATTGTCCATTTTTGTAAAGAAAAGCTTAGCTGACATCTTTAAAAGCATAGATTTAAAAGCCTCATCCACTGTTCTTGATTATAATTATGTGAAACCTGTGAAATTCACTATAAATGCCATAATTCACTGTTAACTTTTACTGTAATAATATTCCAGTTTTAATTTCTATTTTTAATGCTCTTATATTAAATTACTACACGTACCTACTGCTACTTCCAATAGCTTTTTTTTTTTAATTTTATGTCTACCTGTGGACAGTGTCGTGGGTTACATCAATAGCCAATATAATTGTTTTTGTAAACTAGTCGTAAGTTCTCATAATGTAAGTGTTTATTGTCCCTTTGAATAAAAATAAAATAAAGCTTATGAACGCACAATCTTATTTGTTTCTATATATTTACTTTTCACCCCCTTGCCCCCTGCTGTAGCGCCCATGATTGCAGACAAGGCGAATTTGAGGCACTGCAGTCACAAATGCCCACGAGAATCAACAAAAACACTATAGTTTTACTCCTTTTCCAGTTAGCGAAAGATATTGCGCTAGACATCCTGTATAGCTACGTCTCTTTCCCACACTGAAATAAGAGTAAATCGATACGTCATGGTAGGCCAGCAGACAACGTGTTTGAATATGTTCTTACGAAGAAATAGTAAATATGATTTAAATTGCTTTTTTACCGCGCTTTGCCTCCGCGGGTTGAAAGAAAAGCAAAGGTATAAAGCCACAAAACAGCCTACGAGAACCATGCAGGATTAATGGGTACTTCTGTAAATTTCCTGCAGTATGTCAACGGATATGCTATTTACTTCATATTATACCCCGCTATATCCTGAGGTAGACTTTGATAAAACCAAGCAATTTTGAACCTTATCTCGTTGACTTCGAGATCATGATTGCTATCAGAGCTGTTGTACTTGTGTAGGTACTTCTAATATTTATTCTTAGAAGCTTATTCCATTTTCTTTGACTTTTCCTTATTCCATGGAAATCAATTGTTTGAATCACTTGTTTTAAGTTTTTTAGTTCCGGTTTTTATAATAGAGAATTCTTTTTGTTCACTGGAAATACAGATTAAATATTGACCAGGCACAACTGGATAACGCCCGTTCACGAACATGACGAATGGATCAGCCATCATTCAACTCTACCAAGACAAGATGTCACATGTCTCCAATTTTTGTTTCTAGAACGTTCTTCTTCCCGATGTTTACCTACACCGTTGTGAGAGCTGTATCGATGAAATGATTACAAAAGTTAAACGCAACAGCCTGGGTCTCTCAAGCTACTACTGTGTCTCCATCATCATCGAATTCATCACCATGATATGACGTATCCTAGTAGGTACATCACGATATCTATAATAGGATACGTCATATCCTATTAGTATTAAACTTACTTCCGGAACATTGTACTCAATAATATGACAAACAGTTTTCCAATAACTGTATCAATGTCTTTCATATTTTAATCTTGACTCATAAACTTTCTCAAGAAAAAGATTGATGTTCTATGCAATACGGATGTTGACTTCAAAGAATTATACTATTTTTATGAGATGGGTCGTCAAGCGGGCTGGTAACCCATCTATCAATCATCATCATATTTTCCAAACAATATCGGAGTCAGCTTCCATCATACCCGGACGCAACTTAAGGATCAGTACACACCGAGACGCGACGCGACGCGACGCTGCGCGCACATTTTTAAAGAGCGATTCAAAATATAACTTTATATTCTACACGAAAAGATACACATTTCGTTGTGAGAATTCAGAATACGTTGCGCCATAGAGCGCTGCGCCGCGCGACGCCTCACGGCGTAGAGCGACGCTGCGCGAAATCACCGGCCTCTTCAAGTATCGTCGCGTCGCGTCGCGTCTCGGTGTGAACTGACCCTAATACTAGTATTTTACATACAGCGACTGCCTATCAGCTGGCCTACCATGAAGTCTTAAAACATTATTGTTTTACTCCTTTTCCAGTGTAGGAAAGAGATGGCGCTAGACATCCTGTATAGCTCAGCCTCTTTCCCACACTGCAATAAGAGTAAAACGATACTGCTTTAAGACGTCATGATAGGCCAGCTGATCTCAACAAGCCAGTTACTGAGTAACTTGATACCGCGTCGTAAGATAGTCGGACAGACGGACGAGCAAATCTGGCCTGTTGTGCTATTGAAACACGTAGGTACCTATTACTTTATGGATCAAAGACCGAAGACGTCGAAGACGCATGAATTTCTGTCGTTCAAATTTAGACGTAATGATTGTTTGATATAGGTTAATTATATTGAATCTATTAATCCAACCTAAACCACCTAGTAACTATTATGATAATGATCCCAAAATAGCAAAAAGCGCACAGATAGTATAATGATATGGAAGCGTGAGTCTCCTGACACAGGCACTGTTTTGTTTAGAAGGAGGCTCTAAACACGTTTAAATGAACTGATTTCGCTAATTGTGACAACAATAAACTATTTTGTATTTGTATAAAACCAAGAATTCTCTAAAAACATCAACAGGAATTCTTAAAATGGTGCAACATTAAATCAAATCAAATTAAATTTATGGTCACAGCTGTTTGCTCCTTCCGGAGCGGCTCCGCCGGTGGCCTCGACGGCCTAAGTCCTCAACACCTAAAGGACCTTATCTGTTCAGGCGCCGGGGAAGCTGGTGAGCTACTCTTGAAGGAACTCACAGCTTTGATTAACCTCATGCTCTCCGGCAAGGTGAACGAGGCCGTCATCGACGTCCTATACGGGGCAAATTTATGTGCCCTGCGTAAGCGGGATGGCGGCATTCGTCCTATTGCCGTGGGAACTGTCTACCGTCGTATGGCAGCCAAGATTTGCTGTAAATTTTATGGTGAGGCTGTTTCGAAAAAATTTCAGCCCCTACAGCTAGGTTACGGCTCTAAAGGGGGCTGTGAGGCTGCCGTACACGCTTTGTCGACCTACCTAAATTCTGGCAAAGGTGAGGTCATTCTGAAGGTTGACATAAAGAATGCCTTCAACTCAGTAAATAGAGACACCTTGTTAACAGAAACTAAAAATGAACTACCCCAAATTTATAGTTTTCTTTGGCAATGTTACAGACACCCTTCAAAATTACTTTATCACGACAACCTTTTAGAATCTGCTGTTGGCTGTCAACAAGGTGACCCCCTCGGGCCAGTCATTTTTAGTTTAGCTATTCACCCAATTGTCCGTCAACTAAATTCTAAATTTAACGTTTGGTATCTTGATGATGGAACCTTGGGAGGCGATGTAGATACCGTGTTAAATGATCTAAATTTCTTAAAAAATGAATTTCATTCCATTGGCCTTGACCTTAATCTTTCGAAATGCGAATTATTTGTAGAGGACAGTATCGACAGACAACCGACTATTTCCAAATTTAACGCAATAGCCCCTGACATTAAAATTATTGAGAAAAGTTCTCTTCGTCTCCTCGGGTCTCCAATCCTTGAAAATTCTTTTCCCGATTTTATAGAGGAAAAGATTCAAAATTTTAATGATGTTTCGGAAAGATTGCTCCAAATTAACATGCATTCGGCTATCACCCTAATTCGTTACTGTTGTTTCGGCCCTAAATTAACATACTTCCTTCGTGCTTCCCCTTTATGGAAGCACACACATCTCTTGGACAACATGGATCAAATTATCAGACATACTTTATCATCCATTTTAAATGTGGCTTTGGACGACCGAGCTTGGGCACAAGCAAGTCTTCCTATTCGCATGGGAGGACTCGGCGTCCGCAAAATTTCTAGTATTAGTTTACCTGCATTCATATCCTCGGTCTACGGCACTGAAAAATTAATCAGGAATATCCTGGCTTCCACACTGATTGATTTTGATGTGCCGTGTTTCTCCGAGGCTATCGATGCTTGGAAACTCGCTTGCCGTAATACTGAAAAACCCGACAATCCATTATCCCAGGGACGGTGGGACGAGCCGCTCTGCAGAATAGTTCAGGAGAATTTACTCAACACGTCTGCTACTACTGCTGAGCGTGCGCGACTGCTGGCTGTGGGTGAGTGGGAGTCGGGTCTTTGGCTTCTCGCACTGCCATCGTCGAGCATAGGCACTTTGTTCGACGACACGACCTTCCGCCTCGCTGCTTCTTTACGTCTTGGTGCCGCCTGCTGCTCTCCTCATCGCTGTTACTGTGGTGAAGCTGTCAACAGCCTCGGACACCACGGCCTGTCATGCAACCGAAGTGTGGGACGTTTTGCGCGGCACGCGAACATAAATGACATCATCCGTCGAGCTCTTGTTACCGTCGGCGTTCCAGCTATCTTAGAACCCAATGGCTTGGCACGCGACGATGGCAAAAGACCGGACGGCATGTCTTTGTTTCCTTGGAAGATGGGTAGGCCTTTAGTGTGGGACGCAACTTGCGTCGATACTCTTGCGCCATCACATCTTCCAAGCTCATCGTGCTGTACAGGCGCTGCCGCTGCGGCTGCGGAGAACCTCAAGCGGCGTAAATATAGTAACCTTTGTGGTAACTATATTTTCGAGCCGTTTGGGGTTGAAACTCTGGGGCCGTGGGGTCCGAGTGCTCACAGCCTTTTCAAGGAAATTTCTAAACGCCTCGTTGACACTTCCCGTGACCCAAGGGCTGGGTTTTACTTTGGCCAGAGGCTAAGTATTGCCATACAACGTGGCAACGCTGCCAGTCTCTTGGGCACGTTACCAGTTGACAGCGTTGAGGAGGAGTTTTTTGACGCCCTTTTATAATTTGTTGTTATTTTAGTTATCTAGTTTTAAAAATAATACTAATTTGTAAAATGTTTTAATTAAAAAATTTATTCGTAAATGTAGGTTTCATTACAATAAGATGTTATACAGAAATGGTTAGTTCGCTACATTTTACCCGAGAGCATACAAATCATAATAGAGTTAGGTATGTCAAAACAATAGACACAAAATTTTAAATTAAATAACACAATTACATATTATTAATACACATTGCCTTACGTACTAACACACACAAATAATAAAGTAAAAACAAATAAATAAAAATAATCATAATCAAAATGTCTTGTCCTCCATAAACTCAGCTGTGGGGTAGTAGCTTTTATGAATTAAAAATTGTTTTAATTTTTTTTTAAACATATTATTATTATGGTTATTTAAATGTCGTGGAATTTTGTTGAAAATAATTGGAGCCATTCTATAAAAGCTTTTACTTAGGAGTGCTGTTTTACTGCGATCAAGTATGTCTATGACTAATCCCATCCCTACTCCTCTTTCAATCAATCCAGTATAATATTCTACTTCAAACTAAAAATATACACGACAGACTTTATCATGGTCTTCAAAAAAGTTCCGTGCTGAGTACAAATAATCCCATAAAATTGATACCGTAGCAAAAAATCGTCAAGGCCAAAGGGCCTAACACGATTCCCTGCGGGACACCGCCTAGTCGCGCCATGAAAAATCGCTCGACGCATCGTTATCAGTTTATCAGCTATTATATCACCCACCTTTACGCTGAATTTCGAAACTGATAAATATCTTATCACCTATAGGTACACTAGTCATACATTTTAAATGAGATTAGCCATTGAGGACAACGGAGTCGAACGCTGCGGTTAAGTCGACAGCGCCGGGACTTTGAAATTAAAGTGGGATTTATTCCTACAGTGTTTGTGCCAGTGCCAAAATGGGTTTTAAGGACGTTTTTCTATTTGCGTGTGTGGTTGGAGCGGTGTCAGCACAAACTAATTGTGAGTATTGCGTAATATTCTTTTAAAATTCAAAAATCAGTGTAGATAAGGCCTTTAAAAATGGCGGCGCATTGGAAATCGATACTGATATTTGTTCAATTGATTATTGAAAGGGTCTAAATGGATTTTTCGGTAAAAATAACTTTAAGTTCTTTCTAGAAACTTTATATATTTGTGTAATAATGTACAAATGGGTTAGGCAGCGAAGTATTATCACTAGGCCTTAGCTCACCGGTGATAATATCAACCACTGCATGATAAGAGGCGATCTTATCATAATTTAACGGATGCAAATCTTGGGCAGTTACATAGATTTTAGTTTCGAGCACCCTTTTATGTGATAAGGCAATTATTAATAAAAATATGCACGTAGTTTGGTGTTCCTAATGCTGATAACAAACGCTTTACAGGAACCGTTGAACCGTTTGAATTAATTTTTCCTGTAAGATCTATTTATAGTGTGTAGGTAAGGTAAATAACGTAATATATAAAACGTTTAAAAAAATCCAGTTATATTATACTTAGTTATTGTTAGTTTTGTATGAAAGATGAATAATAATTGCCGAATTACAGGCAAAGAAAAGATGGGAGGACTGTGTGAGGAATGATATAAAATAAAAGAGAGTTAATGATATCGTGATGGTTGACAGAGTAGTATGGAAGAATAAAAGTTTCGCGGTGATCCCAAGTAGCATGGGACAAAGGCAGACAGATGATGATGATGAAGAAAAACAAAAATGAACGGAAAGAGAAGCGTCTGATTTCGTTATAAAGTCTGTTTTCAACGGCCATGTGGTATTATTAATTGAAGGAACCACGCCCTTCAGTTAACTGTTTGTAAAGACTGACTCATGTGATTAGAACTGTCCATCACAGCTCGATGGTCTGACAACCGAGGCGTATTGAGTTTCCCAGTATCTGGGTTGTAGAAGTGTGAAGTGTGTGCAGTGAAGTGTGTTGCGAAGGGCGGGCGTTTTGGGGGACTGTCTCTTGTAATTTTGACGTTCAAAAAGTGCTGATTATCAGCCTAGTTTGAATAAATGACTTTTGATTTTTGATTTTGATTTAGAGGTCAGTCGTTAATCAATCAAATCAAAATATTTTTATTTCACATAGGCCTACATGGACACTTACAAAACGCCGACAAAAGGTGCTCGGTTCGGATTGGTCGTTTCCTATGTAGAAGAACCGGCCAGTAATTCATCAGATTATAATTATCCCACTGCTGAGACACAGGCCCCCTCTCGCAATTGGAAATGGGTCGTTATTCACCACGCGGGCTCAGTGCGGGTAGGTAGTTGTCGCAATATCGTGGGATTCAATTTATGGTTCCACTTAACGTTTTCTTTTAGCGGCTAATAAAGCGAGAAAGCAGTGTTTTCATGTATAATACTAGTACTCAGCTGCATTTATTTAGAGTCGAAGCCGAACCCAATAAAATTGGTACAAGGCTGGCAGATAGTGATGGCATTAGGCTAGAAAAGATGTGTGGAGATGGGCAAACGACATTGTTCCCATGGCGAAATATCCTGGACGAGGTTGGCAAAAGAATAAGAAGCTTGGCGCAAGGAAAGCGAGGCTTATAACCAGTAATAGATGAAGTCAGGCAGTGGATTATGATGAGGCTAGAAAAGATGAGTTGAAGTAGAAATAAATTGGGTTGAGAATAGGAGAATCTTGTTGATGGTTGATTCAAAAAGATATTAAGAACGATACAAGGCTACCCTAACCTAATACACTCAAGAATGGAAGATATGTCATTCTAATCTTTATTAGAGCCAACAGAAGGCTTAGACTTTTAATTTATTTCATAAAAGGCACCTTACAACTAATAAATTAAATTATAACTAAAATAAAAATAAACTATAAAAGGGCGGCAAAAGGAAGAATCGACTTATGGACAGACAGACAATGACAATGTGTCAGTTTGTCGATTCTTCCGTCGATATCGCCCGTTTCTACAGCGGTCATGCTACGTGTGCTAGTTTATTTCGTTGCAAGATCCAAGACACAATAGGGGATAATCCAATTTTTTTTTTCTTTGTCCGTCGGGTAGTTTATTGAAAAGTATTGGACACGTATTTTTTCTTTTTTCACGTGGTCATAAAATTACGGAGATATATTGAGTCGAAATGGCGCATGACGTCACATGTAGGTAAGTTTTATACCTACTTGTGACGTAGTAAGCCCCTACTCTCCAACTTTAATGAGTTTTAACTAAGTGATATTTTGATAAAACAAAAAATACGTGTCTAATATTTTTGTAAAAGTGTAAAGAAAACGACATTCTATTTTGTCCGTCAGACAGGATTACCTGTCTGACGGACAAAATAGAATGTCGTTTTCTTTACCCAGTCCGCACCCCTATTGTTTCTCTGGGATTTCGTCGAGCTTCATTGTCTCTGCGCTTTTCTGGTGGTCGCCACTGTTGATTCGAGCGCACAGGAGTTGCAATTGGGAATAGAGTGGCGAGCATGTCTCAAAAAAACCGGCCAAATGCGAGCCGGACTCGCGAACGAAGGGTTCCGTACCATTATTTATAAAAACGAGTACGGTATAGGAGCCTATATTTATTCTGTTTTTAGTATTTGTTGTTATAGCATCAACAGAAATACATAATCTGTAGAAATTTCAACTGGCTAACTATCACGGTTCATGTGATACAGCCTGGTGACAGACGGACGGACGGACGGACAGCGAAGTCTCAGTAATAGGGTCCCGTTTGACTATTTGGGTACGGAACCCTAAAAAAGTCCTTTAATGCACTAACTAATAGATAATAATCGGACTCAAAACGATTCAATACTTGCAGTAAAAGTTAAATGATATCATTTCCTGATTGATAACAAGGTCTTAGTCAAGTGTCATCAATTGAAGTGGTTACTAGTATACAGTCATTTCACAGTTACCTATTTAGCTTCTGTCAGAAGAAAGCAACAGAAATTAAAATAGCTGTGGCGATTGCTTTTTAGGGTTGCGTACCCAAAGAGTCAAACGGGACCCTATTACTGAGACTTCACTTTCCGTCCGTCTGTCACCAGGCTGTATCTCATGAACCGTGATAGTTAGCCAGTTGATATTTCTACAGATTATGTTTTTCTGTCGATGCTATAACAACAAATACTAAAAACAGAATAAAATAAATATTTAAGGGGGCTCCCATACAAAAAAGTGATTTTTTTGCTCGTTTTTATAAGTAATGGTACGGAACCCTTCGTGCGCGAATCTGACTCGCACTTGGCCGGTTTTTTTAATAAACTGTGAACAATTGGTTCAAAAAGCCAACGCCGCCATCTTGTTTTTCGGGCAAAGTTATGTTAAAACCCATAGGACCTTACTTATCTAGAGGGCATTGCATTTGAAAAACAACGTAACTCTCGCGTAAATAATAAAAAGATTTAAATAAATATTTGGTTACACTCTCACGGAGTTTTATACAACCGTACCTAAGCTTCAGCAAACATTGACATTATACCTGTCAAAATAGAACTTTATTTATTTCTAGAAATTACGTGTTGTTTACATTATATAAATAATACAATTCGTACTGCGTCCGACATGATTTCATCATCTGCCTAGCCTTTTCCCAAACAATCTTGGGGTCGGCTTCCAGTCTAACCGGATGCAGCTGAGTACCAGTATTTTACATGAAGCGACTGAATATCATTCACTGCATTCGATTCGTTTTCAATCTGCGTAAATACGATCATGTCTCTGAGCAGCGGTCTCTTCTTAAGTGGTTGCCCATACGTCAGCGTAGGGAGCTAAGGGCGCTAACTACCTTGTTTTCTTTTCTTGTTTCTCCCACTTCCCCTAGCTACCTCGCTCCTCACTTTCAATACATTTCTGCCAACCATAATAGGAGTCTGCGCTCTTCGCATAACCGTGTTCTTCAATGTCCCTCTCACCGCACTGACTTCATTCACCGATCATTCTTCGTCCAATCTATATCTCTGTGGAACGCGATTCCCCAGGAAATCAGAATGGCTACGAATCGCCTATCTTTCAAAATTAAAGTTCGCGAGTATTTTCGGAAAAAGCTAGCAGTATCGTCACATCGTTAATATTTTCCCTATAGTTTGTCCTTTTATATTATTATTTATATTTTGATATATATTTATAGTATTTTGTATATATTTATAGTATTTTGATATATTTTTATAGTATTGTATATATCATTTGTAGTGTGTATTAAAATTCTATGTATAATAATTTATAGATATACACCTACCACTGTTTGTCTCTGCATCACCCAAAGGTTGACTGGTAGAAAATGCCTATGGCATTAAGTCCGCCTCTGTACTATGTGCTTGAAGTGTTAAATAAATAAATAAATATCTGACCTCCACAACCCAGTAACTAATACGATAACTCTTATTAAAACTGGAGATCAGACTTTTACCTACAGACTACTAACAACGACTGTCAAAGATCTACAAAGGATAGTCGGGACCAACGGCTTAACGTGCTTTCCGAGGCATGGGGGAAACTCGGTATGTAATAATAGTCACGCATCCACGGACCAAGCTCGGCAAGCACGGCTTAACCTTAAAGAACGACCCGAGCGGCTGTTATTATTTAGCCACGAGCTCCTCCGAGCGTCCGACACGATTTCTTAGTCATAAATACGAAGCTTCCAGATTACTGTCATCCCCTATTTTAATATTTTTTTAAAATACCTTTGTTAGTGAATTTTATTTTCCAAACTTGGGGCAAAACAAAGTAGACAATGTGGACCCTGAAAATCCATCTTACACCAAAACAAATCAAAGTCATTTATTTCAAGTAGGCCAGTTACAGGAACTTTTGAATAGTCGAACAACAATAAAAACGAAGCTACAGTCCCAGTCACAAGACATAATAACTGTGAAAGTACTGTAGTTACCCATTCCAAAGCCTAGACCTCTATAGAGAAGAATGGGCAAGAAACTCCATGGACACTCTTTTAAATCAGAATATTGTTACAAAAACATTGTTCACATCATTCATGTTGAGATGGTACATTATGTGAGAACGATGTAGCAAGACGTGCACGTTAAAAGAGTGTATAGCAAAAACAAAATAGACAGTTTAAAAGATAAAATAATTAGTTGTAAATGAGCCGTGGCAGCTTAAAGATGTCCAGACACAACTGACACAATACTCAACAAACCCAACAATCTTCTCCCAATATATTTGGGGTTGGCGCAGCAAGTCTTCTTCTTCCATACCGTTCTCTATTACTTGTCATCTCATCAGACACCTCCTTTCTTGCCACATCATCATTCACAAAGTCCATCCATCGTTTCTTTGGTCTTCCTCTACTCTTATACCCATCCTCATTCATACTCAAAACTTTCTTCACGACCAAACCGAGTGTTGTCATAACGTTATAAAAACTCAGATGCCAATCGCATATTACAATCGTCAATCAACCCATTTACCAGTTGATACAAGGCTTATCTTTTATCTACATTGTAATAAAATCGTATCAAGGCCGTACAATGTACGTTTGGAGCTAGACATAACAAAGCACTCGTGTTCTCTTCTTCCAAAGGGTAGAGACAGCTCTTTCACAGTAGCAAGTTAACAAGCCAAAAGCCATATTATATCCCCCACATCCCCCGGAGTACTGCCTTCTGTATCTGACTCTTGATTTAACCGTCAAGTGAGAGCATCGACAGATGTTCGTCGAGGCTTTTAGCCATCAGGCCATTGGCCGTAACGACAATCGGCACAATGATAGCCGAGTTCAATTATTATGATCAAAGACATATTTGACATCTACAAAAGCATTGGGTCCACGTGGTGGGTTACAGTTATAGCCCACTCCCTCTCATGGAGAGGCCAGTGTCCCAGCTGTGGGCAAGTGAGTATGAACGTAAAACCTAAATATATCTCGCCTCCTTTTACATCATCTGCCTAACCTTCTCCCAAACTAACTTGGGGTCGGCTTCCAGTCTAACCGGATGCAGCTGAGTACTAGTTTTTTACATGAAGCGACTGCCGTCTGACCTCCACAACCCAATAACTGGGTAATACGATACCCCTTGGTAAGACTGGGTGTCAGACTTTCGGCTTCTGACTACTCGTAACGACTGTCAATGATCTACAAACGACAGCCGGGACCAACGGCTTAACGTGCTCTCCGAGGCACGGAGGAAACTAGGGATGATGACTGGGAAAAGAAAACGAAATTCTATTTTGTCCGTCAATCAGGAAATACAAAAATATTAGATACGTATTTTTTGTTTTATCAAGTTAACAAAAAAATACATAATTAAAACGCATTAAAGTTGGAGAGTGGGGGCTCACTACGTCACAACTAGGTATAAAATGTACTGAGCCGTGACGTTATGCGCGATTTCAACTCAAAATATCTCCGTAATTTTACGATTACGTAAAAAAGGAATAAAATACGTGTCAAATACTTTTTAATAATCTACCCGATAGACAAATAAAAAAAATGAGTCACCATCCCTAACCTAGGCAAGCACCGCTTAACTGTAAAGACCGATCCGTGCGGCCACGAGCTCCTCATCTCGCCTGCTATTACATGGGAAAATTAAATCATAAGGAGCTATCCATATATAACGTCACACGTTCAGGGAGAGGGAGGGGGTCGACGAAGTGTGACATTGTGGGACAAGGGGGTGGGAGGGGTCTTAAATTTCGTGACGTCACATTTCAAAATCTATTATAATCTAAGTGTTAAAACAAACTTTAAACTATTACTTTACGAAAATCTCAAAAACATATACTGTATGCGTTTGGCGGCATTTATCAAAGGACGCCTAGGCGGTCGGCGCGTAGCACTAGTAGAGCGAGTGGTCGACAAAACAATTGGTATCTTATATTTACACAGATATATAATTTTATTAAAAAATAATTGCAATGGAAATAAAACTGATTTCGGAACCGCTGTTTTCATTCAATAATTTCTAAATTTAAATGTGCAAAATATGTGACGTCTCACTACGGAGGGGGGGGGAGTCTCACAAATGAGAACAGCTGTGACAAAGACGGAGGGGAGGGGCAAAACATCATGAAAATCGTGTGACGTAATTTATGGATGACCCCTAACTAGCGAAATGCAGGTAGTGTTCAAGTAGGTACGGTCAGCAGCAAAAGTCGCTTTACATAACCAAAATTATAAGGCGTTCTAGTTTTAGAACGATCCATATTAACAGACTGGAGTAAAACACTTATCAATATTTTCATCAATGGTTACACAAATTCAAGTTTCAAGATTCTTTATTTGCATGAAATATGGTACATAATGGTCTTATAAATAAAAAGGTTTCACATATTTCGCCGACTTATTTCAGCATGCAAACTTAAAATTAAATTAAAATACCTAACAAAATGTAGTCGATATTAGGTATCAAACTTATAAACGTAGTTACAAAATAAAACATTTTTCGAATTTAATATACCTACTTGTGTGTAGGATACAGGATAAAGTAACAATATTAGAAAAAAATATAACAAGGAACAGATATAACATCAATAAAATTTAAAAAAATAATAAAGGAATGTGAAAATAGGAACAATAGTTTTCAAAAAGGGGAACATATGCTACTTAACGATTACAAATGGGTTTATAAGTCAAAAACTCATTTATTGTATAAAACACATTATTGCAGAGCCATTTCTGCAGTTTCTTTTTGAAGTAGTTAATAGGCAGTTCTCTGATTTGTTTCGGAATTTTATTGAAGATTTTGACCGACATACTATAGCAATTGTTTTTCTATTTCAATTTCATTTCAATTCACAAAACAATATAACATCAGATCACACTGACCAGCACAAAACTTGGAGTAATATTTATAAGTGTTAACCTACTTTTGATGCTGACTGTACACCTCTGCCGAACCCTACGAAGATTGCAGCAGTAATGTTATGTTAAAACCTTCATATATTATTCTTAGTAGCATTCGTTATCATTCTGTTGTCGAGTGACTAAATGTTTTATATAATTGTGGATTTTAGATAAGGTATGGGCGCGCCGATGACTAAAAAAGTATATTTTTACTTACCAAGGTACTAGAGCTATGTCTTCGAAAAACAAAAACCAAAATATTTTTATTTCACATAGGCCTACAATCTACATGGGCACTTGTAAAACGTCGACAAAAAGGTGCTCGGTTCGGGTTGGTCGTTTCTTATGGAGAAGAACCGGCAAGAAACTCCATGGTTACTCTTTTAAAATCATTTGGTTTTACAATATTTGAAGTTACAGCGTTAGTACTTAAGTATGGGAGGACAGCGTAGGCCCGACAATAAGTCGATTGCTTACTACAGACGGAAGTAATAGAGAAAAAAAAAAAAAAAGCTCCTCTCTGAACTCCCTGAAATTATTCGTTGGAAATTAAAAAAAAAGAAAACCAGGCGCGAGTCGGACTCGCGCACTAAGGTTCCGTATCTACCATTATTTATAACCCCCCCTTAAATATTTATTAGTTCTCCTTCCTCAGCCCCCCTAAATATTGATTGTATTCTGTTCTTAGCATTTGTTATTATGGCGGCAACAGAAATACATAATCTGTAGAAATTTCAACTGGCTAACTGTCACAGTTCATGAGATACATAGCCTGGGTCCTGTTTAATAAACGTTACAAATTGTAATTGTATTTTACAAGTCTACAAGTTACTGTTTAATAATGAATACAACTTACAAATTTACCATGGTGGAAAACTGACAAAATTGTAAAATTGAACTTGCAATTTTACATATTTCTGTTTATTAAACATTTTCTCTTTACAAGTCACAATTTACATATTTGTAAGGAAAACGGTTTTGTTAAACGCACAATTGTTATTACAAATTAACATATTTTGTAAATTGTAGAATCATTCCGACAGATGGACTCGCCTTGTGTCAAAACTTCACAATTTTTTACCTCAATTTAATAAGTGAAAAAATTGAATTGTTATACATTAAAAATGGTTCTAACAACTAGTAGTGGAAGTAGTGACAGTAGTGGATAAACTTTACTTTTGATGTGACAGATTTTACGTTCAATGAATAATTTAAAAAAATTGTAAATTGTAGCTTACAAATACGTAGATGCAATATTGTCATCGAAATCTACAGGCGTTTTCTGCACTTGTAAACGTTTATTAAACAGCATTTGTAAAGGCGGAAACACATTATTAAAACCAGAATCACACTATGAACATCCGACGCGACGCCATGCGCGCACACGCCACCAGATCCAGACGTGCCAGGTCGGTGTGTTGCCCATGGTGGGGGTAAACACGCCATCCGACGCGGCGCCCGCAGTATGTTTCTAGAAAACACCCAACGCCACGCGTCAGTCGTTCGAGAACTGTCACAGAGCATATGCATTCTTTGACCCCATCCCATTTATCCCAATTTACTATTATTTTTTTCATTTATTTAGCGAAATGACCGACAAACAATTAATTGAGTTGGTAAAACGATATCCTGTTCTATATGACATGAATTTAGCTATATCGTAATGTGAGAAAAGCCTAGTTATTCTCTTTTTCTTGAGTCCTTTATCATATATGTACCCATAATTTGCATCAAATCTTCTTCAAAATCTTCATCTGACTCGTTATTTATTAAATCCATAGTACATAACCATACACTTCCACTGCTGTTAGCTAACTGTATTCAGAAATTGCTAGCTTGTCGTGGTGTCGCGTGTTGGTAATGTGCACAGTGCGCATCGGGTGTTGACACGTTGCGTCGCGTCGCGTTTTAATAATGTGTTTCCGCCTTAATGGTAAGATTTGTAATGTTTTTACTTGTTAAATTCTTACATAATTGTAAGGTTTATTAAACAGCACTTGTCATACAATTTTACAAATATGTCACTTATTTACAAAGATTGTATTTTATATATTTGTCGGATTGTAACATTTATTAAACAGCTGGGCCCTGGTGGCGTATTTACAAAGGCTATACCATTAGAGTGAAAGTGCAAACTGAACTGGCTTAGCTTTTGTTTGACAAAAACTTGCCAAAACCCTAATCCATTCTAGTACAGAAATTGACCGAAATCGCGTAGACTTTGTTAGACAAATTCCTTCTAACATTGCAGCAACAAATGCTATTCAATTTGATACCGATATTTACCGATCGTTAGCTTCAATAATAGGCGGATAATTACATGGAATATGTTTTTATTTTGTAAAAATCTAGAATTCTTCGGCAGGCGGAACCCCTTCCGCCTGCCGAAGAATTCTAGATTGTGTGGTGAGGTGGTTGTACCCCTTCTCCCGTGGGACCACTCCCGTTAAAAGGTAATGCACTGTTCTTGAGAAAAACCAATTATTGTAACCTAACCTCAAAACATTTTATATTCGCTTATACAGCATAGTCGACGTAGCCCCGCTACGCGGGGCTCCTATTTTTGTCTGCAGCGTTTACAGTAACCTAACACGAAGGGGAAGTCGGGGTGCCCCAAGTCCAGAGCTCGCTTCGCTCGCTCTTGCATCCAAATTCTCCTGGATACGTATGATACAGTACTAGGTTTTGTTCGTGCATTTTCTTTGAAAATATCTAGGCCAAAAGCTAATCCATTTGAGTCAATTTTTTTACTGAGATAGATTAGGTTTTGGCGAGTAATGTGTATAAACAAAAGCTCATCTATTAGAGTCTGGCTCGTGACTCAAATAGTATAGCCTTTGTAAATTCGCGCCCTGGTGCCAGACGGACGGACGGACAGCGAAGTCTCAGTAATAGGGTCCCGTTTGACCACCCTTTGGGTACGGAACCCTAACTATTAACCAAGATAGCACCTCGTTGCAAAAGCAATGCGCTGTGATGTGTCCACGCCACTGGCGGATTTTTTATTTTAGATTAGGTATTCGTAAAACAGCTGTTTAAAAACATTTCTGTTTTGTTTTCAGACCGAGTATGCGTCTCCTCAACTCAATCTAATCTATGCCCGAGCCTCAGCAGAGATGATAGTCAAGCTACTTGCTCTACAGTCATTTCCAGGTAAGAACCTATATGAAATGTATGAGTCCTGGGTAAAGATGTCAGTTTAAATGGAGAAATTACAAGTGTAGGGCAATATTTAAAAAAAAAGTGACGCGTGAAAGTCAAATTTTCGAACGTTTTTTGCAATTTGCTTGTATTGTCAAACTGTAACTATGTACCTACTACTGGAAAACAAAAATACAGGTCTCGGCTTAGTCTAGGCACCAATCTCCAACAAATTACTTGTTCATGTAAACTGATGGTTTTTATTTGTAGAACTCTCTGCTTGCGTCTGTGTTTCCGAACGCTTACAACCCTAATCTCTTCAAAGTTAGAGTGAACAGGCTTCTTCTGGGTACGCTCGTACCATCGTCGACTTTGTCTCTGTCATCTCTGACCTAGACTAGAGCCAAGACCAAACCCATCGAGAAAAAAATCCATTTTATTTTGGTAACTTCCATTAGGATCTTGGGCCCGCTGGTCAATTGGTCACAAGTGCGACTGCTGAGCAGGGGGTACTGGGATCGATTCCCGGTTAGCGCAAAATGTGATTGGGTTTTTCTGTCAAGAATTCCTCTGTAGCAGCCACGGGGTTTGAATTTGCGCTCGGTTGATGGCAATAGGGACATAGGACTTACACATATTTGGCGAAATGTTTGTTTACTATTAGGTAAACCTACCTTCGGGGTTGATGAAAATGTAAATGCGCCATTATTTCCTCATCATCATCATAATGTTCCCACTGCTGGGACACAGGCCTCCTCTCTATGAGAGGGAGTGGGCTGAAAATCCACCACGCGGGCCCAGTGCGGTTTGGTAGATGTTACATGTCTTCGAATTTTTAGTTCTAGGACCTGCCGGTTTCCTCACGATGTTTTCCTTCACCGTTTTTGAGGGCAGCGGTGATGAAATGAATTACACAAAGTAATGCGCCTGCCTGGGTTCGAACCCACGGCTTACTGTTCGTAAGTCAGGGCTGCTCTCCGCATTTCCTCATCATTAAGACTTAATTTCTCTTTCTGTATCCAGGATAGACTGCGCCCTCAGATTAGCGAATGGCCAGGCTGACCTAGGCTACTTCTCCGAGGAGGAAACTCTGTTGTTGGCACAACAGCAGCCTGATGCCCATAGGGTCATTGCTTCAGTCAGAGACGTCGACAGACTTGGTAAGTGGAAATGATGTTTCTCCTACTCCTCCGCTTTTCCTTTATGATTAATGTGAGTTTTAATGTTTATAAACGCAACCAGAATGCAGGAGAAATACCTAGAGTGGGGCAAAGTTAAAAAAAAAAAATGCTTTCCCGCGCAACTTCGTCTACGTCACATTTTCGTCAGAGCCAAAAGTCTGACATTCAGTCTTACTAAGGGGTATCGTATTCACCAGTGCTAACTTGGTTGGGAAGGCCAGATGGCAGTCGCGCCATTATAATACCTAGCTGTACCGCGCAACTTCGTCTACGTCATATTTACCCCGTTTTCGCAACATTTTTCATTGCTGCTCCACTCCTATTAGTTGTAGCGTGATGATATATAGCCTATAGCCTTCCTTCTCGACAAATGGGCTATCTAACACTGAAAGAATTTTTCAAATCGAACCAGTAGTTCCTGAGATTAGCGCGTTCAAGCAAACAAACAAACTCTTCAGCTTAATTATTAGTTTTAGATTAGATTTCGTTGCGCGATTCAAGACAGTTAAATTGTTTTTCTGGGACTTCGTGGAGCTTCATTGTGTCGCGCTTTTCTGGTGGTCGCCACTGTTGCTTCTGGCGCACAGGAGTTGCAGTGGTTTGGTAACAGTGTGTCGGACTTGACCCGAGTTGAGTGGATCCTCCTTTTTAGGGCTCCGATGCAGTTACCAAATTTTTTTTTCAAACTCAAATATTAGAGAGCAAATAAAGACTGCTGATGGCTGACTAAAAAGCGTGGGCTTGCACTTATAAAACGTCGACAAAAGGTGCATGGTTCGGGTTGGTCGTTTCCTATGGAGAAGAACCGGCAAGAAACTCCATGGTTACTCTTTTTTCAATAATCATTTGGTTTCACAATATTTGAATGTTAAAGCGTTAGTACTTAAGAATGGGAGGACAGCGTAGGCCCGACAATAAGTCGTTGCTTACTACAAAAGGTAGAACAAGAAAACTAAAAATAAAAAGGAATTAACAAAGCACACAATGTCCACAAAAATCGGTTAATAAAAAAGAATCCTATAGACAAAAGTAAAAATTTAATTTAAGAACACTAAATTAATCAATTGACACAAATGTTGTCATCAGTGCTCCCGGACTAATAAAACCCGTCAGGGGACGGACGTCTTAAAACAGTATTGTTTTAATGTCACTACAATGAGGGAGAGAGACGGAGCACATCTAGCGCCATCTCTTTCCCACTCTGGAATAAGAGTAAAACAATACTGCTTTAAGTCGCCATGGTAGGCTACCTGGTCGGAGGATCCTCCCTTTTTTATGGGGATGAGGGATATTACACCCTGTCCTTCATACACCTTAACAGGGATCTCTAGTGGGCCTTTCTCCATACAAACGTATTCCACTGTTTTCTTCCTGGATAATGCGTCTAGAGCAATGTTTTTTTGCCAAAAAATCTAGGTCTTATTAATATTACATGCCCCTGTTATTAAAGTGAAACTTTTATTACATCGTCTCAAACTTTTTCGTCTGTGTGTTGCATGTCGCGTGACGCTGACGGTCGGCCGCGAAGTAGTGATAAAGTGCAAACACTTTATCCCTACTCCGCGGCCTACCTACTCCGCACAATAGTGTGAAAAAAAGTTTCACTTTTACCGTGGTTTCATAAAACCACACAATCCTTTTTTTTCAAATCATAATCACCAAAAGAATTATGACAATCCAAAAACCTAGACAAATTAGATCATAAGTTTTTAACAAAAAAGAAAATAATACAACCATAGATATACTTTTCCTCTAAATTTTGATATAAGAATTATTTAGATCAGTTTAGTTTTGAAGAAGAAAACAGCGGAATACAAAACGTCTTTTGATCAAGATTTTTGTACGTAAAATCAGCCTGAGCTGCAGTTGTCCCTTTCGCACTTTACGGGGGCTTGGTCGGGCGCAGCGCGACGGCAATAGTTTCTTCAAATATATTCTAATACTTTAAAATACCGACTGGAGTCTCCTCATAAAAAGATAACACCATGATTTTAATTGGTCCCCAGAACCACCGTATGCTTTCGAAGCTGTGGCTGTGGTGCCATCAAACCACACCAATGGTCTTGAGGGTCTGCGAGGAGGAGTATACTGCCACCCTGGCCTCGATGCTGCGGAAGTCAGGTGGTCTCCTAGAGTGCTGAAAAGTTTGGAGGAGTTGGTAAGTTTTAACAAGCTTTTTAGGGTTCCGTACCCAAAGGATTAAACGGAACCCTACTACCCTTTGTTTTTAGGAGCTCAAGGCTAAATATAAACAGCCGCACGGGTCGATCTTTACGGTTAAGCCGTGCTTGCTGAGGTTGGTCCGTGGAGGGGTGACCATAATTACATACCGAGTTTCCTCCATGCCTCGGAAAGCACGTTAAGCCGTTGGTCCCAGCTGTCATTTGTTGATCTTTGACAGTCGTTAAGAGTAGTCAGAAGCCAAAAGTCTGGCTCTGGCATCCAGTACCAAAACGGGACCACGGGTAACGAGTGAAAGGGTATCGTATTACCCAGTTACTGGGTTGTAGTGGTCAGATAGGCAGTCGCTTCATGTAAAATACTGGTACTCAGCTGCATCCGGTTAAACTGGAAGCCGTCCCCAAGATAGTTTGGGAAAAGGCTAGGCAGATGATATTTATTTTTAAGATGATGTCCTATAATAATAAAAAAATTGTGGGTGGAGTCCCTCCGCGCGGAAGAAGTGAAACTTCGTAATACTACACGCATGCGTTCGAGTGCCATGCATTCACTCTAGTTATTTTATTGAGCTTTTAAATAATATTTTGTTCTTTTCTAGTTGTATTATTTTTATTACATAAGTTTATCGAGGTTATTCTACTCATGGAAATTGAGCGAAGGCTGGTCACACCGAAGAGTCGAATGCATGACTGTTTGCACGACATCTTGCGTACTTGGTGGAACTACGTAGTCACAAATCTCGATATACTTAGTGAGTTATAGAAAATTTTCCCCTTCCATGGTAGCGTTAAACTTGTTGGAAGTCGCATAAGAAGTTTCACTTAAAAAAACCAAGCAATGTAACATCCACTAGCCCAGACTCCTCACATAGAGAGGAGGCCTGTGTCTCAGCAGTTGATAATGCTGATGACGTAATGGTGTTTTCTCCATAGGCTGCCCGCACCGACCGCTGCCCAAATGTGGACACAAATGGCAAAACTGCTGAAGAGGTGGAAGTGGAAAACCTGAACGGATTCTTCTCAGCAGCTTGCAGACCTGGCACGTGGAGTAACAACGTTACTGTTGATGCTGCTCTCAGTAAGTGGTTTTTTTAATAGTAAATAGATAGGTTTGCATTTGGCCGCATCTCGCCTGATTTGAAGCTTATGCGGCTTATGGGGGAGCACGCTTGCCTAGAAGTAACCGATTCACTAGAACTTTGAAGAGATCTATATTATAATTAGCTGTCCCGCGCAAGTTCGTCTGCGTCACGTTTCTATTGGTCGTAGTTTGATGATATATAGCGTGTAGCCTTCCTTGGCTAAATGGGATAATAACACTGAAAGAAATTTTCAAATCGGACCAGTAGTTCCGGAGATTAGCGCGTTCAAGCAAACAAACAAACAAACTCTTCAGCTTTATTATTAGTAAGTATCAGATGATCGGGAAACAGAGAAAAATAAATAAATTAAATTTATTTCTCTAATCAACATAAGCTGTACAGAGTCAAGGCAGAGAGAAGACGGCAGTGAATTCCACAGACTAGCGATTCGCAGAATAAATGTAAAAGCTTGATAAGGTCTGTGGAACTTCAACCAAATAACGGTGACGCTTCAGCGTATCTCAGCTCGTCAAACTCAAAGCATTTGTTTCAATTAGACCTTTACAGGCCCTTTTGAAAATCTAAAAACAAAAAAAGAACGCGAATCTACAGTTCTAGTCACAAGGCTTATTAACTTGTGAAAGTACTGTTGTTGCCCATTCAAAAGCGTAGATCTCTATGGAGAAAAATGGGCAAGAAACTCTATGGACACTCTTTTAAATCAAAATATTTACAAAATCTTGGCTACATCATACATGTTGAGAATTAAAAATATGTCAGAACGATGTAGAAATACGGGCAAGTTAAGAGCGTCCAGAGAAAAAGATTAAATCAGTAACTCAAAAATAAAGTAATTAAAAATAAACCGTGGCAGCTAAGAGATACGTGGCGTTGGCGTCCGATGAAAGAATGGAGAAGGGGTAGATAAATTGTGCTATTCCAAAGCACGCTCTCCGAAATGTAACTATTAATAAAAAAAAAAATGTGAGCCTCACGGTTGCGCCAAATGTAGCAAAAAATTCCTTACATTGGCATTCAACTGGATCTCAAGTAAAACCGATTTCATCATGATCATAAATTTCCTGTCTTTATACCAATTTATTTGTGGTCGGCGCAGCATGTATTCTTCTTCCATACTTCTCTATTACTCGTCATCTCATCAGACATCTCCTTTCTTGCCATATCATCCTTCACACAGTCCATCCATCGTTTCTTTGGTCTTCCTCTACTTTTATACCCACGTTCATGCTCCAAACTTTCTTTACGACATTTTCCTATTCCAAGCCAATAGATAACCACACCACTTCTCAGCCCCTTTCCAACTTCTTCTAATACTTTTTTTTATTTGATCTATTTGCGTAACACCACACATCCCCCTTAAAATTCTCATCTCAGCCACATGCAAATGCCTTTCATTCATCCCTTTTGAGGCCCAATATTCTTATCCATTCAATGTCATCATCATCATCATTTCTCCCGAAAGACGTCCACTGCTGGACATAGGCCTCCCCCAAGTATCGGCACATTGACCGGTCCGTGCCACTCGCATCCCCGCGACCTTCACCAGGTCATCGGTCCACTTAGCCTCTCAATTGCCCTTTGGGTGACTTTAAGCCTTCTGATGAGGGCCATTGTGAACAGTTTTAAATACTAGCAAATAATTTTCTTCCAGAATCCCGCTTCCCATCTCTCTGCGAGCGTTGCGGCCCAGAATCCGGCTGCGATCGCTACACTATCAACATGGGGGTTCCTGTCGCTGGAGTCAGGAATGAGAACCGTCACATCCAAGCCCTGGAGTGTTTGAGGACCAATGTTAACGTTACCTCAGCTGTGGCGTACGTCGCTTGGGCTCATGTCAGAGAATTCTTTAACGTGAGTCTTGATTCTTTTCTAAGCACCATAGGTATTTTTTTTTTCTTAATTATGGAAATCGGTAAGTGTGACTTGTGCCTTGAACGTGGGCCGTCTGATTCTCGCCCTATAACCGCGCTTCCACAAATACAACAACAAACAATCTCAAATGTTTATTCGATAATTTCTTATTCCCTAAACCACGGGAAGGTAGTAATTCTGAAATACTGACAAGCTTAAACAACCAAAAAAATCATTGTTTAATAAATAACTGGGTAACGTGATTGTAATTGATTATTTATGTATTTTATAACAACCTCCTGAATTTTGACGAGAATGCAAAACAACACCTTGTATATTATATTTATGTTTGTTAAAAATCTTGTTATTTTCAGACCCGCAATCCCGCAGACGCTCCTAACTTCGCAGTGCTGTGCCCCAACGGTACTCTTGCTCCTTTGACTACTCAAGTCTTGGGGAGTAACGTTTCGCCCTGTGCTTTCGTCAGACAGCCCTGGGGAGCTATCGTCGCTTCAACGTAAGTATATCAAACTAATAATCAAACAAAAGGAATTTACAACTTACAAGAAGCAACAAAAAGTGCTTACAGCACCATCTATCAGAAAACAGAAGAACTAATATGGTCTGAATCGCGCAAGCAAAGTTTACATCGATTTAAGAGTATGTAGAGAAACCCGACAACAATAGTCGGGCAGTATCCCACCAGACTTCAACACCAGTTTGATCGGAAGATCCACCCTTTTCTATGTCACAATATGAAGTAATTTCTACAGTCAATATTCAAATACAATCCGAAAGTGCTTTTTCTGGCGTGTTCGAATTTAGTCCAGTCATGGCCGACCGATTGAAGATCTATCTGAGCCATAGCAAAGACTATGTCTACAGATGGAGGTCTATGGACGGTTCAGATCTCAAGTGTGTATGCGGCGTTGCCCACCTTTCATCTGGCGCTGCATGCCCTGTCCTGTCACCCTTGACGATCTTATGACGGCATCAGTGAGCGGAGGAATTCGCATAGCTGAATTTTGGGCCAAATACACGGTGTAAATCACCTCATCACGAAGCCGTCAACCAAGCATCCTGTACATGAAACTAAGTAACTTTACGCAAAAATTATTGCTGGGAAACGACTTTTTTTTGGGGGTGTAAATTCATGTTTTGTGGTAGAACTCAATGTAACGCACTCAAAACATTGTGTTGATGGACGGATTGAATAGTATGGGGGTCGTGGAGGTGTTTAAAGTAAAAATCTTACATTTAAAACTTGTATTTAAAAAAAAACTTGTCAAAAAGGTGGAGCTTTGACCCCTAATATCTCCGTAACTCGAAGGTTCCCAGGTATGGTGTAGAACAAAAAAATGATCGCAATGACAGGGAGAACCAGTGCCTTTCGGCTTCGTTAAGAGGTGTTTTACACCCTTTATATTAAACGAAAATTTGTGTGTTAAAAACTCCTCCTCAACGCTCTCAGCTGGTAATGTGCCCAAGAGACTGGCAGCATTGCCACGTTCAACGTTGTATGGCAATACTTAGCCTCAGGCCAAAGTAAAAGCCAGCCCTTATTTCACGGGAAATGTCAACTAGGCGTTTCGAAACTTCCTTAAAAAGGCTCTAAGCACTCGGACCTTACGACCCCAGAGTTTAACTCCAAACGGCAATCAGTTAATGTATTAAATTCCATATATTGCTCCCCAGCAACAACGCACAAGCAATCCTGACATCGCTGCGCACGTGGTGGCCAGCCGGCGCCAGCCCCACCGCCAACACTTGGCAGTCCACGCTGTTCACTCTCGTCTCTGGTGGTGCTAACGCCAGAGTTGTCTTCCAGGATGCTCCTATATCGGTGCTGAACTACACCTCACCTAGTAAGTATTTATAAAACATTCGTATCAAAGAGAGAGAGAGATTTCGTAATTGAGAGGATTGTGGCTAAATAACAGCCGCACAGGTCGTTCTTCTGGGTTAAGTAACGTTTGCCGAGATGGACTGCTCACATGGGTGACTATATTCACTACAAATTGCCCCCGTTGCTTTGGAAATCACGATAAGCCGTTGGTCCCGGCCGTAATTTTGTAGAATTTTGACAGTAACATAAAAACAAAACCTGATTTCCTGAAGTTTTGGGAGTTTGGCCCGACATTTCGCAGTTTTTATTTAAGTTAGTTTGGTTATTCTAGATGGAAAAACCCAATTGCTATATCAAGGACACGAACCCAAGACCAAAAGAAGAATAAAACAAGAGACTCGCGCACGCATCAATTGATGAAAGCATCAAATCACATCGCCCAAAGCCGTGAACAAAGCTTTAGGCCCGGACTCCACCAAAGTGGAGACAAAGGCGGGTGCGTTGAACAAATGTGACACATCTCTCTCTCTCCCTTTGCTAAAGAGTTTACAAAATCTAAGCGGAGATGAGAATTGTTAAGACGTTTACGCCTTACGGCATTTCATTTTTGAACCTACAAGTCCTTCTTTTCCGAAATGACTGAACCGCTTCAAAGGAAACTTTAAACGCAAAATCAGGATAGGTTAGGCAAAGTTACTATGTAAAAAACATTATCAAAATGTATTTAAAAAAAAAAGATTGTGTGGTTTTATGAAACCACGGTAAAAGTGAATCTTTTTTTCACACTATAGCGCGGTGTAGGGATAAAGTGAAAGGCGCTCGTCAGAGTGCCTTTCACTTTATCCGCGGCCCGCCGTCACGCGACATGCAACACACAGACCAAAAAGTTTGAGACGATGTAATAAAAGTTTCACTAAAATAAAATGGATATTTCTGTTTTTATATGGAAAATTTATAATCGGTCCAATTAACCTGTAACACTGTTTTTCGAAAATGTTAAGTTAGTAACTTTTTAGACTTTTGTATTCTGATGCGTATGAAGTTTTGTTTTGTTCTGTTTTTAGTATTTGTTGTTACAGCATCAACAGAAATACATAATCTGTAGAAATTTCAACTGGCTTACTATCACGGTTTCATGAGATACAGCCTGGTGACATACGGACGGACGGACAGCGAAACCTCAGTAATAGGGTCCCGTTTGACCCTTTGGGTATGGAACCCTAAAAAGGTGCCGTTGGAATACATAACCTCCACCTTTTAAAAAAAGACAAGGCAAGCGATGATGATGACTCCAAGTCTAACCTCACTTTCCTTCCACAGTCCGTACAATCAGCGCATTAGCCTCAACCACCTCTTGCCTACCTGCCCGTCGCTGGTGCACCATCTCTGAAGCTGAACAGACCAAGTGCAACTGGGTTAGGGCTTCAGCCTACACCCTGGGTATCCAGCCTACGATCGCCTGCCAGCAAAGAAACACTGTGATTGACTGTCTTTCGGACACCAGGGATGACCAGACTGATTTCATTTCTATTCCTTCAAACTACGGATATTTGGCAAGACAGTAAGTTTTTTTTTAACACGCTTTTATTAGCTGTACAGTCACGTCTAATAATATGTATACACTTAGCAAAACTGAAAAGTGATTTACTTGTGAAATTACGGTTTCTACGTTGAGATTGAGATAAGACCTATTTCGTAATAATATGGCTTCCAAAATTCCATGTTCGTGAAAACGTAAAATCTTAATCAATACAGTAGAAGAAAATCATTTTTAAATGTTGCTGCGTGTATACATATTATTATACGTCACTGTACCTGTAACTATGCAAAAAAATCTTAGTACCTAACCTTCCCGATTGAGCTAATTTTTTGCATAGACGTTGAATTTGGATGACAGTGCATGGTTGGAATAGTGACGTCATTCTAAATCCAATATGGCAGACTCCCAAAGATGGCGGACTAGTTAAATCTTCTAGGAACCTCCGTGATATGGGTATTTAAAAATGTAAGGATATGCTTGTTTTGAGTATGGCCTGGTTGAAACGGCCAAGACTTCCTTGTGATAAATTATTTAATCCTTACAAAGTAGTTTATTATTGTTTTCTGTAACCAAATTACTTACAATTTACATAATATATTTATAATGTCTATATTCTATCCAGTATCTAGGCTTTTAAGTTGCATCGCACACGATCCAAAATCGCATTACGAAATTAAAATGATACTAATTTCTGTAAATAAATCTTCGAAACGTCCTCTCATCTTCTGCCCATCTTTCTCAGACACTTCAAACTGACACCAGTCAAGCTCGTCCAAAACTCGGCAGAAGACGCGTCCAGGATAGCTGCTTTCGTCAAGGAATCCTCCGTCACTACTTCCAACATCACCCGCTTTGAGAACCTCAAGGAAAAGGTGGCCTGCTTCCCCGAATTCGGCGGTCTTGGTGAGTTAAAGCTTCTTAATGTCTAGATATGAAGGAGGTAGGTAGTCGCTCTGACCGTGTAAAATACTGGTATTCAACTGCATCCATTTAGAATGGAAGATGATGATGCCAAATCAAATCAAAACATTTTTATTTCACATAGGCCTACATGGGCACTTGTAAAACGTCGACAAAAAGGTGCTCGGTTCGGGTTGGTCGTTTCCTATGGAGAAGAACCGGCAAGAAACTCCATGGTTACTCTTTTAAAATCATTTGGTTCTACAATATTTCTATGTTACAGCATTGGCACTTAAGTATGAGAGGACAACGTAGGCCCGACAATAAGTCGTTGATGATGTTCATGGCAACGTTGAAGACTCCATAATATGGCACTTTTGGCCAATTTTGACTTGCATGTAGCAAAATACAGCAGTCGGGAATTCGTCGCAGGCTTCCGCTTGGATTTTTGAAGTGAAACTTTTTATGCAACTTTCAACAAGGTTGCGTTAAAAGTTTAACGCTACCAAGCTACCGCTCCTGGGGAATAGAAAGAGACAGAGCGAGAATGAATGCGTGGCACTCGAACACATGCGTGTAGTTTTACGAAGTTTCACTTCTTCCGCGCGGACGGACTTCATGCACTATTTTTTTTCTCTAGCCCTGAAGCAGGAAGAAGCCAGAATTGCGCCTAGTCTGTGTACGCCCCACCAACACCCACGCGGTGGATTACAGCCCAATTTCTCTCTCACAGAGAGGAGATTTGTGACGCAGCAGTTCCCAACACTACTGTCTGATGATTATGCTACGTACTTCTAATATCAAAAACGATGTCCTTCTCCCCAGCTTACGTATCCTTCGTCCGCGCCGGTCAGGAGCGTGGAATCCTGTCCTCATCTGAATGCGACTACGCCCGCACCGTCGGAGAATTCTTCGGAGGTGCCTGTGCTCCCGGAGCTATTGATGCTTCCCATGCACTGTCTGAGTCTGTAAGTATTAAACAGCCATCAACATCGCCACCAGTTAAGGGTCTCTTGGTTAAATAATAACAGCCAAAAGGGTCCATCGAACGTTTAGCTAAACTTTCCGAGGCCGGTCCATGGATGGTTGACCGTGAATTTCCTACCGAGACGCCAACGTGTCTCGGAAAGTATAATAATATAAAGTCGTTGGTACCGGCAGTCATTTGTAGATCTTTGGGAATAGTAGGAACCCTGAAAGTCTAAAAACCAGTCTTACCAAGAGCTATGCAGTTATCCAGTAAGTTATGTAGCTCAGCAACTGGATCGGCTGAATCTGGTTAGATTGGAAGCCGACACCGACAGAAAAGGCAGGCAGATGATGAAGAATCATCATTCCGCCGAAAGACATTCACCAGATCATTGGTTCACATCGTGGGGGCTTTTTCCCCATTGCGTGTTTCGGTACGCAGTTGCCAGATCTTTTCAACCATAATGCATGTCTGTTCTGCGACCAATGTTTCCTGCAGTAAGTAATCTTCAAAACGGACTTTTCAAAAACAGGAGGTTATGCTATTGACGCGATTTATTAACACCCGCCATTGTTTTCACCGAGATTACTCCTATTTTCCGAACGACATAATATGCCCGAAGAGTTATTCGAGGTTTACCCCCACATTTAGCCAGCTATGTTCAAGTCCCATATAATAGGGGGCGAGCCTATGGCCATCAACCAATTCCAGCTTTCCAAATATCTTCAGACACTAACAGCAGCTAACTTCACAGACTGCTCAGACTTCATTGCCGGTTAAAGTACGTCGAAACAGAACTCGGGCAAGTACCAATTTGTGTGGGTGTGTCGTGTGCATTGTCGTTTTTGGACCTGCAGGCCAATTCCCGTAACTATAAACGGTTAAAATCCGGTCGCTATATTAAGGCTGTACAAAAGGTTGCGCTTGGTCACAATTTGAACTAACTCCGGCCATACAACTGCATTTTTTTTTAGACAATTTTACAAAAACGTTTGTCAAGTGCATCTTTCTTAAAAAAAACCAGTCATTCGTCTTGCGCAAAATGAATTGATCTTGCGCATGACGAAAACTGACTTTAAAAAAAAATACAGATTGAGAACATAGAATGTAAACGGGAATAGGGAATAATCCATTTTTTTTTTCTTTGTCCGTCGGGTAGTTTATTGAAAAGTATTGGACACGTATTTTTTCTTTTTTCACGTGGTCATAAAATTACAGAGATATATTGAGTTGAAATGGCGCATGACGTCACATGTAGGTAAGTTTTATACCTACTTGTGACGTAGTAAGCCCCCACTCTCCAACTTTAGTGAGTTTTAACTAAGTAATTTTTTGATATTTTGATAAAACAAAAAATACGTGTCTAATATTTTTATATTACCTGTCTGACGGACAAAATAGAATGTCGTTTTCATTACCCAGTCCGATCCCCTATCGCTTCTCAGCTGTCACAGACTGACGGCGCTTAAGAAGTGTTGTTTTAAGATTATTTTAGACCATTTTACTCTCATAAGTTCTGACTAGACCTCGAAAGGTCTAAGTTAGACCTTTGTCATCATCGTCCTGTCGTTATCTCAAATCATTTGATCGGTGCAACACATCCTTCATTACATCTCTATCAATCTTCATCCTGTTAAAGCCATAATAATCTTTCGCACGATCCATCCCTCAAAATTTGTCTCTAAACGGATTTTCAGTTCAAAGATTTGAAGTCACTAACACAATGGGGATACCTGGTGATCAAAACCTACTTGTTTCATAATTAATTGTGTCCACAAAATTGTGACAAGATGGATTTATCTCACACGGAACATGAGAATACTTGAGCCTCAAATTGTTATCGTTTGTGACTCAAAGGTCACACCGCTAAAAAGTTCCTCGCGCACTACGCAGCCACGAACAGAACATGTCCAATGACACGAAACGATTTAAATCTTTGCCGTAACTAATATTAAAAATTGTTTGTTCCATAACTAACATATTTTCTTGTGGACATTCTAAAAGGGGTTTTGCTGAGCAGTGAAGGATTTTTTGGTTCGAGGCATTCCTGTCAATGCCATTCGACCGTCAAAATATCCTTGTAACACTGTTATGTAGCTTGATACCTACGATGAAAAATTAACTATGTTTGTTTTTTTACAGAGCTTCAATGCCTCAACGCTATGTTCCGCTTGCAGACCAACTGTCACCGTCGTTGGAAGCGAGAACGCTAGTAAGTTCTCTTTATAATTTGCTAAGGTTCCGTAGTCTTCTTTACATAGTATAAAACAAAGTCGCTTTCTGCCTGTCTGTACGCCTAGACCTTTTAAACTACGTAACAGATTTTGGTGCAGTTTTCATCAATAGACACAACTATATTCAAGAGGAAGGTTTTATATGAATAATTTATCACTGAAAAACACAACAAAATTTCCACGCGATTGAAGTCGCGGTCAGCAGCTAGTACGTAATAAATTATCTAATATATAAAATTCTCGTGTCGCGGTGTTTGTTACCAAACTCCTCCGAAACAGCTGAACCGATTTGTATGAAAGTTTTGTGTGCATATCGGATAGGTCTGAGAATCGACCAAAATTAATTTTTCATAACTTTTCTAAACAAACGTAGTCGCGGGTAGCAGCTAGTAGTTTATAAAAAAAAAACACGCTTTTGTGTCGTCATTTTATTTTTCTTCTCAGCAAATCCACCTTTCATGGGAATGCGTAAAAAAACATTAGCGCAGCCCTCGAGGAAAAAACATTAGTCCGCCATCTTTGACAGACGGCCATATTGAATTTAGAATGACGTCAACTTCGCGCCGTTTCGGCAGAAGTCCGACGGTGGTTTTTAGTACTTTTTAGCTGAAGGTGAAGTGGTTTATTGACCGAAATCGAAGCCGAAGCTTCGGGCAGACACTAATGAATTATGTTCTTCTTTTCCAGCAACCTGCGCATACGACTACAACAGTAACAGATACTATGGAAATAACGGCTCCCTCGCGTGCCTCACTGATCCCAACACAGATGTTGCCTTCTTGAACACAAGGAATATTACTTGTAAGTTATAAAATAATCAAATGAATAATAATTAATAAATAGAGAGCAGCGGTGGCCCAGCAGTGGTGGCAGCCCCGACTTACGAGCAGTAAGGGTTCGAACCCAGGCAGACGCATTACTTTGTGTAATTTATTTCATCACCGCTGCCCTCAAAAACGGTGAAGGAAAACATCGTGAGGAAACCGGCATGTTCCTAGAACTAAAAGTTCTAAGACATGTGACATCTACCACCCCGCACTGGACCCGCGTGGTGGATTACAGCCCACTCCCTCTCATAGAGAGGAGGCCTTTGTCCCAGCAGTGCGAACATTATAGGCTGATTATGATGAATAAAATAATGATTGTACCTGATATTGTTTATTTTACTTGATGGTTGGACTGCCTCGTTGGTTGAAGTAGAGGTGGGCAGTGCGACTAGCATGGGCAACCTGGGTTCGATTCCCGAGTCACCCATGGTTTGCTGGGTTTTACAAACAAGAATTTCTCAGTAGCTGCCACGGCGTCTGGATTTGTGGGTGGTTGATGTAATTAGGTTCGATCCTATTACATAATGGGACTTAAAACATGAGACACAAAACTGGCGAAAGGGCATTTGGTAAGTTTGTATGGACCAGTGGCATGTTTTTTTTTTTCACAGCGGCCACAATGATATTGCTAACGTATAGTGGAATATATGATAAAATTACTCCGAAAAGATTTAGATAAAGATTAAGATTTTTCAAAAAACAAATGAAGCAGTTTTAGTTTTTATCAAAATCAGCTCGTGACCCCTTTGAGTTTTTTTCGCTATTCCTCATAGTTTCAGATTTGGCGTTCCACCCACTTGATTCATCCTGTATATCTCCGCTCCGATGCATTTTGGAAATAATTGTTCATAGAAGAAAATGAATGTCTTATTGTATTCTTACTAACGAAATATTTTTCATTAGTGGCCACAGACTTAGATAATCATGCCAGTTTTACCCAAAGCCCTTTGGGTGTACTATTAAGCGCCTCTGTCTAACCCTTTGGGGGGTTCGACAGAATTTTGTAATTTGTGGTAGATCTGGTGGCCTACCAAAACGTCTTATAACATTATTTTTTACTCCTTTTCCAGTGTAGGAAAGAGATGGCGCTAGACATCCTGTAAAGCTCTGTCTCTTTCCCACACTGGAATGAGTAAGGGTCAGCTCACACCGAGACGCGACGCGACGCGACGCTGCGCGCACCTTGAGTACGAAAGGTGTATCTTTTCGTGTAGAAAATAAAGTTGCGCGCACACTTTAAAAGAGCGATTCAAAATATTTTGAATCGCTCTTTTAAAGTGTGCGCGCAACGTCGCGTCGCGTCGCGTCTCGGTGTGAGCTGACTCTAAAACAAAACTGCTTTAAGATGTCATGGTAGGCCATCTGGAGTCATCGTGGTACATACAGCGTTAGTATGTGCTATTCCCTCAACACTCCGGCCGAGTAGGCCGGGGGTAACTACTTAATGGAGCTGTCTGAACAATTACAAGTGATTGATGGTGTTTATGAGTGTATGTGTATGCCTACATTTTTTGCAAATATATTTCATAAATATGTATGTTTTAGAATATGATTAAATATCTAAATGTGTACAGGTACTTATAACTAAAACTTTACTTCTCCAGCTTACCTGACCCCCTTGGGACTCCAAGAAACCCAGTTCAGAGCCCTGTGCCGTAACAACTCTCTGGCAGCCACTGCTGGCTTTGCAATCGATGATGCCTGTCTTCTGGCCTACGTGGTTGATGCTGAGGTCGTCACCAGAAGGTAGGTCCAAGATTTTTTTTTGTGTGGCAACTGGCCAGCAATTTGCTAACCGGTACGCAAGATTTTAAAGAAGTATCCATGGCGTTTCTTGCCCGTTCTTCTCCATAGAGACACTCTTTCGACTATTCAAAAGTTTCTATAGTTATAAGGAGAAAGCGCCAGGAAAGGCCTCGAAATTCAAATTTTCTGACGTTTTTTGCAAGTCAGAGTCCGGTTTTATGTTGATTAAAATATAATGAAATGATGTTTATTTTTCAAATAGGTTTTTACAAAAACTTTTACACGTTGTCCTTTTTTGAGGCATGTCTAATGGCAGGATATTAGAGTAAACAAAATTACTGTAACACCCGAATTACCATAACTTTGAAATAAATATTTTGATTTGATTTGACAAGTTCTCATATTTTTTTTCAGAAACGACCCTCTATACAACAGCCTGAACACTCTCTTCGATACTCTGGACTTCTACTTCGGTTACAATGCCGCTTCCGGCAACCAGTTGATCAACCTTGAAATCTTTTCTCCCCTCAATGGAGCTAACAACCTACTCTTCAAAGATTCCACCATTGGTATTACGGAACCCACTGCAGTTTCTAGCCACGAACCAGCAAGGAACTATATTGAGCTGTTCAGACATTTGCAAGCTTGCACAGGCACTGCTCCTCCGATTCCAGGCCTTGCAAGCCGCAGCTTCTATTCAATAGTCACTTTATTAACCATGGCTTTAATGACTAGATTCGTAATTTATTAGTCCATTTTTTTTGTGTGCGTTTCCGAACGCCCTCTTTTATTTTTAAGGTTTTGACAGTTGTTTTGGCGGCAAACGTTTTAATAATTGGTTGTTTTTTCGTGGACGTTTCGTTTCGCGCTCGCAACAAAATTTAAGTTTTTGTAATGAGCGAAGCTTTTTGAAATGAATTATTATTAAAATGAATTATTATAATATTAAAGATTTTCAGTTGAATTAGTACTACAGTACAATTATAATTAATGAATTATTTTTATACTTTCGCATTTACCAGTAAGTATTGGAATAACAACAAAGTTAATTAAGTTTGAACATATTTTTAAAATGGCATAAAAATGTAAAAATCCGTAAGCTAGGCGTAGAAAAACGTTTTTAGGATCATCTACTTATTTTACGAAATAGTTACTTATGAAGCTATGTATTTTTATATGAAGAATATTTTGTAGTTTTAAAGAAACCGTAGTTATCCCGGTATTTTCTATTATTATGTATGAACAAGCAGAGTAGATAGTTGCTAAACTTATTTTAGAATAAACGCTTATGTGTTACCAATGTAACTTCGTTTGTATTTTTGTGAATAAAATTAAACATTTTTATAAAATAATAACGAGTTTTATTTCATCTTTCCTATCCAGATTTTCGCAGGCACAGCTAGCTAGTTACAATATCAAATTATGAATAAAAATGGACTGGGTTCCGCCTTTTATTTAATTATAAATGTGCTGTTCCGTTTTTGTGCCTCAGTCAGGTTTTTAGTCTTTTTAATAATTGTTAATTATTATACGATGCCCGATGCGGCTGTCACATGAGCATAGCTGAAACCATAGACATGACAACTCTTTGGTTTTGGTACTGGAAGTTTTTTTAACAGGCTGCTAGGAGGAGGAGCAAATATAGGATTATTCCGATCTGTCACCCTGTTTTGTCCCCTTAGGGGGACAGATCGGAAAAAAAAGTTTGATCTGTCCCCCTGTTAGCAATGAGGGGACAGTTCGAACTTTATTCACTCCTTAACGGTTTCATCTGTCCCCCTATCAGTGATAGGGGGACAGATAAAACTTTTTATTCCTGTTTGTCCCCCATAGTATTTTAATTAATTCTTAAAAGTAATGCTACACGTTATAAGCTTACTTTTAAGAATTAAATAAAAGATTAGTGTTTGGATTATTATAACGACCTGTATTTAAATAAATTATAAATATTTCTTTTGTTTCTGTATCGATCAGAACTAACGGTTCTCGGTACTCCTTAACGGTTTCATCTGTCCCCCTATCACTGATAGGGAACAGACGAAACTTTTTATTCCTGTTTGTCCCCCACAGAATTTAATATATTAATTCTTAAAAGTCATGCCACACTTGCTAACAATTTCCAAAAGTCGTATTGTGTGTAGTGTACATTCTATATGAACCTCTGTCTGTAATTTCCTCTCAGTTTAATGATACTGTGCAATAGTTCGCTTGAAAACTACATACTTGGTAATATAAACACTTCACTCAAATTAATTATAACGAACAATTTAACACTGATGTCTCACCTTCAAAAATGGTAAATTTGCACTAGTTCTCTTAGTAATGCGCATCATTGCGGCTGCCCATAAGGCCCCATGAGTAAAAAAGAGAGAGAGAACCGAAATTCGTTTGCTTGTTTTGAAATCTATTGTTTACTTGCACTGAGTAAATTCCCGGAAGAGTCAGCTTTTTTGGAAACAATAATGGAGTGCAAGTAATTCCCTACTATATTTTATAAATCTTTAAGTTGTTATCGCAAAATAAGTTTTGATATTAAAGTACTGACATACAAAGCACAGACAGAAATTTTATTTTGTTTGATAACTCTTACAGGAATGAAAACGTCAAAACTTGAATTTATTTACTTCATTGCTGATTAATACAGAATTACCTTAAAAGAAGCTGCGATTTTATCTAAACACGTTAAATTTTCTTATTAGGAACATTTCCTCATCTAAAAGTTAACATTATTGTAAGTAAAAATTTACATTTGTAATATGAAGTCAAATCAGAGGACTGATTGTTATAATACTTATTATACCTGGAATACCTACTACGTGATTTATGGGAGTGTGACTGATCGATACAGAAACAAAAGAAATATTTATAATTTATTTAAATACAGGTCGTTATAATAATCCAAACCACTAATCTTTTATTTAATTCTTAAAAGTAAGCGTATAACGTGTAGCATTACTTTTAAGAATTAATTTAAATTCTATGGGGGACAAACAGGAATAAAAAGTTTTATCTGTCCCCCTATCAGTGATAGGGGGACAGATGAAACCGTTGAGGAGTGAATAAAGTTCGAACTGTCCCCTCATTGCTAACAGGGGGACAGATCGAACTTTTTTTTCCGATCTGTCCCCCTAAGGGGACAAAGCGGGGTGACAGATCGGAATAATCCCAAATATATTAATAAAACTACGAACTAAATGTACCTTCATTGGTTTATTTCATACAATATTTATAAAATACGTCTCTAGTAATAAGTTACATTGTAATGTGCAAAACTTTGATATTTAAAGAAGTTTTGCGACCGCCATATTGGCGGCGAAACTCTGCATCAACTACACTCCTTTCAGTGACCTTTATGCGAGTAGCAATAAGGTCAATAATCAGTTGGAAGATTTTTGTATGAAGCGTGGCCTGCATAACTTCCGCCATTTTATTTTATTTACAAAATAGCTGCTACTCAAGAAATCTGTGCTAGTATTAATACAAATAAGTTTTGTATTTAAAAACAGCTTCTAAACCGTTAGATTTCTGAAATATGAGCTATCAAAGTCGTATTAATGAATTTTATAATTAATTATTATTTATTAATGGCTTATATCTCGGAAACCTGACGCTATACAAGATTTAGTCTCATAGAAAACTTGTTTGTTTTAATGCCAACTATTAATTAATACAGGATGTAACGGAAAGGGTATATACAAAGTTAAGGGTGTGCTATAGAACATCAAACTGAACAAGTTTCTCAATCTGACAAACATCCTAATAGCGAATTAAATGGGTGTAATAGGTATTGAAATTTTGTATTGGGCAGCAGATTATTTTTTCGCTATTACGATGTTTGTCAGATTGGGAAACATTTTCAGTTTGATGGTCTGTTGCACACCCTAAGTATGTATATACCCTTTCCGTTACAGCCTGTAATGTTTAACGTGTGGCCGCTATTTTTTGAAATAAAAACAAAAATGGCGGAAATTAGGCTGGCCAAATAATTCAAAACAATAAGTGATCTTTATTCCAGTATCAACAAGGTTGCTTTTGATCTGCAGATGACAGACTAACTGTGGAAGGTCTGCAGTGCTGAACCAATCGCTATTGACATAAAGAACATGTAAGTAAAACATGACTTTTGTTCGATTTCACCGACATGAGGCGCCACCTATAAAAGGTATTAGGGACACCGACGCGAAAACGGTTCCAACGTACTCAGTTACATAATTCTGAACCCACATAGAAATGTTTTATCGGTATTATTTTTTCAGTTAGAAATAATAACAGCCTCACGGGTCGATCTTTCAAGGTTAAGCTGTGCTTGCCGAGGTTGGTCCGTGAATGGGTGACCATAATTACATACAGAGTTTCCTCCATGCCTCTGAAAGCACGTTAAGTTGTCCCGGCTGTCATTTGTAGATCTTTGAAGACGAGTAGTCAGAAGCCAAAAGTCTGACATTCAATCTTACTAAGGAGTATCGTATTACCCAGTTCCTGGGTTGTGGAGGTCAGATAGGCAGTCGCTTCATGTAAAATACTGGTACTCAGCTGCATCCGGTTAGACTGGAAGCCGACCCCAAAATAGTTTGGGAAAAGGCTAGGCAGATGATGAAGTGTTTCCTACAAAACTGCAATGCCTACGTGTCATTTTTTCTAAAGAAATGTTTAATGAGGTCATGGATATGCCGCCAAATAATTTTGACTTAGTGATTGTTAGGAAAACTAAACTCTTTATTCTAAAACTCTTTATTTACTACCAAAAAATTACTTTTGGCAAAGTATAGTATGGTTTCTGTTATACGTGTAACTTAAATGAAAGTAACATTAGTATGACTTCTGTGTTGCAGATTAGATGACAAATAACTTGAATTAGGTTTATAAGAGGTTACTAGTATTTGATATTAGAACCCAACTACCTCATAATTATTGATTTATATAGATTTGAATTACTCATGATTATTATAATACATATGTTGCATGCCACACGGTAGAATGTACTGGATCTAATTGTTTTATGCCAACAACACCATTATTTGTTACCTACATTCTTTGCAAATAAATTATTTCCGATTCTGACTTTTAGTAGAATGCATGGTAGCTAACTGAATCTATAATGTCATCATCTCTGAAAATAATGAGCGCAGGCCATAGGTAGATGAAAATATGGTTAATATCAATGGCGTGCCCAAAATATCGTGTAGTGTGCCACCAATGGCACGCGTGCCATTGGTGCGCCATCCCTGATCTACACGGTCAAAATGTACGGAACTGATCTGTTTTTTTTTTTTAAATTACCGGTGAAAAATTTCTATGTAGGGCGTTCAGAAAGATGTACTGATTACGTTGATAACGGTATTCGCGTCGGTGTCCCTACCACTCTGTATCAGGTGACGATTCAGTCACCTGCATCTTTCAAGGAGGTGAGGCTTCCAATCAAATAACTTTACGAAAAAAAAAAACCAAAAATAAAAAAATTGACGCTAAATTACCCTGGTGGTTGAGTGAATGTCATGCTCACTTAAATGTTACGCTGATGGTCGCGGGTGCGTCGGGTCGTTTAGTTCCCTTCAAAATGGTTGAGTTGAATGATGGCTGATACATGCGTCATGTTCGTGAACGGGCGCTGTCAGTTGTGACTGGTCATCTCTTAGCTGCCACGGTTTATTTTAATAACTTTATTTTTTAATTACTGATTTAATCTTTTACTCTGGACGCTCTTAACTTGCACGTATTGCTAAATCGTTCTCACATAGTTGTAATTCTTAACAAGAATGATGTAATCAGGATTTTTTAACAATATTTTGATTTAAAAGAGTGTCCATGGAGTTTCTTGCCCATTCTTCTCCATAGAGATCTACGATTTGGAATGAGCAACTACAGTACTTTCACAACTTATTATGCCTTGTGACTGGGACTGTAGCTTCGCGTTTTTTTTTTTTTTTTTTTTATCACTTTCAAAAGTGCCTGTAATGGTTCAATTGAAATGAATGCTTTGAGTTTATTCAAACTCCTTGAAGAATGCAGGTACCTAAACTTGGATATTCACTAAGGCGACGCCTAATCTTAGTGAAAGCGAACCTTTATTTAAACTAAACATTAAATAATAAAGAAACACTTAACAACGCACCCTTCATACATTTATTTATTAATAAATTATTTACAAACTTATACTAATAGCCTAGTTTTGCTAGATTTTAGTTTAAAAAAAACTTTTATGTTTCATTCTCGCACCCGGAGAACAAAAGTGACCTAACACGTAATAGGATCCCCTATTACTCCTTTTTTTTTTCTTTGTCCGTCGGGTAGTTTATTGAAAAGTATTGGACACGTATGTTTTCTTTTTTCACGTGGTCATAAAATTACGGAGATATATTGAGTTGAAATGGCGCATGACGTCACATGTAGGTAAGTTTTATACCTACTTGTGACGTAGTAAGCCCCCACTCTCCAACTTTAATGAGTTCTAACTAAGTAATTTTTTGATATTTTGATAAAACAAAAAATACGTGTCTAGTATTTTTGTATTACCTGTCTGACGGACGAAATAGAATGGCGTTTTCTTTACCCAGTCCGATCCCCTATTGCGTTAAATACCTAAAACTACTTCATAATGTTGTCATTTCTAGATCTTTGACAGTCGTTACGAGTAGTCAGAAGCCAAAAGTCTGACATCCAGTCTTACCAAGGGTTTTCGTATTACCCAGTTACTGGGTGAGGTCAGATAGGCAGTCGCTTCATGTAAAATACTGGTACTCAGCTGCATCCGGTTAGACTGGAAGCCGACCCCAAGATAGTTTGGGAAAAGGCGAGGCAGATGATGACCTAAAACTACTTCTAATAATCATGGCCATCTGGTCTAGTGAAGAAATGCTGTGTCTGATGAGATGACGAGTAATAGAGAAAATATGGAAGAAGAAGACATGCTGCGCCGACCCTAAATAAATTGGGATGAGGACAAGAGAATGAAGATCGTCTAGTGAATCAAAAAGTGTCGATATCGTGTACCTACACAAAGCAACTTACAACAAAAAGTACTAAAGCGCCATCTATGAGAAAAGAGAAGAACTAATATGGTCTGAATCTCGCAAGCAAAGTTTACATCGACTTAAGACAAGGTTTAGTTTTGCATCCTCGTCAATTACAAGGAGGTAACTTCTCGATTCTCGTCCCGAATCTATACATCTATACAAATAAATAAAATTGCAAGTGTCTGTTTTTAATATTTAGATAACCGCTTTTTACTACATGCATATGAATGTATATATGGTACATGTACCAAAATAACATTTTTTACAATTTTGTCTGTCTGTCTGTTTGTTCCGGCTAATCTCAGGAAAGACTGGACCGATTGACTCGACAACAACTGTCCGGCAGTTGCCCACCAGACATGACTCCTGTCTGGTCGGAGGATGCTCCCTTTTCTATGGAGTATCGAAGAACTTTACACCCTTTTCCTCATACCCCTAAACTAGTGACCCTGAAATGGACGTCATCACAGTCTTCGAGCAACGTGACGTCATCATCATCAACATCACTTCCTCAAGCTTTCGAGCAGCGAGTCTCACAGGCAGCCAGCTTCAAATGGGTATTCCTGACTACCAGCATGCAGCGGAAGCGCATTTCTGGTCAATACCCGCAGCCTCCCATCAAGTGACATTGGCACAGCACACTGCACTTTCGGCCGGTAGGTCGAGAGCTTCTACCTCCCGGTCGACACCTCTCTAGCTGTCTGCCACATCACGGCGCTGTACTACGTCACACGCACAGGAGCTAACTCAGCAGCAGTCCCGACTCACTGGCGTTCTTCGCATCAGCACCGCCTGTTCCGACTCACCGTGAACAATGCGGCAACGAGATTCAAAACTGGCACTGGCTACATACTACAAGACGATTCATTTTACAAACGATCTCCGGTCTCCGGGGTGGAGTGATGTAGCGACCTACAAAAAGCAAATTACAACAAAAAAAAAAACATCACATATTTTATCGGAAGCTCCCTATACACACAATTTTGTTATTACCTACAAAACGCAAATTTCGTGTTAAGTCACTTTTGTTCTCAGGTTGCGTAAATTCATTTCCGAGATTTTACAACAGTCAAAAGCGCGAATAATAAAGTTTCGATTAAAATTCATTTCGTATTTCTATAAGTGTAATGTCTAAAGCTTTTCGGAAGTATAAGTCGGTCATCTTCATCTGCCTAACTTCATTGGGATCTAACCGGATGCAGCTGAATACCAGTATTTTAAATGGAGCGACTGCCTATCTGACCTTCATTACCAAGGGGTATCGTATTACCCAGTATAAACTGGGTTGTGGAGGTTAGATAGGCAGTCATCATTTCAGCCGAAAGACGTCCACTGCTGGACATAGGCCTCCCCCAAGTGTCGCCACATTGCCCGGTCCCGTGCGACGCGCATCCAGCGGATCCCCGCAACCTTCACCAGGTCATCGGTCCCCCTAGTGGGAGGCCTTCCAACGCATCGTCTCCCGGTCAGTCGATAGGCAGTCGCTCCATGTAAAATATTGTTACTCAGCTGCATCCGGTAAGACTGGAAGCCGACCCCAAAATTGCTGGGAAAAGGCAGGCAGATCATGATGTCAAAGTCCGCCCCATTAGACGCATAGACAGCTGAAGTTTATTTATAAATTGACTTAAACGCTCTTGATTGGAGAGTTTTAATTGATTTCATATTCTGTCAAATTTGAAGATCCTTCAATTGCAGTTACGAATTGCTTAGTTGTCATGACGACTGAGTAACTTTAAGCGACACGATAATCTGTCGTCACGACATAGTAAGAACGGGTCCTCGACAGATTATGGTGTCGTTTAAAGCGTCGTGGCTTGTGTATTTAAATAGAGGTGTTACATACAGCACGACACTATTAACAGTCGTCGACGAACTTTTTTTGCAGTGACGACAGATTGTCCAAATCAATGGGAACGGCTGACACGACAGTCGTGAAACTATAAAAAAAAACGTCACGACTTATCATGACGGCGAATCATATGTCGTTATTGCGACTATCTATTATAGTCATGATACAAAAAAAAACCTATACACACTACTGATCTTCAAAAGAACGTAGAGCCGAGTGATGTCAAGGCGACTGTCGCGAACAGTAAAATTTTCGTCACAATAGAATGTGAACAGCTAGATACGACAGTCGTTACGATAATATATTTCGATAAACAGTCGATATAATGGGAGCAGTTAGACACGTAAGTCGTCCAACGGTAAATAAATCGTCACGACAAACACGCCAGACGTTATTTTTTCTTCCCTTTCTGATCTTCAAGTCAAGTTATCTCCCTATCTCGTCAGTGATGTAGCGTGTGATGTGGCGTGAGCACGGCACCGCCCGCCGGCAGCACAGACGTGATGACAGGCGCAGCGCCGCTCACGCCGCCCACGCCTCCCACGCCGCCCACGCCGCCGCCACAGAATATCACCTGCAATTCAATAATTAGTTGAAATAGACTTGAAAGAAAATAAAAGATAACGTTTATAACAACACTATTACAAGCGTTGCAAAACCCCCTTCAAGGGACTCCCTCGTAATTATGACGAATAATCCCTTTTTTTTTTTGCGGACGGGAAATCATCAAATGACTTCTCCCGTTCTGGGCGGAGCGGGAGGGAGTGTCAGACTTGACTTGTACTGACTAAAACCCATCCATGTTCCTTCTTAGCCCTTTGTGTTCCAGGGCCGCGGTATCTCTTTCGAACAACCCGCAGCCCTGGATACGAATAACGCTTTTAACGTAGTTTAGGGAATATGTAATTATCGAATCAAAGTTTGAGATTGTTTGTATGTGTGAAAGCCAGTAGGTCGAGAATCAGACGGGCCGCGTTTAAAACAAGGGTGGTTCACACTTACCAATTTCCGTAAATAAGAAAAAAAACCGGCCAAGTGCGAGTCGGACTCGCGCACGAAGGGTTCCGTACCATACCATACATATTTATTTTATTCTGTTTTTAGTATTTGTTCTTATAGCGGCAACAGAAATACATAATCTGTAGAAATTTCAACTGGCTAACTATCACGGTTCATGAGATACAGACTGGTGACAGACGGACAGACAGAGAAGTCTCAGTAATATGTTTGAAACTTTTGCTACGGAACCCTAAAAACTAAAAATTACCTACCTATTTTATTATTGATTCGGGTCGAGAATCATTAGCATAGTTACCTTCTTGAATTTGACGAGGATGCAAAACAACACCTTGTATAATCATTCCATAAGTAAAAGATAGTGACATTACCTGCGAGACGGGCGTGGCGGGCTGGCCGGGCGTCGCTAATACATACTGCTGTTGCCTGACACCGCCTACCTGGAACACATGATTGTATCATTATTCTTATCGATATTGTACACCAAACTGATACAACGATCTTATAGAGGTCGACTGATATTAGCAGAGGGTTGACTCTACCGTTTTAAACTGATAGACTGCAGCGTTTCCCAATAGGGGATAATCCTATTTTTTTTTTCTTTGTCCGTCGGGTAGTTTATTGAAAAGTATTGGACACGTATTTTTTATTTTTTCACGTGGTCATAAAATTACGGAGATATATTGAGTTGTAATGGCGCATGACGTCACATGTAGGTAAGTTTTATACCCGCTTGTGATGTAGTAAGCCCCCACTCTCCAACTTTAATGAGTTCTAACTAAGTAATTTTTTGATATTTTGATAAAACAAAAAATACGTGTCTAATATTTTTGTATTACCTATCTGACGGACAAAATAGAATATCCTTTTCTTTACCCATTCCGATCCCCTCTTGGTGGATCGCAACCCGCAGCATTTCTGCCATGTTTAAAAAAATATATATAAAATAAAAATATTCAGTCAAACTTAATGCACTAGTAAAAAAACAGTATAAAGGCAGGCTACCGTGCCATCAAAATCAAAAACCGGGTCGCAGCATCTCTGCCTTGTTTTGAAAATAAATATTAATTTATTTTGTAAAACTTAATGCACTAGTAAAATAAAACCGGCCAAGTGCGTGTCGTACTCACACGGGGTTCCGTACCACAAAACAATAAAATAAAAAATATTTTTAATATTATTAAATTATTTTTATATGTAACAGCAAAACTAAATTTGTTTTTCATAGTAACGAAAAACAAAGTTACTGCTACAGTTTGATGAAAAAGCCCTATATCTCAAAATCTAAACATCATTTATCTTGTTCAAACCAATTTTCGTTGAAATTTTTTTTTACGTTCTTTATTCCCTAAATATTTTCAGAATTTTCATCCTCTTACTTTAGAAATTAGAGTCCCCTGTCCTTCCCTGGACACACATTTTACCACTTTAAATAAATAAATAAAATTCGTTTATTTCAGGTCATTGACCCATATTAGTAACACAACAATACAAATACACTATAGTCAATACTACACTATACTTTGGAAGTGTCTCTCGCGCAAACTATTCACTTTAGGAAAAAATGATATTAGAAACCTCAATATCATTTTTAAAGACCTATCCATATATACCCCACACGAATGGGTTTGATTTTTTTTTTTTTTGAGTTTCAGTTCTAAGTACCCCCAAAATTTATTGTTTTTTTTCTATTTTTGTGTGAAAATCTTAATGCGGTTCACAGAATACATCTACTTACCAAGTTTCAACAGTATAGTTCTTATAGTTTCGGAATAAGTGGCTGTGACATACGGACGGACAGACAGACAGACATGACGAATCTATAAGGGTTCCATTTTGTGCCATTCGGCTACGGAACCCTAAAAAGGCGGGCTTATTGCCTTGGGCATTTTCTCCCAGTCCACCTTAGAAAGAATAGCTCCATTAAAGAAAGGAAACATATTTATTCGCACAAAATAGGCGAAACCGATCTATTTGCGGGGGAAGACGTTTAAAGTATTGAGTGGGTCGCTAAGGGCCAGTGTGACCTTTACCGGGCCATGGCAGAATAATGTTTGGAAAACACTGTGATTGAGATTTCTTTAATGATTTTGAAATCATTATCTGCCTGGGATCGGCTTCTGGTCTAACTTATACTCAAAGTGTTTTTGAAGTGAATCTTCTTATGCGACTTCCAACAAGTTTAACGTTTTCATGGAGGGGGAATATTTTCTATAACTCACTAAGAGATGGCGCTATTACAAGATTTGTGACTACGTAGTTCTACTAGGTACGCAAGATGGCGTGCAAACAGTCATGCATTCGACTCTTCGGTGTGACCAGCCTTCGCTCAATTTCCATGAGTAGAATAACATCGATAAACTTCTACAACAAAGTGTACAACAATAAAAAAATTAAAAAATTTAGAAGCTCAATAAAATAACGAGAGTGAATGCGTGGCACTCGAACGCATGCGTGTAGTATTACGAAGTTTCACTTCTTCCGCGCGGAGGGTTTTTTTTTTCAATTAGACCATGGCAGGCACTTTTGAAGGTCAAAACAAAAGCATAAAGCTACAGTCCATGTCACAAGGCATTATAACTTGTTTGTCTCGTCAAATTCAAGGAGGTAACTATGCTGCTGATTCTCGAACCGAATCAATAATAAGAAAGTATTTCTTTTTATATTTACGGAAATCGGTAAGTGTGAACCACTCGGGTTTTAAACGCAGCCCGTCTGATCTGCGCTTTCACACAAATAAACAATCTCAAACGATTATTTCTTTATTTCTAATAAGAAATAAACAAATAAACGTTTGAGATTGTATGTTTGTGTGAAAGCGCGGTTAGGGAATACCCTGAACCACGTTACGGGGGTTATTCTGAAATACTGTCAAATTTAAACAACAACAAAAAAATCTGCATTTATTAATAATTAACTAGGTACCGAAATCTAAATTAATGATTTATATCTTTTGTGAAAACCTCCTGAATTTTGACGAGGATGCAAAACAACACCTATACACCATGTAAATCACCTCATCACGAAGCCGTCAACCAAGCATTCTGTACATGAAACTAAGTAACTTTACGCAAAAATTATTGCTGGGAAACGACTTTTTTTTGGGGGGTGTAAAATCATGTTTTGTGGTAGAACTCAATGTAACGCACTCAAAACATTGTGCTGATGGACGAATTGAATAGTACGGGGGTCGTGGAGGTGTCAAAATCTTACATTAAAAACTTGTATTTAAAAAAATACTTGTCATAAAGTTGGAACTTTGACCCCTAACATCTCCGTAACTAGAAGGTTCCCAGGTATGGTGTAGAACAAAAAAATGATCGCAATGACGGGGAGAACTAGTGCCTTTCGGCTTCGTTAAGAGGTGTTTTACACCCTTTATAGTATTGAAATAAGTTACAGGTTATCGCAAATGTGACGCACCTGATGTACTTGCTGCGGCTGCTGCTGTATCGTCTGTCGGTGTTGCTCGTCTGTCTCCACGACCACCTGCTCCATGTACGACGCGCCACCTAGCGGATAGTGTAACCAACTGTTAGCGTTATGATAAAGTATGGCTATGGTAGCTTTCTTGCCGGTTCTTCTCCATAGGAAACGACCAACCCGAAGCGAGCACCTTTTTGTCGACGTTTTATAAGTGCCCATGTAGGCCTATGTGACATAAAATATTTTGATTTCGAACAAGTTTTGAATGGCTTATGTTTAACATAACACCAGATAAAGTAAATATAACCTTAAAAAACATTTTTATACTGCCTAAAATAGTAAATGATCACCAGAATTAAAAACCTGAAAATCACAGCTCCGAACTAAGGCGTAGTCGACGAAGCCCCGCTACGCGGGGCTCCTATTTCTCTCTGCAGGGTTTAAAGTAACCTAACACGAAGGGGATGTCGCCATCCCCTTCGAACCTAACCTGTCCGAGTCGGGGTGCCCAATATCCCGAGCTCGCTTTGCTCGCACTTGCTTCCTAAGTTCTTCTTGCCACAAAATTTGGTGATCATTTACTATATTTGGTGATCATTTACTATATTTGGTCTTTGAATACAATTTTTTTGGTGTTTAGTATTTTTTTTTTGGGTAACGTAGCTTAGGATCTCAAAGTATTTTTTGGTGCTCATTATATTTAATCCCGTTTTGAATGATTCAGAATCTTCTAAAACATCACGTTTCCGAGATATGAGCTATCACATTTAGAAAATGTTCACAGGCAGTACCATCAGTATAATTTTAGTTTTATTCATCATCATCAGCCTATAACGTCCCACTGCTGGGACACAGACCTCCTCTCTATGAGAGGGAGTGGGCTGTAATCCACCACGCGGGCCCAGTGCGGGTTGGTAGATGTCACATGTCATCGAATTTTTAGTTCTAGGCAGGGCTTTAAATAACGGTAAAATTTTCGTAACGTTACCTTCATTTGTCAGTGTTACCGTTAATATAAAAATAACGTTAATAGATTTAACGTTATTTTTGCAACTTTTTATCGTTAATTTTTATAACCGTTAATTGCAACCAACCTTGCAAATGCCGCATTTCGTGGGTCGCTAGGTCATGGTTGAGGGAGTCAGTATATGGTTAGCAACTATCTCTCATACCACACACAACCTTGAATGTGACCGGGTTTTAGCTGAATTAACGGTAAAGTAATGTTATTTTCTTATTTTAGGTTAATTGTATTTAACGTTAAATTACTGGTAATGTTATCAATTAACGTTATATTTTTGTTAGTTAATTAGGTATCACATTGGAATTAACGTTAAGTAACGGTTAATATTTTGTTAGTTGGTAACGTTAACAAGCCCTGGTTCTAGGACATGCCGGTTTCTTCACGATGTTTTCCTTCACCGTTTTTGAGGGCAGCGGTGATGAAATAAATTACACAAAGTAATGCGCCTGCCTGGGTTCGTACCCGCAGCTTACTGCTCGTAAGTCGGGGCTGCTACCACTGGGCCACCGTTGTTCTCTAATCGATGTCAAGGAAGTATTCATACTAATATTATAAATGCGAAAGTCACTCTGTTTGTTTGTTTGTTACCTTTTCACGACTAAACGGCTGATCGGATCTTAATGAAATTTGGCAAAAAGATAGATCTTAACCAGGGGAAGGACATAGGCTATATATCATCACGCTACGACCAATAGGAGCGGAGCAGCAATGAATAATGTTGCGAAAACGGGGAAAATGTGACGCAAACGAAGTTGCGCGGGACAGCTAGTTTATTAAAATTTTCGACAAGTCGTCGCAGCGGTGTTTGAGCACCAACATTTGTTCGACATGCGCTTACTGCAAACAATGGTTGCTTGCGCACTGCACGCAAGTGATTTTGTCTTATAGAATACTTGTTTATATTAATGCGAGCTATCGTCTCTTACATTTGCAGGTCAATTTATTCAAAGACTTCGTAGAGGATCTGTTTACAGCTTGTATTATCATATGTATTACTAACCTGCGTTATTACTATTAGAATTGAGACTCTCGCAGCCAAATAAACAATGCTGCACCGTCCAGCGAGGCTCGAACGGGATGTGTGTTTTGACCTGAAAACAATAATAAAAACATTTTTTATATTTATTTTATACGGGTAAGGGGCACCGACGAGGAGCTCGTGGTTAAATAATAACAGCCGCACGGGACTATCTTTAAGGTAAAACCGTGCTTGCCGAGGTTGGTCCGTGGATTAGTAGTTTCCTCCGTGCCTCGGAAAGCACGTTAAGCCGTTGGTCCCGGCTGTCATTTGTAGATCTTTGACAGTCGTTAAAAGTAGTCAGAAGCCAAAAGTCTGACATCCAGTCTTACCAAGGGGTATGGTATTACCCAGTTACTGGGTTGTGGAGGTCAGATAGGCAGTCGCTTCATGTAAAATACTAGTACTCAGCTGCATCCGGCTACTGGAAGCCGCCCCAAGATAGTTTGGGAAAAGGCTAAGCAGATGATGATCTCTGACCTAGACTAGAGTTAAAAGCAAACCCATTGAAATTAAAAAAATCACACACCTTGAGCTCCGTAGTCAACATGAGAATATGTCTACACGGCAGCCGGAACACTTTGCTGAACAAACACGAACACTCTTGTGTCGACGTGCCGTACTTGCAAATGGCGGCGCTGCTGTGTTTTCTGAAAAAAAATATTAAAAATTATTATAAACTGACTTTTGAAGGTCGGATTTTAAAATAAAATATCCTATGGCCAAGTCAAGATCTACAAGGTATAGTATAATAAACGCACAACCTCCAGAAATATCGTAAAGTATATTATTTTGTAGTACAAGTTTTATCAACGACGAGGAGATCGTGGCTAAATAATAACAGCGTAGTATAGCAGAGCAGCGGTGGCCCAGTGGTGGCAGCCCCGACTTACGAGCAGTAAGCCGTGGGTACGAAACCAGGCAGGCGCAATACTTTGTGTAATTTATTTCATCACCGCTGCCATCAAAAACGGTGAAGGAAAACATCGTGAGGAAACCGGCATGTCCTAGAACTAAAAATTCGAAGACATGTGACATCTACCAACCCGCACTGGGCCCGCGTGGTGGCACAGCCCACTCCCCCTCATAGAGAGGAGGCCTGTGTCCCAGCAGTGGGAACATTATAGGCTGATGATGATGATGGTGGGTGTAATATACACCTCTCATTTTTTTTTACGGATGGGAAATCATCAAAAGACTTCTCCCGCTCTGGGCGGAGCGGGAGGGAGTGTCAGACTTGTACTGACTAAAACCCACCCATGTTCCGGCCACGGTATCTCATTCGAACAGTCCCGCAGCCCTGGCAGGATACACCTCTGCCTACCCTGAGAAATGCAGGCATTGTATTGATATCTTAATGGGGAATCATACCTGCCAGCTCTGTCATCAAGACATTTTTGTGCGAGTTTCGTCTGATGCGACATTAAATTGTAAGCGTATTGTGTGATGGTGTCTGTCGGAGATTGCTTCAAGGTTTCCGTGTCCTGAAAGTAATGAAAATATAAATTAATATTTTAAAAACAATTAACTCAAACTCAAAAACTTAAAATCAAAGCATTTATTTCAATTAGACCATTATAGGCACTTTTGAAAGTCAAAATACAAAAAAAACGCGACGCTATACTGAAAAACATTTTCAAAATGTCTTTAAAAAAGATAATAGGGATGGTGACTCATTTTTTATTTATTTGTCTATCGGGTAGATTATTAAAAATTATTTGACAAGTATTTTTTCTTTTTTCACGTAATCGTAAAATTACGGAGATATTTTGAGTTGAAATGGCGCATGACGTCACGGCTCAGTACATTTTATACCTAGTTGTGACGTAGTGAGCCCCCACTCTCCAACTTTAATGCGTTTTAACTAAGTATTTTTTTGTTAACTTGATAAAACAAAAAATACGTATTTAATATTTTTGTATTACCTGATTGACGGACAAAATTGAATTTCGTTTTCTTTACCCAGTCATCATCCCTATTGGAAATTTCTGTTTCAATAGATTGAATATGTTTCTTAATAACTTTTTAGACCTATGTATCCTGTTTATGAGTATGAAGTTTCATCAAAATCGGTTCCGATAAAGAACTGGGTTCCTGAGCAATCTCTGACTGTGTCTGACTCTGTGTCTGACTGTGTCTGTGTGGCTTCACTCTGTCAGCCGTTGTCTTCCTTTTTTTCAACAAAATCATATAACAATTTGTACTCACTCGTAACCTGCTAAGTGCGAAGGTCCTCCTATCTGTTTCCAGCTGGTTGGCAACGTTGAAGAAGATGGAGACAAACTCGTCCAATTGCAGCTGATTGCGCACCAAGTTCTGGAACTTCGTTACAAGGCGTTCTAGACCCTGGAAATTAAGAAAAGAGTTGGTTGAAAGAAAAAAAGGGCTGAAAGAAAACCCAATTCTGGGTTAAGCTCGCCATTGTACATAAGTTTTTATATTGCAATCTGTATGTATATTTCTTTTTAATTTGGTGTGCCATAAAGAATAAGGGACTACTCACACTTATTCAGCTCCATTCGCGTTTTGCTGAACGATTTTGGTCACACTTATACAGTTCTGCTTCTCGGCGGAACAGAGAGACAGAGGGACAGACAGAGCAGAACAGCGCTGAACTCTATCTCTAGCACTCGCATGATAATAACACATTTGTCCTCATTTTAAACTTGTTTGCCGCGAAAGCTGAATAGACGCGGAAAGCTGAACGGATGCGTACGCGTCTCCATACATAATCGTTGTTTTCTATGGGCATAAGCTGAATAGAGCTGAATAAGTGTGAGTAGTCCCTAAGAATACGGGGCAATTTGTTGTAGATTTTGAACGTCGGATTTGTCTGCATTGTTGGACGAGCTCCTTGATAAAAGTTACGCCGTGCTTGCCTAGGTTTGTTCGTGGATGGGTGACCACCTATTACTTAAGTTTCCTTCGTGCCTCAGAAAGCACGTTAAGCCGTTGGTCCCGGCTGTCATTTGTAGATCTTTGACAGTCGTTACAGGTAGTCAGTGACCCGAAAGTCTGACAACCAGTCTTACCAAGGGGTACTAACTGAGTTGTGGAGGTCAGATAGGCAGTCGCTCTATGTAAAATACTGGCAGACCAATATGTACATTATACTATCGTCTCCGATCGATAAGAAAAAAAATTGTGCGTGGATTCCCTCCGCTCGGAAGAAGTGAAACTTCGTAATACGAGCTTCTAAATAATATTTTGTTGTTTTCTTGTTGTATTATTTTTATTACATATTATTACATACGTTTATCGAGGTTATTCTACTCATGGAAATTGAGCGAAGGCTGGTCACACCGAAGAGTCGAATGCATGACTGTTTGCACGCCATCTTGCGAACCTAGTAGAACTACGTAGTCACAAATCTTGTAATACTGCCATCTATGAGTGGGTGATAGAAAATTTATTCCCCTCCATGCTAGCGTTAAACTTGTTGGAAGTCGCATAAGAAGTTTCACTTCAAAAATAAAGGTCATTGATCTGTCTTGTACAGTCGGCATCAGAAGTCGGTTAACACTTATCAAATTACACCAAGTATGGTGCTGATCAGTGTGATCAAATTTGTGTAACCATTGCTGGAAATATTGTGATGTATTTTACTCCAGTCTGTTAATATGGATGTCTCTTCAGTGGTCATGCTACGCGTGCAGCTGTTCTTAACACTTTGATACTCAAATGGAACCGATATACAAATGATATGCAGGATGTTTTAGAGTTTTGCTAGTTGGGAGGTCACTTACCTTGTGCAGTATATTAGTATAATTATCAGCTTCCAGCCAGGAGTCCAGTTTAGGAATGGCTCCGTTGGGCCGCGTCAGTATCTCCCACAGACCGAGCGTGCCGGCGCCCGTGCCGATGATGCCGCGTTTTAGGACCTGATTGAAGAATAAATATCATATTAGGAACAGTTTGATGGATGATGGCCGTTGCAGTATAAAAAACCCAAGGTTATATAGAATTTTTGTTAGGGTGTGTTTTAGGTTCTATACAGGGTGTAACGGAAAGGGTATATACATACTTAAGGGTGTGCTACAGACTATTGAACTGAACATTTTTTTTAACCCCCGACCAAAAAAGAGGGGTGTTATAAGTTTGACGTGTGTATCTGTGTGTCTGTCTGTGGCATCATAGCTCCTAAACGGATGAAACGATTTTGATAAAATTGGTTTCGTTTGAAAGGTGTTTTAATCGAGAGTGTTCTTAGCTATGTTTCGAGAAAATCTGCCCAGCCGTTTGAAGGTGATCACCACTTTTCTAGTTGAAGGGAAATAAACAACTTTCCCAGGTCTGGTCGATTCGAAATTTGAAATCATGTTACTTTTCACCATGGGCATCGCTGGGGGGGGGGCTTCATCCTCCCGCTCCCCCCTAAAAGTTCGGGTTTTTTTTTATTTATAACTTTTCTTGTTTTCGTTAAGTTTAAAAAGCATGAAATAAAATTAAATTAAAAATTTTAAAAACCCCCGACAAGAAAAACCTCTTTGCAACCAAAAACCTAATTTAATTTTCTTTGCAGGAAGTTAGAGCATAATATTCACCTGTAACTGCGTATGTGTATGCTCCCCTCTCAGTAACGCCAGCGCGTAAGTCTTGCACCTCGCAGCCAGCTCTATGAGAGAGAGCGTCGTATCTACCCGTCGGGTAGACTCGAGGCAGAGTCTTGCGCTGGCGAGGGAAGCTTGCCAGACCGAACAGGTGACGTGGGCAGATGGGAATGCGGCGCGAACTGACTGGTGGAGAATAAATATAGATATGTAGGTAAAAGACTAAAAAAAAAGTTGAAGTGAAACTTCTTATGCGACTGCCAAAAAGATTGCGTTAAACGCTTAACGCTACCATGGAAGGGGAATAAAAAGAGACAGAGCGAGAGTGAATGCGTGGCACTCGAACGCATGCGTGTAGTATTACGAAGTTTCACTTCTTCCGCGCGGAGGGACTCCACGCACTATTTTTATGTTTAAGCTTTCCAGAAAATAGCTTCAGAGCTTCAATAGCATAAAATTGTGAATGACTTCATTGTAATTTTATCTAACCAAATTGGAAACGACGAGGAGGAGCTCGTGGCTAAATAATAACAGCCGCCCGGGTCGATCTTTAAGGTTAAGCCGTGCTTGCCGAGGTTGGTCCGTGGATGGGTGACCATAACTACATACCGAGTTTCCTCCGTGCCTCGGAAAGCAGCCGTTGGTCCCGACTGTCATTTGTAGATCTTTGACAGTCGTTACGAGTAGTCAGAAGCAAAAAAAAGTCTGACATCCAGTCTTACCAAGGGGTATCGTATTACCCAGTTACTGGGTTGTGGAGGTCAGATAGGCAGTCGCTTCATGTAAAATACTGATACTCAGCTGCATCCGGTTAACTGGAAGCCGACCCCAAGATAGTTTGGGAAAAGGCTAGGCAGATGATGATGAAATTGGAAACGACAAAATTTACACCTTTCTGCCTACCCTTTCAGGAAACACGGGGTAACCCCCGTGGTATGTAAACATACCTGTTGACATTTAGTAGGATCACAGACCACGCATCTGACTTGCCTCCACGCTGGATTACAAGATTTGAAGGTTTCTAGCAACCACGTCAGATCTTCACCAATGAGGGTTGAAATACCTGTGTACAAAAAAAAACATAATAAAATTATAAGTTTTCAAACTGAAATGGTCACTAACACTATTAATAACACTTGCAACGGGATATTTACCGTTTGCAACAGCGCCGAAATATCGGGAACTCGAAACAAATAATACACATGGTAAATATCCCGTTGCAAGTGTTATTAATAATAATAAATTTATACAAGGCGTTGTTTTGCATCCTCGTCAAAATTCAGGAGGTTGTCACAAAATACATAAATAATCAATATAAATTACGGTGCCTAGTTAATTATTAAAAAAACACTGTTTTTTTTGTTTAAATTTGTCAGTATTTCAGAATAACCCCCATTAACGTGGTTTAGGGAATAAGAAATTATCAAATAAACGTTTGAGATTTTTGGAAGTGTGAAAGCGAAGTTACAATGCAAGGATCCAACGGGCCGCGTTTAAAACACGGGCGGTTCACACTTACCGATTTCCGTAAATAAGAAAAAAAATACCTACCTACCCATATTAATATTGATTCGGGTCGAGAATCATTAGCATAGTTACCTCCTTGAATTTGACGATGATGCAAAACAACACCTTATATAAATGGTTTAAAATACCCTTAACTAAGCCGAAAGGCACTTGTTCTTCCCGTCACTGCAATACTTTCATTTTGTTCTAGACCATACCTGTGAACCTTCTAATTACGGAGATAATGGGACCAAACTTCCAACTCTTTCACAAGTTTTTTTTAAAGACATGTATATTGTCTCTTTTTTGTTGAAGTGAAACTTCTTATGCGACTTCCAACAAGTTTAACGCTACCATGGAGGGGGAATATTTTCTAAAACTCACTAAGAGATGGCAGTATTACGAGATGTGTGACTACGTAGTTCTACTAGGTACGCAAGATGGCGTGCAAACAGTCATGCATTCGACTGTTCGGTGTGACCAGCCTTCGCTCGATTTCCATGAGTAGAATAACCTCGATAAACTTATGTAATAAAAATAATACAACAAGAAAACAACAAAATATTATTTAGAAGCTCAATAAAATAACGAGAGTGAATGCGTGGCACTCAAACGCATGCGTGTAGTATTACGAAGTTTCACTTCTTCCGCGCGGAGGGAATCCACGCACTATTTTTAAAGTGAAACTTTTATTACATCGTCTTAAACTTTTTCGTCTGTGTGTTGCATGTCGCGTGACGCTCGGCCGCGGAGTAGGGATAAAGTGAATTTCAATTTATCCCTACTCCGTATTTTATTAATGGAATATTATTCCAAAAATTTTTAGTTAAATGTCTATAGTGTGAAAAAAAGTTTCACTTTTACCACACAATCCTTTTTTTTTTCACAAAAGTCGTTTCCCAGAAATATCTTTTGCGTAGAGTTACTTAGTATGATGTACAGAATGCTTGGTTGACGGCATCGGGAAGGATCCGTTTAGACCTTGTATAGTTCACTTACCGGCGCTAACAATCACAGATTTCCCGTTGCCATCTTCAGCCAAGAACAGCGTCACATTATGTTTGAGAGCCGGCGTGCCCGTGCCACCGACTGTCGGTATCGTGCTGTTGAACTCTATGCCTGTAACAATAAGGTAGAAGTTAGAGTGGTTCATTGGTGAGGGAGTAGACCATATACGCTTCACCGTGCTGCGCTCCAATATACAAAAAAATGACGTTGCTCAAAACGCATCTACGCTGAAGTGGGAATGGGCTGGTGACGGAGATATTCGAGGTCAAAGTTACAATTTTTTCACGAGTTTGTGTGAAATATTCGTTTTTAGGGTTCCGTACCCAAAGGGACAAACGGGCTCCTATTACTGAGACTTCGCTGTCCGTCCGTCTGTCACCAGGCTGTATCTCATGTACCGTGATAGTTAGCTAGTTCTACAGAATGATTATGTATTTCAGATGATGCTACAACAAAAAATACTAAAAACAGAATAAAATATGATATGATGATTTTTTTTGCTCGTTTTTATTAATAATGGTACGGAACCCTTCGTGCGCGAGTCAGACTCGCACTTGACCGGTTTTTTAAGATTATAACCTTACTTAATTGATCTCCATGAGCATAGTAAATGTACTATTCAATATATTCATCAGCACAATTTTGAGTGCATTATGTTGAATCCTCCCGCAAAACGTTATTATGCACCTGTAGGGGACACAATGTATATACCGACTTACTCAGCAAATATATTATTGGTGACGCAAGGCTGCGCCCGTGATACAGAGAAGTTCAGTCGCAAATAAACTGCAGTCGTAATTGGTCGTTTCTATTAAACCCGCACCCTCAACTCGAACTAATCGAACACATAAAGGGTGTAAAACACCTCTTAACGAAGCCGAAAGGCACTGGTTCTCCCTGTCATTGCGATCATTTTTTTGTTCTACACCATACCTGGGAACCTTCTAGTTACGGAGATATTAGGGGTCAAAGTTCCAACTTTATGACCAGTATTTTTTTAAATACAAGTTTTTAATGTAAGATTTTTACTTTAAACGCCTCCACGACCCCCGTACTATTCAATCCGTCCATCAGCACAATGTTTTGAGTGCGTTACATTGAGTTCTACCACAAAACATGATTTAACACCCCCCAAAAAAAGTCGTTTCCCAGCAATAATTTTTGCGTAAAGTTACTTAGTTTCATGTACAGAATGCTTGGTTGACGGCTTCGTGATGAGGTGATTTACACCGTGTATAAAACAGACAGTACTAGAGTGGTAAAATAAACTAGTAACAACTAAACACCCAAAAAAAAAAGTCATTTTCCATCAATATTTTTTGCAGTGTTACTTTTATTTTTAATTTGCGATGTGTTTGCTCTCTAGTCTCTAGTCTAGGTCAGGGATGACAGAGACAAAGTCGACGATGGTACAGTCAGCATCAAAAGTCGGTTAACACTTATAAATATTACACCAAGTTTTGTGCTGGTCAGTGTGATCTGATGTTATATTGTTTTGCGAATTTGTGTAACCATTGGTGAAAATATTGTTATGTCTTTTACTCCAGTCTGTTAATATGGATCGTTCTAAAACTAAGACGTCTTATAATTTTGGTTATGTAAAGCGACTTTTGCTGCTGACCGTACGAGCTAACCCAGAAGAAGCCTGTTCACTCTAACTTTGAAGAGATTAGGGTTGTAAGCGTTCAGAAACACAGACGCAGGCAGAGAGTTCCACCCCTTTGTGTTACTTAGTTTGATTTAAAGAATTCTTGATTTATGGCTTCGTGAAGAGTCCGTTTACATCTTGGATGCCCTGCTTTGTATGTACAGACAGCGTTAGTATGTGCTAACCCCTCTACAGTGCCGCCGAGTACGCCAGGGGGGTAACTACTTCATAACGCTGTCTGTACAAGGTGTTTTTTTGCACCCTCGTCAAATTCAAGGAGGTAACTATGCTAATGATTCTCGACCCGAATCAATAATAAAATGAGAACTTTTTACGGAAATCAGTAAGTGTGAACCACTCGTGTTTTAAACGCTGCCCGTCTGATTCTCGCCCTATAATCACGCTTTCACACTGTATACAAAAAATCTCAAACATTTATTCGATAACTTCTTATTCCCTAAACCACGTTAAGGGAGTTATTCTGAAATACTGACAAACTTAAACAACCAAAAAAATTCGGCATCTATTAATAATAGGGGATAATCCAATTTTTTTTTCTTTGTCCGTCGGGTAGTTTATTGAAAAGTATTGGACACGTATTTTTCTTTTTTCACGTGGTCATAAAATTACGGAGATATATTGAGTTGAAATGGCGCATGACGTCACATGTAGGTAAGTTTTATACCTACTTGTGACGTAGTAAGCCCCCATTCTCCAACTTTAATGAGTTTTAACTAAGTAATTTTTTGATATTTTGATAAAACAAAAAATACGTGTCTAATATTTTTGTATTACCTGTCTGACGGACAAAATAGAATGTCGTTTTCTTTACCCAGTCCGGTCCCCTATTAACTAGGTACCGTAATTTAAATTGATTATTATTATGTTTTTTGCGACAACTTCCTGAATTTGGACGAGGATGCAAAACAACACATTGTATATTTCTCTGGGCGTATAATAAACGTAAAAGTATTATTATCGTTCTAGAAAAGCAAACGCATTTTTTTTTGTGGCATCTTGCAGTTCAGCATCTGAGGCTGGCTTCTGCTTCACCGGTCAATCCTGTGGATGCCTTGAATTTAAGACCCCCAGCCATGGCAAAAAACTTATAGACTAAGCGACAACACGCTAAAGGCACCCCCTGCGGGGTACGGGCCTCGGCTTAGGGCGTCGCTGGGGGTGGACAGCATAGGGACAGGCTGCATCTGAGTAAGATATCGTTCTAGTAAAGTTATCACAAGAACTTACCAGTCTCAATACATAAGAACTGTGGCACTGCGTTGAAAGCTAGCTGCATGCTAGGCGTAGTCAGGTAGACACACTGAATGCAGCCTGACGGTGAATGGAGAAGTTTTACTCCTGCATCTGTAATAAAATTTGCAGAGTTAATATTTGCTATCTAAAGGGTGTAAAACACCTCTTAACGAAGCCGAAAGGCACTGGTTCTCCCTGTCATTACGATCATTTTTTTGTTCTACACCATACCTGGGAACCTTCTAGTTACGGAGATATTAGGGGTCAAAGTTCCAACTTTTTGACAAGTATTTTTTTAAATCATCATCTTCCTGCCCTTGTCCCATTTTATTTGGGGTCGGCGCAACACGTGTCTTTTCTCCATACTCCTCTGTCACTCGTCACGTTATCATTTACTCCTTTTTCCTTCATATCATTTTTCACACAATCCATCCATCTTGTCTTTGGTCTTCCTCTCCCTCTCCATCCATCCACATTTATATTCATCACTCTTTTAGTCACATGTGTTCCACAAGTATTTTTTTAAATACAAGTTTTTAATGTAAGATTTTTACTTTAAACACCTTCACGACCCCCGTACTATTCAATCCGTCCATTAGCACAATGTTTTGAGTGCGTTACATTGAGTTCTACCACAAAACATGATTTTATTTACACCCCCCAAAAAAAAGTAGTTTCCGAGCAATATTTTTTGCGTAAAGTTACTTAGTTTAATGTACAGAATGCTTGGTTGACGGCTTCGTGATTAGGTGATTTACACGGTGTATACTAATATTATAAAGCTGAAGAGTTTGTTTGTTTGCTTGAAGACGCTAATCTCAAGAACTCCTGGTCCGATTTGAAAAGATCTTTCAGTGTTAGATAGCCCATTTATCGAGGAAGGCTATAGGCTATATATCATCACACTGCGACCAAAACGAGCGGAGCAACAAGAAAAATGTTGCGTAAACGGGGAAAATGTGACGCAGGCGTAGTTGCGCGGGACAGATAGTTATAGATAGGAGTACTTTTTATCCGTTTTTATGTAGGCTTTTTTTGCTGTTTTGTACCACTCCTGGACAAAAGCCTCCCTCCAATATTTTCATTTCTCGCGAACCCGGGAGTTACTTTTTTGAAGGATAAACCGAGGCACGGAGGAAACTTGGTATGTAATTATGGTCACCCATCCTCGGAGCAACCAATGCAAGCACGGCTTCACTTTAAAGATCGACCCGTGGGGCTGTTATTGAAGTGAAACTTATAATGCGACTTCCAACAAGGTTGCGTTAAACGTTTAACGCTACCATGGAGGGGGTATGAAAGCATTGTTGCGTTAAACGGTCAACGCTCCTGGGGACGGGGAATAGAAGGAGACAGGGCGATCACTTGCACATTACGAAGTTTCACTTCTTCCGCGCGGAACTCCACGCACTATTTTTTTTAAAGCGCTGTTGCGTTAAACGTTCAACGCTCCTGGGGAGGGGGAATAGAAGGAGACAGGGCGATCACTTGCACATTACGAAGTTTCACTTCTTCCGCGCGGAGGGACTCCACGCACTATTTTTTTTATTTAGCCACGTTCTCTTCTCCTCTCTGACTAATACAAGTGTGATGTTGCTGAATGCTTACCATAGTTCAATTGCAGCTTCCTAACCACAAAGTCGTACTTCTGATTGAGCCAGCGCACGGCACCAGTTCCTGTCGCCACCAGCTGATCTTCATTTGTCACCACTTGAGGTTCAGGGCTGGAAAAAAATAAGGGTGTTTTATTTGACCCATACTTTTATTTGTGTGGGGATGTTGGTTCAGTTTGTTAAGTGTAGGGAGATTTCGAGTTCCTTCCTATCCCGGAGCAGACGCACCGGGCGTCGGCGCATAACGCCCTTTTCCGGCCCCCTAAACAGGTTCAGGGGCGACGGATTCGGGGACATCCGTCGCCCCCCATCATAATGGACCCGAGATGGCGGCGCGTAGTGTTCCACGCGCGCCTCTTACAGATGTAACGGGTCCCCCCGTTACACCTCACGCCCCCCAGGGACGAGTCCCGCACTGGTGGAGCGGGCCGGCACTAGTCCGGGGCAGCGGAAGTCACGTTCGTTCCCGCTGCTCCTTGACGCAAGTGTGCGAGGGAACACTGGTGTGGTTTTAGTCAGTAAGAGTCTGACAGGCCCCTCCGCTCTCCCCAGGGCGGGGGCCATCCATCAAGGATTTCCAACCATAAAAAAAAAGAAAGTTTGTTAAGTCTACTCTAAACCCACCAAAAGAAACAAAAAAATAAGGATGTATCCCAAGTAATTTAAATGACGACAGTATTGTTCAATTTTCTTCAAGAAAAAATCAGTTGCTCTGAATCCAAGTAACGGTTGCAGTGTCCAATTTCGACATGATCATGTAGAAATTGGACACAGGTCCCGATTCTACAAAAATAGATCATAGTCAGGGATGACTGATGGCAGATGAGAACAAAAAAAACCGGCCAAGTGCGAGGTGGACTCGCGCAAGAACGGTTCCATACCATCTATATATCTTCTATATATATAAAAATGAATCCCTATTTCCCTTGGTCACGGCATCACGCGTGAACGGCTGGACCGATTTCGATAATTCTTTTTTTGTTTTGTTTGTTATTGTCAGGAGAAGGTTCTTAGGTAGGTAGGTAGTAGTAGGTAGGTAGTAGGTAGGTAAAAAATATATAAAAAATATTTTTGGTATGGGAGCCCCCTTAAATATTTATTTTATTCTGTTTTTAGTATTTCTTGTAATAGCATCAACAGAAATACATAATCTGTAGAAATTTCAACTGGCTACCTATCACGGTTCATGAGATACAGCCTGGTGAGAAGTAAAATGAGGTAAAATAATTAATTATACTATTAATGAATACCTAAATGACAAATTTTAAATTAATATGACTAACAATATTTCGTATTCTTTATATCTTACTAGCTGTCCCGCGCAACTTCGTTTGCGTCACATTTTCCCCGTTTTCGCAACATTTTTCATTGCTGCTCCGGTCCTATTGGTCGTAGCGTAATGATATATAGCCTATGTCCTTCCCCACGTTTAAATCTATCTTCTTGCCAAATTTCATTAAGATCCGATCAGCCGTTTAGTCGTGAAAAGGTAACAAACAAACAAACAGAGTGACATTCGCATTTATAATATTAGTATGGATTTTTTTATTTCTATTATTTTGTTACATTTGTATACCTACAAATTAATAAGATTAAAGTCCTCTCCCAGTCTCCTACTTTGCTGTGCCCTTACAGGGTCCATATTTATGTACCTAGCTTTAAGCCCTTTGTGACATCTTTTTCACAATATGGAATGCAAAATAAATGAATATGAATATAAATGGACGGACGGACGGACAGCGAACTCTCAGTAATAGGAGTCCGTTTGACGCTTTGGGTACGGAACCCCAAAAATAGGCTTCCTGTTCCTGTCTCATGTTACTTGGTTTAAGTGCAACCCTTTTTTTCTATAAGAAAGTTTTCGCAGCATAAAATAGGATTTCTTGAGTCTCTTAGTATGATTTTTTTTGGACGACACGGTTGGCGCAGTGGCTGACCGATCGACTGCTGCGCTGCGTGTCGCGGGTTCGATCCCCGCACGGAACAAATATTTGTATGGCCTACAGATAGTTGTTTCGGGTCTGGCTGTTTGTGTATGTGAGTTTAAATGTTTGTAAACCCACGATACAAGAGAAATTCCTAGTTTAGGGCAACGTTTTTTTTAAAAAAAAAAAAAAAAGAAGAAAGGAACATTTGGCATTATTATCTCTGTCTAGAACGATAATCTTTCTATACCTTTCTGCTGCCTCAGCCGGTGGATTCTCAATAATAGCCACTTCATACTCTTGCTGACCGTCCACCTGAGTACCGCTGCTGATCTCAAACTGTTGATATGTGTTCTGTTGTTCTTCTACTTGTTGCTGAAATTAGAAAATATAATCTGTTTTAATATTTGTGGGTAAAAGGAAATCATCAAAATATTTTTATTTTACATAGGCCTCAGAACACGTCAACAGTGACAGTGTCAGAGACGTCAGAAGTCCACACTTGGAGTCTCAAACTTACGGACCACATCAGAAACTCCATACTTCGCTCAAAAACCCTAATAGCGAATGCTGGCTTTACTGCTGCTAAGTTGAAGTGGAACTGGGCTAGTCACATCTGCCGCATATCAGAGGGGCAATGGGCAAAAATAACCACGCAATGGATACCAGACAGCAAGAAATGACAACGCGGCAGGCCCAAAAGGAGATGGCGGGATGAGTTGGACTCGTTCTCTAAGGATTGGCCTACAATGGCACTAGAACGCGAAAAATGGAAGGAGGGAAGGGAGGCCTTTGCCCTGCAGTGGGACAATATAGGCTTTTAATAATATAATAATACATGGGCACATATAAGACGTCGACAAAAGGTGCTCGGTTCGGGTTTGTCGTTTCCTATGGAGAAGAACCGGCAAGAAACTCTATGGTTACTTTAAAATCATTTGGTTTTACAATATTTCTGTTACAGCGTTAGTACTTAAGTATGGGATGACATCGTAGGCTCGACAATAGGTTATAAATACAAAACATAAAATGAAAAGAACATCATCACCTACAGCCTGAATTCCCCCACTGCTGGGTATAGGGCTCTCTTTTCTTGTGCCAATATCAACGGTCATGTGCCAGCCAGCCTCATCCAGAACATACACTGACTTTATTTGTGAAATTGTTTAAAAGATTTAGGTGTGTAATACTAGCAACCAGCATTCACATGTGGCCAGAATGTATGAATATACAAGTTTTTGTTTTGCATCCTCGTCCAATTAAAAGAGGTAACTATGCTAATGATTCTCGACCTGAATCAATAATTAAATGGGTAGGTAATTCTCTTTTTATTTATTTACGAAAATCGTTAAGTGAGAACCATGCGTGTTTTAAATGCGGTCTGATCCTTGCCCTAAAACCACGCTTTAACACATATAAACAATCGCAAAAGTTTATTACATAATTTCTTATTTCTTAAACCACGTTAAGGGGGTTATTCTGAATTACTGACAAATCTAAACAACTAAAAACAGCAGTGTTTTTTTATAATTAACTAGGTACCGTAATTTATATTGATTAATTATGTTTTTTGTGCTAACATCCTGAATTTTCCAACTCCTATGGGAAAAAGGTGTGTGTGTTTTTATAGGTTAACATTAAAGACTAAAATTAGTCTATTCTCACTAAAATAACAAAGCCTGGGTCCTTAAATAGCTTTAGCAGAGTCATAATAGGATAATAATAAGAATAACAGACACAGTAAATATTTTGAATTGTCATTTTGTGCCCATTTTAAGAAATACAGTTTTAGATTTCATTAAAATCAGTTATCATCATCATCATTTCAGCCGAAATACGTTCACAGTTAGACATAGGCCTCCCTCAAGTGTCGCCACATTGACTGGTCCCGTGCGAGTTGCATCCAGCAGATCCCCGCAACCTACACCAGCTCGGTCCAACCAGTGGGAGGCCTTCCAATGCATCGTCTTCCAGTTTGCGGTCGCCATTCCAGAACTTTTCAGTAACACCTGCCACCCATTCTGCGAGCAATGTGCCCTGTCCACTGCCACTTAAGTTTGGCATTCTTCCGGCTATGTCGGTAACCTATGTCGGTTTTATGGATGTCCTTATTTCTGATTTGATCACCCAAGGAAACTCCAAGCATAGCGCTTTCCATTGCCCTTTGAGCGACTTAAAGCCTCCTTTGAGTATTTTTCGCTAATCCTCATAGTTTCAGATTTGACCATCTCCTTCAAAAATTCACCCCGTATAAGTAGATGATTCTGCTAAAATGACAATTTTAGACCCTGTGGTCAGCCCAATCTTTAAATATGTGTGGGGCAATGTTTAAAAGCATATTCATTTAGTCTAGAAAGGAAACTTTACCCTTTTAGTAGTCATATTCAGGGTAAAGAACATGCTAGTTAGATCTAAGAAAGAAAGAAAGAAAATAAGTTTATTTGGCACACGCCACAAAAACACAACATTAAACAAAAATTAACCAGAAATTCATAAATTTAAACAAAAGTAAAAAGGGGAAGCTATTGTGTATCTAACTAAAACAATAAAAAACAGGAATCTCTCTTGACAGGAAGATCTCTTGAAGACATAACACCTCTAAAAGAACCTAAGGGTGTCTAAGACGGAGTCTAAGTTGCCTTAACCTATCACTGAAGCATAGTTTAAGTTTTTAGCAGTGTGTGATTGCTCGTACTGTCTTCACAAAGGTACGGTTCTTCATCTCCTAACTTAAACCAATCTAGATATAGCGTGCAGGCTTACTCCAAGGTAGATTGTGCCTCCAATATGTATAGTTTGCGGTCAAATTAAGTACAAAATAAAACTAAACTCACCGTGGTAACTTCACTGTTACTCTGCACAAAGTTAGCGCCTTCTTCCTCCGGTTCTCCTTTCACGTCATAGATTGTTTCTGCCATCACGATTCTTCCAGAAGAATCCATGGTCCACATGCCGCCGAAAGCGAAGTTTGAAGGGTTCCCGCTTTGTTCGTAGAGGATCACCGTGTTCGGACCCAGCTGTACGGGCTCCCCTTTCATGTTTACGAAGACAGGCTGCTCGAAATTCCCCTCGACCAGCTGCCCCGTGTGTACAATCTGCTGTCCCTGTTCCACAGGCACTTCCACAACTTGATTCACGACTTCAACTTTTTCTTTCTCTTCATTTTTACGATTCACCATTATTTTTTGTTTTTTCTCACTGTCACCTGTATCGTCACTTTTGCGTTTGATCACAGTTTTCTTTTTGCTTTTCTTGTCCATTTTTGCACTTTGTTTAGGAATTTTTACACTAAAACGAGCGGTTCAACGCTAAATATTGTGATAGATTTTCGGTCAAACCGCCTCGCCCATACAACATTTTTAACTTATTTTATACTAAAGCAAGCTTATTTTTCACTCAAATTATATTCTGAGATGAGTAATGACGTCACCTACAGTAAATAAACAAGGTGTTTAATTGTTTTGTAAGCAGATAACTGAGATAATTTTAAAATTATGCTAGTGCGAAAAGGACAACTCAGAGAGACGCCATTTTTAAATGGATGGAAATTCTTTTCTCTTTCTTGCAGTCGTGGCATCCCTTTCCCCCAGACCTGTTTCGTTCGTAAACCAAAAAGACATCATCACATCAAAGAGTCGCCGGTCCAACATCACCTAGTTTTTGCCAAACTAGTCTACAATAAATACTATACTACTTTATAAACTACCAGTATGTTTATAATTAGACAGCCATATCAGTTGGCTTGTAATTGCGAATAATTTTATAACATTTAAAATTTTGAAAAATTGCATACGACATTGCTCTGGAACGCAACCATCAAAAACTCCAAAGTTCAAAACTTCAAAACCATCGTGACTTTGACTAGGTATACGTCAAAATAATTACAGGTTTTTTCTGTGATTTTTATGCAATTGTAAACAATAACCTTCGAGGTTAATTGTAATCATTCAAGTGCGATAAGGTCATACAAAACCAGTTTTCATGCTTGTTCTCAATACACTCGCGATTCTACTTCAAGTGGCCTTTATAGTGTCTATGTCATTGGTTTCTATGAATGTAATTCGGTATTTTTACGGTGGTGCTAAAACGATGGCTTTATTTGCTCCTGCAATGTTCGTTAACCACGGAGGAGGTCCTCTACCTCTCCTCGGAGACAAAGAGCACGCAGGACTCACAAATTTCTTACGCGACGGCGTTCAAAAACATCTGAATTTGAAAGAGGTCAAAGCCATAATATTAGTGACTGCACATTGGGAAGAAAAGGTGGTCACAATATCTTCGGCTAAACATCACGATTTATACTTCGATTACTACGGTTTCCCGCCCGAATCTTACAAGTACAGGTACGACGCGCCTGGAGACCCAGCACTGGCTGAACGGATACACGAAACGCTAAAAAAAGCGGGAATAAATTCAAAATTGGATCCGAAAAGAGGTTGGGACCATGGAGTTTTTGTTCCTATGATGTTAATAAACCCTTCAGCCAGTGTTCCTATAATACAGATCTCTGTACTTTCAAACCAAGATGCGGAACAACATTATAAGCTTGGACAAGCATTATATGAGTTTAGAAAAGAAGGCATAGCTATTTTAGGCTCTGGAATGTCCTATCACAACATGAGAGAATTTATGACTAACAGATACCAATCCGCAGTAGTGAACAAAGAATTTGATGAATATTTAAACAAAGTTTGTACTGCAGAGAGTGAGGAAGCTAGGAAAGAAGGCCTACTTACCTGGAGGCAGGCGAAAGGGGCTACGGAAGCTCATCCTATGAGGGCTGCGGAACATTTTATGCCGTTGATAGTAGTTGCTGGTGCTGGTGGCTCGAAGCCTGGTCAACGCATCTTTAATTGGGATATGAGTGGCACGTTCAAACTGAGCGCTTTTGTATGGAAAGATGAATAATTATGTGGATCATATCATGTTTTCTCTTTCTTCTTCATTATCCATCATCTTCCAGTCTAACGGGATGTAGCTGAATACCAGAATTTTACATGGAGCGACTGATCTGATCTCCTCAGCACTGATTGGGTAATACCTGGGACCGATTTTTTTATCAGCATTAACAATTGGCAATAATAAATGATTTTTTTATGTAAATAAGTCAAAGTCATGGCATTAAAGCAATTTTTATGCATTATACTTTAGAAAAATGATATTATAAAAATAAATTAAATCAAATAATCATTTATTTCAAACAAAAAGGTCCATATGGGTTTAATGACTTACAAACTGTTAATGGCCAAACATTTGAGTGATTTAGTGTCATTTATTTAATTAATGTTATATCAAGGTCATGATTTTATGCAGTATTGGTGATAAATAAATGGATGAAACTAATGGTGTTGTTGAAGATTTGCTCTAGAAGAACCGTCATCTGCCTGCCTTTTTCCAACTCTATTGGAGTCGGCTTCCAGTCTAACTCGATGCAACCAGTATTTTACATTGAGCAACTACCTATCTGCCTTCCACAACCCAGTTCAAGATCTATAATATAAATGATTGTCTGGACCAATGGCTTAATGTGTTTACTGAAGCACTGAAGAAACTTGATCAATAATGGGCGGTCCCTTTTCCACGGATCAACCGAACAGGTTAAGTTGAAGATCAACCCCAAACAGCTGTTATCATTTAGCCACTAGCTCCTATAGAAGAACATTTTAAGCCAAATAAATTATTTAATGTGCTGGTCTTTGGGTGGATATGCAATGTTGATTTGCGCCTTTGCGGTACTTATAAGTGTGCATAGTTCTTCGGTCTATCCTCATGACTGTTTTACAAGTAGAAAAACAGAAGAAAAAACCATTTTTAAGCTATAAGTTGCATTATATAATTTATGAGATGACGAGAAATAGAGAAGTATGGAAGAAAAAGACATGCCGCGCCGACCACAAATAAATTGGAATAAGGACGGAAAGTGATGATGAAGCTGCATTAAATTATTAAGAATGGAAGATTGTTATTTATTATCTAGAAGAATAATTATGAACAAAAATAAAATCTATGGAATTGCTTTAAGGGATAGTCCTTAAAGCAATAGGGGATGATCACATATTTTTTTTTCTTTGTCCGTCGGGTAGTTTATTGAAAAGTATTGGACACGTATTTTTTCTTTTTACACGTGGTCTTAAAATTACGGAGATATATTGAGTTGGCGCATGACGTCACATGTAGGTAAGTTTTATACCTAATTGTGACGTAGTGAGCCCCCACTCTCCAACTTTAATGAGTTTTAACTAAGTAAATTTTTGATATTTTGATAAAACAAAAAATACGTGTCTAATATTTTTGTATTACCTGTCTGACGGACAAAATAGAATGTCGTTTTCTTTACCCAGTCCGCACCCCTATGGCATAGATTTTATTTTTGATTTTATTGCGCTGTTGTGTATACCTATGATACTTATTTAACTTATTAAGCCAGGTATTTATTTTTAAATATTTTATCTAGCAATCTTGTGAAGGTAATATTTTACTATTAATCACTAATTAAAAGAGAGTGGCGGTAGCCCAGTGGTGGCAGCCCCGACTTACGAGCAGTAAGCCGTGGGTTCGAACCCAGGCAGGCGCATTACTTTGTGTAATTATTCAATCATCGCTGCTCTCAAAAACGGTGAAGGAAAACATCGTGAGGAAACCGGCATGTCCTAGAACAAAAAATTCGAATACCAAACCGCACTGGGCTCGCGTGGTGGATTACAGCTCACTCCCTCTCATAGAGAGGAGGCCTGTGTCCCAGCAGTGGGAACATTATAGGCCAATGATGAATCACTAATTTAAAGTATTAATTAATATGCAATTTGCCAGTACAACAATATTTTATCGAATCACTATGATCGCTCGCAAAATCTTTGCACTTTTTTTTCGAATATCTTTTTTGTACTTTATTTAATTTAATTATGTTGTCCTATTCACAAATCTTAGTACTAATTTCTATCACAAGTTATTTTGTTATGTAATTTTTACTGATTAAGAACACATTTAAAAATTGTGGTGCATAGGGATCAGAAACATCAAATCTATGTATGCTGTACATTTGTTGTACATACGGCAACACATGAAGCCATATATTTCCAGTATATCATGGCCTTGCTTTGTATACATTTCCGTAGAATGAGAGATCCGCGTAAAGTGGTTTTTAACCTCCAACCAAAAAAGAGGGGTGTTATAAGTTTTACGTGTCTACTGTGTATCTGTGCGTCTCTCTGTGGCATCGTGGCTCCTAAACGGATGAACCGATTTTGATAAAATTAGTTTCGTTTGAAAGGTGTTTTAATCGAGTGTTCTTAGCTATGTTTCGAAAAAATCTGCTCAGCCGTTTGAAGGTCTGGCCGTGGGAACCTCTTTTCTAGTTATAATATATAAATAACTTCCGGGGGGTGCACCCCCTAAAATCTCGGGAATTTTAGAAATTAGTAACTTTCCTTGTTTTCATTAATTAACTAGAAGAGGCGAGAATGCTAAGAGACCAACGTAATTAAATTATTTTATTAATTTTAAGGGTTGCTTATTTGTATGAAATTGTATAAAGAAAAATAATTCTAAACACATGGTTTTTTTTTATTTCAAGCTTTTACTTAAACTTGCAATGTTAGTATTGAAAGAAAACACAGTCAGACTTTGATGCACAGTTTATTTTAAATGTACAAAAAGAACATAATATAGGTAATAATCAAGAGACTGTACAGCTATATATTGTAGTCTTTGGTACAGCTCGACGGTTACAAGAAGACTGCATCAGCCATCTGCCATCCCTCTTTAATTTACTCGACAGCTCTGAGTCTGAGTTACCAAAGCGCGCCATTTTTAGCTAATGGGTGGACGAAGTTAATTCTTACTCGAAAATATTTGCTAAATATCAAATGTTTATGGTTTTATATTGAACTAGCTGTCCCGCGCAACTTCGTCTGCGTCACATTTTCCCCGTTTTCGCAACGTTTTTCATTACTGCTCCGATCCTATTGGTCGTAGCGTGATGATATATAGCCTATGTCCTTCCCCATGTTGAAATCTATCTTCTTGCCAAATTTCATTAAGATCCGATCAGCCGTTTAGTCGTGAAAAGGTAACAAACAAACATACAAACAGAGTGACTTTCGCATTTAAAATATTAGTATGGATTTAATTTAATTTGTAGGTATTTCATCAATATAATATTAAGGCAATTTATTAGGTTAATTGATGAAAGTACCCGCTATTTTGTAATTACAAACAGACAATTATATTTATTTGTAGGTATAGTACCTATAGATAGATAATGATCCATTGCTGATAGCTAGGTAGGTACGTATACTAATTATGTAGATTAAGGGACTACTCACACTTATTCAGCTACATTCGCGTTTTGCTGAATGATTTTGGTCACACTTAGGGACTACTCACACTTATTCAGCTTATGCCCATAGAAAACAACGATTATATATCGAGACGCGTACGCATCCGTTCAGCTTTCCGCGTCTATTCAGCTTTCGCGACAAACAAGTGTAAAATGAGGACTAATGTGTTATTATCATGCGAGTGCTAGAGATAGAGTTCAGCGCTGTTCTGCCGCGTTCAGCGCTGTTCCGCCGAGAGGCAGACCTGTATAATTGTGGCCAAAATCGTTCAGCAAAACGCGAATGGAGCTGAATAAGTGTGAGTAGTCCCTAACTTCTATTACTTTATGTTATGATAGTGTAACTATGTGTTTTTAAAAACAACACAACAGTGTATTCAATACAACAATGAAAACAGGGCGCTGTTGAGGCTTCCACCTTACTGTAGTCCAGGTATGTTCGCTGATGCGCACACTGATGATTACTTTGCAATCATGCAGAAGAAAGTTGCCTCAGTAATATCCCGAGTGAGGGGAAGCATCAGCATTCTGAAGGTGTTTGCAGAGAGGCTGGATAGGCCTACATTGGGAAGGTTTAGCAAGCTACATGTTTGCAACAAAGCTTGTTAAACCTTCCTGTGATTTTCTTTTTTTTTCGTCTTCCCGTGTTTACTACATAAAAACTCTATTAGTAACAACTAATAGAGTTTTTAAGTAGGTAAAATGTAATACTGTTGAAAGAGGTAAACAGGTAGATTAGATGCAAGAACTCCTTCTGTATGTGTTCTGTGTTTAAATTATTTTTATGATGACACTCTTAGCTTTTTGTTTTACTTCGTGTGACATCTGAAAACTCGAATCATCAAGTATATTTTTCATTATTAAAACGTTGTTTATTTATTCACGGCAATACCAAACTAGGCCCAGCAGATTACTGCACGCTAATACAACAAATACTATCCTTACAATTAAAAATATGTTTTTTTTTGTTGATAAAATTAAAAAAATAAAACTAGTCAATCAAATATCTCTGCCGATTAGTCAGGTCAGTCAACGGAGTTCGGCCATTTTAGTTCTACTTATTAACCGAAGCATGAAATATTAGATACATTACAGCACGCGAGGTACGAAATGTTTTTTGCTATCAATCGGCCACAAATCCTGACTCTGTGGTTGCTACTGAGAAATTCCTGATCCAAAATCCAATAGAAATCGCACCCAGGATCTATTGGTCAGCAGTGTTGCAGTCTATGGTTTATAATATATTGTTATTGTCTATGGGACGAGGCGTTCAGTTTTCAAGCCCGTGACAGAGTGTGGGTCAACTCTGTGTGCACTGGTACTATCCTAAATATACTAAAGTAACAAGTCTGATGTGTTTCAATTATATCCAAGCCATCACAACCGAACCCCAAACAAGCAGTACCGCTTAGGAGCATAAGACCAACGAAGCACTAAATTAGCTAAAAGGGTAGGTACTCAATTATGTCTGCAGTTCATTACATGCACTTTTAGTAGGTAACATAATCACCAGAACTAAATCTTGAGGAGCTCGTGGCAAAATAATAACAGCCGCTTGGGTGATATGTTAAACCACGCTTGCCTAGGTTGGTCTGTGGATGCGTGACCATCCATTGCATGTCAAATTTCGCTCGTGTTTCGCGGAAAGCACGTTTAAATGCCGTTGCCCGGCTGTCATTTGTAGATCTTTGATAGTCGTAATGTATTAAGTGGCCAGAAAGTCTGACAACCAGTCTTACCAAGGGGTATCGTATCATCCAGTAGGTACTAGCTCCATGTAAAATACTGGTATTCAATTACGTCCGGCAAGACTGGAAGCCGACCCCGAAGATCCAAATGAAGATGATTTTGTATGCTTCCGAAAAGCTTTAGTTTCGACATTAGACATTACATAATATCACCTATTGTTCAACAACAGCACGGTTTTGTTAAACGGCGGTCCACAAACACCAATCTCTTACTGTTCACAAGCTTTTTATTTGATAATGTTGACAGCCGTGTACAGGTGGATGCAGTGTATACGGACTTCTGCAAGGCTTTCGACAAGGTGGATCATGTAATATTACTCAATAAATTAGCTTTTAATGGAATCCGTGGAAACCTACTTAGGTGGTTTGCTTCCTACATCACTAACCGTAGTCAGAGAGTCGTGGTTAATGGTCATTCTTCTTGCAACGCGCAGGTCACCTCTGGTGTACCACAAGGTTCTACTCGGTCCCCTTTTATTTGTTTTGTATATAAACGACATCAGCCAATGTTTTCTTAATACTAAATTCCTATTATACGCCGACGATCTTAGAGTATACAGAACAATACGCGACATTAATGACTGCCTTCTGCTACAACAAGACTTGGACAGAGTATCAGACTACTGTCGTATAAATGGGTAGCAGCTTAGTTTACCGAAATGTAATTTTCTAAATTTTACAAAAAATAAAAATACCGTACACATACATACACTCTGTGCGGTGTTCCCCTAACAAAAGTGGACTTTGTCCGTGATCTCGGCATCATCCTTGTTTCCAAGCTTTGCTTAGACTTGCATATTAGCAAAGTAGTTAGTAAAGCGTACCAACTTTATGGATTTATTATGCGCTCAACATTAGATTTGAAGTCTTCCTCATATATTTGCCTATATAAGCCTCTCGTACGCTCTCGACTAGAGTATGCCGTGTCCGTCTGGAGCCCATATTATAAAAAAATATATTAAGGCGATTGAGAGTGTTCAACAGAAATTCCTACGTGCTATGCATTTTAGATGCTTCGGATATTACTTGCCACACCAGGATTTACTTAATAAGTACAAACTCACAACACTTGAAAGTAGACGTAAGTACCTACTTGGAAGCCATGAATCTTTATAACATTGTAAATAATAGATTTGATTGCATTGAGTTAACCAACATATTGTTATGCTATGTTGTCCCTAGAACAGTGTACAAGCGTAAAGTGCGCGCTGGCAGACTCTTTTCCACGCGTACCTGCCATTCTAACACTGGTTTGCGCTCACCTGTTCGCAGAATGATAGATGTCTACAATGGGACTTTTGAGCATATTGATATCATTGCATGTTCTCCCAGTAACTTCAAAAGTCTTATACTCAAGGAGCTCTCTTGATTGATGTGTATATTAAGTACATGTGATGACCATGATAGTTAAGTAAGTTTAGTTTTTTAATATTATTATGTATTATTAGCCTAGTAATTAAAATTGTATAATATATTCCACAGTTAATCTGTGAACAGCGTTGTGGGCTACAATATTGCCCAAATGTTATGTGTATCTCTTTTTTTATACTATATATTGTAGCTGTTTGCTGTTCCTTTTGAATAAAATAAAATAAAAATAAAGACATTACTGTTGGAGAAATACGAAACTAACTTGACTCGAAAATCAATTCGCGCTTTTGACTCTTGTCAAATTTCGGGAATTGCAAGTCGGGAAATAGTGCGAAACCAGAAAAAACAAAAAAAGTCGGGAAATCATGTTTCTATTCTTTTTTTGAGTTTCCCACTGCTTGGCAAAGGCCTCCCCTTTTTCCTTACTTGCAACTCTCTATTCTGTGCATTTATTTTTTATTTTTGGTGGCTTTGCTCTTGACTCTAGTCTAGGTCCAAGATATTAGATATTATATTATTATGTCAGCACCGCAAACACGATAAGATCGTCACACCACATTCGCTGCGGTCTACCTCGATGGCTTCCTCATGTATCCGTACCTACATATTAAAAAAAACGCAGTAATAATAAGTCAGCTGTTATGACTACCATAATTATTATCTAATGTACGGCAACAAAGTGTGCCTGCATGCAATGTAAACTTTGTGGTTAAATAAATGATACGGTTTATTTTGTTTTATTCATCGGGGTCGCGGACTCGGCCGGGCATTGTGTTATCTAGAACGCAGAGTAATTATTTATATTCCTAACTACATACAATTATAAAACGATGTATGTTTGTTGCAAATAAACCATTTTTTTTAATTTAGGAAAGTTTTGAGTACGTATATGGATGGGTATAAGAGTAGAGGAAGACCAAAGAAACGATGGATGGACTGTGTGAAGGATGATATGGCAAGAAAGGAGGTGTCTGATGAGACGGCGAGTTATTAAGGAAGAAGGAGACATGCTGCGCTGACCCCAAATTAATTGAGATAAGAATGGGCGAAAGATGATGTTCCAAATAAAGCCAAGGTATACTACCTACTCACCCTGGATTTCCCATGTAAATATAACACATATTTTACCTCTTAAGATGAAAAATAACCTCTGTACTGCCTGTCATTTTTGTCAAACAGGTGGCTTACCATGACGTCTTAAAACATTATTGTTTTACTCTTTTTCTGGTGTGGGAAAGAGAAGGCGCTAGAAATCCTGTATAGCTCCATCTCTTTCCCACACTGGAATAAGAGTAAAAGAATATTGCTTTAAGACGTCATGGTTGGCCAGCTGATGTTAAATATATCCACCTAATACGATTGTGAAAAATTATGGACTTACATGGTAAGGTCTTAAGTTTCCGGCCTACACACATTACATTAACTAAAGCAACAAAACTATCATGTGACTAAATTACTGAAGTTTTCTAATAAATAAATAAGTCATTTATTCTGGACCAAACACTTTGTAAAAATTTTATAAACCCACCAAACTGCGTGACAGTTTGTCGGTGGTTCTCTTGTTATGCACAGCGAAAACAGTAATGTTTTTGTTCTATCTAGTCTCCCTTTATTTCAATCCATTTTTGTTTGGATGTTAATCCTTAATTTAAGCCAATTGGACCTACCTACTGATAGGTAGGTACTATTTTATTATTCGAGGCTGTTGCGTGTCATCCGCTCTCATCATGGGCCCAGCCTTTTCCCAAACTATATTGGGGTCGGCTTCCAGTCTAACTGGATTACTGGATGCAGCTGAGTACCAGTATTTTACATGAAGCAACTGCCTATCTGACCTCCACAACCCAGTAACTTGGTAATACGATACCCCTTGACTTTTTGGCTTCTGACTACTCGTAACGACTGTCAAAGATATACAAATGACAGCCGGGACCAACGACGTAACGTGCTTTCCGAGGCAAGGTGGAAACTCGGTATGTAGGTAATTATATATGTTCACCCATCCACGGACCAACCTCGGCAAGCACGGTTTAACCTTAAAGATTGGCTGTTGTTTATTTAGCCACGAGCTCCTCCGCTCAACATCATGTCTTCTGCTCAATATAAAAAAAAAACAGTTATAACCAAGGAAAATACCAATTATACCTAGCAAGTAATTAGGTAAGTATTTAGTTCCTACAAAGCAAAGTCGTATAACAAATCCTATCTTGTTTATTTGGATTCCTATTCAATGCAGGATGACACAGTACATATTTATTTACGCATTTAATGATATCAACGCGCCCAGTCATATCGGAACGAAACTCATTTTATCATAATGAAATTAATCTCTATTACAACCTTTTTACTGTCAACTTTCATAACACATTCTAAAATGGCGGACGTGTATTTCGCGCCATCCGTGTTTTTAAATCATGGCGGCGGACCGTACCCTGTTTTACGTGAAAAGAATAATGTGGAAATAGGAGATTCCTTGAAAAATGTGTCGAATTATGTGGATTTGAATCGTTTAACGGCGATTGTGATTGTTACTGCTCATCGGGAAGAAGATGTGGTGACTATTTCGTCTGGTGAACGTCACGCTTTGTTATATGATTATTATAACTTTCCTCCGGAGAGTTACGAGTTCAAATATGATGCTCCAGGTATGTTAAGTTCCTATTTAACTGCTTATTATTTATCTTGTAACGTAATATTGTGAGAATTATGACTTGAGACGCAAGATATGAAAGATATGAAATAAATGGTTCAAGATAGCTAACTTGTTACCAACCGTGAAGGTCTTTACACAGAGCCGGTTTCAGTAACACCTTACCGGAATACATTTTGGAGAATTACCCAAATTTGTGGTCACAATGTTGTGATGTCTGTACCTATATTTAAAATTATTTTATTACTAGCTGTCCCGCGCAATTTCGTCTGCGTCACATTTTCCCCGTTTTCGCAACATTTTTCATTGCTGCTCCGCTCTTATTGGTCGTAGCGTGATGATATATAGCCTATGTTACATAAAATACCTCCAAGAATATGTGTACAAAGTTTAATGATGATCGGTTGAGTAGTTTTCGCGTGAAAGCGTAACAAACAAACTTACTTTCGCATTTATAATATTAGTAAACCTAATCCAGGTTAACTAAGTAGGTACCTATTTCTTTGTTTGAAGTTTTGGTTTTGTGTTGTCTATTAAACTTAAAACATTACTTGATTTGACCTATAATTTAATGTTTGTGTTCTTTTCAATGTAGTCCCGTGTTAAAATTAGCATCTTATTCCTTAATGTCGACACATTTCGCCATAAAGATGGCATGCAATGCAAATGCCATTTTTATGGCGAAATGTGTCATTGCCCTACTATTATTTTTTCCGTCTTTTGTACAAATTTCCCGAATTTGCGGCCAGTATTGAAAAGAATGGATTCTTGTGTAACCATTTTACAGGGTGGATGGAAGGTACAGATCCGCACAAACGGTTACCACTTAGTCTGAACCCCCCAAACATATTGTCATAGGTAATTTAATTAAAAAAAACCGGCCAAGTGCGAGTCGGACTCGCGCACGAAGGGTTCCGTACCTATATTTATAAAAACCACCATATATGATCTGTAAATGAGACTCGTTTTGGTACAACTGACGCTTAGCGCCATCTATCGATATTTCGATGTAGTTTTTCGAAATTTTCGAGTCAAATACAACTGGTCGACTATTACTCCTATACTTGTAAAGCCCACTTATGTGTGATAGTTTTCCTTTAAACTTCGTTATATCTAGGTACTACTGCCGTGACATTTGAATTTCTAACTACAACCGTTTAGTCGGTAAAAGGGGGGGGGGGACACTTGACTGTAACGAAAATTGTTACTTTAAAGCTTGATAAGTCACGAACGGTTTACTTAACCAAAAAACGGTCTTACCAAACCTCTAATATTTTTGATAGACCTATCCAACGATATCCCACACTATGGGAAGGACGAAAAAAAACATATTATCCCCACTTTACATGTAGGGGAGGTACCCTAAATAATGTTTTTTTTCACAATTTTATTTTACCACTCTTTTGGCGTCATTAACGTGTATACTTATGCCGAATCACAACTTTCTAGTAACAACAGTTTTTGAGCTAAACCGCGGACAGACAGACAGACGGACATACCGAAACTATAAGGGTTCCTTGTTGATTACGGAACCCTAAAAACAGCTGTTTCCTAAAAAATGCGGTACCTAAAGTTCGCGAAGAGATCCATGTACAATTTGGTTTCATTTTCAGGCGATCCCGTTTTGGCGGCAAGAATACACGAAGCGTTCAAAAATGCGGGAATCAAGTCTGCTTTAGACGACAAAAGAGGCTGGGACCACGGAGTATTTATACCAATGATGTTGATAAATCCGAAAGCAGATATTCCAATTATACAAATATCTATTTTAAACAACCAAAATGCGGCCCAGCATTACGATATTGGAAAAGTTCTGTACGAATTTCGAAAAGAAGGCGTCGCCATTTTTGGTTCGGGGTTGTCATATCATAATATGCAAGAGTTTACAAAATCCAGGCTGGAAGAAGTAAAAGTAATTGCTAACGAAGACTTTGATAATTTTTTGAATGACGTTTGTACTGGGGACGAAGTGAATCGTAAAAAGATAATACTTTGGGATCAACAGAAAGGAGGTTTGGACAGTCATCCACTAGGAGAGGCGGATCATTTAATGCCTTTGATTGTAAATGCGGGCGCGGGTGGAACGCGCCCTGGCAAGAAAATGTTCGAATCAGTATTTTTGGGGAAATTCAAATTGAGTGGGTTTATGTGGGATGGACAGTAAATATTTTTGAAAAACTTGTTTTTATGCAAAATACTTATAACAATTTTTACATAGCGTATTCTTCAGCGTGTGTAGTTGATTATGACGGCCCACTTTTTCTTCTCAAGAGAAGGCTTGAGTCCAAGCAGAGGGAATATTATATGGTGATTGTGTTATTCTGAATCAATTTTAAAGTTTGTATTTTAGTAAGTAAGCCGGTACGCACGGTAGCAACTTAGATATACTTTTAATTAAATATTACCAAATAAAATACTTGCTTATCATAAGACTTTAAGTTTTTTCTTGTGATTTTGATCCAACTGCTGATGGAAACCAATATTTTACACGGAGCGATTCAGCGACTTCCTATCTGACCTCCACAACCCAGTTAGTACCTACTGGTAACTTGAAACCCTTTGGTAAGACTGATTGTCAGACTTTCAGGCTTCTGACTACTCGTAACAATAGTCCATGACAAATGATAGCCGGAACCAACGGCTAAACGTGATTTCCCCGGAGTGAAATAGGTGTAATGGTACTACATCCACGGACCGACCTTGGCAAGAGCTGCTTTACCTTGAAGATCGACCCCTTCGGCTGTTATTAATAAGCCCAGAGGTCCTGTTTTTTTTTTAAGTATCATTCTACATACAACTTTTATCTAGGCACAAAATGCGCATGTAATGTCAACTTTGTGGGTAGGTAAACAAAATGTTAGGTATCTTATTGTTATGTCGATAGAAGGAGCAATCAATGTTATCTAGAACTCACCTAATACAAGGTGTTGTTCTGCATCCTCGTCAAATTTTAGGAGGTGGTCACAAAAGACATAAATAATCAATTAAAATTACGGTACCAAGTTAATTATTAATAAACGCTGTTTTTTTTTGGTTGTTTAAGTTTGTCAATATTTCAGAATAACCCCCTTAATGTGGTTTAGGGAATGAGAAACTATCAATTAAACGTTTGAGATTGTTTGTATGTGTGTAAGCGAGGTTATCGGGCAAGAACCAGACGGGCTGCGTTTAAAACACGGGTGTTTCCCACTTACCGATTTCCGTAAATAACAAAAAACAAAAAAATACCTACCCATTTTATTATTGATTCAGGACGAGAATCATTAGCATAGTTACCTCCTTGAATTTGACGAGGATGCAAAACTACACCTTGTATAGGAAACATCACGCTTGTAATTACCGAATGGTTAGGCAGAGGTGTACCTAATAGACCACACCCACATTTCGCCTGTTATGTTTAAATCCCATGTAAAAGGGGGCGAGCCAATTGCCATCAACCGGGAACAAACTCAGGCTCCGAGGAGATATCAATAACATATTGTCCAATTAGGGAATCGAACCCAGACCCTCATGCTCAGCAGTAGTACCTGCCACCACCAACGAGGTAATCACTTAAATATATTTGAATGTGAAACAGAAATATTTATTTTAATTATTCTGTTCTATATGAACTAGCTGACCCGCCTAACTTCGTCTTCGGCACATTTTCCCCGTTTTTGCAACATTTTTCATTGATGCTCCGCTCCTATTGGTCGTTGCATGATGTTATATAGTCTGGTTATATAAAGTGGCCTGGCTGTCATAAGAGGCCTAGCTGACTAAGGTGGCGTGGCTGTCATAAGTGGCCTAACTGTTTACAGTGGCCTAGCTGACTAATGTGGCCTGGCTGTCATAAGCGGCCTGGCTGCCTAAAGTGGTCTAGGTGCCAAAAGTGGCCCAGCTGCTAAAACTAGCCTGGCTGTTTAAAGTGGCCTAGCCGTCAAACTTGGCTTAGTTGTCTAAAGTGGCCTAGCTGTCATAAGCTGCCTAGTTGTCTCAAGTAGCCTAGCTGACTAAGGTGGCTAACTGTCCACAGTGGCCTAGCCTTCAAACGTGGCCTAGCTGACTCATGTGGCCTAGCTGTCCACAGTGGCCTAGCTAACTTAAGTGGTCTGGCTGTATAATGTGGTCCGGTTGTCCAACGTGGCAAAGGTGTCTTATGAAGCTTGGCTGACTAAAGTGGCATGGCTGTCACATGCAGCCTATCTGTCAAATGTGGCGTATCTGTCAAATGTGGCCTACTTGAACGTAACTAGTTTTGATCAAGTATTTTTTTACGAGCACGTAATTAATAAAACCATCATGATTCTAGCCTGTTACAACGTTAAAAATTGTCGCTCTGGATAGGAAGGACCGTACATAGTTGATGGCATATCGAATGCATCACCCACGTTCTTCGGTTATAAGACTGTATATCTAGCGATAGTGTGGAGGCCGAGGCTTCTTAGGCTTAACCCTAAGACTCTCCACAATCACGAGATATGCAGTCTCAGGGAATATTACCTAGTAGCCGATGGACAAGGGCCTCACCTAAGTCTCTTTGTCTAAAGAGAACTGGCGTAGACCTGTAGTGCACTAGTGCTTGACACTAACGACCGCAGGGAAGTATGACAGAGTAAGGAGATTCTCGGACGCTATATCCGGGCCCTACATGGGCCAAATGTAGACCTTTCAGCTTGTAAGCCTTCCTCGATTAATGGGTTATGCAGCACTATAATAATTTTTGGCTCTTTCTTCAATTCGAACTTGTAGTTACTATTAGCGCGTTCAAACAAACAAACACAAACAAAGGTGTACTTTATAATATTAATATAGATTCACAATTTAAATTACCACCTCTAATGGATTTTTCATGTTAAGTATTTGTGACACGCTAGAGTAAATATTACAGTATTACATATTGCATTATATCTATCTGCTTTTTCAGTTGTCATTCAATAGGGATGGTGACTCATTTTTTTTATTCGTCTATCGGGTAGATTATTAAAAAGTATTTGACACGTATTTTTTCTTTTTTTCACGTAATCGTAAAATTACGGAGATATTTTGATTTGAAATGGCGCATGACGTCACGGCTCAGTACATTTTATACCATTACCTAGTTGTGACGTAGTGAGCCCCCACTCTCCAACTTTAATGCGTTCTGCCTAAGTATTTATTTGTTAAATTGATAAAACAAAAAATACGTATCTAATATTTTTGTATTACCTGATTGACGGACAAAATAGAATTTCGTTTTCTTTACCCAGTCATCATCCCTATTATTTTCGTATAATATCTACTGCAGTGTTTCACTGAACATAGTGTTTGCCCCTTAAAACATAGTTTCTAGTAGATAGTTCGTGACTGACTCCAAATGGCTTATAAAGACACTTTCCAAGCAATGTACACCACGGACTATCCAATATATGTAGAGGAGAAACCCTGGTTCGTCACTAGATGTGCTACCTCTATGGTGAAATCTCTTGTCAAGGGCGGGAAGGACTTTTGCAATGAGACCAGCATACATGGATTTAATCATATCGCAGCGCAGCGAAGGCATTGGATTGAACGGTAAGACCACAAATACAAGATGTGTTTTGTATCCTCGTCTAAATTCAGGAGGTTGTCAAAAAGACATAAATAATCAATTTAAATTACGGTACCTAGTTAATCTATATATATAAAAGAAAGTCGTGTTAGTTACTTCACTTATAACTCAAGAACGGCTGAACCGATTTAGCTGAAAATTGGCAGGGAGGTAGTTTAGAGCCAGGAGAAGGACATAGGATACGGTAGGGTAGGGTAGGTAGGTAGGGTAGGTAGGTAGGGTAGGGTAGGGTAGGTAGGTAGGGTAGGTAGGTAGGGTAGGGTAGGTAGGTAGGGTAGGGTAGGTAGGTAGGTAGGGTAGGGTAGGTAGGTAGGGTAGGGTAGGTAGGTAGGGTAGGGTAGGTAGGTAGGGTAAGGTAGGTAGGGTAGGGTAGGTAGGTAGGGTAGGGTAGGTAGGTAGGGTAGGGTAGGTAGGTAGGGTAGGGTAGGGTAGGGTAGGTAGGTAGGGTAGGGTAGGTAGGTAGGGTAGGGTAGGTAGTAAGGGTAGGGTAGGGTAGGGTAGAGTAGGTAGGTAGGTAGCGTAGGGTAGGGTAGGTAGGATAGGGTAGGTAGGTCGGATAGGGTAGGTGGGTAGTAAAAAGTGCATTGCAACGCATGCTGGGTACAGCTAGTTATTAATAAACGCTGATTTTTCTGGTTGTTTAAAAGTTTTTCAGTATTTCAGAATAACCCACTTTTAGGGAATAAGAAATTATCGAATTTACGTTTGAGATGGTTTGTATGGGTAAATAATATATGATATAATTACAAAATCTCTAATATTTACAAGATATAACAACTGGATCTATAATTTTATTCGATAAAACGATCAGTTTATAATTATAGTAATCGATTGATATAATTTTAAAATAACAAATTTTTATAAGCATAACATACATTTTGATCCCATGAGGCCGCTGCAGGCCTTTAATAATAACATATCTAAAACCTTAATTAAACTATGACTATACACGAAACTTGGTCGGCGTCTTGTTTCGCTGCGTGGTGTAGCGTAGCCGTCCTCGAAAACGTCGATATACGACACCTCTCAGCCAAAAGTCCTCTTTTAAGAGCGTTTACGCCTTACGGCATTTCATACAAACTTTCAAGTAGTTTTTTTCCGAAATGACTGAACCGATTTAAATGAAACTTTATACGCATAAGAAGGATACATAGGTCTAAAAAGTTACTAAAAAATATTTTCAAAATGTGTTTTAAAACAAGAGATAATTGGAATTTTCTGTTTGTATAGAAAATTTAAATTCGGTCTAATTTAACTGTAACACTATTTTTCGAAAATGTTTTTTAGTAACTTTTTAGATCTGTGTATCCTGCTTATGTGTACGAAGTTTCATCAAAATCAGTTCAGTCATTTCGGAAAATAACGACTTGAAAGTTTGTATGAAATGTCGTAAGGCGTAAACGCTCTTAAGCAAATCTGTAGATGTTGGGTTGGAAATCGTACCACGAACGACTTAAAGTTGATGTTGTGACGCGATTCCAACCTTTGCTTGTACATTGTACACCGACCGAAAAGACAGCTATTTGGTTAAGAATCATTCCTTGTGTCTGTTGATGTAGTTGACTTATGCAAAATACGAGACAAATTATTATAAAAAAAAAGTAAAATAACAGATATTTGACTGAACGTAATTGTTGGCAATTGTGGGACATAACTTATTAGCAGTATGAAGATTGTGTTGATTTATGTAAAATCGTAGCAGATAATTTTGTCTCGTATTAGTTAACAGGTGCAACAGGAACATGTATAACGTTGCATGTGCATGGATGGATAGCGGAATTTATAATGAAATCTACATCCTTTTGGGTATTGCATAAAAATTTATTCAAATAATTTTATATACGGTAGTTCCAAGCAAATGCAATGCATAAATCGTGCCAAATCCTATTTATCCTATTTAACCCTCAGAGTCCAGTCGGTCTTCACTTTCACATACTGCACGACATCCTCAACCGTCGTGCGGTGATGACAGGTGCAGACGCGAGATGTACAGCTCCGTCGTACACAGCAGGGCGCAGCAGCATGTTGGGACCAGTGGGTGCGGTACCACACAGGTTACGAGAACAGGGCTTCTTATTCTTCCTTTCTACTTTAGTGAAACCCTCCTCGTCAACTTGGCTCGTTCTTGGCAAGGAGCTACGGTCCTTTGTCCAGCAGTTGGATGATGCAGGCTATTCGTAACAATATTTTAATTTCATAGGATCTTGTGGGTAGCAGCAACTGCTCTAGCCGCGTGGGGAGCAGTGGACGTATCTCTAGGTCAACTGCAACGATACAACGAGTCTCCCACAGTCGTGACCTTGGAGAAAGACTTCCGATCGTGGCGGTTCAGCGTGCCTGCTATCACCATGTGTTATAAGGTCCGTAGGCTGTGGTTTTTACTAAGCTCAATAAAATAAAGACCCAAGTTTCTAATGCAAGGTGTCTCTCTATGGATCGATAGATGAGCGAAGTGAAGGCGGTTCTCATTCGACACCGCTCGTCCGCGCGGTCTGGCAAAGGCAGTGAAGCGGATTTTTTGGCAATGCGCCGCGTGTCAGGCATCAACGGATTTCATACTTGTTCATAAGCCTTCCGCCGCTTCATTGCTCGCGAATTGGGGGGCCTCGGCCCCAGGTGCGTCGGCCACTGGGGGCCTAAGCCACGGACCCTCGACCGCGCGGACGAGCGGCGTCGCGTGAGAATCGACTTAGTGACAAAAAATGTCGGAACCAACACCCCCTCCAAGCATTCATCCAAAAGTTCATCCTAATTTCACAGGTGTCGGCTTTCTGTCTAAACCGATGCATCTGAATACCAGTATTTTACATGGAGTGACTGCCTATACAGTATGTTAGTTTAAACGAGGGACATATTCAAACCCATAATAGTACATGCTAACATGATACTAATAAAAAAATAAACAAAAAAAAAAACACTGATAAATAACAGACAGAACCATACCAAAATTTTCGCAAATGCCACGCAACGTGTATACACCCTTGCGCTAGCGACTTAATACTATCGCAGAACATGTGAGCGGGTCAATGACTCTTAGGTATAATCCATTTTCCCTTCATTCTTTAAACTTACATGGCTTAGAACAGTCCAAAATATCTAGGCACTAAACAAAACATTAAAAATTCTTCTATATACGTGAATACCCTCCCTCAATATGTCCCTCGTTTAACCTAACATACTGTATAACCATCACAGTTACTGTTAGTACTGGAAAATGCGATACCCTTTGATAAGACTAGTTGTCAGTCTTTCGAGCCAATGACTACCTGTGACGACTGACAAACATCGACAAATGACAGCCAGGACCAATGGCTTAGCGTGCTTTCCAAGGCACGGAGGAAACTCGGTATGTAATGGGTGGTCAAACATCCATGGACCAACTGGCAAGCACGGCTCAGCCTTAAGATGACCGGTGAAGCTGTTATTATTTAGCCACGAGCTCCGCACATTCTTCTTCTTCAACACTTCGCCACCCAATGCTGAGTGTAGGTCTCTTCCAAATCTCTCCACTTTTGACAGTTACGTGTCATGGCTATCCAGTTTTTTCCGGCGCTCCTCACAAAATACAGGCCTACACCAAATACCTCTAGAAGTAAAGTCTAAACCGGCTTGACAGCACGGTTGGCGCAGTGGTTGAGCGATCGACTGCTGCGCTGCGTAACGTGGGTTCGATCCCCGCACGGAACAAACAATAGGGGATCGGACTGGGTAAAGAAAACGACATTCTATTTTGTCCGTCAGACAGGTAATACAAAAATATTAGACACGTATTTTTTGTTTTATCAAAATATCAAAAAATTGCTTAGTTAGAACTCATTAAAGTTGGAGAGTGGGGGCTTACTACGTCACAAGTGGGTATAAAACTTACCTACATGTGACGTCATGCGCCATTTCAACTCAATATATCTCCGTAATTTTATGACCACGTGAAAAAAGAAAAAATACGTGTCCAATACTTTTCAATAAACTACCCGACGGACAAAGAAAAAAAAATAGGATTATCCCCTATTGTATGGCCTACAGATACTCGTAGTTTTTCTGGGTCTGGCTGTTTCTGAATGTGAGTTTAAATGTTTGTAAACACACCCACGATATAGGAGAAATTCCTAGTGTGGGGTTGTAACAAACTTGCTTATTCCTTGATGAAAGGAGTAAACAGATTTATACATTAAAAAAGTAATTAGGGGAAAATGAATTTAATAAATGATGAAATGAAAAATACAATAAATTAGTACAAAAGTGAAGGGCAGGTTAACCGAGAACGTTTTAAATATCTCCGCAAATCTCTGAGCGTGATAGTAACTGAAGACAAACTTGCAGTCGTAGAAAGCTGGCTTGATTAAGATGAGCTTGACCACGACGAACTTGATGCAGGACGATTTGGTAAGACCCACCAGCAGACACGTACCGCCCAATGCCAGGCTCGTCAGCTCGAAGAGCAGCTTCCAGCAGACAGGTAATGAGCCCCAGTGCCAGGCTCGTCAGTTCGCAAAGCAGCTTCCAGCAGACAGTTAGCAACAGCCACGGCAGCACTAAACGAAGGCCGCTCTTTGACTCCACCAGGCTGTGCTCAAAACTCAAGATATGACAGATCTTGACTCCAAACTAGACTTAGCTGTTTTCTTGATTTTAGACTATACTGATTTCTCGTGTCCAGACTGAACCGACTCTTAACTCCAGACTAGAACTGAACTCTTGACTCCAGACTAGAACCAGGGCATCTGTCAGAAATCCCTTTTATACCCTGATCTTCCGTTTCTTTTCTTCCAATCATTTTTTTAGATTCAAAACTGCTGCGCTCTAGTAAGACGCAACCTGCCAGTATTAAAAACAGCCAGTAACAATGGTCAAAAACCCTGCACATAATATTTTTAGAAATATAACTCAGAATATCTTTACACAGCAAATATTCGCAATTAACTATAAAATACAACAATTTGAACTGACGAATTGATGATAATAATTTTTAGTAATATATAATCTAAATGAAACCTTCATAGAGAGTTTGGCTGGTAACAATCACAAATAAAAGTAAATGACATCTGACAAATTTGAAGTAAACATGTCACAACAAAGGATTAGAAAATATTTATAAAAATGAAATAAAAATATGAATATGGATGATTAAGTGTGAGTATAAAGTATCTGTAGTAAGCAGATACTATATTTCCCCAACGACCCCGAGAAAATTTTTGGCCTAGAACAAAAATTTTGGTAAGGTTAAAGTATTACAGCATTCACAAAACTTTCATAACTCATTCAAACATACCGACATCTTACGAAGTTAGGCCAGGTAGGATTCACATTCAATGATCACTACTCCACCTGATAAATCAATAACAGTAGGCTTATTTTTGGAGTTGTAATCCGCTCGCGTCTAAAACCCATAATAAGATGAAATATAAAGACTTTTAATAAGGGATCCACCCCAATCAACCTTTAGAGTTGAAGATTAGCGAAGGCTTATTTTAAGGAAGTCGCAACCCGCTTCAGTCAACTTTTAGAGTTGAAGATTAGCGAAGGCTTATTTTAAGGAAGTCGCAACCCGCTTCAGTCAACTTTTAGAGTTGAAGATTAGCGAAGGCTTATTTAAAGGAAGTCGCAACCCGCTTCAGTCAACTTTTAGAGTTGATAAGAAAATAGTTATACCAACTTATAGTACAGTTAGTATAATAGAAGGTTAGATAACTTGTACCTAAAAGCACTTCAAAGAGTTATCTGATAAGAACAGATATAGAAGAAGATTAAAAATAATCTTTTAATGGTTTAAGAACCAATGAATGAACAAAGAAAATAAAAACTTAAGAGTTTAAATAGGCCGAATAAAACTCTACAGCTAGAAGAAGGGAAGAGGATAGAGATGAGTCATGAGTAAGTATACGATAAAAAAGTTAAAAATAAAGTGTATAAAATTAAAAGGGAGAGAAAGAGAAGAGAGTCTGGAGTTATTATTAAGAAGGATTGTAAAATAGCCTACTTGAAATATTCAAGAGCGTTGAAGGACTGTCATGTGTGGTAGTCTATACTTTTGCGCTGAACCAGCGCAGATAATAGTTCGAGCCCACGACACTAAACCTATTTTGATGAGATTCGTAGATGATATAGATAAATATATGATAAGTGTTTAAGAGTATAAGTAGATTAAGTGATATAATGTGATGAAAATATGATGAAAATATGATTAAAATAGTTACCAAAAATAATCTCTTGTGGAAGTTTTTTTTAGAATTTAGGGAATATGATAAAGATCAAGACTTGATTTTGCGTTAGGCGCCAAAATGTAACAAACTTGCTTATTCCTTGATGAAAGGAGTAAACAGATTTATACATTAAAAAAGTAATTAGGGGAAAATGAATTTAATAAATGATGAAATGAAAAATACAATAAATTAGTACAAAAGTGAAGGGCAGGTTAACCGAGAACGTTTTAAATATCTCCGCAAATCTCTGAGCGTGATAGTAACTGAAGACAAACTTGCAGTCGTAGAAAGCTGGCTTGATTAAGATGAGCTTGACCACGACGAACTTGATGCAGGGCGATTTGGTAGGACCCACCAGCAGACACGTACCGCCCAATGCCAGGCTCGTCAGTTCGAAGAGCAGCTTCCAGCAGACAGGTAATGAGCCCCAGTGCCAGGCTCGTCAGTTCGCAAAGCAGCTTCCAGCAGACAGTTAGCAACAGCCACGGCAGCACTAAACGAAGGCCGCTCTTTGACTCCACCAGGCTGTGCTCAAAACTCAAGATATGACAGATCTTGACTCCAAACTAGACTTAGCTGTTTTCTTGATTTTAGACTATACTGATTTCTCGTGTCCAGACTGAACCGACTCTTAACTCCAGACTAGAACCAGGGCATCTGTCAGAAATCCCTTTTATACCCTGATCTTCCGTCTTTTCTTCAAATTTCTTTTTCAGATTCAAAACTGCTGCGCTCTAGTAAGACGCAACCTGCCAGTCTTCAAAGCAGCCAGTAACAATTGGTCAAAAACCTTGCGCATAATATTTTTATAAAAATAACTCAGAATATCTTTACACAGCAAATATTCGCAATTAAATATAAAATACAATAATTGAACTCACGAATTGATGATAATAATTTTTAGTAATATATAATCTAAATGAAACCTTCATAGAGAGTTTGGCTGGTAACAATCAAAAATAAAAGTAAATGACATCTGACAAATATGCTTGAAGTAAACATGTCACAACAAAGGATTAGAAAATATTTATAAAAATGAAATAAAAGTATGAATATGGATGATAAGTGTGAGTATAAAGTATCTGTAGTGAGCAGATACTATATTTAAAATGTAACAAACTTGCTTATTCCTTGATGAAAGGAGTAAACAGATTTATACATTAAAAAAGTAATTAGGGGAAAATGAATTTAATAAATGATGAAATGAAAAATACAATAAATTAGTACAAAAGTGAAGGGCAGGTTAACCGAGAACGTTTTAAATATCTCCGCAAATCTCTGAGCGTGATAGTAACTGAAGACAAACTTGCAGTCGTAGAAAGCTGGCTTGATTAAGATGAGCTTGACCACGACGAACTTGATGCAGGGCGATTTGGTAGGACCCACCAGCAGACACGTACCGCCCAATGCCAGGCTCGTCAGCTCGAAGAGCAGCTTCCAGCAGACAGGTAATGAGCCCCAGTGCCAGGCTCGTCAGTTCGCAAAGCAGCTTCCAGCAGACAGTTAGCAACAGCCACGGCAGCACTAAACGAAGGCCGCTCTTTGACTCCACCAGGCTGTGCTCAAAACTCAAGATATGACAGATCTTGACTCCAAACTAGACTTAGCTGTTTTCTTGATTTTAGACTATACTGATTTCTCGTGTCCAGACTGAACCGACTCTTAACTCCAGACTAGAACTGAACTCTTGACTCCAGACTAGAACCAGGGCATCTGTCAGAAATCCCTTTTATACCCTGATCTTCCGTTTCTTTTCTTCCAATCATTTTTTTAGATTCAAAACTGCTGCGCTCTAGTAAGACGCAACCTGCCAGTATTAAAAACAGCCAGTAACAATGGTCAAAAACCCTGCACATAATATTTTTAGAAATATAACTCAGAATATCTTTACACAGCAAATATTCGCAATTAACTATAAAATACAACAATTTGAACTGACGAATTGATGATAATAATTTTTAGTAATATATAATCTAAATGAAACCTTCATAGAGAGTTTGGCTGGTAACAATCACAAATAAAAGTAAATGACATCTGACAAATTTGAAGTAAACATGTCACAACAAAGGATTAGAAAATATTTATAAAAATGAAATAAAAATATGAATATGGATGATTAAGTGTGAGTATAAAGTATCTGTAGTAAGCAGATACTATAGGGTAACAATTCTTTTTTTAAAAAAAACACCGTCTTTCGTTTTGACATCACCCAGAAACGTCTGCACAAAGCCAAGCTACAGTCCGCCATTAAAAAATACTTCAACATCGATCCTTCTGACGCCAAGTATGACTACTACACGCGTCTAGTGGAAGCTATCACCGATTCCGATCTGTTCCATCTGGAGAGGTTCCAGGAGTTCAGCGATTTGGATACGACGGTGGACATGTTTGGGATTGCCGTTGATGTGAGTAGATTTAGCATCTAACCAAGATTTTTATTAATCAAGTAGTAAATCACCTGTGGTGATAATATATAAACGATTTTTCACTTCAGTAGCTCAAACATGTAGGTTTTGCTGCCTGAAATCAGTGAGCAAAATCGCATTTTGCTCACTGAGTGAGACAATAGTTATTTGTGCAACAAGAGAGCAAAGTCGTTTTTTGCTGCGAGTGCTGATTTTGAATCCTGAGCAAGCGAGGGATTCAACGATTGAATCACGAGCGTAGCGAGTGATATTAAAGTTGAATCCTGAGTGTGGCGAGGGATTCAAAGGCACGAGATGCAAAAAACTTTGCTCTCGTGTAACACACATAACTTTTCACTTCAGCAGCGAGAACACTTTAGGAGATTAAATAATAAACAGGAATAGATTGAAATAACTATTTATTGTGAATCGAAATAATTAGCATTGTAGATGATCGCCTCGTCTGTGATAAATCTAAAAAATAAGATAACAACAACGTCTCCGAAAAACTGCTTGCGCGGTGCGCCCTTTGTAAGTCTCCAATCGTTGAAGACATGGTATGCTTTCAGATATTTCTTGCGAGACTTCTCAGGTAGGATACTTATTTCTGCATTAATAACTTGTTGTATTAACTCTTCCGGTGTTAAAATATTGTTCTCGTTTCTAGTTTCACTCATATTTTACGAGTATTTTAATATTTTTAACTTATTCAACTCTTACGCCAGCATTTTTTTTCTCGCTCTTTTATTTAAATTAAGGCGTGTTCGGAAATAGCACTCATGGTATTTTATTATGTGTTCCGTTTGACGTCCGAAGTCCATTATGAGAGTGCACGCTTCGTTCCGTGAACAGCTGCTAGATGTTCTTACTTTCCGCCTCGTAATCGCGCCACTAGCGACCCCCAACGTCAAATCTGTGAACTACTTTCAAAACCGCATACAAGCCGCCATGATGAAGTCTTAGGTCATTGTTGCGTCGTTTTCCGAAGTGCGCAGCTTTGTTAGATTGTCAGTTATATCGAATTAGCGATATTTCTTTTTATTTTATTTTAGAATTTTTGAGATTAAAGTAGAAAGTTCTTTATAATAGTATTTAAATAATTTTCCGTCGCGTGAGCTGTGTTTATTTTTAAACAAAATGGACGGTGAAACTTTCGCGCCAGAGGAAACTTCGAGGAAAAGGACACGAAGTTCGAGTTCTTCGTCGTCATCGAAAGGAGGTGATACGGTGTCATCGGAGAGCGATGTAGGTGATCCAGCGCCGCAAAAACGGTCCCGCCAGGCACGCGGGCGCTCCCTCTCACAAGATTCCGAACTGGATCGCAGGTTTGATCTACTATCGCAACAGTTGGCGAGTCATGTCAATAATGTTTTAACAAATTGTATCATGGCAAATAGTGCTCCATTAGCACAAAGCCTACCCGCCACGCAAAATTATATTGGCACCGCCTTGCCTTCAACATCGACTGTTTCTACCCGCAATTTACAAGAAAATTTCTTACGTCCACCGCAGCTTACCTCTTGCTTAGAAAATATTGCAAATCTAGACGTTTCCGTTAAAGAACCTAGTGTACCTAAAGCAAATCCAGAACGTGTAACGAAAATAGCAGAAATGCAGAGGTTTGACACCCCTGATTGGAATGCTGTACGTTACACAGAAGTACAGAAAAAATATGTAGCTTTCCCCAGTTTTGTTGAATTGAAAGTGAACGAAGAATTGCGGAGTTTTGAAGATCCATTTGCACCATTAAGATGGTTTCAGATGGAACGCAGTTTTGCGGCGTTATCTAATGCATTTTTAACTCAAAATGAGAATGTGAACGCGGCGTTACAAAAACTTATTGATTGGTCTGCTAATTCTAACGCTCAATTATCTCCAACTACCCTCTTTGATAAACTAAAAGAGTTGTTTGGTGCTGAGTCATCGTATAAAACGGTATCACATGACATTCTCCAAATTATTTGCGGTAAACGAGCTGAAGTTATAGAAACGCGGCGCCGATCGTTATTAAAAAATGTTAAGAGCAAATACATACGCGACGACATAGAAAAAATTCCACCCTCAATCGAATATATATTCAATCCTCAAAATTTATCGAACTACCTACAAAAGATTGGAGGTATAGAAAAATTAGAAAAACAAAATAATAGTGTGGGAACTAGTCGTCCGATATCTTTAGAGCCGTCAACGTCTTTTCAAGAAAATACTTTTCGTTCGCGACAAAACAAACCAAAGCGAAATGAGAAAAAAGACAACAAACGAAATTACGATTTCTCATCAAAAAAGAAGGGGGGGCGAAAAGATAAAAACGGGAGGCGAGCAGGACAAAAGCATAAATGACTATTTAATACCGAGTTTTTGGGGCGGTTGTCTTCAGCATTATATAGAAATTTGGAGTCGTTTCGACCCTCCAAAGACTATTTTAAAAATGATTTCGGGAGCTCGTATCCCCTTCAATCAAGCACCGCCCTTAATTCTACCAACTCTGGACAACCTGTCAAAATATCAAACCCCTGTTTCGGAAAAAATGACATTAGAAATTCGGAAGATGGTTCAAGAACGAGTGTTAGAGCCTGCTCCTTTAACCCCGTCGTTCATTTGTCCTCTTTTTATGATCACAAAGAGCAATGGAAAAAATCGAGTGATATTCAACTTGAAAGCACTAAATTTATACATGGAGCCAAAACATTTCCATCTTTTTCACCATCAACAAATGCCTTCGTTTCTGCAACAAGGCGACTGGATGGTCAAGCTGGACCTCAGCCAGGCCTATTATCACCTTCCTATACGCACAGAACACAGGCGCTTTTTGCGCATAAGCTACGGTGGTCAACTTCTGCAGATGACATGTCTACCATTTGGCCTGGCTGCTGCTCCCAGAATGTTTGCGACTATAACAAACTGGACTGCAGAATACCTTCGCACAAAAGGTCTGCGCCTCGTCGTGTATCTAGACGACTATTTGTTAGTTCATCAGAACAAGGAAGTACTCAGCACGCATCTAAACATAGCTGTACGCTTCTTGTCCAGTCTGGGGTGGTGTGTGAATCACGAGAAATCGATCACCAGGCCAACGAGGTCGATCGAATATCTCGGCATCAATTGGGACACACAAACAAACCGCAAGTCCCTACCACCAGAGAAGGTAAGAAAAATTCAACAGAACCTCTCGACCAGACTCGCAGCGGGCAGTTGGACCCTAAAGCAGGCGCAACGCCTCTTAGGGCTTCTCAACTTTGCGTCCTTCATCACCCACCGGGGAAGGATGCGTTGCCGTGCGCTGCAATGTCAGATAAAAGTACTGCGTCAAAATCCTCTCGAAGCAGTACAACTGACACAAGACATTCGCCAAGAACTCGAGTGGTGGATGGAGAATGTAGTCGTAAAGACGGCCATTCACACAGATATACTACCCACAAATTTTGTCATCACGGACGCTTCCGACATTATGTGGGGTGCCCTGGTCAACAACAACAAGGCACAAGGTACATGGCAACCCCACCAGAAAAAATGGCATTGCAATCTCAAAGAAATGTATGCTGTAATTGCTGTGTTGTCGAAGGAATCCAGAGCCCTCCGGGACTCCAGGATCATTTTACAGACCGACAACAAAACGGTGGTGTCGTACATTCAGAAAGAAGGCGGCACAAAATCACACCGATTGATGGAGTTGACGCGGGAATTGCTGACTCTGACGGACGACCTCAATGTTGTACTGATCCCTCACCACCTACCAGGGGTGTACAACACCGAAGCCGACCACCTGTCGCGAAATCGCGACGGCAGCGAGTGGCACCTTCAGGTGGCAGCAACTTCAAAGATATTTCGGTCTTGGGGAAAACCGGACATAGACTTGTTCGCGTCTCAAACCGCACACGTCGTGATAAATTACGTTTCTCTAGATTCCTCAGACTCCAACGCCTGCTATCACGACGCGTTCAGCAGATACTGGCGATACGACCTCGCATGGGTTTTCCCACCGCCAGCGCTGCTTCCACGAGTTCTTCACCATCTCAACTCGTCATCAGGTCGGTACATCATAGTAGCACCCAAGTGGAAGAAACCCTTTTGGCGACCAGATCTGAAGAATCGAACGTTGGCACGGCCCCTGAAGATCAGAGACCTGAAGAAGACCTTGGTGGACACGGTGACCGGCCTACCACCAGCTCATGTCAACGATCTGCAGTTGGAAGCCTGGCTCATTTCGGCTGGGACACCATGACAAGAGATTGGTCTCCACAAGAGAAAGATCTTCTTTTATCTTGCTGGCGAACTTCAACCCTAAAAACTTACACACCTATTTGGGGTAAGTGGTCTTGGTGGTGTAGTCAAAATAATGTAAATTTTCGTACACCAAGTCCGGTGGATGTTGCAAAATATCTAGCACATCTACATCTTAATCAAAAGTTAGCTTACAGAACTATTCTTGTGCACAAGTCCGTAATTGCATCTGTTTGTGAAACGACTTCAAATATTAAAATTTCTTCTAGTCACATTGTTAAGCACATTTTGAAAGCAATTTCAATTGCAAAGCCGTTGCCACCTAAGGTACCCACGTGGGACGCCAGGGTATTAATTACTTACTTAAAAGATAGTACTCCTTACATTAGTAGTTTGTATGAGGTGTCTAAGCGAACGGCGACTATTTTATTATTATGTTCGGGACGTCGTGTACACGACCTTTCCCTCTTGCATATTGATTCAAATCATTATGTAGATAATGGGGATTCAATAACTTTACACCCAGTGTTCGGGTCAAAGACAGATAGCGCGTCTTTCCAGCAATCAAGTTGGGTTTTGTTGGCATCCCAAGATCAAAATTCAAATCCATTATTTTGGCTCCGCACGTTAAAACTTTTAACAAAGGAAAGACGTGGTTCATTAACAAATTTGTTTATAACTACTAGAGATCCCGTTAGAGCAGCCACACCAACTATAATCGGGGGTTGGGTAAAACGTGTTCTCTCTGATGCTGGAATACAAGCCTCTCCAGGTAGTTTTAGATCGGCTGTCTCCTCATTAAATTGGCTAGAAAATTATCCTATAAATGACATATTATCTAAGGCAAACTGGAGGCATGAATCAACTTTCAGAAAATTTTATCGTAAAGAAATCAGGTCTAGTAATGAAATGTCCTCGGTGCATTCGTTATCAAGATTATTTCAAGTGCCCAATTGATTCTAAGTTAACCAATGTTTTCAAGTCATGTGATTCAGGTTTAAATTACTCTTGAAGATTTGCATGGTTTGCAAGTTTTGTACTTATTATACTGCCAATGCTTAAAGGGCTAGATTTTGATTCATGTTTAAAACCATGTATGTATGTAGCTACCTATAAAATGCTTATTAAAAATAATATTAGTTTATACTTCACATTGTTGCTTTTCATTCATACAATCCACCAGGAGATAACAAACACTACTCTCATAATGGACTTCGGACGTCAAACGGAACACATAATATAGAAATTTTACCTTCAAATAAAATTTGTATTATGTTTCCTAAGACGTCCGAAGTCCAGGTAAGGTCTTCCTGGTGCATACTACCTACCTTTGCATCATTATGAGCCGAACAATGACCTAAGACTTCATCATGGCGGCTTGTATGCGGTTTTGAAAGTAGTTCACAGATTTGACGTTGGGGGTCGCTAGTGGCGCGATTACGAGGCGGAAAGTAAGAACATCTAGCAGCTGTTCACGGAACGAAGCGTGCACTCTCATAATGGACTTCGGACGTCTTAGGAAACATAATACAAATTTTATTTGAAGGTAAAATTTCTATATTATTCAAAATATATTACGTAACATTATTGAAACTAGAAATAAATATTTACAGGTTAAATATCAGTTTTATATGCAGTAAATACTTATTTTCGTTTAAATACAACAATAAGTTAAAAATTCAATAAATTACATTAAAAGACATAATTTTTGCAAAATCTCTTTAGTGCGAAATTCCGAACGCGTTCGAATTCAAAAACGGAACTTCGAAAGGGCTGGTCTTTGTCACTCTCTCTTTCTAATGGGCGGAAAAGAGATAAAGTGTGAATGTTTCGAAATGTATGATCAAACCCTTTGATTGATCGAAGATCAAACCCAAGGCTGAAAAAGATAATCGGGGCTTTCTGAAAAAAAAAATTAAAAAGTTACTTTGTCTCACTCAGTGAGCAAAATCGCATTTTGCTCACTGATTTCAGGCAGCAAAACCTACGTTTGAGCTACTGAAGCGAAAAGTAACTTTTTAATTATTTTTTTCAGAAAGCCCCGAATTTCTTATTCAGCCTTGGGTTAATCATACAATTCGAAACATTCACACTCTATCTCTTTCCCGCCCATTAGAAAGAGAGAGAGACAAAGACCAGCCCTTTTGAAGTTCCGATTTTGAATTCGACCTCAAAGACGAACACTAACTAAAGAAATTTTGCAAAAAGATAAATATGTGTTTTAATGTAATTTATTGAATTTTTAACTTATTATTGCATTTAAACGAAAATAAGTATTTACTGCAAATAAAACTGATATTTAACCTGTAAATATTTATTTCTAGTTTCAATGATGTTACTTAATATATTTTGAATAATAAAATATCATGGTTGCTATTTCCGAACACGCCTTAATTTAAATAAAAGAGCGGGATTAAAATTTCGTGGCTGGCGTAAAGAGTTGAATATGTTAAAAATATTAAAATAATCGTAAAATATTAGTGAAACTAGCGACGAGAACAGTATTTTAACACCGGAAGAGTTAATACAACAAGTTATTAATTCAGAATTAAGTTTCCTACCTGAGAAGTCTCGCAAGAAATATCTGAAAGCATACCATGTCTTCAACGATTGGAGACTTACAAAGGGCGCAAGCAGTTTTTCGGAGACGGTGTAGCTATCTTATTTTTCAGATTTATCACAGACGAGGCGATCATCCATCTACAATGTTAATTATTTTGATTCACAATAAATAGTTATTTCAATCTATTCCTGTTTATCATTCAATCTCCTAAAGTGTTCTCGCTGCTGAAGTGAAAAGTTATGTGTGTTACACGAGAGCAAAGTTTTTTGCATCGCGTGCCTTTGAATCCCTCGCCACACTCAGGATTCAAAATCAGCACTCGCAGCAAAAAACGACTTTGCTCTCTTGTTGCACAAATAACTATTGCCGTTCGATTTGTAATTACATCTCTCAAATACATCAAAGTTTTTGAAAAAGTTGAAGTGTTTTCCTGTTCTATACGAATAGATTTTTCATTTTCCGAAATCTGGAATAACTTCTGAGATATTTGCAAGAAATTAAACCCCCTCTTTTTAAATTGCTTATAGCTTTTGCATTTTTTTCATGCGGAACGATCACGTTTTAGCAGTTAAGCAAAATTTAATTTTTTTATTTCACATAGGCACAGTTTATGAAACGTCGACAAAAGGGGCACAGTTCGGGTTGATCGTTTCCTATGGAAAAGAACCGGAAAGAAACTCCATGATTACTCTTTTAAAATCATTTGTTACAATATTTGAATGTTACAGCGTTAATGCTTAAGTATGTCCCGGACAGCGTAGGCTCGACAATAATGGCTTACTACAAAAGGTAGAACAAGATAAAAAAAAATGCAAATGTGTACCTAATAGTACCTACACACACATTTCGCTAGTTACATTTTGAAGTCTCGTGTAATAGGAGGCGAGCCTATTGCCATCAGCCGTGCACAAATTGAAACTCCGTGGCTGCTATTGTGAAATTCCTAATAGAAAAACCTAATAACTCGCTGTCCCACCCTGGAACCCAGGACCTCATCGGTCAGCAGTCGTGCTTGAGAGCACTCCACCAACAAGATAATCAATGCCTATTTTCTTTTTGTTTATACGCGCCAGAATTTTTTAGAGTGACAATAAGGTAGTAGTACAAAAGCCTACTCTTCTGTCTAGATTAGCTCTTAAATCTGATAGTCTTCTACAGGTAATGCCGGATTCAGACCTCAAGACCAGATCATCAGAGGAAGCCGTCTACAAATGGATCCCAGTGATGACCGAGGCCGGTGCGTGCTACGTCACCAATTCCCTCGCGTTGGGAGATGTAGCAATAGCGTAAGTTCATTGCCGGCTTCTCTGGTCCCTGATCATTATAATCTGGATCTCTTCAAAGTTAGGGTGAATCGGTTTCTTTTAGGCAAGCGTGCTCCACCCTAGGCCGCATCATCGCTTCACATCAGTCGAGTTGCGGACAAACGCAACTAAGCCAAAATAGAAAAAAAAAACTAATGTCTTACAGTTTAACATCAAAATTTGTTTGTAGTTGGCACATCGTAATGTACTTAGTGCAAACTGTGTACGATTTAATTGTTTTCTTTCGAATATGGGACCGGCACTGTACTCCTTAACACAGGTTATCTATTAACCTAGCTAGCAATACAGCACCTCACCCACCATATAATAGGGGATAATCCAATTTTTTTTTCTTTGTCTGTCGGGTAGTTTATTGGAAAGTATTGGACACGTATTTTTATTTTTTCACGTGGTCAAAAAATTACGGAGATATATTGAGTTGAAATGGCGCATGACGTCACATGTAGGTAAGTTTTATACCTACTTGTGACGTAGTCAGCCCCCCCACTCTCCAACTTTAATGAGTTCTAACTAAGTAATTTTTTGATATTTTGATAAAACAAAAAATACGTGTCTAATATTTTTGTATTATCTGTCTGACGGACAAAATAGAATGTCGTTTTCTTTACCCAGTCCGGTCCCCTATTGTAGTCCTGGTACACTAATAATTGTATTACTGTAAATAATCATGTACTACAATGTTTTCTTTTGATGAATAAATTATTATTATTATTAAAAAAAACGCAAGCCTATTTAGTTTAAAAATCGGCCGGCTTGTCGGAATCGCGCACGAAGTAGTCCGTACCATCCATACTAATATTATAAATGCGAAAGTCGCTCTGTTTGTTTGTTTGTTACCTTTTCACGACTAAACGGCTGATCGGATTTTAATGAAATTTGGCAAGAAGATAGATTTCAACCTGGGGAAAGACATAGCCTATATATCATCACGCTACGACCAAAAGCAGCGGAGCAGCAATGAAAAATGTTGCGAAAACGGAGAAAATGTGACGAAGACGAAGTTGCGCGGGACAGCTACTTATTTATAAAAACGAGTAGTAAAATATAAGTATACATTTATTTTAGTTTTTTTTCAGACTAAATCGCAACTTAGCAGATTTATCACTTTTTGTTTCAGGCCTGTAAACCCGAATGATACGGTTCGTTGGCCAGAGACATGTAAATACTCCTCTCTAAGTTGTTATATCATCATGGATATTCCAGCAATTGCGTATGTGAGTAATTATCCTCCTTAGGTATTTGTAAATTACTGCTGTTCATGCATACACTCATTTAATTCTATATCTATATCTATTGTCTATATATATATAAAAATCAATTGCTGTTCGTTAGTCTCGCTAAAACTCGAGAACGGCTGAACCGATTTGGCTGATTTTAGTTTTAAAATGTTTGTCGTAGTCCAGGGAAGGTTTAAAAGGTGAGAAAGCTAGGGTAGGGTGGGTAGGTAGGTAGGTAGGGTAGATAGATAGGGTAGGGTAGGGTAGATAGGGATAGGTAGGTAGGTAGGGTAGGGTAGGGTAGGTAGGGTAGGGTAGGTAGGTAAGTAGGGTAGGGTAGGTAGGGTAGGGTAGGGTAGGTAGGTAGGATAGGGTAGGTAGGTAGGTAGGGTAGGGTTGGGTAGATAGGTAGGTAGGGTAGGGTAGGGTAGGGTATGGTAGGTAGGTAGGTAGGTAGATGGGGTAGGTAAAAAGTGCATTGCAACGCGGGACAGCTAGTTTTTTTATAAAAGTTTCCAGCTTCAAGTATAAAAAAGGATTATATCCAATCCAAAATTATCATCATCATCAGCCCATAATGTTCCCACTGCTGGGACACAGGCCTCCTCTCTATGAGAGGGAGTAGGCTGTAATCCACCACGCGGGCCCAGTGCGTGTTGGTAGATGTCACATGTCTTCGAATTTATATTAGTTCTAGGCCATGTCAAACGTATAGGACATTTCCTCACGATGTTTTCCTTCACCGATTTTGAGGGCAGCGGTGATGAAATAAATTACACAAAGTAATGCGCCTGCCTCGGTTCGAAACCACGGCTTACTGCTCGTAAGTCGGGGCTGCCATCACTGGGCCACCGCTCTCTCAAACATAAAGTGATTGAAAAAAAAACCTTTACTAGAGAATTAGTGTTACTAGAGAAAACTTCAATAGCTTAGTGACAATAGTTTTGCAAATCGGATTAAATATAGGTGTGTAGACCGGAATATTTGGAGCTTACCACGTTGTTGGAAAGAAGCTAGGCACATGTAAATATCCCAAAATGGTAGGTGATATCAGATTTTGCAAAATCTAGTTAAGCTTAACAGGCAAGACCGAAAACTTAGACAATCGATAAAAATGCCATGGAATTTAAGTTTCTATCACCATTTTTGGTATAACTTTTTGGGATGTATAATGACAGCTATTAAAAAGGATAATTGTGGAAGTTCCTAAAAAATGATAATTGTTGAGGTTCTTAAAAAATGATAATTGTCGGGGTTCCTAAAAAATGTTAACTGTCGAGGTTCCTAAAAAATGTTAACTGTCGAGGTTCCTAAAAAATGTTAACTGTCGAGGTTCCTAAAAAAATATAATTGTCGTGGTGCGTAAAAATGATAATTGTAGAGGTTCCTAAAAAATGATAATTGTCGTGGTGCCTAAAAAATGATAATTGTACAGGTTCCTAAAAAATGATAATTGTCGTGGTGCCTAAAAAATGATAATTGTACAGGTTCCTAAAAAACCTTAAAACCGTAAAAATGGTGTCCCCACCCTTTAATTTTTAATGTCGAGTTGCTTGAGACGGTTTGTTAAAGGTAAAAAAACTTTCAACGAAAATTGGTACAAATAAGATTTGATATTAAATTTTTGAGAAATAGGACTTTTTCTCCAAACTGCAGCAAGTAGCTTTGTTTTTCATTAGCAATACTAAGCGTGTGCCTGACTCGCACTTGGACGGTTTGCTAAAACAATTGTTTTCATTTGTTTGTTTCAGTTCTACGTCCACTCCCCATACGACGTAATGGACCTCACGCACACCCCTTCAGAAGTAATCCTGACCCTTGTCAGGAACACAGAACTGAGCGTCATGGAGTCCCGATGTGGTCGAGGAGTTAAGGAACTGGAGCCGACGAGACGGGGCTGCTCGTATACCGATGAACCTCCTAGTGGCAGGAAGGTGGGTAACATACATCACGCTGTTAATCCCCGAAGACTAAGGCCGAGTTTTCCTAATAAGTACTCGTACATATCGCCAGTTTTGTTTAAGTCCCACGTCATAGGAGGCGAGGCTATTGCCATCAACTGGTCACAAATCCAGACGCCGTGGCTGCAACTGAGAAATTCTTGATGGAGAAACCCAATACAAAGAGTGCCCGATCCGAGAATCAAAAAGTACAAAAAGCACTACAGCAGCATACTATAAAAAGCGCCATCTATGACACAACCGCAGAACTAACATCGAAATTCTGAATCGCGCTATTATAGTTATCCACGACTTATAAGAGTTTACGCCTTACGACATTACATACAAGCTTTCAAGTTCTTATTTTCCGAAATGAATTTTAATGAAATTTCATACGCATAAGCAGGATACATAGGTCTAATTTAAAACGTCACTAAAAACATTTTCGAAAAATAGAGTGACAGCTAAATTAAACTGATTATAAATTATCTATAGAAACAGAAATTTCCTAAAAACTTTTTTTTTTTAAAAGACATTTCGGAAATGTTTTTTAGTAACTTTTTTATCTTGCTTATGCGTATTAAGTTTCATTGAAATCGGTTCAATCATTTCGGAAAATAAGGACTTATAAGTTTGTATGAACTCTTGATAAGAGTAAATAAAAAAAACCTGACGTCAACTGTTTGACAGTAGTCCACAAGATACAACACAAATCTGGTTGGGGGATTCTGCCTTTTCTATGGAGCATCCTCCATGGATGGCACCCTGTTCTTTAATACCCCTAGACTTTGTTCTTATCCACTGTACTGGATATATTCATTTCATTTCTCGTCTTTTTTATGCAAAATTGCCCAAGTTCGATTATGGTCGATGGTACAGTTAGCATCAAAAGTCGGTTAACACTTATAAATATTACACCAAGTTTTGTGCTGGTCAGTGTGATCTGATGTTATATTGTTTTGCGAATTTGTGTAACCATTGATGAAAATACTGTTATGTCTTTTACTCCAGTCTGTTAATATGGATCGTTCTAAAACTAAGACGTCTTATAATTTTGGATATGTACAGCGACTTTTGCTGCTGACCGTACCTTTTTGAACACTGCTTTGAAACAGCCGTTATAGATGTAAAAAGGGCAAATTGGGAGTTGATGTTTAATATGCGAGTTTTTAAACTCGCAAGGCATTTGAGCTACTACGACAAACAGAATAATAGTAAATTATAGTTACTTACTTTTATTTAGGTACACAGCACCAATACATGTCGCCTGGCGTGTAGAAGTAAGTTAGCGAAGGAGTTCTGTGGCTGCGTGCCTTTCTACTACTTCTATAACGGTAACTTAGGCTTCTTTTGCAGACATAAACTGTCCAGAAAATTACACCTTTGCCCATGCGGGTTAAAACTATCACTTTGCCGCCTGCTAAGATCCTCAAATACAAGTTGGAAGGGGCACAGACGCCAAAACGCTTAAAACCTCGTACTCATTAGAACATTCGGTATACCCACAGAAGTTTATCTTCGGTAATTAAAAAAATCTGCTGTTTCTTACAAGTGCAATATCTACACAGTCAAAATGTATGGAACAGCTAAGTTTTTTTTTGTTATCTGTGATAAATTTGTCCGTTGTAAGCGTTTTTGCGTCGGTGTCCCGTCCACCCTGTTTTGCACTACACACTTTTGTTCGTAAGAAGTCATTTATCTAGTTATACGCTCACGCTGGTTGCGACTACTTACGGAAAGCACGTTAAGCCGTTGGTCCTGGCTGTCATTTGTTGATATTTAACAGTCGTTACGAGTAGTTAGAAGCCAAACGTCTGACATCCAGTCTTACCAAGGGGTATCGTATTAACCAGTTACTGGGTTGTGGAGGTCAGATAGGCAGTCGCTTCATATAAAATACTGCTACTCAGCTGCATCCGGTTAGACCGGAAGCCGACCCCAAGATAGTTTGGGAAAAGGCTAGGTAGATGACTTAAACACTTGATTATACTCATGCTAACAAACTTTCCCAAAGAACCATTTTTTTTGTCACAACAGGCATATGGAATTCGCGCGCGCGCGCCTGTGGCCTATCAGCTGTTAGCCGTGTGACGCCGTTCGGTCTAATTACTATCGTACCGTGTCCCAGTGGGTAGGCAGAGCACCCTCATGGCTCGCAACCACGAATTTCATATGGCTGTTGTGTTATTTCTTTGGGAAATTTGTGTGTTATCATGAGCACTGATATATAGAAACTCTTTACTCTTTACTCTTTTTCTTTATGAATGTATTTCTTATAATTTCGTTTGTCATTAATATTGTCACCAATTTGTCTTAAATATTCTGTAAATTTTAAGCATAATAAAACCTTGTATTTATGAAAGGTTTTATAGGTTTATATCAATTTATTATGCTTAAATAAAAATGGAAAAATATCTACGGCCAGAAAGGTTTGACGCCGACCCATCTGATGGTACTGCATCCAAAGCATGGGAACATTGGATAAAAACATTTGAATACTTCGTGACTAGTCAAAATAATGCGACCGCTCCTTCTTCATCAGCAAAGGACGCACAGTCGACGGACAATCAATGGAACGAAGTTAAGTATCAACTTCTCGTTAACCATATTTCTCCAAACGTTTATGAATTCATAAATGAAAGTAAAAGCTATGAAGAAGCTGTATCTGTTTTGCAAAAGCTGTACGTAAAACCAAAGAATATTATTTTCGCGCGACACAGGCTTGCATCGCGAAAGCAACGCTCTGATGAGACAATAGATTCCTACTTACAAGCTTTGAAACAACTATCTAAAGACTGTGATTTTACTGCCGTCGACGCTGAAACTAACAGAAACGACTGCATACGCGATGCCTTTATATCTGGTATTTTATCAAACAAATACAGACAGCGACTTTTAGAAAATCTTACTTTGACTGTCGATGAAGCTTACAATCAAGCAATTTCTTTAGAAACAGCTGAGATAAACACAAACAGTTTTAATATTCTGCCAGTAAACGCAACTAATAAAGAAACTGCTCATGTCTCTAAACAACGAGAAACGCAAGACGGGAACCTCTCTGCTACTCATTCACGTCAACGAAAATGCTTTTTCTGTGGAGGAAAAGTACATTTGCGCAAAAACTGTCCAGCATTAGAAGTAGTCTGTCAACTTTGCAACAAAAAAGGACATTTTGCTTCTGTATGTAGAAGTTCATCCACAAAATCTTATTCAGTTACAACAGACACGGATAATTCAGCCTGTACTATTGTCGCAGCATCACCTGTGTCTCTTAGAAAAGCTACTGTACCTGCATACATCAAAGGTATAAGAGCGGAAGCACTTTTAGATACAGGAAGTTCCGTTTCTTTTATAAATGACAGTTTCTGTAAACTTTGCAGACTTAAAACAAAGCCCTGCAGTCAAACAATATCAATGGCCTCACTTAACCATATATCACAAGTGGAAGGCCAAACTTTTCAAACAATCAATATTGGACATCACAAATACGACAATGTGAATCTTCTTATCGTCAAAAATCTTTGCGCCGATATAATAGTCGGTCATGATATTCTCGGAGAACATGCGTCGTTAGAATTTTCCTTTGGTGGGCCAAAGAAGCCGCTCCAGGTGTGTAATCTCGCTGCAGCATCTGTGCCAGCCGCACCACTTTTTGCAAATGTCGCTCCTAATTGCAAACCTATTGCTGTAAAATCCAGGAAACACACTGATGAAGATACTAAATTTATTAAGGAAGAGATCAGTAATCTTTTAGCTGAAGGTGTAATTGAAGAAAGTAAATCACCTTGGAGAGCTCAAGTCCTCGTAATTAAGAATGAAACGCATAGGAAGCGACTTGTAATTGATTATTCTCAGACAATTAACCGTTACACAGAACTTGACGCATATCCACTGCCAAATATCGAGAACTTAGTCGCAAAAGTAGCGAAGAACACAATGTTTAGCTTGATTGACTTGAAAAGTGCTTACCATCAAGTTTCTATTTTACCCGAAGAAAGAAAGTATACTGCTTTTGAAGCTCTAAATAATTTATATCAGTTCAGACGTATACCTTTCGGGGTGACAAACGGCGTCTCAAGTTTTCAACGAACAATTGATTGGATTATTAGAAAAGAAAAACTTGACAAAACATATGCTTACCTCGATGACATTACTATTTGTGGCCTTACTCATGAAGAACATGACCACAATTTAAACCGCTTTATGACAGCCGTTAAAAAGTACGGTCTGACATTGAGTATGCAAAAATGTAAATTTTCTCAAGATAATATTAATATTCTTGGCTACAATATTCATAAGCACATTATCAAACCTGACCATGACCGCCTGAAGCCACTTATTGAATTACCACCACCACAGGACATACCGAGTCTCAGACGTACACTTGGTATGTTCGCACACTACTCTAAATGGATTCCTAATTTTTCAGAACGTATTCACTCACTTACTAAAACGACAGTTTTTCCCTTTACAAACGATCAAACTAAATGCTTTGAAAGTCTAAAACACGACATTGCCAAATCATCAATCCATGCGATCGATGAAAATGTACCGTTTACTGTCGAAACTGATGCGTCAGATCATTCTATCGCAGCAGTGCTAACGCAAGACTCTAGGCCTGTTGCATTCTTTTCAAGAACCCTTAATCCAACCGAACAAAATCATGCTGCCATAGAAAAAGAAGCTTATGCTATCGTAGAGTCTTTAAGAAAATGGCGCCATTACCTTATTGGTAAGCAATTTCGTTTGGTAACCGATCAACGTTCAGTTTCTTTTATGTTTAATATGAAACACTCTAGTAAAATTAAAAATGAGAAGATTCAGAGATGGCGGTTGGAACTTGCTGCTTATAAATTTGATATCGTGTACAGGCCTGGTAAAGAAAACTACGCTGCCGATGCTTTGTCTAGAGTTTGTGCCTCAACAGAAAATAATACAGCCAAACTTATATCGTTCCACGAAGCTCTCTGCCATCCTGGCATTTCACGTATGTTTCATTGGATACGTTCTAAGAATTTACCATATTCTCTTGAACAAGTCAGAAACATGACCAATTCTTGTCGAACTTGTTCAGAAATAAAGCCTAGATACCTGCGAAATATCAATGATGAGCAAGCAAGACTCATCAAAGCAACGGCTCCCTTCGAACGCTTAAGTATAGATTTTAAAGGTCCAGTTCCTACGAATACTACTAATAGATACATTTTAACTCTAATTGACGAATTTTCACGATTTCCGTTCGCTTTTCCTTGTACTGACGTCAGCTCGAAAACAGTGATCAAACATCTCAATAATCTATTCATGACATTTGGTTTTCCATCTTACATTCATTCGGATCGCGGCACAGCTTTTCTTTCTTCTGAAGTTCAAAAATTTCTTCATGAGAGAGGTATCGCCACAAGTCGAACTACTGCCTACAATCCACAGGGCAATGGACAAGTGGAGAAATTGAATTCGACTCTCTGGAAAACAATACTTCTTGCGTTGAAAACCAAAAACTTATCAGTCGAGAACTGGGAGCAAGTCCTGTCTCAAGCCTTGCATTCTATTCGCTCCCTACTTTGCACTGCTACTAATTTCACACCGCATGAGCGAATGTTTAGACATCCTCGAAGATCAACTAACGGAGTTTCTGTACCAACTTGGCTTACGAATTCGGGCCAAGTTTTAATGAAGAAATTGAATAGATCAAATAAGTACGAACCAATAATTGAGGAGGTGGAATTATTACACAGTAATCCAGATTATTCGTTTATTAGATATCCCGATGGACGAGAGACTACTGTTTCGAATCGGTATCTAGCACCATTGGGATCAGATGATATGGCTCCCCAAGGAACTTGTGAGGAAGAAGATTCTTTTGTTACACCACCTACATCACCTATAACTGAAAACCGTGACGTTACACCTACAGAGTTGAATGAGCCTATGTCTGATCATAGCGGACACCGAGTTCAAGAAGAATTACCACCCCTATCTCCACCACAGGAGATACATCATCGATCCAGCCGCATAAGACGACCACCAAAATTTTTAGAAGATTACATTACAAATTAGTGGGGGAGAATGATATATAGAAACTCTTTACTCTTTTTCTTTATGAATGTATTTCTTATAATTTCGTTTGTCATTAATATTGTCACCAATTTGTCTTAAATATTCTGTAAATTTTAAGCATAATAAAACCTTGTATTTATGAAAGGTTTTATCAGTTTATATCAAGCACGATCACATGTATTCTGAGAACAGGTTGTGTTGCTGAAAATAAAATGGAAATCAAAACGTCCTCAGGAGTGACCTCCAGGTAAAAAGTACGAAGGGTTCAATTAAACGTTCAAATTGTGCGCTTTCTCGCTAGCTTTTGCTTTCCACCCTGCTACTGAATGTCGAAATTTGAAATGTCGACGTATGTTAGTTCTAAAGTACAGGATCTCGATGTACGCCAGTTCGAAAGTTCACTGGAGCGAAGTATGCAAGGCCGACATATCGTTAGTTAGAAAGCATAATTGTTAAAGAGCGAGCGAAGCGAGCTCTGGACTTGGGGCACCCCGACTCGAACAGGTTAGGTTCGAAGGGGATAGCGAGCGAACTAAGACCCCGACATCCCCTTCGTGTTAGGTTACTGTAAACCCTGCAGACAGAAATAGGAGCCCCGCGTAGCGGGGCTACGTCGACTATGCTTTTAGGGTTTCTAACTAACGATACGTCGGCCTTGCATACTTCGCTCCAGTGAACTTTCGAACTGGCGTACATTGAGATCCTGTACTTTAAAACTAACATACGTCGACATTTCAAACTTCGACATTCAGTAGTGGAGTCCTCAAACTCTTACTGTAACTTATACGAGTATCTACAATAGGGGATGGTCACATTTTTTTTCTTTGTCCGTCGGGTAGATTATTGAAAAGTATTGGACACGTATTTTTTCTTTTTTCACGTGGTCATAGAGTTACGGAGATATATTGAGTTGAAATGGCGCATGACGTCACGTGTAGGTAATTTTTATACCTACTTGTGACGTAGTGAGCCCCCGCTCTCTAACTTTAATGAGTTTTAACCAAGTTTTTTTTATATATTTTGATAAAACAAAAAATGCGTGTCTAATATTTTTGTATTACCTGTCTGACGGACAAAATAGAATGTCGTTTTCTTTACCTAGTCTTCACCCCTATTGCATCCTAAAATAATTAAGTGTAGCCCTATTGTTTCAGAGGGTCCACAATGCACTCCTGCAGGCATGTCATGCCTAGCGAACTACACACATAAGTTATCAAACAACAACGGACAGAAGTGCCCGTGCGCACCGCAGTGTATCGACAGCAATTACAAGGAGATTTCCACCGCTGACCAGATCTGGTATTCATATTTAGATGAGTAGATAAATCTTTGTGTACACCAAGTGTGACAGGTACGGTCAGCAGCAAAAGTCGCTTTACAAATCCAAAATTATAAGATGTCTTAGTTTTAGAACGATCCATATTAACAGACTGGAGTAAAAGACATAACAGTGTTTTCAACAATGGTTACACAAATTCGCAAAACAATATAACATCAGATCACACTGACCAGCACAAAACTTGGTGTAATATTTATAAGTGTTAACCGACTTTTGATGCTGACTGTACCACCGCGCTCAATGATGGGCGTTTAAAATATTGTTTGGTGTTACGGAACCCTGTGTGTGCGAGTACGACTCGCACTTGGCCGATTTTTGTGCTTAATATGGACACTTTTTTAACACTCGTATTGCTACATCGTTCTCACATAATGTACCATCTCAATATGTATGATGTAACCAACCATGGTTTTGTAACAATATTCATCACCATAGAGATCTACGCTTTGGAAAGGGCAACTGACTAGGACTGTAGCAAAATTTTTATGGTTGTCAAAAAAATCTGTAACTAGGCTACTTGAAATAAATGATTTTGAATTTGCTCACTGACTGTCGACTACTTTTAAACCTTAGTACTTAGAGCATAAGAGTCCATCCTTTACCACTTAACCTGCAAAAGTTTCAATTATTTTGCTTATTTGTTATGAAACTCGCAGATTTATTGTTCTTAGTACTCAATCTGTTTATGTCGACTTTAATCCTCTACTTAGAATGTCGATGGCAGTCTATAATAAGTTGGCACAGAACTTATCTACGAATTTAGCACTAGCATTTAGTACTAGCATAAATCAATTCCTTTGGTATAGAAACAATGGACACGATATCATGTGACTCATTGTTTCTTCTTCATCTCTGATTCTATTTGATATGGTTTAAAAAAAAGTATAAGTAGCCCAGTTTAAATTTGTAAACTTCATCCAGGGATCGTCACCCATTCAATCTGCATGGCTCCGTAAAGTTCACAGTCCAAGCGCCGAGGACTAGGTACACGAGGGAGATTGTGTTCCACTTTCAGGATCTTGTTGGTAAGTAGACGGAACAAGTTATCGTTTAAACTCTCCATTGAAAACTTTTTAGAATCTCACTGTGTTTTGAAAGACTTTTAAGAGTCCAAAAGATGACCAGACCTGTAGCCCTAAAAAGACAAAATTAGCAGCGCTGCAGCCAAACGCTCAGCCACTGCGAAAACTGCCCTGTCAAATGGCGAGTCTACGAAATATCAGTTGGGTTGGGCGCCATTTATCTTATTGGCGCCCAGATGGGACAGCGAAATATTAGTTGGGCGCCACTATAAAAGTAAACATTTATACAGCGTACAAATTAGTATTTCTTCAAATTATTCCATAGTTTCATTTGGTGGAGCAGCCGGTCTCTTCCTGGGCGCCAGTTTCATCAGTTTCGTCGAGATCCTGTATTTCTTGCTGGGAAGACTCTTTAGGGCTATCGTCAGAGGGGAAACGGAAGAAAAGAAAACTATTAGAAAGACTACAGCGGTAATTAAGGTAAGAGAGAAATAACGAAAACTAAAATCGGTTAATGCCATGAGATCCCTGTCCTTATTCGAATTTATATCCGTACAGCATGTCTTCCTTTTTCTTCCATTGGATACCAGCGTCGGGCACTAGCTGCTCGGCAGTTTGCTGAACTGGGCCTATTTGGTACCTAATATTAGGTACACCCACATTTAACCAGCTTTGTTTAAGCCACATGTAGTAGGTAGCCCACTGCCATCAACTGAGCACAAAGCCAGACTCCATGGCTGAGAAATTACTGATGGAAAAAACTAATTAAACTTTGCTCGACATGGGAATCGAATCCAGGACCTCATAGTCAGCTGTCGCGCTTATTGTTTGGCACGGTTGGCGCAGTGGTTGAGCGATCGACTGCTGCGCTGCCTATCGCGGGTTCGATCCCCGCAAGGAAAAACTATTTGTATGGCCTACAGATAGTTGTTCCGGGTCTGGCTGTTTGTGTATATGAGTTAAAATGTTTGTAAACGCACCCACGATACAGGAGAAATTACTAAACGTGTGGGGAAAGGCTTTAACAAAACATCGTGCAAGTGAAGCGATACTAACGTAGTTTTAAGTTTCATATACTAACAGAATTGTTGTTATAGTAGTATGTATATTTAGGTTAACGTATTTATCTATGGGTCTTTGTAACCTGATAATAAATGGATATTATTATTATTATTTATTATTTAAAAAAAAAGTGAAACCTACAACATAATTTCAATTTTCGAGGCTGAACCTTAACGTAAATCTAAGAGTGCGCTTTGGTTTAAGCATAAATTTAAGTGATAAAACGGGTATTAAGTAGTTCGTATCCTTAACACACAGCTAAGGTGATTAAAACTTTCCACGTTTTAACGTTTTTCAGGTTAAAGACGTCGCTCCGTCTCACGAAACGCTGCGAATCAAACATTTGACGGCCATACTTGATGGACACAAGAAATATCACACTACGCCAGGGTATTATTACTGAAAAATATTAGAGAATATCTCTCACACAATAAATATTATTAGTTTTAAGTTACTGCACCTTAATAGGTTTATATACTCATTAGTTTTAAGCCTAGCCTGTAACTATGATTGTGTACAGTGTACATTGCATGCGTATTAAGTTTCATTAAAATCGGTTCAGTCATTTCGGAAATAAGGTCTTGAAAGTTGAAATGCCGTAAGCTGTAAACGTACTTATACAAAAAAATATATAAGCTAAAAAAATACGCTTCATTGATTGATTCAATCTTATTGTCTTATTATATTAGGTACTGTGCTTTCCATTTATTTATTTAACATAGTATCATCATCTGCTTAGTCTTTTAATGACGTATTTTTATGTTGGGCTCAGCATTCAGCAACTGCATGCAGCTGAATTCCACCATTTTACATTCATTGACTGCCCGTCTGACCTCAAACCCAGTTCCTGTTTTCATTTTATATGGTGTATTGCTTCCGATGATTTTATCGTTGCATTTTGTTTCAGCCTTTACTAGTCTATAAATATAATATTCTTATAATAATTAATTAATTATAATATTCTTTGTAAAGAGTTCTCATTTGACACATTTACCACTAAAACCTATTCTGCAAGCACTCGGCTGAATGCTGACTTTTTTAAAAGTGTTTAGTTCTTATTGTTCTTTATTTAATCATATAAATCGTGCTTGTTAGTGATCCTAAGTTTTCTAGTACATTTTCTGTTTTCTATCCGTGAGAACCTGTAATTGGCTCTATGTCTCATTTTCAATTCTTATCCATCTGTTATAGCTGTTGTTTCTCCTAGCATTAAATAAATAAAAAATATTTTGTTAATTGTTATTTTGTTGCAACCTAGTCATGTACCTAACAAAGAACTATCGATTGCACTTTGACTTAATAATTTGTTGGCACGTTTGCGTGTAGGTACTGTGGAGCAAGTAACCGTCAGTGACTCGTGGGGACCGAATACTGTCAATGAAACGACATTTTCTATAATAATAAAGAGATAAAGTTTGGAGTATTTTTCGAGCGAATTCGCGGGTAGGTGATAGCGTCAACTAAAATTTTAGATGTAAAGTTTGGTAGTTAGAGGTAATCTCCGAAACTACTGAATAGTTTTTTTTTTTGCCTGATATCAAATTATGATAATGGCGAATATCAAAGGATATGTTTTATACAAAACAGAAAACTTTATGTGGACCAAGTCGCGTGTAAAAGCAAGTAATTTCTAAAGCTATCGATTTCAATTTGACCCAATTATTTGTTGGCACGTTTGCGTGTGCTGTGGGACAAGTAATGCAGCAAGGCGTGGGAACCAGGACACGGAGCGGTGGCAATACAGGGGGTGCGAGTAAAAGTTTTTTGGAAAGTAAAACTTTTATAACCGAGTTTTTGGTGAGAGTTGATTTAGAGTCAACTCACACCGAGACGCGACGCGACGCGACGCAGCGCGCACACGATTCAAAATATAACTTTATCTTCTACACGAAAAGATACACATTTCTTCACAGGCGTCACGCGGCGCAGCGCTGCGCATGGCGCAACGTATTCTGAATTCTCACAACGAAATGTGTATCTTTTCGTGAAGGAAATAAAGTTGTATTTGGAATCGCTCTTTAAGCTGACCCTTACGATACCTTTATAAATGCAGTTGGATAAACTAAAATAGTATTTGAGTTCTATATGTCAGAGTGATTCATATTTTTGACGTGACAATGTCTAATAAATCGATGAACGCCGGCTGCACGCACGTAAAAGGAAGACTAATTGTAACGTTATGATCGGAGCGAGAGCGCTGCACGAGCGAGCGTATTCATTCTTTTATTATTAAAAAAAATGGCACCGGTCGGAGAGTGCAGTAATAATAGGTTATGTAGTATGCAATCATTTCATCAATATTTTGTTATGACGTTGTCATGTTAAACTATCGTCCGTAAACAGACTTTACAGACAACCATTTTTTTAATTGAAACTTCTGATGCGACTTCCAACAAGGTTGCGTTAAACGTTTAACGCTACCATGGAGGAGGAATAGAAAGAGACAGAGCGAGAGTGAATGCGTGGCACTCGAACGCATGCGTGTAGTTTTACGAAGTTTCACTTCTTCCGCGCACAGGAACTATATTTTTTTTAAAGAATTTAACCGTTTCTTTTTTAAATGAACACTTCATTTAAAAGAAAATACCATTGTATTGACGGTAACAAAACACTCGGAATCAAGGTAAAAAAAAAACTACGAGTGAAAAGTAAAAACTTTTTATTGAACATTAATACAAATATAAAAGTAACTGAGCAAGTGATGTTAAAATTAATCAGTGAATAATATTATATCTACAAAAAAAAAATACATTTCTTACAAAAGACATTTTATATACAAAAAACACGTTTTGTTTCGCTACACATCATGCTACGGCGTAGCACTTCGCTATGCAACATGCTACGGCGTAGCAATTTGCTACGATCATGGAGTCTACGATTTTTTAGATTCCATTCCTTGCTTATGTATTGAGCTACATACTAACTGTTGCATTAATAAACGTATTACTAATACATATATTACGTTTTTTTTTAATATTAGTTACTCACGTAATACAAATATAAAAATAACTGAGCAAGCGATGTTAAAATTAATCAGTGAATAATTATTATATCTACAAATATACATTTCTTACAAATGACATTTTATACAAAAAAGAACACGTTTTGCTTCGCTACACATCATGCTACGGCGTAGCACTTCGCTAAGTATCATGCTACGGCGTAGCAATTTGCTACGATCGTGGAGTGTACAATTTTTTTAAATTCCATTGCTTGCTTATGTATTGAGCTACATACTAACTGTTGCATTAATAAACGTATTATTAATACATATATAACGGTTTTCTTTTTTAATATTAGTAACTCACGTAATACAAATATAAAAGTAACTGAGCAAGCGATGTTAAAATTAATCAGTGAATAATTATTATATCTACAAATATACATTTCTTACAAAAGACAGTTTATACAAAAAAAAACACGTTTTGCTTCTCTACAAATCATGCTACGGCGTAGCACTTCGCTATGCAACATGCTACGGCGTAGCAATTTGCTACGATCATGGAGTCTACGATTTTTTAGATTCCATTGCTTGCTTATGTATTGAGCTACATACTAACTGTTGCATTAATAAACGTATTACTAATACATATATTACGTTTTTTTTTTAATATTAGTTACTCACGTAATACAAATATAAAAGTAACTGAGCAAGCGACGTTAAAATTAATCAGTGAATAATATTATATCTACAAAAAGATACAAAATTTCGTACAAATGACATTTTACTTAACTAATTAATTACGCAAATTACAGTGTGGGCAGTTGCTTTAACCGAAAATCGAAAATGCGTGGGGGTTCATTAATCTTAGTTAAAAATTGTATTAAATTTAAGTGTCGAAGCGATATTGTTGATCTATCGGTTGAGCATAATATTGAACTGTCTTGTGTTGAGCTGGATAAGCATATAATAGTGTGCGTTTACAGACCCCCAAATTATCAAAACTACTCCTTATTTGAGGCAGTAATGGAAGATGCTTTAGCAAAACTTGCAACAGGTAAAAAATCTCTGGTTATCTGCGGTGACTTTAATATTAATATTTTAGACAAAAATTCTAATACTAGTAGATTATTATACCTTTTTAAATCATTTAATTTGTTAAACGTGTTTTCGGAACCAACCCGAATTACTACAAATACTGCTACATGTATTGATAATGTTTTTTGTTGTTGCGACTACTTAGATAAATCAATTGTAAATTACCTCCCTTCTGATCACAGTGGGCAAACCGTTGTTTTCGAGTCATACACACAATTACATAAAATCCAGATAAACTCTAGACAAATAACGCCCAGCAATTTGAATAAATTTAATAATAACTTAATTAGTAATTTAGGCATTCCGGGCCATATAATTGAAAATGCAAATAAATTTTATGAGGAATTCTTTTCGGTAGTTCACGTAGAGTTCAATAATACATTAAAAATGAAAACAAAATCTATTTACCCTAAGTTTATGTTCAGTGACTGGGCCACTAAGGGTATTGGATAAGTAGGGAGCGATTGTTTGAGTTGTACGGCCTTAAGCCTTACATCAACTCGGAAACTTTTAATAAATATGTTGCACCATATTCTAAAATCTTTAAAAACACTTGCAAAGTAGCCAAAGCCTTATTCATTAGCAACAAGATTAAGTCTGCCGATAACAAAATAAAGACGGTTTGGAAAATTATCAACAATGAAACTAATAGAAATAAAAAATGTAATAATGATATCAGATTAGAGACTTCACGTGGTCTTCTAAGCTCTAAAAACGAAGTAGCTCAAGAATTTGTAGATTTCTTTACCAATATCCCACTTAAAACTACCGAAACCTTAAATTCTTCACCCTTGCTTTCTATTGATTTATTAAAAGCGAACGTTTCAGCCTCTCCGGTTGAGTTTCAATTTAAGCACATAAACCCCATAGCAGTCATTAAAGCTTTTAAGGAAATCAAAATCAAATTAACAGAAGATCTATGGGGATTGTCTATTAAAGTGTGTCAAGCTATTATTGACACTATAGCACCGTACTTGGCTTTAATTTTTAATTTGTGTGTGGACCAAGGAGTCTTCCCAGACCTTATGAAATACAGCAAGGTAATACCACTTTTCAAATCTGGGGACAGTAAAGATACGAATAATTATAGACCCGTATCCGTGCTGCTGGTTTTCAGCAAGGTGTTTGAAAAGGTAATGCTTAATCAAATGCTCACCCACTTTAACACCAACAAAATCTTACACGAGAAACAGTATGGTTTCACCAAGGGACGTTGTACAACTGACGCCGGTGTCACTTTATTAAAACACATATATACTGCGTGGGAAGAGGCACAAGATGCCATAGGAATCTTCTGTGACCTCTCGAAGGCATTTGATTGTGTAAATCACCAAACCTTGCTCTTGAAACTTGAGCATTACGGCTTAGGTAAACTTGCGCTCAGTTTAGTAAAATCGTATTTGAATGATAGACAGCAGCAAGTACAGGTAAACGGTGTAAATTCAATGGCTTTGAAAGTAAAAATGGGTGTACCACAAGGTTCGATATTGGGTCCTTTCCTCTTTTTAGTATATATTAATGACCTTCCCCATTTATTTAAAAACCAACCACAAATGGTGTTGTTTGCGGACGATACTTCGTTAATATTTAAGATAAACAGACGTGCCACAAACCTTGACGATGTAAATAACGCTCTAATGCAGGTCCATAAATGGTTTACCGCAAATAATTTAGTATTAAATGGGAAAAAAACTAAGTGCATAAGATTTTCTCTACCAAATGTCAAAAGTAGTGACTGTGACATAGTGTTGAATCAAGAGAAACTTGAATTTGTCGATGAAACTGTTTTCTTAGGGATCACGCTCGACTCAAGGCTACAATGAGGTCCTCATTTAACAACTCTTGCAGGACGGCTGAGTTCAGCAGCATATGCTGTCAGAAAAATCCGTCAATTTACTGATGTAGATACCGCGAGGATAGTGTATTTTAGTTATTTTCATAGTATTATGTCATATGGTATTTTACTATGGGGACGGGCTGCAGACATCGAGTCTATATTTATTCTGCAGAAAAGAGCTATCAGAGCCATATATAATCTACGTAGGCGCGATTCTCTAAGAGAACTGTTCAAGGAAATTAACATCATGACGGTACCTTGTCAATACATCTATGAAAACATCATGTACGTTAGAAAAAATCTGCATTTATTTAGTTAAAGAGGTGACCGGCACCACTATAATACTAGAAACAGAGACCAACTAGTTCAGCCAGGTTTTAGGTTAGCTAAAGTAGACTCATCTTTCATGGGGTACTGTTTAAAATGTTATAATAAAATACCTCCCCACATTCTACAACTGAATGAAACGAAATTTAAATCTTGCATAAAACGCACACTATGTAGACAAGCATATTATAAGTTGGGGGATTATATTGATGATAAAAATGCTTGGCTCAATGCTGGTCCTGCTCCACAACCATAGGGGCAATCGGAATCATCAGAATTAGAAAGTGAAGTTATTGTGAAAGCTGCAGAAGATTGTAAAAATATATTTGCATTGTATAGATTCAATCTCTTAGTATTATATAATTTCATAGCACATGTGTGAGTACCATGTACTGTAAAGCCACCATTTAATGAGTACCTAAATCTTTCATTGACGCGAAATTACCCTGGTGGTTGAGTGAATGTCATGCTCACTTAAATGTCACGCTGATGGTGGCGGGTGTGTCGGGTCGTTTAGTTCCCTTCAAAATGGTTGAGTTGAATGATGGCTGATACATGCGTCATGTTCGTGAACGGGCGCTGTCAGTTGTGACTGGTCATCTCTTAGCTGCCACGGTTTATTTTAATTACTTTATTTTTTAATTACTGATTTAATCTTTTACTCTGGACGCTCTTAACTTGCCCGTATTTCTACATTGTTCTCACATATTTGTAATTCTTAACATGAATGATGTAACCAAGATTTTGTAACATATTTTGATTTAAAAGAGTGTCCATGGAGTTTCTTGCCCGTTCTTCTCCATAGAGATCTACGCTACGGAATGGGCAACTACAGTACTTTCACAAGTTATTATGCCTTGTGACTGGGACTGTAGCTTCGCGTTTTATTTTGTTATTTTTTGACTTTCAAAAGTGCCTGTAATGGTCTAATTGAAATAAATGCTTTGACTTTGACTTTGACTTGACTTTGACTTTGACTTTATACAAAAAAAAAACACTCGCTACACATCATGCTACGGCGTAGCACTTCGCTATGTATCATGCTACGGCGTAGCACTTCGCTATGCATCATGCTACGGCGTAACAATTTGCTACGATCATGGCGTCTACGATTTTGTTAAATTCAATTGCTTTTCTTATGTATTGAGCTACATACTTACTGTTGCATTAATAAACGTATTATTAATACATTTATAACGGTTTTTAATATTAGTTACTTACTACATAAATGCTTAATAACTATTTAAACTTAAATTATTTGCAATAATTTAGTGTATTTACAAAAGTTTCTAATTATTGTAAGTTATATTCTTTAACATAACAAAACATCACGCCTGTTATCACTGAATGGATACGCAGAGGTGTAACTATACAGGGTGTTACGAAAAGGGTATACAGGGTGTAACGGAAAGGGTATATACATACTTAAGAGTGTGCTACAGACCATCAAACTGAACAGGTTTCTCATCATAAAACATGTTTTAAAGCAAAAAAAATATCTGCTGCCCCATAGAAAATTGCAATACCTATTCGACCCAAATGTATAGGCAGCTGATATTTTTTTTGCTACAGACCATTAAACTGAACATGATTCTCCATCGGACAAACATAGTAATAGCGAAATAGCAATCGGCTGCCCCAGCTGATATTTTTTAAGTAAGTTTCTAAAGTATGTATTCTATGTATACAAGGTCAACACCTTGTATACATAGAATACATACTTTCACACACCTTGTATACCCTTTCCGTTACACCCGGTATAAACCCACATTTCAACAGTTATGTTTAACTCCCATGTAATAGGGGGCGAGCCTATTACCATCATAATGGCCCCAGATCCAGACTCCGTGACTGAGAAATTCCTGATGAAAAACCCAATAAAAAATTTGCACGACACAGGACTCGAACCCTGACCTCTTGCTCAGGAGTATCGATTTTGACCACTAGACAGACGACGCAGTCACATTCTTAACTAGGTACAAAATTCACAATACTGTATTTAAAATTCCAGCCATCAATTCTGACATATAGGGTGACTGGTAATAGGGGATGATCACAATTTCTTTTTCTTTGTCTTTCGGGTAGATTATTGAAAAGTATTGGACACGTATTTTTTCTTTTTTCACGTGGTCATAAAATTACGGAGATATATTGAGTTGAAATGGCGCATGACGTCACGTGTAGGTAATTTTTATACCGACTTGTGACGTAGTGAGCCCTCACTCTCCAACTTTAATGAGTTTTAATCAAGTATTTTTTTGATATTTTGATAAAACAAAAAATACGTGTCTAATATTTTTGTATTACCTGTCTGACGGACAAAATAGAATGTCGTTTTCTTTACCCAGTCTTCACCCCTATTAGTGACCGATACTTAAACACGTGATTGTACTCATGATAACAAACAACTTCACCAAAGAAACATTTTTTTTAATACTTTTTCACTTTTTTCACAATAACATCAACAGGCATATGAAATTCGGGGTAGCGAGCCGTGAGGGTGCTCTGCCTACCCACTGTGGTACGGTACGATGGTAATGAGACGGAACGGCGTAACGCGGCTAGCAGCTGATAGGTCAAAGCGCACGCGCGCGTGAATTACATACGGCTGTTGTGTTATTGTAATAAAAACGATTGAGTATAAAAAAAAAAATGTTAAAGAAATTAAGCGAAAAATTATCTGCTGCCCCATACAAAATTTCAAAACCCAACCAACCCAAACAACAGACCCAAATGTATAAGGCAGCTGATATTTTTTCACTAAACCGATGTTTGCCCAGTGGTTCGAACCGCGGTAGGCGCATTACTTTGTGTACTTTATTTCATCACCGCTGCCCTCAAAAACGGTAAAGGAAAACATCGTAAGGAAACCGGCATGTCCTAGAACTAAAAAATCGAAGACAAGTGACATCTTCCAACCCGCACTGGGCCCGCGTGGTGGATTACAGCCCACTCCCTCTCATAGAGAGGACGCCTGTGTCCCAGCAGTAGGAACATTATAGACTGATGATGATGATGATGACGCAAACTTATTTTATTTCAGTACCTGTTTACATACACACTTTGTCACACAGTATGAAACTGTTTTACTTTCGTTACGTCACTATCACAGGACCCGTTGAAGACCAGCGTCGGGTAGTCTCTCAGTCTAGCTGCTCGGTATTTTGCTGAACTGGGCATATTTAGTGGAGCTGTGAGACACAGAATAATTATCCCTTTTTATGGCACCGTACCCAAAGAGTCAAACAGGGTCCTATTACAGAGACTTCGCTGTCCGTCCGTTCGTCTGTCACCAGGCTGTATCTCATGAACCGTGATACTTGACCAGTTGAAATTTCTACAGATTATGTATTTCTGTTGCCGATATAACAACAAATACTAAAAACAGAATAAAATAAATATTCTCAAATACAAAAAAAATATTTTTTTTGCTCGTTTTTATAAATGGTACGGAACCCTTCGTGCGCGAGTCCGACTCGCACTTGGACGGTTTTTTTTTATTTGTGTAGATTCAAGTGTTTTTATTACTTTTGTTTAATGTTGTGTGCACTTGTGGCTTGTGCCAAAAAATCCTATTTTCTTTCTCCATCTTGGTTCATTTATCAACCCACCCGATCCTAGCCCTGCCCACAACCAGCATGATAACGTCTTCACTAGATGGCTCCACTGTTGGTGTAACACGGCTGCTCCAGCCAGGTCGCACTCTTGGAGGCTCGGGTGCCTCTGGAGGAACTGGAGGTGGATGTGGTGATGCTAAAAAGATCAGAGGAATTAATTAAATATTTATAAGTAAATTGAAGGCTTTCGGAAAGACATTATGTCTCCGCTTAGCTTGACTGGAAACGGCTGAGCAGAGAGGAGAAGAGTTGCTGCTTTCCCTCATGGAAAACAGGGTGGGTATATTTATAGGAAATTCTGATGTGGGATGTGTGGTGTAACAAGAATGGATAAGGTAAGGAACGATTATGTTTGGAGAAGTTTGAAAGTTGTGTCTGTTGCAGAAAAGTGGAAAGGGAATCGACTGTCATGATATGGACATGTGATGAGGAGGGACGGAACACATCTGACTAAAATAGTGATGAATATAAATGTCGAGGAAGGAGCTTGTGACTAAATAATAACAGCCGCACGGCTCGATGAGGTTGGTCCGTGGATGGGTGACCATAATTACATATCGAGTTTCCTCCGTGCCTCGGAAAGCACGTTAAACCGTTGGTCCCGGCTGTCATTTGTAGATCTTTGACAGTCGTTACAAGTAGTCAGAAGTCAAAAGTCTAACATCCAGTCTTACCAAGGGTAGGTATTACCTAGTCACTGGGTTGTGGAGGTCAGATACGCAGTCGCTTCATGTAAAATACTGGTATTCAGCTGCATCCGGTTAGACTGGAAGCCGACTTCAAGATAGTTTGGGCAGATGATGCAGATGGATGGAGCGGAAGACCAAGGAAACGATGGATGGATCGTGTGAGGAATTATATGAAAGAAAAAGGAGTAATTAATACCGTGACAGTTGACAGAGGAAAAAAAAACGTGTTGCGCCGACACCAACACATGGAACAAGGACAGGCAGATGATGATAAATTGATAATACTTAATTTTTAGAGTATATACTTAGAGTAAATACTTAGAGTATATACATAGAGTATATAGTTAGAGTATATACTTAGAGTTTATACCTAGAGTATATACTTAGAGTATATATGTACTTAAGTTATGACGACGAACTTACCGCTTACGCGCCGCTGCGAACGCTAGCTGTAAGAGCGGGACACATGACCCGACCGTCGTACGAAAGAGCAGGACGACAATACTACGTGTAGCACTGCTAAAGAGGTGTATATTGGCAACTGGTAGCGATCCAACCAGCTCACTATGGACGCGTGGCAGTCCTGGAACAGAAGAATAACATTATTATTAACCTTTTAAACGCCATTGTCACATATACGTGACAAGCAAGCGCGACGACGCGCGACGAAGACTAAACAAAACATTAAAAATTCTTCTATATACGTTATAGGTTTTTTACATATTTGGGACGAGAATCGAATACTGAATACCCTCCCTCAATATGTCCCTCGTTTAACCTAACATACTGTATAACCAATTAAAATTACGGCACCTAGTTAATTATTAATAAACGCTGCTTTTTGTTGTTTAAGTTTGTCATTATTTCAGAAAAAACCCCTTAACGTGTTTTAGGGAATAATTAATTATCGAATAAACGTTTGAGATTGTTCGTATTTGTGAAAGCGTGGTTATAGGGCGAGGATCAGACGGGTCGCGTTTAAAACACGGGTGGTTCACACTTACCGGTTACCGTAAATAAGACAAACCAAAAAAAACTATCCATTTTATTATAGATTCAGGTCGAGAACCTTTAGCATAGTTACCTCCTCGAATTTGACGAAGATGCAAAACAACAGCTTGTATAGCACTATGGTATATTAACTGCTACATACAGAAACAATTTGTGCTAACCCCTCTATAGTCCCGCCGAGTACGCCAGGGGGGTAACTATTTAACCACGCTGTTTGTACGAAAGATCTTACCTTCTTATACATCAGCGACGATGTACAGTTGTCAGGGTATGCGTCAGGACCGCAGCAAGACCACGGAGGCTTCTTCGTTTCTGGTATTGAAGTGCTGAGGCAAAAATAAATAAAAATCATCATGCATGAAGAAAGTACGCAAACCCACTGGCGAAATCTATACTTAATATTATAAAGCTGAAGAGTTTTTTTGTTTGAACGCGCTAATCTCAGAGAGCAATGATCCGATTTGAAAAATTCTCTGTGTTAGATAGTCCATTTATCGAGTAAGGCTATATACATACAGGAAGAATTTTTAGTCACCATCCAAATTTTGTTATAATAATCTTTGGCGAAAACCATTGAATACGTGTTTTTTCTTTTAGTATCACTCAATACAAAAATATTGAGATATCACATCACAAAGTTATCTATAAAAACTTATAACACCCCTCTTTTTTGGTCGGGGGTTAAAAAGTTGATGTTTCTGGACACCGCCGCCGCGCCGCCGGCGGGATGCGCGGGAACACGGAAGTAAGCGCTTGCGTCGCGAAAGGGTGCGCGGGGCCGACTGGAGATGACGAATATGATGACGATAGAATATGTGTCGCGCAGGTGTAGTAATGTTTGCGTGGCAAGTGTAGTATTTTAACGTTTAACTTAGTGACCAGGCAGAGCGGATAATTATTTCGAGAAAATGATTTAATATGAAAATTTTACGTATCGTTTTTTTTTCAAAAATGGAGTTAGTGTATGATACATAATGCCTAGAAAAAATTTGGACGGTGACTAAAAATTCTTCCTATATAATCACGCTACGACAAATAGGAGCGGAACAGCAATGAAAAATGTTGCGAAAACCGGGAAAATGTGACGCAGACAAAGTTGCGCGGGACAGCTAGTTATCTATAAGTCTTCTTAATCTATATGGTGAAGTCACATGTAAACCACGATATAAAACTTTACCCGTAAGGAGGTGTTTCCGAACGGGAGAATAAAGACTTACTTATGTTCACAGCACTTAAAAGCCAGTCTCATTGCGTGAGTCCACTGGCCGTCATCTTGCAGACCTTTCTGTAAAAAAAGAATCATCATAAGTGTACGAACATCGACCATGAAACAGCAGATAACGTTCAATACACAAATAACTATAATAAATAATATAAATAGCTGTGTTACAAATCTGATGTCCTAAAATCTAAAAAATAACTTTAAAAAAATGGCAACACTATCTTCAGCATTAGTACGTTCGATCTTCAGTTGTTTTATGTTTTTTGTTTATGACGAGACTCTGGCAGATAGCTGATGTTATTTATGGAGTAACTTCCCCTACTTTTATATCAGAAAACAGATAAAGGTACCTTGCAAAAAAAAATACCCATGAAATTCAACACAAAATCCGATTGAAATTCGGAAGTAATATTTTTATAATCATTTCACGGGTTAGTTTCCTCTTTCTTCTATATAACGGTTGGAGAGTGGGGACGGGGTCCATACAAAATCCCCCAGGGTCCTTTAAATTTATACTATAATATTATAAAGCTGAAGAGTTTGTTTGTTTGGTCGAACGCGATAATCTCAGAAACTACTGGCTCGATTTGAAAAAGTATTTAGTGTTGGATAGCAAAATCCAGAAAGGCTTTTTTTTATCGGATGGGAAACCATCAAATGATTCCTCCTGCTCTGGGCGGAGCGGAAGGGAGTGTCAGACTTGTACTGAGTAAAACCCATCTATGTTCCTTAATTAGCCCTTTGTGTTCCAGGGCCACGGTATCTCTTTCGAACAGTCCCGCAGCCCTGGCAGGCATCGGCCCTCTCGGACGCTTTCCTGTTTGCTGAGCTGTATCGAGAAAGGCTAAAGGCTACAAATAGGAGCATCATTGAAAAATATTGTAAATACGGAAAAATTTCGAGTAGACGAAGTTGCACGGGTCAGCTAGTACGAATAATAATATAAACATGTGTTACCTCAACCAGATTGCTTGAGAAGTAATAGAGAAGTGCGCATTCCAGAAGCAGAAGCAGTAGTACTAGCGCGGAGTACTGGAACAGATCAAGAGTTAGTTATGTACTTTATAATTAGTTTTTTTTTTTTTATATGTATTTGCAAATAGGTTTTTACAAACACTTTTACACGTAATTTTTTTTTTAAACTAGATGGGGCCGGTGTTTCGTACCTGACTACTCTGAGAAGAAACAGCCGAAACAAACTCAGAGGTTCTCTGTTAACTTGTTGCTCTTTTAAAGTCCAGACATTGCTCAATTTACATGAGGACTATGCAGATTAGTGTCTGAGATGGTCTTTTGAAGAAAGAACCACACAGATTTGAGTGGACCTGTCCAGTCAGTGCAAGCATTTGTCAGTTATCGTATTATTAAATGTAATGAATAATAATATACGAAATGAATTTTAAAAAAATCAAGAATTTCAATAAATTTCACAATAATAATAATAAAAAAGTAAATATCAATGTCAAATCAGTAAATGTCACATAAAAAAAAATAAAGTAAATAAAAATAATAATAAAATACTGAAATAAGTATTCATTTCACATCGGTAAATGTCATCTAAAATAATAATAATAAAAAAGAAAATGTAAAAAATAAGGTAAAAATAAAATAAAAATGTCACAGTGTATAAAATAAGGAATTAACAATAAACAAGCGAAGTCCGGAATTTCGACATTCACAGAGCAAATTTCATTGGAGCAGTTTAATCCCAAGCCTTTTTATCTTCGAGATAGTGATTTACATGATAGTAGGCTTTCAGGCATAGCTTCCGTTTTATAAACGATTTGAATTTATTGAGGCTTAGTGCTTGAATGTGCGAACTTTTTATTTTTAGGGTTCCGTACCCGAAGGGTCAAATGAGACCCTATTACTGAGACTTCGCTGTCCGTCCGTCCGTCTGTCACCAGGCTGTATCTCATGAACCGTGATAGGTAACCAGTTAGAATTTCTAAAGATTATGTATTTATTTATTTATTTATTATTTATTAAAACTTTATGCACAAGTATAAAAACACTGTACAAAGGCGGACTTAATGCCTTAGGCATTTTCTACCAGTCTACCTTAGGGTGATGCAGAGAGAAAACATAGTAGGTGCAGCATAACAAATGGTAAGAGAACATTTACAAATAAAATATAACGATACATACATAAATACATACATATATATATATATATACAATAAGTAAAGAGAGAGACAAACTAACAACAATTTAATTATGAGATGAATCTGCCAGCTTCTTAAGTAAGTGTTCGCGAGCTTTAACTTTAAATGTGAGCCGACTGTTGGCCAACCTGATGTTCAGAGGGAGCGCATTCCAAAGAAAGACAGCCTGGACAAAGAAAGACGACTTGAGAAAACCAGAGCGGTGAGAAGGACAACGTAGAAGACGATTATAGGAGGAACGAAGATTCTTACTGTGCGCAGAGCACAAATATTGAAAATGAGTAGTCACATAAGAAGGAGAAGTAGGCTTATTAAGAAGCGAAAATAGGGTAGTCAAAGCTCTCAACGCTCTGCGCTGTCGGATGGGCAACCATTTTAAAAGTGACCGATGTGCGGAGACGTGATCATACTTACGAAGATTAAATACGAATCGAATGCAGTTATTAAGAAGTCGGTCAAGTTTATTGAGGAGATCTGCATTCAGGTCGTAGTAGCACACATCACCATAGTCAATTATGGGAAAGATTAGGGACTGTACAAGCATTACCTTTATGTGTGATGGGAGAATATTTTTTAGCCGATAGAGCGACCGCAATGTTCCGGTGACTTTCTTGCTCACAATCGCGACCTGCTTACGCCAGTCAAGGCAAGTGTCAACATGCAAACCCAGATCCTTGACGTCAGAGCTAAACGGAATAACTGTACCGTCAAAGGTAACCGGTGGCACCGTTAAGCCATTCAGCCTTCTCAGGCTATGGGGACTCCCTATAATAATAGCCTGGCACTTGGTTGGGTTAACCGCCACACCGAAACGATCAGACCAGTTTTTGACAAACCGTAAATCCCGGTTTAGCTCCTCGATCGCACCGGACAAGCTGTCAACACTAGCCTGACAGTAGAGCTGTAAGTCGTCAGCGTAAAGATGATACACACACTGAAGCTCGGTAGTGATGAGATCTATAAAAATAGAGAACAAAAGTGGAGATAAAATACCGCCTTGAGGGACGCCAGCATCAAGATCACACCAGCTGGAGCTAGCGTCACCAGCAAGAACTGACTGCTGGCGCCCCCGAAGATAGGAAGAAAACCATTCCAATACCTCCGGAGTGACCATCAGATAGGAGAGGATGGATAAAAGGACTTCGTGACTGACGGTATTGAAAGCATTGGAAAAATCAATTAACACCAAAACCGAAACTTTAGTGTCTTCCATTCCCCGCCTTATATCGTCAGTCACTTTAAGGAGGGCTGATACGGTACTATGGCCGGGCCTGAACCCGGATTGCAATGGACTGATAAGGGAGTTGTGGTGGATGAAGTGGGAAAATTGCTTGTGAACACAGGCCTCGAGTACTTTAGACAAAAAGGGAAGGATAGAAATTGGTCGAAAGTGGCTGAGAAGAGTGGGGTTAGGAATTTTAGGGAGTGGCCGAACATGGGCTTTCCGCCATAGAGAAGGGAAAACACCGGAGTAAAGGGAGAAGTTAACAATATGGGAGATTGCAGGAAGGAGCTGATCAAGAGCCGTCACAATCATGTGACGACTGATGTTATCACAGCCCACGGCTTTGGACTTAATGGACAGGATTATCTTCTTGATCTCTCCGGGATCGACTGGGGTGAAGACAAAGGGAGAAATATTGGGTCGCGTCAGACCAGCAAGATAGTCAATGGTTTGACATTTGGTTAGACTATCAAGAGTAGGGACAGTGGAGAAATGGCGATTTAGATCGTCCAAACCAAATGCCTTAGGAAGGTCTGAATGCCGCGATCTGCCGATACCTAGAGTTCCAAGGAATTTCCAAATATCAGCAGGAGAAGCAGAAGTGATATTATCAAGAATGTGGCGGCGTTTAGCGTTGCGTACTATCTGATTACAACGATTGCGAGCAGTTTTGAAAAGGGTCCAATTGTCCTCGGACCGATCCTTTTTATATTTCCGGAACGCGCGATCCCTTCGTCGCATTGCCATCCGAACTCCATTGTTCATCCATGGGGCAGGTGGGCGCTTTAGCTTGACTTTCCTGACAGGAGCGTGGGTGTCATACAACTTGACTACAACCGCATTAAAACTATCCACTTTATCATCGACGGATGCGGCTTCCTCCAGGGGCGTCCAATCAATATTGGAAGCATCCTCTGTGAGTTTTTCTACATTCATCCGCGCAAAGGCACGCCTGTACTGGAAGGTAGGTTTGGGTTTAGGAGGTTTAAGGACATAAGACAGGAAAATAAGGTCGTGATGGGAAAAGCCAGGAGCGTCATGTTGACCATGTGAGGAGACTAGGGAAGGATTAGATGTGAGAATCAAGTCGAGCCAAGTATCATCCCCGACAGTGTTATGATGCGTTGGTTGGAGAGGCAACACATGCAGACTCACTGACTCGACCAGATGTAGGAGTTTACAGGATCGAGGGGAGTTGTGGGCAAGGAGATTGGTGTTGAAATCCCCCATGACGATGTGATGTGCATACTCCGAACCTAATGATTCTAGGACCGATTCTAATTCGATGAAGTAATCAAGGGACGGGGGACAATACACAACTCCAAGAACAGTTTTAGCTCCTCTAACACAAACTTCTAAAAAAAGAAATTCAGCCAAATGAGTAGAGGAAGAAGTAGCAAGAATTTTAAAAGAAAAATCAGCACGAAGGTAAATTGCAACACCACCCCCTCTCTTCCCGATTCGATCATTCCGTAGGAGAACAAATCCTGGTAGAAAGTAAGTGGTAGACGCAAGCTCAGGTTTTAGCCAGGTCTCTGAAATGAGGACGGCATGGACGTTATTGTTCGTAAAAGTATCGTAAAGCTCATTGTAGTGGCTGGGAATGCTCTGGGCATTAATGTGACAAACATTAAACAGTCGGTCAAGACTATGGTTAAAGTTTTGACGTAAAGTATCACCAAGGGTGTCTGTAATGGAACAAAAACTATCTTCAGAAGTGGCAGTAGATTCGTTAGCTGAGAAAAACGATTCATTATCAAAAATAGCTGTCATAAATACAAATAAAATATTTTAAAAAAAAATATAGTTGTAAAATTAAAATAACTATAAAAAAATAATAAAAAAACTACACGCAAAACAAGTACGACGGTTGCATCTCTGCACCACCCGCCAGCTAACATCATCATTATAAACACAGTGAACAACCAAGTAATGACAATGAGTCGCAATGAAATAGAAAAAAAACATACCCGAAATAAATACAAAAGTAGAATAGTAAAGTAGTAAGTACAGAAAAATAATATTATTATGGCATTCGGAACGCACCTTACACCCTCAACAAAACATCTTTTCGTGAACGTGAACGAATCCGATCCTTGAAAACCTTACGTCAGATTTGACAGTAATGACACTTTGAGTTTGGCATTAGCAACATGTTTTAAAAAAAAAGGAAAATAAAAACAACCTTGCTGAGGGTAAACTATTCTAACAAGAGATGTAACAACCTATCTCATAGACGAGTGAGGAAGAAAGATTAAAAAAAAATACAAAGTCTAACAATACAATGATTACGAGCTAAAAGTAATTAAAGGTTATCATTACCAAACAGCGAAAGATAGCACATTATAAGGTAAGTAGATCCTACACAACGTAGGTATCTAATGTATGAATGTTGTAAGATAATAAAAGAGTTACCAAAATTAACGAGTCTTGTTTTTCAGGCTATCTCCAGAAGTTTGCACCTTGGGATACTTCAGCAGCAGCGGACTCAATTCTTCAAACGATGTGATCTTATGTTTGCTTCCATCGGGGACTTTAATTACGATGACACCGTCCTGAGTCCAGCATGAACGCATAGAAAAGTGAAGCCTCGCCTTACCAAAGATGGATTGTCGGGTCTTGGTCAAGAATTCCTTGACGGAAACAGATGACCCCTTAAGACCTGTCTTCGCCCTCCACACCGCAGACCTGTCGTCGTAGTTGAGGAATTTCACTAAAATAGGCCTGTGGTGATCCTTGCTGGCTGCACCTAGTCTGTGGCAGACCTTTATGGAGGAAGCGGTAACTGACTTAAGGCCCAGCTTCTTATTAATTACATCCAAGATCACTGTGCTGCTGACCTCGCCTTCAACCTCTGCTATGCCCTGAAAGATCAGTGCCTTCCGACGATGCCTGGTCTCCAACTGGTCAACCTGTCTGGCACACTCGCTGATCTGTCTCCTAAGCAGACTTAGCATGCTGAAGATTAGCTCCCTGAATGTCCGAAACTCCTCAGCTACCCTCGCCACGGTATCTTTGGCTGGTCCTGCGCACTGAATTTGCGCCTCCAGTTCGCTCATCTTCCGGACAAAGCTATCCTCAAGGCTTTTCTGTACTGATAAAATCTCATCAAGCTGTGACATGGTGTTCTTGTGACCGGTGACAGTGAAAAAACAGTGATAGTGAAGTGATGTGCTGGCAGGTGGTGTAAAGTTATAGCTTTAGTCACATGTGTGAGCTACAAACGTGAGTACTCACTATGTAGAAGTTATACACTGATATTTTATGAAAAATAAGTGAATAAACTGTGTATTTCTAATTAAAATATAAAATCAATATTGGAGATACGTCTGTCTTTTTTTTACACCTACCCGCGAAAAAACTGCTCTGTTGATGCTATAACAAGAAATACTAAAAACAGAATAAAATTTATATTTAAGGGGGCTCCCATACAAAAAAGTGAGTTTTTATAAATAATGGTACAGAACCCTTCGTGCGCGAGTCCGACTCGCAGTTGGCCGGTTTTTTTTTAAATCTTGTTCTACCTTTTGTTAGTAAGCAACGACTTTTTGTCGGGCTCTCCAATACTTAAGTACTAACGTTAAAATATTGTAAAACCATGATTGACCAATGATTTTAAAAGAGTAACCATGGAGTTTCTTGTCGGTTCTTCTCCATAGGAAACGACCAACCCGAACCGTGCACCTTTTGTCGACGTTTTATAAGTGCCCATGTAGGCCTATGAGAAAAAAAATATTTTAATTTCGAATTTTTGAAGACATTGAATGGTTAGCCAGCGCTTAAGATCAACTTTGAAAGCATCTTCAGCGTTGTTCATTCACTACACAAAATACTGCAATCAAAATTGCATTACGATTGGTCAAAAACTTAAAATTTGAAGTCACCTTGAAACTAAAACGAATAAAAATTGTGTCACGCGCGCATCTTACAAATCGATAGATACAAATACACAAACAAACCATTTGTTTGACATTGACCTAGATTTTAATAGTATGCCATTAGTTACATATTTTTCTAAGTGATCGAAGGTCGAGTATTAAATTTGACAGGTACTTAGTCCGTCTATTTCTCTACGTGCACGGTGTGTACACAACCTGTATAAATACATATAGGTATGTTCTTGGCTATTATACAGGGTGTAACGGAAAGGGTATATACATACTTAAGGGTGTGCTACAGACTATCAAACTGAACTGATAGCATCAATAGAAATACATAATCTGTAGAAATTTCAACTGGCTAACTATCACGGTTCATGAGATGCAGCCTGGTGACAGACGGACGGCGAAGTCTCAGTAATAGGATCCCGTTTGACCATTTGGGTACGGAACCCTAAAAATGTAAGACATTTTGAATTTCGCAGGCTACCTTAGCGCTTCCTTCTTATCGTTACCAAGACGACGTTGGTTGACGTTTAAAACTATTATTTTCCTTACCATAAACAATAAGAATGGTGATCTGGTGATAGCACCGTAAAATCCCATGAAACAGACGAAAAATAAGAAGATAGCGATGGTCGTGAGAGCGATACCCACTTGGAGAGTCAGCATGTCTTGTAATAAGGCCTGTGAACAGAGACAAGGAAATATCACAAAATAGAAACACTAAATAAAATTCCACGACTCTTAAAGTACCTAAATAATAATAGAACTTGTGGAATCTGAAGTATCGTACTAGAAGTATGTGCCCAACCCAAGTCTCGAGAAAGACCATGTCACGCTGTACTGGGATCGGCCTATCATTACTGATAGGACTATTGTTGCCAATAAGCCTGACATAGTGGTGATAGACCGATCAGCGCGCCGCGCAATGATAGTCGATGTTACCATCCCGCATGACGAAAACCTCGTGAAGGCTGAGAAAGAGAAACAAATAAAATATCTCGACTTGGCACAGGAGGTTGTCAGCATGTGGAATGTGGACTCGGCTATCATTGTGCCGATTGTCGTAACGGCCAATGGCCTGATGGCTAAAAGCCTTGGCAAACATCTGTCGAAGCTCTCACTTGGCAGTTTGATCAAGAGCCAGATTCCTAAGGCAGTACTCCTCGATACGGCACGCATTGTGAGGAGGTTCCTGTCTCTGCAGCCCTAACCACCGGTAGCTTGGACCCTGCTCCTTGGACACCGGCGGAAACCTGTTTTTATATTTTTAAATGTTTATTTTTTTTGTAATGTTTTTATGAGAAATATTTAAAAAAATATAAAATAAGATAAAAAAAAGGATTAAGGACATAATAATATGTTTAGAAATAAATTAAAACAATTTTTAATTCATAAATGCCACTTCACAGCTGAGTTTATGGAGGACAAGACATTTTGTTTTTTTTTTAAGTGAAACTTTTATTACATCGTCAAGACGCTCGTCAGATCACCTTTCACTTTATCCCTACTCCGCGTTTTATACGTTTTATACCCATAATGGAATATTATTCCAAAAATTTTTAGTTAAATGTCTATAGTGTGAAAAAAAGTTTCACTTTTACCGTGTTTTTAATTTACTTTAGTATTTTTGTGTTGTTACGTAAGGAATTGTGTGTTTAATTTAAAATTTGTGTCGTTTTTTTTTTAACATACCAAACTTTATTTTGATTTGTATTCTCTGTTAAAATGTAGCGAACTAACCATTTCTGTATAACATCTCATTGTAATGAAACCAACATTTACGAATGAATTTCATTTGATTTATTTACCTCTGACAGCAACCCAAGTTGTAACCCACCAGCAACCTTATTGAAAAAGTATAAAAATCACGTTGATAAATATTTCATTACTAGCTGTCCCGCGCAACTTCGTCTGCGTCACATTTTCACCGTTTTCGCAACATTTTTCATTGCTACTCCGCTCCTATTAGTCGTAGCGTGATGATATATAGCCTATGTCCTTCCTCAGGTTGAAATCTATCTTCTTGCCAAATTTCATTAAGATCCGATCAGCCGTTTATTCGTGAAAAGGTAACAAATAAACTTACTTTCGCATTTATAATATTAGTTAAGAAGTTAAGATTTATCGCGTGGTCAGTGTATATCCTGGTGTCAGTTTTTATTGGCCTCTATATAGACTTGGCTTTACATGCCGTCGAGCTATAGTGAGTCGCAGTACAGTTTTGTCGCACAAGCGTTAATCGCGCCTCCGTGTGTCGACCTCACGTTATACACTCAGAAATATGTCTCAGGCATGCTGGTTTCCTCACGATGTTTTCCTTCACTGAAGCAAGTGATAATTATACAATACGCACATGAATAACTTCGAGACCTATCACTTGGCAGTTGAGTTTGACAGCACGTTTGGCGCAGTGGTTGAGCGATCGACTGCTGCGCTGCCTGACGCGGGTTCGATCCCCACACGTAACAAATATTTGTACGGCCTACAGTTAATTGTTTCGAGTCTGGCTGTTTGTGTATGTGAGTTTAAATGTTTGTAAACGCACCCACTATACTGGAGAAATTCCTAGTGTTGGGCAACGTTTTTTTTTTAAATAAAAAGAAATAAAGTTCGAAGGTCACTGCACTAGTCTATTACTGTTTCTACCGTAAATAATGGAGAATAGTGTTACAAGCTAGGTACAGGATAAATTAACACACTACCAATTAAACACTAAAAATCTTTATTCAACACTTCAACTAAACAAATATCGCACTTGTAGTTCACTTCGATCGCTTCGTTCCGTAGCCAAAAACAGACTAACTCTTCCCGCTAACCCCTATTTATATGGCGACCCAGTGCCGAGAAACTTCCATAACATCCGTGACAGTTTAGGGAGTTCTTTAGGAGAAACCCAGCCTTCAAGTAAGTTCCACAATCTTCTTGAACCTTCTAGATAGCTCCATAATGGTGTAGCGACGTTGAAAAGCAACTTACTACAAAAAGTACTACAGCGCCATCTATGACACGACGGAAGAACTAACATCAACTTTCTACATCGCGCAAGCAGAGTTTACATCGAGTTAAGACTATATAGACAAACCCAATAACATTTCTCGGGCAGTTGCCCACCAGACTGGTCGGAGGATCCTCCCTTTCCTAAGGAGTATCGAAGAACTTAACACACTGTTCCTCATACTCCTAAAGTAGAACCGATCCTTCTAGAAAGTTCTAGTAAAGTCCAAAACTGTCTCGAAGTTTCAAGACATTTCCATCGTGGTACATTCTAAGGTAGTTCTGAATCTCCTAGACATACCGGAGCATTCTAGACTCGAACGTAATTTTAGAATGTTTTCATAAAAGAGACGACGCGACGTAACAATTGTATGACCCACTAGTGATACTTTTGATTTCTGTTATCTATCGAACTCATTTCTGTCCCCTCTAATACTGGAACCATCGTGAATATATATCTAGTAATTGATACACAATACTCCTAATAGCATGCATAACTTGATCGTTATCAGTATTATCCGGGTCATCGGGTAATTGTTGACAATATCCGGTCGTTGGACGGTGAGGAGACCGGGCAAAGTTATGTGGGGCAGGAATGGGGTAGACTATGCTATCGTGATTTCTAATAAGTTGATTTAGTACTAAATACCTTCGGGAGCTCGTGGCTTAATAATAACAGCCGCCCGGGTCAATCTTTAAGGTTAAGCCGTGCTTGCCGAGGTTGGTCCGTTGATGGGTGACCATAATTACATACCGAGTTTCCTCCGTGCCTCGGAAAGCACGTTAAGCCGTAAGTTGGTCCCGGCTGTCATTTGTAGATCTTTGACAGTCGTTAAGAGTAGTCAGAAGCCAAAAAGTCTGATATCCAGTCTTACCAAGGGGTATCGTATTACCTAGTTACTGGGTTGTGGAGGTCAGATAGGCAGTCGCTTCATGTAAAATACTGGTACTCAGCTGCATCCGGTTAGACTAGAAGCCGACCCCAAGATAGTTTGGGAAAAGGCTAGGCAGATGATGATGGACCTTCGGGTGATTTATTTCTTGGCCTATACTTTTAAATGAGCAATATTTGTATCATCTTCATTATCATTCATCATTTCAGCTGAAAGACGTCCACTGCTGGACATAGGCCTCCCCCAAGTGTTGCCCGTGCGACTCGCATCCAGCGGATCCCCGCAACCTTCACCAGGTCATCGGTCCACCTAGTGGGAGGCCTTCCAACGCATCGTTCGCATCCGTTTCGCGGTCGCCATTCCAGAACAATATATTGTAAGGCCACGAAAAAATCTTCATTTCAAAAATAAAACTTGGACCGAGCTAAAATTTGAAAAAAAAAATACGGTACCGTTATTTCTAACACCATTTACAGTTTTATCAATATTTAGAGCATTCTAGCCCAACATGGTGTAATTAAAATCCAAAAATATCTTAACTATTTATGAAAATTTTCGATTAATGTTTTAGACTGATTACAGCTTCCATACAAAATCAAAATGTCCCTTGTCCATGTAGCACCAAACTTTTGTTTTTTTTTTATCTAATCATGTTATTATCATATAAATGCTACATTGCACCTATTTTATACTGTTATTGTCTAGTTATACAACAAATAAATAATGGATATCTGCCTATTTAAAAAATTAACACGGTTAAAAATTTGGCCCGACTTTGATTCCCGTGTGTGACATAACATGAAATACACGTTAGTTTTTAATTTTATCATCACAGCAGCACCAAAAGTATTTTTTTGTGCTGGCAAACTTCCCTAAGATCATAGAGAAATGTCAAACATCTGTCAACAACTTTAGTGTGGAAGCAATCGCGAGGTAGTTGTGAGCGGAAATTTTGGTCACCAATTTTTTTTCAGTTATTTAACGTGATTTGACAAGGTAAGTATTGAAGTTTGATTTGTTAATGTCAAAATTACTGTGGACAATGTTGTTTTTTGGGGAATCGACTAGTTTTCTGTGCATTTAGACTGTATTTAAAAGTTTTATTCGTCGAAACATGTTTTATTTTCAAGTGTGTTTGTTCCCGCATGTTGCGTGTGTTATGTTTTGTGTTACGTAACACACGAGAAGATACGTTCAGCCTAGTTCACATTGAAAGATAGTTGAAACATACAGACTGATGACGTCTGTGGCCTAGCGGTAGCGTGTCTGCCTTCGACACAAGAGGGGTCCTAGGAGGACAGCTATGAGTGTGAATGCGTTTGTTTTTTTTTTGTATTGTAAGTGTGTAAAGAACGACACTACGAGGTATTGAACACTGAATCAATTTCAATATTTTTCAATGATGAACACAAGGGCCTATTTTCGGTTTAGAGGTACCAGTCCGTGTAACACCATAAACATAATTAGCGCATTGTCTATATATTTTAGATATGCAACATGAAACTGAGTGACAAAACGAGTAAACCGCTTGCATGTTGGTGAATGTCGCGCTTGTACAAACAAAATTGTATTTGCTAAACATTACCGGTGAAGGGTATATTTTACTTTTTTTTTCAGATGCCAATGACGCAAGCCGAAAGGCAGAAGTTGTACAGGGAAATAAATACTCAAAGGGACCCGAAAAAAAAAATTTGCGCAGAACAAATCGTAAAATATTACGTCAAATTAAGTTTTAATAAAGATTTTTAGTATTTATTTGTGTTTTTTTAATTATATTTTACAATCTTACGGGCAAAGCCGCGAATAAAAACTAGTTTTATTATTTTATCAATGATGTGCACTAGGCTTTACAATTTTCCGGTGTGTTATATTATTCCAAATGTGTTATTGTGTGTTACAGTTTCAAGTGTGTTATTGAACATTTTTTCGTGGCCTACCACGATCTCGAGAACAGCTTCAACAACGTCGAGGAAAGTTGCAACACGGGGATTTACGGGGGTGAAAAATGATGCAGCCACCACTGAATTAATGATCATTAATTACGGATACCAGCGGTGGCCCAGTGGTGGCAGCCCCGACTTACGAGCAGTAAGCCGTGGGTTCGAACCCAGGCAGGCGCATTACTTTGTGTAATTTATTTCATCACCACTGCCCTCAAAAACGGAGAAGGAAAACATCGTGAGGAAACCGGCATGTCCTAGAACTAAACATTCGAAGACATGTGACATCTACCAACCCGCACTTGGCCCGCGTGGTGCATTACAGCCCACTCCCTCTCATAGAGAGGAGGCCTGTGTCCCAGAAGTGGGAACATTATAGGCTGATGATGATGATGAATTACCTCAATCTGCAGTTTATAGTACGTCTGAACTTATTTTTCTCCTGTTACATAAATCTAGACTGTTAGCATACTTTCCTTTTTTGTCAGTAAAGCTATTTATAACCGGAGCTTCAGTGAAATCCAATAGAAGTGCATGTCACCGCGTGGCACCGACGTGACCGGGTCACCGCAGCCTACCGCAGCATATGTTGTGTGCTAATTATGTCATATCGACTGCAGATAATCTAACGTGACGTGTGTTGAACTATGTTCTATTAGGAAAATGCATTTTAAATGTTGTGTATACATGTATACATACAAATAAATAAAATTGAAGTGTCTGTTTGTAATATAAAAATAAAAATAACTTTTTACTACATGCATATGAATGTATATACGGTACATATACCAAAATATTTTTGTCTGTCTGTCTGTTTGTTCCGGCTAATCTCTGGAACGGCTGGCCTGATTGACGGGACTTGCACTGGCAGATAGTTTTTTTTTTTTTTGCGGATGGGAAATCATTAAATGACTTCTCCCGGTCTGGGCGGAGCGGGAGGGAGTGTCAGACTTGTACTGACTAAAACCCATCCATGTTCCTTCTAAGCCCTTTGTGTTCCAGGGCCGCGGTATCTCTTTCGAACAACCCGCAGCCCTGGCAGGCATCGGCCGTTTCGGACCCCTTCCGGTTTGCTGACATCTCCTTGAGGCGCGCGTGGAACACGTACGCGCCGTCGACACGGCCTGTCGTCATGAGACGGACGGACCGTCATGAGACGGATGGACACTGGCAGATAGCTGATGTAATAAGGAGTAACTTAGGCTTACTTTTTAAATTTCACGCGGACAAAGTCGCGCGCACAGCTAGTTCTGCATAAAATTGGCAAGATATCCTTCTTCTGCGCGTTTTTTTTTTTAAACTTTGGCCCGCACTAGGAATTTCTCCCGTATCGTGGACGCGTTTTCAAACATTTAAACTCACATCCACAAACAGCCAGACCCGGAGCAACTTACAGGCCATACAAATAATTGTTCTTGCGGGATCGAAACCGCGACACGCAGCGCAGCAGGCAATCGCTCAACCACACGCCAACCGTGCCGTCAACGTCGTTAGATTCTGTCAACCGGTATTAACAAGAAGATGGTAAGTTACACGTTACAATATTTTACAAATTAATATTATTTTTAAAACTAGATGACTAAAATAACAAGAAATTATAAAAGGGCGTCAAAAAACTCCTCCTCAACGCTGTCAACTGGTAACGTGCCCAAGAGACTGGCGGCGTTGCCACGTTGTATGGCAATACAACGGAACACCTATCCAGCCAAAATAAAACAATCCATGCCGCAGCTCGGATCCGCGGTAAAGAGCTTGGGTTCAAGTTTGTCTGGGTTCGCGATGGCAAGGTCTTTATGAAAAAAGACGAGACTTCGCAAAGAATTGTTATTAATAACCTAGATAAGTTAAAATCATTAGCATAGTGTTATTAAGTATGTTATAAGTTGCAAGTTCCTATTGTTTTTATCTAGTCACATTCAATTGTCCACTACATGTGTACTATCAAAATGTACGAGGCTTAAAAACCAAAACTATTAACTTTTATCATAATATTTCCATACATAATTACGACATTATAGTGTTAACAGAGACTTGGTTGAACAGCGGTGTCTATGATTCTGAGTTGTTTGACGACAGATACATAGTTTACAGGCGCGATCGTGAGTCGAGCAAATATAAAACTCGTAAGGAGGGAGGTGGTGTTTTAATTGCCGTCTCAAAAACTCTGAGATCATATCGACTATCCCACTTTGAAAGCGAGTTTGAAGATTTATGGATAAGCGTCGATATTGGCTCAAAAAATAGTTCTAGTAATAAACTCTACATCAGTGGCGTATACCTACCGCCACCTATTCATAGTAATACGCTGGAGCTCTTTACCAAAAACGTTCAAAACGTATTCAACAAAAATGAACAAATTTTGACTCTAGGAGACTTTAATCTCTCTAATATAACATGGCTCACAATTAATGACCTTAAATACTTGTACCCAGAACCCAACAACACGGATATAAATGCGATAATCTCTGAATTCTTGACCTTAAATGCTCTTTATCAATATAATGGTATCTTAAATAATAAGTTGAAGATATTGGATTTGGTATTATCAAACACCCCCATTACTGATGTAGCCCGTAGTAATTTCAGTTTGTCTAAAGAGGACCCATTACATCCCCCGCTAGAGTTTTATCTACCAGTGCAGGCAGAACGTTTATTAGAAGCTAAAAATGTAAAAAAACCCAACTTCCATCGAGCAGATTATGAAAATGTTCTGCATCACTTGTTAGCAATTGAGTGGGATAGTGAATTTAAAGACTGTGCTTCTGTTAACGATGTGGTAGACGTTTTTTATAGCCTATTAAGACAAACTATTTTAGACTGTATCCCCATGAAAAAAACGGCGAGTAATAAATATCCACCGTGGTACTCACGTGATCTTATAATACGTCTTAGAGAGAAGTACAAATACCACATTCGTTTTAAAAAGTACAAGAATCCATTAGACCAAGAGTATTTTGAGAGATTAAGGGATGAATGCAATTCGCTGAGTTCAATGTGCTACAAGAAATACAGATATTAATCCAAATCTCGTAAATACTGCCTTTTCCCTCTCTTCCGTAGCACTATGTAATTTGCAATTTGATAGAAACGAAATATACCGTGAATTAATTGGCTTGGACGAAAGTAAGGGCGCGGGTAGTGACGGTATTCCTCCTATATTTGTAAAACGCTGCGCTAAGGCCTTAGTATCACCCCTACAAACAATCTTCAACAGATCTTTACGGGATGGTATTTTTCCTAACACCTGGAAAAAAGCCCTCGTAATACCTCTATTTAAATCCGGGAAAAAGAATTTAGTGACTAATTATAGACCAATCTCACTACTCGCTACATTTGGCAAAGTTTTCGAAAAACTTGTTAGCAGACAACTGATGTGGTACCTTAAACAACACATCACTGAATACCAGCATGGTTTCGTCAAGTCTAGATCTACTAATACAAATCTGTTATGTTTTACGTCGGCGTTGTCAAAGTGTCTCGATAATCGTATCCCAGTGGACGCTATCTATACTGACTTTAGTAAAGCTTTCGATAAAGTAGATCACTGTCTTCTTATAAACAAACTGGCTCAACTAGGTGTGGCCGGGACAATGATAGAATGGTTTAAATCTTACCTTGAAAATAGAAAGTCAAAAGTAGTAGTTAATGGTTATTTTTCTGATAGCTATGTAGCAACTTCCGGAATCCCGCAAGGATCACATTTGGGACCTATTCTTTTTAACGTTTTCATCAATGACATTACTGACTGCTTCAAACACTCCCGTTTTTATTTGTTTGCTGATGACTTAAAAATTATGAAGCCAATTCAGAGTAACCTAGACTCCATAATGCTTCAAGACGACATCAATAGACTTGGAAACTGGTGTACACAAAACAACATGCACTTAAATATCAGTAAGTGTCATTACATCCAATACACTCGTAACAAAAAGGTGTTCGAGAATAAATACTACATAGACGGGGTTGAAGTACAGAAACTGAGTAGTGTTCGCGACCTTGGAGTTCAACTTGACCAAGCACTGAAGTTCGATGTGCACATCCTAAATATAGTCTCCAAGGCGTTTAAGGTACTGGGATTCGTTTTGCGAAACAGTAAAGAATTCAAGAGACCATCTACAAAAATAAAGCTCTTCAACACTCTAGTCCGTCCAATTTTGGAATATTGTTCAGTAGTATGGAATCCGCATTACGAGGTTTACGCCAAGCGATTGGAGAGTGTCCAAAAGCGGTTTCTTTACCATCTGTGCTATGGAGATCACTTAGCTAAACAACTGACTAGCTACTCTGATAGGTTGAAACATTATCATTTGGAAACACTAGCCAGTCGTAGGAAGAAGCTGGACTTTATCATCCTTCACAAAATATTTTGTGGAACGATAGATTGCAGTGAACTTTTGGGCTCATTAGAGGTTAAAATTCCAACTCGGACTCCCAGGCATAATACATATGACTTATTCTACGTTCCTGGCTCAAAAACAAACTTAGGTCATTACGCCGCTGTGCCAAGACTTTGTAGGCAATATAACACGCTATCTAAAACAACAAATTTTGACATCTGTGAATCTCTTGCAATGTATAAGAAATGTCTTAAAGATCTATCAAATTGTTAATTTTATTCTTCATTCTTCATTTATTGAATAACATCTGATGTGTTTTAATTTTAATTCTTTTAAACTTTTTTATTTTTCAGTATTATATTTAAATGATCAATTTGTTAGCAAATGTAATATTCTAATATAAACAATTTTGACATACGAGAATCTCTTGCAATTTCTTAAAAATAATATCTTATTGTTACTGTTAATTTTAAATTTTCAATTTCATTTGTTTAATATGTGATGTGAATGATGTGTTTTTTAATTTTTAAATTTAATTCTCTTAAACTTTTCAATATATTTCAATGGTATTATAAATTTGTTAGCTTAGATGTAAATTCAATTATGCATGCTGTGGTCTCCTGTAAGTGAAGGAGTTCACCTACGTGATACTTTTGAAGTGCAGTCTATTTCACATGATCTGTGTACATCCTTTGTTGGAGATCCTAAATAAATAAATAAATACTTAGCCTCTGGCCAAAGTAAAACCCAGCCCTTGGGTCACGGGAAGTGTCAACTAGGCGTTTAGATATTTCCTTGAAAAGGCTGTGAGCACTCGGACCCCACGGCCCCAGAGTTTCAACCCCAAACGGCTCAAAAATATAGTTACCACAAAGGTTACTATATTTACGCCGCTTGAGGTTCTCCGCAGCCGCAGCGGCAGCGCCTGTACATCAAGATGGTAAGTAGGTACACCAGGTGATTGCAGTGCTGTTTAGGAAATGACCCACTTAGACTTACTAGACTGCTCTAGGTGACGATTCAACTGCACTTACGAGGCTATAATGAACGCCTCTAATACTACAATAGGCGCGTAACTACAACTTACTAGGCTCAACTAATTAAAATAATTCTCACCTGCCTAGCCTTTTCCCAAACTATCTTGGGGTCGGCTTTCACCTAACCTGAACCAGCTGAGTACCAGTATTTTACATGAAGCGACTGCCTATCTGACCTCCACAATCCAGTAACTGGGTAATACGATACCCCTTAGTAAGACTGAATGTCAGACTTTTGGCTTCTGACTACTCGTAACGACTGTCAAAGATCTACAAATGACAGCCGGGTCCAACGGCTTAACGTGCTTTCCTACTTTTATTGACGCGAAATTACCCTGGTGGTTGAGTGAATGTCATACTCACTTAAATGTCACGCTGATGGTGGCGGGTGTGTCGGGTCATTTAGTTCCCTTCAAAATGGTTGATTTGAATGATGGCTGATAGATGCGTCATGTTCGTGAACGGGCGCTGTCAGTTGTGACTGGTCATCTCTTAGCTGCCACGGTTTATTTTAATTACTTTATTTTTAAATTACTGATTGAATCTTTTACTGTGGACGCTCTTAACTTGCCGTATTTCTACATCGTTCGCACATATTTGTAATTCTTAACATGAATGATGTAACCAAGATTTTGTAACATATTTTGATTTAAAAGAGTGTCCATGGAGTTTCTTGCCCGTTCTTCTCCATAGAGATCTACGCTACGGAATGGGCAACTACAGTACTTTCACAAGTTATTATGCCTTGTGACTGGGACTGTAGCTTCGCGTTTTATTTTGTTATTTTTTTTTTTACTTTCAAAAGTGCATGTTATGGTCTAATTGAAATAAATGCTTTGACTTTGAGTTTTTTTCCGAGGCACGGAGGAAATTCGGTATGTAATTACGTTCACCCATCCACGGACCAACCTCGGTAAGCACGGCTTAACCTTAAAGATCGACCCGTACGGCTGTTATTATTTAGCCATGAGCTCTACTACCTAACTAATTAATTATAATAATTCTATAAACTAAAAAAACCCGAGTGAAAAGCAAAAAACAAGCTCATTTGGAAGCAGCCAGATTTTGCTGAGAAGCAAAGCTGAAAAAAACGTGCCTATATTTTATTTTTGACAAGCTAAACCGCGGTCTAGTTATGCCTTGCGTTCTGCCAACTGATACATAATTCATACAGACGCCGCCGCCGCCATGCTTGTCCTATCACGAAAGCATTATTATTTGACATGCTATCTATATGAACAAACAGATTAGTTTGGTGAAAGGCATTGTATGAATTTAAAGAGTATTTAGTAAAGTAGCTTTTGAATTTGGAGAAAGGACGGGTTTTTTTTACTTATCCTAGTGTTCATCAAAAAGATGAACGCTAATCATTATTACAATCTAGCCTTGTATATACAAGATGTTGTTTTGCATCCTCGTCAAAATTCAGGAGGTTATCACACAAGACATAAATAACCAAATAAAATTACGGCTAATATATATAAGCTAATATATGTATAATACGGATAATAATCAAAGTTAATTATTAATAAACACTGTTTTTTTTAGTTGTTTATGTTTGTCAGTATTTCAGAATCACCACCTTAACGTGGTTTAGAGAATAAGAAATTATCGAACAAACGTTTGTGATTGTTTGTATTTGTGGAAGCGCGGTTAGAGGGCGAGAATCAGACGGCCTGCGTTTAAAACACGGGTGGTTCACACTTACCGATTTCCGTAAATAATAAAAATAATAAAAAAATCCTACCCATTTTATAATTGATTCGGGACGAGAATCAGTAGCATAGTTACCTCCTTCAATTTGACGAGGATGCAAAACAAAACCTTGTATTCTAGACTAATAAGTAATTTAACAGGTTTCGCATGACAAGAACCTCGTGAAAGCCGAGAAAGATCAGCAAATCCAGTATCTTGACTTGGCTCACGAGGTTGTCGACATGTGGGATGTAGACTCAGCGGTCATTGTGCTGATAGTCCTATCGGCCAATGGCCTAATTGCCAAGAGCCTCCACCAATACCTGATGAGGATCTCGCTAGGCAGCTGGATCAAGGGGCTTGATTCAGTAAGCGGTACTCCTGGACACGGCTCGTATTGTTAAGAGGTTCCTTTCTCTGGAGCCCTAACTGCCGGTAGCTTGGACCCTGTTCCCGATACCGGTGGGCTGCTATTTTTATATTTTTAAATGTTTTTTAAATATATATTTTTATAGAAATATTTACAAATGTAAATTTTATGTACAGAAATAAATAAATGAATTAAGAATGTGTCTTTATGGCACTTTTCTTATTGTCTCTATTAAGACGAATACACTTCGTTCTTGTGTTTATTTGGTAACACTTATGCTACATTACACTATTCACTTTCACAAACACTAAACACTAACTCGAACGGTTTTGTTCTTTTTAGTCTTCTCACTATGTCCGTGTGGTCGAGAAGCTGGATCGCCTCGACGTTCACATGCTGATGAAGTCGCTGTTCGTGAGCTTCTGCAGATTTTTGTATCACCTTTTCGATGAACTCAACTTTTAGGTCCCGATGGAGGTCATCATTTCGTATATACCAGGGTGCATTTACAATTTCCCGTAGTACTTTGTTCTGGAATCGTTGGATTATTAATACATTGGTCTGTTTGGTGCAGCCCCACAGTTGAATACCATAAGTCCAAACTGGCATCAGGACTTGTCTGTATAGCAACAATTTGTTTTTAGGTACAGGATCGGACCTAACACACATCCTTTCTTAAAATTCCTTTTTTAGAATATTTTTTATTAATTTAGAATAATTTATTTTAAAAAAAGTATTACAAAAAAATAGTGCGTGGAGTCCCTCCGCGCGGAAGAAGTGTATCTTCGTAATACTACACGTATGCGTTCGAGTGTCACGCATACACTCTCGTTATTTTATTGAGCTTCTAATAGTACATTATGATATAAGTGCGGTAAGTTGAAAATTACAGCCGAGGCGATATTGCTAATATATAACAAGAAAGCAGAGGCTGTAATTATCAAAGCGCACGTATGTCATACGACGTTTTATAACACATTTGCGAGGAAATAAATAAAATTCGGATGACATTTTCAAACAAAAACAATACAGCGTAAAGAGAAAGCGCGCGGAATAATTTTACGCTTTTTTTTAAGGCAAAGGCACAAAAACAGCCAGTATTAATAATAAAGTAAATTAATATTTTTGTGTTTTGTTACAGATAAATGGTTGTAATTTATGGTCAAAATTGATTAAATTAAAGAATTAATTTGTTTAGTTATTATATTTTATAAATCTCCCAACTTAATTTTATTCATAAAATGTTGACTACTTTTCTGACATAAAAACTCTTTGTTAAGATTTAAAAAAGTACCGTTCGTTTTAGACGGAGCATTATGATAAGCCGTGCGTTTTACTTTACATTACCGCACTAGTGCGTAATGTGATACATTACGATACTGAACTTGGTGCAATAAGAGACCCTTTACGAGCAAATGTGTTATAAATAATATTTTATTGTTGTACACTTTTTATTACATAAGTTTATCGAGGTTATTCATGGAAATTGAGCGAAGGCTGGTCACACCTGGACCGAACGTAAACTTGTTGGAAGTCGCATAAGAAGTTTCACTTCAAAAAGTGTACATTTAGGCGCAGTAGTATTATTTCTCATACAATGGTATAATTAAAACTCAAAAGTAAAATATATTCAACAGTTGCTAGTAATGATAGTTCAATTCTAATTATAATTAATGGAAATTTAGATTAGAGTCAATAGTGACACCTAGATATTTCAAGTGGTCAGCTTTATCTAAAGTAGGACAAGAACATGTAAGTGCGTAAATGTTTAGTTTAGTAAGCGGTGTGTTAGTGTAAATAAAATATATTTGTTTTTGGTGTAGAAGATTTTGGAGCCAATAGGGGATAATCCTATTTTTTTTTCTTTGTCCGTCGGGTAGTTTATTGAAAAGTATTGGACACGTATTTTTTCTTTTTTCACGTGGTCATAAAATTACGGAGATATATTGACTTGGAATGGCGCATGATGTCACATGTAGGTAAGTTTTATACCTACTTGTGACGTAGTAAGCCCCCGCTCTCCAACTTTAATTAGATCTAACTAGGTAATTTTTTGATATTTTGATAAAACAAAAAATACGTGTCTAATATTTTTGTATTACCTGTCTGACGGACAAAATAGAATGTCGTTTTCTTTACCCAGTCCGATCCCCTATTAGATACAATGTTAAAGCCATTCTGATCATGATAAGCCACCTTGCGGTACGCCAGCTTTTATTTGTTTAAGTTCTGAATTAGCGTCTTCTTGTTTTATTATAAAGACTGTTTACAATGTGTGATTCTGATATATCTGCAAACTGTTTCGGTAGCAAGCTTTTTAATTTATGTTTATGGCCTTCATGCTATACTTTGTCAAACGCCTGAGCTACATCTAGAAATACAGTAGAACAACATTTATTGTTTACCGACGCGTTTTCTATTACGTTTGTGATTCTGTGCACTTGATCGATCGTTGATCGGTCGTTGAGGACGACTAATGTCATAATTGTTATACATAAATTCAAGCCTTTTTCCAATGGGGTTAGGCAGAAATCACAGAATGCCATCTGCTACGATCCATAAACAAGGTGTTGTTTTGCATCCTTGTCAAATTCAAGGAGGTACTTAACTATGATAATGATTCTCGACCCGAATCAATAATAAAATGGGTCACTCCGCTACTGAATGTCGAAGTTTGAAATGTCGACGTATGTTAGTTCTAAAGTACAGGATCTCGATGTACGCCAGTTCGAAAGTTCACTGGAGCGAAGTATGCAAGGCCGACGTATCGTTAGTTAGAAAGCATAATTGTTAAAGAGCGAGCGAAGCGAGCTCTGGACTTGGCAGGCACCCCGGCTCGGACAGGTTAGGTTCGAAGGGGATGACTAAGACCCCGACATTCCCTTCGTGTTAGGTTACTGTAAACCCTGCAGACAGAAATAGGAGCCCCGCGTAGCGGGGCTACATCGACTATGCTTTTAGGGTTTCTAACTAACGATACGTCGGCCTTGCATACTTCGCTCCAGTGAACTTTCGAACTGGCGTACATCGAGATCCTGTACTTTAGAACTAACATACGTCGACATTTCAAACTTCGACATTCAGTAGTGGAGTCGGGAATATTTTCTATTACCCACTAAGAGATGGCGCTATTACAAGATTTGTGACTACGTAGTTCTACTAGGTACGCAAGATGGCGTACAAACAGTCATTCGACTCTTCAGTGTGACCACCCTTCGCTCAATTTCCATGAGTAGAAAAACAATAAAACAATAAAATATTATTTAGAAGCTCAATAAAATAACGAGAGTGAATGCGTGACACTCGAACGCATGTGTATAGTATTACGAAGTTTCACTTCTTCCGCGCGGAGGGACTTATTTACGGAAATCGGAAAGTGTGAACCACCCGTGTTTTAAACGCAGCCCGTCTGATCCTCGCCCTATAACCGCGCTTTCACACAAATAAACAATCTAAAACGATTATTCGATAATTTCTTACTTATCCCCTTCCTAAACCATGTCAAGGGTGTTGTTCTAAAATATTGACAATCTTAAACAACAACAAAAAAGTAGCGTTTATCAGTAATTAACTAGGTATCGTAATTTAAATTGTTCATTTACGTCTTTTGTGACAACCTCCTGAATTTTGACGAGGATGCAAAACAATACCTTGTATACTCGTTTTGCCTCGTCCACGTTCATACATCCACCTGGCACTAGGCACCTGACCTATCTGAAGATTTGCAGATCTTTGACAGTCGTCACAGATAGTCAGTGGCCTGAAAGTCTGCCAACCAGTGTTACCAAGGAGTATTTATTACCCAGTACTAACTGGGTGGTGGAGGTCAGATAGGCAGTCGCTTCATGTAAAATAATGGTATTCAGCTGCATCTGGTTAGACTGGAAGCCGACCCCTATAGTTGGGAAAAGGCTAGGCAGATGATAAAATAAAATAAAGTGTCTCCTTCCAGGTCTAACCCACAACCAACAAAGAAATCGTCCTTTTTTTGGTTCCGTACCCAAAGGGTCAAACGGGACCCTATTACTGAGACTTCGCCGCGCTGTCCGTCTGTCACCAGGCTGTATCTTATGAACCGTGATAGTTAGCCAGTTGAAATTTCTACAGATTATGTAACTACTGTTGTACTGTTGATGCTATAACAACAAATACTAAAAACCTCTATGCTTTTTAAACTTAAAACAACCGGTACCCTGCATAATCCAGATGATGCCTGTGCACCTGGTTATGGTTATTTTACTTTCGTAAGCCGAAGTCCTGGTTGGAGGACACAGGACACAGGAGTTTGATGGTCTGTAGCACACCCTCAAGTATGTATATACCCTTTCCGTTATACTCTGTTTACAAAGTTTTATGTCTGTGCTATTAACCGTTGAGGAGTTCCCTCGTGAGGAGATGATCAAGGCAGTAGGATGACTTCATGATACAAATCGTGATTATCCATCAAATATGAACTCATATGCAAAGTTTCGTGTCTGTGCTATTATCCGGTTAGGAGTTCCCTCGTGAGGAGACGATCCTGACGGTAGGATGAGTTCATGATACAAATCGTGATTATCCATCAAATATGAACTCTTATGCAAATTTGCGAGTCTGTGCTATTAAACGTTGAGGAGTTCGGTCGTGAGAAGATGATCCTGGCTGCAGGATGAGATCATGATAGAATTCATGTTTATCCATCAAATATAAACGTGCATACAAATTTTCGTGTCTGTGCCATTAACTGTTGAAGAGTTCCCTCGTGAGAAGACGATCCTGGCCGCAGGATAAGTTCATGATACAAATCGTAATTATCGATCAATCAAAAATGAACTCGTATGCAAAGTTTCGTGTCTCTGCTATTAAACGTTGAAGAGTTCCCTCGTGAGAAGACGATCCTTGCTGCAGGATGAGATCATGATAGAATTCATGTCTATGCATCAAATATGAACGTGCATAATTTCGAATCGACCAGACCTGTGGAAATATTTCTTTCTCTTCTTTAGAAAAGAGGTGATGATCTTCAAACGGCTGAGCAGATTTTCATGAAACATAGCTAAGAACACTCTCGATTAACACACCTTTCAAACGAAACCAAATTTATCAAAATCGATTCATCCGTTCAGGAGCTATGATGCCACAGACAGACACACAGATACACAGATACACACGTCAAACTTATAACACCCCTCTTTTTTGGTCGGGGGTTAAAAAACAGAATAAAATAAATATTTAAGGGGGCTCCCATACAAAAAAGATGATTCTTTTGCTCGTTTTTATAATAATGGTACGGAACCCTTCATACGCGGTTTTTTTTTGTGTCCTGTGTGAGTCTAGTAAATAAGTTTTCTTTCTTTCTTTTCTAAGTCGCATTCTTTAACATCTGTACGTCTACCATGAGTTTTAACAATCTATACTCGCTAGCGTCTGTAGTTAAAAAATGTATGACAACTTTTACAGCGCCTCTAGCGGATAGTTGGGTACTAAAATGCGCAGTATGAGTCACATAGTTACCTATCTATCCTACGTCACCGTGTAGTAAACTATACTACAGCGACTGTATTTTGGGCTTCATTTGCTTAGAATTTGGTAATTAACACCAACACAGCTCATGGTACCATTGAAAAAGCTAACTATAGTATTTGCGTATTGACGGAACTGCAAAGTTACGTCAAGCGATCTAACTATGACAACTCATGGTAGACGTACTGGGCACTACTGCTCTTCTTACCTACCAAGCCATCATGGCTAGGCCTGAATGTATTTTTGCAGAGGATGCTCGCAAGTCCGGCTGCTGAGCATGTCGTTCTGGGTTCAATTCTCGGGTCGGGCAATGTGTTATTGGGTTTAGCCATGAGGAATTTCTCAATAGCAGCCACGGAGACTGGATTTGTGCCCGGTTGATGGCAATAGGCTCGCTCTATTGGCGAAATGTCGGAGTATTATTTGGGATTACAAGCGTTATGTTATGTAATGAGGCCTATTATACGTGCTACATAAAGGGTGTAAAACACCTCTTAACGAAGCCGAAAGGCACTGGTTCTCCCTGTCATTGCGATCATTTTTTTGTTCTACACCATACCTGGGAACCTTCTAGTTACGGAGATATTAGGGGTCAAAGTTCCAACTTTATGACAAGTATTTTTTTAATTATACAAGTTTTTAATGTAAGATTTTTACTTTAAACTCCTCTACGGCCCCCGTACTATTCAATCCGTACATCAGCACAATGTTTTGAGTGCGTTACATTGAGTTCCACCACAAAACATGCACACACCCCCTAAAAAAAAGTCGTTTCCCAGCAATAATTTTAGCGTAAAGTTACTTAGTTTCATGTACAGAATGCTTGGTTGACGGCTTCGTGATGAGGTGATTTACACGGTGTATAAAAAATAAAAATAACTTTTTACCTTCATAGTTGTGCTGCCAGAAGCGTCTATTACAGTGGAAATGGTGGTAGGAGACGAAATAATCCACAAGCCAAATGCCGCCGTCAATAAGCAGACCATCTGCAAATAAAGGAACTTGTTTTTAAATCATCATTTTTACATTGACATAGCCCTCCTTGTTTCGAAGAGCTATACTGTAAACTAGGGTATACATAATGTGTAAACTGTATACAGAGTCTTTACAAAGCCGTCAACCAAGCATTTTGTTTTTGTACATCGAACTAAGTAACTCATAAGCATTATTTATGTCTGTCTGCCCGTCTGTTAATTCCAGTTAATCTCCGAAACCGCTGGGCTTTTAAAGGGCTGATAGCTGTTTTTTTTTTTGTGAATCGCATCACCCAGGTAGTTAAACCTACGAGGTTGTCGTTTGGTTAACCGGACTATCCTGTGGGTGCCTTGAGTGTAAGGCCTCCTGCCAGGGCATAAAAACTACTTACAAACTAAGCGACTACACGCTCGCTGGCTCCCCCTGTGGGGTACGAGCCTCGGCTTAGGAAGTCGCTGGGGGAGGACAGCATGAGGACAGGCTGGTTATGAATTATATCATTATTAAGGGGCTGATTTAAAACTACCGGCGAAGCATCGCAGACTGGCTCGAGCGTGGTCGGGAAGGGCAAGGCCCGGATCGTCGCGACGGACCTAGACGGCGAGGTCGGAAAGACGGCGGTTTGCGTCTGAACTTTTTAAGAGTGCTAGTCTCTTTGCTACTGTCCTGGAGGAGGGTGATAGCATCATCGTGAGGGACGGCGTACGAAACTAATGCGCGAGCGTTTGTAACGGGCGGTCGCTGTGATCTGGGGATTACGATGCTTAATGGCATTATCGAAGAAACGCTTCGGAAGCCGTTTCATAAACTGAAGATGGGGCCCAAGTGCGCATTCTCTTTTTAAGGAAATATCTCGTTGACTGGTTGACACTTCGCGAGACCAGAGGGCTGCTATTTCTTTGGGCAAAGAATTAGCATTGCCATCCAACGGGGCGATGCGGCAGCATTGCCCCGTTGGTATCCGGAAACGTGCCCAAAAGACTGGCAAGTCTTTTGGGCACGTTTCCGGATGGCAGAGATGTGGAGGAGTATTTTGACGCCTAAGCGTCCTGTTGTTTTTAAGTTAGTGTATATTTAGTTAGTTTATGTTAAATATTTAGTTTCTTAAATACAATATATTTGATTTTATAGGTTATTTTAGTTATTTAATTTATTAGTATTTGTTTAACTAACTATATCAACAGCCATACTTAATACTTTGTGAAGGACATCAATTTCTTAGCCCAATTTACGTTTGAAGGTCAAGTTTAGTGTCTCGGCCCGTAAAACCGAGGTTTAAATCAAGGCCAGCCATTGGCAATGACATTCAGGGTCTTATGAATGTGATTACCTTCATGAATCAAACTTGGGAAATGGTTAAAATTAAGTATGTAACTGTAATTAAGTACATCAGGGCCATCATGAAACTATATAACCTTTACCAAGGATACAGTAATTAAATGATTCTAGACAAACGAGGTTTTTTTTTTATCGGTCGGAGATATTTTGAGTTACTTTTTTTTTTATTATTCATTTATTCTCAGAATCAAAAGAAATATTCCATACATTGTTAGTAAATCATACTTATAACTATGTTAGTATATTCATAATAATCAATATCAACATTATAAAATTATTAATTAATTACATTAGTAGTTACAAGTGTCTCCATGGATTTTGTTGCCCATTCTTCCACATAGCGTGTGACATAATGTGTCAATTACGTGTACTTTTTCAAGGGACGAAAAAAAAACCGGCCAAGTTTTATTTGGACTTGCGCACGAAGGGTTCCGTACTATTATTTATAAAAGCGAGCAAAAAATCCCTTTTTTTATATGTATATATTTTAATAATAAATATATTTTTTTATAATAAATCCCTTAATATTTATTTAATTATGTTTTTTGTATTTGTTGTTATAGCGGCAATCACGGTTTATGAAATACAGCCTGGTGACAGATGGACGGACATACGGACAGCGAAGTCTCAGTAATAGGGTCCCGTTTGAAACTTTTTTATAAAATGGCGTAAAATAAGAATAATAAGAATGGCTCCTAAGTTGGCAAAACTTACCATGACAATGAAGTTGACGATCCACAATATCCAAGCAGCAGCTTTCGAAGTTTTAGTGGTAGTCTTGTCCATTTTATAACTGAAACAAAAACATATCATGATATTTATCTTACTTTGAAATTAAATAATGAGTTTTTAAAGCCTCTTAAGAGCGTGTACGCCTTACGGCATTTCTTACAAACTTGCAAGTCCTTATTTTCTGAAATGACTGAAACGATTGAGTTTGGGAAAAGTCTTTAAAAAAAAAACCGGCCAATTGCGAGTTAGACTCACGCACGAAGGGGTTCGTACCATTATTTATAAAAACGAGCAAAAAATCACTTTTTTGTATGGGAATTAACTTAAAATATTAATTTCATTCTGTTTTTAGTCAAAAATACATAATCTGTAGAAATTTTATCACAGTTCATGAGATACAGCCTGGTGACAGACGGACGGACGGACGGACAGCGAAGTCTCAGTAATAGGGTCCCGTTTGACCCTTTGGGTACGGAACCCTAAAAAGAAGTCGTTTCAAAGAATTAAAACAAGGCCGAAATATTTACCTAATTATTCCTTACAAAAGCTCATAAATGCACCTCTACCACACATTACAATAAGTATAAACTATCAGTAATTCACAATAGCAGTAATTGCTTTATCAAGCGAGTTTAACCTAGATATTGAGCTTTTATAATAATAGCATTTAGATATAGAAATATCATTAGGAAACTGGGACACCGTGGCGTTTATTATAATTTGCTTGAAACTATTGTGAGTGACATTTTGTTCTACCTATAACAGGCTTTAAGGGACACCGACGCGAAAACGTTTACCAAACACTCAGATGAAAGTGGGACATGTAAAATGGAAATGTATGGCCGCTTTTTAAATTTAAAAAAAAAAGTAGCTGTTCCATACATTTTGACCGTGTAGGTATTGCACTTTTGTAGGAAACTTTTGTAAAAACGAGCATTTTTTTGTATGGGAGCCCCCCTAAATATTTATTTTAGTCTGTTTTTAGTATTTGTTGTTATAGCATCAACAGATATACATTATCCGTAGAAATTTCAACTGGCTACCTATCACGGTTCATGAGATACAGCCTGGTGACAGAGGAACGGACGGACGGACGAACAGCGAAGTCTCAGTAATAGGGTCCCGTTTGACCCTTTGGGTACGGAACCATAAAAACGAGCAAAAAATCACATTTTTATATGGGATCCCCCTTAAATATTGATTTTATCCTGTTTTTAGTAATTGTTGTTAGACCGGCAAAAGAAATACATAATCTGTAGTAATTTCAACTGGCTAAGTATCACGGTTTATGAGATACAGCCTGGTGACAGACGGACGGACGGACAGCGAAGTCTCAGTAATAGGGTCCCGTTTGACCCTTTAGAATATTGCGCTTTTTTCTTTTTTTAAACAAAACAAAAGCTAATCCAACTAGCAAATCTTTTTCCATTTTCGTGTAGACGCCTCGGAACGTAAATCCAAACTGCGAGCGAGCCGATTTTTCAAATGTCATAAATGTTTGTAAACATTTTCCATCGGTGTAGGAGCACTTAAAACATTTAAAAATTCCTAACAGAATGTAACAATTCCTAACATTTTTTAGTAATTAATGTATTAGTGTTAGAAGCACCTTAAAATATACCAAACAATACATCTGTGAAGCTAATTCCAATAGACCCTTTTTAACCCCCGATCAAAAAAGAGGGGTGTTATAAGTTTGACGTGTGTATCTGTGTATCTGTGTGTCTGTCTGTGGCATCGTAGCTCCCAAACGGATGAACCGATTGTGATAAAATTGGTGTCATTTGAAAGGTATTTTAATCGAGAGTGTTCTTAGCTATGTTTCGAGAAAATCTGCTCAGCCGTTTGAAGCTCATCATCTCTTTTCTAGTTGATGATGATTGAAAAAACTCAAGTTTTTTTTTTAAATTCATATCTTTCCTTGGTTTCGTTAATTAGCGAGAAGAGGCGCAACACCGAGAAAAGTGGAAGGAATGGGGGAGACCTATGCTCAGGAGTGGGACAGTCAAGGCTAAGAAAAAAAAAATTAAGTTTAAAAAGCATGAAATAAAAATTAAATTAAAAATTTAAAGAACCCCCGTCAGACAAAACCTCTAAAAAACCAAAAATAAAATTAATCCAAGCGTCGTAGCGTCGGGGGACCGTTAAGTAGACCGCTTAGCACTTACACTAAACAAAGCGGACCCCCGACGCTACGACGCTTGGATTAATTTAAAAAAAAATTAAATTAAAAATTTAAAGAACCCCTCTTTAAATTTTTAATTTAATTTTTTAAACACCTCTATCTACTTCTTTAATGAATAAAAGCGTAAGGTTAACTTTAAACCGAGTTGATTGACCCCGAGTAGCGGGAATATACAATTGAATTTAATATTAGCCAGCGCGCAGTTCCCAAGGGGCGACTGTAGAGTATTAAATTGTTAGTCAATTATAGTCAATTATCCTACCTGTACTATAAAAGGTGTTGTTTTGCATCCTCATCAAATTCAAAGAGGAAACTATGCTAATGATTTTCGGTTGTGCGTTGTTTCGTCGCTAATATCGAATCATCGAATTTCGTTTCACATAAATTGTTTCTCATATTATCATTTCATAGAATAATCAATACGCAGTATACTTACTTTGAAGAATTTTAAATCATCAATTTTTGTTTCAAATAAAGTTTAATGTTAGAATATTCATATCATAGACAAATCAAATATTCTTTATCCACATATTGTTTGTTTCACATAAAACTTATTACGAAGAATTACATTTTATCGAGTGACAGTTTCTAAAACTCATACCTTTGAAAAATACATACCCTCCTATAAAATTACAACACCGCATTCACAAAAATAATGCGGTTAAATTCTTGTCAAGCAGGAAAACAGTCTTTTTATTCTCACTAATGGTGTTCATGCCTGTTGCACGCAGCATGCAAGCAAGCATGTAGCATGCAAGCAAGCATGCAACATGCAGCGTGCAAGCAAGCATACAACATGCAACAAGCATGGTTTCTGTCACGGCTCCGGCGCTGCGGGTTTCGGCGGCCCCACGCGAGTTCCGCCTCATCCTCCGCGCCTACGCGGGCTTAAATTACACTCTAGGGGTAGGGCAGACAAGACTACGTGGAGTCTGGTTTGCAGCCATTCGTTTTTGTCACTAACTTTTGTAGTACAACATATTGAGTTTTAAGGACAATATTTTAATTTAAGGTTAATAATTTCGTTGAAATAAAATACCATGGAAACATACATCGAACAAACAATATTCGTTAAAAAGTAATTCTACTGTTTGATAAATTTGTTAAATAAAAAAATGTGATTATAAAATTCATTATAAATGATAATGATAAATGATAATGAAAAATACGAGGACCAAATATTATGTGAAACATTTTCTGGGAAACAAAATTCTATGAAACTTCTGTCTGCGAAACAAGGTGACACCATGATTTTCGACCCGAATCAATAATAAAATGGGTAAGTATTTTTTTTATTTACGGAAATCGGTTAGTGTGAACCACCCGAGTTTTAAACGCGATTCGTTTGATCTCACCCTATAACCGCACTTCCACACATACAAACAATCCCAAACCTTTTTTCGATAATTTCTTATTCCCTAAACCACGTTAAGGGGGTTATTCTGAAATACTGACAAGCATAAACAACCAAAAAAAATCAGCGTTTATTAATAATTAACTAGGTAACGTAATTTTAATTGATTATTTATGTCTTTTGTGACAACTATCCTGTATTTTGACGAGGATGCAAAACAACACCTTGTATACGTGAAGTCCGTATCAGTACCTTGTATTCGTCGACATTTGTATTATACAACGTGACAGGGAAACTCGACCTATTTATTACCTTGAAAGGGGTATACTGGAGGTCGTTAGCAACAAATTAAGTCCAGTTAACTAGGGGTGAACTGCTGGCCTACAATGGCGTCTTAAAGCAGTATTGTTTTACTCTTACTCCAGAGTGGAAAAGAGACGGAGCTATACAGGGTGTCTAGCGCCATCTCTTTCCCACACCGGAAAACGAGTAAAACAATAATGTTTTAAGATGTCATGGTAGGCCCCCTGGATAGTTACTAAGCTGTGTTAGTTCTTCGATTTTTAACTGTCTTAAAAAAGGACGAGTTCTCAATTTGGTTGTATTTAAAAAAAAAAACTTGAGAGGTGTCAAGGGACACCCGGATGGAACGAAGTTCCTTTCACGTACATAATATCAATACATTTTAGATTTAAGTTAGTGTGCGAAAAATAAAATATTTAATTTAAGGAAGATTAATCCTTAATTCGAAGCAATACGTCTTACTTAACTGCACAACCGAATTTGTACTTTGTAGTTTGGTCACTCAAAATAATAATCATATCTATCCTTACTCACATACACACCCCAATTGTACGTAATTTAAGGAAATTTCAACTTTATTTTAAAGAAATAAAGCTTACAATAGCTTACTATAGCAAAAAGTGTCGTGACAACTTTTCGTAAGAATTTTTTCCGTCTAGCCCCCTTTCACAACGCGCGATAAGGAACTTCGTTCCAAAAAAGTTTGTTACCTCATAACTACGTCATTTATGAACCAATTTGAAAAAATCTTTTTTTTTTGTGGTAATACTTTCTGGTTTTGTGCACAAAAATTAAAACCCTTGATACTGTTAACAAAATCCGATTCAAATATGGAAGTATTATTTTTATATTAATTAATTTGACGACGTACGAAAATCACGGGCAATAGCTAGAAGGAATGAATGAATCGCAGAAACCTCGTTTAGCAATCCAATCCATCATTATTTTGATCATGAGAATTCCCTTCACGACGACAAAGTATTTAAACTTAAGAAATATGACTTTCGTAAAATATTATTTTTGCGCTCACTGACGCAAAACTAAATCTAGATATGACTTTTCGCATGTGCTATTTAAGAATTTTCATTTTTATCTACTTCATAACATACTAGCTGCCCCGCGCAACTTCGTCTGCGTCACATTTTTCCCGTTTTCGCAACATTTTTCATTGCTGCTCCGCTGCTATTGGTCTTAACGTGATGATATATAGCCTATGTCATTCCCCAGGTTGAAATCTATCTTTTTGCCAAATTTCATTAAGATCCGATCAGCCGTTTAGTCGTGAAAAGGTAACAAACAAACAAACATACAGAGTAACTTTCGCATTTATAATATTAGTATGGATTGTTTTACTTAATGTTTTTTTGAGTAGTTCGTGGCTAAATAATTCAGCCGCACGGGTCGATCTTTAAGGTTAAACCGTGCTTTCCGAGATTGGTCCGTGGATGTGTAATCATAATTACATACCAAGTTTCCTTCGTGCCTCGGAAAGCACGTCAAGCCGTATGGTCCCGGCTGTCATTTGTAAATCTTTGACGGTCGTTACGAGTAGTTAGAAGCCAAAAGTCTGACATCCAGTCTTACCAAGGGGTATCGTATTACCCAGTTACTGGGTTGTGTAGGTCAGATAGGCAGTCGCTTCATGTAAAATACTGGTACTCAGCTGCATCCGGTTAGACTGGAAGCCGACCCCAAGATGGTTTGGGAAAAGGCTAAGCAGATGGTGATGAACAGTCTACTAGCAGGTATAGTAACTGGTGATCATGCGTATCTGGGTACGATTGCAAGGTCGGGCCGTGTTAATGGTTATTCCAACAGGAATTTTAAGTGTTTAAGTGATGCTATTGCGGTAGCCCATACTGATTGGCTTTCATGCCATCTTCCGCAAGAAAACAGCCTCGCTCCAGTACGTCTACCATGAGTTTTAACAATCTATACTCGCTAGCGTCTGTAGTTAAAAAAAATGTATGAAAACGTTTACAGCGCCTCTAGCGGATAGTTGGTTACTAAAATGCAGCATGAGTCACTATAGTTATCTATCCTACGTCACCGTGTAGTAAACTAAACTACAGCGACTGCAAGTTTGGGCTTCATTTGCTTAGAATTTGGTAGTAAAGCACCAACACAGCTCATGGTACCATTGAAAAAGCTAACTATAGTACTTGTTTATTGACGGAACTATTGCAGTTACGTCAAGCGATCTAAATATGTCAACTCATGGTAGACGTACTGAGTAGAATAGGAGGCAGTCACAATAGCATCCTGAAAGTAACCACTCCGATCCAGCCAGTCCCTTTCCTGCCCTCCCCTAGCGACGCCCTAAGCCGAGGCCCGTACCCCGCAGGGTGCCCTTAGCGTGTTGTCGCTTAGTTTATAAGTTTTTGCCTTGGCTAGAGGCCTTAAATTCTAGGCATCCACAGGATTTACCGGTTAAGTAGAAGCCAGCCTCAGAGGCTGAACTGCGAGATGCCATACACAAAAAAAAAAAACATCCTGAAAGTTGGGCGGCCGATACTTCCTCCACTATAGTAAGGCAATTTTTTTTTTCTTTTATAAAAAAACGTTACCCGACACTAGGAATTTGTCCTGTATCGTGGGTGCGTTTACAAACATTTAAACTCACATACACAAACAGCCAGACCCGGAACAACTATCTGTAGGCCATACAAATATTTGTTTCGTGCGGGGATCGAACCCGCAACACGTAGCGCAGCAGTCGATCGCTCAACCACTGCGCCAACCGTGCCGTCAGCGCCAATTGGTGAGAAGACTTATACCCTAGTATTTCGTGTTATAGCTGATGGTTCTCTCATTAATTTGTCTTTATAACTCGACCAAGCTAAGTTTGCACCTCGCAATTTTTGTTGTGTATATTTTAATGTATCTTTGTATAATATAATTTTAAAAACAATAAAATGCAATGTATCTAATAAACATTTGTTTACTTTTTTATAGTCAGTGTGACATAAAAACCCTAGCTAAAACACTAGGAAGTGGCGAAGGGCGGGCGTTTTGGGGGACTGTCTCTTGTAATTTTGACGTTTAAAAAGTGCTGATTAATTATCAGCCTAGTTTGAATAAATGACATTTGATTTGATTTCATAATCGACGCGAGGTGCAAACTTAGCTTGGTCGAATTGTAGTTAAGTTACTACCCATAGTGTTTTAGTGCAAACCTGTTATTAACAATTTATGGATCTCATAGTTGTCCGAAATAAAATGATTTTATTTATTTATTTAAGTAGACCGGAGTCTACACTTGTGCCAGGTTGATTTGGCGATAGGCTCGCTTTTTATTAGATATAAGGGCCTTGAACATAACTGGCAAAATGTGAGTCAAATAAGGTACGCCTCTGCCTGACCTTTTGAGTATTAAATTGTGATGTTATGTGAGAGCAGGGACTTCAAAAGCACCAGTGGCAGTGGTAGTGGCAGGATTAGCCACTAACCACAAGAATTTTTATTTTTTTGATCTTCAACAAAGATTACACATATAAAAGATAGGTCACAATCATATAAGAGGTTCTAACGTGTCTTCCTTCAATTACAGGAGACCACAGCACGCACATATATCTAAGTGGTTACAGAGAGATTTGAAAGAAATAAAAATAATAATATAGAAAAAGCTTTTAGTTTTTTGTTGTTGTTACCGCCAAAATACAAAGTTAAACAAATAAAAATATATTTTTATAAGAATTAAGCTAAAAAAAACTTAATGGACATACCTTGTTAAATATACCCAGCTTTATTATTTATTTCACTATGTAGGTATATTATCTACGAAAACAATTTTACGTAAAATATAGTTTGTATATTTTCACGAAACACGACGCGCGCGTTCCCCGCCGCGGCCGGAATGGTACTGAAGACTGAAGAGTGGAATTACATGTTGCTGAAATCAGTAAATGTGGTGGAGGCATGTAGCCGTTCTTGTGTTTACAATAACCGATCTTTTCTGTACTCTGCATGGGTAGGTAATTGATTTCAGAATGAAGTAGTAGCTAGAAAAAAGTCTGACAACCAAGGGGCATCGTATTACCCAGTACGTACAGGGTTGTGGAGGTCTAAATAGGCAGTCGCTACATATAAAAATTAAAATTTTAAAACCTCTCAAATACCAATAATAAATTAATCAAAGCGTCGTAGCGTCGGGAGGGGATCCGCTTTGTTTTGTGCTTGTGCTAAGCGGACTGCTTAGCGTTCCCCCGACTACCGACCTACCGTCGGTGTTGCGCCTCTTCTCGCTAATTGACGAAAACAAGGAAAGTTATAAATTATAAAAAATAACCCAAGCTTTTAGGAGGGAGAGGGTAGCGTACAGCCCCCCCCCCCCCCCCGCCGTGACAAGTAACAAGATTTAAAATTTCGAATCGACCAGACCTGTGAAAGTTGTTTATTTCCCTTCAACTAGAAAAGAGGTGATGACCTTCAAACGGCTGAACAGATTTTCTTCAACATAGCTTCTTAGCTGTAGCTTAGAGTGTTCTTACACTGTTGATTAAAACACCTTTCAAACTAAATCAATTTTATCAAAATCGGTTCATCTGTTTGGGAGCTACGATGCCACAGACAGATACACAGATACACACGTCAAACTTATAACACCCCTCTTTTTGCTCGGGGGTTTAAAATACTGGTATTCAGCTGCACCTGGTTAGACTGGAAGCCGGCACCAACATAGTTAGGAAGAAGCTAGGCAAATGATGAAAATTCTTATACGTAATCTTAGAATATCGTATTTTATAATGGTCGTGTTTATTAATTACCTATTTAATTTTTATTTTTATTCATAGAAGTGTCTGTAAAGTTAGAAAATGAAATTCGTGGCTGAACATCGAAAAGATACGGCTTTAATCCATCTGATCCAGGGTCTGCTGGGTAATTAGAAAATCAGCGTCGGATTGAATCTGAGAAACTATTTAAGAATAGGTATAGCTGAAAAGAACCTTTTTGGTCCAATCGTGATCCACACTTTCCTTTTTATTTATTTAATTAACAATTTATGTACTCAAGAAATCCAGAAAAGAAGCAGAATAATGGGTACAAAGGTTCATAATAAGAATAAACATAAAGACCCGAGACACAGTTGTTTTTTTTTCTCAGGAACTATCCAACTGATCAAGTGTGTGTTTCTATTTACTTGCGGTACTTTTTAGGTACAATTTTTTGGTGTAATTACATTTTATGAGTAATGGTTAAATAATAAAATATTATAGAACACCCGCCATCTTGATGTCAATATGGCGGGTGTACCTTAATTTCGAAATAATTTCGTTCTGGAGGAGGTACAGATTTTTTAGAGCTAGGTACAAAATAGTATTTTTTAGGTACATTTGTTTGGTAATTGGTATAATTTAATTCGCTATGGTACACCCGCCATTTTGACTCTCACCCTGTTCCTGTTCTACCTTTTATAGTAAGCAACGACTTATTGTCGGGCCTGCGCTGTCCTTCCATACTCAAGTACTAACGCTGTACACTGACGGTAGGAGGGGTTCCCATCGGCGTCGAGTCGACGCTAAAGTACCTAGGGCTTGTCCTCGACAGCCGGTGGAACTTCGTTGAGCACTTCCGACGTTTGGCCCCAAAACTGGAACGGGCAGGGGCTGCATTCAAGCGGCTCTTGCCCAACCTGGGGGGTCCAAACGCCTCCTGCCGGAGGCTCTACGCGGGAGTCGTGCGGTCCATGGCCCTTTATGGGGCCCCGGTGTGGGCGCGTTCTTTGAGGCGGCGAGCCGCCCATTACTTAAACGCGCCCCAGAAGGTTGTAGCCGTAAGACTGATCCGGGGGTACCGCACGATCTCCGGCGAGGCGGCGAGCCTCTTGGCCGGATTGCCGCCATGGGATCTGGAGGCGATGGTCCTCGCGCGCCTGCATGAATGGCGCGCGGAGGCACTACGCCGCGCCGGGGGGAAACTCCGCTGCCGCGGCAAATTGTCGCTCAGCGGACAGACCTCCGGCACGATCTCATGGCGACATGGAGACAGCGACTGTCGCAACCACGTGCAGGGCACGCCACAATAGTGGCGATAAGTCCCCTCTTTGAGGAGTGGCTAGAGAGGCGCCACGGCGCCCTCATCTTCCGCCTGACGCAGGTCCTCACCGGACTCGGTTGTTTCGGGAGGTTCCTGCACCGAATCGGGCGGGAGGAAACGCCCGGGTGTTACCATTGCGAGGATCGGCCGGAGGACACGGTAGAGCACACCGTGGAGCTCTGCCCCGCTTGGGCTGAGCACCGCCGTGTCCTCGTAGTGGCGATTGGCGGCGGCGACCTCTCGCGTCCGGCCCTGGTTCAATCCATGGTCCGGAGCGAGAGGGAATGGGATGCCGTCGCCTCCTTCTGCGAAGCAGTCATGCTAGCGAAGGAGGTGGCGGAACGTGAGAGGGAGAGAACCTCACGTCCCAGCCGCCGCGGGAGACGCCCCGGGCGTCAGGGGGCAACCAGTGGCCCCCGGCCACCGTAGGCGCGAGCCTGTGGACGGTGAGTAATGGGCTAGCTCACCGTCCGTCCGTCTCATGACGACAGGCCGTGTCGACGGCGCGTACGTGTTCCACGCGCGCCTCAAGGAGATGTCAGCAAACCAGAAGGGGTCCGAAAGGGCCGATGCCTGCCAGGGCTGCGGGTTGTTTGAAAGAGATACCGCGGCCCTGGAACACAAAGGGCGAAGAAGGAACATGAGTGGGTTTTAGTCAGTACAAGTCTGACACTCCCTTCCGCTCCGCCCAGAGCGGGAGAAGTCATTTGATGATTTCCCATCCGCAATAAACTGTCGTGCTGTAACATTCAAATATTGTAACCATAGAGTTTCTTGCCGGTTCTTTTCCATAGGAAACGACCAACCCGAACCGTGCACCTTTTGTCGACGTTTTATAAGTGCCCATGTAGGCCTATGTAAAATAAAAATTAATGATTTAATTTGACTTATTACCAAAGAAATTTCTTGAAGCATCGACCTGCGAAAGGACAGTATATAAAAAAGAGATGTAGGCTCAGTGTGTAAAATAAGAAGTGAAAATAGAAACATAAATAACATGGGTAGGTAAAGCAAATTACGAATTAAATAAATGCAATACAAGCTTAAATACAAGCTACACTCGGTGGCAGCCTAGGGTTCTTGAGAGAGGAACCTCCTAACAAAATGTGCCGTGTCCAGACTGCTTTCAGAATCAAGCCTTTGACCCAGCTGCCTAACGAGAGCCTACGCAGATTTTGGTCGAGGATTTTGGCTATTAAGCCATTGGCCGACACGACTATCGGCACAATGACTGCTGTAGGTACTCACGTCCCACGTGTCGACAGCCTCGCGAGCTAGATCTAGATACTTGAATTGCTTATCACTCTCTGGTTTCACGAGGTTCTCGTCATGCGAGACCGTTATATCAACAATCATTGCGTCATGTCAGTGTTGATAGATCGATCCCAAGACAACGTGATATTACCATTATCGAGAACTGGGTTGAGCGTAGATCTATAGTAAGGCACTTCTGATTCCACAAGGTTGTATTTCAAAGCAAGTTGCTGGTGGATAATTATTTATTACCAGGCAAGCAGTTTCTGAGACAACCCAGGTAGCAAGCTGACGTCAGCAACGTATATGTGACGTCAGTCATAGGTCATATTAAGGTCGGTAATTTATTCGTCTGAAGCGTACGTCTTACTGACGTCAAATAAGGGTCATTATGTGGACGTACTATATTTAGCCAAAAGAGAACGTCTTGTTGACGTCCAATTAAGGTCTGAATCTGGACGTCCTATATTCGGTGGAAAGAAAACGTCTTACTGACGTCAAATAAGGGTCAGTATGTGGACGTACTATATATGGCCGAAAGAGAACGTCTTGCTGACGTCAAATAAGTGTCTGAATCTGGACGTACTAAATTCGGTGGAAAGAAAACGTCTTACTGACGTCAAATAAGGGTCATTATGTGGACGTACTATATTTGGCCGAAAGAGAACGTCTTGTTGACGTCCAATTAAGGTCTGAATCTGGACGTCCTATATTCGGTGGAAAGAAAACGTCTTACTGACGTCAAATAAGGGTCAGTATGTGGACGTACTATATATGGCCGAAAGAGAACGTCTTGCTGACGTCAAATAAGTGTCTGAATCTGGACGTACTAAATTCGGTGGAAAGAAAACGTCTTACTGACGTCAAATAAGGGTCATTATGTGGACGTACTATATTTGGCCGAAAGAGAACGTCTTGTTGACGTCCAATTAAGGTCTGAATCTGGACGTACTATATTCGTTGGAAAGAAAACGTCTTACTGACGTCAAATAAGGGTCATTATGTGGACGTACTATATATGGCCGAAAGAGAACGTTTTGCTGACGTCAAATAAGTGTCTGAATCTGGACGTACTATATTCGGTGGAAAGAAAACGTCTTACTGACGTCAAATAAGGGTCATTATGTAGACGTACTATATTTGGCCGAAAGAGAACGTCTTGTTGACGTCCAATTAAGGTCTGAATCTGGACGTACTATATTCGTTGGAAAGAAAACGTCTTACTGACGTCAAATAAGGGTCATTATGTGGACGTACTATATTTAGCCGAAAGAGAACGTCTTGTTGACGTCCAATTAAGGTCTGAATCTGGACGTCCTATATTCGGTGGAAAGAAAACGTCTTACTGACGTCAAATAAGGGTCATTATGTGGACGTACTATATTTGGCCGAAAGAGAACGTCTTGTTGACGTCCAATTAAGGTCTGAATCTGGACGTACTATATTCGTTGGAAAGAAAACGTCTTACTGACGTCAAATAAGGGTCATTATGTGGACGTACTATATATGGCCGAAAGAGAACGTCTTGCTGACGTCAAATAAGTGTCTGAATCTGGACGTACTAAATTCGGTGGAAAGAAAACGTCTTACTGACGTCAAATAAGGGTCATTATGTAGACGTACTATATTTGGCCGAAAGAGAACGTCTTGTTGACGTCCAATTAAGGTCTGAATCTGGACGTACTATATTCGTTGGAAAGAAAACGTCTTACTGACGTCAAATAAGGGTCATTATGTGGACGTACTATATTTAGCCGAAAGAGAACGTCTTGTTGACGTCCAATTAAGGTCTGAATCTGGACGTCCTATATTCGGTGGAAAGAAAACGTCTTACTGACGTCAAATAAGGGTCATTATGTGGACGTACTATATTTAGCCGAAAGAGAACGTCTTGTTGACGTCAAATTAAGGTCTGAATCTGGACGTACTACATTCGGTGGAAAGAAAACGTCTAACTGACGTCAAATAAGGGTTATTATGTGGACGCACTATATTTGGCCGAATGAGAACGTCTTGCTGACGTCAAATTAGGGTTTAAATCTGGACGTACTAAATTCGGTGGAAAGAAAACGTCTTACTGACGTCAAATAAGGGTCATTATGTGGACTTACTATATTTGGCCGAAAGAGAACGTCTTGCTGACGTCAAATTAGGGTCTGGATCTGGACGTACTATATTCGTTGGAAAGAAAATGTCTTACTGACGTCAAATAAGGGTCATTATGTGGACGTACTATATATGGCCGAAAGAGAACGTCTTGCTGACGTCAAATAAGGGTCAGAATCTGGACTACCATATTCAGTGGAAAAAGAACGTCTTACTGATGTAAAATATGAATCATTATCTGAACATTTTCTGGAGGTACATTATATTCGGTGGAAAGAAAACGTCATAATCCACGCAGACTAGGCATGAAATATACTTGCCATATTCAATACCAGGGCTTTCCAGTACAAGTGTGCCAAAAAAACCTAGGTCGAAAACCAGGTTTTAAAATACTTGAAAGTATTTGGTAGAGTTCGGTCTAGTTCCTATCCTACCGTGCCAGAATAATATTTAGACTGTCTGCTTAGGCATGTTTATAGTTTGGCGACTATATTTTCGTTCAAAGTTTTATTTTCTCGCTATTTAAAAAAAAAAACACAAAAAAACTGTTTTATTTATTTACACACTTTTTCTAATTGTTTAATAGGTATACTCGCGAAATAACTTCTTTGAAATGAATTAGGTACGTCACGGTCAGTTCAACGACAACTGACAAAAACAAAATGAAAACAAAATATTTACTTGTTTTGAAACGTAACTTAGTAATACTATACTTTCGTTCACGCTATTATGTGTCTTATTTCTACATCAGTATGGAAAAATGGCGCGAACAAGTCTACAAAATGGCTGCGCTACCCATGCCGCTAACCGACCGCGACCGCCCCGTGGCGCAAGCCTCGAGCCGCCTGCGCCGCGAGCCCTGCTCCCGCAACCGCGCCGCGAGACTTGCGCCGCCCGCGCTAAGCCCTGTACTTCCAGGGTTTCAAATACTTGCATAGGATAACAATCCATGTCGTCTTACAAATAAGGATCATTATCGTATTTGCGAAAAAAAAAACTTTTAACTTCAAAGTATTTTTTTTTCGCAGATACGATTGTGCGCCTTATTCATATGAAGACAAGGGTTAATTTCCTATGCAAGTACCTTTCAAGTCTGGTTTCTTCTAATCTAACTTGCCCGCGCGGCCACGCCTTGCTATAACTTTAATACTTGCAAGTTTTTCCAACTCGTACCAGGGCGCCCTGGTTGGAAGCAAAGCCCTGGTTGCAAAACCTGGTTGCGTAAATACCTACGTCTCATCCCTAACGCAGACGCCAAGCTCGAACGAACGCCAGTGATTTCGCGGCAATTTGACCGCTTCCGACCGCGGCGATACAAAACACAATGTAGTTCGCAAACTACAAGGTACCTACCTACTGTGACAAAATGACACATACGGTTATAAAGTTCCTCTCATAGAGAGGAGGCATGTGTCCCAGCAGTGGGAACATTAATAGGCTGATGATGATGATGTTGTAAAGTTGAATAAACAAGGAACCTAAATATAAAGAAATCAAGAAGTCTAATTTGTAATTTTTAATTTAAAATTCTCACAGGTCCTAGCTGTCACCTGCTTTGCAGTGTTGCCAATGTATGGTAATTTACCCTTAATTCAGGGTAAAAATAAAAGCACAGGTTAACGTTTAGGGTAAGAAAAATATAGGGAACTTTGTTAGCGTAAAAATATTTTGCATATTCTCTCCTCAGAACCCAGTAATTTTGACAAAAACATCTACAGATTGCTATGAGCAACTATCTTGATCTTTCCCACTCCTGAGCGACTAACATAGAGTATGCAAACCTTACTGCTACGTTTGCGAGTACCACGGTAGAAAAACCTCCTATCCTATTACTCAATACTCACTGAGCGAGGCCTACTTACTCGTAAATTCCCAAAATGTTGTGAAAAATTCGGTGTGTTGGTAACACTTGAATGGAATTATTCCAATTATTTTAAAACAAACAGACACAGTAAATCAGACAGTTTACGCTACGTTGAGATGCTATTGTTCGTTACTCTTCGTTCCGGAGTGACACTTAAAAAGCTTTATCTGAAAAGTTGAAACATAAATGGTGTAAAAATAAGTGTCTGTTTATTTGACAGATTATAAAATTTATTTTAAGTGCACAAATCGGCATGGATAAATCTACATATAAATGACGCCAACAAAACAGTACAATAAAAGTTAGGAAATAAAAATTTTAGGTTTACTTCCAAAAACACAAGTTGGGATGATTTTATTTCTCTCGTCTGAATTAAAGTCAGAGTCATTAAATACTTTTTATATTGACGTCGGTATCATGTATATAAACTGATATACATAATTAGGTACATACTAATACATATACAGGGTGTAACGGAAAGGGTATATACATACTTAAGGGTGTGCTACAGACCATCAAACTGAACATTTTTCTTCATCGGACAAACATCGTTTTAGCGAAAAAAATATCAGCTGCCCCATACATTGGGTGGAATAGATATTGAAATATTGTATGGGGTAGCAGATAATTTTTTCGCCGTTACGATGTTTGTCCGATGGAGAAACATGTTCAGTTTGATGGGTCTGTAGCACACCCTTAAGTATGTATATACCCTTTCCGTTACACCCTGTATAAAACGATCAAATAAACTAATATATATTATAATTAGAGATCGGATATTCGGATGCATATTTACCTAAAGTTTGATTGTTGACTAGTATGGACCGCGCGTCAGTATGGGAAAAGGAGTTTATTTAAAAATAAAAACTAGTCTAGTTACTTTTTCGTTTAGCTCCAAATGATTTATACCCAGACATATTTAACATTTTGTTTTAGCATCCGACATTTCAGCACAAAAATAGGAATTCAAATAGTTGTTGATTTTTTTTCCTTCTTATTTTCAACAAACTTGTCAGGTTTTAAATAAATTTAAAATATTCGTTACGATATTTTGTGTACTACATTATACTTACTAAAGAATTATGAAATTTCGCATTCCCGCGACAAAAATTGGCATTTAAATAGCCGCTTCCATACTTTTGTAGCTTTTGCCAGGAAAGAACGTACTTTAGGTAAATATGCATCCGAATATCCGATCACTAATTATAATACATTAGTACAAATAGTCCTTAATACGAGAAACCTTACAATAATTAGTAAGGCTACTAATGACTGACTAGGATGCGAGCAATTTAGTCTGACTTTAAATAGAAAATTAAAAGAATTGAATAGAAAAAAAAGGATCGTGTGGTTTTATGAAACCACGGTAGAAATGAAACTTTTTTTCACACTATAGCGCGAAGTAGGTAGACCAAGGAGTAGGGATAAAGTGAAAGGCACTCTGACGAGCGCCTTTGAATTTATCCCTCCTCCGCGGCCGACCGTCAGCGTCACGCGACATGCAACACACAGACGAAAAAGTTTGAGACGATGTCATAAAAGTTTCACTTTAATAAGAAGATTTTTAATAAAATTATTAAACCTTAAAAAATTACCTTAGAAAATTACACGACCGTTTAAAGTATCCACTCATAAAAGACTACATTTTAAAAACTTCGCGTAAATTTTATTTGTATAAAAACCCAGCACACCGTAACATCATAATATTGTCAATTGGTAAAACTAGACCCAGTACATTACCGTACGCCCGTACGTACAATCGATACCGACTGCCCCATCACTATTTCCTCCGTGATGCGTCATGACGACAGCTCGCTTACTAGCCGACGCCGCTCGACCGGCCGGAGAATATGTGATCTTTTTGCGAACTACCCGCTACTTACCCTATATTAGTTATAACATATTATAATAATAGCGTACATTTTGTAAAACTAAATATTTTAACTTATGTGGGTCCGTACTAAGACTTGCACATACCCCGTAGCTGAACATTTAATATTATGTAAGTTCAACCATTGTAAAATAATATTTAGTAATAACATGTTTTAATGTTTATTACGGCGATAGCAGCCTCTGTAACGATCGAAAATCGTGATTTGTGTACAAATAGATCGTTTGTAAACTGTATGGCCTTGAAAAATCAAATCAATAAAATTATTATTAAATGAAAAAGAAAACTTTGTTTTTCTTTTTCATTTAGTAATAATTTTATGAAAAAAAAAAAATGCGATTTGTGCGGGTTTTTTTCATCAAAACCTGAATTTTGGGGGGATTTCGGGGAAAGTTTGAGGGGAACGCGAGACGGCCATCTGGCAACACTTTTAACAGTTTTTGATTACGTAGGTAGTACAACAACCAGTGGTTGTTGCCGTTGTTGGCTCCATGGTTAAAACCCATTTATACGACTGAAAGACTATTATCTATGGTCATGAATAAAAATATTTAAAAAAAAAAACAGTGTTTTCGTTGGCGGGAACTGTCCATTACTATACTCTTTGGAACTGTCTGTGCAAAGCATAGACATATAAATCATATGGACTTGGCATACCTACAAGAAAAACGTGCATACCTACACTTTAGTGAGCTGATAAAATGGCGGCTAATAGGGCAGCCCTTATCGATATTTCTATATAATAACATCGATAAAAGATTGTGAGAATGTTTTCATAATGTTACGGTACAATATCTACGGGTGAAAATACCCCAAGTTTTCTAACATAATAATATACCTTTCATTTATTGTTGTTTGAGAAGTTTCGTCCTTCTTTCACGGTTAAACCGTAGAACTTATTTTGATGTTTCCTATTAAGACAGGTTGAAACTTGGAGGACAGATATATTATGCTGTTTTTTATCGACCTAGTATTCTGTAACTGATTTCACTCCATTGTATAATTTAAGCAACAAGTTTATCTAGTTGCCGGCCCGTTGAGAACCTCCTCCTTTTTTGAAGTCGGTTTTTTAATTTTATGCTCTTGGAATTTATTCTTTTAGCTATTACAAGAAATGAAAAGCAGCAAAGCAGCGCTCAGGTCTCAACTTATCGCGCACGGGTAGTACAAGTCGTGCCATTAAAGTTGAGACTTGACCACGCCTCCCGCTGCTTTTTCGCGGGTATCCATGAGGATCACCTCAGTGGTATCTATCAAGATACCGCTAAAACCACGTGGTGCGTCAAGTCTCAACTTTAATGGCATGACTTGTACTACCCGTGCGCGATAAGTTGAGACCTGAGCGCGGTGACGTAACAGGGGCGTGTTTGTACCGCCACGGTACAATACGGGCGCCATCGGGAAGTGCGGGGGAAGCGGGCGGGGGGAGTCAGGTCTCAACTTATCGCGCACGGGTTAAATACCTACTTACATCGAATAATTTTTTAATCGACCTTTTTGCTTCACTTGCTGTCCCCACGGTTTCTTTATACTGTTATCTTAAGGGGGATGCGCCAAGGTAGCCCGCGAAATTCAAATTTTCTTACGTTTTTTTGCAATTTGCAGGTCAGTGTCAGGTTGTATCTTGATAAAAATATGATTTGCGACCGTATCAAACGTACGTACCAATAAGGTTCGTGAAGGTAAAGCATCGTCACGCAATGTAACTTTATTGAGTGTTCAGTTGAAAGACGATTCTTCAAAGTGAAGAGAACAAATAATTATTGTTTTTGTTGTAATTTTTAACCGACTTCTAAAAAAGGAGGAGGTTCTCAATTCGGATGTTTGTATTTTTTTATTTTTTTTTATGTTTGTTCGCGCATTACTCCGTCGCTTGCCAACCGATTTGGAAAATTCTTTTTTTGTTGGAAAGGGTATACTTCCCAAATGGTCCCATAGTCACCAAATCGGGATCTGATGATGGAATCTTGGCGAAATCGAGGGAACTCTTCAAATTTTATAGGAAAACGTACAGTGATTTTGGTATTTTCTACAACAAGTGAAGCATTTGCGTCCAATAAGAACCATTCTACCATCAGATCTGATGATGAATCCAAGAGACAGGCTTCGGAACTCCATAACAAGGCAATCCATAAAAGGCAAAGGAATCTTAGCTGTGTTTGGGCTTGTTGGAATTGTAACGGTATGCACTTTCCAGGTGTATACACCGATTACGCTGAGATTTATGATCCGTTTTGCGTGATTCTTCTTTAGTTTGATGTGGAATACCTGCCATTTGGTCCCATAAAAAATTAATATAGTTTGGCCATATAGTTTTCATTTTATTAATTTTTTTGTTATATGTAAATTTTTCACGTATGTTTACCGATTTCTTCGTGATTACTGGACCGATTTAGATGATTTTTCATTCATTTGGTAGAGAAGCTTGCCCGGTGGAGCCATATGAATTGTATTATCTTTGCTTCCTTTGTCGTATGTATGGACGATGTGCTGGTGTCTAGTTACAATGTAAAAATTATACTTGACTAGGATTAAAGTGAGATACCACAACTGAAAAGGCTAAAATAAAAACTTTTTTACAAAAAAAAATAACCGACTTCCATAAAACACTAAAAAGTGGCAAATAATTTTAGTTTCGGAAGTCGGTGGCAAAAAAGTAAATGAAACAAACAAGTCACCGACTTCCGAAACTAAAATTATTTGCCACTTTTTAGTGTTTTATGGAAGTCGGTTATTTTTTTTTGTAAAAAAGTTTTTTTTATATTTTCCACACCGATTGTTTATAGCCTTAAAAGTAAAACATAAAACCAATAAAGAACCATAAAATTGCATTATCGATAAATATAAAAATGTTTGAATGCACTACTCTATCCCTTCAATATCAAGAAAATGATTTCATGTAGTAAAACTGTTGAAAATAGAGGCAAAAGGGAAAATATGAATGCTTTACTGTTGAAACTCTTCAATAAATGCAGAATCCTTTGTTTATCATCTTGAATTCACAAATTTTAACCACAGCTAAAGAGCATTTGACAGTTGACGTACCCAACTTAGGTATCAAACAGCGAGCGGATAAAATGGCGACCCGGCCGCAAATAGGTATTTCAATGACTTAGAAATGTAGGGTTGCCATTATAGTAACTGTCAAAAACACTATTATCCTTTTTCACTTACGCAAAATTATGAAAGTTAAAAAGAGATAGCAGTATTTTTCTGATTTTGGCGTCGATATGCCTCGTATTTGTATAACTGTTTTTTCTATAGTCAAACATTTCAAGTCCATATAATTTATATGTCTATGGTGCAAAGCGTTGGCCGTTGGCGTCGCGTCGAAACTTGAATTGCGAATTTACATTGGCTTACAAAGAAGTACATTATGTATAATGTGGTACAGTTTTCTGAAAAAGAAGGAGGAACGGTATCTGTTGTGGTTAACAAGTGGTTAACTCCAAAAAAAACTGAGATTTACTGGCCGCCAACAAAGGAAGTTAAAGCATTTGATAAATTGCTACTTCAGTGCGCTTCTCCAAACGAGCAATGGTCACTGTATGGAATTGAAAGGGTGTTCTATGAAACAGGTAAGTTTTTCAAAATCATACTTTAGCATTCTATGTGAAAGCGCCTCCTCTTTAATCGTGTAGAGGACCTCTACACGATTAAAACCCATTCCTTAGAACGCCACTGTGGTGGTGAGTTCGTTTGGTAACCATTGTACCCTGATTGTACCACGTTTAGTATAATAATTAGGTGCTGGTGTTGTGCAGCGCGCAGGCGATGTGATACTTCAGTCCTGTCGTTTGTAACAAGTCGGCGCCACCGATGCCGCCCGCGACATGTCGCAAGCACGCATCACGAGTCCTAGGTAAATAAGACAAGACCTATTTCGGTCAGTGGGTCGTCGGGCGGATTTTCAATGTAATTTTTTACTAGCGCCTATCATGTGACCGTGGTATAAAATGCAATTAAAGATAATTTTACTGTATGTTAGTGCATTCCTTCGTACGCCTTTCAAAGATCCGTAGCTCCATAGCTACGAGATTTGAAAACACCGCCACCCATTGCAATGTCCTTGTCTGACATCCATGAACCTTGGAATACCTACAATTAAATAAATTGTGTTAACTTCTTTACCAATACATGTTTGTTTCGGCTTTTAGATCAGTTGGATAAGGCCAAGAAAAAGCTGAAATTGGTGGAATTCACATCAGATATCCAGACGGAGGAAGAATCTGAAATTACAGCAAGGAAACGCACAATAAAAAAAAATAACAGATATGTATCATCATCAGATGATGAAGATGAGTGTGATCTTACACGGCCTCCACCCTTAAAGAAACCTTTAAGCAGCTGTAATTAACTAGCTTCTACTATTTTTTATTTATTACATTTACTTTTGTTTTTAAAGATATTTTGTATTGCAGATCTTCACTCTCCGAGGTTAAATAAAAGTAACAGTGGATTGATACCACATGCTATTCAATCAAATAAATTTGATACCAATGCTTCAAACAATAACAGCGAAGCTCTGACCTCACCCGGAGTCAGCAAAGAGATATCAGAAAGTTATCATTTAACAAATAATAGTGAACTTCCAGGCTCCTCTGATCTTGAACTTGGCTCATGCACACCTGGATTTCTTCCTGTTTGTAACAATTCCAAATGTGGTAAGTGTCATATAACTGATATTTATTGTTACTTACTTTGATTACTTTTATTAAAGAAGGTGAACTGGATTCTGTCTATCGCTTAACTTGTCCATGTAGCCTCATTACATTACTCTCATTATTATTCGTTCAGGTCTTCAAGATAAAGTTCTGTCACTATTGGCGCACATAAAAACCCAAAATGACATGATTCTGTCAATTTTGCAAGAAAAAGGAAATGCCGAACCAGAATGTCAGCTGAAAACAGAGTTTAAATTTCCTTTGGAAACACCGGAAGATTTGGACACAGTAGAACGATTATTGGCTGTCCAAGAGAATTATGCTAATGTGGTAAGTTGAAGTTTGATATGTGATAGCTGTTATATATTTGATTCTCGTTTTAGGAAAATAGTGTGTATGATAAGCGCAAGTATTAAATAGTATTTTTAGTGTTCTGTACCCAACATGTGTCAAAGGAACCGTATGACTAAGCCTATAGTGTGTTTGTCTGTCTGTCTGTCCTTTAAACGGCTGTATATCTCATACCACAATAGATATGTCAAGCAAACATTTTTTTACTAAAGTTAACAAATTCTGTTTTGTATTTTCATTTGCAGGTAGCTTACTTTAAGAGTCTTGGTGGAAAGGGCATTAGCAATAAAGTATCAAGAGTTATGAAAGTTGCAATATCTGACTCTATGGCAAGCAAGTACAATTTCTATGGAAAAAGGTCAAACAAAAAAGCCTTTTCAGAGCTACTTCTTCAAGCGTCTATTGTTGGTACTTAAGTGTTTAATTTATAGTTAACTTAGTTAACATTCCATTTTCGAATAGTATTCATGTTATTGACCTTTTTTTTCTTTACAGATAGCCTAAAAAGTACTGGAACCACACAAAAAGACATTGAAGACAGTATAAAAGTGTGGCTCAAGCATGCGCCGGAACGAACTAAAAAGCGCTTGTCCAACTTCGCCAATCAACTATCCAATGAGTGTAGAATGTAGATGATAGAAATGCCACACAATAAAAAAAACTGTGGCAGGTGAGCGTCAAATGTTTCGAAGAGTAAGAAAGGAAAAACAAAAAATTCTTTTGGAGATACACCAGTCTGGTGAGCTAAGAAATACCTTACAGCCATCATTAAGTAATTTATTATCTCTACAAAGTACATCCACTTATACAGATTATAGAAGTATTCCTGAATATAGAACCAATTCTGAGACAAGTTTTGCTGAAAACATTTCAAGTTTGCATGCATCTTTAGGGAATAGTTATGTTTATGAACATGTCACAAAATCTGATAAATCAGTAGAAAATAATTATGTATATGACTATGCCTCACAATCTGATAGTACAAAAGATTTGCCATCTCAATTAAGACGTTGGGCCACTGTAAAACACAAAATTCCCCACAATGCTCTTGACAGTCTGTTGAAAATTCTAAATCCAATTTGTCCTGAATTACCTAAAGATAGTAGAACCTTTTTAAATACGCCAATGAATATAATAACTATCTCTTTGCAAACTGGAGAAATGGTGCACATTGGTCTCTTTCATCAAATACTGGCACAACTAAAATTATACCGAGTTGACAACATTGAAAATAGAGAAATATTCTTGTCTTTTAATGTGGATGGTTTGCCCCTTTTTAAAAGTTCGAATATACAACTATGGCCCATACTAGGGTTGATAAAAAACTTTCAGTCTGCACAGCCATTTGTAATATCTCTATTCTGTGGAAATTCTAAACCTGCTCCCCTGAATCTGTATTTGGAACCTTTTGTTGGAGAACTGTGTAAATTTCTTAGTGATGGAATTGATTTTGAAGGGACTCATTATACAGTCAAAGTACATAGTTTTGTCTGCGACGCACCAGCTAGGGCTTTTATCAAATGCACTAAATCACACGGTGGATACTCATCATGTGACAAATGTGTAGAACCAGGTGAATATATTCAAGGCAGAGTAATTTATAAGACTGTATCTGCTAGTAGGAGAACAGATTTACAGTTTCGCTTACAGTCTGATGAAGACCATCACCTTGGTGAATCTCCACTTGCGACCCTTCCTATAGATTTAGTTGCATTATTTCCCATTGATTACATGCACGCCGTATGTTTAGGAGTCATGAGAAAACTTTTAAATGTATGGGTCAGTGGTGACTTGAATGTTCGTTTAGGTAGTCGATTAGTGAAAGTTATTTCGGAAAAATTGCTTAACAATGCAAGTAGTATTCCTGTGGAGTTTAACAGGCGGCCACGAAGCATCAATGAGTTGGCTCGGTGGAAAGCCACAGAGTTTAGAATGTTTTTGTTGTATACAGGACCAGTTGTTCTAAAAAATATTCTTCCGATCTCACTTTATGAAATTTTTTTGTTGATTCACTGTGCTATAACAATTCTCATTTCTCCTAAACACATCCATAAAATAGGCACAAATTTAGCACACGAGTTGTTACTAATGTTTATAAAACACTCTGCAACTGTTTATGGTTGGAAGTTTTTAGTTTATAATGTTCATATGTTAAGTCATTTGTGTGATGATGTTCGTTTATTTGGGGCGTTGGACAATTACTCTGCATTTCCGTTTGAAAATTACTTGGGTATGTTAAAGCATTTAGTTAGGTCACCTGACAAACCATAACTGCAAATTGTTAAACGATTAAAAGAAATGGATCCATTACTGCCAAAATCTGAAGAGCAGTTACCAGCTGTTTCATATTGTAATAGTGTAGGACCAATGCCTATTGATAACAATGTTTACGAATGCTATAAGAAACTCGTATGTGACGGTTTTGCATTGTATGCCAAATCCAATCGTGTAGCTGATTGTTATTGTTATGCAAAAGGCAAAGTAGTCGAAATACATAATATTCTGAGATGTAAAATAAATGAAAAGGAATGTTTGTTCATTTATGGAAAAGAGTTTGTTAAATATGATTCATACTATACATATCCTTATGATTCTGCATTAGATAGTATTTTCAAAGTCTCTGAAATTTGTTTAGATTACAAACTCTTTTCTATAAATGATATTATTTCTAAATGTATTGTTTTTCCCCAAGAGACAAATAGTAATTATTCTGTTTGTTTCCCAGTCCTCCATGTAAACTATGATTAAGGCTGATGCTCCAGGGTAGCCTGTGAAATTCATCAATACAACCCTCCAAGTTCATGTAACCCGAGGAACTTTTTGAAGCTCAAAGTTGTTCCTCGAGTTACTGAACTTAGAGGGTTGTATTGATTTTTATGATTATAAATCCGTAACGACATACGTCTTACAGCCGCGTCCAATATTTTAATCAACATGCAACCTAGCAGTGGCCTGCAAACTGCAAAAAACGTAAGAAAATTTAATTTTGCGGGCTACCCTGGAGCATCAGCCTTAATGGGAAGCCACAGAGCTTAGAAGGTTTTTGTTGTTAGGACGAGTTGTTCTAAAAAAATATTCTTTTGATCTCACTTTGTTTTTTTTTTAATATAACTAGTTTTTGATTCGATTTTCTGTTTTTTCTTGTTTGCATTGCATCCCGTCCAGCTTGACGTTTGATTGGCTATTACAATTGTTGGATCACTGGTTAAATAAATCCACAAACGGCTGAACCACGTATAATCAGTTTATTCCACCTCAAATAACATCGTTTACACTGTCTAGTTTTTAACACATTACTACATTTACACTTTTTAATACATAAGTCGTACCGATCACGGCAATAATAAAAATGTTCGACTCTTCAGCATAAACTATCAAGCCCGACCGTTTTTTTACAAAAAAAACACCAACTGCTTGTCGAGACAAAATATCAAATGCAATGGGGGTAACTTGAAAAATACATAGCTTGAATTAGTCTTTGTGCATCGATATTGTTACTTTTTCCTTTTTGATTAAACCAAACAGTTTTCTAAATTCGTTATCCGTCAAACGTTCTTTTGTTTTTCCCTCCTGTTTTTTACTTTTTTTTTTTATAAAAAGTATCAACCGAAAAACAAAAGAACAATGGTTTTATGTTACCATAAACAAAATTATAACCGTGAATAAAATATCGAAACATTCTAATTATTATAATAAAGCGTTTTAACAGTTCGTCCATCCTGATCACCGTACACGTCCTCGTGTACATTAATACTTAATAACAAAAACTTAGCAATATACACACAGAACAAATTAAACAAGTCAACATATACTAAGTAATTAAACACAAGCTCAACACAACCGTTTTGCACAATATTTCACAGACCCTCTGCTTCAAGATTTTGATAACACATCACATACGTTGTGCACTTCACAAGTTCTGCCCCGTACTGTGGAGTCCGTATCGCACACGTTGCGCAGTCCGCACCGCACACCTTGTGTGGTCAGCATCACACACCTAGTGCGGTCCGCATCTCACATCTTGTGCTGTACGCAGAGCACACCTTGTGCAGTCCGTTGTGCACACCTTGTGCACCCCAAGTGCAGTCCACACTGCACACCAAGTACAGTCCACACTGCCCAACTTATGGATCTTGAACACTTGAAAAAAAAAAACTGTTGCGCACCTTGCGCATTGCAATGCACACCTTGTGCACCTATTATCGCACACCTTGTGCACCTATTATCGCACACCTTGTGCACCTATTATCGCACACCTTGTGCACCTATTATCGCACACCTTGTGCATCCTACTCCTAATGCGTCACGCATCTTGCGCATTGCATTGCACACCTTGTGCACCTATTATCGCACACCTTGTGCATCCTATCAATTATGCGTCGCGCACCTTGCGCATTGCATTGCACACCTCGTGCACCTATTATCGCACACCTTGTGCATCCTACTCCTAATGCGTCACGCACCTTGCGCATTGCATTGCACACCTTGTGCACCTATTATCGCACACCTTGTGCATCCTATCAATTATGCGTCGCGCACCTTGCGCATTGCATTGCACACCTCGTGCACCTATTATCGCACACCTAGTGCATCCTACTCCTAATGCGTCACGCACCTTGCGCATTGCATTGCACACCTTGTGCACCTATTATCGCACACCTTGTGCATCCTATCAATTATGCGTCGCGCACATTGCGAATTGCATTGCACACCTTGCGCATTGCTTTGCACACCTTGTGAATTATTTATTCTAAACAATATAAGTTCATGCTAAGGTCTCTAACAACACAACAACTAGTGAGTGCACTAAAACATAAAAAAAAAAGTAAATCAGACCGTATGTCTCCTAAGCGCTCTTTACGCTGACTATTCATACTACTGCATTAACAGCCCAACTGCCTTCATTACATCAAACTTGTTCATTTTCACTCATCATTTCATTTTCGGACGATTCATCAGTCCGACCGGTTCCAAAACACAACCACGGATAAATTTTATCCACTGCGTATACCCCTTTGTAAACGGTCGTACCTTTCTTGGTTAACGGAGTATCAGCAACCTCATACCTATCATTGTCAAATACTTTTGTAATTCGATACGGCCCCGATAATTTCGGCAGTAGTTTCTTACTTTTAACTACACTATGAGTTTCTCTTGCTACTCTAACAAGTTCCCCTAATTTGTATTTTTGCGCTTCTTTCCTTTTTTTATCAAAATACTCCTTTTGTTTACTTTGCGACTCATCAACGTACTGTTCTACTTCTTCTCTTATTTTAACTATATTATTTAGTTCGTTATTTTTATTTACATCGTCTTCAATATCGGATTCTATCTCGGGTATGATATGACCTTCGCTGGTACTAGTGAGTTTAAGACCAAATAAGATTTCTGATGGAGACTTTCCCGTACCTTTATTAAGGGTATTATTCAAGCCCCATTGAACTTTAAGTAAACGGTCATCCCATAAACGTTCATCCTTACCGTGGTTTTGAGCAGCAAGAGAATCTAAAATTGTTCTGTTGTACCTTTCCACTTGGCCATTTGCCCGTGGAGAAGCAACAGCATTTAAAATGTGCTTTGTGCCCATTTCACTCATAAACCCTTTGAATTTACTGCTTGTAAATGATGTACCCCGATCACTAATTAATCGTGTTGGTACACCGAACGTACCAAAATAATCCCTCAAAACTGCGATAGATGTGTTCGATTTTGTATTTTTGACCGCTTTTAAAACGATGAACTTTGAGTACGCATCTATAATTACAAGTATGTACGAATTCTTCCTTTTACTTGAAACGAACGGTCCGACATGATCGATGTGGACTGTATGAAAAGGCTTACAGATCTTCGGGATAGGGTGTAGGTAACCTTGTTTCTTTCCCGATGGAATTTTATTATGTGCACACTCTAAACACGCGGCCACATATTTTTTTGTAAATCTTCGCATCCGCGGGAACCAATAGTGGTCTTTTATTCGCTCGAGCGTCTTTTCAAAGCCAAAATGCCCTATTTCGTCATGATTCTTTTGTAAAATTTGCCATCTACAGCCTTTTGGTACAACCCACCTCAACCCATTTTCCGTACTACGATAAATCCGATCTTTCTTTAATACAAAATTTTTACGAATCTCTACAATGTCATTATAGTTTGTATCTGACAGGATATCTTTAATCCGTTTTATTTCAGGATCACCTAATTGTACAGTTGTAAGCCAGTCATCAGTAATATTAAAAACGTCATAAGTCTCAATTTCTTTGACTACGCCTCTTTCCTGAGAAGGCATAGGATTTCTGCTTAGAGCATCAACATGCAGCATAGCCTGACCAGACCTGTATACGACATCGCAATCAAACTCTTGGATTAAACTCCACCATCTAGCCACTCGTGGCACCATATCCCTTTTTAGAAAAGTTGCCCGCAAGGAATTACAATCGGTTACAATGGCAAAGTGTAACCCAAGAACGTATGGTCTGAATCGGACTAAAGCGCATATAACTGCTAGGGCTTCTAGTTCATAAGATGAAAAATGGGATTCCTCAGGAGAGGTTTGCCTGCTATAAAATGCAATAGGTTTAAAAAGACCATCAGTCTGTTTTTGCAATAATATTGCACCTACCCCATGTTTACTTGCATCCGTATGGATTTGTGTTTCCGATTTAGGGTCATATAAAGATAGGACAGGTCGCGAAGTTAGCGCGGTTTTAAGTTTAACGAACGCAGTCTCTTGTTCGTCACCCCAAGTCCACGTGACGTCCTTTTTTAACAATTTTGTCAAGGGGCGTGCAATTTCAGCAAAACCTCTGACAAATCGTCTAAAAAAACTCACTAAACCTATAAATTGCCTTACGTTGTGAGCGTCACGAGGGTGTGGAAAATTACAAACAGACTCTATTTTACGAGAACCTGGTCGTATTCCATCACTCGACACCTCGAACCCTAAATAATCTACACGCTCTTGGAAGAAATGGCATTTTTGAGGTTTAAGGGTTAAATTTGCTTGTCGTAATTTATCGAACACTACTCTTAGTCGATCGATGCCTTGTTCAAAACTTTCAGAGGGCACTAAAATGTCATCCATATACGCCAACGCGATGTCAAATCGAGCGTTCCCGAGTACCAAATTGACAGCACGCTGAAAAACAGCAGGGGCATTTGCTAGACCAAACGGCATGCGATTAAATTCGAACTGCCCGTCTGGTGTAACAAACGCCGTCTTAGATTTTGACTCTTCGGTTAGACCTATTTGATAGTAACCTGAGGCCATATCTAACGCACTAAAGTATTTGTTACCTGCAAGTCTATCAATTTGGTCCTCTATTCGAGGAATAGGGTAATGTTGTTTAGAGGTTTTTCTATTCAAAGCCCGATAGTCAACGCATAGCCGTTTGTCCCCGGTTTTTTTCTTCACTATTATTATGGGTGATGCATAAGGTGAAGTTGATTCCCTAATAATGTTGTGTTTTAACAAATCATCCACCATGAGTCTCACTTCATTACGTTCTGCATGACTAAGACGATAAGGGCGATATACTACTGGGTTATTATCGTTTAACTGAATATCCATGGTCGTTACGGTAGTGTGACCCAACTCTGTTAAATTCATCGCAAAACAATCTCGATATTCGTCAATTAGTTGTCTCAACTTTGCTTTTTGATCATAATCTAAGGGACCAATATTTAAATCATTAAATGTAATGTGAGTAAGCCCTCTATCAATTTTAAAAACATCGTAACATCTCTTCTCAGCTTGATTATCGTTGTACAGAAATCCTCGACAAATTAATTTACCTTTACTGAACGATATAGGTTGATTATTCGTGTTTAAGACCGTAACATAACCTAAGCCGTTAAAAAAATTGCATATTCCGATTTCAATCCTGTATGAGTTCCTATAACCGTTTTCTATAAAAAGTTGTCCTGTGAAACAATTATTGGTGTAACATTTAACTGAACCACTCCCGTATAATTGTATAGATTTACAGCACTTGAGACTAAATGTTACACTCGCATTATTATTTTTAGATGTAAAAACTAATTTATCGCTTGTTTTAATCACTTCTACATGAGATTGTTCAGTAGCGGTCTGTCCTAATAATACATCGTAACTTAAAAAAATATCTGGTACGATCATTAAATCTACCGTTACTATAACTCCTTCCAAAGACAACTGCAAGTTACATATACCTATTGGGTTTATGATGGCATTACCAAACCCCTTTAATATGGGTAAATTATTGTTTATCCATTTCATAGGATTAACTAGTGTCCGAGCAACTGATTCACGTATTAGACAACACTGACTTCCAAAATCTATGTAGCTCGTAAAAGATTGACCGTTAATTGAAATGATTTTTTTGAATTTTTCATCTGTCTTTATATGTTTGGTTTCATTTAGTCATAATGTTTTAATCTCTGCATCTTTTCTAATTTCCCTTGTACAATTTGGATTATCATGGCCTACTCTCATACATTTCTTGCATTTTACTATTGGCTTTGGACATTTCGCAACCATATGTCCAACTTCATGACAGTTGAAACATTTTAACACTCTAACATCGCCTTTAGATCCACGTTGCGACATATCTGATACGGGTTTTATTATTTTCTTGTTAAAATTTCGGTCAACACGTTCATGCTTAACACTTCTTAAAAATCCTAATAACTTATCAACGTTATCAAATCCAACGGCCTCTGCGCCATACCGGACCGACCTATCCTCTATGCCATACACTATACAATCGATAGCATCTTTTCCTGAAATACGACAACGATTTAGAGCTACCAATTTTTCGTAATAATATTCCTCTAAATCGTCTCCAAATTTAGCTTTCATGTTAAGCATTTCAGTTAACAAATGTGCATAATTTTCGTTGGTAGGAAAAGCAGCCTTAAGTTTTTCTTGCCATATATCCCATGAGTGCATAACAGAGGACTGCCCTTCATACCAACGTTTTGCAGTATTCACAAGTTTTGGAAGAGCATAATGAGTAGTTTGTTTGCTATCCCAACCGTAAATATCAGCACATTCGTTGACTTTGTTCAGCCAAGTAACTATTGTTTGATTTTTAATTTTTGGATCAAATTCGGGCACTACATTAATAGATGTATATTTATTTTTCACTGGAGGATTTACGGTTGCGATAGTTTGCAAAGTTTTATTAAGAGTCGCTAATAAATCAACACTAATATTATAAGAACTATTTTCCCTGGGTATTTCAGCGGTTGTAGACGGCGGCGGCGGCGTATTGGATTCCTGATCAGGCCTGAGGTTGTGACCATCTTCCTTCGAATGACCCTCCATGCGACGCGATTTACCAGTCAAAATAGCACTTATTCCAGCACACTGAGACTCGTTATTAATTTCTGGCGAACGAAGTAATCTTTTACGTTTGTAACGGTTTTTGCTAACTTCGTCTCGAGAGCAACTTCGCCGATACAAACTGCGTGACGAGCTTCGAGTAGAGGATTTCATTCGCGACGTGCGCTTACGGGATCTACCACGATGCTGTCGATTCTTACGTCGAGGGCGAGAACGTGACCCTGAACGTGTTCGCCGCTTAGCAACACGTGTCCGGGTAGATCGCCTGTGGTGTCGACTATGAGATTTCCTTCGTAAACGCACCGAAGACACTGCTGAACTGCTACGAGAACGCGATGTACGTCGCGTTCTTGATCGTAATTTTCTATCACGATCCATTGAGTTTATTAGAAACTGAAGCACTTACCAGTAACGGCAAAAAAAAAAAAATCTTTATAATAATGACCGAGAAAGGCGCGCACGCAACGACCCCGCTTCGGATTTGTTGGATCACTGGTTAAATAAATCCACAAACGGCTGAACCACGTATAATCAGTTTATTCCACCTCAAATAACATCGTTTACACTGTCTAGTTTTTAACACATTACTACATTTACACTTTTTAATACATAAGTCGTACCGATCACGGCAATAATAAAAATGTTCGACTCTTCAGCATAAACTATCAAGCCCGACCGTTTTTTTACAAAAAAAACACCAACTGCTTGTCGAGACAAAATATCAAATGCAATGGGGGTAACTTGAAAAATACATAGCTTGAATTAGTCTTTGTGCATCGATATTGTTACTTTTTCCTTTTTGATTAAACCAAACAGTTTTCTAAATTCGTTATCCGTCAAACGTTCTTTTGTTTTTCCCTCCTGTTTTTTACTTTTTTTTTTTATAAAAAGTATCAACCGAAAAACAAAAGAACAATGGTTTTATGTTACCATAAACAAAATTATAACCGTGAATAAAATATCGAAACATTCTAATTATTATAATAAAGCGTTTTAACACAATATACATGATAAATATTATTTTGAAGTGCTTTTGGTCAATGATCTAAGTTAACATCATTGCACATACGAAAACATTTTCTTGTGTGGTGTAATGACGTCAACTTCATAGTCAAAAACGTCCTTTTTGCAGGCGTAAAGTGGTATTCCAATGAAATCCATTGTAATTGCCAATTAGACATCATTTTGAGGGTACGTCTCTGGAGACGTTCTACGAATGTCTTCAGGGACGACCTACTAACGTCTGTAGAAGACGACCTACTAACGTCTGTAGAAGACGACCTACTAACGTCTGTAGAAGACGACCTACTAACGTCTGTAGAAGACGACCTACTAACGTCTGTAGAAGGCGACCTGCTAACGTCTGTAGAAGACGACCTACTGACGTCTGTGGAAGACTACCCACTAACGTCTGTAGAAGACTACCCACTAACGTCTGTAGAAGACGACCTACTAACGTCTGTAGAAGACGACCTACTAACGTCTGTAGAAGACTACCCACTAACGTCTGTAGAAGACGACCTACTAACGTCTGTAGAAGACTACCTACTAACGTCTGTAGAAGACGACCTACTAACGTCTGTAGAAGACGACCTACTAACGTCTGTAGAAGACGACCTACTAACGTCTCTAGAAGACGACCTACGGACGTCTGTGGAAGACTACCCACTAACGTCTGTAGGCGGCGACCTACTGACGTCTGTAGAAGACGACCCAATAACGTCTGTAGGAGGCGACCTACTGACGTCTAGAAGACGACCTACTGACGTTTCTATAATACGTTCATATTACGTCTTTATAAGACGTCCTACTGAGGTCGTAAGAGACGTCGTGGGGCTATGACATATACACGTCATTTTGTACGTCCATGCGACGACTATTTACGACGTCAATTACGTCGGAAATGACTTTGAATGTACGTCGTGAGGACGAAAAATTGCTGCCTGGGAACTACCTGTATACTGCTGTTCCCCACGAGATTTCTTCTTGCAGAGTGATTATGTGTTTGTTTGTGTAGTCCATTTTAAATTTTATGATTCCTGCTTTCAGGATTTTCAGTGATTGGGAATAGTGTGGCGGGCTTGTCTTGGGTTTGCCTCCCGTATATTCAGTATCGCCATATTCAATCGCCGTGAAAGCTACGTATTATGCAGGCTGCAGGAAAAAAACGTGGGGAAACTGAGATAGAACAAACAAAATCGAAGAAGCCGCACTCGACCCGCGTGTGGCTCATAGTCAACGCTCTCCCATAGAGAGACAACTGTGGTTTGTTATATCATTATACACAGGGGTGTTCGGGACCGAAATAGGACTATAGTCAAAGTCAAATTTTTATTGCGAACTTATAAGCGTACAATGTTGGTGTTATTTTATGTTGTTACTTAAGACTTAGCAGCCTTTTAGCATTAAATATTGTTATGACTTAATTATTTCCTTTAGATCAGTACAATTAAATTGAGACATTTTCTTTTATGTCAAAATTAAATGTCAATAGTTATGAATGCATACTTCCATACTAATATTATAAATGCGAATGTCACTATGTTTGTTTGTTTGTTTGTATGTTAGTTTGTTCGTTACCTTTTCACGACTAAACGGCTGATAGGATCTTAATGAAATTTGGCAAGAAGATAGATTTCAACCTGGGAAAGGACATAGGCTATATATCATCACGCTACGACCAATAGGAGCGGAGCAGCAATGACAAATGTTGCGAAAACGGGGAAAATTTGACGCAGACGAAGTTGCGCGGGACAGCTAGTTTAATATAAAATTATTCAGCAATATTAATGTCATCAGTTTCAGGTAGTACAAATTATAACTATGATTTTAAAGGGATCCCTTCTTTTCGCATAATGTTCTTTGTCCTAATATACTTCGGCATAACGATTTTGGCACAATTTGTTTTGGCATAATAATACTTCGGCATATTTTTTTTAGGCATACATTTTATGTTGGCATAATCATCTTATAGACTAATTTGTTTTGGCATAAATTTGATTCGCATAACGTTAGTAGGCCTAATGACTATTAGCATAATAATATTTAGGCATACAATTAATATGAATAAAAACAATTTTCATGCAAAGGATTTATTATACATAACATTATGTAACTTAAACGATTTTTCAATCGCGAGATAACTTTTATCTGAAGAATATATTAGATGTTTTGACAGTTTTTGTATAAAAAAATATGTCAATCAGTTAACTTCTATTATGAGAAATAAATATGGCAGTTATTCCTCAGATAGAAGTTAATTGATTGAAATAGTGGTCCTTAATTATGTATAATTTATATATGCTGTGCAACAAAAGTAAGTGACAGAACCGAATTGCTGCAAAACCGACTCCACGTGGTCTTGTTTGTCCTACCCCTAGAGTGTAATTTAAAATCGCGTAGGCGAAAGCCGTCTGCGACGATTAGCACGCGTGGGGCCGCCAGAGGCCCGCAGCGCCGGAGCCGTGACAGAAACCCTGCCTGCTGCATGTTCGCTTGAATGCTGCATGCTTGCTTGCATGCTGCATGCTTGCTTGTTTGCTGCATGCTGTATGCTTGCTTGCATGCTGTATGCTTACTTGCTTCATGCTTCCTACAGCGAAAAAAAACCCAAATACCTATAAAAATATGTTTTAATATCATTATGCGTAAATAAATATAAATTTATGCTTTAGGATATTATGCTTAAAAAAGTTATGCTTTAGGATATTATGCTTAAAAAAGTTATGCTTTAGGATATTATGCTTAAAAAAGTTATGCTTTAGGATATTATGCTTAAAAAAGTTATGCTTTAGAACTTTATGCTTAAAAAAATATGCGTAAGCTGATATGCGTAATTATATTATGCGAAAATATAATTATGCCAAACAATATTATGCTAAGTTATATTAGGTCTTAAAATTTTATGCAAATGGATAGGGAACCGATTTTAAATTAATGTTAATAGGATAGACTAATCTTATTTTGTTTCAGACTTAAAATGCAGTGGACTGTATAAAATGAATATAATAGAAGTAAGGTACAATGACTATTGGTAAACGTATGGAGTGCGCGCGCGTGCCGCCGTCAGAGATCCGGCTCAAACAACCGGTTATGTTAGGGACCTAAGTAGGACTAAACTTAAAATGCAGTGGACTGTAGAAAATGAATATAATAGAAGTAAATGTACATTGACTGTTGTTAAACGTAAGGAGTAAGCGCCCGCTTTCCGCATGCCGCACCCCTCAGCAGACAGCACACACGCTGACAGCAGCTGAAGATTACCGAGTGGTCGGAGGTGAACGAAAAGGGGGATCATGCATAGGACCTAATAAAATGAGACACAATATAACATAACGTCACGCCTATAATCTCCAAGGGGTTCGGCAGAGGTGTACCTAAAAGCACACCCACATTTCGCCAGATGTTCAAGTCCTATGTAATAGGGGCCAACGTAATGTCATAGGGAGCCTATTGCCAACAACCGGGCACAAATCCACTGAAATTGAAATTTCTGATGGAAAAATAACAACTTGCTAGACCCAGGAATCAAACCCAAGTCCTCATGCTCAGCGGTCGTCGAGTATTAGCAATAAAACAACTTCTCGCTATTCAAAATGACTTTATTTGCAGTAGTGTGGTACCACGCCGTTATTCGGCTTACACGAACATTTGACATTCTGTAAGCGTCTTTATCAATCACACTCGATGGTAACCCACAACCTTAGCCGTCCAAAATCCAAGCAAGCAAAGTACAACACACAAAATATTACCAAATTGGTAGATTAATTTTTAAATCGGCAACACAGGCACTTTACTGTCATTAAAACGTTATTGTTGGTATTACTGTATTAAAAGGTAATGCACCGATTAAATTCGGAGATTTTCTTTTAAATTGCTCGGTATTTTTCATTTGAATTATTTGTAACAACTCCTTTTATGTAATTATTGTAAAAACACATAAATTTTACTTCCATAACAAGTCTTCTAAACTTTTGTACGTAACATTTACTTCACATAGTCAAAGTCAAATCTTTTGCAATGATAACCTAAGAACTTGTTTCAATACTTAATTGATCCATTTCCTAAAGGTGTTGTTGTAGCAAGACAGACCTGCTTAGTATTGTTAAGTGCATTAGCAAAGTCTTTACTTAGGATTTAGTACCGTCAACTGCACATCAGTGGTAGCGTTTGGACTAAGAAACCCACATTTACTGCCATGACATAAACGCACTGTCACTGCCAATGGTACCACTGACATGGGATTGACTATTCTGTAGCTTCCATCTTTTTTGTGGACCATTTTTTACATTACAAACTAAAATAAAAACAATGAAATTCAGATTAAAAACTATAATACAATACACAATATTAATAAATTCATATATCTTGGTGTTCAACGCTTTTGCGTAGAGGTAGTTAAATGTATTGCACGCAGCTTTCCCGCTATTGTCTATATTCTAATCATTAATATAAATCTCTGTGGAACATTTTTAGGATCTAAACTGCGGTTCGAAAGGATCGTAGGCTAGTTAATGGTACCCGAGTTAAAGTATTTGAAAAGTTTATTTTCCTTGGATGTAGAGGAGCTTGGATAATATTTTTTGAAAGTAAAACACCGCAAAAATCTGCTGGACCCTTAGAAGCATAGATAAGATTCTAATATAAAGACATCTCAAATTCGTTAAGGTGTATCACGTTCCTCAGTAACAGGGTTGTGGAGGTCAGATAGGCAGTCGCTCCGTGCAAAAACATATACTAGTATTCAGCTACATCTGAATAGACTGAAAGTTGACCCCAGCATAGTCGGGTTAGGGCTAAGCAGATGATTGTTTATTCACTGCGTTTTCTCAAGGTACTGAGAGCTTTGCCTGCACACTATATTTATAAGTGACAAATACTAAATGAGAGATCAGAAAAAGCTCATGAAAAGGCTCAGACCAACTTTATTCTTTTCGTTTTAAAATACTTTAACTCTTGTAGTAGTAGGAGGTTTTCACATTTCACAACACTAAAGGTTTTTACAACATTCAGCAATCACGAACACACTGAGCTTACAATACAGTGCCCGCTACAGCGCTATATACGAGGGAAACAGTGGGATTTACACAAACTTTCGAGCTATATTATACTGACGATGTACACACGGAAACACATCATACATTTCCATTATGTCATGGGCTCCCTAGCTTTCCAATACAATGAGAGATCCACATAAACTGGATTTGTATAAGTCTGATGGGTCACCGTACGTACGAGCGTGTTTACAGGAGGATGAGTTTTACATCTGTTTAACATGAACTTAAATCCGCTGTAAGAGGGATACAATAAGAAATATCTGTCTTAGACATGATCACCGTGAGTGCACTTTATGACGGAGTGACAATAATTAACGGCGCGAATCGGCTTATTCCGAATAGTAGTGTCCGACCGAAGGTCTATACAACCTTTCTCGTTCCAGTTCGTTCACCTTCGACTTCAGCCAAAATTTTGGTCCACGCAGGTGGGATTTTTTGGCCAAAAGCGGCCGAAACCGAAGCCAAAGCCAAAGTTTCGGTCAGACACTACCGAATCGTCACAGTATGCAGTGTGGATTCACGTCGTCGGAACGAAACGAGGTGAATCATATATTTCTGGCTTTTATTGCATGGACGTTTAGTTTAGTGACTTGGCGATTAAAATTGTTTGCTCATATGACGCAGATACAGCAAACATTTTGCACTCCCACAGCGAGATTTATTCTCTGAAAACACGCTCTATACAGTCTGACAAGGCCTTTTAAAACACGGATAGCTAACCAGAGAACTTGGCTCTATATCAATTTGTAAATTTGAAAGTTAGGTCTAAAAAGTTTAGCAGAATCGTGGTCTAAGCACAAGAAATGAAAGTTTTCTGGTTTTTTTTACAATAATTTTGTCAATTTATATTTCTTTCTCTATGATTAATTTCAGACAGTAATCATTTTTTTGTAAAAAAAATATAATTGTAGACTTAATGTTTAATGCTTGAGACTGTTTATAGATTTTTACCTCAGTGCTTACTTTGCAAATACTAAATAGAATTTTACTGAAACAATTTTTATAGAATATTGGTATTCAGCTGCATCAGGTTAGAATGGAAGCCAATCTCAACATAGTTAGGAAATTCTTTTGGGTATTTGCAAAGTGGACTAAAATAGGTCTTTAGTCTTTCTGTATTGTAGCTGTCTTATGCGGGGCACGTTATGCTTTCCTGCGCACACTACCGTCACTATTCATAATTTCATAATCTCCCTTTATAATTTTGTAAATTTAATTTGTCGTATAGAAAAGTTATTGCAAAGAGGCGCCATCTCGCGGCGCCGAACGCGTGCCTACTCACAAACGTTAATTTATATATAATTTTAATGACTTTTTAATACAGCGTGGTTTACTAACAACGTTGGCATTTTATTTATTTAAATCACTCTTTTTATCAACAGATTATAATAATGATTTTTAAGCTATAACTAAGAAAAATACTAAGTCATCTGTATCAGCCGACTGTTTGGAAACACAGCGAGTAGGATTTAGTGTGTAAAAGGTATATTTCCAATACTATTAAACCTAAACCACGCTCGTATAAAGTAAGAACACAAAACACGTGATAAGTAAACCACAAGAACTACACACAATCGGACACTTTTACAATAATTAATCATGCAAAAATACTTTTATAATATTTACTATGTATGTATATAATATATTGTACATACACGGGCTATGTACATGCTGCTACACTACATATATTGGACTGGTGTATACAGAAGCGATGGCAAAGTGACGCTCGTACGCTAAATAGTAGTTTTTTCACGTTTCGAGCTGGTAACACTAATATTTGGCAAGTTTTTTTTTCAATAATGAAATGGAAAAAATATCTTTTTTTACAATACATTCGACTTTATACAATTTTACAAAAGCGTAACGGAACAACAATTAGAATTTATAGATACACTTTTTATAATCTACATAATTTTACGGATAGGACGTCGCAATTGACTTTTACGTATGGAACGATACAAACATTTTTGGAAATCTCGTCCGCGTAAAATAATGACGTTTTCCTAAGCAAAAAAAATGTCGAAACATTGCTTTCGTTAATCTATAATTAATACATTATAACTAACTACATTCTAAAACATATTAAATAGTTGGTCCACAACACTTGTTAGTGGAACAGCAGCTTAAATTGCAAAAGGCGCCTTTATAAACGTCATTATTACCGGACATTTTGTTATACATAATTTTTATAGACATTTTTTGTGAAACAATACTTTACACAAATCCGACCGTCTAGGCACAGACTATAATATATTTTCGACTTTTTTTTACTAGTAAGAGCAGTTTGTCTGATTCCCAACTCGGAAAGAAAATTGGCGCGAATAAGGGGTGAGTCTCCATACATCGTTTTTCTTAGACTTAGACTTTTTATAAATTCGTTTTTGCGAGAATATTAAAGCGTTTTAGTGAAATGGGAGTCAGACGGAGATAGTTTGCATTACATTAATTCCTATGAACGAAGGGAAGGACAGTGATATGTTGCTATTACACACAGTGCTTTTAAAATACTTTCACAACATACGACTTATAATATCTACTTAAGATTGTCAACCAATTATAATATTATGATTATAATAATAAAGCGTTTACCTTCACATTCATATATTCTTCCGTTTTCACACAAGCCAAAACAAGCGAATGTCAAAATAAAAATGCGCTGTTGGGTTTTCAATCATCAGCTTAGCGTCGACGGTTGGAATTCCAACAGCGGAATAATATTACGGCATCTTTTTTAGCGTCCCTCAATGTCTTTCAACATCAGAATTTCATACCATTAAGCTGAGCAAAAATTGTTCATAAGCTCGATTTTAGACAGAACCAAGTATATTACTTACTTTATTTTGTTTCAGAGTTCGATGTAACTTTAGACGACACCATTTTTACGACATCGAATACTTCTCTCCTATTATAATGTCGATTTTAAAACTGTAAGATTCACAAGAGGTATTGTTAAAACTGTTACTAAACTCTCGATTGGCTGATGCGTTGGTGTGATGTATTGTTACTGACGAATGTCGTGAAATAATAAACCAATAAACCTGAACACGCCTAGCACAACTAGATTCTTTTTTACAGATTGTTTACCTTCTGCCTTATATTGTCAAATCATCAGGCACTGAATCAGCCCGAGTGAGAACAAGGTCGCAGTTAGATTTAAAGCGTGATGACCTTAAGCTAAGCCACCTACAGCTATACTGTACAATGTCGTCAATGGTGTTCTGACACGTCTGCTTTGTGCTTGGGTGTTTTCGGTCATTGTTGATATGCTAGCCACTTGAGAGCACATGAAAACACCAAGCTCTCGACAGCTACCCTAGAAAGCCATATAATGTAGTCACTGTGGCATCAAAAACTCAGTCAAATCAGTGATCTTTATGACAAGCAGTTTTAATGTAATGATCGCATTGAGATTCATTGGTGTCATTTATCTTCATTGATCATGCCAATACTGGCAGATAAAAACGGACAGCTTGCTACAATAAAAATCATAAATTAAATGCGTAAAACAAACCAAGGAAAGTAAAAAAAAATAAAAGAACAGAAAAAACATTAGCAGTGCATTTAATAAAATAAAACGACTGAGCACATCAAGGCGGACTGAGACGCCGCCGAGACGTCGCTGACACGTGACAGTTAAAACGGGGTTGCCATAAGACAAAAATTAAACTTAAATGGTAGAAAAAAATTACATTACATAATTAAACAAGTATACACTCAAACAATATTATTTCAGTTGATACGATCCCGTCTCTTTTAGTTGTCTATATACAGTTACGTCTCGGTCGATCATCAGTATTTACATGTCTATGTATGTATTACAATGCTTTGGTAAAATGGCTGGCACACGCCCGCGGTCACGGAACGCACCCTTCACCACGGAACGTGACAATTTTGCAAAAAGCAACACCTGTCAATGTCACTATGACATAGGTAACACATGTCAACGTCAACCTGATATCACCGACAGCTGTCACTTTATAAAAAAGTTGGAAAACGGATTTCAAGTTTAAAAAAGGTTGTATATTGTAACTGTCAGATATGACAGCTGTCAACACATGCAAGCTTGGTAAGGTCAGGCGATGAAAACTGTTAAACATCGAAAGATTACAGACAAATAATAAAAAGTTGTAATATAATAGTTATAAATATATAAAAAAAATGAAGAAATACATATTGAGCATCAAAAAGTTTGAACCGACAGTATTCTATGACTATTTAAAGTATTAAAACCAAGTGTTAGAGGGAGATAGCTCACACATTGCGGCATCTTTTTCTAACCATATCTTGAATAGTGGTTGTTAATGAGTTTCCTTCGCAATCAACACTCTTAGTATTTTGCATATATTCAACGCTCGGCTCAGAGCCAAGAGTTGAAAATCCAGTGCACTTTTGTAGTCGCTTATCAGTAGTAAAACGGACAAGTGTTGTTTGCGTATTAAACTTAATGCAACTTTGCCTAGTGGTATAAAAACGAGCATTAAAAATCTTATTCTTTTAGTACGACTTGCTTTATACTTGACACAAAATCATGCCTATTTTAACTGTTTTTATTTCTAATTATTTTATCTAGACTGTCGGCCCCTCAGTTAACAAACATCAAACATAACCAGAAAGACACAAATAAAACCAGGCTAGTGAACAAAACGCTACACGATTATGGAAGAAGCCTTACAGCGACACAACCAACAGTGGCGCCACAGTTGTCCGACAACTGCGCTACTTTTTGTTGAGCATCAGTTGCGTAACATTGTTTGACTACAGTTGCTCAACTGCTTTGCCAGTGTGACCCAACCGAAAATTTACGCAATCCTTTGGCACAACAAAAAGCTCCGCTGTTATATACGGGCAACAGTTGCGCAACTTTTTATCGCGCCACTGTTCCTGTGCGCTATGCCTTAACGTATAGAAAAATGCACGTTAAAAATTAACACTAACGAAAACTAAACTAAACAAGATAATAGTTTATACTAACTAAATATAGAAGGACGAGGTCAGGGCAGCTGAGAAGTTTTCTTTTTTTTTTTGATACATATATTGAAGATTCTCGACACTTGGTATTTTGTTGTACAGTGTGTCAATAAAATAAAGGGAGTGATCACACCCAGCGACTTGAACTTGGACAATAAGGTCTTGACGTTGTAGAATCGACTTAAGCCAATCAGAAGGATCTGATTGGCTTAAGTCGATTCTACAACGTCAAGCCAAAAACACATAGAAAACTGGGGCGGGTCGTGCTTCATCCGACTCGCGCCCGTCCCGCGCTCGCTCTTTGTGAGTTGCGATTTACTGAGGTCACTCTCAAATTGTTCATCAGATTGACACATCATGCCATTTCATGCAACGACTGTAATTTTAATAAACGAGCAATTTCATGTGAGAGCCAAATTGATAAACAATTAATTTCCCTGACTTAGGAAGAACAAGATGATTTTCATAAAATGGTGTTCATGACATTTTCTTTTTGGTATTTGTTGTAAACATTTTGTTATTGGGTTCCTTAATCTGCCTCTACCCTTTTATACAAAGTACGCTGACAACATATACAGTTCATCATTCTGAAACCCCCACATAAAAAAAATTCACCGGTAATTAAAAAAAAATTGTGCATGGAGTCCCTCCGCGCGTAAGAAGTGAAACTTCGTAATACTACACGCATGCGTTCGAGTGCCACGCATTCACTCTCGTTATTTTATTGAGCTTCTAAATAATATTTGTTGTTTTCTTGTTGTATTATTTTTATTACATAAGTTTATCGAGGTTATTCTACTCATGGAAATTGAGCGAAGGCTGGTCACACCGAAGAGTCAAATGCATGAATGTTTGCACGCCATCTTGCGTACCTATTAGAACGACGTGGTCACAAATCTTGTAATACTGCCATCTCTTAGTGAGTTTTAGAAAATATTCCCCCTCCATGGTAGCGTTAAACTTGTTGGAAGTCGCATAAGAAGTTTCACTTCAAAAATATCTGCCGTCCCATACATTTTGACCGTGTATGTATTGCACTTTTGTTTGGGAAACAGCTGATTTTTAATTATCGATGAAATATTTCTTTGTGGGGAGGTTTAGAATGATGTACTGGGGGGTTACTATGACGCTTATAACATTATTGTTCCATTCCTATTCCAGAGTGGGAAAGAGATGGAGCTAGACGACCTGTATAGCTCAGTCTCTTTTTCACTCTAGAATATAATAAGAATGGAACAATAATGTTTTAAGACGTCATGGTACGCCACCTGACTACGTGGTAAGCGCGTTTTTGTGTCGGAGTCCCTTATACCGTGTATAACCCACATAAGTACATTTTGTATACAAGACTCCTTCTTATTAGCTAGCGACACTTTACAGGTGGCATGACCAGCGAATGCTATTGACGATTACTGAAAAGAACTATTTTAAATCTTTCGATTGATACAGTTCACAGAGCTTTGAATTATTTGCCCTACCTAAATTCCGCCATTTTGAATTATTTTCAAAATAACGGCAACGCATTGTACCTATATTAATCAATAGCTGTCATCTATACATAAGTATTGTATGTATGGGTGAAAATTTTCTATACTCGTAGTACCACGTTTCCGAGATTTAAGCCATCAAAGTAACAATCTGCACCGTCAACACAAATTTGATAGCTCATATTTCTGAAAGGTGGCGCTTTAGAAGATTTTGTACATACAAAACTAGTTTTTTTTTTTTTATATTATGTTTACAGATTAATTATTTCTGAACCTTTATTACGTTACTTAGCATTCTTGTTTACAGTATGTACTTATGCGTGTATATAACACATAAAAAAAAAACTATAAACAGCGCATATAAGCTGTATGGGAAGCGAACATACATGGCACACCGCGACGAACAGATAGACTGTTCCATATGTGACAAAAACAACAAGTGTATAATTATTTAAACTAACTGTTAGTTAAAGATATTATAGCCAGAGAGATAGCAATGATTTTTTACATCATTTGGTTCTCAATGTTTAAACGATGAAAATGTATGGTTAATCAGTCGCTAATCATGTATTTAACTTTAAGCAGCGTTTATGTATAAGCAAAGCACTAAGTATTTTGTCCCCATGAGGTAAATTGAAGAACACATGCTGAACTGATCTAAAAACAAATTGGCATAAGAGCAGGAAAGTGACGAGTGCTCCCAAAATTCATCGCTAGCTCTTGGACTATCAAAAAGTTTAGTCCATATCAGTCATCTGCCCATCGCTCTCATATAAGATATAAAATTACAAGTAATTATTGCATTTCAACTATAAACAAGTATATTACAAGAGATATGTAAAGATAACAGTACAATTCCGAAGACGACTGCAACGGCAGTACCGCCAGACCGCAGCGACATTACTTTCTATGTAACTCTAAGAATGCTAACGTAAATGACATTGCGGTCTGCTGCTGCGGTCTAGCGGTGACCGCAGACGATATATTAGTAGTGATGTCAATGGCCGTCAACAACAGCACAACAAACAGAATTCATTGTCAGAAAAATATCTTTTGTGAAACAGCAGCGGCACCGTCGCTTGCGGTCAGTTTTAACCGCAACGCCACTGCTGCTGACTACAGACTTCGCAATCGTACGTTAAGGGTGTAGACAAAACGTTGCGACAACATTGATTGAGATTTAGAATTTTCACCTCGAAACCAAAAAAGTAAACTTAACAAAAATTGCACACTAGTCTATGGAAAATCGTAGGAAAACACACAAGCGTTCACAGACACAACAATATTATATGTTTACAAAAAAAAAAAGAAACTAGTAATAATAACAAATCATAATTTCAATAGAACAAAATTGTATTAGGTAAGGCCCCGGTCCCACCGCTGGCGAGAAGCGGCTAGCTATCTACCAATATTCAAAAAGCTTACAAAAGATTTTAGGTACGGACTCGCGTATGGTCCCGTGTTAGTATAGATGGATATTTGTTAACTTAATACTAATGCCTATACTTATGTGACAGCTGCTTATTCTGATAATTTTACTGTTTTATCTAATTTTAATTGAATGTTTTGTTGTTTAGTTAAATTTATCCTTATTTTAATTAAAGTAAAACCAATTACTATGAACATGTGCATTTTTTTTTATTTTAATTGAATTGTTATCATTCAGTTTTATTTATTAATTATGAATGATTTTACTGTTTTACAAGTTATTAATTAGAAATTATAATTAAAATATTAGAAATAGCGTTCATATAATTAATATTGACATCTGTACGTTTCTTATTTATTCTTCTACAAATAAAAATATTTGAATTACTCTTTCACGCAAAAACTTCTGAAACTCATTTGAAAGAAATTAGCCATACAGATGGTTTATAACCTGGATTAACACATAGGATAATTTTTATCCCGGTATTACGGTCCCGTGGGACAATTACCGACCACCACGCGGTCAGAGGCTTGTTAGAAAGCACACAGGGGCAACTACAGTACTTTCACAGTTCTTATGCCTTGTGACTGGGATGTAGCTTCTCTTTATTGTTCTTTTTTGGCAGCTCAAATGTGCGTGTAACTGGCCTACTTGAAATAAATGCTTTTGATTTTAATTTGAACAACTCGTTTCTACCCGCTTCTCGCTAACAGTGGGACAACTACCTCTAAAAACAACTTTATTGTTACATTTATGTTAGTATGGAATAATATTTTATTAAGTGTCTTGCAAATTCTTGAAAACCTTATATGGAATGAACAACCAACAAATACTACGCTATTTCGTTTCGACTCGAGGGACAGTAATCTTGCAAAGAATATAAAACGCCTGTAATAGGGGGCGATTCAACGAGCCTATAAGAATTTGCTTCAAGTTTTTTTACATAATATGCAAAATTACAAGGTAGCCCCAAATAAACGTAAGTACATTCTGTTAATAACAAACTTGGCTAGCAACACTAATAAGGCATCGCGCCGATGCTCCGATACGAAAATATACTTGTAATTAAGAGGCATATCTACAGATCTCAAGATTAAAGTGCATATACAGTTAAAAACAACAAAACAAAATCAGAAATTGACGATAATAATAAAATGTCTATGTAAAACTACATTCTGTAAGCAAACTCATTAAAAACTGCACTCTAATTGAGTACCTAAAACATTTCATTTATTTTTGTAATTCATAATTATTGGCTTCATAAATCGTTATAATATTGAAAAAAATTACGGGCAATCGTACGATGGTAATATTAAGAAAAAAACAACACAAATTCATGTTAAACATTTAGAATCCATTCAAAGAATATTATCAATCGATAAATCGTTCATTTAAACTATCATGAACATATCTAACACTATGAATAAAACTGGAAACCGCGTATTTACCATTTTTAGTATCTGTTTTGAGTTCCCGATGTTTCAGCAATGTTCCAAGCGCCAAGACCACGGATAAACTCAAAACAAATACTAAAAATGGCAAATAACAGACTGTTCTACACTTTGGCAGAAGTAATATATTTTGTAACCACGAATAAACGCTATTTTTTTATTATTTTTTTGTAAATATGCCGTTCTCAATGTTTTTGTTAATCATACATTTTATTAAAATCGCCAATATTGTAAATATTCGTATCGGTAACACCGCACGCACACATGCACGGCACACTCAAACAAGCCAACAAGAGCAACGATCTGATACTAGAGTGATGACTACACGACTCTGCATAGATATTGTTATACCCATCCTTTTAAGTTGTATCCTAGAAAGATATTTCCTTTTGAGAAGACAATTTAAGATACGGGTCTAAGAACCGGTTTCCATTAGGTGCTTGTTATGTGTAATGAAAAATACGAATCAATTATACAGTATGAATTATTCAAAATAAATATTGAAACTGGAAACTACAAAGACTATTTTCCTTTTTTAGGAACCCTTATAGATTCGTCCTATCCGTTTGTCTGTCTGTCCGTCCGTTATGTCACAGAATTTTTACGTTGAGAAAATTGGTAAGAATAGTGTCCCCCCCCTATAATTTATATAGTAAGAGGATCTATACTGAAAAAAATCAGTGCGTGCAGTCCCTTCGCGCGGAAGAAGTGAAACTTCGTAATACTACACGGATGCGTTCGAGTGCCACGCATTCACTCTCGTTATTTTATTGAGCTTCTAAATAATATTATTTTTATTACATAAGTTTATCGAGGTTATTCTACTCATGGAAATTGAGCGAAGGCTGGTCACACCGAAGAGTCGAATGCATGACTGGTTGCACGCCATCTTGCGTACCTAGTAGAACTACCTAGTCACAAATCTTGTAATACTGCCATCTCTTAGTGAGTTTTAGAAAATATTCTCCCTCCATGGTAGCGTTAAACTTGTTGGAAGTCGCTTAAAAAGTTTCACTTCAAAAAAAGTTGTCATTACTAGACGACACTGAGACGGTTATATAATCACAACGTAATGGAAATCGGTTCAAAATCACATCTTTTAAACTCACACGCCAGATATATCAATCAACTCATATTTAAATGGAAGACATTTTACAAAAGCATTCACTCCTACTGTGTATATCTCTTTACTTTTCCAATTTGGTGAACAAATATGGCGACATTGGAATTCCAATGTTGTGATCAATTCAATTAAGTATCTGATTTGATATAAAATGTTTCTTTAAGAGCGTTTACGCTTTACGGCATTTCATACAAATTTGCAAGTCCTTATTTTCAGAAATTACTGAACCGATTTTAGTGAAACTTCATACGCTTAAACAGGATACATAAGTCTAAAAAGTTTCTAAAATACATATTAGAAATGTCTTTAAAAAAAAAAAAAGATAATTGGAAATTTATGTTTCTATAGATAATTCATTTATTATCGGTCTAATTTAACTGTAACACTATTTTTTTGAATATATGTTTTTTAATAACTTTTTAGACCTATGTATCCATCCTGCTTATACGTATTAAGTTTCTAAAAATCAAAAATAGAAAGGCTGTTAATATTATTGTGCCTTTGTTCACAAAATTGGACAGGTAAATAAAAATACACTTTCTCTATGCAGCGTCGTGTTATACGCGTCAACGAAGAAGCATTAATTCAATAATAATTGTGAAGTCAAAATCAACAATTAATTGTGTCTAATTTGTCCTTCTGTCATGGCGTTTACTAGCAAAAGAATAAATATAATATCACGCTTGTAATCCCCGTTGGGTTAGGTAAGGACTATCGTTTCTTGCAGCGTCCGGCCGCTATAGAAGCGCTTATTAACGCTCAGCTACCAATAGCATCGCAGCATCTGTTTTTTGCCGAGTGCCTTGGTGCCGTAAATGAAAAAAAAAATAGTGGTCAATTTTTTTTTTAATTTTTGGTCGCGGCGCCGCCCGCGTGGTGTTCTATAATTGTCCCACGGGAACATACTATCGGGATAAAAAGTATCCTATGTGCTAATCCAGGTTATAATCTACCCGTGTGCCAAATTTCATCCAAATCCATTCAGTAGTTTTTGCGTGAAAGAGTAACAAACATCCATCCATCCTCACAAACTTTCGCATTTATATATAATATTAGTAGGATGTGGAAATGAGTTTGTTTGTCACTTATTCCATGGCTGAACGGATTTGGATGAAATTTGGCATTTGGATAGACCATGACGTTCCCGTGGGACAATTCCTACCCTCCCGCGGGCAAAAGAAAATTTAATTGATTTGACATTAATAAAATGGCGGTAGAGTTTGTAAGATTTCATTCGTTTTTGACGAATTTCTTTTGATCATAGTGCGCACATAACAGAAGGACGTATTCAAGATAAAATGTATTTAATTTAATAAGTAATAGAGTAGCATATTGCACAAGCAGACCGAATACGCCCCACAAAGCAGAGAGGTTACACATAGAACGTTATTCTTTACGTATAATATTAACAGAGCACAAATTTAGATTCTGGCCTGCTACCGGAAGTCTGACCACCAGTCTTACCTTGGTAAGACTGGTCTTACCTTGGTAAGACTGGTTGTCGTATCGTATTACCCAGTACTAAGTGAGTTGTGGAGGTCAGATAGGCAGTCGCGTCATCCGGCAATCCGGTAAGACTGGAAGCTGACACCAACATAGTTGGAATAACGCTGAGTAGATGATGACTGAGAAACTGCAAAAACCCAATAAAAGTTTGCCCGAACTGAGGTTCGAACCCAAGACATCAAGCTCAGGAGTACCTCTGTCGACCAACCAACGAGGCAGTTAATGCTAGCTATGTTAAAGAATGCAAAACTATTATACAGGGTTATTCATAAAACACCAACAACTTCTAAAGAGGTCGTTGTACTCAACATTATGAACAACATTTAATATAGGACAAAACCTGAAATCGCGAAAATAATAAAAACAGCTGTTCCGTACTTTATGTTCACATAACTCGTCAAAATGTAGGGAACAGCTGATTTTTTTTTAACGATTTCGTGTTTGGTCTCATAGTAAAAGTTGTTCATAATGATGAGTAACATGACATCTTAAGAGGTTGTTGGTTTTTTCCAATAACCCTGTATACTGCAAATAGGGGATAATCCTATTTTTTTTTCTTTGTCCGTCGGGTAGTTTATTGAAAAGTATTGGACACGTATTTTTTCTTTTTTAACGTTGGCATAAAATTACGGAGATACATTGAGTTGAAATGGCGCATGACGTCACATGTAGGTAAGTTTTATACCTACTTGTGACGTAGTAAGCCCCCACTCTCCAACTTTAATGAGTTTTAACTAAGTAATTTTTTGATATTTTGATAAAACAAAAAATACTTGTCTAATATTTTTGTATTACCTGTCTGACGGACAAAATAGAATGTAATTTTTTACCCAGTCCGATCCCCTATTCTCTGCACATAACCTCTTTGCCCTTCCAATCACTTCCCTGAATCGAATATTCCAAAAAACATAAAAAAAAACTGAATGCATTAAAAAGTGTTATCATATATCAAGCTTACAGGAGGAAGCCGGCATGTCCTAGAACAAAAAATTCGAAGACACGTGACATCTACCAACCCGCACTGGGCCCGCGTGGTGGATTACAGCCCACTCCCTCACATAGAGATGAGGCCTGTGTCCCAGCAGTGGGAACGGAGACTGATTATGCTTAAGTGTTAGTTACGAAAAAAATGCATGCCTTGCTATATATTATACTTAAAGAGATATGTGTGCTCTGCATGTTTGTAAATAAGGAGTATCGTATTACCAGTACTAACTGGGCTGTGGAGGTCAGATAGGCAGACTGGTAGCCGAACCCAAGATAGTTTGGGAAAAGGCGCGGCAGATGGTGATGCTACGCCCTAGACTGTACAGTTATTGTTAATTCTATTTAAGTCTCTGGTTCTCCAGAATTGCAGTCTTTAAAGAGCCATTATTTGTTTATTATTAATATACTCGTTAATGGGTCTAAGTTCATTCATATTATTTCATAAATAAATGACAAAACAACAAAATAAAAAAATGGCGGTACAGTGCATATAATCATAAGAAATCATTAATATTTAACGTCACATAAAAATCACAGAAAATCCATATTTTTCTTTTATTCGAATTGAAAATTCATAATTCCTTTTAATATGAAGGCTAAAATAGAAAATCAAAATGGCGACCACAAGCAGAGCACAAAACCTCAACCCACACACCAGCGTCACAGAAATACACGAGCGAAAATAAGACAAAAAATAATAATAAACTAGTTCCTTAACAATTAATAACATAGACAACCTCACTCACACATGCCCACAAACAAATAAACACGCCCTAAAACTACCTATATTTAAATTTATATACATGCTAAACGAACAAACTATAATGTTTTTTATTTTTATTTATTATTATGTATACGTCGTGGTTAGAAGGTTCTACCACACGGTAACTAGGTATTAACGCTTTGGGAACCGTGCTAAGGCTTTTTTTTTAACATACTGTAGGTATAACTTTATTGTTGAGACACCAGTCTGTATAGGCATTAAGATTATGCAGACTGAAAAAACAACAGCCTGTATAATTTGTATGATTATGCAAGCTGAAAAACAACAACCTGTATAATAGTGTTACACGTAGTGAAAAGCAAAAACCTGTGTATTAAGAACGTATAGCCCTTTTTTTTTTTTTTCCGGATGGGAAATCATCAAATGACTTCTCCCGCTCTGGGCGGAGCGGGAGGGAGTGTCAGACTTGTACTGACTAAAACCCACCCATGTTCCTTCTTCGCCCTTTGTGTTCCAGGGCCGCGGTATCTCTTTCGAACAACCCGCAGCAGAACGTTTAGCCCTTACGACATGTCATACAAACTTTCAAGTCTTTATTTTCCGAAATGACTGAACCGATTTTAATGAAACTTCATACGCATAAGCAGGATACATAGGTTTAAAAAGTTACTAAAACCATTTTCTAAAAATAGGTTTGCAGCTAAATTAGACCGCTTATAAATTATCTATAGAAACGGAAATTTCCAATTATATATTTTTAAGATATTTCGAAAATGTTTTTAGTAACTTTTTAGACCTATGTATCCTGCTTATGCGTATGAAGTTTCATTTAAATCGGTTCAGTCATTTCGGAAAATAAGAACTTGAAAGTTTGTATGAAATGCCGTTAGACGTCAACGCTCTGTAGTACAATACAGGATGAATAGCTGCATTCTATATATCACTATTATACAGTATAAAGTCTTATTAAGCCATATCAATACATCTCGCTTGTAATCCCTGTAAGTTACAGCAGAGGTGTCCACATTTCTCCAGTATTATAACAGGTCAGAAATTGCCTGAAAGAAAACACCATACCAACAAAACATCACGACTGTAATCCTTAATAGGTTACGCAGAGACGTGTGTATTCACGTTTTATACCAGCACGTGTAGCATGACCGCCTTAGAAACGCGCTATTTCGACAAAATGACACATTGTCATTGTCTGTCTTTATCCAACCCGCACTGGGCCCGCGTGGTGGATTACAGCCCACTGCCTCTCATAGAGAGGAGGCCTGTGTCCCAGCAGTGGGAACATTACAGGCTGATGATGATGATCTGTCTTTAAGTCGATTCTTCAGTAGACAAAATTCGTTTCTACAGTAGTCATGTTATGCTTGCAATTATGTTTAAAAACCTTAGCAACCATTCGCAAGAAAAGCGTTCAGGGGGTTTAAGACAAATTTGTTTTTTTTTTGCAAACTACAGATACTTTGAAGACCATACCGATACCGACATTCTATCATGGCCAATATCTATAGTCACATAACATATAGTAATGTATTAATTAAGGTAAAGTACTTTACTCTGGACACAAGAGTGTCCGACACACACGACACAACTTTGTTGACACACTTTGACACTAATGTCGAAAACATTTTTTTACCCAAATGGAAAAAAATAAGGGTAATGCTTTTAAGAGGACCTCGCAATAGAAATGTCAATGGTACAAAGTTTTTTTAAGTATTAATAAGATCGATTTTAGTGTCTATGAAATTACTTACCGATGAAACATCTATTTTGTGTCTTTTTACCGTCTTTTATACAAAATTAATAACAATGTCATAGTTACATTGGAAATCTTGATCTTGGACAAATAACAAACAAAGACTGACTGATAGAAAAGATATAAACATTGCAATTTGACCCTTATTTCTTGATAAAACATACAATGTATTAATTAGAAAGACCACTTAATAGATTTTTTTCTTTAAGCTTTTTTGTCAAACATACACCAATCACCAGTGATTGAGAAATTTATTAATCAACATAAATTTTGACAACTCTAACTAAAGGGTAACATTCCCGGCTGTCATTTGTAGATCTTTGACAGTCGTTACGGGTAGTCAGAAGCCAAAAGTCTGACATCCAGTCTTACCAAGGGGTATCGTATTACCCCGTACTAACTGGGTTGTGGAGGTCAGATAGGCAGTCCCTCCATGTAAAATACTGGTATTCAGCTGCATCCGGTTAGACTGGAAGCTGCCCCCAAAAAAAATGGAAAAAGGCTAGACAGATGATGGCATTATCAATAACACTTGAAACGGGATATTTCCCAAGTTTACTATTCCCATTTCAATTGTTAGTGACCATAATCTGCCTAGCTTTTTCCCAAACTATCTTGGGGTCGGCTTCCAGTTTAACCGGACGCAGCTGAGTACCAGTATTTCACATGAAGCGAATGCCTATGTGACCTCCACAACCCAGTAACTGGGTAATACGATACCCCTTGGTAAGACTGGATGTCAGACTTTTGGCTTCTGACTACTCGTAACGACTGTCAGAGATCTACAAATGACAGCCGGGATCAACGCCTTAACGTGCTTTCCGAGGCACGGAGGAAACTCGGGATGTAATTAAAACAACCATCCACGGACCAACCTCGGCAAGTACGGCTTAACCTTAAAGATGGACCCGTGCGGCTGTTAATATTTAGCCACGAGCTCCTAGATAGTGTGTAGATGTTAAAATGTTAGCTATTTATCCAAGATCTTTCTACATGAAATAAAAACACAGTTTTTAAACTCTTTTACAAAAAACATAGTACTACCCAGGTCCCAGGTGTGACACTGAACACAAAGTGAAGGACACAGTGTGTCTGTGTGCGACTCGCGCGACGGTTGTGTGTGTGTGTGTGAGTGTGAAGTCACTCGGCGTTGTTGAAGTACTCGGACGCGTTGCCGCGGCAGATTGGACATGTTCGGTTTGACTGGAACAAGTAAAACAAAATACTTTAGATATCATATATAACGTAAATTCAGAACAAAAGTGACCGAACTTAAAATTACGGCGAATTGCGTTAAGAGCGTTTTGCGCTTTACGACATTTTATACTTATTATTTTCCGAACTGCATGAACTGATTTTAATGGAAGTTCATACGCATAAGCAGCATACAAAGGTTTGGAACAACATTTTGGAATAATAGTGCTACAGCTTTTCACCGATTATAAATTATCTATGGAAACCGAATTTTCATTTTTTTTGTTTTTAAAAGAATCTTCAAAAGTGTTTTTTTGTAACTTTTTAGACCTAAGTATCCTGCTATAATGATAAATCATCTATAGAAACGGAAATTTCAAATTATACACGGTGTAAATCACCTCATCACGAAGCCGTCAACCAAACATTCTGTACATGAAACTAAGTAACTTTACGCAAAAATTATTGCTGGGAAACAACTTTTTTTTGGGGGTTGTAAAATCATGTTTTGTGGTAGAAATCAATGTAACGCACTCAAAACATTGTGCTGATGGACGGATTGAATAGTACGGGGGTCGTGGAGGTGTTAAAAGTAAAAATCTTACATGGAAAACTTGTATTTAAAAAAATACTTGTCAAAAAGTTGGAACTTTGACCCCTAATATCTCCGTAACTATAAGGTTCCCAGGTATGGTGTAGAACAAAAAAATGATCGCAATAACAGGGAGAACCAGTGCCTTTCGGCTTCGTTAAGAGGTGTTTTACACCCTTTATATTTTTAAGATATTTCGAAAATATTTGTAATAACTTTTTAGACCTATGTTATTGCTTATGCGTATTAAGTTTCATTGAAATCGGTTTGGTTATTTCGGAAAAAAAGGACTTGTAAGTTTGCATGACATGCTGTAAGGCTACATCTAAATGTTACGAAGTCTATGCGAAATAAAAGAAAGCGATAGTGCAATAGCGAGGGGAGCATAGTCGTAACATTTAGAGCGTTCAATATAAATATTTTTATTTTTGTATGAAAATCTGATAAACTAAAATACACGGTGTAAATCACCTCATCACGAAGCCGTCAACCACGCATTCTGTACATGAAACTAAGTAACTTTACGCAAAAATTATTGCTGGGAAACGACTTTTTTTTGGGGAGTGTAAAATCATGTTTTGTGGTAGAACTCAATGTAACGCACTCAAAACATTGTGCTGATGGACGGATTGAATAGTACGGGGGTCGTGGAGGTGTTTAAAGTAAAAATCTTACATTAAAAACTTGTATTTATAAAAATACTTGTTAAAAAGTTGGAACTTTGACCCCTAATATCTCCGTAACTAGAAGGTTCCCAGGTATGGTGTAGAACAAAAAAATGATCGCAATGACAGGGAGAACCAGTGCCTTTCGGCTTCGTTAAGAGGTGTTTTACACCCTTTATGACGATTTTTTTAAAAGTCATAGTACAAAAGTTGTTGATTATGATGTTAGTAACATAGTCCTGAGAGGTTGTCGGTGTTTTACAAATAACTTTGTATATATTTATTTATGTATTATACGTACCTATATTATATATGTACGTATATGAAGTAGATAACTCTACTTTTGTTATTAAAAATTTTTGTGTAGTACACCACTGACTACCCCCTTTTGTTATTTTAATCCTATAATGTCCATCCAAAGGTTGTCGTGCAAGATATCGCTATAAGCGCTAAGACCGCCGTTGTAACCATAAAATTAGCAGTTTTTTAAACCCGTTATGTTTGATTTTTGGTGTACAATAAAGTTTTATTCTATTATCACGTTTCTAGTGTCATTGGATAATCCTGTTATGGTTTACTATTGTCAAAAAGCGACCTACACCTGCAAAAAAACACAAGACACGGAGCCACTTGTCGACGCACTAGGAGTGGAACTCATGTTGCCCGATGGGAATCGAACCCAGAACCTAGTGCTCAGCAGTCGCGTTTGTAACCACTAGTCCAATGAAGCAGTCCTGTAATGGTTTAGTATTGTCGAAAGGGACCGTTCAAGTATTACGTAAGCACTATAAGGGGGCGGGGGGGTCTTTGCTTTGCTTATTTTTGATGGTAATTACGTCAGCAATAATTATTTAATTTTTACACATATGGCAACCCACACATTGTCTGTTCTTGAAAACGAAATGCATTTTCGGGGATTCCCATAAATAATGAATACGTTTAGGTACTCGCTTAGAACTGAGTAGGGGAATTACCGCGCGCTATTCACTTGTCTGTCACTTATAACTGCTGCTCATGAGTCAATCAATTGTACAAATATTAACGTAAGCATGGGGGGAGGGGTAAGAGCTTTGCTTACTTTTGCTGACGAGGGGGAGGGGTGGGTTAATAATTGCAAAAAAATCTGCTGACGTAATACTTGAACGGATCCAAAGCGAACTGTTTGTAGTCTAAATCTTACAAAAAACACAAGACACTCACCCGGAGCCACTTATCGACGCACTTAGCGTGAAACTCATGCGCACACGGCAGCACTCTCAACGTCTGTCGCGCCTCGAATTCACACATGCACACAACACAGCTTGTCTGCTGACCCCTGTGTGTGGAACTAGCGAACTTGTAGCTCGGCAGCGCGTCTATCTCATGTCTTGCCAGCCCCCGGGGCTTCGCCTCGCCTAAACGTTCAGCTAGAGAGAGTAGGGCTTCGTAGTTTTCCGGTTCTGTGGTGTCGGCGCCGTCTTCGCCAGTGCTGGTGCGTGCTTCGGCGTAGGGCGAGAGAGGGAACATTGCAAGGAGGTTCAGGAACACCTGCGGGAAGAAATATGGAGTGTTTAGAATTAGCAAGAATAGTAAAGTCTTTGCGTATTAACTTTCATTAAAATCGGTTCAGTCATTTCGGAAAATAAGGACTTGAAAGTTTGTAAGACATGTCGTAAAACGTAAACGCTTCATCCGTTTAGTAGCTACGATGCCACAGACAGACACACACGTCAAACTTATAACACCCCTCTTTTTTGGTCGGGGTTTAAAAACAGAGCATCATGGGAACTAGTGTCCCTTCTACGATCCACGAACTCCGTGGTCCCTAGATCAAGTATATTTCTGTTTTGCGAACCTCATTGCTATATTTTTTTAAAGCATATGTACATGCAGCATTGGTTGTAAATCAGTTTCGGCTGCAAATAGGTTGGTTGTAAATAAGTAAGCTGCTATAAAAACTTGGAAAAAATAAGTTGAATGTTCAAAAACCTCATGTATGAGCCTAGTTTATTTATGAAATACGCAAACTAGAAAAGTACTAAAAGACTCTTTCTAAATTATCTAAGACTAATTAAATTTAAGTTTTTTGGAAAATCATGTGTTTAGTGTAAAAACACAAAACAATGAAACATAACAATATTAAGTGGCGCCCAACATGGGACCACTGTGTTATTGCACTAAACCCAACCAAAAACCAACCATTTTTTTTTTGTTTTCAGGTCGAAACCTTCACAAGGCGGGGGTGGTAAAGCATCATCTGCCTAGCCTTTTCCCAAACTATCTTGGGGTCGGCTTCTAGTCTAACTGGATGCAGCTAGGTACCAGTATTTTACATAAAGCGACTGCCTATCTGACCTCCACCACCCAGTAACTGGGTAATACGATACCCCTCGATAAGACTGGATGTCAGACTTTTGGCTTCTGACTACTCGTAACGACTGTCAAAGATCTACAAATGCCAGCCGGGACCAACGGCTTAACGTGCTTTCCAAGGCACGGAGTAAACTCGGTATGTACCCATCCATGGACCAACCTCGGCAAGCACGGCTTAATTTTAAAGATCGACCCGGGGGTGGTATACTGGGGTGGTTTTAGTGAGGTAAAATCACCTCGGTGGTCACCATCCCCACATGAGAGGTGACACCGTTTCCTCTTAATAGAAACCACAGACTAACCAAGGGAGGCGCAGCTTCAGGTGGAAGCGATAGGGCCCGCGAAATTCAAATTCTCTTAAGTGTTTTTTTTTGCAATTTGTACGGTAATGTCAGGTTTTATGTTAATGATGAAAAAATGATTAACTTGAAGTTTGATCCGGGTGGCTCTTATTATCTACCCACGAGCTCCTAATCAATACTACATATTATATCATGAGAGAGAATGAATGAAGAGATATTCTCTAGGTTAAGAGAAGAAGACACGAGTTCACTATCGATGAAAAAACTATAACTTTAAGGGTTGCTCCTCATCTATCAGCGCAAATTATAAAAATTACCTACCCATTCTATTATTGATTCGGGTCGGGAATAATTAGCATAGTCACCTCTTTGAATTTGACGAGGATTCAAAACAACACCTTGTAGAAGATAATGCGTTGAATGTTGGCTTTCTAGTGCTCAATTGTTTCTGATGATGTAGATGAGAAAACGCCACGTGCCGCCAGTGGGGGTAGACGGGAATATACCTTTCTGCCACTCAGAACTGTAATTTGCTAAAACAAGAAACAGAGCGTGCTGTCGAGCTCATCATCGCTGACACGTGTGATAGCAATGCCGCTCTGTTAACACCAATACTATCTAGCTCACACCAACATTTACTATCGTTTGACAGGGGGGGGGGGTGTTAGTAGGGGTGAGAGGGGGAGGAGTGTCCCTTACCCCTGGCACCCCCATGAAGGGGAAGGGAGTGTTGAAAGAGGTAGATTAGATACAAGAACTCCTTTTGTATGTGTTCTGTGTTTAAATTATTTTTTATGATGACACTGTTTGCTTTTTGTTTTACTTCTTGTGACATCTGAAGACTCGAATCATCAAGTATATTTTTAACTAATATTTTTTTCATTATAAAACGTTGTTTATTTATTCACGGCAATACCAAACTAGGCCCAGCAGATTACTGCACGCTAATGCAACAGGGAGGGGTGCCTCCTCACCCGTGGCACCCCGATGAAGAGGAAGGTTCGATTCAGGCGATAAATTTGGAACTTACTTCTCGAAATCCGATAGAGTTGAGATGTTGCACGTGTGTCGCGTAGTTCTGATGAAAATACAATAAATATTTCTTTGGAATTACTTATTCTTATAAAGGAAAAAGATGCACAATCACAGAAAATATACAATGAAATTCAAGATCTTTGTCAATAAAGTCATACCGACACAATCATGACCGCCAGTTTTTTACATGGGTCACCCCATGTGTATCTGACCTCCACAACCCAGTAACTAGGTAATACGATACCCCTTGATAAGACTGGATGTCAGCCTTTTGGTTTCTGACTACTCGTAACGACTGTCAAAGATCTAGAAATGACAGCCTGGACCAACGGCTTAACGTGCTTTCCGAGGCACGGAGGAAACTCGGTATGTAATTATGGTCACCTATCCACGGACCAACCTCGGATAGCACGGCTTAACCTAAAGTTTGGCCCGAGCGGCTGTTATTATATAGCCACGAGCTCCTTATTAAAACATACCATGCCTGGCAATTTAAAAAATGCCTACACGACCTTTAAATACACAAAAGCAAAGGGTAATGAGACAAAGTTGTCAATAAACGCAGAGTGAGAAGCAAATGGAATTAAAAACCAACACCAAAACATATTTTTATACCCGCAAAGCCTTTTTTAAACAATAGCTAAAGCCAAGACAAGTTTATAACAGGGAACTATCAATGCTGAAAATAGGCAAGTTATTGTAAAAATATTATTTCCCAATTTGAATATTTCAAGGATTTTATTTTTTATGCACGAAACCCTAATACATTTTATGATATAAAAGTAACTTAATTTACTCCTTATAACATCAGCTATCTTTCAGTAAAAGTCCCCTCAAAATCGGTCCAGCTGTTACGGAGATTAGCCGGAACAAACAGACAGACAGACACAAAAATTTCAAAAAAAAAAAAAAAACTTTTGTTATATGTTCCGTATAATACTTTCATCTGGCTTCAGTAAAATGCTGTTATTTTGAAAATACAAACAGTCACTGCATAATTTGTATAGATTCCTGCTAGAAAGCTCCCCTGCTATAATTTGCCGTAAAATGTCGTACTTGGGTTCCTACCTGATGCGATATGACTCTCGTGGCCTGCGACAACATGCCTTGGAGTAGAGGCTCTGCTGTTGCCGACTGGAAATACAACTCAATGGTTCACTAGTTATCTTAAAAACACGTAAATAACAAGTCCACAAAATCAGAAAACAAGATGTAAACAGACCTCTTCACGAAGCTGAAGAAGCCGAAGCTTAAATACGTCATACATACTAATATTATAAATGCGAAAGTCACTCTGTTTGTTTGTTTTTTACCTTTTCACGACTAAACGGCTGATCGGATCGTAATGAAATTTGGCAAGAAGATTGATTTTAATCTGGGGAAGGACATAGGCTACATATCATCACTCTACAACCAATAGAAGCGGAGCAGCAACGAAAAATGTTGCGAAAACGGGGAAAAACGCAGACGAAGTTGCGCGGGACAGCTAGTTCTTAATAGGTTTCATAATTTCATCTTAATAGTTCTTCATCATCTTAACAATTGCTCCAAAAAAAAAAAATTTATGATTTTTCTTGATCAACAAATACCTTGGCGTACGTGTGAAAAACAGTACTCAAATACCTAGAAACAAAAATTCTCTTCGCTATACAACATTAAAGTTACGCGACCACTTTACAAACACCTTAGGACGTTATATGGTTTTATTACGGACCCAATTCGACTTTAGTAACAACTTTACGACAGGATTGCGGATAGAATACTATCAAAAAACGTAACGGTAAACGGACCTCTTCACGAAGCTAACCAAGCATTCTGTACATCAAACAAAGTACATCTACGCAAAAAAAAAAAATTGCTGGGAAACGCTGTTATTCTTTTGGGGTGAAAACTCACGTTTTAAGATAAACCTCAATGTAATCATTATCATCATCAGCCTATAATGTTCCCACTGCTGTGACACAGGCGTCCTCTCAATGAGATGGAGTGGGCTGTAATCCACCACGCGGGCCCATTGCGGGTTGGTAGATGTCACATGTCTTCGAATTTTTAGTTCTAGGAGATGCCGTTTCCTCACGATGTTTTCCTTCACCGTTTTTAAGATAAACCTCAATGTGACGCACTCAAAACATTGTGCTGATGAATGCATTGAATATTGGGTCTTGGAGGTATTTCTAGTAAAGTTATGACCTTATAATGTAGTTTTTTTTTCATGTAAAAATGTTTGAACTTTGACCATTTCCATAACTAGAATGGATGCTGCTCTAGAACAAAAAAAACCAGCCAAGTACGAGTCGGACTCGCGCACGAAGGGTTCCGTACGATTATTTATAAAAACGAGCAAAAAAATCACTTTTTTGTATGAGAGCCCCTTAAATATTTATTTTATTCTGTTTTTAGTATTTGTTGTTATAGCAGCAGAAATTGTATAATTTGTAGAAATTTCAACTGGCCAACTATCACTGTTCATGAGATACAGCCTGGAGATTTTTATGAATATGTAGTTTTTTTACATAAATGCATTATATATTTTATACAGGGTGAAACAGAAAAACAGAAAGGGTATATACATACCAAGGGCACAGCTTCTTTGGATGATAACAAACGATATGGTTATTTAATCATATCTTCCACATGTTCGGAAGTTATGAGATTTTTTAGTACATTGATACCAAAAACCGAACTTTTCAAATTGAAATAAACACATCACTAGCACTAAGTCAGCTGATCGGTGTCAGCGAACTATTTGTAAGTAAAAATAAACCTCTTACTCCTGGTATTTCTGAATAAAAGGTTCCGCCTGTTTATTTTTTGTTTACAAAATATCTTTACTGACTTTTCCTTAACTTTGATTAATAAAGACAAATAAAATTAAATAAAAAATAATATTAATATGCTCGGTGTAAATCACCTCATCACAAAGCCGTCAACCGAGCATTCTGTACATGAAACTAAGTAACTTTACGCAAAAATTATTGCTGGGAAACGACTTTTTTTTTGAGGGTGTAAAATCACGTTTTGTGGTAGAATTCAATGTAACGCACTCAAAACATTGTGCTGATGGACGGATTGGATAGTACGGGGATCGTGACGCACATTAAAAACTTGTATTTAAAAAATACTTGTCAAAAAAGTTGGAACTTTGACCCCTAATATCTCCGTAAGTAGAAGGTTCCCAGGTATGGTGTAGAGCAAAAAAAATATCGCAATGACAAGGAGAACCAGTGCCTTTCGGCTTCGTTAAGAGGTGTTTTACACCCTTTATATTAATATTATTTTAACCGCTAGTCTTGTATAGATGACAACCCAAAATGTACCCAGCACGCCGCAGACAGGACTACATGACATTTTTAAAGAATGAATTTGTAGCTTGGCGCCGAGGGCACGTTTTTGCTTTTTTGTCGTGACAGTCATAATGAATGATTTCTGGTAGACCATCCTAGAAAGTTATCGTCTGATTAGGCCGAGGCCTCGGCAGTGCGTTGCGTTGCGTCGTGGCAACGGGTCAACGCATTGAATCGCATCGCAGCGCACTAGTTTTTCCCTCTAGCAGTGGAACACTGTCCGTCGTCGCTACGGAGGTCCGATAGTGCAACTCCCCTCGCTTCATCTCTCGTGTCTAAGCTTAAATCTGGATTGTGTGTTTTCTAAGTGTAGTAGTTACCTGGTAGGTAGGCGGAGGTGGTGGTGGCAGCGACAGCGGCTGCGCGACGTGCAGCTGAGCCTGCACCAGCCCGCCGCCGCCCTGGGGTAAACAGATATATGTGGTTAGCTTTAAGTTCAACATACACTTCTTATTTATTTTTGAAAAACGTTGCATCGTCTTGCGCCCGCAAAAATATAAACATGCAAAAGGTGCGATCATTTTAAACTTTTGACCGCCAGTCTTGTATAGATGACAACTCAAATTGTACCCAGCACGCCGCGGTCACGACTACATGACAGTATTTGGTGAATATCAAGCTCCAGGTGTACTGCTGGTGGTCTTGAATAATAAATGAAACTGCTGCTTGCTAATAGGACTGTATTGACATAGGTTAGTGGTAACAATAGGAAGAAAACCGCTAGTTTGCGCGCGTTAGAGGCGTCGGCGAGTGAGTGGCGGCGGCGCTGACCCACCGCTGTGATCGCGGCTGGAAGGGCGAGCAAGGTCATGCCGCGCCGTGTGGGACCCGATGTGACGTCGGGAACAGTATTAAAGGATGAATTCGTAGTTTGGCGCTGAGGGCTCGTTTTTGCTTTTTTGTCGTAACAGTCAAAAAATTAATGTGGGCAACAAGTCATCATTTTTTGAAGATGTTGCTGTGAAAGAAATGTCGAAATCACAGCACTGGCGTAACATTCGTGCTAAATAAAAAATAATAAATGTTTATTCAGAACCAAAAATGGTAAAATACATAAAATGGGGGAAGGGGGAGGGGGTGGTGCAGCCTCCCCCCTGGCGATGCCCATGGTGACAAGTGACAAAAATTCAAATTTCGAATCGACCAGACCCCTTGAAGTTGTTTATATCCCTTCATCAACTATAAAAGAGGTGATGATATTCAAACGGTTGAACAGATTTTCTCGAAAAATAGCTAAAAACACTCTTGATTAAAACACCTTTCAAACGACTTTAAAACATCTTTAAAGTACATGGATCACAAAAAACAAAGTCGAGACACTTGTTTGTTTTCGATTATTGCAGCAAGTTCTCACACGTACCTGCGTATGGATATGGTGTATGGGGTGGTGCGGCCAGCGAGCGGCGTGGCGCACGTACGGCCGCGCGCGAGACCCGCCGCCCACCACGCCCACGCCCACGCCCACGCCGCCGCCCACGCCTACGCCTACTCCTCCGCCCACGCCGCCGCCGCTGCGACGCTGGAGAAACAGAACAATGATTAAGTAAAGTATGCTGTTGAAATATGCGTCAAAAGTGGCTGCTGAGAAAATCCGACAGATGTATTGCTGGAGAGTTCGTTACGCTATTAGAAAGAAATCAAAGTATTTATTAGGCTCGCAATGGAAAATAGAAAACCTTTGAAATTAACAAAAAAAAAAACTAAATTACATATAAAATACAGGGTGTAACGGAAAGGGTATATACATACTTAAGGGTGTGCTACAGACCATCAAACTGAACATGTTTCTCCATCGGACAAACATCGTAAAAGCGAAATTAATATCAGGTGCCCCATACATTTGCGTCGAATAGGTATTGCAATTTTGTATGGGGCATCAGATAATTTTTTCGCTGAAAAACATATTTTATGATGAGATACCATGATCAGTTTGCTGGTCCGTAGCACACCCATACCCATTACACTCTGTATAAACAAAGAAAAATGAGACTTATTCTAACTTAAACTGATCCTGTACGAGGCTAAAAGTCTTCTATCTCAGCTTGGTGCACACTGCACGGCACAAACATCACATCTCTCCAGCTAAAACTTTAGGAAGTGGTAAATGACGGACAGACAGATTTTAAAGACAGATTTTTGGACGGTGGTAGTTAGTTTTTTTTTGACCTCCTATTTTTTTTTGTTTTTTTTTTCGCCTGTATACACGTGTAAGCTGGCACGCCCTTTATGTTTGGAGGCTTTATTTATTCATGAGTATATTTTTTTACATTTTATTTTATTGTTGGTGTGTGCTAGCTGACATGTGATATTAATCTGTTGTAATTGATTCTTTGTTTATATTAAATTAACACTATTGTACAGAATCTGGTTTTGCGAGTTTGTTCCGCACTTCTTCCCAGCTAAAACACTAGGAAGTGGCGAAGGGCGGGCGTTATGGGGGACGGTCTCATGTAATTTTGACATTCAAAAAGTGCTGATTATCAGCCTAATTTGAATAAATGACTAGTTTTTTTTTTTATAGTGAAGCTTTTATTACATCGTCTCGAACTTTTTCGTCTGTGTGTTGCATGTCGCGTGACGGTCGGCCGCGGAGTAGGGATATAAAGTGAAAGGAGCTCCCAATTTTTTTTTTGTAAATGTCTATAGTGTGAAAAAAGTTTCACTTTTACCGTGGTTTCATAAAACCACATAATCCTTTTTTTTTTGACGAACTGTTTGAGCTTTTATCTTATGTTATTTTGACGCTTAGATACTGCTGTCTCCTCGACGCGTAACTTACGTGGTGATGGTGCGAGAGAGCGTGTCTCGCGTGGTGCGGCGCCATCAGCTCCAGTGGAGCTCCGCGCGCCTACGGACAAAAAAAAACGTTCATATATGGTTGTGTGCAAATCTTTGCCGATTGCCAAACTTAAGTGGCAGTGGGCAGGGAACATTGCTCGCAGAACGGATGGGCGATGGGGCCGAAAAGTTCTGGAATGGCGACTGCGAACCGGAAGACGAAAAGTTGGAAGGCCTCCCACTAGGTGGAGCGATGACCTGGTGAAGGTTGCGGGGATCCGCTAGATGCGAGGCGCACGGGATTGGTCAATGTGGCGACACTTGGGGGAGGCCTATGTCCAGCAGTGGACGTCTTTCGGCTGAAATGATGATGATGATGATGCAAATCTAGCAGAAAAATGACATAATATGCTGCTCTCAAAACAGTGAAGAAAAACGCACCAAATAACATTACCTACTTCCCACAATTTTTCCGTATTAGTGACACTACGAATGGTGTAATAATAAAGTACAGTTTTTATCAAAATTGGGCTACAGACTTCTTTAAGTATTTTCGCTATTCCTCGTAGTTTCGGATTTGGCCATCCACTTGAAAAAAACACCCTTTTATACTATACATGGTGTTGTTTTGCATCCTCGTCAAAATTCAGGATGTTGTCACAAAAGACATAAATAATCAATTTAAATTACGGTACCTGGTTAATTATTAAAACCCACTTTTTTTTTAATTGTTTAAATTTGTCAGTATTTCAGAATAACCCCCTTAATGTGGTTTAAGGAATAAGAAATTATTAAACGTTTGAGATTATTTGTATGTGTGGAAGCGCGGTTATAGGGCGAGAATCAGACGGGCTACGCAACAAGGGTGGTTCATAATTACCGATTTCCGTAAATAAGAAAAATAGTGCGTGGAGTCCCTCCGCGCGGAAGAAGTGAAACTTCGTAATACTACACGCATGCGTTCGAGTGCCACGCATTCACTCTCGCTCTGTCTCTTTCTATTCCCCCTCCATGGTAGCGTTAAACGTTTAACGCAACCTTGTTGGAAGTGGCATAAGAAGTTTCACTTCAAAAATTACCTACCCATTTTATTATTGAATTTGAAGAGGATGCAAAATAACACCTTGTGTTTGTAGTTGATCTTTTTGATCCTTGTAGCTTACCTCAGTGGCGAGCAACAAGGGCGCGTGATGTAGATCCGTGGCAGGCTGCAGTGGGGACAGCGTACCTTCACCACCACCCACCATCTCCAGGCGCCCGCCTTCTGCGCGCTGTGGACCAAACAAAACACCATTCTTTGTGTGAAACTCTCTGCCTGCGTCTGTGTTTCCGAACGCTTACAACCCTAATCTCTTCAAAGTTAGAGTGAACAGGCTTCTTCTGGGTAAGCTCGTACCATCGTCGACTTTGTCTCTGTCATCTCTGACCTAGACTAGAGTCAAGAGCAAACCCTCTAAAATAAGAAAAAAAAAATAGTTCGTGGAGTCCCTCCGCACGCAAGAAGTGAAACTTCGTAATACTACACGCATGCGTTCGAGTGCCACGCATTCACTCTCGTTATTTTTATGATTTTTTTATGACTTGTGTTTATTTCTAATTTTAATTCGTAGACTTTGCCAATTTATATAGTAATTAATAATGAAAGTGTGTTTTGTCTTGTTTTTATTAGTCTTTCTAATAATTTATTTAATTTACCTATTTTATGATCCAAAACTGTTGTTCAATTCAATTCCTTTATTTCATAAAGGAATTGAATTGAATTTGTGCAATGTACAGCCCGACACTGCAAATTGCAAAGAAAATTTGAATTTTCGCTTCCACCTTAATGTGATTATCTCTAAAAGTACTCCAAAAAATCGAAGATAATAAAGTACAAACCTGCGAGTTAGCAATATAGTGTGTATGGGGATGCGGCGGCGAGGCGAAGGGCCCTCTTGGCGGCGGTGGAGGGGCGAAGCTCCCGTGGTACTGCAGCCCCGCGTACATGCCGCCCATCTGAGGTGAGGACTCGTCAGTAAGGGGGAGGGGAAGGGGGGAGTACTGAGCGGGAGGGGCACGCAATCACATGGCTTTAATAGCTGTTTACGTTACTGAAAGTGCCGAACTCGTCAATTTAAATTGTCATCGACACACTAAGAAGATTAATAGCTGGTTTTATTCAGACAGGTTTCAAAAGGCACTTTTGAATTGATTGGTGAAACCTCATATACGTAGTAACATCTTAACATCACGCTTCTAATCACTGAAGGGATAGGCAGTAATGTACGCATAGCGACACATCATTTCCAGTATAATAAGCGAGGCCATCATATACATTTTCTGACAATGAGGTAACCAAAACTAACAGAATTTCATTACTGAATTTTCTTTAATTATGGAGTGATTACTACAAAATTCCATTTAGCTAATGTAGTCATCAAAGGCCGAATTATCTTCGAATAGGGGTGCGGACTGGGTAAAGAAAACGATATTCTATTTTGTCCGTCAGACAGGTAATACAAAAATATTAGACACGTATTTTTTGTTTTATCAAAATATCAAAAAATTACTTAGTTAAAACTCATTAAAGTTGGAGAGTGGGGGCTTACTACATCACAAGTAGGTATAAAACTTACCTACATGTGACGTCATGCGCCATTTCAACTCAATATATCTCCGTAATTTTATGACCACGTGAAAAATTAAAAAATACGTGTCCAATACTTTTTAATAAACTACCCAACGGACAAAGAAAAAAAATTGATTATCCCCTATTATAACATAGTTTAGCATTTTTGCTAGCACGATCATCTAGCAATATTGCGAACTCCAAAAGACATCTACGCTTTTGGAATGGGCAGCAGTACTTTCACAAGTTATTTTGCCTTATGACTAGGACTGTAAGTTCCTTTTTTTTTGTCATTCATAAGTGCCTGTAATGGCCTAATTCAAATACTTGCTTTGAGTTTGAGTTGTTAATAAAAAAATTGAAAATAAAATGTCATTGCGTGTCCCTCACGATCTGTAATCCACCTTAATTTTTTTTAAAGATTGAATGTAAGACGAACACTAAATACATAAATTTACAGAATGCATTGAAACACATCTTGTCACGTGCTGGTGTCATTTAAATATTAGCCAATCAACTGCTAGGTGCAGGACTGACTGTTTAGAGCCAGAACTCGTAAACAGTCAGTCCTGCACGTAGCAGCCCGAGACAGCAGCCGAGGGGCTTAAATGGTCGCATAGCAGAATCATAATAGGTTATAATTTGAATTACGTTACAATTCGTCAAAAAAGCCGTTAATATGGTCATAAAGTGACAATCAATGGAAACAAATAAAATTGAAATGTCTGTTTGTAATTCCAAAATAACAGCTTTTACTGAATGCATATGAAAGTATCTAAGTACGGTACTTAAAACAAAAATACTTTTATTTACGTTTGTTCTAGCTAATCTCCGAAACGGATAGACCGATTTTGACGGGACTTTTGATAATATTCATATCTTCATTTGCATTCCATAATGTGTGATGATCTTTTACTGACAGATAGCTAATTTTATAAGGAGTAACATAGGCTACTTTTATTTTAGAAAAAATATTTAGGGTTCCGTGCGCAAAACAGAAAACCCTAGAAATTGATGAAAAAATCCGTTTCAAATCGGAAAGTAATATTTTAATAACAATTTCACGTGGACAAAATTTGCGGGAAACAGCTAATTCATAATATTAACTGATCCGTGACCATTTTAAAAATCTTAACGTGATTCATAATATTATCCTAATAAGATTCTGCTAAAGCGGTTATTTTAGGCCTCCAGACCTCAGTGGACTGCGATAAGCTGATTTTTCCACAGCTCAAATTTGAGAGACAATTGAAGCATAGATGTAGTTTTATATTCGTGTTACATTCAATCAAAACGGTATTTCAAAACGATTATATCCTGAACTGAAGCGCAAAAATGGACGATCATTCTATTAAAAAAAAAACTTGTGACTAAACTAGCCACAATCAAAAGAACACCCAAGTGACCCAAGGGCTGGCTTTTACTTTGGCCAGAGGCTAAGTATTGTCATACAACGTGGTAATTCTGCCAGTCTCTTGGGCACACTACCAGCTGACAGCGTTGAGGAGAAATTTTTTGATGCCTTTTTATAGTTTATTGTTAGTTTAATACTTAATTGAAGGGTTTAATTTTTTTTTTTTTAATTAATAATGTACAGTGAGATTACTTTACTAAATAATCATTTTTCCTGCCATCAATTCTGGATATAAACGTCCATTTTAAAAAATATAGAGGAGCCCAAAGTACCAGGGAACAAGAAACAGCGGCCGGTATCAACTTTAAGCATAAAGGTTCTCTACTCGTCCTATAGAAATACATAATAAATAATCACACATGTGTCGGAACTATGAGAATACTATTAAAAATTAAGTGCCAGAGAACTATTCACATTTTTATATATAAAAAATAAAATAAAAATAATACAACATGTATAAGAAATGTCCGGTCATGTTTAATGGCGTGGTATAGATTAGGAAACTGAAAAACTTTCTCTATGGGACCAACATTGTTATCGCGAAAAAATAACAGCTTAAATCACCTCATCACGAAGCCGTCAACCAAGCATTCTGTACATGAAACTAAGTAACTTTACGCAAAAATTATTGCTGGGAAACGACTTTTTTTTTGGGGCTGTAAAATCATGTCTTGTGGTAGAACTCAATGTAATCAGAACATTGTGCTGATGGACGGATTGAATAGTACGAGGGTCGTGGAGGTGTTCAACGTAAAAATCTTACATTAAAAACATGTACTTAAAAAAAATCTTCTTAAAAAGTTGGAACTTTGACCCGTAATATCTCCGTAACTAGAAGGTTCCCAGGTATGATGATGAACGAAAAAATGATCGCAATGACAGGGAGAACCAGTGCCTTTCGGCTTCGTTAAGAGGTGTTTTACACCCTTTATATTTAGGTTGAATTGAAATTTTGTCTGAGGAGCTCGTGGCTAAATAATAACAGCCGCACGCGTCGATATTTAAGCTTAAACCGTGCTTGCCGAGGTTGGTCCGTGGATGGGTGACCATAATTACATACCGAGTTTCCCCCGTGCCTCGGATAGTACGTTAAGCCGTTGCTCACGGCTGTCATTTGTAGATCTTTGACAGTCGTTACGAGTAGTCAGAAGCCCAAAGTCTGACATCCAGTCTTACCAAGGGGTATCGTATTACCCAGTTACTGGGTTGTGGAAGTCAGATAGGCAGTCGCTTCATGTAAAATACTGGTACTCAGCTGCATCCGGTTAGACTGGAAGCCGAACCCAAGATAGTCTGAGAAAAGGCTAGGCAGATAATGAGCTGATTATTTTTTCGCAATTACAATATTGTTCCCTTGGAGAAAGCTGTTCAGTTTCATGGTCTGTATCACACCCTTAAATATAACCACAACGTTCTTATACACGTTGTATAAAAAAAAAAAAAAAAAAAAAAAAAAAAACATTTTAACCTTCGGTATGCCTGGTGGCAAAAAGTTACACGGTATGCCTGGTGGGTTTGTCAGACCCGGATCTTTAATTTGTTATTTCTCAAATATTTTTTGATAAATAACTTATTATAATGTACTAATATTTTTACTAGGGGTGCATATTAGAAAATAAAATAAAAAAATATTGCAAATCCACAACTTTTATTAATAATTTTTCCAATTAAACTCAGGTAGCGTTTTTAACAAAAAAAAATACATCTTACTTTTATAACACACATTTCTTATAAAAAAAACTAAAGAGATCTCCATCAGAGTATTGAAAAATATAAGGCACTTCTATTTACTTATAAATAACTACAGAATATTCAGTCTTCATCACTTCTATCAACATTTTCCAGGGCTCTGGTTAGGAAGCAAGTTGCACATTGGAGAATTACATGATCCAGACATAAGTGACTCTTACAGGTCTCACAGACATAATAATATTGTGTTTTGCGATCTTTCTTGACTGGGCATACGTAGCATCTACGTTTTATACATGGAGTCCATTTTTTCAATGGCGTGCTGTCTTCAGTACTCAAATGGCTACCTATTCGTTTGCGAAGATCTGTAGATAGGTCATTGCTATTTTTCTAAACTGCAAATGTTGATCAATCAGTGCAAGACCCAAGTCTCTTATGAAACTTCTTCGACTATACTTGTTTTCTGGACAGATGAGCATTTGAATAATTTTGGCCATCAGTATTGAGCATCCAGAAGAACAGTGTAATGTGTCCACCTTCTCGATTTTCGTGTGACGTCGTAAGATTGAATAAGGTTGTCAACAAATCAATCAAATCTGACGAACTTCCTTCCGCAACAGCCTCTCCAAAATCATGGTTGTCTGCCTCTGAATCCGATGCCTCGTTTCCCTGACTCACATGATCGGACTCCTCTACACTTGAGTTGAAAACTTCGTCTTGTTCTTCAGCCGCGTCGAGTAATAAATTACTAATATCGTCATCGCAGAGATGGCTCCTCATTTTGAAACTAAAATAATGTAAAAAATATATATTTTGGCACAAAAATAACAGCAATTTCCAAAAACATTTTCAAAAAATACTTACACAGAAAAGTCACGTCGTATGCCTGATTGGGTCTGTGAGACCCGCGCAAACTATACGCACGTCATAACTACCACGGGAGCGTGCTCCGGACTGAAGTAGTGGGCGGCGGGCGTCTAGCAATTCATAACGACCAGCTACTAAGTGCGGTTAGGCGCGAAATTCGAATTTGAATGAAAAACAACGGTTTATGTGCAGAGGTGGGTCTGAGAGACCCTACCAGGCATACCGAAGGTTAAGAAAAGTGTTATTTTTAAGAGTACAGCTACGCTACGGTGGGCTCTAACTGAACTATAATGATGTCATACATAGATAGTTGGCAATATAAAAAATAAATAAAACAAAGAGTATATAAAGATAAATATATAAGAACGAGAGAAAAACTTATTGCTTACTATTGTCTCCGAACACAAAATACCTCACTATACGCCATATACAAGTGTTAATTTAATTTGTCACATGAAAAAGAGCATATCTTAGGAAACAGCCAAGTTCTAATAATCAAAGCGACCAGCCAAATATTTTTTTTGTAATTTATTCTCTACGAAATACCAAAGCTTGAGTTGCTAGCGGCAAAAATCTTAAATAAACAGTGTGGCAATACTGTCGACGGTTTCACCCGGTGTGGGCCGAGGCTATTGTAACCATTCATCCGGATTTGTCGGACTTTTTGTGGCTAGATCCGGACTTTATCCGGCATTGCCATTTGTATTGCCCTTCCACTTGAAAGGTAAAATGAGATGACAGAATAAAATTAAATATACGGACTTTTATGGTTTTTTTTTTCGTACTTTCTTGAAAATGCCCATACTTCTTTGGCAAATTAAGTACTTTTTTTTTATGTCTGAGTTTTTATCACGAGTTTTTTCTACAGTAACTCTTACCACTGCTAAATTACGAACGGCGCCACACATGGGGTGAAAATCCGAAGACAATAATTTAAACTCCAAAAATTAAACACGAAAAACACGTAACACATACACAAAGTACCCAAAGTGAGGAAAATCGTTGCATGCGGTACACGGAACAGTAAAATTTAAAAGTGACGGGGGTTAGTTTTTGAAGAAAAAAAATATTTGGGAAGGTCGTTTGGACCGGGGGAGTATGGTGAGCCCTTCACTTCGGTGGGAAAGTCCCACTCTGCCCTTTCAATTTGTCCCATCGGTAGGCATAACTTTATTGCCCAGTTTGTTGTCAAAGTTATAACTTTGCCCACCTATGGGACGGTGGGCAAAGTTAAAACTTTGTTGCCACTACGTCCCAGTGATAGTTTTAAGTGGATTCAATTAAATTAAGGCTTTTAGTGTCGTATTTAGGAGAATTGATAAATAATGCTGTGAATTTGAAACAATAATCAAAATGAAAGGAAGGTCAGGTGGCCTACTATGACGTCTTAAAGCAGTGTTATTTTAATCTTATTCCAGTGTGAAAAAGACGGCGCTAGACATCCTTTATAGCTCTGTCTCTTTCCCACACTGGAATGACATTAAAACAATACTGTTTTAAAACGTCATAGCAACCCCACAGGTGCCTTCCCAACGTACAAACGCTCGTTTTTTTTTTTTTTAATTTCACGTCAATATTTTGATAAGTACGTTCCATCATTACCAACCATAGCGTAATCGACTGGGATAATTTTACGGGGCACTTTGTCCCATTGGGACAAACTGATGGGGCGGAATGTACCAATCCCTGTTGAGGTGGAAGGCTCTTTGACTAAACATGTGTTATGCAGCGTCTAGACCTTGCAGTACGTATGTACAGGTATGAGCTTGGGGGTTGTACCACTGCATAAACCAGCATTAATCTTCAGCGAGGGAAAGAGATGAAGCTATACAGGACGTATGACTGTGTCTCTTTCCCTCACTAAGCCTGAAATAGTACTGGTGTAAAAGGTGGTAGGACCCCTTGAGTGCATGCGCACCGAGTGAAGTCATGCGCGCTAAGGGTGTAGCACACGGACGTGTTAACTTACGACAATGCAGAGCGTGTATTGAATATTAAGACAAATTCATTGACAAGTTATTTTGAACTCTATCATTAACGGGTGTCATGGTCTAAACTCGAATAGACAGTCGCGCTACGCAACAAGCTACGACGTAGCTTTGTGCTACGACCGTGTAGACTTGCTACGCACATCAAATTTCTTTGTATGGAAATCTGTCTTAACATTCAAAATCCATCTCGTTTACTATGTGTACCGTAACCGTAACATACCCCACATTAAAACACATAAGGAACTATAATCATTCTTAGATTAATAAATGATATTTCGAAGCCACGTATTTAAAGAAAATAAAAATTACGCAACATTGTTGCCAACATGTTTTTTGTTACGCAACATGTTGCTGCAACATGTTCGACAAATTTTATTCACCATTAATACGCGGTTTTATAGACAAAATTAAATAAGCACGCACTGATCATCATTCTTCTGTTCTTCTATCCTTTTCTATCATTTAAAAGTGCCGTTAACTAGAGCGAGAAAACTACTAAGCGTATGAGTGCAGATGTTTGCGATCAGCTTTCTCGCTTCAACCAATGACGACTCTTAAGTGATAGAAAGAGACACATACAGCTTTTGCTGATTGGTGCGTGCGAATTTTAACTTTCTCTGCATGTGTTAAAGCCTTTTTTTCGCTACACCCGTGTTAGGAATAGCGTGTGGTCTTAATTCGGCGCTGTTATTGTGTGTTTTTTAAGAACAATAAGTAACAGTTGGGAGTGTGGCATGAATCAAAACATCGAGATTTTAATGTAAGTTAGAGCGTTTTTGCTGACGAGGTGCGGTGAGGCGCGGTTCTGTAAAAACGATTGTATCAAAATGAATATAGACTTTTTTTGATTGGACAATACAGATGGTCAATTTGTTGATAAAATTATAGAGATTTTTTGTGACATCATGTATAAAAAATAACTAAACCAGTAGGGATTTGTACAATTATCAAGAACCCACAGATTGTTCAAACTTTATTGTAATTGTTGTTTTAATATTTTGCCTTGGTTTTATAAGTCAAAAAAAAACTACCAATTGAATTCTCACCTACTTTAAACACCAGGAACCGATGACAATACATTTATTCAATAAACACGTTTTTGCTGTTAATACTACTTTTTACAAATCTCTTTTATTAACAAATTGACGGTACAAAAAACACCTGCTATTCAGTACCCTAAACAGTTGTTTTACAAAACCACCCCCACAGCACAACCACGTCAACACACCTATATAATCAAGCACTGTGCACGTCTATGTATTAAGAGTGTTGCACACCGTCTAACAGGCACCGCCACCTTGCTAACTTGTAAAGGAGAATACACAATAGCAGTAAGACTACTATTAGATATTTTACTTTAGCAGCGACCTCGCGATACAAGACTTTAAACACACGTGATTACTTTGAACCATAGGTTTTAAGTAAATGTTACAGTAACTAGTCTAATTTGTCAAACAAAAAATGAAAAAAGAACACCCTGTTTCATCATTAAAAAAACAGCTCTGTATAATCATTTAAAAAAAAACAGCCTGTATAATCATTTATAAAAAAAAACCAGCCTGTATAATAATTTCAATTACAAAAACAACCTGTATAATCAATTAGTCACAGTCGTCACGTTAGAATTCTTATACAGGATGTAAGAAAGAAAATTAAAAACAATATAAAAAGCGAGGTACTTTTAATCAGGGGGTTTACCATGACATCTTAAAATATTATTGTTTCATTCTTATTCCAGAGTGGAAAAGAGATGGACCTAGACGACCTGCATAGCTCTGTCCCTATCTCACACTGAAATAAGAATGATACAATAATGTTTTAAGACGTCATGGTACGCCACCTGTTCAGTCAAAAAGTTGAAGCTAATTATGACCCCTCCTATTACTTCCTATAATCACATATATCATGAGTCGCGTATCGTTCTTAGGTCCAAAGCGGCTTCACTAACACGTGCCCGGCCGAGTCACGCCATTCACATCACATTGCACTATTAGAGCAGGCACGCCCACAAACAAACACTTGATTTTACACGTTTTTATTTATTTTTAATTATACTGCAGAACATAGAAGGTATGTTTTTTTTTTTAAGAAGTTGTGTTCATTAGGCGAAATATTACTATTTAAATGATCCACATACAATTGATGTAGTATAGAAACTGTCAAAATTGGAACTTAAAATGTGGCCGGTACACAAGTTAAGGGACTACTCACACTTATTCAGCTCTATTCAGCTTATGCCCATAGAAAACAACGATTATGTATGGAGACGCGTACGCATCCGTTCAGCTTTCCGCGTCTATTCAGCTTTCGCGGCAAACAAGTATAAAATGAGGACAAATCTTATCATGCGAGTGCTAGAGATAGAGTTCAGCGCTGTTCTGCTCTGTCTGTCTCTCTGTTCCGCCTAGAAGCAGAACTGTATAAGTGTGACCAAAATCGTTCAGCAAAACGCGAATGGAGCTGAATAAGTGTGAGTAGTCCCTTAAGTGTATCACTAAACTGAAGAGTTTGATATAATTTTAATGAAATATTTCTTTTAATAATATCAACCTTTACATTTTTTTTATACGATTCACTATTTATGTTAGGAATTTTATCTTGAACGATTCTAATGCGAAAACAGTATTTTTCAATAAATCGCCTAATGATACGCAGCTTAAGCTTATTACAGATGGTCACATTTCTTCCGACATCCAATGCTTAAAAAAATCGCGAGCATCTGTACGCAGCCTTAAATAAAAACTTGAAGACTTACACGATAACCACTATAGATCACATATTGTTAAAGCTTTTGATCGTTTTTAGCATAAATCCTGTTTTTAAGAAAGAAAATATTATGACAATCAGTTGCTCCATACATGTAGAGACCAAGAGATGTCTGAGACATCTGTTGTTATTTTTTTTTGGGCAATATCCTTTTTTAAAACTAAAGACAACCAATAACTTCTAGTGTCTAAAACGCAAGTGTCAGTAAGCCATAGAGTAAGAAAAAAAATGTTATAATAGTGTGAAAGCGTCAAGTGTGTGTCGTGTGAGCGCGACATTATTTAGGCTTACTATCAACTTTAAGAAAAAGTATTTTTATCAATGGTAAGCCATTAAACGATAGTTAGTACCGTAACCGCGCTATTTCGCTCAGACGATGCTCTGACTACCCTCAAATGTATAATAATAATTATATTTTGGATGTTTCTCCCAGTAACTTGGTTATAGAGGTCAGATAGGCAGTAAGTATATACAGGGTGTAACGGAAAGGGTATATACATACTTAAGGGTGTGCTACAGACCATCAAACTGAACATGTTTCTCCATCGGACAAATATCGTAGAGGGTGAAAATATTATATGCTGCCCCATACAAAAGTTCACTACCTATTCGACCCAAATGTAATGGGCAGCTGATATTTTTTTCGCTATTAGCACACACTTTTTTTTTTTTTTTGCGGATGGGAAATCATCAAATGACTTCTCCCGCTCGAAGCGGGAGGGAGTGTCAGACTTGTACTGACTAAAACCCTTTGTGTTCCAGGGCCGCGGTATCTCTTTCGAACAACCCGCAGCCCTGGCAGGCATCGGCCCTCTCGGGCCCCTTCCGGTTTGCTGACATCTCCTTGAGGCGCGCGTGGAACACGTACGCGCCATCGACACGGCCTGCTGTAGCATACCCTTAAGTATGTATATACCCTTTCCGTTACACCCTGTATAATGTATTAGTATTCAGTTGCATCCGTTTGGACTGGAAGCCAATGCCAACAGTTCGCCAGTTACGTAGTCCCATGCAACAGTACGGGCGAGCGTTTTGCCAAGAGTCGGGCACATTTTCTTTCTCCGAGCAACTACCGAGGAATTATCGACTAACACTGCCCGACCAAAGAAACAAACCCAAGATCTTAGCAGTAGCATATACATGAATATCAAGGTTTTATCAGAGCATCGTCCGGTACATAGAAAAGGTTTCTTACAAAGAGTCCCGAAGGCTATAGTTAAGTCTAAGCGACACGATACAAGCCACTAACGCTGGCTAGCTCCCTACAACACTGGACCATCTGGGCATGCATATGTGCGAGCACATGTACAGTTGTCGTGGTGTCCGACTGGAAACACCCTGTATACGCCACTCGAGGTGATTAAGTCTGGCCACCCTGTATAGTAAATGATACTTGACAGTTGACGATATGAAATCGATCGAGTTCGACGATGTAGTATATTTTCTTTGACGGTTAACGCAATCAGATTATTATGCAAACTATTTAATAGGGATGGTGACTCATTTTTTTTTCTTTGTCTATCGGGTAGATTATTAAAAAGTATTTGACACGTATTTTTTCTTTTTTCACGTAATCGTAATATTACGGAGATATTTTGAGTTGAAATGGCGCATAACGTCACGTTTAAGTAAATTTTACACCTAGTTGTGACGTAGCGAGCCCCCACTCTCCAACTTGAATGCGTTTTAAACTAAGTATTTTTTTGTTAACTTGATAAAATAAAAAATACGTATCTAATATTTTTGTATTACCTGATTGACGAACAAAATAGAATTTCGTTTTCTTTACCCAGTCATCATCCCTATTGTGTCCGCAAGTTAAATGAGATTTTTTTTCAAGATTAATTACTATAAATATGACATCTATCGAGACAAATGGAAGCTTTTTTGAAGTAAGTACTTTCCTCACTTAATTTGACGACCCTAATATTTTTAAAACAAATATCAATCATGTTTGTGTTGGTAAATATGTCAATAGGGGATCGGACTGGGTAAAGAAAACGACATTCTATTTTGTCCGTCAGACAGGTAATACAATAATATTAGACACGTATTTTTTGTTTTATCAAAATATCAAAAAAATATTTAGTTAGAACTCATTAAAGTTGGAGAGTGGGGGCTTACTACGTCACAAGTAGGTATAAAACTTACCTACATGTGACGTCATGCGCCATTTCAACTCAATATATCTCCGTAATTTTATGACCACGTGAAAAAATAAAAAATACGTGTCCAATACTTTTCAATAAACTAACCGACGGACAAAGAAAAAAAAATAGGATTATTCCCTATTCTGCATACACTTCCACACAAAGATAAGTGGTAAAGTTAGAGCCACTCATTTACCTAATTTTTCGTTTACATTTTAGAGTGTAGTCAGCAAACAAAATAGAGTGGCGACAACAGGGCATCTCTTACTACGACGGACAGACGTAACATCGAGAGATTAGTAACATACTATTGTCAAACCAAGCGCGGTGGATTCGAATGCTTACACTTATAGTTTCTGTGCTGTGGCGCTGTGTAGATAACACAGAGATATGAAACTTTTGTAGTTTTTTAGAAAGGCTGTATACAGGGTGTAACGGAAAGGGTATACAGGGTAAAAAAAAAAAAACTGCAAAAAAAATATCTGCTGTCCCATACAAAATTTCAATACCTATCGACCCAAATGTATGGTCTGCTGATATTGTTTTCGCTATTATGATGTTGGTCCGATCGAGAAACATGTTCATTTTGATAGTCTGCAGCACACCCTTAAGTATGTATATACCCTTTCCGTTACACCCTGTATAATCTGAATGTGGATCAGTGATTTTGAATTGTCTATCTATTACTATCTATAGTTACAAAAGACAGTATTTTTACTCTATTTACATTATATTAGTCTAGAGTTTCAGTTGATTTGTTTTCTCATTTTCGACAAACGATTACTGTCAAATATTCATTTGTAATTCTAAAAACTCCGCTTTTATACAATTTATTGGAATTCTGTTAATATTAAAACCCTTTTATAAAGGTTCTTTGGCTCCAGAAACGATCAGATCAAACAGTAGTATATTTATTAATCATATATTTTTTTATATATTTTTTTTATTGCATGAATATTGACATAAGTGTATTTATATTGTTGTGTAACTAATATGGGTCAATGACCAGAAATAAACGAATTTTATTTAGTATCCCAAATCAGCAGAAGATTTAAATAAAACTTTCAAATCTTTATCTTTCATATTGACAATTGGAAATTTCTCCGTAGGCAGTTTATTTGACACAAATCCACAACATTTACTTCAAATAAATTAAAACCAACATTGCCATTCTACCCAGCCTCACAGCAGCATATAAAAAGTATTTATATAATGAACACTATAATAAAAGTTAACAAGACGAACGCGTCGTCAAGCTGTACCAATAACCTAAAGAAGCTTAGAGATAGTACCAAACCATTGACACGAGACTAACAAACACAAACACACTGTTTTGGAGATGACTACATTTTGGAGATAGATGACAAGAAGGATCTAAGTGACTTGTGTTCAAAAGGATAGCATTATCAGCCTATAATGTTCCCACTACTGGCACGTGGCTTTTCTATGAAGGAGAGTGGGTTCCAAAGCATTTGAATTTGTAATAATTGTTTTATTCAAAATTTTATTTTTTCGGCGTCATTAACGTGTATACTCGTGCCAAATTACAACGTTCTAGTACCAACAGTTTTTGAGCTAAACCACAGACAGACAGACAGACAGACGGACATACCGAAACCATAAGGGTTCCTTGTTGACTACGGAACCCTAAAAACTAAGAATTAATTTAGGCGAATTTAGGTGTATAGATAAACATTTTAAAGACATACAAGGCTAAGCAAGTGGTCATAAGGAAGTACCAGTGTAAATAGGAAAGAAGAAAAACATCTTCGCACATAAATTCTTCACCATATTTGGAAGTGTGTCATAATTTCATAAAGCTAATGTTTTACCAGAAACAAGAATTTTTTTTTTACGGATCGGAAATCATTAAATGACCCCTCCCGCTCTGGGCGGAGCGGAAGAGAGTGTCAGACTTGTACTGACTAAAACCCATCCATGCTCCTTCTTAGCCCTTTGTGTTCCAGGGCCACGGTATCTCTTTCGAACAGTCCCGCAGCCCTGGCAGGCCCCCTCGGCCCCCTTCCGGTTCACTGACATCACCTTGAGGCGCGCGTGGAACACGAACGCGCGCGTCGACACGGCCTGTCGTCATGAGACGGACGGACAGTGAGCTAGCCCATTACTCACCATCCACAAGCACGCGCCAAAAACAAGCTTTGAGTGCAAAACTATTGAAAATTGGCAAAATTTAGTTTCTTTTTTGTAAGTTACAGTTACTAAATAAAGACTTTGGAGAACGAACGAGTTTGAATCAATTAAAGCACAAGTCCTTGTCTTTGATCGCTATTTTTAGGGTTCCGTACCCAAAGGGTGAAACGGGACCCTATTACTGAGACTTCGCTGTCCGTCTGCCAGGCTGTATCTCATGAACCGTGATAGGTAGCCAGTTGAAATTTCACCAGATTAAGTATTTCTGTTGATGTTATAACAACAAATACTAAAAACAGAATACAATAAATATTTAAGGGATACAAAAAAAGAGATATTTTTGGTCGCTTTTATAAATAATGGTACGGAACCCTTCGTGCGCGAGTCCGACTCGCACTTGACCGGTTTTTTGGAAGTTTAGATATCACAAAAGTGCCCAAATAGCAAAAGAGAGAAAAAATGGAAAGAGGGAAGGTCGGCTTTTGCCTTGCAGTGGGACACATAAGGGTCATAACAAAATAAAAAGCTTGTAAAAAAAATAGTAATTTTTCTAAGTGTGTGTGTGTGTGTTAATCCGCGTGACGTCACTAAAAATACAGTGGTAAAGCGGGGCTGGCAGCCACGACGCCATCGCAGGGACCATCACGCAGCAGAACGAAGACAACTCGTGCCCACAACACGACTATACCATCGATACATCACGAACATAGAAGTCAGAACAGTAAAAAAAAAATAGTGCGTGGAGTCCCTCCGCGCGGAAGAAGTGAAACTTCGTAATACTACACGCATGCGTTCGAGTGCCACGAATTCACTGTCGTTATTTTATTGAGCTTCTAAATAATATTTTGTTGTTTTCTTGTTGTATTATTATTATGACATAAGTTTATCGAGGTTATTCTACTCATGGAAATTGAGCGAAGGCTGGTCACACCGAAGAGTCGAATGCATGACTGTTTGCACGCCATCTTGCGTACCTAGTAGAAATACGTAGTCACATATTATTATTATCTTGTAATAATGCCATCTCTTAGTGAGTAATAGAAAATATTCCCCCTCCATGATAGCGTTAAACTTGTTGGAACGCATAAGAAGTTTCACTTCAAAAATATATTTTCAAAACTCGAAGCAACAACACATTGAATAATAAACGTTAAGTCGTTTCTACTAGACACAAAAGACAACAGTAAACGATAGAACGAAAACTTAAGGCGAGGTTGCAGTACAGTGTGTAGGTATGAGCGCACGACGCTTGCTGGTATAATATAATATAATTCCTATATGTTGATTGTTTTTTTCTTCTTGGAGAAAAATAATAACGAAATTATAAAATATGTTTTCAATGTTTACTTCAAAATCAAAAGGTCTAGCTATTGATATAACTTTCATATAAATTCATGATTTAATCTCTTAGCAGTAAACGTTTAAAATTGTGAATTAGTGTCATGTTTGATTTATAAAAAAATGAAGGCTAATAATTATAAATAGCGTTACTATTTTTACGATAAAATTTATTTTTAATTTGTATAAAATGATTTTTATTTATTTAAAAACTCATATTTAATAAGATTTTCAGGTGTTCAATTATCTTAAAAAGTACTGCAACCTGGCTTTAAGACGTATTTTGTTTGGGCTTGGATAAAAGGTACTATCAAATCCAAATTACATGAACTTCTGAGTAGCATATGAATTTATTAAAAATCTAAATATTTTACTTAAAAGACACAAAAAAGGCGTAAAAAACTATTAATTAAAGCTTCTATGCCGTGATATAACGTTGGTATATCTGGACGATATGCTAATATAGTACTGTGTTAGGAGCATGCACGCGTCCAAAAGTTATGACAGTAAAAACGACTCCGATACGATTTGAATTATTTACAGAACACATTTAGACGGTAGTTTTAGAAAAATATTCGACTGAAAATGCGGGTAGGACTTAGTTTTTTTTAACCCCTTCAACCATGCGATGTTAAAAACGTTATTTTTTTTCATTCATAGTTTAGACTTTATGTATGCAAGCTGTGATTTGTTGCTTTTATTTAATATATTAGTTTAATTCAAGCAAGGTTATTAACAAATAGCTGTGTAACTTACAATATCATTCACATAAAATTCATATGATTTATTTATTGAATACAGAAGATTAAATATGAACATGAGGTTTATATTGCTAAATGATTTTCATACAGTTTAATGAACTTAAACAGAATTTTCAAGCAAGTGGAATTGCAGTGTTAAAATTAGTCTAAAGTTGCTTAAAATAAAGCATATTTTCAGTTGAAGGGATTAAACCAGACACCAGACACGTATCATATCATTAAATAGCAGACAGAGTACAATAAAAAGCTGATTTCATCCAAAAACAAGCGTCCAATCGTATCGGAGCCACCAAAAACCCTGTACCAAAACTCGTGGTTCGGTCAAAACGGATATAGACAAATGGCAGACTCGCTTCCTGACCACAGACATTGGCAGATATTGTACTGAAGTACAGTGCTGCATGGTTATTTTGCCACAGTCGAAAGTATCGACGCCGTGTTTTTTTTCGCCAATGCCAAAGAGGTTATCTACCGAGTGAGTTAGAGAATCCCAAGATCTATTGTACTATTGCCAAAAAATGAATCTGCTCTTTTAAAACAAAATCCCGTGCATACGAAGACATCTGTTTATAAGCGCTTCAAGCAAGAATAGTCCTTCCGGTGTTCAGAATCATTTTTTAGCAGTAATACATCTTATTTTATAGCAATAAAGTTGTTTTTTGGACGCCAGAAGAACTACACTATATCTGCCAGTGTCTTATATCGGTAGCCAATCCGCAATTTTTCCGCTTCAAAATTGACCGATCCTTTTAGCGCAGTTGAGCAGTTATTGCACAGTAGTTGCGCAGTTCGGGTGTATACCTGGTAGCGCAGGTGTGGCAGTGAGGGCAGGACGGCCGCGCCCCACAGCTCGGGCGCCGCGACTGCGCCCGCCGGCACCTACACGTGCGACCCTCAGCATCGGCGCGAACGAACCGTGCGTACGTGGTGGACTCGTCATGTGAGGGTTACAGAGCGAAACGAAGGTTTTGTGTTTTGACTAAGAAATTAAAAGCTTGTTCCCACTTCACTTTAATGTTATTGTATTTCTTTCTATGTCCCAAGTCAGAATGCACATTGGGTTATTATTTAATAGGGGTGAAGACTGGGTAAAGAAAACGACATTCTATTTTGTCCGTCAGACAGGTGATACAAAAATATTAGACACATATTTTTTGTTTTATCAAAATATCCAAAAATTACTTAGTTAAAACTCATTAAAGTTGGAGAGTGGGGGCTACGGACTACGTCACAAGTAGGTATAAAGCTTACCTACATGTGACGTCATGCGCCATTTCAACTCAATATATCTCCGTATTTTTATGACCACGTGAAAAAATAAAATACGTGTCCAATACTTTTCAATAATCAACCCGCCGGACAAAGAAAAAAATATGTGATCATCCCCTATTGCATCTGGTCTCGGAGACTACAGAATGCAATCAAGCAGAGAATCAATTCCTCTTAAATGTATAAATTACATAAGGCATACCCGAAAAACACCCGTATTCTGCCACTTCCTAGGATTGTAACTGAGGAGAAGTTGGCGAACCCCCAGTGAGTAAAAAACAACTTTATTCTTGTTAAAATTGAAAAACAGCAAAGGCAAGAAAAAATTGATCTTGGTTACCAGTCAAACGCAAAACTAGTACAAATTTTATCATATAAAAAAAGGGTTCAAGCTGTCAGTCTCAAAATCCTCAATAAAGTTCAACAAAATGATACGGAACTGTAACGCTCAAATGACGACGCCATTTTAAATAACTTCACAAAAAACGTCACGCTCGGTTCGATCGCCGTATCGTATCTTAACTTAACTTAATACTAACATACATAATAATAGAGTTGATTATACAATAAATCCTGACCGATTACGAGTGTGCCTATAAATTTATTTATATACCTAGATCTTCATTATATTATATGCTATGCCCAGATAAGACAATTAACATAGAAATTATCAATCGATAAAATAGACGTGAATTTTAAGGGATGCTACACTGATAATCGGGTCGGCACAGCCGTTCGGCAAAATATGCAGCATGTATACTTAAGGAAAAAAACAGTCTTTGCCGAACCAACCCGAACATGACGCCTAATAGCTGTATTGTTTTAATCTTATTCCAGAGTGGGAAAGAGATGGCGCTAGACGTCGTCTATAACTCCGTCTCTTTCCCACACTGAAGTGACATTAAAATAATACTGCTTTCAGACGTCATGGTAATTGCCTGATCGGCACAATCCGAATGTGTGTAGCTAGAAATTGCTTCGGGTCGGCATTTCTTTCAACAAATATTGCCGAACCGAATGTGCCCACCCGGACAAAATGAGTAGCATCCGTCATATGTTTTTTGACGTCAACGCGGTGAAATAACGCCTGACATACAGTACCCAGAACATCGAATTTTAGAATAAGTTCGTTTTTCAATTGCAAAAGTCTCTTCTAAACCTCGATGCGATATAAATTGAAATTTTGATATCGTATTGTTCTGTAAATAAAGGTCATATTCTGTTGTATTTTTCGTTTTAAAAGTATTTGTGTGTTATAGTCGATATTGGCCCAAAAACTTGTTGTTGATCACAAATGTTTGACCCAAATTGTCGCTTAGTATTTTAATTATATTGAAATGTTTCTCATATGTGTGTGATGGTGTGTGAAAATTAAAAGTTTGTCGTGTAACGCTAGCTCTTCAAATTTTTTTTGGTACCTATACATATGCTCGGTTTGAATATTTAAATTTAAATTATTTTGTAACTGAAATAAATTACATGATTAAATTGTTTTTATTGGGACACGCCACGAACACATTGCGGACAGTTAACTGATTTAGACTAAAATATTATCAGAGATACTTGTGTATTTGAGGAGCAGAGAGTAAGGTATTTTTTTTGTTAAATATCGCTCACTTCTTGCTGTAAATATGCTTTATTTAGCTGATAAAGAAGAGTAATGCATATTTCTACCCAAAATTGTTACTAATATAGGTTAACAAGAGATCATTATTCCTCGTACGCTTGACAGAATTAATTAGGATTTTAAAATTTAAAAAAAACCTCAGTCATGTCTGATCTTCCACAGACCAATATATATTCTACCAACCCCCACTGGGCCCGCGTGGTGGATTACAGCCCACTCCCTCTCATAGAGAGGAGGCCTGTGTCCCAGCAGTGGGAACATTCCAGGCTGATTATACTTATGCAGCATATTTTGACCCTTGAGAAATCTTTGAAACGACTTATTATTCCATCATAAATCACACCCTGTACAAAGTCCCACCGAGTTCGTGGTCGTGTCCCCTACACCTCGCCCCGCGTACCTGCGTGCGCTGCGCGTGGTCGCGGTGCGCGTGCGCGTGCCACGCCACGCCGCCCAGCGCGCCCAGCCGCGTGCCGCGCGCCATCTGTAACGGTAGGCAGGGGATCAACACTTGGGAACTGTTACGGATCTTTCAAGACAGGTTTATACCCGCGACAGCTCTTCATGTAACCATTAGAAATCTTTTAGGGCTCATTTACGGAGACGTCGTCAATAAGCCCTAAAAGTCACGGATTAAACTTCCCTCGTTTTGCCGGCTTTTTATTTTATCTGTATTATTAACATAAATGGAGTGCTGCAGATAATGTCCCATTTGCACACATGTACTTTTGCACGAAAGACATTTGCACACATGGACACTTGCGCAAGTGTCCTTCGCGCAAATGTCCTGAAAAAATTCCGGTAGAATACAATTCAAAATAAGGATCTGTGCTGTCAGTTTGCGAAGAGCTGTATACGGGTGTAAGTCTTCTGGTTAACGAAAAAACTCTGTATAAGAAGAGATAAAGAGACATACCTTCCATTTCCCATCATCTCACCTGATTGATATCCAGCAACAGCGGCGTGTGATGCGGATGAGCATGGTGCGTGTGATGCGTGTGATGCGCGGGGTGAGCCGGGTGCGCGGGGTGAGCGGGGTGCGGGGGGTGCGCGGGGTGAGCGGGGTGCGGGTGCGGGTCCAGCAGGCGCTCGGTCCACGGGCCGGCGCCGTTGTTCAAGTAGCGCACTCGCCGGCTGTGGAAGAGAAACACACGTTAACGTTATAATAACAGCTTTTTACATCATTTTTCAGGTTATACCGAGCTTGCCTAAGTTGGTCCATGGATGGCATACTATAGTATCTGCTTACTACAGATACTTTATACTCACACTTAATCATCCATATTCATATTTTTATTTCATTTTTATAAATATTTTCTAATCCTTTGTTGTGACATGTTTACTTCAAATTTGTCAGATGTCATTTACTTTTATTTGTGATTCTTACCAGCCAAACTCTCTATGAAGGTTTCATTTAGATTATATATTACTAAAAATTATTATCATCAATTCGTTAGTTCAATTGTTGTATTTTATAATTAATTGCGAATATTTGCTGTGTAAAGATATTCTGAGTTATATTTATAAAAATATTATGCGCAAGGTTTTTGACCAATTGCTACTGGCTGCTTTGAATACTGGCAGGTTGCGTCTTACTAGAGCGCAGCAGTTTTGAATCTGAAAAAGAAAATTGGAAGAAAAGAAACGGAAGATCAGGGTATAAAAGGGATTTCTGACGGATGCCCTGGTTCTAGTCTGGAGTTAAGAGTTCGGTTCTAGTCTGGAGTTAAGAGTCGGTTCAGTCTGGACACGAGAAATCAGTATAGTCTAAAATCAAGAAAACAGCTAAGTCTAGTTTGGAGTCAAGATCTGTCATATCTTGAGTTTTGAGCACAGCCTGGTGGAGTCAAAGAGCGGCCTTCGTTTAGTGCTGCCGTGGCTGTTGCTAACTGTCTGCTGGAAGCTGCTTTGCGAACTGACGAGCCTGACACTGGGGCTCATTACCTGTCTGCTGGAAGCTGCTCTTCGAGCTGACGAGCCTGGCATTGGGCGGTACGTGTCTGCTGGTGGGTCCTACCAAATCGCCCTGCATCAAGTTCGTCGTGGTCAAGCTCATCTTAATCAAGCCAGCTTTCTACGACTGCAAGTTTGTCTTCAGTTACTATCACGCTCAGAGATTTGCGGAGATATTTAAAACGTTCTCGGTTAACCTGCCCTTCACTTTTGTACTAATTTATTGTATTTTTCATTTCATCATTTATTAAATTCATTTTCCCCTAATTACTTTTTTAATGTATAAATCTGTTTACTCCTTTCATCAAGGAATAAGCAAGTTTGTTACATTTTGGCGCCTAACGCAAAATCAAGTCTTGATCTTAAACATATTCTCTAAATTCTAAAACAACTTCCACAAGAGATTATATTTGGTAACTATTTTCATCATATTTTCATCATATTACATCACTTAATCTACTTATACTCTTAAACACTTAAGTCATATATTTATCTATATCATCTATAAATCTCATCAAAATAGGTTTAGTGTCGTGGGCTCGAACTATTATCTGCGCTGGTTCTGCGCAAAAGTATAGACTACTACACATGACAGTCCTTCAACGCTCTTGAATATTTCAAGTAGGCTATTTTAGAATCTTTCTTAATAATAACTCAGACTCTCTTGACTCTCTCTCCCTTTTAATTTTATACACTTTATTTTTAACTTTATAATCTTATACTTACTCATGACTCATCTTCCTCTTCCCTTCTAACTGTAGAGTTTTATTCGGTCTATTTAAACTCTATAGTTTTTATTTCCTAACTATGTTCTTTCATTGGTTCTTAAACCAGTAAAAGATTATTTTTTAATCTTCTTCTATATCTGTTCTTATCAGATAACTTTATGAAGTGCTTTTAGGTACAAGTTATCTAACCTTCTATTATACCTAACTATACTATAAGTTGGTATAACTATTTTTTTAAATCTTCAACTCTAAATGTTGATTGAAGCGGGTTGCGACTTCCTTAAAATAAGCCTTCGCTAATCTTCAACTCTAAAGGTTGATTGAAGCGGGTTGCGACTTCCTTAAAATAAGCCTTCGCTAATCTTCAACTCTAAAAGTTGATTGAAGCGGGTTGCGACTTCCTTAAAATAAGCCTTCGCTAAACTTCAACTCTAAAAGTTGATTGAAGCGGGTTGCGACTTCCTTAAAATAAGCCTTCGCTATTCTTCAACTCTAAAAGTTGATTGGGGTGGATCCCTTATTCAAATCTTTATATTTCATTTTATTATGGGTTTTAGACGCGAGCGGATTACAACTCCAAAAATAAGCCTACTGTTATTGATTTATCAGGTGGAGTAGTGATCATTGAATGTGAATCCTACCTGGCCTAACTTCGTAAGATGTCGGTGTGTTTGAATGAGTTATGAAAGTTTTGTGAATGCTGTAATACTTTAACCTTACCAAAATTTTTGTTCTAGGCCAAAAATTTTCTCGGGGTCGTTGGGGAAATATAGTATCTGCTTACTACAGATACTTTATACTCACACTTAATCATCCATATTCATATTTTTATTTCATTTTTATAAATATTTTCTAATCCTTTGTTGTGACATGTTTACTTCAAATTTGTCAGATGTCATTTACTTTTATTTGTGATTCTTACCAGCCAAACTCTCTATGAAGGTTTCATTTAGATTATATATTACTAAAAATTATTATCATCAATTCGTTAGTTCAATTGTTGTATTTTATAATTAATTGCGAATATTTGCTGTGTAAAGATATTCTGAGTTATATTTATAAAAATATTATGCGCAAGGTTTTTGACCAATTGCTACTGGCTGCTTTGAATACTGGCAGGTTGCGTCTTACTAGAGCGCAGCAGTTTTGAATCTGAAAAAGAAAATTGGAAGAAAAGAAACGGAAGATCAGGGTATAAAAGGGATTTCTGACGGATGCCCTGGTTCTAGTCTGGAGTTAAGAGTTCGGTTCTAGTCTGGAGTTAAGAGTCGGTTCAGTCTGGACACGAGAAATCAGTATAGTCTAAAATCAAGAAAACAGCTAAGTCTAGTTTGGAGTCAAGATCTGTCATATCTTGAGTTTTGAGCACAGCCTGGTGGAGTCAAAGAGCGGCCTTCGTTTAGTGCTGCCGTGGCTGTTGCTAACTGTCTGCTGGAAGCTGCTTTGCGAACTGACGAGCCTGACACTGGGGCTCATTACCTGTCTGCTGGAAGCTGCTCTTCGAGCTGACGAGCCTGGCATTGGGCGGTACGTGTCTGCTGGTGGGTCCTACCAAATCGCCCTGCATCAAGTTCGTCGTGGTCAAGCTCATCTTAATCAAGCCAGCTTTCTACGACTGCAAGTTTGTCTTCAGTTACTATCACGCTCAGAGATTTGCGGAGATATTTAAAACGTTCTCGGTTAACCTGCCCTTCACTTTTGTACTAATTTATTGTATTTTTCATTTCATCATTTATTAAATTCATTTTCCCCTAATTACTTTTTTAATGTATAAATCTGTTTACTCCTTTCATCAAGGAATAAGCAAGTTTGTTACAATACCGAGTTTCCTCCATGCTTCGGAAAGCACGTTAAGCCGTTGGTCACGGCTGTCATTTCTAGATCTTTGACAGTCGTTAAGTGGCCCGAAAGGCAATCAGTCCAGTCTTACAAATCGGTGTCGTTTTGGGTTGTGGAGGTCAGAAAGGCAGTCGCTCCATGTAAAATACTGGTATTCAGCTGCATTAGGTTAGACAGTAATGCGACCCCAAGTTGGGAAAAGGCTAATAAAATAAGAACTCGGCGCGCGAGTAAAACTCGGAATTAGCCGGTTTTTTTTTTGGTACTTGCGGAATCTGCCGTTAAGATCGTTAATTGGCTGAAACATCATCATTATTCCTGCCCTTGTTTTTACGGATGGGAAATCATCAAATAACCCCCCCCCCCCCACTGCTCTGGGCGGAGCGGGAGAGAGTGTCAGATTTGTACTGACTAAAACCCATCCATGTTCCTTCTTAGCCGTTTGTGTTCCAGAGCCACGGTATCTCTTTCGAACAGTCCCGCAGCCCTGGCAGGCATCGGCCCTCTAGGACCCCTTACGGATTATTCCTGCCCTTTTCCCATATTACTCGTGGTCAGCGCAACACGTGTTCTTATTCCATTCTCCCCTGTCAGACGTCGCGGTATCATTTACTACCTTCTCTTTCAATCCATCCATCTTTTCTTTGCTCTTCCTCTCCCTCTCCATCCATTAACGTAAAGGAAAAACTGTAGATTTTTCCGCCACTTCTTCCCAGCTAAAACACTACGAAGCGGCGAAGGAGGCATTTTGGGGGACGGTCTCTTGTAAACTTTGTCGTTCAAAAAGTGCTGATCATCATCATCATCATCATCATCTGCTTAGCCTTTTCCCAAACTATCTTGGGGTCGGCTTCCAGTCTAACCGGATGCAGCTGTGTACCAGTTTTTTACATGAAGCGACTGCCTATCTGACCTCCACAACCCAGTGACTAGGTAATACCCCTTGGTAAGACTGGATGTCAGACTTTTTGTCTTCTGACTACTCGTAACGACTGTCAAAGATCTACAAATGACAGCCGGGACCAACGGCTTAACGTGCTTTCCGAGGCACGGAGGAAACTCGGTATGTAATTATGGTCACCCATCCACGGACCAACCTCGGCAAGCACGGCTTAACCTTAAAGATCGAACCGGGCGGCTGTTATTATTTAGCCACGAGCTCCTCCTAGAAAAGTGCTGATCATCAGCCTAATTAGAATAAATGAATTTTGGTTTTGATTTTGTAGATAATACTTACGGGGGCTGATAGTGATGTCGGGGTGTGCGTCGTTCAACTGTTGGAGCAGACACTGATACATTACTCTCTCCTGAAATTAAAAACAACAAACACATTAAAACAATAAAAACTGATGCTCAAAAAGCCGCTAAGCTGAAGTGGGATTGGACTGGCCACGTCTGCCGCATGCCCAATGAGCTGTGAGCCAAAATAACCACTTTCTGGAGCCCTGATGGCGGGACGAGCTGGAGAAAACCAGCGACCAGTGGTCCACATTGGCGATAGAAACAACTAAAAGAACATATTAATGAATTTTAAAAACCTTGATTTTTGTTCCCAAATTAGGTAATTTGGGAACAAAAATCAAGGTTAGATAACCCTCAGCGTTAGTTTGTTCGATCAGTTGTTTGTTTATGACGTCACTACCTGAGAAGCGACCAGAGTGTTGTCCTGTGTTGCCATGTCAGTTTCCTTATTTTACTTTTTTTTTGTCGGGTTATATTTTTTACTTGTTATCCAAAAAGGACTACATAAATAGAATCTAATCTCGATACCTAATAAAATTTTGCACAGAAGATGAACAAGTTTTTACTCGGTCATCATCTCCACAAAATGCCTCATTAATGGGGGAAAACACAGTCTCGGCCACTGTTTTAGGATGCTGTTACCACTGGCCCGGGTTCTAGCTGCCAGCGACGCTACTTTCTTCGACACGATTGCGTGGATGCAATCAGTTCGATTAATACAAGGAATTAAATTTTCCAAGTAAGTACCTACGTATCGACCTACTCTCGAGTTTATATCGGTAGCTACAGCTCTCTTTTCTCAAAATTTTGGAAAGTAAAATTTCCTTTCGCTTTTAATTTCTGACCTTCCAAGTGCCTGTTAATATAAAGATGTGACTTCGTTACCTGAAGACAAATGTCTGGATATACGCCTCCGTTTCCTGCTGGGGCTGTCTCCAGCTTTAGAAGACAGCTCACCGTCCGAAGACCCGGCACCGCTGACCATGGACTCCACTGAACCCTCGAGGGGATTCGTATCCTGTGCAAAAGGAAAATTAACATTAGATATTTATGGCAAGAAAGGAGGTATCTGATGAGATGACAAGTAACAGAGAAGTATGGGAGGGAAGACCTGCTGCGCCGCCCCCTTTTTTTTTGAAGTGAAACTTCTTATGCGACTTCCAACAAGTTTAACGTTTTCATGGAGGGGGAACATTTTCTATTACCCACTAAGAGATGGCGCTATTACAAGATTTGTGACTACGTAGTTCTACTAGGTGCGCAAGATGGCGTGCAAACAGTCATGCATTCGACTCTTCGGTGTGACCAGCCTTCGCTCAATTTCCATGAGTAGAATAACTTCGATAAACTTATGTAATAAAAAGTGTACAACAATAAAACAATAATATATTATTTAGAAGCTCAATAAAATAACGAGAGTGAATGCGTGGCACTCGAACGCATGCGTGTAGTATTAAGTCTCACTTATTCCGCGCGGAAGGACTCCGCGCACTATTTTTTTTTTAATGGCCTCTCGCTTATCAAGCTGCTAAGGTTGTGACTGCTTAAGTGGTGACCTCAAATGAATTTAAGGCCCCCAGCCAGGGCTTACAAACTAGGTATAATAAATGACCGCTCGCTAAGGGCACCGCCTGTGGGGTTCGGACCTCGGCTTAGGGCATCATTGAGAGGGGGGCTGCAAGGGACAGGCTGGGTCATATTAATTATTTGGAGAATTTAACGCTACATGCTCAGCGGCGCGGGCTGGCTCTCGAGCAAGGGTCGGGGGGTGATGTGCGTCGCAAGGGGCCTCGTCGGCGAGGCCGGAATACGGATCGGGGTCTGTTATATGTTGTAGGAGGTCATCGGGTTCTAAGAAGATATGCCTAGGACGGCGAATCTTCCCTATCCTGGTGAGGACGTATCCAAATAAATCGATGGTATAGTGTTCGCTACGGTGATTGCTGAGCACGAGCTCCTGGGCTTCCGATTCCCAAATCGAGTAGTACTATTGGGTTTATCCATCTGGATTTTCTCAGTAGGAGCCACGGAGTCTAGATTTATGCCCGGTTTATGGCAATAGGCTCGCCCCCTATTGGGACATAAAAACATGGGACTTAAAATCCAAAACTGGCGTAAGAGCGAACTTTGCCTAACCATCCGGGGGTTTTTTTTTATGGCAATTTGCCGAAGGTCTCGGCAATTTCTGCCAGTGTCGCTTAGTGACTGTACATGGGTAGTAAAATAAATAACTATAAAAAAATTAAATTATAAATTAAAAAAACCCCCGAGACGAAAAACCTCAATAATTTTTAATTTAATTTTTATTTCATGCTTTTTAACCTTAACGAAAACTTAAAGAAAACAAGAAAAATTATCAATTAAAAAAAACCCGAGCTATTAGGGGGGAGCGGGGGGGTGCAGCGTCAAACTTATAACACCCCTCTTTTTTGGTCGGGGGTTAATAAATAAATATTTACAGAGACAACATGGAAGTGTCTAGTATGTTGTACGAAGAGAGGATACTGGGTACGTGGCTTGGGTATTAAATCTTTTTATAAATCAAAATATTTTATTTTACATACATGTAGGCCACATGGGCACTTATAAAACGTCGACGAAAAGGTGCACGGTTCGGGTTGGTCGTTGCCTATGGAGAAGAACCGGCAAGAAACTCACTCCATGGTTACTCTTTTAAAATCATTTGGTTTTACAATTTTTGAATGGTAAAGCGTTAGTACTTAAGTATGGGAGGACAGCGTAGGCCCGACAGTAAGTCGTTGCTTACTACAAAAATTAAATTACAGACCGCTTTGTTTTGTGCTTGTACTAAGCGGTCTACTTAGCGGTCCCCCGACGCTAAGACGCTTGGATTATTTTATTTTTGGTTTTTTAGAGGTTTTTTGTGTCGGGGTTTTTTTAAATTTTTTATTTAATTTTATTTCATGCTTTTTAAACTTATATTATTTTATCTAAGCCTTGACTGTCCCAATCTTGGGCATAGGCCTCCCCATTGCTTCCACTTTTCTCGTTGTTGCGCGACTTCTCGCCAATAAACAAAACAACTAAATAAATAAATGAAAGGGGGGTGCAGCCACCCCCCCCTGGCGATGCCCATGTTGACAAGTGACAAGATTTCAAATTTCGAATCGACCAGACCTGTGGAAGTTCTTAATTTCCCTTCAACTAGAAAAGATGTGATCACCATCGAACGGCTGAGTAGATTTTTTCGAAACATAGCTAAGAACACTCTCGATTAAAACACCTTTCAAACGAAACCAATTTTATCAAAATCGGTACATCAGTTTAGGAGCTACGATGCCACAGACAGACACACAGATACACACGTCAAACTTATAACACCCCTCTTTTTTGGTCGGGGGTTAAAAAGGTAGAACAAGATACAAAAAAAATCTTACCATATGATGATGATGCATCATGTGCGGCGGGTCTGCTGAAGTTCCCGCTCCGCCAGGACTGACGCGCATCTCTGTAACATTACAAAAACATAGATAAATTAATAAAATGTCCTTAATTTTAAGTAAAATGAACGGTTCTACTTACCTACGTGATTTGCCTTTGTAAACTTAGAAGATTGAATCTGTCTCCGTAGTCCGTATTAGGGTCTGGCCATTGGGTACCCACCCATAAAGCTTTTCCGATCGATTCAAGATAATTTCGCGTCGAAAAGTGTACTCTTTCCCTTAGAAAGTATTACTAAGATTATTTTTAAAACGGAAAAAACAGAAACCTTGTAGGATCACTTTGTTATCCGTCTGTCTGTCTGTCTTTCAAGACCCTTTATTTATTTTATTCATTAACACATACATATGATCTGTGGGCCAAAATAACCACTTTCTGGAGCCCTGACACAGCCAGAAGGCGTCGCGGTAGACCTCGTAAAAGATGGCGGGATGAGTTGGACAGGACCAGCAGCCAGTGGTCCACATTGGCCCTGGATCGAGATAATTGGAAGTCATGGGGAGAGGCCTTTGCCCAGCAGTGGGATGACGCAGGCTAGCAGTATCAGTATCAGTAACACATACATTTGTTTTAACAGGTAAGACCAAAGCTAACAAAAGTAGTCATAAATGATAATTGTCCAGTCCCATGTAACGGGTCTAGGAAGAAGCAAAAGTTACACAGTGGACAACATAATAAATGCTACCCTCTGAAATTCCGCGAAAAGGCAAGAAACAATGTCACATGTATTATCTCGGGAACGCTTGGAGGTATCGGGTTGAAAATAAAACCGTATAATATGTAGATCTACAGTCCAAGCTGTGAAAAAATCTAACTCTAAGATAAAGTAAAAAAAAGATACTGCCGTTTATGCCGCACGTATATACAAGATGTTGTTTTGCATCCTTGTCAAATTCAAGGAGGTTACTATGCTAATGATTCTCGTTCCGAATCAATAATAAAATGGGTATGTAATTTTTTTTTTTCTTATTTACGGAAATCGGTAAGTGTGAACCACCCGTGTTTTAAACGCGGGCTGTCTGATTCTCGCCCTATAACCGAGCTTCCACAAATACAAACAATCTCAAACGTTTATTCGATAATTTCTTATTTCTTAAACCATGTTAAGGGGTTGTTCTGAAATACTAACAAACATAAACAAACCAAAAAATCAGGGTTTATTAATAATTAACCAGGTACCGTAATTTTAATTAATTATTTATGTCTTGTGTGACAACCTCCTGAATTTTGACGAGGATGCAAAACAACACCTTGTATATTTCGACACTGTGTATTTCCCGTTGACCTAGAACTATGAAATTTCGCAAGTAATATCCTCTTACACTCAGTGGCGTGCCTCCAATGAAACGGGGGCAAAGCCCAACTAGACAACTGACGATATTGGGGTAAAAAATAAGTTTCGCTGCCTGTTCTGATATTGGTTTTCAAAGCTGTTTTATTTTCCAATTATTTAAATGTGCCTAAATATAAAAATACAAACAGTGGTTAATATAAAAAAATACTGCGCATTTTATATCTCGTCACAAAATTACAACTATTTCAATATCTTGATTTATAGTCAGTGTCAAGTAAATGATATAAGAGTCATCTATTGAATTAAATTTAACAACTGAACTCTTCGTGTCAATTCGTCATTATTTCTCTCGCTCTCTACAGTCGCTATTGGCAAAATTTTAAAAACACCGATAGATGGCGCACAAACAATAAATTGGTTTCTAACTACTAAAGTATTGAAAATATTTGTAACTTCCCGCGACTTCGTTAGGGTGGAAATTTTTAATGTTTTTCAGGCATAAATTATAACTACATATAACCTTTCTCATGAATCATTCTGTAGGTATATTAATGAAAAACGCATCAACATTCTTGCGTAGGTACAGACGGCGGGAAGTGAATTTGTTTTAAACTATGTAAAGATTACTCACAACGTAAACAGCCATAATTCTTCATTCTCGTTTTTTTACCACGAACAGATGACAAACAACAAAACAAAGCACATAGACACTCTCACACATTTACCTTGCACAGTAACGATTTCACACACTTAAAATCCTTCACAAGAAACAATTTGAATTCTTTTATGAATTCAAAACAAAAATGAATCACTTCAAAACAAAGTTAATAACAGCAAAAACTAATCGCAAAACTTTAAAATACAAGAAATTACATAAATAATATCACAAAAAAAAGATGCACCAGTAATCGCTCAAAACAAATATGAACTAATTTGAAATCGTTTTACTTTCTATGGAAATTCGCGCTACGCGCAGGTCTTTGCGCCGCTTGCCCGTTCATTCTTGGCGCCAACACACATTCACTCTCTCAAACTTACACTGACATACACGCACACATTCAAAGAAAAGCCCAGCTTTTAACTCCATACAATTTTTCAAATTAAATACCTAATAATGTTATCAAGACAGAGTCATTTTACTAGCAAAGACAAAGAGGTCCGACAAGCCAAATACAGAAGCCAGTGAGTGCGAGTGGGAGCATCCGAACGAACATTGACTGTAGGGTCCGACCATAGCGAACTATGCTTGAACTCTTCTTTTGTTTAGTGTTAGAGCGAGCCAGTCACGCGGCCGGTAGGTATAGGAGATATTAGAATTTTTTGGCAACGTCGCGCATCTTGAATTCTTGATAAATGCGCGCGAAATTTGACGTTATTATTATTTTGACATACATTTTTATTTTTGCTTGGAATGTTTTTTTTTACTTATTTGTTGTGTTTGATTGTTAGGCAAGCCGGGCTTTTCGGCTTGTATGATAGTTGCGCCACTGCTTACACTACAAGTACAGGGAAAAAACTGAAAACTATTTGTAATTAAATCAATAAAAAAAATTGAATTATTATTTTTTATGATTTAATTAACGCGCATAACAAAAGTGAATTTGTACGGAACCCTCGGTGGGCGAGTCCGACTCGCTCATGTCCGGTTTTCAAAAAAGGCACATGACCTATAAGCACCTGGCAACAAGTTGCCATGGTCGACAAGTCTTTGAATAGACTCCGGACACCGGTTGGCCGAACGAAGCAAGGAAAACCTGTTCAGGATTCATAGATGACTCTGCCCTGGAGTGTAAACGTGGTGTTGCCCCACAAATGATGGGACACTTGATATCGTGTCCTGCCTGTCCTGTTACTTGCACATCACAGGAGCTAATAGACGCTACTGAAAGTGCCAAACTCGTCGCTGAATTTTGAGCGGACTCAATTTAAATTCTCATCGATTCGCTTAGAAGAAGGAGCACCAATTTCGCAAAGAAGTTATGATGGTTTGAATGCTTTCTGATGAGGACCCTGCCTGGTGTTTTATAGTTATGTAGTACCTGTACGGCGTCTCTCAGAGGGTCCAGCGGCCCGACGCTCAGCGCGTCGTGATCCGCCCGCTCCACCGCCTTTGGACAAACGGTACACATCAGACATTGCTCCAGATCCAACACATAAAATGTTTCCATTTGGATAAAAATCGACGCATTGTTTGCAGTAATCTAGTGTGGAGTGACCAGAATGGATGAAGTAAGGAATGAACATTGGAAGTCTGAAAGTGGCTGCTGTTACGGAAAAACTGAAAGGAAGTCGTTTAAAGGAGGAATGAACCACATGTGACTAAAAGAGTGATGCATTTGATTGTTGATGGATGGAGAGGGAGAAGCAGGCCAAAGAAAAGATGGAGGGATTGTGTGAAGATATATGAAAGAGAAAGGAGTAAGTAAGCATGAAGGCAAGAAGAAGAAAAGATGCTGCACCGTCCCGAAGTGGAATGGGACAGGGGCAGTAAGACGATCATGGTTATTGTTGAAGTAATCTAAAGTAAGGCGCTGAGGTGAGGGGCTAAGAAGGAACATGGATGGGTTTTAGTCAGTACAAGTCTGACACTCCCTTCCGCTCCGCCCAGAGCGGGAGGGGTCGTTTGATGTTTTCCCATACGTAAAAAAAAAGGAATAGGCGCTGAGGTTAACATTGGATTATCGACTTCTTTTGCTGGTAAAACGAAATACCTAAGGAATTCGTTGACGGCGAAAACTTGACTTACTTTACACGGTGTTCCATTTCTGTACCAATGCAAATTAATGGCTTGCATTTTTGGCAAGGTACAAGATTATAAAACGCAGCTTACCTATTTGTACTAAGCTGCCAAGAACGCTCATCTTGCATATGCTGCTGCGAGCTCGGCTGATGCACTTCAAGCCGTCGGTCCCCGCTATCATTTGTACATCTTTGACAGTCCTTAGAGGTAGTGAGTGCCCCGAAGGTCTGACAACCAGTCTTACCAAGGGGTATCGTACTAACCGAGTTGTGGAATTCAAATAGGCAGTAGCTCCATTTTAAGTATTCAGCAACATCCAGTTAGACTGGAAAAAGGCTAGGCAGATGATGACATACTAAGCGGCTTCAAATGCTGGTCATGATGCATATGCTGCTGATGCTCTGGATGGGGTCCATGCTGCTGATGCAGCAAGTGTTGCTGATGAGGATGTAGCATCCCTTCAGACGAAGACAGACACTTCTATAAGCACACTTACCTATACTAAGCGGCCTCGAATGCTGCTCATGATGCATATGCTGCTGCTGCTGTAGGTGAGGACCGTGCGGCTGATGCTGCTGATGCGGCACGTGTTGCTGATGCGGGTGATGATGGCGCACGTCGCGCTTGACCGGAAGGGGCGCGGGGGGAGGAGAGGCAGCCACGCATGCCTCTTTGGGACTTCCGGCGCTGCTGCCATCACTGGAACAAGGAGATTTAGGTGTTAGTTATGTTTTTTTTTTTAAATAATAAAAAGTTTCTATCAAAAATTTGCATAAGGGTACAATAAGACGTACAGACGCCAGCACGACTACAACAATCTGTCAAATTTCTAGATTTTCAACCTTATCGTTAAAGAATACGGATCAAGGTTGATTGGGAAAATTTGACAGTTTCGGGTAACTTGACCTGCTGGCTGTACTTATTAGTTGCTTGGAGGTCTTAATATATTTGTTTAGGTCAAATCTTGCAATTGAATTTTAAACATTTTTGTCCCAACCGATTGAGCTGAAATTTTGCATTCACGTTTAGTTTTGATGAAAGTACCTACATACTTAGCTAAGTGACGTCATTCTAAATCCAATATGGAGGACTCCTAACGATGGCGGGCGAGTTATTTTTTATGCACTCCCATAATATTGGTATCAATTAAAAGGGTATGCTGAACAGAATATGAAAAATAAACACATCACACTTTTTTTTTTTCCTCAAACTACTTCTACTTTTATTACGGACTAGCTGTGCCCTCGACGTCGCCGCGTGGAATTTTACAAAAAAGTTATTAAGATTAATTTTCGTTTTTCTATTTTAGTTATATTTATTTTTCTAACTAAAAGTAGCCTTAGATACTCCTTATTACATCAGCTATCTGCCAGTCCCGTCAAATTCGGTCCAGCAGTTCCAGAGATTAGCCGGAACAAACAGACAGACAGACAAAAATTGTAAAAAAATGTTATTTTGGTATACTTATGTATCGTATATACATTCATATGCATGTAGTAAAAAGCGGTTATTTTAATATTACAAACAGACACTTCAATTTTATTTATTTGTATAGATGTATAGCTATAGATGACTTCAACACAAAGCCAAGCCAAGTTGCCTTAGTTAGCATGCAAGTGTGTGATGTCACGTAGTATTTCAACATGAGTGCCGCTCGTTGACAATGTTCTTTGTGTGGTTAATTCCATGCACAAGACTAACTAAAGCCTTCATATATTTATAAAGTCGCGCCTTTTTCTCATGGGGGTAAGCAGAAAATAGAGGCACCTGCTACCATTCTTTCTTTTTGGTGTTGTTTGGTGCCTAACATGTCAGTCAAAGTTTTTAAACTGCCCATGGGCCATTTTTATCAAATAACCCCCCCCCCCCCCCCGCTCTGGGCGGAGCGGGATGGAGTGTCAGACTTGTACTGACTAAAACCCATCCATGTTCCTTCTTAGCCCTTTTGTGTTCCAGGGCCACGGTATCTCTTTCGAACAGTCTCGCAGTCCTGGCAGGCATCGGCCCTCTCAGACCCCTTCCGATTTGCTGACATCTCCTTGAGGCGCGCGTGGTACACGAACGCGCCGTCGACACTGCTTGTCGTCATGAGACGGACGGACGGTGAGCTAGCCCATTACTCACCGTCCACAGGTACGCGCCTACGGTGGCCGGGAGCCACTGGTTGCCCCCCGACGCCCGCGGCAGCTCCCGCGACGGCTGGGACGTGAGGCTCTCTCCTTCTCACCTTCCGCCACCTCCTTCGCTAGCATGACTGCTTCGCAGAAGGAGGCGACGGCTTCCCATTCCCTCTCCCTCCGGACCATGGATTGAACCAAGGCCGGACACGAGAGGTAGTCGCCGCCAATCGCCCATGGGCCTCCGACTTGGCTTAGCACGCCGTCGAGTATATCTCGGGCATGGTTCGGTTTCCTCAAGATGTTTTCCTTTACCGACGCAAGTGATAATTATACAATACGCACATGCATCCGAAGAGTCAGAGGTGCGTGTCTTGGGTTCGAACTCGAGACCTTTGACTGGGCAGTCTGACGGTCACTCCAATGTCCTTGTATACATACTCATTTCACTGACTGCCTCGTTAGCATAGTGGTCATAAGCGAGCGTTCAAGTATTACGTAACGCAATTTTTGGAGATTTTTGGCCCCAGCTTGTAACGCGCCGTAACGTTTTTATGTACCGGGGGGTACATAAAAACGTTACGGCGCGTTACAAGCTGGGGCCAAAAATCTCCCCTCTAGTAAAACGTTACGTAATGAAGTGACCATTTTTACCTGAAAGTCACAATTATGTGGCGTAAATTACCGGAAAGTCGCGTGCTTTACATTTGAAGTTTAAAAACATATATTATTCACTATCCTGTAAAGCAAGCAAGAAGTTATGTGAATTTAAAAAGTTTTTCAAGTGGTGCTTCCATTTGAAATTTTGAGGAAAAAAAACGTTTTAAAAAATGCATGAGAAAAAAAACACTCGACGCGACCGTTCTGAACGATTAAAACAATGTTACGTAACGCGTAGTTCAACCAGCCCAGTAACTGGGTAATACGATACCCCTCAGTAAGACTGGATGTCAGACTTTTGGCTTCTGTCTACTCGCAACGATTGCCAAAGATCTACAAATGACAGCCGGCACCAACGGCTTAACGTGCTTTCCGAGGTACGGAGGAAGCTCGGCATGTAATTATGGTCACCCATCCACGGATCAACCGCGGCAAGCACGACTTAACCCTAAAGATGTATATAGATAGTTATTTTTTATTCACGATTCCCTACTATATGGGTCTCAAACCTAACTGACAAAAAGTGGGTGTACTATTAGGTGTAACATCTCTGCCTAACCCATCGAGTATTACAGGCGTGATGTTATGTTATGCATGACGTCACGTAGTCTTTCAACACGAGTGGTGCTTGTGGACAACGCGCTTTGTTTGTTAAGTCCATACACATAAGATTAACTACAACAGTAAAACTGGACAAAGCCTGTGATAACGGCTAATAAAGGAGGTCTGGTCTCTAGGTATATATTAGTAAATTGTTGCGTCGCAGAGTATAAAAAAAAAAAAAAAAATGCAATTCACGAAAATATTTTTCGTGAATAGAGGATCGGACTGGGTAAAGAAAACGACATTCTATTTTGTCCGTCAGACAGGTAATACAAAAATATTAGACACGTATTTTTTGTTTTATCAAAATATCAAAAAATTACTTAGTTAAAACTCATTAAATTTGGAGAGTGTGGGCTCACTACGTCACAAGTAGGTATAAAAATTACCTACACGTGACGTCATGCGCCATTTCAACTCAATATATCTCCGTAATTTTATGACCACGTGAAAAAAGAAAAAATACGTGTCCAATACTTTTCAATAAACTACCCGACGGACAAAGAAAAAAAAATGGTTGTCTGTAAAGTCGGTTTACTGACGATAGTTGAACGTGACAACGCTATAGGGACGCGTGCCTCTCACTCGCTCTCATTGTGAGCGCATAACGTGAGCGGAGCGTAACGCAGTTTCTTGAAGTGTCACCCGGCAAACCAATTTATAAGACGTTGTCACGTCAATAAAATGGATTATCCCCTATTGCATTCCGCATGTCAACTCTGGAGGTTCTCGTCTGCTTAACCTATTCTGAAGGTGCCTTGAGTGGCCTCTAGACCGATATAAACTGAGCCCCTACACGCCAAGGACAGCTCTTGTGGGGTACGAACCTCGGGCCAGACCATCGCGCGCCGCTGGGCGAGAACAACAAAGGGACGGACTGGATCAGAACCTGTATAGGGCGTATACGTGATGTGGATACATGGGTTAGGCCATCGCGCGCCGCTAAGGGGAGAACTAATATTCTCGATCAGATTAGGACTTGGTATAAAAACACCAAAACTAGAGGCGGTACTATTCATACAAGCCTAAAAGCTTGGCTTGCCCTTATAACCTAACTCTTAATGAAGTTAACTTTCCTGAACAGTCAACTTGCCTTATGCGCTTGTTGGCCTAGTCCGAAAACCAAGACGTGACATAGTTTAAGTCCATAACGTTTTCCGTATTTACTGACAATAGTTGCGCAACTTAGTAACTCAGCTCGACACGTGTACACGATAGCCTTCATAACAACGTCGCATGCTTCGGTGGTCGTGACGTAATCGCCGCGTCATTCATTGCTCTTTGTTTTAGAGTCCGCGGACTGCCGTGTAGTTTTCTTGTAATATTAGAATAAAGGCTATACGAGCTTCAGGCTAAATAATCGATCTTTAGTTAACGCCGCGCTTGCTTAGGTTGGTCCGTGGATGGGTGACCACCCATTACATACCGAGTTTCCTCCGTACCTCGGAAAGCACGTTAAGCCTCTTATAACAAAACTAGCTGTCCCGCGCAACTTCGTCTGCGTCTCATTTTCCCCGTTTTTGCAACATTTTTCATTGCTGCTCCGCTTCTATTGGTCGTAGCGTGATGATATATAGCCTATGTCCTTCCCCAGGTTGAAATCTATGTTCTTGCCGAATTTCATTAAGATCCGATCAGCCGTTTAGTCGTGAAAAGGTAACAAACAAACAGTTTAAATGTTTGTAAACGCACCCCCGATACAGGAGTAATTCCTAGCATTGAGGGGCAACGTTTTTTCAAAAAAATGTTTGTTTAAAAAAAAAAAAAAGAACAGAGTGACTTTCGCATTTAAAACAGCGGAGAGTTGTTAACCACATTTCAAATCTCTGAAAATATTAAATTTACCTTGTCTTTATATGTATGAACATCGTATTTGTGAGGTTCCGTCATTTGTCCTAGATTAGAATTCTAGATTCTCTCACAAAGAGAAGCCCTGTTTGGTCTGACTGAATGGTAAGGTAGGCCTTCAAAATCTACCAAAGAATAATCTGAGACTTATCTATCTACACCGTGTAAATCACCTCATCACGAAGCCGTCGACCAAGCATTCTGTACATGAAACTAAGTAACTTCACGCAAAAATGATTGCTGGGAAACGACTTTTTTTGGGGGGTGTAAAATCATGTTTTGTGGTAGAACTCAATGTAACGCACTCAAAACATTGTGCTGATGGACGGATTGAATAGTACGGGGGTCGTGGAGGCGTTTAAAGTAAAAATCTTACATTAAAAACTTGTATTAAAAAAAATACTTGTCAAAAAGTTGGAACTTTGACCCCTAATATCTCCGTAACTAGAAGGTTCCCAGGTATAGTCATCATCTGCATCATTACATGAAGCGACTGCCTATCTGACCAGGTATAGTGTAGAACAAAAAAATGATCGCAATGACAGGGAGAACCAGTGCCTTTCGGCTTCGTTAAGAGGTGTTTTACACCCTTTATACATCTATACAAAAAAAAAAAGGTTAACGCACATGTGTATACGGCTAGAGCCTCATAAGTGCGTTGCGTTGATTATACAATCTATAATACTAAACAAATAAATAAAATAGAAGTGTCAGTTTGTAATATTAAAATAACCGCTTTTTACTACATGCATATGAATGTACGGTACATAATATAAAATATCATTTTTTGGTATATTATGTACAATTTTTGTCTGTCTGTTTGTTCCGGCAAATCTCTGAAACAGCTGGACCGATTTTGACAGAACTTGCACTGGCAGATAGCTGATGTAATAAGGAGTAGCTCGCCGTGCTTACTTACGAAGTACGTACAATTCGCGGCACGTAAGTAGAACCAAAATGGCGGTAGTCCGCGCCGAAAAAGTTATGGATATGAATAAATTATTATTTTTTAATACTTATTATTAAAAAATATTTCTGGGTCTCAATCGACTTAGATCCATAATTTTACCTACGCGGACTACTGTCATTTTGGTTCAACTTAGTGCCGCGGCCGTGTACGTACGTATGAAGTAGTGCGAACGTCGCTCAAGAGTGACGGTGCGTTTCGGGCACAAGGCTTGACCCTGGCCACGCAGAGGTCACACTGCAGACCTATCATTATGTCTAAGTACATAAATATACATAGCGAAACATACACTAAGGCCTTAATATCTCCACCTAGATGCTAAATGGAATAATCTAGAAAAAAAAACCGCAAGCAGATTGTTGTGGTCTTAATTGCAGACTGTAGTTATGATTGAAAGTAAGTATTCTCGAGTTGAAACCCAGGGTCTGGTAAAAGTTGTCCCAATTTTTGCTAAACTGGGGTCTAAAATGGCCGCGTTAGCAGTCATAATACTAATCACTTACGTTATAATAGGGGATAACCATTTTTTTTTCTTTGTCCGTCGGGTAGTTTATTGAAAAGTATTAGACACGTATTTTTTCTTTTTTCACGTGGTCATAAAATTACAGAGATATATTGAGTTGAAATGGCGCATGACGTCACATGTAGGTAAGTTTTATACCTACTTGTGACGTAGTAAGCCCCCACTCTCCAACTTTAATGAGTTCTAACTAAGTAATTTTTTGATATTTTGATAAAACAAAAAATACGTGTCTAATATTTTTGTATTACCTGTCTGACGGACAAAATAGAATGTCGTTTTCTTTACCCAGTCCGATCCCCTGTTCGTAATACGGTAACAAAGTGACAATTCATTATATTAGCTGCATCCGAGAACATTTTAAGTATCCTATAATAATTCTGGTATGAGAGCTAAGAGTGCAGTGGTGACCCAGTTGTGGCAGCCCCGACTTACGAGCAGTAAGCCGTGTGTTCGAACCCAGGCAGGCGCATTACTTTGTGTAATTTATTACATAACCGCTGCTCTCAAAAACGGTGAAGGAAAAAATCGTGAGGAAACCGTCAAAAAATCGAAGACATGTGACATCTACCAACCCGCACTGGGCCCGCGTGGTGAATTAAGGCGGAAACATAATTACGTGTCGTGGCGTGTCGTGACGCGCCAGAAGCATATCGGTTTCATACATTTAATATGGTTAGGGACATATTTGCATGGCGTGTCGTGTCGCAACGATGTATGAAACCGAATGCTTCTGGCGCGTCACGACACGCCACGACACGTAAGTGTGTTTCCGCCTTTACAGCCCTCTCCACTTAGAGAGGAGGCCTGTGTATCAGCAGTGGAGAACATTACCTATAATGTGTGATGATGATGATGATTCTGCTTAAGCGGCCAATTTAGGACACCTGGGCCTATTTGACGCAGCCGTATGGCACACCATTTCATATTTTGCGTTTAGAATTTCTTTTATTAGTTGAGTTTATACTGCGTGCAGTTGTAGTATGCGCCAAAAAAATTTTTTTTTTCTTTAGCTAGATCTCTCCTTATAGTACGGGGCTTTTAGGTTTGAACCTTGCATTAAATATAAACAGCGATTTTTTTCTTGAATCGTGTACTTGACCTTAGCTCTCCAAATAATAAAAAAAAATTAAACATTTTCCAAGGCCGGATCAAGGTCAAAAAGACGAAAACGCGTTTTTGTGAATAAAAACGTGGGCAAAATTATTAACAGGACGAATTTAATTATTTTAGGTAAAGAACTGGTGACAGTAATATATTTTTTCAGAATTAAACATTTTCGTCCACGGAAATTTCGATAAAAAAACATTTACGTAATTTTTGGATTGTACTTGAGGCAAAAATATAAACAGCGGTTTTTTTACATAAAATAACTTAAATTAATATATTAAACCTCCGTTAAAAAAAATAAACAAATTTGACTCACGGAAGTTATTAATATCAGTTTTTTTACCATAGCGGTCGGGGCAAAAATGTAACAGGGTTTAATTTTGTTTGACTTTCATCTAAAGGCTATTTCTAACCAATTTACACGAAAATTAAACACTTTAAAGCAAATACTGAAAAAAAATAAAAATAATGTTTACGTAAAATACGTTTGCAAGCTTCATTCTTGTATTTGGTGCAGCGCTTTCATAGGAATTTGATCTTTCCGTAATAGAGATAAGGTGTAAAATCGCGTATACGTAACAAAACACTATTAAGACTTACAAATGTTGATGTGTTCCCGGTTGTCATACTTTCAAGTAAATATCTGGTTCCCTAGCACGAGCGCATAGTGTAAACGTAAAATGTCGATGTTCACGTTACGTTGTTCGTCAGAGTCATCCATCCATATATACGAAATAAATTATGAAATATTGTACGTAATACAAGTATTTTCCATTTTGAAATCGACGTATTTACGATCCGTTTAAATCAGTTTTTAATCAATATAAAACCTGACACTGCTGTGCAAATTGCAAAAAGCGTAAGAAAATTTGAACATCACGGGCCAAATGAAATTTTTCGTCGAGCGCGATATTTTTTTTTTCATTCATAATGTTAATGACTAGCTATTGCCCGCGGCTTCGCCCGCGTGAAGTTCGGCAATTGCCCACGTATGCGTTAACCACCCCAAAATAATGTCGAAAATAGTCATTTAAATGTTATAGATAATAGTTGTTGGCCACGGCTTCGCGCGCGCGTAAGTGTAAGTATAGGACACATTTTAATAGTTGTGTAAAAATCTGCGCTTTTCGAAGTAAGACGCCACATAATTCATTCTGGTTAGAAAAATGTATATTACGGCGTTTTTTTTTTTTTTTTTGTGTTGTTAGGGACCTAAATGGGTTGAACCAGAATTTATTTTATACATGTCTTCCGAGTGACGATGCTGTAGCTCAAATGCCCCGGTCATCCATCCACCTAGCGATATAGGTTATGGTGTAAATGAGCTAACTTACTTAACTATCAATATTTTAAATTAAAAAATACTCAGATTAAACCAATCTTTTTAACTCCCGGAAAACTACACCGTGTAAATCACCTCATCACGAAGCCGTTAACCAAGCATTCTGTACATGAAACTATGTAACTTTACGCAAAAATTATTGCTGGGAAACGACTTTTTTTTTGGGGGGTGTAAAATCATGTTTTGTGGTAGATCTCAATGTAACGCACTCAAAACATTGTGCTGATGGACGGATTGAATAGTACGGGGGTCGTGGAGGTGTTTAAAGTAAAAATCTTAAATTAAAAACTTGTATTTAAAAAAATACTTGTCAAAAAGTTGGAACTTTGACCCCTAATATCTCCGTAACTAGAAGGTTCCCAGGTATGGTGTAGAACAAAAAAAATGATCGCAATGACAGGGAGAACTGAATGATGAAATGAATTATCCTAGCTCTTCTGTGTAAATGACGTTTGCGGTGTTTCCTTTTGGGGCTAAAATTACTAAGATACTCGCCGAGCTCACTTCGGAGCACGCAACATAAAACTGCACACGTGAGAAACAGTTATCACTTAAATCAATGCCAGCCATAGCCTAGGGGAGGATATTGAGACATTGCGTATTTTAATTTTTATTATTTGCACCTAGAAAATGAGGTCATCATTTTCGTTATCGGCGACCCTGAAGTCCACAAAAACGACACTTGTGAAAGAAAAACCGAATGTTTTCCTCGCCGTCAATTTGGTCAGCAACCCCAAAAACCACGAAAACGACACCCATGCACGAAAAACAGGAAATTTTCCTCGGGGCCATCTCCGATTTTTTTTTATTGCCAGCGACCCGCTAAAACCACGAAAACGACACCCGTGAAGCCATTGAGTCGCGCAATTGTCCAGCCCTCGAGTGTCGGTCACGCAAGTGTCCATGCGCGCAAATATCTTTTCGCGTAAATGGGTTACCGCAAGTGTCCTTCCCACAAATGACCCAGATTCCCTAGAAGTGTGTACTTAAATGAAGTTTCTAGTAGTCCTAATTAAAAAAGCATATTACAAAATTAAGGACTACGTTGAAGATAGAGAAGTTTGGCCTGAGCCCCTACGCACATGCGGCTTCCCTGGTAGCTCATAAAACGGCACAAATGTGTGGATGTCTCTAACTATTCTCAATCTTATTTTTATTTTGTTTTTTTTTTTTTATTTACTTTTTTATTTACTTTTTTCCATTATTTTTAATCAGATGTTTTACAATAGTTTCTTACTCATTACACCATTTTGTTTAGAATAGTTACAGCACGGATGACAACATTTGTGTCACTTGGTTAATCTAGTCTTTTGTGCAATATCTTTTTTTTTTTTGTATAGACTCTTTTTCTTATTTACCGATTGTTTGTAAATGTATGGACATTGTAGGCCTTATAGATTCCTAGATCCTTGGTAACTTTTTATCTTGTTCTACGTTTTGTAGTAAGCAACGACTTATTGTCGGGCCTACGATGTCCACTCATACTTAAGTGCCACTGCTGTAACATAGAAAAATTGTAAAGCCAAATTATTTTAAAAGAGTAACCATGGAGTTTCTTGCCGGTTCTTCTCCATAGGAAACGACCAACCCGAACCGAGCACCTTTTTCTCGACGTTTTACAAGTGCCCATGTAGGCCTATGTGAAATAAAAATATTTTGATTTTGATTTTGTTTTTTTTAGCGTATTTGTTTTTTCCACACAAACGTGCTAACACAAAAAACAATAACAAAAAAATGCCATCCCTGTTTTCGTCTGAGGGGTGGAATTTTCAAAAAAATAGATACGTGTTTCACGTCAATTCAATCGAGAAACACAAATAGTGAATTTCAATCTGTGAAAAACTTTGAACCCCTATCTCACCCTCTTAGGGGGTAAATTCTTAAAAACTCTAAAATACGTATTTATTTATTTCTAACCAGAAGCTTGTATATGAAATTTCAGCCTTCTAACTTAAAAAATGACGAATTTCCATACAAACTTTCATCCCCTATTTAAGTCCGTTAGGGGTTGAATTTCGAAGAATCCTTCCTTATTCCTTGTCTACATTATAAAGGAAACCTCTGTGCAAAATTTCAGCTTTCCTGGGTCATAGGTTTGGGCTTGGCGTTGATGAGTCAGTCAATCAGGACTTCTATTTTTATTTATATAATATAGATATATATATATATATATATAACTTTGTAAAGCCATTTGTTGACCCTCTAATTGCAAAAGAACAATTTGAATTTCGCAGGCTACCCTTCCACTTCCACCTTAAGTATGTAGTAGCTATCTGCACTGTAATGGTGAAATAAGTAATATAATTACCTCACCTGCATTTAACATGTTGGGAAACTGTGTTGTTATCGTCCTTTATAAAATAACACTATTTCTGTATTTTTAGCCAAAGAAAACGAGGTGGGTGCTACATTTTTTCAACCACCCTGAAAATAATCCACACTTGAAATAATCATTTAGGTTTCGAGATATGGAACTTTTTTATCAAAACTGCAGCAGTAACTTTGTTCATCATTAACATACTATAAAAGAAAATGGATTGTGTGGTTTTATGAAACCACGGTAAAAGTGAAACAATTTTTCATACTTTTGACATTTATCTAAAAAAAATTGGAATAATATTGCATTAAGGGTATAAAACGCGGAGTACATAAAACCGACCGTCACGCGACATGCAACACACAGACGAAAAAGTTTGAGACGATGTAATAAAACTTTCACTTTAACAAATTTAGTTTTACTGTTGAGTGTATGTTTACAAATTAATTAGCGTTAAAAATATTTTTATTATATTGTTTGGTGCTACGGAACTCGGTGTGTGCGAGTATGACTCGCACTTGGCCGGTTTTCTAAATGAAGATTTAACGTTAATGACGATCATGTTTGTAAACAGTAGGTTTGTCGCCACTGACCGACTGATGGCTTGCCGTTTTTATTCCTATGCTTTTACAATTACAGAGTAACACAATAAAACCTACTTGCAAAATAAACATCATTTATCATTTATCAATAAAAACACACCGACTCTTAAAAAAGAACACAGTCATACGCATACAATGAACGCAGCGCTTATCTTGGATACGCACACTAGCACACGCTGTACGCTGCTCGCTGCTTAGCGCTGACGTCACGTTCATCGTAATTTATTTTTAACTTTTACTTTATTAAATAACGCTCTAATCTGTTTAATTTTGGGAGATTAAGGTTTGGATTGATATATATCCCATTATTAAATGAATTTCAGTCCTGTTACATTTTTGCCGTAAGTAGTATTCAAGATTTTTGGATTTTCTTGATTTTCTGTGAAGTCCGGAGCAGAATTTGTTTAATTTTCATAATAATAGTTAGATATGTTGATAACAATCACTTTAGCACTATTTTTGCCCTGTTAATATTTTTGCCTTAAGTACGAAGTCAAATTATATGATTTTAAAAAAAAACTGATTGTTCCGTGGACGAAAAATGTTTAATTTGCTGACCTACTCGTAGCACTCAATCTGTTCTACAATACTCCAAATAAACATACCTGTTTATATTTTTTTCCACCAAGTTACAACATATTAGACGTTTTCTTAAAAAAAACACATACGCGGAGGTGAACTTTTCGCGGGATACAGCATAACATACTCTCCTGTCCATACCCTACACATTCAATGAAAAAAATCGCTGTTTTTAATTAATGCAGAGTTGGCCTAATTTTCGGCGTAAATTCCCCGGACTATTAACTGTACAGAGAGATTGCCGCTACAGAAAAAAAAAAATGCCAGCATTTATGGATTCTAATACAGTACATCTATCTCTATATATCTATCCGGCTAATCTCTGGAGCGGCTGGAACGATTTTGACGGGACTTCAGACTTTACTGGCAGATAGATGATGTAATAAGGAGTAACTTAGGCTCTATTTTGGAAAAAATAAAAAATACACGCGGACGAAGTCGCGGGCACAGCTAGGAATACATATCCGTTCGTATTTTTATTGAAATGCAAGCCTATTTCAATATACAGTGGTGCACTCTATGCATTCTGATTGTATTTACTGCACTTTGCAGTGTAATACAATTTCACAGAGAGCACAAGCAAGTGCTCGCTATAAAGTATTTATACAAACCATCCCGAGCCCTATTTTGAACCCCTCGTCTACTTAGCTTTATAAAGGGTGTAAAACACCTCTTAACGAAGCCGAAAGACACTGGTTCTCCCTGTCTTGCGATATTTTTTTTGTTCTACACCATACCTAGGAACCTTCTAGTTACGGAGATATTAGGGGTCAAAGTTCCAACTTTTTGACAGGTATTTTTTTTAATACAAGTTTTTAATGTAAGATTTTTACTTTAAACAACTCCACGACCCCCGTACTATTCAATCCGTCCAACAGCACAATGTTTTGAGTGCGTTACATTGAGTTCTACCACAAGACATGATTTTAACCTCCCCCCCCCCAAAAGTCGTTTCCCAGATATATTTGTCCGTAAAGTTACTTAGTATCATGTACAGAATGCTTGGTTGACGGCTTCGTGATGAGGTGATTTACACCGTGTATAAGGGCAAATACTTTTTGTAGGGGTGTTCAAATCTCGTGAGAAAAGTTTTGAGTATGCATGTGGATGGGTATAGGAGTAGAGGAAGACCAAAGAAACGATGGATGGACTGTGTGAAGGATGATATGGCAAGAAAGGAGGTGTCTCATGAGATGACGAGTAATACAAGGTGTTGTTTTGCATCCTCGTCAAATTCAAGGAGGTAACTGGGTAATACGATACCCCTTGGTAAGACGGGATGTCAGACTTTTGGCTTTTGAATCTCTTAACGACCGTCAAAGATCTACAAGGTGTTGTTTTGCATCCTCGTCAAATTCAAGGAGGTAACTGGGTAATAAGATACCCCTTGGTGAGACTGGATGTCAGACTTTTGGCTTCTGAATCTCTTAACGACCGTCAAAGATCTACAAGGTGTTGTTTTGCATCCTCGTCAAATTCAAGGAGGTAACTGGGTAATACGATACCGCTTGGTGAGACTGGATGTCAGACTTTTGGCTTCTGAATCTCTTAATTCAAGGAGGTAACTATGTTAATGATTCTTGTCCCGACTCAATAATAAAATGGGTACAAAATTTTTATTTTTTTCTTATTTACGGAAATCGGTAAGTATGAGCTATGAACCACCCGTGTTTTAAACGTGGCCCGTCTGATTCTTGCCCTATAACCGCTTTCATACATACAAACAATCTCAAACGTTTATTCGATATTTTCTTATTCCCTTAACCACGTTAATGGGGTTATTCTGAAATACTGACAAACTTAAACAACCAAAACTATCTTTGTGTGCTGATATGAACAACAGCTGACCGAGGATGATGAATATTGGACCTTCTGCGAAATGGACATTTTTGCGAATTGCACATTCTGCGCCTAAACGATGTACTATCACCAAACTGCGTATCTGACCACGGTAAAGACTATCGTTACTTGCAGCGTCCGGCCGCTATAGAAGCGCTTATTAACGCTCAACTACCAATAGCATCGCAGCATCTATTTTTTGCCGAGCCCCTTGGCGTCGTAAAAGAAAAAAAAACTTCGGTCAAACATCTGGGATAATTAACAGAGCCTGAGATTGTGTTTAAAACAATACATATTAAAAAAAAAACGGTCGTGTATTTTTCGGTCGGGTCTTTTTTTGTTTTACCACTATTGGTCCGCAAACTATTTGTGTGGACCAATAGTAATAAGGGTGTTAAACAGATGTCATCGTGTGCACGGGATTTGTGGCGACTGTACCTACATAATATTCTATTATGCCGCCCGAATCAAGCCAACTAAAACATGACTAGTACATACCACCAAGGTTTTCTCTCAAAACTTGGCCCAACTATACACTTTAACAATAGGGGTGCGGACTGGGTAGAGAAAACGACATTCTATTTTGTCCGTCAGACAGGTAATACAAAAATATTAGACACGTATTTTTTGTTTTATCAAAATATCAAAAAATTACTTAGTTAGAACTCATTAAAGTTGGAGAGTGGGGGCTTACTACGTCACAAGTAGGTATAAAACTTACCTACATGTGACGTCATGCGCCATTTCAACTTAATATATCTCCGTAATTTTATGACCACGTGAAAAAAGAAAAAATACGTGTCCAATTCTTTTCAATAAACTACCCGACGGACAAAGAAAAAAAAATTGGATTATCCCCTATTTAATCGTGTCAAAAACTTAACCTGTATTTTCGCAAGTCTGATTTCTGACTCGATTATATAAACCAGTGACTCGTTTGCAATAACAGTAAACCGTTCGCTCTTGCCCGAAATAAGTTCACGAAAGTTGTTTTTTTAAGCACTAAGAACTTGTTTCCTGTTTGTTTTTTTTTTTAAAGGGTCGTTTCTTGTTGGTACTTTCTAAACTGCAGTTTATGTAATATTTGGAGCCGACGGACATCAAAGTGTCTTAAAAAATTGGTTTTTCGAAAGTCTGTCAACCTGGATTTTTACCCTTTAACTGTTTTATAACAGTCTGGCAATCGGAAATTAAGAATATATAGTATGTTAGGTTAAACGAGGGACATATTGAGGGAGGGTATTCAGTATTCGATTCTCGTCCCAAATATGTAAAAAACCTATAACGTATATAGAAGAATTTTCAATGTTTTGTTTAGTGCCTAGATATTTTGGACTGTCCTAAGCCAGGTAAGTTTAAAGTATGAAGGGAAAATGGATTATACCTAAGAGTCATTGACCCGCTCACATGTTCTGCGATAGTATTAAGTCGCTAGCGCAAGGGTGTATACACGTTGCGTGACATTTGCGAAAATTTTGGTATGGTTCTGTCTGTTATTTATCAGTGTTTTTTTTTGTTTATATTTTTATTAGTATCATGTTAGCATGTACTATTATGGGTTTGAATATGTCCCTCGTTTAAACTAACATACAGTATACGTAGATGTTATACCTAAGAGTAGAGGAAGACCAAAGAAACGATGGATGGACTGTGTGAAGGATGATATGGCAAGAAATGAGGTGTTTCATGAGATGACAAGTAATAGAGTAGTATGGAAGAAGAAGACATGCTGCGCCGACCCGACCACTCATACATTGGGATAAGTGCAAGAGAATGATGAGGCTTAGGTGTAGGTAGGAAATAAATTTCTATAGTATTTAACTAGAAGAAAATATTGAATGAGTGATTGATAGTCACAGACGCATTTAATATTAGTACTTTGTCTTTGAGCGGCGATGAGCCAGTGGTGGCAGCCCCGACTTACGAGCAGTAAGCCGTATGTTCGAACCCAGGCAGGCACATTACTTTGTGTAATTTATTTTTTCATCGCTGCTCTCAAAAACGGTGATGGAAAACATCGTGAGGAAACCGGCATGTCGTAGAACCAAAAATTCGAAGACATGTGACATCTACCAACCCGCACTGGGTTCGCGTGGTGGATTACAGCCCACTCCCTCTCATAGGAGAGAAGGCCTGTGTCCCAGCAGTGGGAACATTATAGGCTAATGATGATGACTTTGTCTTTGTGACCATTTTACGAATTGTAAGTTTATTTCGTATTCATTTTTAAATCTTATTTTGTACATTTTTAAAAATTCCTATATTTACATCAATAAAAAACCAAAACTTTTCAAAATATAAAAATAGCAGCCCACCCATCGGGAACAGGGTCCAAGCTCAGGGCTCCAGAGAAAGGAATCTCTAAACAATACGAGCCGTGTCCAGGAGTACCGCTTTCTGAATCAAGCCCTTGATCCAGCTGCCTAACGAGAGCCTCATCAGACATTGGTCGAGGCTCTTGGCAATTAAGCCATTGGCTGATACGACTATCAGCAAAATGTTTATGTAAGTTAATTATTACCGATTCTGCTAAAGCAGCCATTTTAGGCTCCCGAGTTTTTAATTCACTTCATAACACCTTTATAATCTCAGGAATGATATAAAAGATGTTGTTTTGCATCCTCGTCAAATTCAAGGAGGTAACTATGCTAGTGATTCTCGTCCCGAATCAATAATAAAATGGGTAGGTAATTTTTCTTATTTTTCTTTTTTACGGAAATCGGTAATTGTGAACCACCCGTGTTTTAAACGCGGCCTGTCTGATTCTTGCCTTATAACCTCGCTTACACACATACAAACAATCTCAAACATTTATTTCATTCTTTCTTAATCCCTAAATCACGTTAAGGGGGTTATTCTGAAATACTGACAAACTTAAACAAACAAAAAAATCAGCGTTTATTAATAATTAACTAGGTACCGTAATTTTAATTGATTATTTAAGTCTTTCGTGACCACCCCCTGAAATTTGACGAGGTTGCAAAACAACACCTTGTATTTTACATCTCCAAAATAACTTCCTTACCAAAACTGGTCAGTTTTGGAAACACAAGCCTTCAAAATAATCTCAAAGGAAGCGTCATTTCATCCCAAATAGTTTAGACAAACGTAAACCCATGGGCTTTTGAGAACGCGCTACCCTCAAATAGTTCATCAGAAGAGGCTGAGAAGGAGCGGTCGACGACCCCGCATGTTTTCGGGAACCCAGAACCCCCTCAACAAACCATTACCACCCCTATTCCTTGTAACATAAAGCAGCAATTTGCAGGCTACTTTGCCAAACAAAGTACGAGAGCAATGGCGTTTCGCATAAAAAGTAGCCATTGCAATTTGGACCATATTGCATAGGCAATAAGATGGCATTCATGATAATCGCGTGTGAATAATGAAAAATCATACTTTATTGTGTGGTTGCGTTTTAACAAAAATCAATTTTTACACACAAGAAATAAAGTTCATTTTCCGCTGACTAGAGTTTGCGGTCGTTGACAAAGTTTGACATAAATACGAAATTCGTGGATGCTCGCCGTCTCTGTCTGTCCTAGCGTGGATGGCAATGTGGGAGCGAGACAGGGCTACACGTGGCGTTCGCAAACAAAACAGCGGAGGTTTTTCTTTTCGTCTGTTTTTTGTACGGAATAAGAAACGTGGGGACTTTCGAACACCAGTCGAATGTAACTTGGGTACCTGCGAAGGCCTATTTAATAAAACTGGCGTTTAAATGTGGTGATGCCCTCCCGGACCCTCGCTCGAGCCAGCCCGCGATGCTGTGTCAGTAGTTTTAAATCAGTCCCTATATAATAATACTATTCAGATACAGCCTGTCCCCATACTTTCCTCACCCAGCGACGCCCTAAGCCGAGGCTCGTACCCCAAAAGTCCTTAGCGTTTAGTCTCTTAGTTTGTAAGTTTTAATGCCCTGGCTGGAGGCCTTACACTCAAGGCACTCACAGGATAGTCCGGCTAAGCAGATGACAACCTCCTAGGTACGACTACGAGACGCCATTCGAAGAAAATAGTGCGTGGAGTCCCTCCGCGCGGAAGAAGTGAAACTTCGTAATACTACACGCATGCGTTCGACTGCCACGCATTCACTCTCATTATTTTATTGAGCTTCTAAATAATATTTTATTGTTTTATTGTTGTACACTTTATATTACATGAGTTTATCGAGGTTATTCTACTCATGGAAATTGAGCGAAGGCTAGTCACACCGAAGAGTCGAATGCATGACTGTTTGCACGCCATCTTGCGTACCTAGTAGAACTACGTAGTCACAAATCTTGTAATAGCGCCATCTCTTAGTGGGTAATAGAAAATATTCCCCCTCCATGAAAACGTTAAACTTGTTGGAAGTCTCATAAGAAGTTTCACTTCAAAAAAATATAAATTGTTTCGTGCCAAACCAGTTTTTACGATATATCGATTTCGTAAGCAGACGGGCTACTTCGAGTGTTCGACATTTTCGTTGGCATTAACTTCAACGTCACGGCTGTTTCCCCGAAGTGTTTGGCAGAGGTGTAGTTATAGTACACTCTGAATTTGCCAGTTATTTTCCACAAGCAGTTAGTTTCCCGCGCAACTTCGTCTGCGTCACATTTTCCCCGTTTTCGCAACATTTTTCATTGCTGCTCCGCTCCTATTAGTTTTAGCGTGATGATATATAGCCTACAGCCTTCCTCGATAAATGGACTATCTAATACTGAAAGAATTTTTCAAATCGGACCAGTAGTTCCCGAGATTAGCGCGTTCAAGCAAACAAACTCTTCAGCGTTGTAATATTAGTTATAGATTTACCTTCCTACATTTAAGTATCACCTCTTCTAAAAGAAGTTATTTTTACCCAAAAAACGAAATATCAATATAGACGCAGAAAGTATTGACACAAAAGTAACCTTTTCAGTCCGAAGGTTATGCAGGTAGCAGATTCCGTCATAGTTCTTCGTGCGTCTGTTTTTTTTTTTGTCAAGGATCTTGAACCGAAGCGAGCATTAAGGTTAACGCACATGTGTATAAAGGCGCGGGCCCACCGCGGCGCATGCTGTGCACAGGCACGCGGCGCATTTTAGCTGCGTTTATTAATTTGTTTGACAACGTGGGTCTGCGTTTCCACTGGAGTACCTACACGAAGACCCACGACTATGTATAGCGTGGCACGGCGCACGGAGAGTCTACGCACGTGCCACTGCAATCCAAAACATGAAACGCGTCCGTTCCACAAGGTGTATGACTGAAAACTGCGCTACGATAACCAAGCTGTACATAGTCGTGGCTCATATTCATGCACTCCAGTGGAAACGTAGACCCACGTCGACAGCGTTGAGCTATGTAACCGCCTATTCGAGCAAGCCACGCATGTATCAAAGACGTCAATTCATGCATAGCTGCATAGCCTCTCCGTGGGTTGCAGTGGACACAACCACACACATTTTCTTACAAAGCGAAGCTTTACACGGGCCCCCGCCTTAAGGCTGAAGCCTCATAAGTGCGTTGCGTTGATTATACAATCTATAAAACTAAACAAATAAATAAAATTGTAGTGTCTGTTTGTAATATTAAAATAACCGCTTTTTACTACATGAATATGTCTATATCGGTACATATACCAAAATAACATTTTTTACAATTTTTGCCTGTCTATCTCCATGACCCCCTTACTATTCAATGTTTTTAGTGCGTTACTTTGAGTCCTACCGTAAGAGTCAGCTCACACCGAGACGCGACGCGGCGCCACGCTGCGCGCACTTATGAGAATTCTGAATACGTTGCGCATACGTATTCTGAATTCTCACAACGAAACGTGCATCTTTTCGTGTAGAAAATAAAGTTATATTTTGAATCGCTCTATAAAAGTGTGCGCGCAGCGTCGCGTCGCGTCGCGTTTCGGTGTGAGCTGACACTTAAACGTTATTTTTCACCCCAAAAAAAAAACGTAATTTCCCCAGTAATTTCCGTAGAGTTACTTAGTTTAATGTACAGAATGTTTGGTTGACGGCTTCGTGAAGTGTCCGCTTACAGCTTGGTACAACTAAACGCTGACCTTTAATTGTAGACACGCACACGTTATCAATGGGTAGGTATTATAAACAGTATTCGATTAGGTCATTAACTTTTTATTTAAAGATTGTAAACACGGAAGTCTGACGATTGCTGGATTGATTAGTTTTATTATTGTTGATAAACTTTGCATATGCGAAGCGAAGTCTAGATTAATATTAATAAGTTTAAAGATGGAAATACGAATGTCCGCTTAACATTTTTCACTTAACGCATTTCTACCTTTTGTAGTAAGCAACGACTAACGTGGTGTCCTGCGTGAGCGACGAATACGACGCGACGCGACGCTGCGAACGCGACGAACGCGATCAACTCAACGGCATACCCTGCTTGCGGCCTATATGACAGTCTGCGGCAAGACGCGACGTAACGCGTACTTGTTTTGAGGGCGTCCAGACGCGTCACCACGAACTACTTACTTTTAATATGAACTTTCGAGCAAAATTGTACTGTACTTTCCCATGTCTCGAGAAGTTATGACCGAAATCACGTTGGACATTTGCCGCGTGTAGTATCGCGTCGCATTACGTCGCGTCGTGTTGCGTCTCGTCGCGTCGTATTCGTCGCTCACGCAGGACACCGCATTACTGTCCGGCCTACGCTGTCCTCCCATACTTAAGAACCAACGCTGTAACATTCTATTGTTAAACCAAATGATTTTAAAAGAGTAACCACGGGAGCGTTCAAGTATTACGAGGAGCGGGGGTCTTCTGAAACGCTACGATGCGTTACAGGGGCGGAAGAGGGGATTTGAACTACGCGTTACGTAACATTGTTTTAACCCTTCAGTACGTCTACCATGAGTTTTAACAATCTATACTCGCTAGCGTCTGTAGTTAAAAAAATGTATGAAAACTTTTACAGCGCCTCTAGCGGATAGTTGGGTACTAAAATGCGCAGTATGAGTCACTATAGTTATCTATCCTACGTCACCGTGTAGTAAACTAAACTACAGCGACTGCAAGTTTGGGCTTCATTTGCTTAGAATTTGGTAGTAAGCACCAACAAAGCACATGGTAACATTGAAAAAGCTAACTATAGTATTTGCTTGTTGACGGAACTATTGTAGTTACGTCAAGCGATCTAACTATGACAACTCATGGTAGACGTACAGAACGGTCGCGTAGATTTTTTTCTCGCGTCGCGTTTCTTTGGGGGGAGGGGGGGTACAAGCAGACGCTACGGCGCGTTACATGGGAGGAGAGGGTGTCAAAAATCTCCAAATATTGCGTTACGTTATACTTGAACGCTCCCCATGGAGTTTCTTGCCGGTTCTTCTCCATAGGAGACGACCAACCCGAACCGTGCACCTTTTGTCGACGTTTTATAAGTGCCCATGTAGACCTATGTAAAATAAAATATTTAGATTTTGAACACTTCCAGCACTAAGCAATCGCCATGAAGGGCGAAAAATAATTCGTACGTGTGCCCACAACCTGCCTCCCGAGTCTTCGCTATACCTAGCCATACGAGATAATTAACATACTAGTATAAATGGATTATTTGAACTTACCAGCGAAAGTGTTAATGGCAACAGGATCGCATAGGGGTGATCCTTATTTATCTTGCGCTATCAGCTGTCTACTTCCTGTATCTACAACATGAGACCCAAGAGTTTCTTTTTAGGGTTCCAAAGGGTCAAACGGGACCCTATTACTGAGACTTCGCTGTCCGTCCGTCTGTCACCAGGCTGTATCTCATGAACCGTGATAGTTAGCTAGTTGAAATTTCTACAGATTATGTATTTCAGTTGCCGCTATAACAAAAAATATTAAAAACAGAATAATATAAATATTTAAGGGGGGCTCCCATACAAAAAGTATTTTTTTTAATTCGTTTTTATAAGTAATGGTACGGAACCCTTCGTGCGCGAGTCCGACTCGCACTTGGCCGTTTTTTTTTCTCTATCTAGCTCATGGTTAAAAAAGGACGTTTAAAAGAGATTCCGATAATCCTATTTTAGACTAATTAATTGTACTTCATTAAAAGATAAACTGCGAAAACACAGGCTTTCAGAAAGCAATGATCATTGTCCATCAAAATGTCATCATGCCATCAAGTGTGCTTTCAAAACATTTACATCAAAATGGTTTCCCTGACTTAGAAGCACGTCCATCGCATTCTACAGACCACTCCTACCTACTACCTTGCTGAGTAGTAGCAATACTAAGGTATGAAGCTATTTTCATGCAATAGGGGTGCGGACTGGGTAAAGAAAACGACATTCTATTTTGTCCGTCAGACAAGTAATACAAAAATTTTAGACACGTATGTTTTGTTTTATCAAAATATCAAAAACTTAGTTGGTTAAAATTCATTAAAGTTGGAGAGTGGGGGGCTTACTACGTCACAACTAGGTATAAAATTTACTTAAACGTGACGTCATGCGCCATTTCAATTCAAAATATCTCCGCAATTTTACGATTGCGCGATAAAAGAAAAAATACGTGTCCAATACTTTTCAATAAACTACCCGACGGACAAAGAAAAAATATAGTGCGTGGAGTCCCTCCGCGCGGAAGAAGTGAAACTTCGTAATACTACACGCATGCGTTCGAGTGTCACGCATTCACTCTCGTTATTTTATTGAGCTTCTAAATAATATTTTATTATAGTACACTTTTTATTACATAAGTTTATCGAGGTTATTCTACTCATGGAAATTGAGCGAAGGCTGGTCACACCGAAGAGTCGAATGCATGACTGTTTGCACGACATCTTGCGTACCTAGTAGAACTACGTAGTCACAAATCTTGTAATAGCGCCATCTCTTAGTGGGTAATAGAAAATATTCGCCCTCCATTAGAACGTTAAACTTGTTGGAAGTCGCATAAGAAGTTTCACTTCAAAAAAAAATGTGAGCATGCCCTATTCTTGGCAATACAGGAGCAGATCCATCAGTAAAGGTATCATACATAATCGCGTGCCACGGCGCTAAGAGCCATATATTCTTATCGCCTGTTCCGATACCGAGCCACAGACCGAGCGTGCTATGTACTTTACGCCGTCCGTTATCAGAAACACTCGTGTGATATAGCGCTAGCTAGGTGGTGTTATTCTTTATACGTCGAACAGCTCTAGCATTAACGTTATACTCGTACAGCTATGGTGTCATGAACGAGCAATGGTGTTACGCCATCCATCTGCCATCTGCCTAGCCTTTTCCCAAACTATCTTGGGGTCGGCTTCCAGTCTAACCGGAAGCAGCTGAGTACCAGTATTTTACATGAAGCGACTGTCTATCTGTCCTCCACAACCCAGTAACTGGGTAATACGATCCCTTTGGTATGACTGAATGTCAGACTTTTTGCCTTCTGAATACTCGTAACGGCTGTCAAAGATCTACAAATGACGGCTTAACGTGCTTTCCGAGGCACGGAGGAAACTCAGTATGCAATTATGGTCACCCATCCACGGACCAACCTCGGCAAGCACGGCTTAACCTTAAAGATCGACTCGTGCGGCTGTTATTATTTAGCCACGAGCTCCTCTTGGTGTTAAGCGAATGGATGAAATAAGAAATGAGTACATAGGTCTGAAAGTGGCGTCGGTGTCTGAAAAGCTGTGTGGTAATCGGTTGGTGTGGGCATGTGATGCGGAGGAATGAGGAAAATGTCGTGAGGAAAGTTTTGAGTATGCATGTGGATGGGTATAAGAATAGAGGAAGACCAAAGAAATGATGGATCGACTGTGTGAAGGATGATATGGCAAGAAAGGAGGTGTCTGATGAGATGACAAGTAATAGAGAAGTATGGAAGAAGAAGACATGCTGCGCCATGAAATGAAGCTAAATGCTGATGATAATGTCACGAACGAGCAGTTCATAGAATTTTGTTACTGCGAGAAGCGACCAAATGTAAAGGCACCTGATATTTTTTTTTTGCTGCAAAAATTTTTTTATGATGAGAAACATGTTCAGTTTGATGGTCTATAGCACACCCTTAAGGATGTATATACCCTTTCCGTTACACCCTATATAGCTGCTATAAATATACATGTTTGTAACTACATAAATGTCCAATTGTAGTGAAACTGTGAAACGTTTTCAGTTTCCACTTAATTTACACGCTCCGATCATCGTGTTCTATGTAATTATAACAGACTACATTGTACGCGCGGCGTGTGTCTGCGTGAAACTTATTATCTTCACAGAGTTTTTTTAACTGACATGCTCTTTAAAATTATCATTTACACTGGGAAAAGAATATTTAACATGTCTTAATTTCTTTTAGGAGTTCCCGATATTTCGGCGCTATTGAATAATTTCGAAAACTCGCAAACATACACGGTGTTGTTTTGCATCCTCGTCAAATTCAAGGAGGTAACTATGCTAATGATTCTCGTCCTGAATCAATAATAAAATGGGTATGTAATTTTTATTTTTTTCTTATTTACGGAAATGGGTAAGTGTGAACCACCAGTGTTTTAAACGCGGCCCGTCTGGTTCTTGCCCTCTAACCTCGCTTACGCACATACAAACAATCTCAAACGTTTATTCGATAATTTCTTATTCCCTAAACCATGTTAAGGGGGTTTCTGAAATAATTCCAAACTTACAAAACCAAAAAAATCAGCGTTTATTAATAATTAACTTGGTGCCGTAATGTTAATTGATTATTTATCTTTTGTGACCACCTCCTGAAATTTGACGAGGATGCAAAACAACACCTTGTATAATAAACATGGTAAATATCCTGTTTCCAGTGTTATAAGCGATTACACCTTACGGCATTTCATACAACCTGTCAAGTCTTTATTTGCCGAAATGACTGATCCGATATTAATGAAACTTCATACGCATAAGCTGGATACATCGGTCTAAAAGGATACCTACTAAAAAACGTTTAGTCACTGTTGCGGCATTTTTTTAATCCCGTAAGTGATAGTATAAGTGACGAGCTCGTGGCTAAATAATAACAGCCGCTCGGGTCGATCTTTTAGGTTAAGCCGTGCTTGCCGAGGTTGTTCCGAGGATGGGTGACCATAATTACATACAGAGATTTCTCCGTGCTTCGGAAAGCACGTTAAGCCGTTGGTCCCGGCAGTCATTTGTAGATCTTTGACAGTCGTTACGAGTAGTCAGAAGCCAAAAGTCTGACATCCAGTCTTACCAAGGGGTATCGTATTACCCAGTTACTGGGTTGTGGAGGTCAGATAGGCAGTCGCTTCATGTAAAATACTGGTACTCAGCTGCATCCTGTTAGACTGGAAGCCGACCCCAAGATAGTTTAGGAAAAGGCTAGGCAGATGATGAAGTGACAGTATACGTTCAGATAAAAACCGCGAAAGTTTAAAACAGTAGATCCCAACATACTTGAGAAAAGGCTAGGCAGATGATGAGCTAAAATGGTTATGATGATCAACGAATGAGCGCTGCTGGTCAGAGAGAAAGTAGATAGACTTCTAAAAAAGCGATGTTCACTTTCGTTTTAGTTTTTACTAATGTTTTAAAACTGAAAGTTCTTGAAGCCGCGTATCATTCAGTCTCCAATAAAAAATGCATTGTTTATACAAGGTGTTGTTTTGCATCCTCGTCAAAATTCATGAAGTTGTCCCATGAGACATAAATAATCAATTAAAATTACGGTATCTAGTTAATTATTAATATACACTGATTTTTTTGGGTTGTTTATGTTTGTCAGTACTTCAGAACAACCCCCTTAATATGGTTTAGGGAATAAGAGATTTTCGAATAAACATTCGAGATTGTTTGTATGTGTGAAAGCGCGGTTATAGGGCGAGGATAATCAGCACGGGCCGCGTTTAAAACACGGGTAGTTTATTACCGATTTCCGTAAAAAAAAAGAAAATATAAACCATTTTATTATTGATTCGGGACGAGAATTATTAGCATAGTTACCTCCTTGAATTTGACGAGGATGCAAAACAACATCTTGTATAGCTCGATTTCGACCAACACCGTGTCTATTTAGGCATTACTTCGCAAGTCATCGATCAAAAGCTAGTCAAGTCTAAGGCGATTCACACACTGCTCCGCAATGCGGAGCGTTTTTTTTTTTTTTTTGTAAAAAAGCTAATATTTTAGCCTTTTTAGTTGTGGTATCTCACATAAATCCTACTCAAGTATCATTTTTCATTATAACTAGACACCAGCACATCGTCCATGCATACGACAAAGGACAAAATGCATAATAAAGAGGATGGCTCAAAAAGTACCAAAGCAAAAATAATAAAATTCATATGGGCCCACCGGACAAGCTTTCTCTACCAAATGAATGAAGAATCATCTAAATCGGTCCAGTAATCACGGAGAAATAGGTGGACATACGTGAAAATAGTAAAAGAAAAAAGATAGATAAATCATTTAGTCATTACACACAAAAGGAACATACATACTACATACACAGTGCATAACATGTTAAATTTTTATGTCACGATATGGCAACCGTTCCGCATCAAACTAAAGAAGAATCACGGAAAACGGACTAAAGAAGAATCAAATGCAAAAAAAAAACAAAATATCAATCGAATTGAGAACCTCCTCCTTTTTGAAGTCGGTTAAAAAACAAACGCGACGGAGCGCGGTGCAGTGGGAGAACCGCATAACCGCGCTATCTATCAACCGATGTCTTGTAAAACTATGCGACCTTCAAGCTCCGACCTTCTATAGTTCTTGATCTACTTGACGTACTCTGTTTCATCTACCTACTAACATAGAACGATTTGTTTCAAGTTCATTTTAAGTTCTGTTTCCATTGGCTGGGAGCTCGTGGCTAAACAATAACAGGGGTGCGCCAAAGTTCACCTAAATTTTCAACTCCGATAATTGGAAATCCGAAAATGTTCTTCCTAACATTTTTCATCCTAACAATCGCAATTCCTAACTACTCTGTCTCTAATGTTCTAATTCCGAAGCATTCAACTTCATAATGTCAGTAGCAATAATCATCTATTATACTTTTATTTGTTTTCCTATATATTCTCAACATAACCATCTTTTACACTATTATTCAAAGTCATATCTTTTTTGAGTTTTTAATTAAAGCGTCTTCTTTAATTTTATTTAAAGCGGTGTGTACCGCAAAGATATCCATAGGTTAGGTTAGGTTAGAACTGTGACCAACTACGACGCTACCTCGAAATTGGTCGCGAAATTTTTCTAAGTATTTTTTTGATGGTAACCACTATAAATGTCATCTTCTACTCACATATATTATTTATTACACTTGGTAAATGTTTCTTTCTGAGTGTGAGTGAAAATATTATGGTAATTATGTTTAGGGATAATAGCGTTATGATAAAAACAGTAGGAGTTGAAATATATTTACAATAATGATATTATTAATTACAATTTTCGGAAACATGAGTGTTATGAACATCGCCGGTAGCACTACAAATAGTATGAATGAAAACTTTAGGATGAAAAATTTTAGGAAGAGTGATAATTCGGATTACAAATCATTAGGAAGAACAATTTCGGGTAAAGAACTTTAGGTGAGCCAATATGGACCCCAATAACAGCACGGGTCGATCTTTAAGGTTAAGCCGTGCTTGCCGAAGTTGTTCCGCGGATGGGTGACAATAATTACATACCGAGTTTCCTCCGTGCCTCGGAAAGCACGTTAAGCCGTTGGTCCCGGCTGCCATTTGTAGATCTTTGACAGTCGTTACGAGTAGTCAGAAACCAAAAGGGGTATCGTATTACCCAGGTACTGGGTTTTGGAGGTCAGATAGGCAGTCGCTTCATGTATAAAAATTAAATTAAAAATTTAAAAAAACCCCGACATGAAAAATAATCCAAGCGTCTTAGCGTCGGGAGTCCGCTTTGTTTTGTGCTTGTAATAAGTGGTCTACTTAGTGGTCCCCCGACGCTAAGACGCTTGGATTATTTTATTTTATGTTTTTTTTAGATGTTTTTCGTGTCGGGGGTTTTTTAAATTTTATATTTAATTTTTATTTCATGCTTTTTAACTTAACGAAAACAAGAAAAGTTATAAATTTAAAAAATCCCGAACTTTTAGGGGGGAGCGGGAGGGTGCAGCCCCCCCGCAGCGATGCCCATAGTGACAAGTAACATGATTTCAAATTTCGAATCGACCAGAACTGGGAAAGTTGATTATTTCCCTTCAACTAGAAAAGTGGTGATCACCTTCAAACGGCTGGGCAGATTTTCTCGAAACATAGCTAAGAACACTCTCGATTAAAACACCTTTCAAACGAAACCAATTTTATCAAAATCGCTTCATCCGTTTAGGAGCTACGATGCCACAGACAGACACGCAGATACACAGACACACAGATACACACGTCAAACATATAACACCCCTCTTTTTTGATCGGGGTTTAAAAATACTGGTACTAAACAGCATCCAGTTAGTCTGGAAGCCGACCCGGTAATCGAACCACGGACCTCACTCAGCAGTCTACTCTGCCCACTAGACCAACGATGCAGCTGGAATCTGGATTGGGGCCCAGTTTATTGCAACAGACTAGCCCTCTTATCTAGCACTTCAACGCACACCCTTACACCCTTTTGTTTAGAATAGTTACAGCACGGTTGACAACATTTGTGTTACTTGTTAAAGTGAAACTTTTATTACATCGTCTTAAACTTTTTCGTCTGTGTGTTGCCTGTCGCGTGACGCTCGGCCGCGGAGTAGGGAAAAAGTGAAAGGCGCTCTGACGAGCGCCTTTCACTTTATCCTTACTCCGCGTTTTATACCCTTAATGGAATATTATTCCTAAAATTTTTAGTTAAATGTCTATAGTGTGAAAAAAAGTTTCACTTTTACTGTGGTTTCATAAAACCACACAATCCTTTTTTAATCTAGTCTCTTGGTTATACTTTTTTTTTAAAGTGTAACTTTTATTACATCGTCTCAAACTTTTTCGTCTGTGTGTTGCATGTCGCGTGACGGTCGGCCGCGGAGTAGGGATAAAGTGAAAGGCGCTCCCAAAACTTTTTAGTTAAATGTCTATATTGTGAAAAAAAGTTTTAGTTTTACCGTGGTTTCATAAAACCACACAATCCTTTTTTTTTTGTTTAGACTCTTTTAAAGTGAAACTTTTATTACATCGTCTCAAACTGTTTCTTCTGTGTGTTGCATGTCGCGTGACGCTGACGGTCGGCCGCGCTATAGTGTGAAAAAAAGTTTCACTTTTACCGTGGTTTCATAAAACCACACAATCCTTTTTCGTATTTACCGATTGTTTGCAAATGTGTGGACATTGTAGGCCTTATAGATTCCTAGACCCTTGGTAACTTTTTGTCTTGTTCTACGTTTTGTAGTAAGCAACGACTTATTGTCGGGCCTACGATGTCCTCCCATACTTAAAGTACTAACGCTGTAACATAGATAAATTGTAAAACCAAATGATTTAAAAAGAGTAACCATGGAGTTTCTTACCGGTTCTTCTCCATAGGAAACGACCAAGTAACCCGATCCGAGCACCTTTTTGTCGACGTTTTACAAGTGCCCTTTAGACCTATGTGAAATAAAAATATTTTGATTGTTTTTTTTTATTTTGAACATACAACCTAAACATTTCTAAAAAACCCCTTTAAAACAACAAGCGCGATAATAAACGACAACACCAATTCCAAAACGCCATCTTGTATTCCCGCCGATAACACGTTCCACTCGCAACTTTTTAAAACGCAAGGCAACAAACGCATACAGCCGATACTCTGACGTAACCGACGTAACATACAAAGTGGCGTGTACAACAACACGCGACGCCCGCACGTGTATACTTTACCCATGTGTGTTCTGTTTGTAAACTCACACACACATCTACAAGTAGATATGTGTATAAAACACACATGTATAGAGCCGTCTGTAGTCTAGTACACACGTCAACACAGAAGTTGTGTTGACTGTTGCGTTTATAAATAGTTTTCGAACTCGGAATGTTACTTGTCGCGTTGTCGCTAGTCTGTAGCCGTGACGTCATCATCATGTTTGACTATTGCGTTTTTGTATGGTAAGGTAGCAAACAGGCCCGAAGGCTCCTAAGAAGCCGATTCCTGCCGGCTTCCCTTTGGGAACAAGGCACTATACGTAGTGTCTAGTGTCTACTGTAGTCAAATAGTAAATTATGTACACATCTGAGGTAATCACATCACAGTACAGACATTAAACATCATAGGATTGAAAACATTACATAAATGCCAGCATTTTTCATGTCAACAAAGAAAGCAACATGTGGCGCCAGTAAGCCGACGCTCGGGTGTCAGAATTCAGAACTAAATTCGTATGAACGCGGACACGTGACTTCGCAGCTATCAGCAGCGTTTTGTAAGGACTAGGTAAGCCGAAGATTTTCGAGTTACGACAGGGAACTTTCAATGTTTGTATGTATAGGAAGCTAAATTAGAACCACTTCCCGATGCCCGATTGAGCTGAAATTTGGCGCACATCTTTGGTTCTAAGAACAATACATTTTTATGACAGACATAACTTAATCCTGCAGACAGGATCGTCTCCTCACGAGAGAACTCCTCAACGTTTAATAGCACAGACATGAAAATTTGTATAGAAGTTCATATTTGATGGATAAACATGAATTCTATCATGATCTTATCCTGCAGCCAGGATTGTCTTCTCACGAGGGAACTCCTCAACGGTAAATAGCACGGACACGAAAATTTGTATGCACGTTCATATTTGATGAATAAACACGAATTCTATCATGATCTCATCCTGCAGCCAGGATTGTCTTCTCACGAAGGAACTCCTCAACGTTTAATAGCACAGACACGAAACTTTGCATACGAGTTTATATTTGATGGATACACATGAATTATATCATGATCTCATCCTACAGCCAGGATTGTCTTCTCACGAGGGAACTCCTCAACGGCACGGACACAGCACGGACACGAAAATTTGTATGCACATTCATATTTGATGGATAAACACAAATTCTATCATGATCTTATCCTCCAGCCAGGATTGTCTTCTCACGAGGGAACTCCTCAACGTTTAATAGCACAGACTCGAAACTTTGCATACGTGTTCATATTTGATGGATAATGACGATTTGTATCATGAATTCATCCTACAGCCAGGGTCCTCTTTTCATGAGGGAACTCCTCAACGGTTAATAGCATAGACATGAAACATTGTATTTATACGCGTTCACTTTTATGAATAAACATATTTTCTATAGTTCCTGTGCATTTAATCGTTACAATACATAACTTATGAAAAAAAGATCAAGTTGGGTCCTTCGAAAATGTTTGTGTATACTGATCATGGGTGACATTTTCGTGGTTTTCGGGGTCGCTGACAATCAAAATGAAATTTAAAAAATGCGATGTCGAATAAAAGGATTGTGTGGTTTTATGAAACCACGGTAAAAATGAAACTTTTTTTCACACTATAGCGCGGAGTAGACCGCGGGGTAGGGATTATCCCTACTCCGTGGCCGATCGTCACGCGACATGCAACACACAGACGAAAAAGTTTGAGACGATGTAATAAAAGTTACACTTTAAAAACAAAATTAATGATCTCTATTTTTTCGTCGGCTTCCCCTTACAAAATTTTGACCCTTCGCCACTGGTAGCAAATATGTTTCTTTGTTGGAATGTATAAAGAGCGTAGGCATTGTAATCTCGGTGTTTGTTCTGTACTGGTGCGCTGCAATGTCGTGTTTTCTAAGGGACAATGGCCTATCAAGACAGTCGAGGGTAAAGTTGGCTTTCGGGGCGAATTTCAGCCACCATTATTGCACAGCCAGAAAGTGACGCTGTTAGTCATAACATTACAACAGGCCTTGTAATCCCTGAATGGTTTGGCAGAGGTGTAACTAATCAAAATATTTCACATAGGCCTGCATGGGCACTTATAAAACGTCGACAAAAAGTGCACGGTTCGGGTTGGTCGTCTCCTATGGAGAGGAACCGGCAAGAAACTCCATGGTTAATCTTTTAAAATGATTTGTCACTTTTATGAAAATCACTTTTTTGTATGGGAGCCCTCTCAAATATATGTATATTTTATTCTGTTTTTATTATTTGTTGTTATAGCGGCAACAGAAATACATAATCTGTAGAAATTCTCAACAGGCTAACTATCACGGTCCATGAGATACAGCCTGGTGACAGACGGACGGATGGACAGCGAAGTCTCAGTAATAGGGTCAACCTTTAGGTATACGTAGAACCCTAAACAAAGGGTCTTTACTTTCGAATTCGGCCGCTTAAGACAAAACTAAGCAGATGTTGAGGAAGCGGAACATACACAGTGTAAATCTTCATCACGAAGCCGTCAACCAAGCATTCTGTACATGAAACTAAGTAACTTTACGCAAAAATTATTGCTGGGAAACGACTTTTTTTTGGGGGGTTTAATATCATGTTTTGTGGTAGAACTCAATGTAACGCACTCAAAACATTGTGCTGATGGATGGATTGAATAGTACGGGGGTCGTGGAGGTGTTTAAAGTAAAAATCTTACATTAAAAACTTGTATTTAAAAAAATACTTGTCAAAAAGTTGGAACTTTGACCCCTAATATCTCCGTAACTGAAGGTTCCCAGGTATGGTGTAGAACAAAAAAATTATCGCAATGACAGGGAGAACCAGTGCCTTTCGGCTTTGTTAAGAGGTGTTTTACACCCTTTATATTACCAGTGACAACGAAACATGTCAATATGAAACACAACAGACACATACAGTTATCGAATAGTACTGGCCAACGCCTACACGACAAAATATTGCTATGTAGCCAACTGCCAATCAGTATATGACTTTATCGCTTAACTATGTACTAACACTGCCACGTGTTATGATGTGAAGCACGTCCAAAGATTCCGAAGTGTTTAGCTACGAGTATACGTACAAACTAGTTGTCCCGCGCAACTTCGTCTGCGTCACATTTTTCCCCGTTTAAGCAACATTTTTCATTGCTGCTCCGCTCCTATTGTTCGTAGCGTAATGATAAATAGCCTAGAGCCTTCCTCGATAAATGGGCTATCTAACACTGAAAGAAATTTTCAAATCGGATCTTTAGTTCCCGAGATTAGCGCTTTCAAGCAAGCAAACAAACAAACTCTTCAGCTATATTAGTATAGATAACATCACGCGTGTTATCCCTGAAGGGTTTGATCAGAGGTGTACCTAGTAGTAAAACCACATTTAGCTGGTTATGTTTGAGTCCCTTGTATTCGCCATCCTTTTGCCAGCCTTTTGCCATCTACCGGGCAAAATCTCCGTGTCTGCTTATGAAAATATCCTGATGGAAAATTCCAATCACACTTTGCCCGATCCGGGAATCGAACCCAAGACCTCATGTTCAGTAGTTGCGCTGACGAACCACTGGACGAACGAAGTAGGATTTTAAGAGTCTTTGAGAAAGCCACCATCATATCATTACGAATTTTCGGCAGATGAGAAGACCTAACTTGACATAAAACCCAAGCCTGTAAATAAAGGCCCTTGGGAAGGGGAAACGCAATAACGATGACGTGTATCAACAGCCATTTGACGGCACGGTTGGCGCAGTGGTTGAGCGATCGACTGCTGTGCTACGTGTCGCGGGTTCGATCCCAGCACGGAACAAATATTTGTATTGCCTACAGATAGTTGTTCCGGGTCTGGCTGTTTGTGTATGTGAGTTTAAATGTTTATAAACGCACCAACGATACAGGAGAAATTACGAGCGTGAGGCACCGCTAAAAACAAAACAGTACAAGACAAAAAAATTAAGTCCCTACTGAACATTTTCGCTCAAAACACAGCTATTCCGATCAGAGGGGTTACCATCACGTCTTTAAGCAGGATTGTTCTAATGTCACTCCAGTTTCATAAAGAGACGGAGCTATACAGGATGTCTATCGCCATCTCATTCCCACACTAGAATAAGATTGAAACAATACTGGTTTAAGACGTCATGGTACGCCATCTGATCTGTGACTAACGGAGCCTGTAAGTAGGCCGCGTTATTTCTCAATCCATCAAGTGGTCCGCCAATGACCTGACCCTGACCGGGCTGCGAGGACAATACCAGACACGATCACTTGCGTAGCCACGCGTAGCGCTAAGTTACCACGGAGAAAAGAGTAGATGATACGGATTTTCTAGATTTGTATGGAACAAAACGACTGTGTAGGTTGTATTGCTGTGTATGATTTTGAGTGACTGGAAAATAAACTTCTGCCAATAGTCTAATTTCCACTTGCCTGGGATCACATCTTGGTGACAATGGCACCACCTCTGGAGTATAGACTTTCAATAAAGAAAGAATTTTGAAAATCAGTCCACAATTGGCGGAGAAATCAGTGAAAAAACAAAATACATACATCCGAATAGGGATGGTGACTCATTTTTTTTATTTGTCTTTAGGGTATATTATTAAAAATTATTTGACACGTATTTTTTCTTTTTTCACGTAATCGTAAAATCACGGAGATATTTTGAGTTGAAATGGCGCATGACGTCACGGCTCAGTACATTTTATACCTAATTGTGACGTAGTGAACCCCCACTCTCCAACTTTAATGCGTTTTAACTAAGTATTTATTTGCTAACTTGATAAAACAAAAAATACGTATCTAATATTTTTGTATTACCTGATTGACGGACAAAATAGAATTTCGTTTTCTTTACCCAGTCATCATCCTTATTGACAGCCTCCTCCTTTTAAAGATCGGTTAAAAAAAGAATTAAGTGTAGTCCGAAAAAAATAAAATCCTTGAAATTGTCAGCAAAATTCGATTCGCAAAGAGTAACATTTTAATAATAATTAAACGCGTACGAAGGTTGCGGCCTACATCTTGTTGCAAATAATAAATCTAACGCAATAATTTTTCGAAGACCTATTTCGGGAGACGCCAAAAATGAATGGACCCCCATCTTCCCACCCAACATAACCATTGATTAAGCTTCCTTAATTACAAACAATGGTATAGAATATTGTACACAAAGGCGGTTGATGTAGGCGGCGCGGTGACGACAGCCTTGTAACACTTGGAACCAAGCTGACACACATTCGCGGCAGCTATTCAGTTTATATGCACGGGCCGAGAGCTTGTGAATTATACCACTGATAGACAAGAATTAATGAACTTAGGTGATAATGTATCTTTGATAGGCCGAGTTTAGTTTAAATTAGTAAGAACCAACGTGATATTCTTTTTAGCGTGTCGATGGGAATCTAAATTGTGTCGGCACAATCAGAGCCACTAGTTTGACGCCCTCAGTTCCTGTAAAAACTCACTGCGACAATCTTTGCGTCTAAGAAACTCCCCGAGGTGAAACCGCCTAGATCCGTCACCCGAAGCACGGTAACACATTGTTTGCAGCTTTCGGCATGATCATACTATCCACAAAGTGCTCAAACGAGAATGATATAGAGATTATCACCTTGGAATTTTTTCCGATGTCTACCAACATAATTACAAGTCTTTTTCAAGAAAACATAAGTTGTGCTAAGCAGAGACACCACTGAACTGAACTGAATACAGAAACAGGAAATACAAACTTTCAGCTATTTTTCTTTTTTTTTTGCTTCTGCTAACCAAGTACTATTGTATAATCAGCTTGTAGTTCCCACAGCTGGAACAGAGGTCTCCTCTTTGTGAAAGGAAGTAGGCCGCAATCCACAACTGGCCAAGTGCGAGTTGATAACCATGTATTCCTCTCCAACTGAGTCACACATCTAATCTCAATACCCCTTTGGCAGCACTCAGTATTCAGCAGTCCCAAATTGCTGTCCTACTAAATTCTTAACAACTGCCCCACTTTAGCTTCATAATTAGGAAACACTCAACAAAGCAGCTGATATAGAAACGGAGAAACCATTGTTAACTCAGCCTCCATTTTGTTTAGCCGAAAACCGACACGGTTCGTGCAACGCGGAAAAAGAAAGCGAGTTTTTGTATCAATGCAAATTTGCTAGCCTGAGTCATGGTTGTGATTTTTGCAAGGTTTTTGTGTATTGCGATTCTGTTGGTTGGCCATGGATGAGGTTTTGACGACTATTGTTTTACTGTACAGGTGTTAGATTAAAGGATCGTGTTCGAAACACAATACTGCGCTCCAAAACAAATGAAGATGACGTGGCTCAAAAGACTTCCCAAGACAAATGAGACTGGGCAGGACATTTCTGCCGCATACCAGACAAACTGTGGACCAAAAAAGTAGGAATTTGCTGCCTTGACAAAATGAGGCGGGGTCGCGGCAGGCCACGAACGAGGTGGCGGGACGAACTTGACAGGTTCAGGAGGACGCGAGTATTCATGAAAAATGTAAAGAGTGGAGGCCTTTGCCCAGGAGTGAAGCAGAGCAAGCTAGAAAAAAAAACTAACAAAGATCGATGTCGCCAACCAACGAATGAGGAAACAGTTTTATCAAGCGCATTATCAAATCATTACGAAATTCTGTGACACGGAGGGGGCGTCCCGGAAGTTGATAGTAGACCTTACTTTGTAAGGCTGATAGAAACTAAAGGCTTTTGCTATGCAATCAAGATGGTGGTGATAAGGTGGTTACTTACTTTAGTGACGTCAGGTGTCGTGTAATCATGACAAAGAGCCTTGGTGTAATTAATACTGAGCAAATTGGTCGCGCAAGGTTAAGTAGCGTTGGCTTAACGAATTTGGCAGTTATGGAGTCGAAGAAAATTATAACATAAAATCAAGCCTATAGTACTAGAAGGGTGAGGCAGAGATGTATCTATAATACACCCGTATTTCGACGGTTATGTTTTTCCTAAGACAAAAGCTAATCTATACTATACATATAACTAGCTACTGCCCGCATTTCGTTTGCGTGGAAATATTGATGGGTTGGTTTGTTATGGTGGGTGGGATGCATACAAAATTTCATACAAATCGATTAAGCCGCTTCGGAGGAGTTAGGTAACAAACACCGCGACACGAGAATTTTATATATTAGACACTAGCTGTCCCGCGCAACTTCGTCTGCGTCACATTTTCCCCGTTTTCGCAACATTTTTCATTGCTGCTCTGCTCGTATTGGTCGTAGCGTGATGATATATAGCCTATGTCCTTCCCCAGGTTGAAATCTATCCTCTTGCCAAATTTCATTAAGATCCGATCAGCCGTTTAGTCGTGAAAAGGTAACAAACAAACATACAAACAGAGTGACTTTCGCATTTATAATATTAGTATGGAAGTATGGATTTTAAAGCTGAAGAGTCTGTTAGGTTGAGCACGCTAATCTCCGGAACTACTTGTCCGAATTGAAAATATATGTCAGTGTTGGAGAGCCAATTTATCGAGGAAGGCTATATGCAATATGAAAACACGCTACGTCCAATAGGACGGGAGCATCAATGAAAAATGTAGCAAAAACAGGAAAATTTTGCCATAGACGAAGTTGAGCTCAGCTAGTTTGGCGGCGGCGACCTCTCGCGTCCGGCCCTGGTTCAATCCATGGTCCGGAGCGAGAGGGAATGGGATGCCGTCGCCTCCTTCTGCGAAGCAGTCATGCTAGCGAAGGAGGTGGCGGAACGTGAGAGGGAGAGAACCTCACGTCCCAGCCGCCGCGGGAGACGCCCCGGGCGTCGGGGGGCAACCAGTGGCCCCCGGCCACCGTAGGCGCGAGCCTGTGGACGGTGAGTAATGGGCTAGCTCACCGTCCGTCCGTCTCATGACGACAGGCCGTGTCGACGGCGCGTACGTGTTCCACGCGCGCCTCAAAGAGATGTCAGTAAACCGGAAGGGGTCCGAAAGGGCCGATGCCTGCCAGGGCTGCGGGTTGTTCGAAAGAGATACCGCGGCCCTGGAACACAAAGGGCGAAGAAGGAACATGGGTGGGTTTTAGTCAGTACAAGTCTGACACTCCCTCCCGCTCCGCCCAGAGCGGGAGAAGTCATTTGATGATTTCCCATCCGCAAAAAAAAAAAAAAAGGGGGTCAGCTAGTGTGGTAGGTATATTTGGCAGATGGTCCACCGTATATTAAGTTGCAACGTTCGCACATAAGTGATGTACAACTAGGAGTGTCCTATGCGGTTATGCGTCACTGCATTGCGTCCGCCATCCAAAGGCAGTCTTAAATGCTAGGGCTTCGTTTACAGACACATACTACCGTTGAAATCGGAACACGGTACAGAAGCTTGTCGACCAATCTTTTAAAAGAAACTACTTTATTTAAAGTAGTTCCTTGGTTCCTTGTAGGCATTTGCCTTCACGAGTAGTAAAAGTTAACGATGCATTAAATTCGGTGGAAATTTGGACCTATATTGAGAACTATGATAAGCAGTGAACTTCTGTCATAATCTGCCTATACATGTCTTCATGAAATCAAAATGAAAATATTTTACTTTACATAGGCCTACATGGGCACTTATAAAACGTCGACAAAACGTGCACGGTTCGGGTTGGTCGTTTTCTATGGAGAAGAACCGACAAGAAACTCCATGGTTACTCTTTTAAAATCATTTGTTTTTACAATATTTGAAAATGACAATTAGGTAACACAATATATCCCTTAGCAAAACTGGTTGTCAAACTTTCAGGCTTTTGACTATGCGTAATGAATTAACGACCGACAAATGAAACTCAAATTTTTCAATATCACAAAAACGGGTCAGAAAAACAGGTGAGGAAACCGGCATGTCCTAGAACTAAAAATTCGAAGACATGTAACATCTACCAACCCGCACTGGGCTCGCGTGGTGGATTACAGCCCACTCCCTCTCAAAGAGAGGAGGCCTGTGTCCCAGCAGTAGGAACATTATAGGCTGATGATGAAATGAAACTCAGGACCGACTTCTCAACGAGAATTTCTAGGCACGGAGGGATCTAGGTACTAGACCGTCATGCATCACAGACCGACCCCGAAAAGCGTTGCCTATGATAAACTTGAAGATTTACCCGGCGACTATCTTTATTATGGTCATGAGCTTCTCCAGGCCCCCTATTCACAAACACTTGGATTCGATTTCGATTCGATAAGTCGTATGTCTATCTTGTTTTGTCATTACAAAAGCGAGCGATAGACATACGACTTTCCGAATCGAAATCGAATCCGAGCGTTTGTGAATACGGGGGGCAGAAGACGAATCCTTCAACTTAAAACCTGTCACAGATAAGACAACCGGAACTAATTCAAAGTCGGTGAAACCGTCTATAAACTTTGTAAAACAAACGCCATTACAGTACTCACAACACACATAAAATTACATTAATCCAGTATAACCTGAACTCACTTTATATGAGCTTCCGGTACAATGAGAGATCATCTTAATTGGGTTTGCATAGATCGGTTGGTCGGCTTTCTTACCTATTGAAGACTAATTAATACAGCTATCGGCTCATAATGAGGCGCCGGTCTTGGAGTTACTAAGCGTTAGGTAACCTTACTGTAACCTATTATGGTAGGTTTCGAATAAAGTGTTGCGTAGTTTTAGCTGTAAACAACTTATGTTTGACTAGCTACGAATAACTTAGAAAATTCGCTACCTGAGAACAAGTGTGTGTGTTTAGTTCCCTTCAAAATGGTTGAGTTGAATGATGGCTGATACATGCGTCATGTTCGTGAACGGGCGCTGTCAGTTGTGACTGGTCATCTCTTAGCTGCCACGGTTTTTTATTTTTTTTTATTTTTTTATTACTGATTTAATCTTTTACTCTGGACGCTCTTAACTTGCCCGTATTTCTACATTGTTCTCACATATTTTTAATTCTTAACATGAATGATTGTTAACGCCTAACAAGTGCGTTCCAGGCATTACAACGTCTTCGACGACGGCAACACCATTCCGAATATGGCCACACCATTTCGCGCATGGCAACATCGTCCTTTTTTAGGGTTCCGTAGCCGAACGGCAAAAAACGGAACCCTTATAGATTCGTCATGTCTGTCTGTCCGTCCGTATCACAGCCACTTTATTCCGAAACTATTAGGACTACACAGCTGAAACTTGGTAGGTAGATGTATTCTGTGAACCGCATTATGATTTTTGTACAAAATTTAAAAAAAAAATATAGATAAGGATATCCCCCCATACATGAAATTGAAACTAAAAAAAAAAATACTATCAAACCTATACGTGTGGGGTGTCTATAGATAGGTTTTTAAAAATGACATTGAGGTTCCTGAAACCATTTTTTTTCTAAGTCAATTGTTTGAAAGATAGACACTTCCAAAGTGGTAAAACGAGTGTCCCCCCCCCTCTAATTTCTAAAGTAACAGGAGAAAAAATCTGAAAAAAATATGGGTATGTAGACCGTAAAAAAAACTTTCAACGAAAATTGGTTTGGATAAGATTTGATATGTAGTTTTTGAGATATGGGACTTTTTCACTAAACTGCAGCAGTAACTTTGTTTTTCATTAACTTACTATGAAAAACAAATTTAGTTTTGCGGTTGAGTGAAGGTTTACTAATGAATGACCATTCAAAACATTGTCATTATATTTTTTGGGGCTATGGAACCCTGTGTGCGAGTAAGACTCGCACTTGGCTTGTTTTTTTTCTGCCACTGGGGCTCGCTCTCGCCTGCGTCCGCCTCTCGGACATTTTTACTGTTGGGTTTACTAAAAATGTAATTGGATTTATGAAAAAAACGCATTATTCTCAAGACGTCTGCGTTATCATTTCACCCAAAGAAGATTACACCCAGCACATCATAAACAATGATGTAAACAAGATTTTGTAACATAAATTTTGATTTAAAAGAGTGTCCATGGAGTTTCTTGCCCATTCCTCTCCATAGAGATCTACGATTTGGGGGCAACTACAGTACTTTCACAAGTTATTATGCCATGTGACTGAGACTGCAGCTTCACTTTTTTTTTGACTTTCAAAAGTGCCTGTAATGGTCTAATTGAAATAAATGCTTTTAGTTTTTTAAGTTTGAGTGACCTAACATGAAATTTGCGTTTTTCGGGAAATAACAACACTTTGTATGTGATAAAATGTTTCTGTTTATTCTTTTCAAGCACGATATCGTCACTTTTTGATTCATCAGATGACTAGACGATAGTCCATTGTAATTAAGTAGTTTTGGTATTTAATTTTGAGTTTGGCCACTTTCGTTCTGACTGTGCGCTATGTTTGACTAGCTACGAATAACATAGAAATATTGTGAAGTATGATCAGTGAGAGCAAACGACATAGTCCAGCGGATTGGCAAGTTAAAATGGCAGTGGGCTGGCCACATAGTACGCAGGACCGATGGCCGATGGGGCCGGAAGGTCCTGGAGTGGAGACCGCGGACCGGCAAGCGCAGCGTAGGACGTCCACCAGCTAGGTGGACCGACGACCTAGTCAAGGTCGTCGGAAGACGCTGGGCGCAGGCCGCTTCCAACCGGTCCTGTTGGAAATCCATGGGGGAGGCCTATGTCCAGCAGTGGACGTCCTACGGCTGATATGATAATGATCAGTGAAGCACAAATCTAGTACCATGAGACTGAGAGGCGGAGTCGCGGCAGGCCAAGAAAAAGATGTCGGAGATGAACTGTATAGGTTTCGTCAGAATTGGAAGCCTTTGGATTCGCGATAAATGTAAAAAGTGGGGTCACGTCTTTGCCTAGGAGTGGGATAGAGAACAGGCTAGGTTTTTTTTTTAAAGTGAATTCAATTTGAACGTCTGCCTCGGCTTTTCGAAACTATGTTCGTTTCCAGTCTAACCAGATGCAGCTGAATACCAGTATCTTAAATGGAGCGACTGCCTATCTGACCTCCACAAGCCAGTTGCTGTTTGCAATCTTACTTCCAGTGAATTTAAGGTAGAGTTGAGGGTTGAAGAATATGCAATTTCCAGGTAATCTATACACTCAAATAAATAAAATTGAAGTGTCTGTTTGTGATATTAAAATAACCGCTTTTTACTACACGCATATGAATGTATTTATATATACGGTACATATACCAAAATAACATTTTTTTCAATTATTATGTCTGTCTGCTTTTTGTGGCTAATTTCTGGAACGGCTGGACCGATTTTGACGGGACTTTCACTGGCAGATAGCTGATGTAATAAGGAGTAACTTAGGCGCAGGCATCTTAATTTCCACGCGGACGAAGTCGCGGGCACAGCTAGTATGACATAAAATTTAATTGGCTTGCAATTTACAAGTCTCAAATTGAAGCTCTATATCACAAAGTTCAAGGCAATATGGTTGACAATAGACGCTAGTTTCGCGAATTTATAGATAAACGACGGAACTGGCTTGGTGCCAATGTGATGTTAGGCGGAAACCTTTGCCAATGTTATGCAGGAAACGTCTTTTTAGTAGCTAGAACGTGCTCGGCTTACCATCGTTTAAACTTCATTGTAAAAGGGAAGTTACAACAGGAGTCTGCGCTCTTCGCAAAACCGTGTTCTTCAATGTCCCTCTCACCGCACAGACTTCATTCACCGATCATTCTTCGTCCAGTCTATTTCTCTGTGGAACGCGCTTCCCCAGGAAATCAGGATGGTAACAAATCGTCTATCTTTTATAAATAAAAGTTCGCGAGCACATTCGGCACACACATTCCCTCAAAAACGGTGAAGGAAAACCTCATGAGGAAACCGGCATGTCCTAGAACTAAAAATTCGAAGACATGTGACATCTACCAACCCGCACTGGGCCCGCGTGGTGGATTACAGCCCACTCCCTCTCATACAGAGGAGGCCTGTATCCCAGCAGTGGGAACATAATAGGCTAATGATGATGATGATGATGATGAGCACATTCGGAAGATGCTAGCAGTATCGTCACAACGTTGATATTTTCCTCATTGTTTGTCCTTTTATTTCATAATTTATATATTGATATATATTTATAGTATTTGATATATCTTTCTAGTATGTCTTATTAAAATTATTTTTTTTTGCAGTTAGACTACCTACTACCTACCACTGTTTGTCTCTGCATCACCCAAAGGTTGACTGGTAGAAAATGCCTATGGCATTAAGTCCGCCTCTGTACATTGTACTTGAAGTGTTAAATTAATAAAGCCTGACTTTACAACCATCCTTCTCACATATTGTGTAGAACTATTGAGTATACCTCATGCCCTGGTGTGCCAACGTGCAATGGAGCGCAGCATTCTAGGCGTCAAACTAACCGGCCATGTACGCAACACCACACTGCGCTCCAAAACACAAATAACAGACGTTGCTCAAAAAGCCGCTAAGCTGAAGTGGGACTGGGCTGGCCACGTCTGCCGCATGCCCGATGAGCTGTGGGCCAAAATAACCACGATGTCCACATCGACCCTGACACAGCCAGAAGGCGACGCGGTAGACCTCGCAGGAGATAGCGGGACGAGCTGGACAGAACCAACGACCAGTGGTCCACATTGGCCCTGGATCGAAAGATTTGGAAGGCGTGGCCTTTGCCCAGCAGTGGGATGACATAGGCTAACAGTAACATGCCCTGGTAAATACATGAGGCAGTCAGATAAGGTGATAGCAGGATTAACAACCGAGACGTATAAGTATCCACAGGAGCTCCTGGCTAAATAATAAGAGCTGCTCGGGTCGGGTCCGTGGATGCGGGACGAACCATTACATACAGAGTTTCCTTCGTACCTCGGAAAGCACTACAAAACCCAGTCCCACCCCAAAAGAACCATAACAAAAAGAAGAAACTTAAAAACAAAGGTTTTGTTTTGTAAGACTACGCTCGGAGTACCTCAGTAGCGTTAAAACTCGAGAGTATGGTGACGTGACCATGCAGTACCATCTTACAGCAAGATGGAGAAGTCCCACATATGCGGGGAAATGAACGAAGTAATTTTCTTTAGAGACAATGGCTTCGTCCGCCCTTGTGTAGTACGGTAATTAGAAAAATTTAAAGACGACATGAAAGCAGGAAGATTTTTTCAACCTGGTACACACTTATAATACGCTAAAGAGTTACAGTTACAGAAACGACTGGTTTGAATTGAAAATTTGTTTTAGTGTTGGTTAGCTCATTTATCGTTGAAGAGGCTAATATAACATCACGCTACGACGCTTTTTGGGGATCGAACTAAACCTTCTGCAGTTCCACGTGATATATACCTAGTTTCACAAGCGCTACCGTTGCATTGTTCTCACGAGCAAGCGCCGCGGCCTTGCGAGCGCTTCCGCGGTACGACGTCACAGCAAGACTGACGCGTCTTTTGCGTTTTACATTACCTTTGGAGTTACTGAGAATTTTAGTTAAGACTGGCTGGGAAATAAGAACGCCTTGCATGGGGAAGAACCTTAAGTTACGTACTTGAGAAAATGCATAGATTTTTAACCTTTTGAACGCCAGTCCATAAACGCACGCGCGTGCCCTTCACGCCAAGCCACAAAATCACCACAAATACTTACATACAAAAAATGCCTATTAAAAGTATTTTCAACGTATTTCTTGATAAGACATTTAATATTTAAGATATATAGATCATATTTTAAAGACATATAAATAAATATAAACAAAAGTAACGATATAAAAAGCTTATTTTGTGTTATAGTGCACCACATTTTTTGTCACATATTTGTGTCGTTGGCGTACAGGGCACGCGCTTGCTTGTCACTTATATGTGACAGTGGCGTTCAAAAGGTTAAAGACACCTTTCTATGATGTACAGGCAAAAAATAGTTAGGTATACAGGGAAAAAAATCCATCCAATTACAATATTCACGAATATTTCGTCTTTAGTAACATTTAAAACATACTAGACTAGGACATTCCAGTCTTATGAAATCGATATTTAGTTTTCGAAATATTAGTGAATATTGTAATAATAGAGGATGATTTTTTTTTGCCTGTATACCTAACTATTTTGTTGACTGTACATATAGTGTACTAGCTGAATTAAGAGCGCTTAGACCTTACGGCATTCCATACAAACTTTCAAGTCGTTATTTTCCGAAATGACTGGACAGATTTTAATGAAACTTCCTACGCATAAGCAGTATACATAGGTCTAAAAAGTTACTAAAAAAACATTTTCGAAAAATAATGTTACAGCTAAATTAGACCGATTATTAATTATCTATAGAAACTAAACGAAACGAACATTTTTAAAAGACATTTCGAAAATGATTTTTAGTAACTTTTTAGACCTATGTATACTGCTTATGCGTAGGAAGTTTCATTTTTAAATCTGTTTAGTCATTTCGGGAAATAACGACATGAAATGCCGTGGGGTATAAACGCTCATAAGCTGACCCGCGCAACTTCGGCTGCGTCACATAATAGAGATGGATAAAATAAATAAACCCCGTTTTTTCAACAACTTTCATTGCTGCTCCGCTCCTATTGGTCGTAGCGTGATGTTAGCCTATAGCTTTTCTGGAAAATGGGCAGTCGCTTCATGTAAAATACTGGTACTCAACTGCATCCGGTTAGACTGGACCCCAAGATAGTTTGGGAAAAGCTGCTGGGTACCAGTATTTTACATGGATCAACTGCCTCTCCGACCTCCACAACCCACTAACTGGGTAATACGATAACCCTTGGTAAGACTGGATGTCAGACTTTTGGCTTCTGACTACTCGTAACGACTGTCAAAGATCTACAAATGACAGCCGGGACCAAAGGCTTAACGTGCTTTCCGAGGCACGGAGGAAACTCGGTATGTAATTATGGTCACCCAACCAAGGACCAACCTCGGCAAGCACGGCTTAACCTTAAAGATCGACCCGTGCTGCAGTTATTATTTAGCCACTTAGCGTTGTTTGAACACTTTTATACTAAATCCATTCTGTCAAAACGGAAAGTTCCAACAGCAAACCAAGTCACGGGAAACAGCTAGTGTTTTGTTATAAATAACACTATACGTTGTATGCTCTGTGTCGACAGTTTCCTTCCTGCACGCACACACAATGGAATGGAAGTACAGAAGTCCTATTCTGAAAGCGATGAGAATGGATCTGCATTGAGAATGGTGCAAAATCGAGATAGTTTGTGTATCCATCGGTAAAGGGGTGGGGTAGGCGGGGTGGGACTATGCTTTAACGAGTGTAAAGGTACAGACAGCTTCATTAAGTAGTTACCCCCCTGGCGTACTCGGCGAGACTGGAGGGGTTAGCACATAAAAGATGCTGTCTGTACCCTTAACGAAGCCAGAAGGCAGACCAAACCTTCGAGTTACGTAGAAAGGGGGTCAAAGTACCAACTTTTTTTTGGAACGAAGTTCCTTATCGCGCTTTGTGAAAGGGGGCTAGACGGAAAAAATTCTTACGAAAAATTGTCACGACACTTTTTGCTATAGTAAGCTATTGTAAGCTTTATTTCTTTCAAATAAAGTTGAAATTTCCTTAAATTACGTACAATTGGGGTGTGTATGTGAGTAAGGATAGATATGATTATTATTTTGAGTGACCGAACTACAAAGTACAAATTCGGTTGTGCAGTTAAGTAAGACGTATTGCTTCGAATTAAGGATTAATCTTCCTTAAATTAACAATTTTATTTTTCGCACACTAACTTAAATCTAAAATGTATTGATATTATGTACGTGAAAGGAACTTCGTTCCATCCGGGTGTCCCTTGACACCTCTCAAGTTTTTTTTTAAATGTTGTGAGTTTAATTTTAATACCTACTTATGAGTATAATAATGACGTTAAAAGGCGCCGATTCTAAGGTTCCAAGATTGGCTTCCAGTTTAACCGGATGCAGCTGAATACCCATATTTTACATAAAGCTGATGTACTTATCTGACCGCCACTACCCAGACCCGCCATGTTGATTGGTTAATATTATTATTATTAACACAGTTTGAGCTATTCTTCTTAGTGGTTCACGGTGCATATGGAAGTTTTTTTTTTCAATATTTAGACAAAGGGATCCATCCGCATTACCTGCGTCCTCTCAAACGCAGATCACAATTACAGGTAAGGTAGAGTTTTTGTACGGTCGATTTAGTCAGGTAATAAAAAGTCGGCGAGGCGTATGTACTTTTTGTCTGTCGTGCAAGTTACTTTAAATTTCATTATAAAGGGTGTAAAACACCTCTTAGCGAAGCCGAAAGGCACTGGTTCTCCCGGTCATTGCGATCATTTTTTTGTTCTACACCATACCTGGGAACCTTCTAGTTACGGAGATATTAGGGGTCAAAGTTCCAACTTTTTGACAAGTATTTTTTTAAATACAAGTTTTTAATGTTAGTGTTTTACTTTAAACACTCCCACGACCCCCGTACTATTCAATCCGTCCATCAGCACAATGTTTTGAGTGCGTTACATTGAGTTCTACCACAAAACATGATTTTACACCTCCCAAAAAAAAGTCGTTTCCCAGCAATAATTTTTGCGTAAAGTTACCTATTTTCATGTACAGAATGCTTGGTTGACGGCTTCGTGATGAGGTGATTTACACCGTGTATAAGACCTTTTTGGAGAGAAAAATGATTCGTCATCTTATGAGGGTCAATTACAAAAGAAAGGAAAAAAAGCCGCGTAAAATAAAGAGCGTTTTCTAGTAGCTTTTATAAAATCAGCAGATATATATTTGTGGGCCAGCTTGGGACCTTGAACAAGCCTGATGGAAAGCGATAGACGAGGTCTACGATAAAACAAACGCGCCCAGAAGAATCCCGTTCTGTTCATTCTTACTTTGAACTAGGAGATAGCTACTTCAGGGAATCATGGAAATAGTAGGACTATTCTTAGAACTGGATGGAATAAGTCTGCCAATGATGCATAATCAGCTTATTACATTGTCCCACTGCTGGGATACGGGCGTCCCGTCCGTGAGTGGGAGTGGGCTGTAATCTACCACGCGGGCCAGGTATGGCTTGGTAGATGCCATATGTCTTCGAATTTTTGGTTCTAAGACGTGCCTGTTTCCTCACAATGTTTTCCTTCACCGTTTTGAGAGCAGTTGCCAATGCTGATGATGACGGTAATAGCTATTCGAGTTTTGTTACAAAATGGAACTTCTGCCCCAGATTTGAAGGGTCATATGCTAATGGAGCAACGATCACGTCCAGCGTTTAATCTCAGCGAGATAACGCGACTGAAAACAAAACAAATGTGTACTCTGCACTGCGTCACACAACACATATTGCTGCATATAATTCAGGGGTGGTACGTTACTCACTTGTTCGGTTCACATTGGACCAAAGCCGACACGAAGATATTAAAAACAAAAAGAATCGGCTTGTGCCGATCGGCAAACTCCGTTCGGTATGTACTACCACTGAATCTACATAATTAAAACTTGCTGTGCCCGACAGGGTCCATAATTGTGTCTTTTATTTTTTAATTGACCACCTGTTAAGTGTACATTATGGATGCAATAAATGATTTGATTGAAACATGTTCGGCAGTGTACTTGCGTAGAACACACGCATCCCTCAAGCTATACATACTGACAATTCGACAACAGCCATTACGACTTTGACGTTGTGGGGCAGACAAATTTTTCGAACATATGCAATGTATTGCGAATTTGTGCAGATCCTTCGCAATGCGATATAATAAAACGAGCAAAAAAAATCACTTTGTAGTGGAGCCCCCTTAAATATTTATTTTATTCTGTTTTTAGTATTTGTTGTTACAGCATCAACAGAAATACATAATCTGTAGAAATTGCAACTGGCTAACTATCACGGTTCATGAGATACAGCCTGGTAACGGACGGACAGCGTAGTCTCAGTAATAGGGTCCCGTTTGACCCTTTGGGTGCGGAACCCTAAAAATGTGTAACGCAGTTGGGGCGTGACTCGGTTCGGCACAATTTAGGTTTTATCCCGGAATTATCTGATCGCCTCGTTGGTCTAGTTGCAAGCGCCACTGTTAAGCATGAGGTCCTGTGTTCGATTACCGGGTTGGGCAAAGTGTTGTGTTGTGTGTCGTTATTGGGTTTTCCATCAGGAATTTCTCAGTAGCAGCCATGGAGTCTGTATTTGTGGCCCTTTGATGGCAATAGGCATAGTGTTAACAATGTGAGTGTACTGTGAGGAATACCTCTGCCTAACACTTCATGGTCTTTTTTTTTCGGATGGGAAATCATCAAATGACTCCTCCCGCTCTGGGCGAAGCGGAAGGGAGTGTCAGGCTTGTACTGACTAAAACCCATCCATGTTCCTTCTTAGCCCTTTGTGTTCCAGGGCCACGGTATCTCTTTCGAACAGTCCCGCAGCCCTGGCAGGCATCGGCCTTCTCGGACCCCTTCCAGTTTGCCTACATCTCCTTGATGCGAGCGTGTAACACGAACGCGCCGTCGACACGGGCTGTCGTCATGAGACGGGACGGACGGTGGCCTAGCCCATTACTCACCGTCCACAGGCCCGCGCGGGATTACAGGTTCTCGATTCTCGATTTTGCCGCCCGGCTGTGCCTATCCATGCCGATCCGAGCAGAAGTGTAGCCAACCCTCACACGACTCATATAAAAGCTCATAGTTAATGTTCTGGCACAACAGAATATATCCCCAGAGACCTGAACACAATCGGGCTGTGATACATGGCATGCGTTTGGAATTAAGTGGCGTGGTTGCGAGAGGGTTTTTGATTATATTATAACAAATAACTACATCCGCATTCCTTGAAGGGATCAGCAACGAGGTAAGTGGTATAACCTCCTATTTTGACAAGTTTATTTAAGTCCCATGCAGCGAGATGGACCCCGCGATGGCGTCCGCATATCTTGCTACATCATAATCACACACACGCAGCTGAATACCAGTATTTAGCATGGTGCGACTGCCTATCTGACCTCCACAACCTAATTAGTACTGGGTAATACTGAACTGGTTGTCAGACTTTCGGGCCACTGACTACCTGTAACGACTGTCAAAGATCTACAAAAGACAGCCGGGACAAACGGCTTAACGTGCTTTCCGAGGCACGGAGGAAACTCGGTATGCAATTATGGTCACCCATCCACGGAACAACCTCGGTAAGCACGGCTTAACCTTAAAGATCGACCCGTGCAGCTGTCATTATTTAGCCACGAGCTATGTCGCCTACTGGAGTACTAAACGAATATGGAGGAGACCTTTTCCGAACAGTGGTAAAACATAGGATGACAAAAAATACACACGTTTCGACTCACCTCTTTGTGCTACAAGCGTGTTATGATATCAGAAATACGCGCTCACAAAGCGTTTACTCATAATAAAAGAACTGCTGACCTTAACGACGCGAACACAGGTAATCGGCACGTTTATACACGATCCAAGGCTTATTTACACGAGAATCGAAAACCGATAATATTTATGCGAGACTCGCCGCATATCCCGTATTCAACAGATTTGCCCCCCTGTGACTTTTTATGCTATAACAACAAATACTAAAAACAAAAAGCTGAGGTCAGCTACCTAGCCAGCGCGCTCGTATTAAAGCGCCAATAACGATAACTTTGGTTGTTTTCGAGGCTACCGAGACCCGGCAGCAAGAACCTGCATAATTGATGCGTGACCCCCAAGGCGGTACCGCCGAAACTACGCCGCTCAATGTTTTTACATTTATAATAAATTATTTTGAGAATCTGATTAATTAATGCTGGCTGAATGCCGAGGGTTTTTGATCTTGGTGGTAACGTTGATCATCTGGGCTTAAAGGTTGTCTTTTTGGTTTTAGGGTTCCGTACCCAAAGGGACAAACGGACGATCGGACGGACGGAGAGCGAAGTCTCAGTAATAGTGTCCCGCTTGACCCTTTGGGTACGGAACCCAAAAATATATTTTTATGTGTGTCTCACGGCTGTGCCAAATAAACGTATCCTAAAAACGTCACGTGCTCAAAGCATGGCTTACATTTTTACTCTTTTATAAAGGGTGTAAAACACCTCTTAACGAAGCCGAATGGCACTGGTTCTCCCTGTCATTGCGATAATTTTTTTGTTCTACACCATACCTGGGAACCTTCTAGTTACGGAGATATTAGGGGTCAAAGTTCCAACTTTTTCACAAGTATTTTTTTTTTTAATACAAGTTTTTATTGTAAGATTTTTACTTTAAACACCTCCACGACCCCCGTACTATTCAATTCGTCCATCAGCACAATGTTTTGAGTGCGTTACATTGAGTTCTACCAAAAAACATGAATTTACACCCCACAAAAAAAAATCGTTTCCCAGCAATAATTTTTGCGTAAAGTTACTTAGTTTCAAGTAAAGAATGCTTGGTTGAAAGCTTCGTGATGAGGTGATTTACACGGTGTATGAAAGTAGTCGCTAGCTATTTTATTTACTTGTCCGTTCAGAAAACAATGCACATACTCCAGTAGTATTTAAAACGATAACACTGCAAAGATATGCAACACAAACGGCCGAGTTCAACAATCATTGTGTGTTGACCTCGAGTAGATAAACTTGTTGGAGAAATGTATACTGTACAATGTTGATAGTGTCTCTGGCGATAATATCATCATCATCAGCCTATAATGTTCCTACTGCTGGGACACAGGCCTCCTCTCTATGAGAGGGAGTGGGCTGTAATCCACCACACAGACCCAGTGCGGGTTGGTAGATGTCAAATGCATTCGAATTTTTAGTTCTAGGAACATGCCGGTTTCCTCACGATGTTTTCCTTCACCGTTTGAACACCAAAAAGAACTTAAATAAAAAAAAAATCGTTAATGAATTCATCCAACGTTCTTTTAAGCAATCTAATAGCGTTAGATTTCGGCATTCGACTGAGTAATGTTCGAAATATCCATCCTAATATTATAAATGCGAATGTCACTCTGTTTGTTTGTTTGTTACCTTTTCACGACTAAACGGCTGACCGGATGTTAAGGAAATTTGGTAAGAAGATAGATTTCAACCTGGGGATGGACATAGGCTATATATCATCACGCTACGACCAATAGGAGCGGAGCAGCAATGAAAACTGTTGCGAAAACGGGGAAAATTTGACGCAGACGAAGTTGCGCGAGACAGCTAGTTTACTAATATTAAAGCTGAAGAGTTTGTTTGGTCGGACACGCTCTCAGAAACTACTTGTTCAAATCCAAAAATTCTTTTAGTGTTGAAAAGCCCATTTGACGAGCAAGTCTATAGGCTATATGTATAACATCACGCTAAGACCAATAGGAGCGGAGCATCAGTGAAAAATGTTGCAAAAACGGGGAAAAAGTGACGCAGACAAAGAAGCATGGGTCAACTGCTAGTTAAAAATATTGTGAAAAGGCTGTTTTGATGGTACAATAAGAGTTTATTCCATGTATCTTTCTAATGCTTGATTATCGTTGCAGAAGACCTACATCGTTTATTAGCTGAAACATCAAACTTACGCAGCCCAAAACATTCACAAACCTAAGTGTATTTAAATAAATCGATTTCATTCCTCAAGAGACAATCTTCGAGAGCTTCCAACCATCTTAATAAACTTCGAAATTCAAGACAGTCCCGTTTTGATTTCGAATGCAGTATTGACCTTGGTAGCTGCAGCGAACTTCGAGCGCAGATGCCTCTTAAATTATTAAGTTAACGGTAAATAAGGGCTTTTTAATGGGGTTGCGGGTTTTGCTGAAGGCGTTGTGAGAAGAACGAAAAATTATGAAACAATTTTAAGGCGTTCGTGGTGCGAATACCAACGTGTTATCTGCCTCGTCTTGCAAGAGGACTTTTGGCCGCAGGGAGTGGTGTTCCGTCGCTTCCGCGAGCAAGTGCCACATGAACGCACAGTGAACTGATGATATTGATCTATCTTATGAACGAGGTTTAGACGTGCTGATCTCGTTCATATTCGTTACTGACATTCGCACTAAATATTGAAATGAGCGATCTACAAAACACACTTTTTGATGGTTACGATGAAATCGTTTTTTTTTATTGATTTTAAAAATAATCAAATTATTCGGTACACCGAACTCATTGAAATCCTAAAACAAATTACCAATAAAACATAAAATGCTTCTCACAAATTCTTTCAAAAGCTAAAACTTTTACTTAAAAACTCTTTTGTGAAGACAAAACAAAGGAATTTACATTTGTAAGGTCTTACGCGCAAAAGTTTTGAGGTTCACAAAAACTGTAATTTATATATTTTCTATATACCAGGTACGAAAGCCTAAAATTTAGACCCTATTGTGTCAACCATACTTTATTCTTCAAACTTCATACAAATTTTTGCTCTAGGGTAGGCAGGTAAGCAGCGGGCTCAGACTTTTTGTCCACAAGGCTGGCATTTTTTGCCCCGAACTTGTTGCTTAGCGAATATCAATCTTATATCTTGGTACTAAGATTGTGGTGCGAGTCTTTGTTGAAATATATACATAAAATGCGAGTGAGGTTCGTCCTTTTATGCTGAGATAATATAGTTTATAGTCATGAGATGTCTTGAGTCTGCAAGGCATAATGCCATAACTGGTATCCTTGCGGACAATTTGTTTTTAAGTTGGCAAAATGATACTGAAGTTCATTTTTTTTTTATATCGATTTCAGAAGCCTCACTTTATGTTCTTTTTCGTATATTTATTATCGTTCACTCGTTTGAATACCAAATAAAACAAAAATAAAAAAAAGAACAAGAATTCGTTAGAGAATTTATCCAACGTTCTTTCAAGTATCCAAAAGTGTTAGATTTCGGCATTCGACTGAGTAATGTTCCATATGTTTACTTATATTATAAAGCTGAATAGTTTGTTTGTTCGAACACGTTAATCTCAGAAACTACTGGTTCGAATCAAAAAAATCTTTTAGTGTTGGATTGCCCATTTATCGAGAAAGGCGGGAAATCTTGCTAAAAGTCAAAACGATGGTGTCATAACTTTGACGGCAAAATACAAGGAACTGGCTCAATCCCAGATGTGTCGGTGTAAGCCAAAATAGTGTGCCCTTAGTCAAAAATATATGGTGAAAATATTGAGCTTGGAATGTTTCGCATTAAGTAAATATTAACAAAAACCAAAATATGTAAACAACGGCTGGTTATCCGACCAAATTCCAATGACTACTAAAAAGCGACGGTTTCATACATATCAATGACCTTCTTTACTTTCGCGATGTTTTTTCGGGTTTTCATAAAACCGCGATAACTTGAAAACTATAAATATTTTCTTAAATCTAATTTGGGGCACATAGGGGCACACATTAAGAGCTACGCGTGTATGTTTATTCTACAGGGGCACATGCAATGGTTTTAGAGATATACGATTCATCAAAACGTTACTCCAGCAGGAATTGCAATATCTCGAAATTCTGAAGGGGCACAGATTTTATTTTTGGAGGCACATTTTGGCACACATATAAGCTCTCTGGCCATGCACAATTTTTCTCTCTCCGATCATTCGTTTAGAATTTTCCTGCTAGAAAAACGTTACCCCAGCAAGAATCGTTTTTCCCTTTTTTTTTCAAAACGACAGGGGGCACACATTTTTTATGTGGGGGCACATTTACAGCAGATAAGGCACCAACTATACGTTCTACTCATATAACTCTAGGAGATACTTTCTTGCTGGGGTAACGTACACGCTCCTGGCTAAACAATAGAGTTCCTAAATAAAAGCCGTTAAGGTCGATCTTCAGGTCTTCGCGCTTGCTTACCTCGGTCCGTGGATTAGTAACCCTAACTATCCATTACACACCGAGTTTTCTCCGTGCCTAGGAAAGCACGTTAAGCCGTTGGTCCAGGCTGTCATTTGTAGATCTTTGACAGTCGTTACAGGTAGCACGTCTCCAAGACCAGAGGTGGATAAAAAGTGAGACGGCATGGAAGGGCAAAAGAAAAAAAGGGAGACCCCACAATAGATGGGAGGACGAAATAAAACACACAGCGGGTCCAAACTGGATGCAAGTCGCAAAATCAAGAGAAGACTGGAACACTTTGGAGGAGGCCTTTACCTTTTTTTTTTTTGCGGATGGGAAATCATCAAATGACTTCTCCCGCTCTGGGCGGAGCGGGAGGGAGTGTCAGACTTGACTGACTAAAACCCACCCATGTTCCTTCTAAGCCCTTTGTGTTCCAGGGCCGCGGTATCTCTTTCGAACAACCCGCAGCCCAGGAGGCCTTTACCTGCAGAGGGGTTCTTGCGGAATAATTATGTTATAATAAAAACTAATAATAAACAAATAAAGATACTAATATTAAAAATAAATTCACTTTATGTTACTAACAAAAAGATTATTTCGTAAGAAATAAAAGGCTTTTAAAGTGAAACTTTTATTACATCGTCTCAAACTTTTTCGTCTGTGTGTTGCATGTCGCGTGACGCTCGGCCGCGGAGTAGGGATAAAGTGAAAGGCGCTCTGACGACTCTACTCCGCGTTTTATACCCTTAATGGGATTTTATTCCAAATTTTTTAGGTTAAATGTCTATAGTGTGAAAAAAAGTTTCACTTTCACTTTGGTTTCATAAACCACTCAATCCTTTTTTTTATTTTCTGTTTTATTTATTTACAGGTAGTCAGTAGCATGAAAGTCTGACAACCAGTCTTACCACGGGTTATCGTATTACCCAGTACTAACTGGGTTTTGGAGATCAGATAGGCAATCGTCAGCTAGCTGCTGCATCCACTTAGAGTGAAAGCCGACCCCAAAATAGCTGAGCAAAGCTAGGCAGATGATGATAAATCTTATTCCAACGACGATAAAGGTCAATATTCTGCAAAATCAGAGGTTTAATAAAAATTAACGGATAGCTAGAGCATTCATCATGGCTGCATTCCCCGAAGGGCTAAGCAGAGGGACCCTCATTTCGCCGATAACGTTAAATCCCCTGAGATAGATGGCGAGCTTATTGCCAAGGCAAACTTTGGAACCATTTTGAAAATCACATTACAGAGCTAAAATAATTCTTTTCGCGCTCGAATTATACTGGTACATGTGGAAGTTATTGGTAAATATTAATGAAATTGTAATGAAAATCCAAGACCGAGGAATAGGGCATAATCCAATTTATTTTTTCTTTGTCCGTCGGGTAGTTTATTGAAAAGTATTGGACACGTATTTTTTCTTTTTTCACGTGGTCATTAAATTACGGAGATATATTGAGTTGAAATGGCGCATGACGACAATGTAGGTAAGTTTTATACCTACTTGTGACGTAGTAAGCCCCCACTCTCCAACTTTAATGAGTTTTAACTAAGTACCTAATTTTTTGATATTTTGATAAAACAAAAAATACGTGACTATTATTTTTGTATTACCTGTCTGACGGATAAAATAGAATGTCGTTTTCTTTACCCAGTCCGTACCCCCTCTTCGTTTTAATTTGTAACAGATTTTTGCACTACTATCATTATCAAAATCTCCCTAGCCCTTTCCCAATTATATCGGGGTCGGTCCAGTCTCGAACGCCTAATCTACCAAATTATAATAAAAAAATGGCCGCTCACTGCTACACGCAGAATCACACAAGCTCTGCCAAATTGTTAACACCATCTGGATTCCATATTTCCCCACAAAACTTATATGCTCAAGGGACTCCGAAAGAATCCTCTGGGTAGGGTACCTATTCACCCATCCTTAGAAACATCCTGGTAGCGACGCATAGTGCAAAAAAAAAATGGCCGACAAATCATACCACGCCACCTGTGGATACTTTTTGTGCACTCTGGTCCCCTCCCGCACTCCCCCGGCCTCGTGGCGACATCCGTGTGTATTTTAGGGCGGCAGTGCGTTGAACCCGAAGGTCGGACGCTCTACCTGCGCGCGCGCACTCGAACACCCTCGGATACGCACACATGTGCGCCCTTTATAGCGTGCTATTTTGTTCGGACTGATTTCCTGTACTATCATCTGCTTCATTTTTTAATTGAAACTTCTTAAGCGACTTCCAACAAGTTTAACGCTACCAAGGAGGAGGAATATTTTCTACAACTCACTAAGAGATGGCAGTATTACAAGATTTATGACTACGTAGTTCTACTAGGTACGTAAGATGTCGTGCAAACAGTCATGCATTCGACTCTTCGGTGTGACCAGCCTTCGCTCAATTTTGCATGAGTAGAATATCCTCGATAAACTTATGTAATAAAAATAATACAACAAGAAAACAACAAAATATTATTTAGAAGCTCAATTAAATAACGAGAGTGTATGGGTGGCATTCAAACGCATGCGTGTAGTATTACGAAGTGTCACTGCTTCCGCGCGGAGGGACTCCACGCACTATTTGTGTATTTAGCCTGTATAGGATAAGCATCAGTCTACAGTGTTTACCAAATCATCAATTCTGCTTTCAAAGTTGGGAGTCTGTCTGCTTCTCTGTTCCCTGATCATTATAATCTGGATCTCTTCAAAGTTCGAGTGATTCGGTTTCTTCTAGGGAAACCTGCTCCGCCCTAGGACGCATCATCGCACATCAGGCGAGTTGCGGCCATATGCATGCAAGCCGAATAGCCGATTTGGTAAACAAAAAAAACATAATTATAATTTTTAAAGTGAAACTTTTATTACATCGTCTCAAACTTTTTCGTCTGTGTGTTGCATGTCGCGTGACGCTCGGCCACGGAGTAGGGATAAAGTGAAAGGCGCTCGTTAGAGCGCCATTATTCCAAAATTTTTTAGTTAAATGTCTAGTGTGAAAAAAAGTTTCACTTTTACCGTGGTTTCATAAAACCACACAATCCTTTTTGGAACGAAGTTCCTTATCGCGCGTTGTGAAAGGGGGCTAGACGGAAAAAATTCTTACGAAAAGTTGTCACGACACTTTTTGCTATAGTAAGCTATTGTAAGCTTTATTTCTTTAAAATAAAGTTGAAATTTCCTTAAATTTTTTTTCTAAGACATGCCACCCGACCAAATGCTTTGCCTTTTGCTAGTAGATCCGCATTTCTCCGTGTTGACCAAATCTGTTCGTAAATTTAGCTCGACCCGCCATCTTCGCCTGGCTTGCGATCTCGACAAATGCTTCCCGAGATCAACATTGAGGAAGATTTAGCCCCTGACTCGTTCAAAATGCGACAGTCGTATCACAGAATGCATCTTCCGCCTAGCCTTGTCTGTATTTGGATCGATCCAGTCAGCTCTAGGTATCAAATAATTTAGCCATGGCCATGAAATGGCTGTATTCTGACCTCCACAGCATAATAACGAAGAAAATCGATAAGTTTCCTATAAGTGGTGATATTACACTATAGCGTGTTCAGCCCTGCTACTTTGCGGACTGGATAATAATTTATGGCATTACTTATCATTAGCTTATTCTCCGTAGCAAGAAGCTTTTCATATTCATTTATTTTGCACTAGCTGTCCCGCGCAACTTCGTTTGCGGCACATTTTCCCCGTTTTCGCAACATTTTTCATTGCTGCTCCGCTCCTATTGGTCGTAGCGTGATGATATATAGCCTATGTCCTTTCTCAGGTTGAAATCTATCTTCTTGCCAAATTTCATTAAGATCCGATCAGCCGTTTAGTCGGGAAAAGGTAACAAACAAACAGAGTGACTTTCGCATTTATAATATTAGTATGGAAGTATGGATTCCATATTGTAAAAAACCGGCTAAGTGCGAGTCGGACTCGCGCACGAAGGGTTCCGTACCATTATTTATGAAAACGAGCAAAAAAATCACTTTTTTGTATGGAGCCCCCTTAAATATTTATTTTATTCTGTTTTTAGTATTAAATACTATAACAATAAATTTTATTGTTATAGCATAAACAGAAATACATAATCTGTAGAAATTTCAACTGGCTTACTATCACGGTTCATGAAATACAGCCTGGTGACTGACGGACAGTGAAGTCTTAGTAATAGGGTCCCGTTTGACCGTTAGGGTACGGAACCCTAAAAAGATGTTACAAGGGGCTTAAAGCTAGGTACATAAATATGGACCATGTAAGGGCACAGCAAAGTAGGAGACTTTTAGAACTTAAAAGAAACGAAAGCGTGCTTCCTCTTTGCGCGTCTCCAGAAATTGTCCTTGAGTTAAACTTAGAGACTGGGCCGGTCGGAGGGGCTTATCGAATATATACAATAACAAACAGACCAATATTTTCAAAGATTTCTACATCATAAGTAATGAAAGTCTCTCTCAGTCTTCTATTAACAATTTAAATAAGACGGTGGACAAAGGATGGTGGTGTAGAAATTCTGTCCTTTTCCGAAAAAAAAAAAATATGTTCGTCTTTGGTTAACCTCAAAAACGGGGCCTGAATCCCAACCTTCTAACATCAATGATTTTCATACGACAACTAACGGACTTTTGGTTCGTTCTCTCTCAAATTCTGTCCTTTTCTCTATTCCTTTTTGCTTGACCACAAAAATGGGGTCTGAGTCAATGAGGGAGTGGCTATATTTGCTTCTCTATGAGGTATGCCGTATGCGATGCGACATAGTTAACTCTTTTATCTTGTTGATAAGGAGTTGTCTATTTCTAACTGTTGGTATCAGTTACCGGAATTTTGATCAGCGTGTATGTTGTTAGTATTGGACGGAAACGTCCGTCGGTTTACTCGTGAAGTTAGCATCGGAACGAGTTGAAAGGGGGGTCTATTAAAAATTAAAAGTGGCGATAATACGCAGGGTCGATCGATACTGAAGTATCATGAGGAATTTGGGAAGCCTTGTCGACTGATTTGGCCAACAGTGTTAGCTGCCACGGTTTATTTTAATTACTTTATTTTTTTATTACTGATTTAATCTTTTACTCTGGACGCTCTTAACTTGCCCGTATTTCTACATTGTTCTCACATATTTGTAATTCTTAACATGAATGATGTAACCAAGATTTTGTAACATATTTTGATTTAAAAGAGTGTCCATGGAGTTTCTTGCCCGTTCTTCTCCATAGAGATCTACGCTACGGAATGGGCAACTACAGTACTTTCACAAGTTATTATGCCTTGTGACTGGGACTGTAGCTTCGCGTTTTATTTTGTTTTTTTAATTTGACTTTCAAAAGTGCCTGTAATGGTCTAATTGAAATAAATGCTTTGACTTTGACTTTGAGTGAGTGGTGGTTATATTAAGGTTCACTATTGCTTGCGCTGGATTTGGATAAATAAAATACGTGTTGTTTGAATGCAAGTATATTGGCGACTAACTAGGAACTATAATAAGAAATGCTTTAAAAGACGACATGAGACAGATATATAGCTAGGTATGTGGATATGTAACTTGCGTAGCTACGAAGACAGTTCTCAATCTAACAGTGAGCAAGATTAGGATTTTCAAAATCGTGACGAGCCGAATGACCGATGATGCCGTCAAAAGGGCTACTTGCCTTGCATTGAGCCGAAAAGTACTCCAATTAAAAACAAAAGGCCTATCTATCTATACCCAGCAATGAGTGACTCCAGGGCCAAAATGATGATTCCACATCCTCACTTCTTGTGTCGAGTCACTCGTTCCTCTGCTTTTTCGGATTCATGTGCGTATTTTTTAAATTTATCACTTGCTTCGGAGACGGAAAACAATGCAAGGAAACGAGCTTGAATGAGAGATGTTTCTCGACGGCTATGCTTCTTAGTTTCCGTGCAATACAAAGCCTCTAACCATGGCCATTAATTCACAAAAAATCATGACTACTTCGTCTATATTTTTATCTACAATTCGTGGTATCAAACGTCTATGCGCGGTCGATGCCCGCTTCCGTCTAGAACCAGGGTCACCTTAGCCACAATTGTTTATACCTATGTTATTTACATACGTCTAGAGGACGAATGGTGTGGCAACAGAGGGGTGATCAACCTACAATGACAGCCGTAACTGCTGCCAAGAGCATAGACGAATCAGTCTACAACGTTCTCAGGGACACGGGCCTCGTCATCGTGACAAGGAATGGATCATGCCCTCGAAACGAACTGGAAGGGAGACTACATAGTATAACATCACACCTGTATTCGAAGGGTGAGGCAGAGGTGTACCTAATCCGTAAAAAAAAAATGGGGTGATCATCCTGTATGACAAACAGTAACACTATTGTCTATGGCTTCATAAAATAGTATTGCTTGTTAACACTGAACGGGAAGGAAGAGTTTCATTATTAGGGTTCCGTACCCAAAGGGTCGAACGGGACCCTATTACTGAGACATCGCTGTCCGTCCGTCCGTCTGTCACCAGGCTGTATCTTCTATTCTATCAATTTATTTTCTATTAATTTCTACAGATTATGTATTTCTGTAGAATAAAATCAATAAATTTTATTCTCTTTTTAGATTATGTATTTCTTATATTATTGTATTATTACATTTATTATCTTATTGTATTTTTTTTAGATTATGTATTTGTAAGGGGGGCTCCCATCTGCGGGTTGTTCGAAAGAGATACCGCGGCCCTGGAACACAAAGGGCTAAGAAGGAACATGGGTGGGTTTTAGTCAGTCAAGTCTGACACTCCCTCCCGCTCCGCCCAGAGCGGGAGAGGTCATTTGATGATTTCCCATCCGCAAAAAAAAAAAAAAGGTGGGCTCCCATCTGCGGGTTGTTCGAAAGAGATACCGCGGCCCTGGAACACAAAGGGCGAAGAAGGAACATGGATGGGTTTTAGTCAGTACAAGTCTGACACTCCCTCCCGCTCCGCCCAGAGCGGGAGAAGTCATATTAGTAAAAAAAAAAAAAACAAACAAACAGGAGCCGCTGAATACTAGTATATCATATTATGGAACTTGGGTCTTCTTTTTTATCGTGTGGTAAGTGCATAGCCAGTTTTTATGCCGCCCATGGACCTCTGACTTGGCTTTACATGCCGGCGAGAAATATTTTTCAGGCGTACTGGTTTCCTCACACTGTTTTCCTTGAAGTCTATGATCATTCCTTTGTGATGAGCCCTAGTTTTGCCTAGGAGTCTACTTTATCTGGATATTGGGTTTGGCCCGTAACAGATATATGAGAGTAAGTCATTTACAAGATAAACTCTTGCAAGAGGGACGCGTAAATACATGAAAAGTGATTGCTTAAATTTATGCAACATCGCAAAGTCATCAAAGACATCAACATTTGCAATACTCAATGATAGGCGTGTGGGTTGACTTCATGGCGCAGATAATCATTAATCTATGATGATTCAAGGGCTAGGCAGCGGTGTATTTAGTACAGTACACCCACATACGATCAGTTGAATTGTATAGCGGTCAGGTTTCTGCAACTTCACGTCTAAAGCACGTATTTTGCGCACGGGTGTGAACATTATTCAATCTACCTTAGTTCCCCGATAAAGGCCAGCAGCTTTTTGGTGTTGCTGACAATCTTGCGGAGAGTACAACCCTAATCTCTTCAAAGTTAGAGTGAACAGGCTTCTTAAGCTCGTACCATCATCGACTTTATTTCTGTCATCTCTGACCTAGACTAGGGTGAAGAGCATACCCATCATAAATAAAAACTAAAAGAATACTTGGGTTACCGAAGTACTTTGCCCTGTATGATGTTACCTCTGGGCACATTTGATCAGTTGTGTGTTTTGTGTGTAAAGAGCTCAATTCTGCCCTTTGTGTAGTTGCCGAGAATAGCTACCAATGCCTCATGCTCAGCAAGTGCTTGCCAAGACCAATGAGACTAATAATAACTGGTTAAAGGATCAAACTCAAACACAAGCGGAAAAATGGTGGACCTCGACACCAGGGTGTAGGCAGTCCAAGGAAGCTATGCCGTCCCTTGACGGAAAGCTGACGAGGCGCCTTCTGCGTCTGGACAGGGATAGCCTGCGTCTGGTGGCGGGGACCATCACTGGACACTGTTCACTGAATAAACACTTCTACACTCTAGGAATCACTGACACTCCCCTGTGCAGGGCATGCATGGATGCGGAGGAAACGGTGACGCATGTGCTGCTTGAGTGCACCGGTGTCACCAAGATTCGCGAGGCGACCCTGGGAACACCAAGATCCCTTGCGGATGCCCTGAGTAGACCGGGAAGTTTAATCTGCTTCTGGAGGGAGGTGGACTGGTTGGAGTAACGGCCACTATGGCTCACGCACAATGGTCCACTTAAGGGACTAAGTGCGGAAACCAAAAACCCAGAAGAAGAAGAAGACCAATGAGACAGTCATGTAAAAAAGAGATTGCCTAACTTCATGCAATAATGTCAAGTCATCAATGAATACATCACTGCTTATTCCGCTATTGGCATGTGGGTGAACTGCTAAGTGCAGAAAATCATTAATCTATGTTGATTCATTTGATAGCTTAGTTAAATGATATTGTGAATTTATTTATTGTTTACTAATGTGTTGGTGGAGATTAATTATGTATCTTACTGATATTTTTAAATGTGAAAGTCTCTTAGTATGGTTTCGCCATCAGCTTCAACTGTGTTTTTTTATAAATTTTGCCCCTCACTAGAAATTTCTCCTGTTTCACGGGTGCGTTTACATACTTTTAAACTCACACACACACAAACAGCCAGATCCGGTAGGTCATACAAATAGTTGTTCCGTATAGGGGATCAACACTACAACGATCTTGGCAACTTATCATTTCTAACATAAATGACATGACGAGATAGCCTTAAAATATACCTGACATCACCGTTTCTTTGAAATACATAATGTAAACTGCTAGCAATTAAGTTATCTAGGAGTTGACAGTTGGCCAACTGTTTATTAAAGTCATGTAGCCAACATAATAAAATGGTGGCATAATTATTTACCATGCCTTCTTGGAAATTATCTTTTATGTACACTCTTAGGAAATAGCCTCTTGGAATCCATTATATACTTAACTAGCTGTCCCGCGCAACTTCATCTGCGTCACATTTACCCCGTTTTCGCAACATTTTTCATTGCTGCTCCGCTCCTATTGGTCGTAGCGTGATGATATATAGCCTATGTCCTCCCCTAGGTTGAAATCTATCTTCTTACCAAATTTCATTAAGATCCGATCAGGCGTTTAGTCGTGAAAAGGTAACAAACAAACTCTTCAGCTTTATAATATTAGTATAGATTATTAAATACATGCGGATTACTGATGTTTCGGAATTGTTAAAATATTTATTTGTTCAACTCTTACAAGTACAGAGGTGGAGTTAATACCATAGGCATTTTCTACCAGTCAACCTTTGGGTGATGCAGAGACAAACAGTGGTAGGTGTTTAGCTGATAATTATTTTAATTTATTTTAAGAAAAAAAACTTGAATAAAACTTTTGCTAATGATCATTCCCATGACTTTGAAATAACTTATATTTATGGTAAAGTAGTGATTTCTGAATTTGCGGAAACAAGTAACTATTTCATTCATTTTGATAGAATCATGCATAATTACGTTCTATAGGACATGGTATTTATTTTTGTGCAATTCCACATTGCTATAAAAATAAACACATTCTCGATCCCCTTGAGAACTTTTTTTTTTATAAAGTATTATTTAATTTGCACATACGTCATCCAGTATCCTGTGTTGAGTCATTTAAATAATAGAAAAATAGGTGCTAACTGAAACACAAAATTAGTAGCAGGAATTTTGTTTTGTTGAAAGGAAATACCAACATAAATTATAGGGAAACACTCTAGAAATACAACTATCGATTTCGAACAACTTCCAACTAATTCCAAAGTTCTTTATCTCACTCCAGTTCCGCCAACATTCAGCAAAAATACCAGATACACTGCAGAAACAGTTTTCTGTTCAACTATTGTCATTTATTATGGAAAACGAGCCATAAGAAGTTTACGTCACGGTCGAAGTTACGTAAACCAACGGGATTCGCTGGTGTGTACAAAATACCACGCGTATTGACGGACGTAGGACTGTCAATGTAGAATGCAGCAGTGATTTGCATTCGTCACGATTGATAAACAAGAAATTATAGGCAGTTTGATGGAACGTGACTTTATTCTCGCCTTGGAAACTGTACAAAAAGTATAGGTACCTATAGTTCTGTTCGTAGTCCCAGTAGTCCTTGTAGCGCGGGTGCCAACGCGGGCCCCCGCGCGAATAGGGTCTCCGTGAGCCCCCCTGGCTCATATCCTCTGCGCCATAGCACCTTGTTTTATTGATCTGCGCCGACACTACGGAGCCGCGTGCTCCGCTCCGCGACACTTAACACTAAACAACACAACACTGACGCACTGCACTGCGACGATTTTACTAAGCACAGAAATAATAAAAAAAATATTAATTTTAGGACTCCCACGGAGCCCTACACTCTTGTTTTGGAACCTACTGCAACGAAGCGAAGCTCGCGCGGACTGAGCTCACGCAAGCGCACGGTGTCTTTAAGTGAGCAGCGCTCCCTAGTGGACGAACCACGCACTAAATTCAAAAACGACCGCGAAGTTTTGCATTTCGTGGAAAATATTTTTTTTGTTAAAAATGGCTTTCAAAAAGTTAATGACACTCCTGAATAATAATATTTATCGAAAAACAATAAATTGTTGAGGGAAAATACAGTCCAAAGCACGGTAAGGATTAATAGTTCACTCAGTATTGATTTTATATTAGCGACACTTAAGCATCGCACTAAGAGTTCTTCGCAAGCTAATAATAAAATGTCCTGGATGTCCGAGAACAACGGGCGTGTTATCGCGCACTTAAAATGGTTCGTCACCGTTCACATAATTAATGTGAATCAGGCTTGGTGATCTCGCCTCGGTCGTCACGCACTGGCGCATATCACAATCTCGCAAAACGCGCACTCTTAACACAAAGCAGTTTTTCCATAACGAAAAAGAACTTAGGAACGACAAAAACCAGACAGTTTCAAGAAAAATCCGAGATAATGTAACGCTATGCGCCCAGTCCGGACGACCGATACGTGAGCCTCATTAAAAAAAGTTTACACAACTCGTGCCTCTACTTCTTTATAGCGCTGCATTCAGCGGAACCGTTTCTATCCCAGCTGGATAGCTGTTATCGTAAAGCGCTACAGCGCTGCCGACACAAAAGACCCCGCCCATTGTTATTATAATGCAGCCAACATGACGCACTTATTGCAGTGTGAAGTTAGCTACAAGTAAACCACGTGTTGGCGTCTCTTTTCCGCCAATAGGAGCGAGCGAGTTGGTGTTATTCGGGTGCTGTTTGGGGCGCGGCGTGCGTGTTTCGCTCGCAATGGCGCCTATGTCCCATGCAGCGATGCTATTTTTGTGATGACACAACAGCGAGACCAACTTTCACTTAATTTCGTCTTATTTTGCAACAGAAGCGGAATGGTTGCTGGTATAACGGGCACAGCTATTAAACTTACGGTATTTTTCTTATATTTTGTCACCGAACGAGAACGTATCTTTTTTACGGTGAATAGGAGATTTCCCTGAGGGTTCTAAGTACTTACGCAAAATATTAATGGCCATGTATAGGCCACGACCAAAGAAACGATGGATGGACTGTGTGACGGATGATATGGTTAGAAAGTAGGTGTCTCATGAGATGTCGAGTAATAGAAAAGTGTTGAAGAATAAGACATGCTGCGCCGACCCCAAATAAATTGGGATAACGGCAGTAGAAGGATGATGATATATATGTCACGCACGAACAAAATTATCCTATTCAATAAGTATTAAAATAGGCATCTTTTTGAACGACAAAATGGCGCTAATGATTTCCCCATTCGCTTCATTTTATCTAAATCGGTCGAGCTGCTTAATTAGTCGTTAGTTTATTACGATAACTAACGTCATGTAAGTTTAAATATAGTTCCCTTATATGCTTTGAAGATAACAGAACCGGGCGATATGACACTGCGTGGTGTCGTTAATACATACGGACATACTGAAACTCAAACACAAAAGCATTTATTTTAATTAGACCATTACAGGCACTTTTGTTAGTCAAAAAAACAGAACAAAACGTAAAGCTAGTCCCAGACACAAGGCATAATAACTTGTGAAAGTACTGTAGTTGCCCATTCCAAAGCGTAGATCTCTTTGGAGAAGAATGGGCAAGAAACTCCATGGACATAAAACCTCTTTTTTTAAAATTGGTTCAAACCACTACTCATCAATCTCCAACCCTTCCCTATCACTCGTCATCTCATGAGACACCTCCTTTCTTGCCATATCATCTTTAGGGGTATGAGGAACAGGGTGTAAAGTTCCTCGATACTCCTTAGAAAAGGGAGGATCCTCCGGCCAGACAGGTGTTATGTCTGGCGGGCAACTGCCCGATAGTTGTTTTTTTTTTTAATGGCATCTCGCAGTTCAACCTATGAGGTTGTCGTCTGCTTAACCGGACTATCCTGTGGATGCCTTGAGAGTAAGGCCTCCAGCCAGTTAGATAGATAGTTGATATTGGTTCTATATATACTGAAGTCGATGTAAACTTTGCTTGCGACTTGTAGGAAATTGATGTTAGTTCCTCCGTCGTATCATAGATGGCGCTGTAGTACTTTTTGTAGTATGTTGCTTTTTGTGGTCGCTACACATCCTTCACACAGTCCATATATATCTATCGTTTCTTTGGTCTTCCTCTACTCTGTAAATTCTTTACTTATATTTTTCGTCGATTGAACAGGGTTTTTAAAGTCAAAGCATACTTTACCTATACACAGCTACTGAGAATTTCCTAACCCAGGACTTCTTGCTCAGCAAGTCGCACTTGCGTCCACTAGACCATCTAGGCAGTCAATAACGCGGGTATATTGTAGTGAGCAGCGGTGGCCCAGTGGTGGCAGCCCCTACTTACCAGCAGTAAGCCGTGGGTTCGAACCCAGGCAGGCGCATTACTTTGTGTAATTTATTTCATCACCGCCGCTCTCAAAAACAGTGAAGGAAAACATCGTGAGGAAGCCGGCATGTCCTAGAACTAATAATTCGAAGACATGTGACATCTACCAACCTGCACTGGGCCCACTCCCTCTCATAGAAAGGAGGACTGTGTCCCAGCAGTGGGAACATTATAGGCTGATGATGATGATGACATTGTTGACTGTTGTTTTAAAAACTGATTAATAAAAAACAAAATTTGTATAAAATTCGTATATTATACAATATTATGTACAAAGGAAATATTTATTGGCTGTAGACAATTTTACTAATGTAGGAAACGGAACATAAGAGTGAGTGAAAGAGATGAATGTATCGGAAGAGAGGGAAGGTTTTAAAAAGATGGCGTAAGACGACAAGGACGTTTTATTTAAAATAAAGGGTGTAAAACACCTCTTAACGAAGCCGAAAGGTACTGGTTCTTCCTGTCATTACGATCTTTTTTTTTGTTCTACACCATACCTGGGAACCTTCTAGTTACGGAGATATTAGGGGTCAAAGTTCCAACTTTTTAAATACAAGTTTTTAATGTAAGATTTTTACTTTAAACACCTCCACGACCCTCTTACTATTCAATCCGTATATCAGCACAATGTTTTGAGTGCGTTACATTGAATTCTACCACAAAACATGATTTTACACCCCCAAAAAAAAGTCGTTTCCCAGCAATAATTTTTGCGTAAAGTTACTTAGTTTCATGTACAGAATGCTTGGTTGACGGCTTCGTGGTGATTTACACGGTGTATACTGATTTCCAAAGTTTATTCCCATTTGTTTTACTCTGAACTCACAATCCCACTCTAATATTATAAACAAGTTTTTTTTTCGAGCATAATGAATAAAATATGAGCGCATGGACTTTCACTGCCATATATTAAAAGATGGAAGCCCATATATTGAACAAGCAGTCTTGCCAAGAGGTATCTTATTTATAACCCAGTACTAACTGGGTTGTGGAGGTCAGATAGGCAGTCGCTCCATATAAAATACTGGTACTCAGCTGCATCAAATTAGGTTCAAAATGATTAGTCTTTTCCGAACGATATTGGGATCAGCAATTTTTTTTTAAACGTTGCTCCCCACACTAGGAATTTCGCCTGTATCGTGGGTGCGTTTACAAACATTTAAACTCACATACACAAACAGCCAGACCCGGAACAAATATCTGTAGGCCATACAAATATTTGTTTCGTGCGAGGATCTAACCGCAAAATGTTGGATGCTTTATTGTTCTTGAGAACATAATATTATCAAGAACAACGAGTCCTCTCAAAGGAGTAAATAATAATTGTTTTCGTGACTTACTTCACAATAATATGTTGTTTTTTTGACGTGACAACGTCTTATAAATTGGTTTGCCGGGTGACACTTCAAGAAACTGCGTTACGCTCCGCTCACGTTATGCGCTCACAATGAGAGCGAGTGAGAGGCACGCGTCCCTTCCACTCGGGCATGGTTAGCCCGCCTAAGAGCGAGAGAGACAGACATAAAAAGTGAAAGGCACGCGCAAATAAATGTTTTAAATTGTTACTATTATTTCATCCTTCTTCCTACTATACGAATGAATATTCACATTAAAATTATTTTACCACTCAAAGTCGTTGTCACGTAAAACTTTCGCCCGTATACCGACTTTACAAGCAACCAATTTTTTTTTAAGTTTTATTATGCTTTCTCAATTCATACTGAAAACTTTAAGACTGGCCGGAAACTATGTAGTATACACGGTGTAAATCACCTCATCACGAAGCCGTCAACTAAACATTCTGTACATGAAACTAAGTAACTTTACGCAAAAATTATTGCTGGGAAACGACTTTTTTTGGGGGGTGTAAAATCATGATTTGTGGTAGAACTCAATGTAACGCACTCAAAAACATTGTGCTGATGGACGGATTGAATAGTACGGGGGTCGTGGAGGTGTTTAAAGTAAAAATCTTACATTAAAAACTTGTATTTAAAAAAATACTTGTTAAAAAGTTGGAACTTTGACCCCTAATATCTCCGTAACTAGAAGGTTCCCAGGTATGGTGTAGAACAAAAAAATGATCACAATGACAGGGAGAACCAGTGCCTTTCGGCTTCGTTAAGAGGTGTTTTACACCCTTTATAATGTACGTGACACGTGATACCTACAAGTGATACTACGATTCAAATATCGTATGTTATTTACCCGCGGCACGCAGCGCAGCAGTCAATGCCGTCCATTAGTCTAACAAGATGCTTCCGAATATCAGTAATTTATACAAGGTGTTGTTTTGCAACCTCGTCAAAATTCAAGAGGTTGTCCCAAAAGACATAAATAATCAATTAAAATTACGGTACCTAGTTAATTATTAATAAACGGTGATTTTTTTGGTTATTTAATTTTGTCAGTTTTTCAGAATAACCCCCTTAAAATGGTATAGGGAATAAGAAATTATCGAAAAAACGTTTGGTATTGTTTGTATGTGTGGAAGCGCAGTTATAGGGCGAGAATCAGACGGGCCACGTTTAAAACATGGGTGGTTCACATTTACCGATTTCCGTAAATAAGAAAAAAGGATTGTGTGGTTTTATGAAACGACGGTAAGAGTGAAACTTTTTTTCACACTATAGACATTTAACTAAAACACGGTCAGCTGATGCGAACTATAAGCGCCGCCATATTGGCCTTGGCTGCTCTGACGAGCGCCTTTCACTTTATCCCTACTCCACGGCCGACCGTCACGCGACATGGAACACACAGACGAAAAAGTTTGGGACGATGTAATAAAAGTTTCACTTTAAAAAAAATACCTACCCATTTTATTATTGATTCGGGACAAGAATCATTAGCATAGTAACCTCCTTGAATTTGACGAGAATGCAAAACAACACTTTGTATAGAGCAACTGCCTATTACTTACTCCATTAAATATAAGTAATAGGAAGTCCATACAAAGTGGAAATGGCCCCTTCACTATGCCGTCAACCAAGCATTCTGTACAACAAACTAACTAACTCTACTCTCAAAAAATATTGCTGGGAAACGACTTTTTTTCTTGGGGTGAAAAGCACTCGATGTAACGCACTCTAAAGATTTGGAATTATACATGTTGAAAATACATTTCAATAGGGGTGAAGACTGGGTAAAGAAAACGAAATTCTATTTTGTCCGTCAGACAGGTAATACAAAAATATTAGACACGTATTTTTTGTTTTATCATAATATCAAAAAATTACTTAGTTATAACTCATTAAAGTTGGAGTGGGGGCTCACTACGTCACAAGTAGGTATAAAAATTACCTACACGTGACGTCATGCGCCATTTCAACTCAATATATCTCCGTAATTTTATGACCACGTTAAAAAAGAAAAAATACGTGTCCAATACTTTTCAATAATCTAGCCGATAGACAGAGAAAAAAAAATTGTGATCATCCCCTATTGTTACGGCACACTGGCATATAAGTTACTTACATAAGTGCAAGTTAATAGCATGTACAGTCCTTTCAGTTACTTTACCGATTGATATTAAATTGGCTAACCTGATTTTTACAAGGGAATTATTTAAAACTCACTCATGGCGAAATTACACTCGGTTGAAATAAGTTTACCCGAACTCGGTTAGGTAGTTCCATGGACAGTGACGGATATAGGATTTTGGTTTGGAAGGGGTAATATCACGGAAACAATAAAAAAGTACAACATCTTGCGAATTCTTCAATGACTTCGTTAGGTTGTAGACTGCCAGATATATATCGGTGTACATGGCAGCCAAACCGTTCAACCTGGCTCCCTTCATTGTCATTTGACGAGGATGCCCGATGTTACCCGAAGTTTCACGAAGTCAGCTACAGGGCGTAGTCGTTTAGATCGTAGAGTTCGGAGAGCATACGGTACATATAGGATGGAGAACTGCCACCTCTGAAATATAGAAGAAAAAAAATGAGATTTCAGGAAATGCATTACAATTAAAACTCAGCGAGGAGACAACATATCTTCATATATCATAAATATATATCTTCTCATGGGTGTCGTAAGAGGCGACTAAGGGATTTTCCAGAGAATGGGCAGCAGCGTTCCCTGTGCTTTTTCAACAACCGAATTGCGATCGCGAACCCGCCTTATGTCAATGTGGCGAAACTTGGGGAGGTCTTTGCCCAGCAGTGGGCAATGATTATGATGAGCAGGCATGCAACAAAAAACTAAAGGATAACAAAAAAATAACTTCTGTGTGACTGTTTGTTCCTGCTAATCTCCGAAACGGCTGGGCCGATTTGGACGAGACTTAACTGGCAGCTAGCTGATGTTATATGGAGTAATTAGGCTAGTAATATTCTAGAAAAAGGATTACGGTTCGTGCTTAACTGCTTGCTTGCTTTTTTTTTTGTTTTATTCATATGGTAATTATACAATACGCACAGGAGTTCGAAAAATCCCGATCGAGGTGCGAGCCTTGGGTGTGAACTTGAGGCTCATGACTTGGCAAGGACCTACCTCCTCCTGCTCTCATTGGGAGGAGTTGACCTGGGGGGTTACTATGACGCTTAAAACATTATTGTTCCATTCCTATTCCAGAGTGGGAAAGAGATGGAGCTAGACGACCTGTATAGCTCCGTCTCTTTTTCACTCTGGAATAAGAATGGAACAATAATGTTTTAAAACGTCATGGTACGCCACCAGGAATAAGTTGATGATGATGACACTTACAGATTGGTGATGAACAAGGTGATGTGATCAGGCGGCGCGAAGTCGTACATCGGAGCGTAGACGTGCATATTCTCATTCGCGATCTCATGGCGTCTGGAGAGAAAAGAGTTTATTTGAATGTATACAGTAGTTATAGGAGCTCGTGGCTAAATAATAACAGCCGATTCGATCTGCAAGGTTAAGCCGCGCTTACCTAGTTTGGTCCTTGGATGGGTGACCACCCATTTACATATCGAGTTTGCTCCGTACCTCGGAAAGCACGTGAAGCCATTGGTGCCAGCTGTCATCTGTAGATATTTGATAGTCGACGGTTATAGGGCGAGGATCAGACGGGCCGCGTTTAAAACACGGGTAGTTCACACTTTCCAATTTCCATCATCATCTGCCTAGCCCTTTCCCAAACTATCGTGGGGTCGGCTTCCAGTCTAACCGGATGCAGCTGAGTACCAGTATTTTACATGAAGCGACTGCCTATCTGACCTTCACAACCCAGTAACTGGGTAATACGGTACCCCTTAGTAAGACTGGATGTCAGACTTTTTGGCTTCTGACTACTCGTAACGACTGTCAAAGATCTACAAAGGACAGCCGGGACCAACGGCTTAACGTGCTTTCCGAGGCACGGAGGAAACTCGGTATGTAATTATGGTCACGCATCCACGGACCAACCTCGGCAAGCACGGCTTAACCTTAAAGATCGACCCGTGCGGCTGTTATTATTTAGCCACGAGCTTCTCCACACTTTCCGATTTCCATAAAAAAGAAAAAAAAAAATGGAAATAAAAATATTTTATTATTGATTCGGGTCGAGAATCACTATCATAGTTACCTCCTTGAATTTGACGAGGATGCAAAACAACACCTTGTATAACATCACGCTACGACCAACAGGAGCGGATCATAAATGAAAATGTTGCAAAAACGGAAAAAAATGTGACACAGGACGAAATTGCGCGGATCAACTAGTGATACAAATAAGTAAAATAAACTTACTCGTACGGCAAGGCAGTGTACGGCGCTGCGTACGAGTTGAAATGGCTGACGTCGTGTACTGGAGACAGCTTGTAAAGAGGCGCCAGAGCTAGTACCTGTGGATGATAGGTAATACGATTAAAGTATACAGGGTTATTTATAAAACACCGACAACCTCTCAGGACTATGTTACTAACGTCATAATCAAAAACTTTTGTTCTATGACTTTTAAAAATTCGTCATATTTTAGTTCATCAGATTGTCATACATAAATAAAAATATTTAAATTGAACGCTCTAAATGTTACGAAGTCTATGCTAAGCAGAAGAAAGGGATAGTACAATAGCGAGGGGAGCAAAGTCGTAACATTTAGTATCATCCGCCTAGTCTTTCCCCAACTTTATTGGGGCCGGCTTTCAGTCTAACCGGATGCAGCTAAATACCAGTATTTTACATGGAGCGACTGCCTATCTGACCTCCGCAACCCAGTTAGTACTGGGTAATGCGATACCCCTTGGTCAGACTGGTTGTCAGACTTTCGGGCCACTGACTACCTGATGTGAAGATCTGTTACTGTAAACGGGGATTATACACATGGCTAAGTCTCTGGTTCACATCCATACTAATCCATACTAATATTATAAATGCGAAAGTCACTGTTTGTTTGTATGTTTGTTTATTTGTTTGTTACGTTTTCACGACTTAACGGCTGATCGGATCTTACTGAAATTTGGCAAGAAGATAGATTTCAACCAGGGGAAGGACATAGGCAATATATCATCACGCTACGACCAATAGGAGCGGAGCAGCAATGAAAAATGTTGCGAAAACGTGGAAAATGTGACGCAGACGAAGTTGCGCGGGACAGCTAGTTCTATATATCACTGTCTACGCCTTTGACGACATAGGACATGCTACGTTAGATAAGCTAAAAACTTGTTTGTGAATAAAATAAAAACAAGATCACATCTAATAGATGTGCTAAAAAAATAGTTATTTTTTCGATATTAGGAGCTTTTAAACTATACGACATTTCATACAAACTTTCAAGTCCTTGTTTTCCGGAATGACTGAACAGATTTTAATGAAACTTGGTACGCATAAGCAGGATACATAGGTCTAAAAAGTTACTAAAAACATTTAAAAAATCTTTTATAAAAAAAAAAAAATCTGTTTCTATAGATAATCGGTCTAATTTAGCTATAACAGTATTTTTCGAAAATGTTTGTAGTAACTTTTTAGACCTATGTATCCTGCTTATGCGTAAGAAATTTCACTAAAATCGGTTCAGTCATTTCGGAAAATATAGACTTGAAAGTTTGTATGAAATGTCGTAAGATGTAAACGCTCTTAAGTAAAATAATTCACAACTTTCAAGAAGATGGGTCGGCTTCCAATCTAACTAGATGCAGCTAAATACCAGTATTTTACATGGAGCGACTGCCTATCTGACCTCCACAACCCAGTTAGTACTGGGTAATACGATACCTTTGGTAAGACTGGAAGCCGAGCTTCCACGTGGTACTCTACTCACCGGCACACAGTAGTGCCTTGCAGCCTGCGTGACGGCGTGCAGACCGGCCTCTGCCAACACTGCGCCGCCTCCCATCGCCGCTTTCACGCTTATCACGACCTGCAAACATATGGGACATACATATACACGGTGTAAATCACCTCATCACGAAGCCGTCAACCAAGCATTCTGTACATGAAACTAAGTAACTTTACGCAAAAATTATTGCTGGGAAACGACTTTTTTTTGGGGGGTGTAAAATCATGTTTTGTGGTAGAACTCAATGTAACGCACTCAACACATTGTGCTGATGGACGGATTGAATAGTACGGGGGTCGTGGAGGTGTTTAAAGTAAAAATCTTACATTAAAAACTTGTATTTAAAAAAATACTTTTCAAAAAGTTGGAACTTTGACCCCTAATATCTCCGTAACTAGAAGGTTCCCAGGTATGGTGTAGAACAAAAAAAGGATTGCAATGACAGGGAGAACCAGTGCCTTTCGGCTTTGTTAAGAGGTGTTCTACACCCTTTAGATAAATTAACATTAGCCTAATACGCTTGACAAATCTCATCAAATATTCTCTTCAAACTAAGAGTGAACAGGTTTCTTCTGGGTAAGCTCGTACCATCGTCGACTTTGTCTCTGTCATCTTTGACCTACACTATAGTCAAGATCACACCCATCAAATAAAAAATCACAAGCAGTATCATCATGCTACTACATACATTACATACGTTCCCACTGATGGGATAGAGGTCTTCTTTTCTATATGAGGGAGTGGGCTGTAACTAGAGTTACCTATTGAGACGTACCGAACGGTTATTGGAACGAAGTTCCTTATCGCGCGTTGTGAAAGGGGGCTAGACGGAAAAAATTCTTACGAAAAGTTGTCACGACACTTTTTGCTAAAGTAAGCTATTGTAAGCTTTATTTCTTTAAAATAAAGTTCAAATTACCCTTAAATTACGTACAATTGGGGTGTGTATGTGAGTAAGGATAGATATGATTATTATTTTGAGTGATCGAACTACAAAGTACAAATTCGGTTGTGCAGTTAAGTAAGACGTATTGCTTCGAATTAAGGATTAATCTTCCTTAAATTAAATATTTTATTTTTCGCACACTAACTTAAATCTAAAATGTATTGATATTATGTACGTGAAAGGAACTTCGTTCCATCCGGGTGTCCCTTGACACCTCTCAAGTTTTTTTTTTTGTGGTTTTAATTTCTCTCACATAAATCCTAGTCAAGAATTAATTTTACATTGTAACTAGACACCAGCACATCATCTATAATCACGAAAAAGAAATAATTTTGATTAAAAAACCAAACTACTGAACCGATTTTGATGAAATTTCTTTGGGACTAATCGGGAAGTTCCTTTCAAATAAAAAAGAACTTTTCAAATCGGTTCATAAATGACGGAGACATGAAACAACAAACATAAAAATAAAATGCATTTGAATTGAGAACAGTTTCTTCTCCATAGGAAACGACCAACCCGAACCGTGCACCTTTTTTCGACGTTTTATAAGTGCCCATGTAGGCCTATGTAAAATAATAGTAGATTGTTGCGTCGAGCGCAAAGTGAGTTATTAATGCACGAGTGTTATGTTGGTGAGTGCATTAATAACTCACTTTAGCGAGTTGCGTAATCTACTTTTCTTTCAACTACCGTCATACCGTGACAAAATATACCTACCTACCTACCACCAGCTGCCTTCCACCTGCCTACCAATTGCCTACCGCCTGCCTACGAACTACCATACCCTGCCTAACACCTGCCTATGACCTACCACCGCCTGCCTACCCCCTGCCAACCTCCTGCCTAACACCTGCCTGCCGCCTGCCTACAAGCTACCACCACCACCTGCCTAAGACCTGCCTACGAACTGCATACGATCTGCCTTCGACCTGCCTACCACCTGCCTACTAACCACCCACTACCTACTTACGAACCTTCTCTTGACAATAACAAACACAACAAAAAAAAAATAGCGAAATCCGTCCGATTCATTTTTATATTATATATAGAAGATAGATAAAACATAAAAAACAGTGCAGTAATGAAAACAGTGCAGTAATGACAACATTTCTGCACTGTTTTGGTTCTAAGCAAAAAAGACATCCTTTGTGATCGGTTTTGTAGTGATTAATGATACCATTACTGCGTAGTTGGAAGAAAAAATAATTTGATTTTGTTCTTAAACCACGAATGATGTTGATGATCTTGTATAGTTCCGCCAATATAAATGTGAATACAGGCGAGCTATTAAAACTTACCTTGTTAACGCGAGACATGACAGCGTAGATAGATGCTGAGCTGATGACGGTGACAGGAACACCGGCCGCGCTCAAACGATTGGCCATTGCGTGGGTCTGCAAACATAAGAAATAATAGGGGATTAAATATAATGAGCACCAAAAAATACTTTGAGATCCTAAGCTACGTTACCCAAAAAAAAATACTAAACACCAAAAAAATTGTATTCAAAGACCAAATATAGTAAATGATCACCAAATTTTGTGGCAAGAAGAACTTAGGAAGCAAGTGCGAGCAAAGCGAGCTCGGGATATTGGGCACCCCGACTCGGACAGGTTAGGTTCGAAGGGGATGGCGGGGTCTAGTGAGCGAGCGGAGCGAGCGAACTAAGACCCCGACATCCCCTTCGTGTTAGGTTACTTTAAACCCTGCAGAGAGAAATAGGAGCCCCGCGTAGCGGGGCTCCGTCGACTACGCCTTTGTTCGGAGCTGTGATTTTCAGGTTTTTAATTCTGGTGATCATTTACTATTTCTGGTGATCATTTACTATTTTAGGCAGTATAGAAATGTTTTTTAAGGTTATATTTACTTTATCTGGTGTTATGTTAAACATAAGCCAAATAATAGTATGACCGAGTTGTGAGTAACATACTCCAGACATTATAGTAAGTTCACCTCGGAATTCGAGTTACCCAGCTGTAAGTCTGTAAATAATTGTATATTGACACACTAAAAGTTGTCTCAAAACCTACATATGGTAGGGTGTACGCAACTATTAAATTTAAAGGTCAAAGGTCACAAAAATCGTTTTTTTTTGTGCTTTTTTGTAAATATCTTATTTCCTATGGGTTTTTTTGCTATTTGTATTTATTATCAATATTGTAGAATACAAAATTCTACAATATTGATAATAAATCAAACAATATTCGCAAAATACCGATTTTTGTGACCTTTGACCTTGAAATTTAATGGTTGCGTACACTATAATGAACATTGGTAGTGGTACCGAGCGCAAAAAACGAACAAGAAAGAGGGTAGACCGATTTGTCTGCTCATAAACACCCACCCGCAATAACTTCAGTCTATCCGTGATCATGGTGCTGGGGACCGTTCAAGTATTACGTAAGCAGTATAGGGGGGCGGGGGGGTCTTTGCTTTGCTTATTTTTCAAAATCAAAAGTCATTTATTCAAATTAGGCTGACAATCAGCACTTTTTGAAAGTCAAAATTACAAGAGACAGTCCCCCAAAACGGCCGCCCTTCGCCACTTCCTAGTGTTTTAGGGAAGAAGAAGTTTTGATGACATGGGGGGTGGTGGGATCTAGATGGTGATTACGTCAGCAGTAATTATTTATCTTTTTCACATATGGCAACCCACACATTGTCTATGCTTGAAAACGAAATGCAATTTCGGGGATTCCCACAAATAATGAAGACGTTTAGATACTCGCTTAGAACTGAGGGGAATTACCGCGCGCTATTCACTTGTCTGTCACTTATAACTGCTGCTCATGAATCAATCAATTGTACCAATGTTTACGTAAGCATGGGGGGAGGGGTAAGAGCTTTGCTTACTTTTGCTGACGAGGGTGAGGGTTGGGTTAATAATTGCAAAAAAAAACTGCTGACGTAATACTCGCACGGCCCCCTGGCAAGTGCCGAATATCGAAAACTCAAGCCTCACCTCAGTCTGATGCGCCCCCTCTGCCAGAATGAGCTTGTACTTCCTATGAGCTGCTGCTCTCAGGAACCGCTCTGCGATGGCGCTGGAGCCGTAAGTAAGGATCAGTTCGTCTCCGTTCACATGTTCCTTCGCTTGCCCGCATATGCTTGATATGCTGGATTCTAGCTCGCCGCGTAACTGTGGAAGATCATAAACAAAAAAATTAAATAAAGCGTAGCGTAGCGTCGGGGGTCCGCTTTGTTTGTATATATATTTTTTATGTACTAAGCGGTCTACTTAGCGGTCCCCCGACGCTACGACGCTTGGATTACTTTTATTTTTGGTTTTTTAGAGGTTTTGTCCGTCGGGGGTTTTTAAATTTTTAATTTAAATTTTATTTCATGCTTTTTAAACTTGAATTATTTTTTCTTAGCCTTGAGTGTCCCACTCCTGTGCATAGGTCTACTCCCATTCCTTCCACTTTTCTTGGTGTTGCGCCTCTTCTCGCTTATTAACGAAAACAAGGAAAGATATGAATTTAAAAAAAAAACTTGAGCTTATAGGGGGGAGGGGGGGTGTGCAGCCTACCCCCCTGGCGATGCCCATGGTGAGAAAGTGACAAGAATTCAAATTTCCAATCAACTAGACCCGTAGAAGTTGTGTAAATCCCTTCATCAACTAGAAAAGAGGTGATGAGCTTCAAACAGCTGAGCAGATTTTCTCGAAACATAGCTAAGAACACTCTCGATTAAAATACCTTTCAAATGACACCAATTTTATCAAAATCGCTTCATCCGTTTGGGAGCTACGATGCCCCAGACAGACACACAGATACACACGTCAAACTTATAACACCCCTCTTTTTTGGTCGGGGGTTAAAAATGAGCTTGAGAGCCAGGCCTTTTGAAACCACTTTCTTCTTAGCGTGCCGATGACAATTTAAATTGAGTCAGCCCAAAATTTGGCGACGAGATTGGCATTTTCAGTAGCGTCCATCAGCTCCTGTGATGTGCAAGCAACGGGACAGGCAGGACACGATATCAAGTGTCCCATTGTTTGTGGAGCAATACCAGTTATACACTCCGGGGTTGTATGAATCAATTTTTTTATATAAAAGATGTTGTTTTGTATCCTCGTCTAATTCAAGGAGGTAACTATGCTGATTCTCGTCCCGAATCAAAAATAGTGCGTGGAGTCCCTCCGCGCGGAAGAAGTGAAACTTCGTAATACTACACGCATGCGTTCGAGTGCCACGCATTTACTCTTGTTATTTAATTGAGCTTCTAAATAATATTTTGTTGTTTTCTTGTTGTATTATTTTTATTACATAAGTTTATCGAGGTTATTCTACTCATGGTTATTGAGCGAAAGCTGGTCACACCGAAGAGTCGAATGCATGACTGTTTGCACGCCATCTTGCGTACCTAGTAGAACTACGTAGTCACAAATCTAGTAATACTGCCATCTCTTAGTGAGTTTTAGAAAATATTCCCCCTGCATGGTAGCGTTAAACTTGTTGGAAGTCGCATAAGAAGCTTCACTTCAATAATAAAATACCACCTCCACTCATCCCTATCCAGTGCTGTTATTCCCCATCTATCATCGAACATCTAGACGCACTGCAAGTTACCATCCCTACCTTATTGCTATTCCACCAATTCGCACTAAGCGTTTTCAAACGTCTTTCATAATGCGCACAGCAAAGGAGTGGAACTCTCTGCCTGCGTCTGTGTTTCCGAACGCTTACAACCCTAATCTCTTCAAAGTTAGAGTGAACAGGCTTCTTCTGGGTAAGCTCTTACCATCGCCGACTTTGTCTCGGTCATCTCTGACCTAGACTAGAGTCAAGAGCAAAACCATCGCAAATTAAAAAAAACTTATGGAAAGCGTAGAGTTCCCGCCATCTCCTGGGCTTGCCGCGCTGCCGTTTGCTGCTGTTTGGAACCCATTATGTGGTCAGAAATGAGGACATCTACAGAGAACCAAGGTTACTGAAGTATCCCGAAGAATTGCCAAACTGAAGTGGCAGTGGCCAGGGCACATTGCTCACAGAACGGATGGGCGATGGGGCCGAAAAGTTCTGGAATGGCGACCGCGAACCGGAAGACGATGCGTTGGAAGGCCTCCCACTAGGTGGACCGATGACCTGGTGAAGGTTGCGGGAATCCGCTGGATGCGAGTCGCCGGGACCGGTCAATGTGGCGACACTTGGGGAAGGCCTATGTCCAGCAGTGGACGTCTTTCGGCTGAATTGATGATGATGTGGTCAGGCAGCTTACCTCAGCTATATGGTCCCTCAGTGGTTCTCTTAGATCTTGCTGCGCGGACCCCAACGTGGCCCGTCGGGCTCCTGCAGCTAGCACCAAGCGCTGCAGGCTTTCTCCTGACGCTTCTACACTCTGCAATAAAATAGTATTTTTTCAAGAAAGGGGACAAAATACAGCTGTCGATGAGGAATATGGACCTGACTTAATAAAGTTATTTTAACTATAATTTTTTAGCTTGTGGCTAAATAATAACAGCCGCACGGGTTGATCTTTAAGGTTATGCCGTGCTTGCCGAGGTTGGTCCGTGGATGGGTGACCATAATTACATACCGAATTCCTCCGTGCCTCGGAAAGCACGTTAAGCCGTTGGTCCCGACTGTCATTTTTAGATCTTTGACAGTCGTTACGAGTAGTCAGAAGCCAAAAATCTGACATCCAGTCTTACCAAGGGGTATCGTATTACCCAGTTACTGGGTTGTGGAGGTTAGATAGGCAGTCCCTTCATGTAAAATACTAGTGCTCAGCTGAATCCTGTTAGACTGGAAGCCGACCCCAAGATAGTTTGGGAAAATGCTAGGCACATGATGATGTCATCGATAGCTACATATAAAGATACTCGGTGGGCGGGGTGTGCGCACACGAACGAATTATTGTTCAACCCATATGCTAGGTGCTTATCATCGAAAGAGTTAAAACAGCAAGATCAAGTTACCTGATTAGCATGAGCCCTATTCTCATCACGGATGGCTCTTAATATCCTCCTGACGACATTAGCGGCCACCAACTCGTGAGGTAACGCGTTTGTGACACGTCGACCGGCCGCGCGAACAGCGCCGCATAGTTCGCTGTGAGCATTGATAATGTTACAGTTAAAACTGTTAATTGGACAAAACCACTTTGACCCAATGCCAGTGAAAATTCTTTTTAAGTTAAAATTCGTTTTCTCTTTTACAGATATGTTGTTTGAGAATGCCTCAATTAAAATAGCAGCTAGAATAGGGGATAATCCTATTTTTTTTTTCTTTGTCCGTCGGGTAGTTTATTGAAAAGTATTGGACACGTATTTTTTCTTTTTTCACGTGGTCATAAAATTACGAAGATATATTGAGTTGAAATGGCGCATGACGTCACATGTAGGTAAGTTTTATACCCACTTGTGACGTAGTAAGCCCCCACTCTCCAACTTTAATAAGTTCTAACTAAGTAATTTTTTGATATTTTGATAAAACAAAAAATACGTGTCTAATATTTTTGTATTACCTGTATGACGGACAAAATAGAATGTCTTTTTCTTTACCCAGTCCGATCCCCTATTATTACAACACAATGTTTTTCAAAAGATCACAAAAAAACCTGATAAGTTTCTAAGTAAATGTTATTTTTATTACAACCCTCTAAGTTCCACAATTGAATAACTTTTTCATGAAATATTCATTGCATCTGAAGTCTATTTTAATTTATTAATGGTGTTATTTTGCATTCTCGTCAAAATTCAGGAGGTTGTCACAAAAGATATAAATAATCAATTTAAATTACGGTACGTAGTTCATTTTTAATAAATGCAGATTTTTTGGTTGTTTATGTGTGTTAGTATTCCAGAATAACCTCCTTAACGTGGTTTAGGGAATAAGAAATTATCGAATAAATGTTTGAGATTGTTTGTATGTGTGTGGAGGCACGGTTACAGGGCGAGAACCAGACAGCTCGCTTTTAAAACAAGGATAGTTCACACTTCCAATGTCCGTAAATAAAATATTACCTGCCTATTTTATTAGAGATTAGGCATAGTTACCTCTTTAAATTTGACAAGGATGCAAAACAACATCTTGTAGATTAAATATTTCACATAAAGAATAAGTTGTTTTTTTTTTTTAACTCTGACATTCCAAATATTATTCATGTGCTAAAAAATTAACAACAAAAATTAATATGAAAGTAATTCTGAACAGATGTTCCTTATTCATACTTTCACAGCTGAAAGGATTTTGATGAAATTTTGCACACGGGTAATTAATTTCCTAGGTAGGGAAATAGGCAATTTTCTTTCTGTAATTTCTGACCTCCATATTGTTGAAATCATTGGGTAAAGCTAGTATTAGACTCAATTTCTTGTCTTTTTCTACGTTTTGTACTAAGCAACGACTTATTGGCGGGCCTACGATGTCCACTCATACTTAAGTGCCAATGCTGTAACATAGAAAAATTGTAAAGCCAAATGATTTTAAAAAGTAACCATGGAGTTTCTTGCCGGTTCTTCTCCATAGGAAACGACCAACCTGAACCGAGCACATTTTTGTCAACATTTTACAAGTGCCCATGTAGGCCTATGTGAATTAAAAATATTCTAATTTTTGTGGCGGTACATCCCGATAGGAAACCCTAATTACAGCCCACTCCCTCTCATAGAGAGAAGACCTCTATCCTATCAGTGGGAAGTCAAAGTCAAAGTCAAAGCATTTATTTCAATTAGACCATTACAGGCACTTTTGAAAGTCAACAAAACAAAATAAAACGCGAAGCTACAGTCCCAGTCACAAGGCATAATAACTTGTGAAAGTACTGTAGTTGCCCATTCCGTAGCGTAGATCTCTATGGAGAAGAACGGGCAAGAAACTCCATGGACACTCTTTTAAATCAAAATATGTTACAAAATCTTGGTTACATCATTCATGTTAAGAATTAAAAATATGTGAGAACAATGTAGAAATACGGGCAAGTTAAGAGCGTCCAGAGTAAACGATTAAATCAGTAATTAAAAAAATAAAGTAATTAAAATAAACCGTGGCAGCTAAGAGATGACCAGTCACAACTGACAGCGCCCGTTCACGAACATGACGCATGTATGTAATGTATGTAGTATTATGATGATGCTTGAGATTTTTTTATTTGCGATTAGTTTGCTCTTGGCTCTCGTCTATGTCAGAGATGACAGAGACAAAGTCGATGATGGTACATTATACAGCCTATATTTTGATTTGATTGAATGGCTGCAACTGAAAAATTCTTGATGGAAAAATCCAATAAACCTTGCCCAACCCGGGAATCTAACCCAGGATCTCATGCTCAGTAGTCATCCTTGCAACCACTCAACAAACGTGGACATATGATAAATAATAGTGGTAATAGTAGTAGTTATGATAAACTAGCCTATGCCCGCGGCTTCGCACACGTGGAGTTCAATCACTGTCCCACGGGATTGTACTAACGGGATAAAAATTATCCTATGTTAATTAATTATCCAGGAGAGCAGCAGTGGCCCAGTGGTAGCAGTCCCGACTTACGAGCAGTAAGCCGTGGGTTCGAACCCAGGCAGGCGCATTACTTTGTGTAATTTATTTCATCACCGCTGCACTCAAGACAGTGAAGGAAAACATCATGAGGAAACCGGCATGTCCTAGAACCAAAACTTCGAAGACATGGACATCTATCAAGCCGCACTGGGCCCGCGTGGTAGATTACAGCCCACTCCCTCTCATAGAGAGGGGGCCTGTGTTCCAGCAGTGGGAACATTATAGGCTAATGATGATGATGATGAATTATCCAGGTTATAAACTACCCCTGTGCCAAATTTCATCCAAATCCGTTCAGTAGTTTTCGCGTGAAAGAATAACAATCATCCATCCATCCATACTTACAAACTTTTGTGTTTAGTAGAATATCTTGAAAACAATACTCACAAGGCGGTAGCATTCTGTGAGTCACTGATGATCGTCTCTAATAATGTAACCATGGCCAGTGCAACATTGGTGGAGCCTCGTAATTTCCTGTAAACAGAGATCATTATAAATTATTTCCCTTTGCCTAGCAGTAGGACACCATTAGGTTAAGAAAAAAAAAATATTGGCTGTCATCATCATCTGCTTTGCCTACCTTAGCCCAGATAAGATGGGGTCAGCAGTGGACTTTTTTTTTGTAGATATTTTTTGCCTATTTGGGCTGTAAAATAGGCAAAAATAAAATAATGTCAAAAGTAAAGACATTGCAAGAATACATTCTGAACAGAAAATATCGAAATTTTCGAATGGAGCGCCTATAGTTTTGTATATAGCAAGTTTTAGGATATCTATAATCTTATTGACATATTGCATTTATGAGTTCTGATGCAATACTTTATGAATTTGATAGACATCATATTTTAGAAGTTTATGACTTGAACACAGCTTAATTTAATATCGAGGCATTATAAATGAAGTAGGGCATCTAAATAGTGAGATGTTCTTACAAGAAATATTTAAAACTAACAGAATAGTAATAAAAATGAAAAAATAAGCTAACGTACCCATTTTTTATGTCAGACACGAATTTTCCTATTAAATCAAGGAACTTGTCATCTAATTCTTTCACTGCACCTTCAGTATGAGACATTTTCATTAACTATATAGTATAATAATTATTTATCTAGAATATAAATGAATTCATGCAGACAAAATAACAAAAAAAATCGCTAATTTGACAACATAACCTAACTTTAAAAAAACCTAATGACGTTTTCAAACTTCATTCTGAAATACGTTTCATTTCACATCACAATTTCTTTTTACCCGACTGAGGAGGGTAAGGAGTTTATCAGCTAATTTTTGCAAGTTTTTTTTTAATAATTATTTGCAGGCCTCAGAGGTAATCAGTACATGTTCTGGGTAATTGATCATCACAGTTTTGTAATCCAAAAATCATCGTTTGCCTACCCTTTTCCTAACTACCTTGGGGTCGACTTCCAACGTTCCAATCAAACCGGATGCAGCTGAATACCAGTTTTTTACATGGAGCGACTGCTTTCGTGACTTCCACAACGCGGTTAATTGAATATTATCCCACAATTAGTTGTAACGACTGACAAGATTTTGAAATAACAGCCAGGACCAACAGCACGTGTTTTCAAAGACACAGAGAAACTCAGTATGTGATAGGTGGTTACTCATCCGCGGAATCACCTCGATAAGCATTGCTTAACCTTCGAATACGAAACAACCCGTACGGCTTTTACTACTTAGCTACGAGCTCCTCTTGGTAACATGGGAGTGTGTCTTTTTTTTTAAGAGAATCCGTTTGATGTTGCGGCAGCCCTGCAAACGGCTTTTCTTGGCCAAGGTTAGTCGCAAAGAATCCAGGGCCATCCTAAAGCTCGTTAGGTCGACGATATCGTCAAAGTCGCTGGGAACACCTGGATAAGGGATGAACAGAATCGGGAAGTGTGGCTGAAAAAAGGGGAGGCCTATACCCAGCAGTGGATGATTCCAGGCTGATATGAGGATGATGATGATGTCCATCAGATTGACCTTAAAACGAGATGAATCTTAGATATTCTAGTCTATTCTTCTTCAGCTGCCTCGTTGGTGTAGTGGTCTCAAGTACGACTGCTGAGCACATGGTCCTGTTTTAGATTCCAAGGTCGGAAAAAGTGTGATTTTGTTTTTCCATTAAGACTTTATCAGTAGCAGCCACGGAGTCTTGGTTTGAGCCCGGTTAGTGGCAATAGGCTCGTTTCCTATAACCATAACTCTGCCACCTCGAAGGCGTTGGTGTTGGCTTCAGACAGGAAGTTAGCCTAAGTTCACCCTGCTTCATCGGAATACACCAACGGACCAAGTTGTATCTGCAGCAGCCCGGCTTCGTAATCGATTTAGGAGCTTTTCTGCAACTTCGACATAATGTGTCAGAGTGGGATGTTTTAGAGAAGCAACAACTTAAAAAAAAGAAATATTAATAGAAATATTTTAATATAAATTAACAAAAACAAAATCACTACGATTATCTAATATTTAAACATGATTTCAAACTAAATAGTTTCTTATTAATTTAAAGAGCTTGCTGCGATATTTCAGCTGCAAGATTAATAGTTCTTACGTTAATTGATTCACTTGCATCATGATAAAAAAATATATTTTGATAAAATGGATTGACAATTATTAACTAATTAACAATCACCTTATTTAACTGTAAATCCAGTCTACTTTTACCTCGTTAAATGGACTAAGAACAAATATGATCAGTACAGGCACAAAGCCGGAATATCTTTGGCGTCCCTATAAAGAAGTTCGCGCGCATTTCATCCCAAGTCACTCTTCTCGTTTCAACTGCCTGAACTGATTTATCTACTAACTTCCTTTTCCTCCTAGAAATCGGAGTCCCATCTTTACTTTGACTCTCATTGAATATCGACGTCAACATATCATTCATGTCGTTAGAAATCTGAAGTTCGGACATGTTATTGTCAGCGCCATATTGGATTGAAGAACTCAGTGCTGTCAGTTCTTGTGGGAGTGCAGTATGTTCACTACTTGATGCAGAGTAGTTTCTTTGTGTTATTGGTATTGTTCCATGAGATAAATCTTTTCGAGGGGTTCTCATGATTTCAATTGAATGAGGACTTTCCTTTTCATCATCGTCGGAAGCAGCTGGTTGATTAATTTTCATTTCTATCACTGCAGATTCTGGTAATTCAGCTCTCCTTTGTTTCTTGATAGCTTTTAGTCGAGGTGTTTGTGAAATTCTTATTTCTTCCTCATTAGTTCCTGGAATGCGAGTCCTTATTTCTTCATCGGTGATATTGGCATTAGCAGTTTCCTTTTCAAAAGTGGCATCAATCGCAAGATCCCGCTGTCTCATTTCATCAATATCAAATAAACCTAGTCGAGGAGCTCTCTTTTCTTCATTATGTTCATCAGCAATAGGCTGATGAAGGCTTATTTCTTCAGTCTCTTTGTCTGAAGCATCTGGAGCAGGAGTTCCCGTTTCTTGAAAGTCTCCCTCAACGTCTTCTTCTATTTTTTGAGTGCTGTTTTCTTCATCATCTGCCTCGATAGTGTCTAGTCCAGGAGGTCTCATTATTTTAATGTCTTTTCCTGTATCATTTGGTTGGTGTCTTGCTTCATTTTCATCGTCAATATCATCTGAATCAACGTTTCTCCTTTCTTCTATCTCTTTATTGGCACTGTTCATACTGTTTGTATGATTAGTGTCTGTAACTTCACTGTGATCTGACTGACGAGCCCTTATTTCTTCATCGTCTTCCTCCATAGCACCTGATTGACAAGTGCCAATTTCTTCAAAGATTCTGTCACTAGCGTCTGATTGACGAGCAATAATTTCTTCATCATCTTCCTCGAGAGCATCTGGATAATGAGTGGTCATTTCTTCATCGTTTTCAGAGATAGTGTGTGGGTGTGAGGTGATCACTACCGCAAGGTCTTCTTCAGCAGTTTCATTTTCGTCAATGTCGAATACTGAGGCGATTTTTGGATCTGAAAATGGGATAATAGTGACTGCCTCGTTGGACTAAATTTAATGGTAGCAAGCGCGACTGGCTGAGCCTGAGTTCCCTGGTTCTATTCTCAGGCCAGGCAAAGTGTTATTAGCTTTTCCATCAGGAATTTCTCAGTAAGAGCTTCGGAGTCTGGCTTTGTGCCATATTACATGGAAATGTGAGCAGTGGTGGCCCAGTGGTAGAAGCCCCGACTTACGAGCAGTAAGTCGGGGCTTCACGTTCTAACCCAGACAGGCGCATTACTTTGTGTAAGTTATTTCATCACTGCTGCTCTCAAAACGGTGAAGGAAAATATCGTGAGGAAACCGGCATGTCTTAGAACTAAAAAATACGAAGCCATGTGACATCTACCAAGCCGCACTGGGCCCGCGTGGTGGATTAAAGCCCACTCCCTCTCATAGAGAGGAGGCCTGTGTCCCAGCAGTGGGAACATTATAGGCTGATGATGATAATGACATGGAACTTAAACACAACAACTCAAATGTGGGTGTACTTAAGGTAACCTCTGGCTGTCCCTTTGGGAATTACAGGCGTAGCATTATGTTAGGTATACTTATAGCTTAGTAGCCTATGCCCGCGGCTTCGCACGCGTGGAGTTCGATCACTGTCCCACCGGATTGTACTATCAGGGTAAAAAATATCCTATGTGTTAATCCAGGTTTTAAACTACCCCTGTGCCAAATTTCAATTTTTCGCGTGAAAGAGTAACAAACATCCATCCATCCAACCATCCATACTTACAAACTTTCGCGTTTATAATATTAGTAGGAAGTAGACGATACCGACGCATTCCAAATTAATAAAATTTTAAGATAAACAGACGACCTAACGGGTTATTTTGGGTCGTGAGAAAACTAACGGGTTGAAACAATACGTAAGTAATTAATTATGTACCTACTTATTGCAGATAAGATAGTCACATATAATCTTGGTGAAATATTTTTACTGTCAAGGGAATATGTTTTCTTACGAAATTATATCGTTAGATGGTAACAAACCTGCATTTTCTTCAAAGTCTGTGTAAACTTCAATTCGATCCTCAACATCCACATTGCGACTGGCCAGCATTCTTCTGTAACTCGTTGGTAGTATGATACTCTTGACAGAATCTTCGTATACCATGCTCTCTCTGTCTCCAGGGACATGGTATCCATCAAAATGGATGAGGGCTTCTGTCGTTATTTGTCTGTATTGTGGACCTGTTATCAAAAATAATAACGTGTGTAAACGTAAGCCAGACCCGAAACAAATACCTGTAGGCCATACTAATATTTGTTCTGTGCCAGGATCGCGACAAGCAGCGCAGCAGCCAATCGCTCAGCCACTGCACCAACCGTGCTGCCAAACTATGGGCTACGATGTAATAGTACGGTAAATCCATAAAATTCGCGATCAGCTTGAGCTGGAAGTGTACCTACACAGCTTCTGTGCGTACTCTCATTTCTAAGCAGGACTTACCTTCACTGGACTGACTTGTTTCTACATCTGCCTCCATCGGTTCATCATTTGAAGATCTCGATTCATTTCTACCCCCAGAACCTGTCCTTTTAAAATCTTCCCATTTAGTTTCCTGCTTATTTAAATTTCGATCAGTTTTTATTAAGTTATATTCCGTTTTATTACATTTATCACTTTTAGTCATTTCTTGGTCATCAAATATAGAATGATGCAATTCACTAACTTCTGGATTAACTTTTACTAATGAATTAGTTTGACTTGTTTCTTCAATCATTTCATGTTCATCAATGATTTCATTAACTGAGCCGTCTGCCTCGTAATTTTGTCCAATCTGTGTTTCATCCGATTTTTCACTTCCAGTTAGTTCTTGATCATTAACTGTGGAATCATGCGACTCTGCTTTTCCACTAAATGCTTCTTCATCCATTCTTTCCGTACCGGATTCTTTATTTTCACTTGATCTGAAGTTACCAAAGTCTTCATATCTTGTTCTATCTTCATCAATATTTTCATTCTCTGATTCCTCTTCTTCGGATATCATTATTATGTCTTCGTTCGATAAAGTATGATTAACAACATCTATAACTGCTGTGTCCATCGATTCAAAATCCGCTCCATATCCATTAGACTTAGTAGAAGCAGCACTCTGTTCTCTGCTACTTGCTTCTCTATCTTCAATAATAGATTCAGAACTGCTGTGCTCTGGAGAATTATTATCAGTATCGTTAACAAGGTTTTCAACAGAGCCTTCAGTATTATACTCACTATCATCATTAGCCGAACTACTATTGTAATTTGAACCAAAATCCACACTGCTTACGTTCCGTTTTTCTAAAAAGAGTTTTTCGTAAATCTTTTTGATTTTTTTGTGTAGTTTTCTGTAGTATTCTTCTGGCTCGTCATGTTTGTTTGTTATGGGGATTTTCTCTATGATTAGCGGTGGTAATGGGCTGTATGGCCTGGGTGGAGAGGGGAATACCTCTTGGGTTGGAACATAGTAATCGTGTGACGAGTCATTAGATTCTTCCTCAACTGGTGATAGGACTGCAAGGAGAAGAAAGAAAAAACAGATCATCGCATCCTGTGGGTGCCTATCCGAAATCCTAAGCCGAATGTAAAACCTCCTAACGTAAAATCTTAAAACGACTGCACGCAAGTGCACTTGATACGAGCCTCTACTTAAGACGTCGTTGGGACGGCAAGTGACTGGATTGGATCAAGATTATTACGATTGGGGTTGAAAGACAGAATCAGCGGCGCGTGCTGACACGAATATGACCGGGAGCGTGCGGCTGTTTTTCTTTCTGCCACGAGCCCGCCTATTACTGATATAGATTCACTACTGATATAGATACTGATACAGATACACAGTTATACTGATATAGATTGACTTACTCGGAATATCATGAAAAAGACTTCTGATTAGCACCGACTTCCTTCTCTGCCAGTCTTCATCATAAGTGCAGTAACTACGAGACATTTTTAATTTAAATTCTGCAATTATTATTAAGGCCGAACAATGTATGTAAATTATATTCATACTAAGTGGGTAGTTTGATAAAAAGTACTGATTGAGGAATACCATAGTCAACGCGCGTTGTCTTAATATAATGTTGCTTCAGTAAAATTCAGCATTTAAAGTAAATTTTATGATTTTGTAGCATTAGGTTATGGTAAAAACCCTGCTTCAAACAAAGGATTTTATTAAGATTTTTAAAAGTTATTGCATTCTGTTATCTGATCATCATCATTCTCATAACCTTACAATATTTGGGTCTCATCCATACTTCTCTTTTACTCGTCATCCCAGCAAAAATCTCCTTTTTAGACATATCAACTTTCACACACACACCATCCATCCACCGCATCGTTTCGAGATATTTCGCACGGGCGATAGCGTTTCGAAAACGAAAACGCCCTTCTTCGTACGGTACCACAGCAGTTGGCTATCTGACAGCTGTCAAACGCTTGTTGTCAGATGGTCAGCTGTCATCAAACAAATCAATAAATCTCATATACTACGGTTTAATTTGCAATTTCGCATTAATTAACGTTTTCCATCCGCAATGCCGAAAGAAAAAACCGTTTAGCGCACATAATTGCGTATTTTAAATGTAGTTTTAGTGAGAAATTCGATGTGTTTCGCCGTATTTAGTTCGCTGCCTTTTTGCAACGCATGAGCGGTTGTTTAGTCCGGAAATGTCTGTGCTACTTGTGTATTTCTTCAAAAAACGAGCATAATGGACCTGTCTCCGGACGAGGATCACTTCCAAGGGCGGCTGCTGCATCAGGTGAGTGAATTATTTGACAAAAATTGAGTTCTCCATTCTTCGTTAACGGTAGGTTTAACTGCGGTAAAACGGCGGCTTCTCGCGGTTTAGAGTGTGGCAATCGTGTATTGTAAATGTAGGATTCAGGGCAAGGTCTTTATCTACATGTACGTGTTAAGAAAAACATTTTAAACTGGGCGAAAACTGTTCAAAAAAATTATTTAAAAGTTGTGTGAAAAAATGTTTTTAAGGCTGAATTTTTTGGCGCATCTTTATAGTTATTGTTTACTTCTGTTTCCATTGAAATACTGAATGCAAGCTTAGTTACAATATTTGCGCAGAAGAAAGATTCATAATAAAAAAATATTAATTTATGAAACCTGAAACATGGTTTTGTATCTTTAAAGAAAAATCGGTTTCTTTTAAACCAAATAAATTAATTATAAATAATACAATGGTCAAGCACAAGAAGTGTTTATCTATTCCTATACCAGATAATTTATTATGGTGTTTAATTTTTTTTGTCGTAATGAAATTACAAAACCATAACAAAACTATTCAATTTGCAGTAAAAATATTTTCTAAGCTCACAGTCATAGCATAAATATGTCCATTTATTCATTGTGTCATTGTGGAACAAGAATGATATGCAAATAAACATCCTTCTAATATTATAAATGTGAAAGTTTATCACGCAAAAACTAATGAATGGATCTAAATTACTTTTTATCCTGTGGCACAATAACAAGACAAAATGCGGGTGAAGCCTCAGGCATTGGCTAGCCTTAAATACATTCACTCACTTTCAAAATCAAAATATTTTATTATACATAGGCCTACATGGGCACTTATAAAACGTCGACAAAAGGTGCACGGTTCGGGTTGGACATTTCCTATGGAGAAGAACCGGCAAGAAACTCCATGGTTACTCTTTTAAAATCGTTTGGTTTTACACTATCTGAATGTAGCAGCAGTACAGCATTAGTGCTTAAGCATGGCAGCATAGGCCCGACAATAAGTCGTTGCTTACTACAAAAGGTAGAAAAAAAAATTGACAGGCAATACAACGCATAGTCCACTGGGCGAATGAGCCTATATATATGTTATTCCTGCTGGGACACAGGCCCCCCTTCTATGAGAGGGAGGGGTTGGAAACGTTACATGTCTCTAAAGTTTTGGATCTTCGACATAATGGTTTCTTTACAATGTTGTCTTTAACTGTTTTAAGAGCAATGGTGATGAAATAAATTGTTATTTTTTTTTTTTCGTTTTTTAAAAACGTTGCCCCACTCTAGGAATTTCTCCTGTATCGTGGGTGCGTTTACAAACATTTAAACACACATACACAAACAGCCAGACCCGGAACAACTATCTGTATGCCATACAAATATTTGTTCCGTGAGGGGATCGAACCCGCGACACGCAGCGCAGCAGTCGATCGCTCAACCACTGCGCCAACCGTGCCGTCAAATAAAGTAGTAGTATAAAGTAACACCCACACTGCGCTCGAGAACTCAAATCATTGATGTTTCTCATAAAGCTGCCAAACTAAAATGGGACCGGGCAGGCCATGTCTGCCGGATGGCCGGCAAAGCTGTGGGCCCTAGCGATGGGCGAGTCGAGTTGACTGATTCGAATAACTCGAATCAGAGTCTAAACGAGTTGATTCGAATCGAGTTCATTCGCAACTCGAATCAACTCGCGTACTAACTCTCTGGGTCAAGTGAGCGCTTCGAATGCGAGTGATGCGAGTTATGCGAGTAAAAGACTTGTGAGTCAGCGATTTGCCAGGCCATAACGTCTTTTCGCCATAACATCTTTTCTGTATCTTGTATTACTAGATAACAGGTGAGTTAAGTCAATGCAACGCACATTACATACAAACGCCAAAACGGGTGACTGACCATTCGTGACCCTTATTACAATGCGTATAAAGTGCACGAATAGTCAGTTAACTGTGTTGGCGTGACTCGCTCGGCAAGGCAAGTGTAAATTAAACTCGAATCAATACGAATCGGTGAACTCGACTCGACTCTTCGATCCGTTTGGCTGCAGGCTGATGCCGCGAACCGCGAAGCGCATCCCACCCGGTTGCTACGAGTCGAGTCAACTCGAGTTGCGATTCGAGTTAGCGGTCGAGTCAACTCGAGTTATCCGAGCTGGAAAAAATTCGATTCGTAACATCGCTAGTGGGCCCATACTTCACAAAACTGGAGCCCTGAGACAGATAGACGGGGTTGCAGCAGACCAAAAAGAAGTTGGCGGGAAGCCTTTGATGGCTTTCTCGTAAATTGGCGAGAAGGGGCAAAAACAGAGAAAAGTGGAAGGAATGAGGGGAGGCCTTTGCCCAGGAGTGGGAAAGATCAAGCTAACTAACATAAAAAAATTATCACCCTGTCTGGATTTAAATATACATGACCCGCGCAACTTCGTCTGCGTCATATTTTCCCCGTTTTCGCAACATTTTTCATTTGCTCCGCTCCTTTTGGTCGTAGCGTGATGTTATATAGCATATAGCCTTTCTCGATAAATGGGCTATACAAAACTATAAGAATATTTCAATTCGAACCAGTAGTTCCCGAGATTAGCGCGTTCAACGAAACAAACTCTTCAGCTTTATAATATTACTAAGCTGTCCCGCGCAACTTCGTCTGCGTCACATTTTCCCTGTTTTCGCAACGTTTTTCATGGCTGCTCCGCTCCTATAGGTCGTAGCGTGATTATATATAACCTATAGCCTTCCTCGATAAATGGGCTATCTAACACTGAAAGGGTTTTAATAAATCGGACCAGTAGTTCCTGAGATTAGCGTGTTCAAGCAAACAAACAAACTCGTCAGCTTTATAATATTATAGTATATAGTAGAAAGATAAGATGGTGAGCCTATTCAATATCTATCATTATATTTCTCCTCGACCCTCCAGGCAGCTCTCTGGGACAACCTAGAACTACTCCAAGAGCTCATCGCAAGCGGAGAAGCAATCGACGCCCGCGACCACTGCAACCGCAGCGCTCTGCACGCTGCTGCCCTCGCTGAACGCAGCCGCTGTCTGGCAGCTTTATGTGCTGCAGGCGCTGACATCGATGCTAAGTCTGATGCTGCTACTGGTGGCAAGGTAAGGTGATCTGTAACTGTAGTACGCTTCACACCGCTGAAGGTAGCTGCTACCTCGCAACGTTGCGTCCTGCATCAATGCCAAGTCTGATGCTGCTAATGGTTGGAAGCTGAGGATACAAGCCACGCGCCCGTTGGCTGTGAATCCTATTCACATACTGGGTGACTGTCACCAGCCCTTGATCGTCAACTATTGTTTGTCATGTGTTGCTACCAATCTCATAATTTTCCTCCTCTTATCCCAATTCATTTGGGACCGCAGCATGTCTTCTTCTTCCATACTTCTCTATTACTCGTCACCTCATCAGACACCTCTTATCTTGCCATGTCATACTTCACACAGTCCATCCATCGTTTCTTTGGTCTTCCTCTATCCTTATCTCTCCATTCGTAATTGTTTAGGCTAGACTCCGCACTAGGCGTGAAAAGACACACATCTCCGCTTTGCACAACTCCGCACAGCTTCGGTGGATACACCTTAGCTCTTACACATCAGGCCCCCTATTCACAAATGCTCGGATTCGATTTTGATTCGATAAGTCGTATGTCTGTCTTGTTTTGGCATTACGAAAGCGAGCGAGATAGACATACGACTTTCCAAATCGAATCCGAGCGTTTGTGAATACGTGGGTGTTCTCTCCGCTTCGCACATTTCCTCGCGTTGGTGGAGTTCGGGCCTCATTCCGAGTTTGTTTTGACGACGTTATGACTGTTTACGATAGATACAATATTATGCAATAGTAATGTTGTTGAGAGCAGCGGTGGCCCAGTGGTGGCAGCCCCAACTTACGAGCAGTAAGCCGTGGGTCGAACCCAGGCAGGCGCATTACTTTGTGTAATTTATTTCATCACCGCTGCTCTCAAAAATGGTGAAGGAAAACATCGTGAGGAAACCGGCATGTCCTAGAAATCAAAAATCGAAGACATGTGACATCTACCAACCTGCACTGAGCCCGCGTGGTGGATTACAGCCCATTCCCTCTCATAGAGAGAAGGCCTGCGTCCCAGCGGTGGGAACAGTATAGGCTGATGACTTCGCAGTTGTTAAGCCGACAGGATCCTTGATGAGTGTAGATAACATGATACATTTCCGATGACATTTCCGCCCTACCTTGAGCACTACAGCCTTGCTTCAAACCTTGCAAATTTCTTATCGTATCCTTTAACAACTGCGCTATGTAAAATGTAAGAACAATCACTTATCTGCTACGGCGATAAAGGCAAGTATATTTCGTTCAAACTTTATGACCTCTCGGAATGTAGCTGCGAGTGACGGTATGCACAGCCTAGGTACCTATAACGTTACAAACTTCATGGTGGTTCGGAACATCTAACGTAATGCTGCGCAGAACATAATTTTAGGTATCAGCGGGGCCCGAGGGATTCATCGTCTTGGCTGTATAAAGCGCAGACCGTCACACGCAGCTAACTTCCGAGCTGCCATAAAGTTTGAACTGAACTATAGCCGCTGTCGCCGCCGCGTATGACTATTATTTCCCCACATTAGACTCTATGCAGAACATTAATACAGAATTACAGACAGATCCTACACCAGCCATTTTTGTAACGGTCGTGAATCATATTTTGTTTAGCATACAGATACTATGCGAACTGCAAAAAAAAAAAAAAATCGCGGCCTGTCCTGACGCTTCCACCTCAGCCAAAGATGTTTCCTTCGTCAATAATTAACTGCTCCATACTAATTCCTACCCATCTTCCGCAGACAGCCCTCCACATCGCAGCAGAACGCGGCCATTTTGAAAATGTCAAAACGCTGCTAACTTCAGGTGCCTCACTGAGTATACAGGACGTGCATGGCAACACTGCGCTCGCGTTGGCCGAGAGGAATAGTTGGAGACATGCTGCTCATGCTCTCAGAGAGGCTAGAGGTATGTGGCGATATTATTAGATAATTAACACAGACACTGCTGGTCATAGGGCTCTCCCAAGGTCCTAATGGACTAGCGATAGTGAATAGGAATAATTTACTCAAAACGACCGTATAATTGGTAATACCGTGGAGCGCTTACGAGGATAAATATATAAATAATGAAAGAAAGATACAAACCACAAGTGTAGACAATATACATTAAAATGAAAAAAAAAAATGCGATGCGTTTGCTCTTGACTCTTCTCTTGAGATGACAAAGACAAACTCGACGATGGTACGAGCTTACCCAGAAGAAGCCTGTTCACTAACTTTAAAGAGATTAGGGTTGTAAGCGTTCGGAAACACAGACGCAGGCAGAGAGTTCCACTCCTTTGCTGTGCGCATTATGAAAGACGTTTGAAAACGCTTAGTGCTAATTAGTGGAATAGCAATAAGGTAGAGATGGTAACTTGCAGTGCGTCTAGATGTCCGATGGTAGAAGGGGGCCGGTGGGATGAGGTCGTGGAGTTCTTGGGCACTCACCGAAGTACAGTCTGTGGAAGACCGACAAGCAGGCAACCTTGCGGCGATGAGCCAAGCTGTGAAGCTTGGCATCCACCTATTTTACATCGTCAATCAGCCTCTTTGCTCTGCGTTCCAACGAGTCAAGAGCGGCAAGCAAAAAAGAAAAAAAAAAGAAAACAAATAATTTAAATAAAATTGAAAAAAGGCAAGGCGATTTTTTTATATTTCAAATAAACTTTTATCAACACACTAGCTGTCCCCGGCATGAGTTGCAATGCACTTTTTACCTACTCTATCTACCTACCTACCATACCCTACCCGACCCTACCAACCTACCCTACCCTACCAACCTACCCTACCCTACCTACCCTACATAACCTACCTACCCTACACTACCTTACCCTACCCTACCTACCTACCACCCTACCTTACCCTACCTACCTACCTCCCCACCCTACCCTACATACCCTACATACCCTACATACCCTACCTACCCTACCCTACCCCCTACCCTACCTCCTACCCTACCTTTCACCTTTTAAACCTTCCCTGGACTACGACAAACATTTTAAAACCAAAATCAGCCAAATCGGTTCAGCCGTTCTCGAGTTTTAGCGAGACTAACGAACAGCAATTGATTTTTATTTATACTATACTTGTATAGATTATGTCGCAATGGCACAGTTCACTCGCACATACATATGTATATACGCAAGAAGATTAAGCAGAAATTGTCTTTAAAAAATGCATCGTTATTATGAAACCAGGACTGTGTCATCACTGTTGTCCTAATAATCTTTTTGATAACCTTGAGCTCTTGTATGGAAAAACCCGTCTCTTAAATTTGGACTAACTACTGTATTCATGAATTTATTTAAACTTCATCTACAAGTACACAAAGAAGTTGTAGAGTTGTTGACAGTCTTTACAGGTAGTCAGTGGCCCGAAAGTCTGATAACGAGTCTTACCAAGGGGTACCGTATTACCCGGTGCAAACTGGGTTGTGGAGGTCAGATAGGCAGTCGCTTCATGTAAAAAATTAAATTAAAAATTTAAAAAACCCCCGACGGACAAAACCTCTAAAAAACCAAAAATAAAATTAATCCAAGCGTCGTAGCGTCGGGGGTCCGCTTTGTTTGTATATATATTTTTATGTACTGAGCGGTCTACTTAGCGGTAACGCACTCAAAACATTGTGCTGATGGATGGATTGAATAGTACGGGGGTCGTGGAGGTGTTTAAAGTAAAAATCTTACATTAAAAACTTGTGTATAAAAAAATACTTGTCAAAAAGTTGTAACTTTGACCCCTAATATCTCCGTAACTAGAAGGTTCCCAGGTATGGTGTGGAACAAAAAAAATATCGCAATGACATGACAGGGAGAACCAGTGCCTTTCGGCTTCGTTAAGAGGTGATAATCAAAAATTCACAAGATTACAAATCGCAACATAATTTCGCAATAGGTGCTCTAAAAATAAATAAAAACTTTAAAACATTCATATTTATTTAAGTTTTAGAGAGATACTATCATCATTTAAATGTCGTATTGCAAAATAAACAGGTTTTGATACTCAAACTCGTATTTTTAGAGTCAATTTTAGATCAAAGTAGTGATAAGGGACCTCAGAAATAGGATATTAATTTTATCTATGCAAATATGTTAAAAACATAATGCACCTTTTTAAAAATGTCATCATTTATTAAAATACAGAAAGTGATGGTCCAGTGGTACCGTCCCCGACTTACGGGCGAGCAGGAAGTCGTGTGTTCGAACCCAGGCACATTAGTTTGTGTAATTTATTTCATCACCACTGTTCTCAAAACAGTGTAGGAAAACATCGCGAGGAAATGAACCATATCCTTGAACCGAAAAATTCGCTGACAATGTGACATTTACCAAACCTCAAAGGGCCCGCGTGGTGGTTTCCAGCCCAATGCCTCTCATAGAGAGGAGGCCTGTGTCCCAGCAGTGGAAACGATATAGGCTGATTACTCTTATGCTAATTAAATACTTGGGAATCGCCACTTAGTTCTTGAATGGCAATATCTATACTTCCATACTAATATTATAAATGCGAAAGTCACTCTGTTTGTATGTTTGTTTGTTACCTTTTCACGACTAAACGGCTGATCGGATCTTAATGAAAGTTGGCTGGCAAGAAGATAGATATCAACCTGGGGAAGGACATAGGCTATATATCATCACGCTACGACCAATAGGAGCGGAGTAGCAATGAAAAATGTTGCGAAAACGAGGAAAATGTGACGCAGACGAAGTTGCGCGTTGATGTTTGTCTGATAGAGAAATACGTTCAGTTTGATGGTTTGTAGTACACCCTTAAGTATGTATATACCCTTTCCGTTACACCCTGTAAAGCCATAACAACGAAACGATCCACACAAAAACATAGCCAATATACCACACATGTATAAACTTCATTGTGTAAATAAGATCCACAGATAAAAAGAAACAGTTGACGCGCGGACGTCGCGCTGAAAACACGTCACCGCGTTACCGTTTTTATATAAATTGATTGATATACATCGCGAAGTTATATGAAAGTATGTAGTGTAAAACTTATGTTTTAGTTTTTACGGTAAATAAGGTGCAAAATTATGTGTTTTTGTGAATGAAAATTAAAGTTTTAAGTGGATTTAAATGGTGGTATTCTGTTTGTGATTGTAGACCTTAAATTGACACCCACTTAAGAGTGTTATTAATTTACGTATGTCTTGTTATCTTCTTGTTGATGGAATAGTTTGTTTTTTTTTTATTTGTTTTGTCTTGCGTTTTATTTAGTTGTCTACGTTAGCCCTGAAATTTTGTTCTGATGTTCTTATGCGTTTTTATAGGATTGGACAGGTGTCTATGATTCTTAATAGCAAAATTAGATAATTCATAGATAGAGAGATATATTAACTTTTTTTTTCTCGTGACTATGTTTAGAAGAAGGACGGAAATCTTGTGAATGGATACGGTCCTGTAAACCTCGAAAGTTGAAGGTCTTGTTTGGCATAATACACGTTGTTTTTTTTTTGTATTAGAAAATGCTGAGTCGCTTCTCTATAAGACCTGTTTTCCTAAAAAAATATTCTTTGGTTTCATCTAATGTCGAGTCATCATTTTGCTTTACTTCTCATACTTTCGAATTTTGGCCTGATCATCATCTGCCTAGCATTTACCCAACTATCTTTGGGTTGGCTTCCAGTCTTACCGGATGCAGCTGAATACCAGAATAATTTTACCTGCCACTAACTGCCATAATTTTACCTGGCGCGAGGACTTAATTTTTTTTTTCAATTTTTTTTTTCTCTAATTATTTTGGTTTTTGGTACACCATCTCATAGTTTTCTACTAGAATAACAGTTTCTTTCCAGAAAAGATTTTCATCTGAGCTACCACTTTGGAAATATAGATAGTTTTATAAAAATTAAATAAAATTCGGAGGCCCATAATTCGGAAACGGTGCGTCTTGGGTCCATACTTCTCAGAGCCTAAATGGTTTTTATGGTCAAGGTTAACCTGAAACTGTCATTTCTTTTCGTTTTTTTTTTTTGAAAATCCACTAAGTCCCAAAATAAATTTTTTAACGATTTTTTTTTTTTTTTTTTGCTTTCTTTGCTGCTCATAGTGCCCCTATATTTATAGCGTTGTGTACCCGCAAATGTATCCATAGGTTAGGTTAGAACTGTGACCAACTACGCCACCTCGAAATTGGTCGCGAAACTTTTCTATGTATTTTTTTCATAGTGCCCCCAAGGCTACACTCTGACCCTACGCAGTTAGTAATGTCGTCCTGAACTACCAGACATAGATTAATAATACAAGAATAACTACCGGAGATTTATTGTAAAGTATAGCACGGTTGACATATGTCGGGCATGCCACCGTCCGGGCGAAACGATCCGTCACATTATCTCCGGGTGTTCTCGTCTACCTAACGGAGAATACTTGCATAGACACAAACCTTGTAGCCAGAATTATCCATCAGCAACTTGTTCTGAAATACAGCCTTGTGGAATCGGAAGTGCTGTACTATAGGTATGTGCCCGACCCAGTTCTCGAAAATGGCACTATCACACTGAACTCGGATCAATCCATCATCACTGACAGGACTATTGTAGCCAATAAGCCTGATATAGTGGTGGTGGTTCGATCAGAGCGGCGCGCAATGATTGTTGACATAAGGGTTCCGCATGACGAGAACCTCGTCAAAGCCGAGAAAGATAAGCAAATCGAGTATCTTTACTTGGCTCACGAGGTTGTGGACGTGTGGGATGTGGACTCTGCAATAATTGTGCCGATAGTCGTATCAGCCAATGGCTTAATTGCCAAGAGCCTCGACCAATATCTGATGAGGCTCTCGTTAGGCAGCTGGATCAAGGGCTTGATTCAGAGAGCGGTACTCTTGGACACGGCTCGAATTGTTAAGAGTTTCCTTTCTCTGGAGCCCTGACCGGTGGGCTACTACTTTTTTATATTTTCAAATGTTTTTTTGTAAACATACAGGGTGTTGTTTTGCATCCTCGTCAAAATTCAGGAGGTTGTTACAAAAGACATAAACAATCAATTAAAATTACGGTACCTAGTTAAAATGCAGATTTTTTTTTGTTGTTTAAGTTCGTCTGTATTTCAGAATAACCCCCTTAACGTGGTTTAGGGAATAAGAAATTATCGTATAACCGTTTGAGATAGTTTGTATGTGTGAAAGCGCGGTTATAGGGTGAGGATCAGACGGTCCGCGTTTATAACAAGGGTGGTTCACGCTTACCGAATTCCGTAAACAAGACAAAAAAAAAATAGCTACTAATTTTATTATTGATTCGGGACGAGAATCATTAGCATAATCACCTGCTTGAATTTGACGAGGATGCAAAACAACACCTTGTATTTAAAAATACAAGCTTTATGTAAAAAAATAATAAAACTAGAATAGATTAATAGATTGCACAATATTATGACATTTATAAAAATACCTCGCGGAACAGAATTAGTATAACGGTATAGGCACAAAAGCTCAAAAATTATGAACCGGTTTTACGATTAGATTTTACGGTAAAAAATGTTACGGTAGGTCAATTACGATTCTAAATTATTTTAGGTGGAAGCGCCAGGCTCATCATCTGCCTGCCTTTTCCCAAACTTTGTTGGGGTCGGCTTCCAGTCTAACCGAATGCAGCTGAGTACCAGTATTTTACATGAAGCGACTGCCTGTCTGACCTCCGCAAACTAGTAACTGGGTAATACGAAACTCCTTGCTAACACTGGATGCCAGACTTTCAGCCTCTGACTACTTGTAACGACTGTCAAACTAGATGTTCTGACGCGAAGCCAAAAGTCTGACATCTAGTCTTACTAAGGTAAGACTGGATGCCAGACTTTTGACAGACAACCGGGACCAACGGCTTAACGTGCTTTCCGAGGCACGGAGGAAACTCGGTATGTAATTATGGTCACCCATCATAGCCGCGAGCTCCTCACGAGCGCCACACTAGCCCGCGAAATTCGATTTTCTTACGTTTTTTGCAATAGGGGATACTCCTATTTTTTTTTTCTTTGTCCATCGGGTAGTTTATTGAAAAGTATTGGACACGTATTTTTTCTCTTTTCACGTGGTCATTACGGAGATATATTGAGTTGAAATGGCGCATGACGTCACATGTAGGTAAGTTTTATACCCACTTGTGACGTAGTAAGACTCCACTCTCCAACTTTAATGAGTTCTAACTAAGTAATTTTTTGATATTTTGATAAAACAAAAAAATACGTGTCTAATATTTTTGTATTACCTGTCTGACGGACAAAATAGAATGTCGTTTTCTTTACCCAGTCCGATCCCCTATTTGCACGACTGTGTCAGGCAACCGTAGGACGTATGGAGTTACGGAATTGTAATCATGAAAATCATCAATACAACCCTCTATGTTGATTGAGTGAGTTTTTCATGAAATATTCAAATCTTATTTTAGGTGAATGAGGAACAGGGTGTAAAGTTCCTCAATACTCCATTGAAAAGGGAGGATCCTCCGGCCAGACAGGTGTTATGTCTGGCGGGCAACTGCCCGATAGTTGTAATTGGGTTTTTCTATATATACTGAAGTTGATGTAAACTTTGCTTGCGACTTGTAGGAAATTTGATGTTAGTTCCTCCGTCGTGTCATAGATGGCGCTGTAGTACTTTTTGTAGTATGTTGCTTTTTGTGGTTGCTACATCACGAGACCGGAGGTCGATAGTTGAATGAGTCTACTCTTTTTAGTATTTAGTCGTGCCAGTTGAAAGCTCGTTGCCGCATTGTTCGCGGTGAGTCGGAACAGTCTGCGGTGGTGATGCGAACCCCAGTGAGTCGGGGCCGGCGCTGCGTTTGCTCCGGTGTGTCGGACGTGGTACAGCGCCGCGATGTGGCAGACAGCTAGAGAGGTGTCGACCGGGAGGTAGAAGCTCTCGACCGGCCGAAAGTGCAGTATGCTGTGCCATAGTCGCTTGATGAGAGGCTGAGGGTGCTGACCAGGAATGCGCTTCCGCTGCATGCTGGTGGTCAGGTTTACCCAGTTGAAGCTGGCTGGCTGTGAGACTCGCTGCTCGAAAGCTGGAGGAAGTGATGCTGATGTTGATGACGTCACGTTGCTCGAAGGCTGCGCTGACGTCCATTTCGGGGTCACCAGTTTAGGGGTATGAGGAACAGGGTGTAAAGTTCCTCGATACTCCATTGAAAAGGGAGGATCCTCCGGCCAGACAGGTGTTATGTCTGGTGGGCAACTGCCCGATAGTTGTTATCGGGTTTCTCTATATATACTAAAGTCGATGTAAGCTTTACTTGCGACTTGTAGGAAATTGATGTTAGTTCCTCCGTCGTGTCATAGATGGCGCTGTAGTACTTTTTGTAGTATGTTGCTTTTTGTGGTCGCTACACTATTTTTTCAACACACAGCATTTTTCGTACAGCCTGCGGCTGACCTGCAAATTACAAAAAACGTAAGAAAATCTTAATTTCGCGGACTGCCTTGGCGCTTCTCCCTTACTGTATGTACAATATTTTGAACGGTCATTCATTAGTTAACTTCCACTCAACCGTAAAACTAAATTTGTTTTTCGTAGTAAGTTAATGAAAAACAAAGTTACTGCTGCAGTTTGGTGAAAAAGTTCCATATCTCAAAAACTAAATATGAAATCTTATTCAAATCAATTTTCATTGAAAGTTTTTTTTACGTTCTACATACCAATATTTTTTTAGAATTTTTCTCCTCTTACTTTAGAAATTAGAGGGGGGACACACGTTTTACCACTTTGGAAGTGTCTATCTTTCAAACGGTTAACTTTGAAAAAAGATTGTTTTAGGAACCTAAATGTCATTTTTAAAGGCCTATCTATAGACACCCCGCACGTATAGGTTTGATTTTTTTTTTTAGGTTCAGTTCCGTGTGGAAAGGGGATATCCTTAACCTATATTTTTGTTTTTATTGCACAAAAATCGCAAAGCGGTTCATAGAATACATCTACCTAAGTACCTACCAAGTTTCAGCTGTGAAGTCCTAATAGTTTCGGAATAAAGTGGCTGTGACATACGGACGGACAGACATGACGAATCTATAAGGGTTCCGTTTTTTGGCATTCGGCTACGGAACCCTAAAAACCTCCACAATAGCATGGAAGTCGCTCATTTTACCGGACGTCACGGTTCAACGCTCTTTTTTGCTTGTGTTACGTAAAGCAAAAAACCTTGACAAATTCACAGCGGATAATTGCTTTATGAGACATAGAAGCCATACGTAAACTATGTATGTTTTCGGCATTTTAAGTGGGATGTGGCAAAAAATACCCGCATACATAGTGTTAACAGTTTACACTATCCCTGAGTGTCATATACAGGGTTATAAGTTTTTAAACTGACATGGTCGCTAACACTATTAATAACACTTGCAACGGGATATTTACCATGTGTATTATTTGTTTCGAGTTCCCGATATTTCGGCGCTGTTGCAAACGCCATGATCACGGTTAAACTGAACTGTTTGCAACAGCGCCGAAATATCGGGAACTCGAAAACAAATTATACACATGGTAAATATCCCGTTGCAAGTGTTATTAATATACAGGGTTATTTGTAAAACACCGACAACCTCTCAGGACTATGTTACTAACATCATAATCAACAACTTTTGTTCTATGACTTTTAAAAAATCGTCATATTTTAGTTCGTCAACGTAACATTTAGAGCGTTCAATTTAAATATTTGTATTTTTTTCTAAAAATCTGATGAACTAAAATATGACGATTTTTTAAAAGTCATAGAACAAAAGTTGTTTATTATGATGTTAGTAACATATTCCTGAGATATTGCCGGTGTTTTACAAATAAACCTATAAAAAAAAAACAAGTTTTTAATATACCCGTAACTAGAAGGTTCCCAGGTATGGTCTAGATCCTAGACAATATCTTTTTGTTCTAGAATCTAGAACAAAAAAAAATATAGCAATGACGAGGATAACAAGTGCCTTTCCGCTTCGTTAAAGGTCTTTACACAAACATAATGCCTTAAAAAAAAAAAACCTAGAGGCAAAGGTTTATTTACTGAATAGACGTACCCATTGTTCCTGAGGTCGTATGCCATAAAATTTGTTGATAAATGTCAATTGAATGGTGGTTATTATGACGTGCATATAAACATGGCGCAGTTCCCGTTGGGTAGATAGTTCCGTAACCATAGTAAACCCACATTTTGCCAGTTATGTTTTAGGCGATTATCACACTGTGATATGGTTAGGGACATATTTGCATGGCGTGTCATGTCGCAACGATGTATGAAACCGAATGCTTTTGGCACGTCACGACACGCCACGACACGTAAGTGTATTTCCGCCTTAAGTCTCGAGTATTAGGGGCGAGTCTTTCGCCACCATCGTCATCAACTGGAATTGGATCGGTACTTCCTAAGGTAACACCCTACGTACAAACTGACAAAGAATTTACCTCTTTATAATATTAAGGATAGAATAAGTATTACTTAATGTCACGCCTGTAATTTAACGTTGCCTCAAACTACTACGAATTTCCCCTGTGTCGTTGGTGCGTTTACAAACATTTAAACTCACATACACAAACAGCCAGACCCGGAACAACTATCTGTAGGCCATACAAATATTTGTTCCGTGCGGGGATCGAACCCGCGACACGCAGCGCAGCAGTAGATCGCTCAACCACTGTGCCAACCGTGCTGTCATAATTCCAGAAGGACATTTGATATCGTGTCTTGCCTGTCCTGTCGCTTGCACATCACAGGAGCTGATGGACGCTACCGAAAGTGCTAGACTCGTCGCCAAATTTTGAGCTGGCTTAGAAGAACATTGTGGGTGTGCTTGTTAAGTACCACCTCTGCGTGTTGTTGTGTAAAAACATTTAAAGGAGAGAAATAGAAACCTCATTCTGGCAGGTCTTCTGACTAAGTCGTTTTTACGATAGAACCTCTGAATTTTAGACTCATCATCATCAACTTATAATGTTCCCACTGCTGGGACACAGGCCTCCTTTCTATGAGAGGGAGTGGGCTGTAATACACCACGCGGGCTCAGTGCGGGTTGGTAGAAGTCACATTTCTTCGAATTTTTAATTCTTGGATATGTCGGTTTCCTCACGATGTTTTCCTTTACCGTTTTTGAGAGCAGCGGTGATGAAATAAATTACACAAAGTTATGAGCCTGCCTGGGTTCGGACCCACGGCTTACTGCTCGTAAGTTGGGGCTGCCACCACTGGGCCACCGCTGATCTCATTTGCCGCTGAATTTTTAGACTGTCAGGTGCCTTTTAATTCTGTAGTCACCTTTTGAATGCGGAACACTAACACTTACGAGTGACGGATATAACAACAAAATTTCAGGTAATACGACAGAACATTTCAGGTAAAAGCCTAATGTTATTCCTAAGTAGTCCAATGCGGCATTCTCAAGGCTAACATTTTATGACTGCAGAGAAAAACGCCAATGGATCACGTTTGTCGTAAAAAATCACTTTTGTAAGCGTTTCTAACTGCAAAGAATAAAGTTTTAAAAGATTTTAGAAGTGAAAACTTCTTTTGCGGCGTTGTACACTTCTGTGATGGGTAAAAAATGTTAAACTCGCGTCAGGTCACGTGTCCTGATCGAAAATTCGTAAGACGGATTGACATTAGTTTACGAAGGAATTTGAACTTTATGACATCTGTCATTGAGTTTGGGTTTCCAAAACTGGATAATTATCCTGTGCACATACAAAACCTTCGGTTTCTCCAAAGAGGTAAAATTTGTATGTCTGGATTTTAATAGTTCTGAAGTCTTAACTTTTTAATGTAATATATATTGTCATGTTTGTGTACGATAGCGCAATAAATGAATATTGTATTTTACCATATAAATGATAGTACATACTTTTATACTGATAATTAAATCAATTCGTGCAAAATTATTCCCTAACCATACCAAAATATCAAAAATGCACAACGTTAATATTCAAGTTCTCACTTCTGCCGGCACTTTCAAAGTGCAACCTGTTTTTTTTTTTAATTTTTGATTCCACGTTCCGTTTTGAGAGCATTATCATCATTATCTTGCTCTTATCCCAATTCATTTGTGGTCGGCGCAGCATGTCTTCTTCTTCCATACTTCTCTATTACTTGTCACCTCATCAGACACCTCCTTTCTTGCCATATCATCCTTCACACAGTCCATCCATCGTTTCTTTGGTCTTCCTCTACTCTAATCTTAGCAGTGTTGAAGAAATATTTTACAAAAAAGTGCCTGCTTGGTTTCGACTTCCAACCCAAGTCCTGGACGTTTTCATTGGACCACTGCTTCCATGATTCCAATGCGGCATTCTCAAGGGTAAAATTTTATGACTGCGCAGAAAAACTTCTATGGATCACGTTCGTCATAAAAACACACTTTTCTTAGCACTTTCGCCTGCATAGCTTTTAGTAGTATTAAGATTGTTACCTATAATAAGAGGCTTTATGAGCTCGTAGCTAAGAGGCCACATGGGTTGATGTTCAACGTAAAGAAGTCGTCATCAGTGGATGGGTGACCATCCGCTTAATACAGTTTTTTCCGTGCTTCGGAACGCACGTTAAGCCGTTACTCCCGGCTGTCATTTGTAGATCTTTGACAGTCTTTACAGGTAGTCAGTGGCTCTTCTCTTCTTTCTTAATGATATCGTATTACCCAGTACTAACTGGGTTAATATTCATAAAACAATTAAAACTTAAATAACAAGAAAAAAATCTCCTCCTCATCGCTGACAGTTGGTAACGTGCCCAAGAGACTGGCGAGGTTGCTCCGTTGTATGGCAATACCTGCCTCTGGTCAACCCATGTTTAGGCGTTTGGAAATTTCCTTAAAAAGCCATTTTTTTTACGGATGGGAAATCATCAAATAGTCCCCCGCTCTGGGCGGAGCGGGAGGGAGTGTCAGACTTGTACTGACAAAAACCCATCCATGTTCCTTCTTAGCCCTTTGTGTACCAGGGTCACGGTATCTCTATCGAACAGTCCCGCAGCCCTGGCAGGCAACGGCCCTCTCGTACCCCTTCCGGTTTGCTGACATCACCTTCAGGCGCGCGTGGAACACGAACGCGATGTCGACACGGCCTGTCGTCATGAGACGGACGGACGGTGAGCTAGCCCATTACTCACCGTCCACAGGCCCGCGCCTACGGTGGCCGTCCTTAAAAAGCCTGAGCACTTGGACCCCACGGCCCCAGAGTTTCTACTCTAAAGGGTTCGAAAGTCAGTTACCACAAAGGTACTATATTCACACCGCTTGAGGTTCTCCGCAGCTAACTGGGTTGTGGAGTTTAGATAGGGAGTCGCTCCATGTATGGCTTCGGTAGTCAGCTGCATTCGGTTAGGCTGGAAGCCGACCCCCAACATAATTGGGCAAAGGCTCGGCAGATAATGATTGGAGATATCGGCACCAGTCAGATCTTTTAATACAACGATGACGAAGTATCTTTTTTTTTTATCTCTTGTTTTTTTTTATCTCATAATTTTTATATGTTTTGCTTATCAGTTGTTTTTAATATTTTAAGTCATTATGGCAAAATGTGTATTTAACTAGGAACCGATCACATTCCCGAATTTCTTGTGTGTAATTTGAAATTATTGGATCAATAAATAAACATTTATTATTATTATTATTTTATATTATTTTGTTTGATCGAATTTCATTTTACCGAAAACGATTGACCGACGTCTCGTCGATATGCGTTATTTGACATATTTTTAGGTCATTGAAGTATTATTATGTAATGTATTATTTTACCGAACCTTATTCGCCGATTTACAAAATAACCTCTTTGCTATTGGCCGAAGCCTCTTTTAAACTTTTTTCATTTGTCAAATAATTTATTTGCGATAGTTCAACACACCGAAACAACATTTTACGGAATATTATTTGGTCACAAATATATAGCCGGTTACTTGGTAGCATTTTCAATCATCATCATCATCATCATTAGCCTATTATGTTCCCACTGCTGGGACACAGGCCTCCTCTCTATGAGAGGGAGTGGGCTGTAATCCACCACGCGGGCCCAGTGCGGGTTGGTAGATGTCACATGTCTTCGAATTTTTAGTTCTAGGACATGCCGGTTTCCTCACGATATTTTCCTTCACCGTTTTTGAGGGCAGCGGTGATGAAATAAATTACACAAAGTAATGCGCCTGCCTGGGTTCGAACCCACGGCTTACTGCTCGTAAGGCGGGGCTGCCACCACTGGGCCACCGCTGCTCTTAATAATGTGCATTTTCAATATTAAATTAAAATAGTGTCATTAAAAGTCAACATGCTGTGCTACAAAATTTAGTGACAGAAACGAATCGGTGCAAAACCGACTTCACGCAGTTTTGTCTGCCCTACCTCTAGAGTGCCATTTTCATTCAGTGTTTCTTTAAGCCTGCGTGTAATTTAAGCCTGCGTAGGCGAACGCGAAGCCAAGTCTGACAACCAGTCTTACCAAGGTAAGACTGGATGTCAGACTTTTGACAGGCTGCCGGTACCAACGGCTTAACGTGCTTTCCGAGGCACGGAGGAAACTCTGTATGTAATTATGGTCATCCATCCACGGACCAACCTCGGCAAGCACGCCTTAACCTTAAAGATCGACCCGTGCGGCTGTTATTTTTTAGCCACGAGCTCCTCTAATGTCAAAAGTATAATATAATGTCAATAAAAATAGTAATGCTTCACGGGACCAGAGGGCTGGCCTCTTTTTTGGTAAAAGAATCAGCATTGTCATCCAACGTGGCAATGCGACCAGCCTTCTGGGCACTTTTCCTGTTGACAGCGAAGTCGACGAATTTTTTAACGCCCTGTAATTTTGATACTTGTACATATTTTATTTTTATTTGTAGTTTGTAAATAATGTACATATGTAATATAGAAATAAAGTATTTAACATCTATAAAAAAAAATATATGTATAAATTTGTTAAAATAATGTACCTCGAATAAATTCCTGCAATCTTCACCAAGTGAATCGTTCCACTTAGTAAAAGGACTAACTAAATCGAATTTCAAGAATCTCACATCGAAACCAAGATTCGTTCGTCACTTATTTATAGTTGCGTGTGAATACGAATAAAACTAGACAAAATCCAGGCATTCGACAAATACTTAAAGAGCTCGTCATATGCTTATTTTTAGCCCCAAAAGCTTGTTATAGGCTAGACACGAAACATTTGGATGCGAAGGTCAGGCTATATAGGCGAAATACGACGATATTTGACGGCACGCTTAGCGCAGTGGCTAAGCGATTGACTGCTGCGCTGCCTGCCGCGGGTTCGATCGCCGCACGGAACAAATATTTGTATGGCCTACAGATAGTTGTTCCGTTTGTGTATATGAGTTTAGATGTTTGTAAACACACCCACGATACAAGAAAAATTGAACTAGTGTGGGGCAAAGTTTAAAAAAAAAAAAGTATGTGGAATGGTCAGGTACTGTTTATAATGTTCGTAAAAATATCCGTAGCAAAGCCGAAAGGCACTTGTTCTCCCCTTCATTGCATTTTTTTTTTTATTCTTGACCGTACATGGGCTGGGACCCTTCTAGAATAGATACGAAGATATTGGGGGTCAAAGTTCTAACTTCTACCTTAGTTTTATTTAAAGTGAAATTTCTTTAGTATCGTTGTGGTTTTAAATTCGATGAAACGAAAAAGCGACTGTAAAAAGAGACGGACACATAAATTCATAAGATTTAACGTGGGAGAAAATGAGATAGGAAGCATTATACAGTGTTTCTTATGTTCGTGGATCTCTTTGTGTTCTGCTTCGTACCCTCTAAAAAATAATAATAATAATAATTTAGTTAAATTAAAAATTTTTGAAGGTTTCACTTCTAGCACGTGTGAATTGCACACATGTTTTTTTTTATTTTTTAAACAATTTTTTTATTGTTATAAATTTACTTTAAATACCTGCACGACCCCGGGATTACTACTACCTTTCATCACGATTTACGTCGTATCCAACAAAAAAAGGTAGGTTTTCAGGAATATTTTTTGCGTGTAGAGTTACTAAGTTTAATGTACAGAATGCTTGGTTGACGGTAGTGTCCGACCGAAACTGGTTTTTACGACCGAAAACGAAACCGAAACCGAATTTCGGCAACGGTCTCAGTTTCGGCCGAAACCGAAACCGAAACTTCCCTACAAGGATCATGTTTTGAAGGAAAAAAAAAGAAAACGTTATTATAATCAGTCAGTCGTTATTTTTTTTATCTCACACACATATTTTTTTATCACATGGCTATGCAGTCTTCGGCATAGGTACTTAATATTTAAGTAATAAACAAAATACAAAACAAAATAAATCTCTTTTATGTTGACTCAACGCACCGAAAATGACCGATCGCAGCGCGAGAACTTCAGAATGCAGTTTCGGTTTCGGTCGTAGTTTCAGCAGGTTTGCCGCCGAAACCGAAACTTAACCGAAACTCGTTTTTTTGCCGAAACTCGACCGAAACCGAAACCGAACATTCGTTCGGACACTAGTTGACGGCATAGTGAGGGCTCCGTTTACATCTTGTACAGTACACTACCTACCGGTATTTTTTTTTTTTTTTTTTATTCAAAAGGAACAGCAAACAGCTACAATATATAGTATAAAATAAAGAGATACACATAACATTTGGGCAATATTGTAGCCCACAACGCTATTCACAGATTAACTGTGGAATATATTATACAATTTTAATTTGTTATTTCTTATTGTATTATGCTGTATTCGGTTAGACTGGAAGCTGACCCCAATATAGTTCGGAAAATGCTAGGCAAATGCCGTCTAGATAGTACGTCTTATCTGCGTTCGGGGAAGTGAACCAATTGTACCTAATCAAGGCAATTGACAGATCCTTTACTATGTCGACAAATAGATGTTAAGTACCCTACGTTCGGGATCATATTGTATAAGATTATTAGATGCTGCTCGCGACTTCGTTCGCATGGATATTTCATATGTTTTTCGGGGATAAATTATACATATAAACCTTTCTCTTTAATCATTCTATCTATTGGTGAAAACCGCATGAAAATCCGTTGCGTAGTTTGAAACCCTCCGGCCGTTCAACAAGTTGCGAATTAAGAATTTTTATTCTTTGTTCGCAACCAGTTGCGAATCAAGAAAACTTTTTCCTTAACCGCAACTAAGCATCTTGATGATAAAGTTTCATAACCAGTTGAGAATAATGAAAAAAGTTTTTTTTTCGTTGTTCGCAACCTTCGTTTTCTGTTTGTTGACACTCTGGACCCTTGTCGTTTTTTTTTCTCCCGACACTGTGAAAATCCTCAATGGATGTTCTCCTCCCTGGGGAGAGCGGAGGGTTCTGCCAGACTCCTGGTCTGGTCTGACAAAAACCCCACCGGTGTTCCCTCGTACACTTGCGTCGGGAGGCAGCGGGATCTATTCCGCTGCCCCTGACTAGTGCTGGCCTGCTTGACCTGCGGGCCTCGCCCCTGAAGGAATACGGTGTATGCTCCAAGTCCTAACCTAACTTCTTTCTATGCCCCAAAATAAGTAGTCAAAGTGAGTTCTACACTGCCACCGATGACGACTTAGAAGTGGCAAATAATACATTTTGTGCTTATTTTAAGAGCGTAAACACCTCACCGCATTCCATACAAATCAAGTCCTTATGATAATGATAATGAAATGTCTAAAATAAAAAGCTAATTAGAAATTTCTGTTTCTATAGATAATTTATAATCGGTCTAATTTAGCTGCAACAAATTTTGTAAAATGTTTTTAGTAACTGTTTAGACCTATGTATCCTGCTTATGCGTATGAAGTTTCATTAAAATCGTTTCAGTTATTGCGGAAAATAGGGGCTTTAGTTTTTATGAAATATCGTAAAGCGTAAACGCTCTTAAAACTTTTCTAAAATACGACAGAATAGTTGTTTTTTTTTTTTTTTTTAAACTTTCTAAGTGTACTTAGTTTCAGTGCCGGCTTCTCTCATCATCTGCCTAGCCTTTTCCCAAACTATCTTGGGGTCGGCTTCCAGTCTAACCGGATGCAGCTGAGTACCAGTATTTTACATGAAGCGACTGCCTATCTGACCTCCACAACCCAGTAACTAGGTAATACGATACCCCTTGGTAAGACTGGATGTCAGACTTTTTGGCTTCTGACTACTCGTAACGACTGTCAAAGATCTACAAATGACAGCCGGGACCAACGGCTTAACGTGCTTTCCGAGGCACGGAGGAAACTCGGTATGTAATTATGGTCACCCATCCACGGACCAACCTCGGCAAGCACGGCTTAACCTTAAAGATCGACCCGGGCGGCTGTTATTATTTAGCCACGAGCTCCTCAGTGCCGGCTTCTCTGTTCCCCAATAATTATAACGAAATGCAATGAAGCTCTTCAAAGTACGAGTGAATCGGTTTCTTCTATGCACGCGTGCTCAACCCTAGGCCGCTGCGGCTAAACGCAAGACTATAAATCGTGCAAAAAAAAACATCTGTTGTTCTTTTGAAGTGAAACTTCTTATGCGACTTCCAACTAGTTTAACGCTACCATGGAGGGGGGATATTTTCTAAAACTCACTAAGAGATGGCAGTATTACAAGATTTGTGACTACGTAGTTCTACTAGGTACGTAAGACGGCGTGCAAACAGTCATGCATTCGACTCTTCGGTGTAACCAACCTTCGCTCAATTTCCATGAGTAGATTAACCTCGATAAACTTAAGTAATAATTATGTAATAAAAATAATACAATAAGAAAACAACAAAATATTATTTAGAAGCTCAATAAAATAACGAGAGTGAATGCGTGGCACTCGAACGCATGCATGTAGTATTACGAGGTTTCACTTCTTCCGCGCGGAGGGACTCCAGGCACAATTTTTTTTTTAAACTTTGCCCCACACTAGAAATTTCTCCTGTATCGTGGGTGCGTTTACAAACATTTAAACTCACATACACAAACAGCCGGACCCGGAACAACTATCTGTAGGCCATACAAATATTTATTCCGTGCGAGGATCTAAACCGCGACACGCAACGCAGCAGTCGATCGCTCAACCGCTGCGCCACGCCAACCGTGGCGTCCGTGTAGTTATTTTGATATCAAAGAAATTCTATCAATAGCACTAGAAACGGGATACTAACCATGTCTACTATTTGGCGCTGAAATATCGGTAACTCAAAACAAATAGCAAACATGATAAATATCCCCTTACAAGTGTTATTGATAGCGTTATTGACCATGTCAGTTGCGGGCCTGTGGACGGTGGTTAATGGGATAGCTCACCGTCGTCCGTCCGTCTTATGACGACAGGCCGTGCCGACGGCGCGTTCGTGTTCCACGCGCGCCTCAAGGAGATGTCAGCAAACCAGAAGGGGTTCGAGAGGGCCGATGCCTGCCAGGGCTGCGGGACTGTTCGAAAGAGATACCGTGGCCCTGGAACACAAAGGGCTAAGAAGGAACATGGATGGGTTTTAGTCAGTACAAGTCTGACACTTCCTTTCGCTCCGCCCAGAGCGGGAGGAGTCATTTGATGATTTCCCATCCGAAAAAAAAAACATGTCACTTCACAGAAGATGGACGCGTCGCCAAAGTAATACGAATATACCTAAGCCTTATTATGTAACTTAATACCTAAGTTGTATCGAGAAGCCTCATGTGTGTGATGTAGATTATATACTTGTAGATAAAGTGTTCACATTTTTGCGATCGTACTACAGGATTAGGTGTATCTTTTATACAAGCTGTTGTTTTGCATCCTCGTCAAATTCGAGGAGGTAACTATGCTAATGATTCTCGACCCGAATCAATAATAAAATGAGCTTGTATTTTTTTTTTTCTTATTTACGGAATTCGGTAAGTGTGAACCACCTGTGTTTTAAACCCGGCCCTTCTGATTTTCGCTCTATAACAGCGCTTACACACATACAAAAAAAAAAACAAACGTTTATTCGATAATTTCTCATTGCCTAAACCACGTTAAGGGGGTTATTCTGAAATACTGACAAAATTTAAACAACAACAAAAAGCTGTATTTTTTTATAATTAACTAGGTACCGTAATTTAAATAGATTATTTATGTCTTTTGTGACAACTTCCTGAATTTTGACGAGGATGCAAAACAACACCTTGTATAACTAGAAAAGTTATTGCTCGCGACCTTCGTCTATCTTTGTCATCATTCACAACCTGAATTCCCCCACTGCTGGGTATAGACCTCTGTTTTCTTGTGCCAATCTCCACGGTCCTGTGCCAGCCTCATCCAGGTTTCCCCCGATGGCAACTATGTCGTCTGTCCATCTCGCCGCCAGACGACCCACATTTCTTTTTCCAGTTCTTGGACGCCATTCAGTGATAGCCTTAGACCTTCGTCCGCGTGAAATTATTATAAACTAGCTGTCCCACGCAACTTCGTCTGCGTCATATTTTCCCCGTTTTCGCAACATTTTTCATTGCTGCTCCGCTCTTATTGGTCGTAGCGGGATGATATATAATAACCTATAGCCTTCCTCGATAAATGGAAAAGATATAACAAACACCGCGACATGAGAAAATTATATAGTTACATACCTATTTAAATCGGATTTTGTTAACAATTTCATTATGTTTTTTTTTTTGCACGGAACCTTAATCATTTTTAGGGTTCCGTACCCAAGGGGTCAAACGGGACCCTATTACTGAGACTTCGCTGTCTGTCCGTCTGTCACCAGGCTGTATCTCATGAACCGTGATAGTTAGTTAGTTAGTTCTACAGATTATGTATTTCTAACAGCAAATACTAAAAACCGAATAAAATAAATATTAAAGGGGCCTCCCATACAAAAAAGTGATTTTTTGCTTGTTTTTTATAAATAATGGTACGGAACCCTTCGTGCGCGAGTCCGACTCGCACTTGGCCGGTTTTTATAAAATAACTAAGTACGTACTACGTACACCTTATAAGACAAGCGTCGTTTTTTGTTTGTTATTTTTTGGTTGAGCAACCCACTGACTGTTCTGTCACACGTTACGTATTCGGAAACTTGATATTTAGCTTCACATGATGACGTATTTGGGTGCTGGAGTCTTGCAAAATATTAACCAAGATTAAGTAGCCTACTTATACTTGAACATCCTATCTCATCATCTGCCTATCTGACCTCCAAAATAGGGGATGATCACATTTTTTTTTTGTTTGTCCGTCGTGTAGTTTATTGAAAAGTATTGGACACGTATTTTTTCTTTTTTGGTCATAAAATTACGGAGATATATTGAGTTGAAATGGCGCATGACGTCACATGTAGGTAAGTTTCATACCTACTTGTGACGTAGTGAGCCCCCACTCTCCAACTTTAATGAGTATTAACTAAGTAATTTTTTGATATTTTTATAAAACAAAAAATACGTGTCTAATATTTTTGTATTACCTGTCTGACGGACAAAATAGAATGTCGTTTTCTTTACCCAGTCCGCTCCCCTATTCAGTTAGTACTGGGCAATATGATACCACTTGGTAAGACTGGTCGTTTGACTTCAAGCCACTGACAACCTGTAACGAGTGTCAAGGGTAAGGTCGCGGACATCACCTAGTCCGTTATAAATAAAATAACTATCTATAGTGCGACCGTTACTGAATTAATTATGCAAATCTTCTACCTATACAAAGTGTTGTTTTGCACCCTCATCAAAATTCAGGAGGTTGTCACAAAAGACATAAATAATTAATGAAAATACCGATTTTTAACCCCCGACCAAAAAAGAGGGGTGTTATAAGTTTGACGTGTGTATCTGTGTATCTGTGTGTCTGTCTGTGGCATCGTAGCTCCTAAAAGGATGTACCGATTTTAATAAAATTGGTTTCGTTTGAAAGGTGTTTTAATCGAAAGTGTTCTTAGCTATGTTTCGAAAAAATCTACTCAGCCGTTCGATGGTGATCACGTCTTTTCTAGTTGAAGGGAAATTAAGAACTTCCACAGGTCTGTGTCGATTCGAAATTTCACTTATCAACATGGGCATCGCCAGGGGGGGGGGACCGCTAAGTAGACCGCTTAGTACAAGCACAAAACAAAGCGGACCCCCGACGCTAAGACGCTTGGATTATTTTATTTTTGTTTTTTAGAGGTTTTTTGTGTCGGGGGTTTTTTAATTTTTTTTAGTTTACTAATAATAAACGCAGATTTTTCTTGTTGTTTAAGTATGTCAGTATTTCAGAATAACCCCCTTAACATGGTTTAGGGATTGTTTATATGTGTGGAAGCGCGGTTATAGGGAGAGACTCAGACGGGCCGCGTTTAAAATACTGGTGGTTAACACTTAACGATTTCCATAAATAACAAAATAAATAACTGGCTTGGCTGTTTCGTTACTTACTTCAGAAACTAAATATTCGCATCACCTCCACGACGGTAGCGAAGCGGCAAAGCCATACATTTTTACTGATATGTAGAATTTGTGAAGTTAGGGTCGTACAGTTAGGCCGTGTAGATTCAGAAGCTTGGCTCTACATGAGATCTGATATCTTTTTCACAGGGAAAACCTTATTTGTGGTCGTCTTGGCAAAATTTCACTTGAAATGTTTTTTGTGGGATTGTAGCGACCACAAAAAGCAACAAACTACAAAAAGTACTACAGCGCCATCTATGATGCGACGGAGGAACTAACATCAATTTCCTACAAGTCGCAAGCAAAGTTTACATCGACTTTAGTATATATAGAGAAACCCGATAGCAACTATCGGGCAGTTGCCCGCCAGACATAACACCTGTCTGGCCGGAGGATCCTCCCTTTTCTTAAGGAGTATCGAGGAGCTTTACACCCTGTTCCTCATACCCCTAAAGGATAAATAATATGTTTAGATTTTAGTATTCTTTCTTATTATGAACCCAAAAAAGTGACAGAATACTCCCATACAAAAAAACAAAGAAGTTAGCTTATCATAAATAGTCCAATAATTGTCCCCAAAAAGTACTTATATTAAAGTGACTGAATACAAAATATAAAAATATAGATTGAGAAAATATACTAGCTTTTGCCCTAGGCTTCGCCTTAATTTAGAATTTGAAAATAACCGTCTCGGACACGTGGCGTATGTCCATCTATTATCATACGAACGTTATTGTTGTTTTCCTCGAGAACAGTACTTTTTTTCGCGATGAAAGGTACTCTATGTCCGTTTCTGTACACTTGACAACGTATATGCAAAATTTCAGGATGATCGGTTCAGTGGTTTAGGCGTGATAAGATAACAAACAAATAAACTTACTTTCGCATTTATTATTGTTACGCCGACTGCTTTACGAGAACATTCTAGGACTACGGTCGAGTCTAGAATGTTCCACGATGGAAGTGTCTAGAAAGTTCGAGAAAGTTCTGGACCTTTCTGGAACCTTCTAGAAGGATTGGTTCCACTATAGAGCCATCTAGAAGGTTCGGGAAGGTTGTAGAACTTTCTCGAAGGATGGGTTCCCCCTAAGGAACTACCTAGACATTCACGGAAGTTGTGGAAGTTTCTCGAAGGTGGGCCGGCCGTATAAATAGGCGACGGGTTAGCGGAAGGAGTTAGTCTGATTTTGGCTACGAAACGAAGCGATCGAAGTGAACGACTAGTGCGATATCTAAGTGATTAGTGATAAATTCTGTAATTGTGATTAAGTTTAAGTGTTTGTGAAGTGTTTTAACAGTTTTAAGTTAATTAAAGATTTTTAGTGTTTATTTGGTAGTGTATTAATTTGTCCTATACCCAGCTCGTAACAATTGGTGTCAGAAGTGAGGATAAATTATGCCAATTCTACCAAAGGACGATACAGACGGTGTCCGCACCAGAAGTCATCGACAGCACGATATGGACCAAAGGAGGTTTGGAGATTCTCCGACACAGACACCGGCTGGTGCCCAGCCTACGTTGGAGCCAGTCGCTGGCTCATCCGGAGTTTCTCCAGCACCTGCGGCGCCAGACTTGACTGTTTTAATGGCACTACTGCAGGACCAGGCTCGCCAGTTGCAAGATCAGTTGCAACGAGATAAGGAGGAGCAGGCTCGCCGTCAAGAGGAGCAGGCTCGCCGTCAAGAGGAGCAAGCTCACCGGTTGGAGGAGCAGTTACAGCGAGATAAAGAGGAGCAGGTCCGCCGCCAGGAAGAACAGATGCTCCTGATAAAAGATCTTCACGCAACCTTTGGCAAAGATCTTAAGGTGATGAAGGAACATGTCCACCAGCATGAGAATCGTATCTCGGAGGCCGAGGTTCAGATTGCTGGTGTGAAGAAGGCCTTAGACGAACTTAAGGCTGGAGATGGGACTGTGGTTTCCGTGGTTGCTGCACACCTTCAGCACGTGGGTTTAAAGTGCCTCCATTCGACGGAACATCTTCGTGGTCGGCCTATAAAATCCAATTTGAGGCCGTTATGAAGGCGAATGGCTGGACCAAAGCGCAAGCCATGACCGCGCTCACCTTGGGCCTCCGAGACCAGGCCCTAAACATCCTTGAGGCGCTCGGCAAGGATGTGACCTACGAGCAGCTGCTGGAGGCTTTAGAGTCCAGATACGGCGATGCGCACCTGGAGCACGTATTTCGTGCTAAGTTGAAGGATCGCGTTCAACGCACTGCCGAGAATCTACAGCAGTGGGTCCTGGAAGTTGAAAAGCTGGTCCGGAAAGCATACCAGTCTGTCCCAGCACTTATCGATGGGAATCTGGTACAGGCTTTCGTCGACGGAATACGCGACTTGGAAGTTAGAGCCGCTGTGAGACTTGGGCATCACGAGACGTTGAAAGACGCCTTGGCCCATGCCTTAGAAGTAGAGGCAGTGAGGCAAGACCACCGAACACACCGCATCAGGGAGGTTGTGGCATCACCTGTACGCGACCGTCCGCAAGGGTATAGCCCTAGGTGTTACACTGGTAGAGAAAGGGATCATCTTCAGTCAAGCTGTCCGAAGAAAATTGAGGTAACACCTGTGCGCCAGCGCCCGCAAGGATACACCCCTAGGTGTTACACCTGTGGAGAAAGGGGTCATCTACGGTCAAGCTGTCCTAAGCGAAGCATGTCGAGAGAGGATCATTCCCAGCAGTTAAAGGAGGCTGATATGACTATCCAGCACCGGTGGAGAACTCACAATAATAAAGACGCACTGTCAAGAAGATCTTGGCGAGAAGACTGTACGCACAGTTCCAGGCAAGAAACTAAAGCAGTAGTGCCCGTGAGGATGCTCAAAGCGGATCTCAGCGATACGTGGAAGGAAACCATACAGCATGCTCAGCAAAATGACTTGGACATCAAACCGATTTTCGAGTGGATCACAGCTGGTGCTCCTAAACCCAAGTGGAGTGATGTGGCAGCGATGAGTTCCATCACAAAGAGTTATTGGGCACAATGGGACAGCTTCGTTATCCAGGATGGAGTCTTGTGCCGTAAATGGGAAAACGTTCGAGGTGACAACTGTCATTTACAGATGGTTGTCCCTAAAGCTAAAGTACCGGATGTTCTACGGTTATACCATGATGGATGTTCAGGCGGACATATGGGGGTAAAACGGACTCTACTGAAGATCCGAGAGCGATTTTACTGGATCCACTGTCGAGAAGATGTGGAGGACTGGTGTCGCAAATGTACCACTTGTGCGGCTGTGAAAGGACCCCAAACACGCAGCAGAGGTGCATTAAAACTGTACAACGTTGGAGCCCCCTGGGAACGGATAGCACTCGACGTTGCGGGACCATTTCCGGAAAGTGAAAGCGGGAACAAGTACTTCATGGTTGTCATGGATTACTTCACCAAGTGGCCAGAAGTGTTTGCCATTCCTAACCAAGAAGCTACAACAGTCGCAGATAAATTGGTTCAGGAAGTTTTCTGTCGTTTTGGAGTACCCTTGGAAATTCATAGTGATCAAGGAAGGAATTTTGAATCACAAGTATTTCAGGAGACTTGCCGATTGATGGGTACCCACAAAACCAGAACCACCTCTTACCACCCACAATCTGATGGAATGGTGGAACGTTTCAACCAAACGTTGGAAAGATATTTGGCAAAAGTCGTGGAAAGCAGGCAAAGGGATTGGGACAAGCACATACAGCCGTTTCTTTTGTCCTACCGTAGTGCAGTCCACGAAAGTACGACTGTGACACCAGCCTTCGCGAACTTTGGAAGGGAATTACGGTTGCCAGCAGATTTAATCACTGGAACTGCTCCTGATGCTCCACGCAGTGTAACCGATTATGCAAGTGACTTGCGTAACAAGTTGAATGACGTGTATGAGCATATCAGACAATCCGGCCAACAAATGTCTGAGAGGATGAAGACCCGTTATGACCGGAAGGCAAACAGTAGAGGGTTCGACGTGAATTCACTGGTGTGGCTGCATAACCCAGTGCGTAGCAAGGGGAAGTCTCCGAAATTGCAAGCAAAATGGGATGGACCATACCGAGTCGTGACCAGAATCAACGATGTCACCTATCGGATACAGAAGGGTCCACGAGGTGCGCCTAAGATCGTACATGTAGACCGATTAGCGCGATACTACGGGACTAACGATGCTCGGGACGAGCATGTCTAAGGAGGGGGCAGTGTTACGCCGACTGCTTTACGAGAACATTCTAGGACTACGGTCGAGTCTAGAATGTTCCACGATGGAAGTGTCTAGAAAGTTCGAGAAAGTTCTGGACCTTTCTGGAACCTTCTAGAAGGATTGGTTCCACTATAGAGCCATCTAGAAGGTTCGGGAAGGTTGTAGAACTTTCTCGAAGGATGGGTTCCCCCTAAGGAACTACCTAGACATTCACGGAAGTTGTGGAAGTTTCTCGAAGGTGGGCCGGCCGTATAAATAGGCGACGGGTTAGCGGAAGGAGTTAGTCTGATTTTGGCTACGAAACGAAGCGATCGAAGTGAACGACTAGTGCGATATCTAAGTGATTAGTGATAAATTCTGTAATTGTGATTAAGTTTAAGTGTTTGTGAAGTGTTTTAACAGTTTTAAGTTAATTAAAGATTTTTAGTGTTTATTTGGTAGTGTATTAATTTGTCCTATACCCAGCTCGTAACATTATATTAGTTAAGAAGTTCGCATTAGCTGGGATGTTCTTGAATAATAGAGTGAAAACAAGCCTTCCATCAACAGAATGTAATTCTAATAATTCCATTAGAAATATGGCTTTACCAATGTCATGGACATAAACAGTTTGACCATCAAAGTAATTTTTATCTCCAAAAGAGTACACACAAGTGAGTGAAAACTAAAGATGCTGGCTCGATTCCGCCGCGCCGCACAAAAGGTTGCGCGGGCGCCTCGCGAACCTAAAGAAGATGATGCTGATGCCGCGTACGATGTGTCACATTACTTTAGTGATGACGTCGCCGATCCTTGGAGGCAGCACGGTGAGTCGACGTCACGTCACGTCAGGGTGACAAGAACAGGCCCCCGGCCACCGTAGGCGCGGGCCTGTGGACGGTGAGTAATGGGCTAGGTCACCGTCCGTCCGTCTTATGACGACAGGCCGTGCCGACGCCGACGGCGCGTTCGTGTTCTACGCGCGCCTCAAGGAGATGTCAGCAAGTCGGAAGGGGTCCGAGAGGGCCGATGCCTGCCAGGGCTGCGGGACTGTTCGAAAGAGATACCGTGGCCATGGAACACAAAGGGCTAAGAAGGAACATGGATGGGTTTTAGTCAGTACAAGTCTGACACTCCCTTCCGCTCCGCCCAGAGCGGGAGAAGTCATTTGATGATTTCCCATCCAAAAAAAAATGTGACAAGAACAGCATCATCACCTGCCTTACCTTTTCCCAACTATATTGACGTCGGCTTCCAGTCTAACCTGATGCAACTGAATACCAGTATTTTACATGCAGCGACTGCCTATCTGACCTCCACACCCCATGTAGTACTCCAGTAATACAGTACCCCTTTGGTAAGACTAGTTGTCAGACTTTCAGGCCTCTGACTTCCTGTATCGACTTTCAAAGATCTACAAATGACAGCCAGGACCAACAGCTTAACGTGCTTTCTGAGGCACGGAGGAAACTCGGTATGTAATGGGTGGTCACCCATCCACGGACCAACCTCGGCAAGCACGGCTTAACCTATCGATTTGAGAGGCTGTTATTATTTAGCCACGAACAGGATCAAAAGCTCCAAGAACAGGGTGTTAAAGCGATATAATTGACTCGGAGACTACTAATTTGACGCCGCGTACGACGTTTCGTACTACTTTTTTGAAGGGAAAACTTCTTTAGAAAAATGTTAAACTCGCGTCAGACGGATCGTCATTAGGTTACGAAGGAATTTGAACTTTATGACATCTGTCATTGAGTTTGGCTTTCCAAAACTGGATAATTATCGTATGCACAAACAAAACCTTCGGTTTCTCCAAAGAGGTAAAATTCGTAAGACGTATTGTAATAGTTCTGAAGTGTTACATTTTTAATGTAATATAAATTGTCATGTTTGTTTATGATAGCGCAATAAATGAATATTGTATTTTACCACATAAATGATAGTACTTTCATACTCATAATTAAAGCAATTCGTGCAAAATTATTCCTTAACCATTCCAAAATATCAAAAATGCACAACGTTAATATTCAAGTTTTCACTTCTGCCGGCACTCCCGGAGTGCAACCCGTTTTTTATCTATCATATTCTTCTCCATCTTTTCAGACGCACTAGAAAGAGAGCGCCTATCACAGCATGCAGCATTACGAGAGCTGGTCTCCCGCGGAGACAGCTCACAGCTCAAGGCACGGCTGAGCTCGCTCGGCAACAGCGCCGGCCTCATAGCGAACTTAACACCTGGAGGGGCCAATACTTTGCTATATGTGTAAGTTAAGCTTGCTATATGTGTTAAGTTAATGAGAATGTTGAGATGGATGTGTGGAGTGACTAAAATGGATAAAGTGAGAAATGAGTATTTAAGAGGAAGTTTGAAAGTGGCGCCTGTTACAGAAAAGATGAACGGAATTCGTCTGTCTTGGTATGGACATGTGATAAGGAGGGATAGAACACATGTGACTAAAAGAGTGATGAATATAAATGTGGATGGATGGAGAGGGAGAGGAAGACCAAAGAAAAGATGGATGGAATGTGTGAAAAATGATATGAAGGAAAAAGGAGTAAATGATAGCATGACGAATTACAGAGGAGAATGGAGGAAAGAGACGTGTTGTGCCGACCCAAAATAAAATGGGACAAGGGCAGGAATGTTGAAGATGTGTAAGTTAAGCAGTAGTATTCGATGCATGGAAGATGATGGTGGCAGCTCACAGCTCAAAACGCGGCTGAGCTCGCTCGGAAATAGCGATTCCACAGACATTTTAAATAGCATGGATTTTAACCAGTCAATCAAGTCACCTCTCGTAAAATCTCTACAGTTTGTGTGAACTTCATAAGGGGTTATCCATAACTTACGTCACACGAATTTCATGATTTTTTGCCCCTCCCCGTCCTTGTCACAGCTCGTCACATTTGTGAGACCCCCTCCCTAGTGTGACGTTATATATTTTGCAAATTTACATTTTGAAATTATGGAATGAAAACAGCGGTTCCGAAATTTGTTTTAATTCCATTTAAATAATTTTCTGTAATTGCATAAATATAAGATACCAATTGTTCTGTCGATCACTCGCTCTACTAGTGTTACGCGCCGACCGCCTAGGCGCCCTTTGATAAATGCCGCCAAACGCATATAGTATAGTTGTATTATAATATAGTTATATATGTTTTTGAGGTTTCCGTAAAGTAATAGTTTAAAGTCTGTGTTTTAACACTTCGATTAAGTATAATAGATTTTGAAATGTGACGTCACGAAATTTAGGACCCCTCCACCCCCATGTCACACTCTGTCGACCCCCTCCCTCCCCCTTAACGTGCGTCGTAATTTATGGATGGCCCCTAAGGGATTGTGCATCCTTGCTTTTTTACTTGTATGTTGCCAGGTTGCACAGTCAAGATAACTCCTAAAGGCTTATTATCCCTTTAAACGCCGACACCGTAATATTACGTGTTCTGAAAACAGTGCACGAATCGCCACACACGTATAATTACGTTATTTTATTGGAAAAATTCTCATAGTGCACAAACTCCTTAGAAAATATGTCAGTTTTAAGGTGTAGGGTATAATCTTTATTGTTATGGAACTTTTTTAATGTTTTGAATGATAAATACTGTGAATTTTGGGATTTAAATACATTGTGATCACTGATCTCCTTGCTTGTATCGCCAATCACGTAATTTTACGGATACTAGGGATGGGGCAAATTCGTAAAATACTTTATAGGTTGGCTAAGAATAAACAAGGCTCTTTAGAAATTACTGTAACTATTTGCAATGAAAGTGGGTACTTTCATTACAAAATAACCATAGTGTTACTCTGATTTACAAGTATCTGTACACAATAAAATGTATTTAAGTTTAAAATTATTTATTTTTTACGACAAAAATATAGAAATCTCATTACGCGGAACCTAGTCACTAGTGCAGACAGTCGCCGGTCGCCGTCACCGTAATATTACGTGCAGCCAAAGAGCTTCAAGGTTATATCGCACTGTATTGTCAGTTGCCTCAGCGCCATCCCCGTAAAATCACGTAAAAGCTGTATCGCTCTGTGCAACTAGTGTTGTAGGGGTTTTTCGTGTTATCGTGTAGAACTTTAAATGCAAAAAAATCGCGGTCTACGTCGCCTTCGATTTTGTGTCCACGTAAAATTATTTCAAATAATACTTCAAATAAATCGACGCAGACTAAACCAAATTTTGTCCATTACGCCCAGTTAAAAGATGGTGATGTGACTGCTTTTATAAACTTGCCAGACGCAAACTGATTTGTGTTAACGTAGTTAATGACTGAAGACTGAATAATGTTAGATTATTAATTAAGCAGGTAAATAAAACATTGATTTTATTTCTGGCTTTTTATTCATGAAACGTCAAGAGAACACCAGTGTCCGCAAACCTATTGTCTTTCTATTTTGTCTCTAATTACGATAATCGAAAGGTTAATATTTTTAATAAATAAAGAATTAATGCATCGATATTAAGTATTCCCAACACTATTCCAACTTATGCCTAAAGTGACTTGGCGCTGGAGGTAAGTCAAAGGTATCAAAACATTGGCGGTAAAAGGGTTATTATAGGTTGAAACATGGTATAATTTATTACTTATTTTTTTCTTATCATCATCTGCCTAGCCTTTTCCTATACTATGTTGGGGTCGGCTTCCAGTCTAACCGGATGCAGCTGAGTACCAGTATTTTACATGAAGCGACTGCCTATCCAACCTCCACATTCCAGTAACTGGGTAATACGATACCCCTTGGTAAGACTGGATGTCAGACTTTAGCCTTCTGATCACTCGTAACGACTGTCAAAGATCTACGAATGACAGCCGGGACCAACGGTTTAACTTGCTTTCCCAGGCACGAAGGAAACTCGGTATGTAATAATGGTCACCCATCCACGGACCAGCCTCGGCAAGCACGGCTTAACCTTAAAGATTGACCCGTGCGGCTGTTATAATTTAGCCAGCGAGTTCTTCCCTAACTGTTTTTTTCTTCTATAACTGTCACCAGTTCAAAACCACCCATCTCTTTTCCAGTGCATCAGAAGCCGGCCTGACTGCCGCCGTCTCCTCACTCCTGGACGCTGGCGCTGATGGACGAGCTCACCCCGTCACGAAGTACTGTCCGCTGTACATAGCCTGCTACCATGGACATGTGGATATCGTCAAGCTGTTGCTAGCGTCTTTTCCTGAGGCTGTGCAGGTATGTACACAACACCGGACATGAGTTCACGCAGCAATATCAAAATCATAATATTTTATTTCACATATGCCTACATGGGCACTTATAAAACATCGACAAAAGGTGCACGGTTCGGGTTGGTCGTTTCCTATGGAGAAGAACCGGCAAGAAACTCCATGGTTACTATTTTAACCCTAGATTACTAACCTTATTTTCCAACGCTTATTACTAACCTTCGTCGTTTCGACTACGCCGTATAAAAGGGAGGCTTCTAAGGGTTTATGGAATAAAATATTTATATGTGTTTTACTTATTTATTACAATAATCATTTGTTAACATGCTTATACGTTTTTTAATTACTAAAATCGCATTTTAATTACTTTGTCAGTCATTTAATTGACATCAAAGTTTATACTCCTTTGAATATTTTTGTTTTTTTTTTAATGCTTAAATCTTATTAACTAAAAAAAACAAAGACTTGAAAAAATATGAAAATATTAAAATTAAGTAATAAACACAACAAAAGAAAGAAAATTACTAAAATTAGAAAAAAACTATGAATTAATACATTTGTGACAAATGTCAAGTTTGTGTTCGCCACACAAGGATTTGTTGCACTTGGTGCAACAACTCTTTGTCATTCTTCGCTTTGCGGAGGGGCAAATTGCACAAATTTTTCTTTTTTTGGCGATAGGAAGATTAACTGTATCTTCTCTTTGGTCAGTTTCACGTGTAGAAGTGGAAATACTGGTTCCTGGCATATTCAAAATCGCTGTTATTATATACGTTAATACTAACCTTCGTCGAATCGATGACTCATGGTGGGTCGAACAGCGTACACAGGGCCCCTACACAAAAACACACCCGTATGCCGCGCGAGCTGCGGGTCAACTGAGATTAGCTGGAATATGAAATTCGCACGACGACGCACTCAAAATTTATACCGCTTTTTTTTGAGTTCGCGTCGTCGTTTTGACGAAGGTTAGTGATCTAGGGTTAAAATCATTTGGTTTTACAATATTTGAAGTTACAGCGTTAGTACTTAAGTATGGGAGGACAGCGTAGGCCCGACATTAAGTCGTTGCTACAAAATGTTGAACAAAATAAAGTATGACCATCACAGACCGCGACAGACCACGTATAAAATGGCAGAACGAGCTGGACAAGACCAGTGACCAGTGATCCACATTGGCCCTGGATCGAGACAATTACAATTTACATACCCATTTTAGTATTGAATCGGGTCGAGAATCATTAGCATAGTTACCTCCTTGAATTTGACGAGGATGCAAAACAACACCTTGTAGAATTACACTTCCTTAATTTGTAAAATTCTGCGTACAATTTCAAAGTTATGTTCTCTCTTTGCAGCAAGAAACGGTAGAGAAATGGCTGCCTATCCACGCGGCGTGCATCGGCGGGCACGCGTCGTTGGTCACGCTCTTACTCGAGTACCCGTACCCGGAGAGCGTGCTTACTACTCATACGTGAGTTTTTAACTATATTTATAGATATTTTTAGGGTTCCGTACCCAAAGGGACAAACGGGACCCTATTACTGAGACTTCACAGTCCGTCCGTGCGTGTCCGTCTGACATGCCGCTTTGCTCACGATGTTTTCCTTCACGGTTTTTGAGAGCAGCGGTGATGAAATAAATTTCACAAACTAATGCGCCTGCCTGGGTTTGAACCCACGGCTTACTGCTCGTATGTCGGGGCTGCCACCACTGGGCCACCGCTGCTGCAAAATGGTTACCAATAATTACTTAATTAATTCACAGTCTTACATTTTCTTGTCTTTTTTATTACAAGCTTTTTATTAGCTTCACCTGTATGTATATTTGTTTGCAACCGACTCGTTTGGGCGCGATTTTGACCCACTTTAAACGGCCAGATTTCGTTCAAACTTTCTAGATTTATCGAGGTTTTTTTTTTTTTTTTTTTTTTTTGTGAATGGCATCTCGCAGTTCAACCTATGAGGTTGTCGTCTGCTTAACCGGACTATCCTGTGGGTGCCTTTAGAGTAAGGCCTCCAGCCAGGGCATAAAAACTTACAAACTAAGCGACTGCACGCTAAGGGCACCCCCTGTGGGGTACGAACCTCGGCTTAGGGCGTCGCTGGGGGAGGACTGCATGGGGACAGGCTGGATCTGAATGGTATCATTATTTAGGGGCTGATTTAAAACTACTGGCACAGCATCGCGGGCTGGCTCGAGCGAGGGTCGGGGAGGGATTTATCGAGGACCGATGACAATAAATTTATTTGATAAAATTATTCTATTTTTCAATTTGCAAAATAAGTTTTTTGTTCATTTATATACTACTAGCTGTCCCGCGCAACTTCGTCTGCGTCAAATTTTCCCCCGTTTTTCATTGCTGCTCCGCTCCTATTGGTCGTAGCGTGATGATATATAGCCTATGTCCTTCCCCAGGTTGAAATCTATATTCTTGCTAAATTTCATTAAGATCCGATCAGCCATTTAGTCGTGAAAGGTAACAAACAAACAAGCATTCAAACAAAGAAACAGAGTGACATGCGCATTTATAATATTAGTATGGATTTTCATCCCTCGCAGTGACACAACGGGTCAATGGCAGTACTCGGCGGCGTTCGACGTGAACGCACGCGACGTCAGCGGTCAGACCGCGCTATACGTTGCGTGCACGCTCGGAAATGTTGCGGTCGTCGATGCGTTGTTGGCGCATACTGTTGTGGCTCTGCCAGTACCTAAACTGAATCAGGTTAGTGTGTTTTTGTGTTTATAAAGTCGCATACTGCTTATGCTTATTCAAAAACGGTGAAGAAAAACATCGTGAGGAAACCGGCATGTCCTAGAACTAAAAATTCGAAGACATATGACATCTACCAACACGCACTGGGCTGTGAGGTGGATTATAGCCCACTCCCTCTCATAGAGAGGAGGCTTGTGTCCCAGCAGTGGGAACTTTATAGGCTGATGATGATGATGATACTGCTTATACCAAAGAATTTAAAAGCAGTGATAGTCTAGTGTAACCGTCGGACTGCCAAGTCATAAGTCTCAAGTTTGAATTCAAGACACCTCTGATTTTTAGGGTTCCGTACCCAAAGGGTCAAACGGGACCCTATTCCTAAGACTTCGCTGTCCGTCTGTCACCAGGCTGTATTTCATGAACCGCGATAGTTAGCCAGTTGAAATTTCTACAGATTATGTATTTCTGTTGATGCTATAACAACAAATACTAAAAACAGTATAAAATAAATATTTAAGGGGGCTCCACCCCCCTTAAAGGAGATGTCAGCAAACCGGAAGGGGTCTGAAAGGGCCGATGCCTGCCAGGGCTGCGGGTTGTTCGAAAGAGATACCGCGGCCCTGGAACACAAAGGGCTAAGAAGGAACATGGGTGGGTTTTAGTCAGTCAAGTCCGACACTCCCTCCCGCTCCGCTCAGAGCGGGAGAAGTCATTTGATGATTTCACATCCGCAAAAAAACAAAAAAAAGGGGGCTCCCATCCAAACAAGGGAATTTTTCGTTTTTATAAATAATGGTACGGAACCCTTCGTGCGCGAGTCCGACTCGCTCTTGGCCGGATTCGTGTGCGTATTGTATAATTATCACTTACTTCGGTGAAGGAAAACATCGTGAGAAAACCAGCATGCCTGAGAGATATTTCTCGATGTCATGTAAAGCCAAGTCGAGGCGCAACTTGGCAGTAAAACAGACTCCTATGCCGTGACGGGAAATGGCATGACCCTGTCATGGCGTCCCTTCGAGTCCCTTGTAAAATCAACTTTAATCCATAAAAATAAAGTTTGTTTTTGATCGACAGTTGATATGTAAATAAACATGGGTGCCGTTTTTATGGTTATTGGGGTCGGTGATAACAAATAATGAAGTCAAAATGGCGCAAATGTAAATTTCCGGTTTTTCCTTCTCAAAGGTGTACAGCAAACCTTTCTTCGATATCGAGATTTGCAAAAGAGAATGCACTTGTAGCGACCTACAAAAAGCAACTTACTATAAAAAGTACTCCAGCGCCATCTATGACACGACGAAAGAACGAACATCATTTTCCTACATCTCGCAAGCAAAGTTTACATCGACTTAAGACTTTACAGAGACACCCGACAACAACTGTCGTGCAGTTGCCCACCAGACACAACACCTGTCTGGTCGGAGGATCCTCCCTTTTCTAAGGAGTATCGAGGAACTTTACACCCTGTTCCTCATACCCCTAAACACTTGCATGTTCAGAGCAAAAAATATATAAAACTAGCTGTCCCCGGCATGCGTTGCAATGCACTTTTTACCTACCCTATCTATCTACCTATCATACCCTACCCTACCCTACATACCCTACCCTACCTACCTAGTACCTACCCTACATACCCTACCTACCCTACCCTACCATACACTACCCTATCTTACCTACCTACCTACCTACCTACCCTACCCTACCCTACCCTACCTACCTACCCTACCCTACCTACATACCTACCCTACCCTACATACCCTACCTACCCTACCCTACCCTACCCTACCCTACCCTATCTTACCTACCTACCTACCCTACCCTACCCTACCCACCTATCTACCCTACCTATCCTACGCTACCTACCTACCTTCCCTACACTATCTTTTTCACCTTTTAAACCTTCCCTGGAGTCCAGGACCATTCTGGTTACCCATTGAAAGGGTTTTCGATTGGGTTTTTATAAGCAGTTAATCAAAAACTCATACGATATGGGTAACTCTTTCGAAAGGCTTAATCAAAAACTCATACGATATGGGTAACCCTTTTGAAAGGCTTAATCAAAAACCCATACGATATGGGTAACCCTTTTGAAAGTCTTAATCAAAAACCCATACGATATGGGTAACCCTTTCGAAAGTCTTAATCAAAAACCCATACGATATTGGTAACCCTTTCGAAAGGGCTTAATTAAAGCCGTTTATAAGGGTTACACTTTCAACGATATTTCTTTCTTTTTCATGTATGGTAGGTATGAAGACAGTATAAAATAATAACAGTGTATTATTCCGACTGGAGCAATGTAATATGATCTCTCGACGATGGGCATAGGTTGCAAAATGGCATAGCAGGCGTCAAGTGGCCTTTGTGGCTAGTTACCTAACGACTTGTAAACAGGGATCTATGATCATTACTGCATGTTCATATTAGCTTTGCAAACCAGATATCGAAATTACTATTATGATTTTTTCATGTCTGTAGGTACTTACTTGTTTATAATTTGTTGTCATTTGTGCCGTTTGATTTTTTTATCCGGTCGTCTTTCGCGTTGTTCTCAGTGCTCAGTGCCTTTGAATTTGTGAATTTTGAACAATTTGTATTTTAAAAATGCCTAAACCGAAACGAGATGCTGTACATCGTTATTATTCTTATGATGCATCAAATAATAAAAGTAAATGTAATTTATGTGGACATTTCTTAAAGGTAAGGTGATATCTACAATTATTTGTTATAATTTGCCTTCACTTTAAAACCTTACAATAGGTAACTAAGTATGTTAAATAATTTATCAATCTAAATTCGAAATATCAATTGTATGGTAGACTTACCATTAAGATAGGCCGTAGGTAGGTAATTTAATGAACTCGGAAAAGAACATTCGAATAATGAAGCAGGTTAGAAAATTGGCAAGAAGGTATGATGGTACGTCTCAGTGCATCTGATAGGTACAACCGAGTTATGGTTAGCAGTACAGAGACAGAGGCAAAGTTTCTAAAGCCTCGTTTCTAGAGACGTAGAGCGTCGCGCGGAACATGCAGCTTGGCGTCTCGAGGCATGTTAGACATTTTTTTCTGTTCACGGAGAAGCGGCGCGTGCAGCGGCCGTTATCACACGCGCAAACACAAACATAATATGGCATTATGCGATGTTGTTTATGAAGGCGCGGGGCGTCAAGCAAGAGTGGTGGTGTCCCGCGGCTGAACCTCTAGCATGTAGCGTTGAACGCGACGTCAAACACGGTGGCGGGAATCAGGGGGCCTACTTCCACTCTCTAACTCCGACAACGAAGAAACGGGCCCGTCCGAAAATTATCCGACTTCGTAGATCCATTTAAAAACAAGTATCAAGTTCAATTTTTCGGACGGTTAAAAATACCTCGAGAGGGACAGGAGACAACTATCAAATGGTGTTGACATTCATTTTTAATTCTTAGTTCGAACCCATAGATATAATAAACAAGGAGATATGCCCGGTAAACGAAAATGTATCGGAAACCTGTGTCTCCAGTTTGCCCCTACCACACGGCAACTACTACACATGCAGTTCAGTAAAAGCAATAGATACGCAGTCACGCACACACCCGCATCTCTTAAATCAGAACGTACTACACAATCAATTATAAACTTTATCCCATTAAACACAGCGTGTATTTTCCATGCACCGCACAACTTACTCACACAAAAACATCGGTCGCTATCGTTATGCTGTGCAAAAGCAATTTATTTTACATAATACGCTAGTTATTGACTAAATCGAAAAGTTATCGATTCGTCCATTTATAACGTACAAAAAAAAAATTGGTCTCTTGAAAATAAAAAACTTTATAATAAAAATAAACAATATGAAGCTAAAAAAATAAATATTATTAAGTAAAGCATAAAAAAAAAAACAAAAATCCAATTACGTTGGTTTAGGCTGTCATAGCGTATTGAACAGTAGATAATGTTGAACCCTGCTATGGTGTTTACTCACTGCAGGGGGTCTACTCCCTAACTCCGTCAGCGAAGTTTCGGTCCGAAAGTACTCCGGAACTTCGGAGTGAACCCTACTCCGTAATGATTCAATTTTTTGGACGGTTGAAAACACATCGGGATTAGTTACAACTGTCAAATTATGTTTTCATTCATTAGTAGTTCGGGTCCGAACTAATCATGCGTCCGTATGTGATACGGAGTAGGAAAAGCCCGTAACGAAGGCCGAAACTACGGACTTCGTGCTTAGGGAGTAGACCCCCAGGTTAGTGAGTAAACACCAGTTATAAACATACCTAGTTATAAACTATAATAGCAATATTTCATCCGTCAATCGACATTGTTGTCGATAGCCTACGTTAGTGGCTTTGCATAAGCACGTCACTAACTCGTCGCAAGAAGCAGCGGCCGTACTACGCGACGCATCTGCTTAATAAAGTATGGTTTTGTGATTTTTACATTGCTTGGTCCAGTCACTTAGTGACAAACTTAGATAGTGGTTACTGAGCAATGTATTTATTGCAAAAATGGTACAATCGCTATGTTATTTGGAAATAAAATTAACATGGTAGAATCAAGAAATATTTTACGATTTGTTGTTTTTCATGATTTTAAAGACAAATATAGTAAAATACTTCTACTTGTATATGGTAAGTTATTCCATGATACACAAAGTTTTGGTTTATGCTTCGGTTTTTACAAGAAACCACTAAACAACACGGCATTCTTGTAACTTATCACGATCACGATCGAAAGCGCACTAGTTCGCGGAGACGGCCATTTGCCTATGACATGCTTGCTGTGATCATGTCGAGCGGACACAGACACGCCCCTTTGCCACTTCTCCTGTACTTTATATTTCTATGTACGAACCTCTAACGAAGCATGCGTCCGTAGGTGATACGGTGTGGGAAACGCCCGTAACAAAGGCCGAAACTTCGGATTTCGTGCTTAGGGAGTAGACCCCCAGAATCGGGAGCGGACGGCGCGCGGCGGCGGGAAGAGATTGTTTAAGAAAAGAGTGGCATTCGTGAAGTTTACTAGGTGTAATAAATAAAATATATACAGTTGAAAGGTTAAGAAATTTAGGTTATGCTTATTGAAAAGCTGCAAGCCCTACTCTACCCTACCCTACCTACCATACACTACCTACCCTACTCTACCTGCCCTACCCTACCCTACCTACACTTCCCTACCAGCCCTACCCTACCATACCTACCCTACACTACCTACCCAACCCTACCCTACCCTACCGACCCTACCCTACCTTCACCTCCTCACACTAAGCCCACTGGATCCGCCGCGTGCAACATCGTGGACACCGCCCGACGCCCCGCCGCGTCTCCAGAAACGAGGCTTAAGAAGCGGACATTTTTTTTACCTATTTTGGTAGGGGTAGCTGGTACAGGAGGATAACATCTAATGACCTTGATGATGTCTATTCGGCGGAACATGCATTCGCCATCCTGATGGTCCCTTTCTGGCGACTTCCAAATGCACGGCTATGGATCTCTTATGCTGGCCAACCCCTTTCATATACATGAAGACCATAGTGCCTTTTAATTACCAAGTAAAAATGCGCTGGTTCTTGGTAGAGAAAACAAAAGTGTAATTCAGTCAATCAAAGATCATAAACAATCGGTATCAAAAACATAGACAAAAAGTATCAAAAGAGAAAAAATATGTAAAAGCCTAGTGTGGACTTGCACATTCTCCCCTTTTTTTATTAAATGGGCTGCTTAATAAGCTTTTGGAGGGGCCTCCTGAATGTGCCGGCTTCAGTGGCAACATCGGCCACCCGTACTATTCCATCTCTGCCGGGGAACAATTTCGCGACTCGGCCTTTGGGCCATGAGCCCCGCGGTAAATTTGAGTCGCATATCACGACCACATCTCCCACCACTATTGACGGTGCGCTGCCTCCACCCCTTCTGGGTGACAGCGAAGGCAGGTACTCTCTAACCCATCGCTGCCAGAAATGATCAGCTAGTGTGAGTGCCCTCCGCCAATGACTTCTGCTCGAGAGATCAGAGTCCTGTAGAGTGGCTGGAATGGGACGTCCTGGTGAACCATTTAGGAGAAAGTGAGCTGGGGTTAGTGCTTCTTCAGCATTAGCATCGAGTGAGATAACGGTTAGTGGCCGTGAATTTACCAAGGCTTCAGCTTCAGCTAACATAGTTCTTAGTACTTCATCAGAGGGAGTCCGCTCATGGAGTGACACTTTCAACGCTCCCTTGACACTTCGGATAAGGCGCTCCCAAGCTCCACCCATAAATGGTGCCGAGGGCGGTATGAAACGCCAGTTTATAGACTCGTTGGCAGCGTAGTCTTCAACAGCATCACCGTATAACTCTCGCAGTTCCCGGCTGGCCCCAACAAAGGCAGTTCCGTTGTCGGACCAAATCTCCAATGGGGTTCCTCGGAGTGACACGAAGCGGCGTAGGCACATGATTGCTGAGTCAGTCGATAAGCTGTGCACCAGATCCAAATGTACGGCGCGGACGACCAAGCATGTGAATAAGGCTACGTAGCGCTTCTCCTTTCTTCTGCCAACCGTGACATAAACGGGCCCAAAATAATCGAGACCAGTGAATGAAAAGGCTCTTTGATGATGAGCTAAGCGAGCTTCTGGCAGATTTCCCATAGGTGGTTGGAAAGGTCTAGCACGTCGCAATTTGCACAGCTGACAGGTATGGGCTACGAATCGAGCAGCGTTTCTGAGTCCAATAATCCAGTAACGTTGGTGAAGCTCGTTGATTACCAAATCTAGGTGTGAATGCGCGGCCTTCTGATGATATCTATGAATCAAAAGACGAACTGCCGGGTGTTTTCCATACAAAATTAATGGACGCTTAACGTCGTCTGTAACGGCTGAGGCGGCAACAATGCGGCTTGACATTCGCAGCTGATTATTATCATCAATGAATGGCGACAGCTTGAACAGGCGGCCTTTACTAGGCAACGGCTGTTGGTTCTTAATTCACAAAAAATCTTCTTTAAAGGAATCGAGCTGAGACTGCCATAAGATGTGGGTTTCGGCCAGGCGTAAATCATTTGCTGTTATTCTCGCTGATACATTGAGGTTATTGGGGACATTAGGAGAGGATGTGCAAGAGGGAATAAATGTACATAAACTTCCTTCAAGACGAGTTAAATTGGCAACAACGCCTCGTCTTTGTAGACTACGCATACGCAGAAAAAAAATGAATTTATGCGCTTTTGCTGTTGCTCGCACCATTCTCAACCATGAGCTGAAACGCAGCGGATCCGCAGAGACTGGTGCGGGCAGGTCAGTATCAGTGATAAGATGAACATGTTTATATTCTTCGCAACCTAGTCCACTGACATCGATTAAGGGTTCAGTGGGCCAGTTAGAGGAGAACAAGAAGGCAGGACCTGAGATCCAACGAGATTCTGGAGTTAATTTAAATCGTTTGACCCGAGTTGCATCATCTGCCACGTTTAAAACACTTGGAATCCAATGCCATTCACTGACGGTCGTCAGCTCCAGTATCTCACCTACTCTATGAGGCACGAAAGGCTTAAGAGTGCGAGCGTCACTGCGAATCCAACCTAAGGTCGTCATAGAGTCACACCAGAAAACGCGTCTCGTCGGTTTGAGTCGGTGGGAATCGCATATAGACGTAGCAAGACGAGCAGCCATCAGAGCACCTTGTATCTCTAATCGGAGAATTGAGACAGGCTTAAGGGGTGATACGCGAGCTTTGCTGCAGATAAGAGAGAGTCTAACTTCACCACTATCATACAAAAACCGCCAATAAGCGACAGCAGCAAAGGCAGACTCACTTGCATCCGAAAAAACATGAAGTTCGCAGCTAGCTAGCTTGAAATCATACAAGTTATAGCGACGTGGAATTCGTAAAATAGAAACCAAAGATAAATCCTGAAACCACGACTTCCACGCAACCAAGAAGGCGGCGCGGCAGCTGGCGGCCGAGGAGCTGTACTCCTACCTGCGCGAGAACCTGGCGCGCGTCACCCGCGACTTCAACGAGGAGGACGCCCTGGTGCGCGCGCACGAGAAGGCCATGGAGCGCTACACCGAGCCCGGCGACGAGCGCCGCCCCGACCTCGGCCAGAAGATCTCCGAGTACCACCTGGCGCTGCCCGCGCGCCTGCAGGCCGCGCCCGAGCGCGCCGCGGCGCTGGCGGCGCTGCAGCGCGAGGGCTCGCCCGGCCGCGTGCTGGCGGCCGCGGCCGAGCTGCTGCGCCTGCGCCTGGAGCCGGCCGAGCTGCCGCCGCTGCACCTGCTGACGCTGACGGGCTGCGCGCCCGAGCTGGTGTTCGCGGGCGCCGACGCCGCGCAGGCCGCGCAGGCCGCGCTCGCCTACGTGCGGCGCGCGCTGCTGCCCGACGCCGCGCCCGCAGCCGACCCGCAACACACTGCTCGTGCCATGCCAATAGGGACAAACTAAATCATGAAATATTCTACGTTGCTCTAATGTAAAATAAGAAATAAATAAAACGTACTAAAAAACATGAAGTTCGCAGCTAGCTAGCTTGAAATCATACAAGTTATAGCGACGTGGAATTCGTAAAATAGAAACCAAAGATAAATCCTGAAACCACGACTTCCACGCAGCTTCGTCACCTTGAGAGAGCTCCTCATCCCATTCCAAACCCTTACGCCAAGCGTCTTGAAACATGATGCGGCCTCGAACAACGATTGGCGCAATGATTCCAAGAGGATCATAGACTCGCATCACGTGGGCTAACACCTCTCGCTTGGTGAGCTTCTGTGGCAACACACCCTTATAGACTCCCGTGTTAAAACCAATCACGTCACAGGCGGGTTGCCAGATAAGGCCAAGCGTGCGGACATGATTAGCCAGGTGACCTAAATCTACGTCATTCACAACGGGCGCCTCTAGCAAAGACTTTTTGGGTAACAACGAGAGCGCCTCGAGATCGTTTGACATCCAGCCTCGCATCTCAAAGCCAGCATAAGAATGTACGTTGTAAATGTTCGCAGCCAGCTTGGCTGCTTCATGAACGTTGTCTAAACTAGTGATGCAGTCGTCCATGTAGTGATCGTGTATAATTACTCGAGCTGCATCGGGGTATGTATCCTGCCACTCTAATGCATTTTTGTTTTTGATGTGGATAGCAGTAAAGGGGCTGGACGCAGCGCCGAAAATCATGGATGACATGCGGTATGTACGTATAGGCTCATTCGGATCGTCGCGCCACAGAAATCTTTGAGCATCCCTATCATTTTCAATTACTTTGATTTGAGGGAACATTTCACGAATGTCAGCTGTTAGAGCGACTTTGCCCTCACGGAAGCGCATCAGAATACCTAGTAGGGGTTGTAAAAGATCTGGACCAGTTAATAACATTGAATTTAATGACACGCCGTGGGACTTGGCGGCTGCGTCGTGTACCGTTCTTAACTTGTTAGGTTTATTTGCATTAATTACGCCAAAATGAGGAAGGTACCACAACGGAGACCCCAAATTAAGAGGAGCTGAACACGGTTCAGCATATCCCTTTGACAGCATATCATGTATATTCCGACGATACCGTTCAGCATAATCGGGATCCTTCACCATTTTTTTTTCTAAGCTAAGAAACCTAGACACAGCTAACTTGTAACTATCGGGAATATCCAGTTTATCAGCCTTCCACAATAGGCCTACTTCAAAGCGGCCACTGGGCAAGCGGCGCGCGGTGCGCTCGAGAACTTGCACGGCGCGTTCGTCATCGGCACTACGAGCTTCCTGTTTAGAGATGCCGATTGAATCAATTTTAAACTGTTCCCTAATAAGACCTTCCAGAATCAACTGATCGTTTTCTATATCAGGTTCGCTAACCGTGGCGTGGTTGATAACGTCAACCAATTTAGTTTTGCTGCAACCGAAACCATACAAAACCCAGCCTAAAGCAGTTAAAATAGCTACGGGTTGTGTCTTGGTTCCTTTGCGCGTAGCTTTAGCGAGAGATAAGTGCCAGTTGTCGATACCTATAATCAACATGGGCTTAACGTCTTCGTAGCAGAATTCATTTGAAATGTCTGCCAGGTACGCATACTTACGCACACTTTCAAGATGCGCTGACTGTCGCGCAGCGCCCAAGCCGCTCATCGACCTGGCTCGCTTAACGGAATGAATTTCATTCGAATAACGGCCTTTTAAACTGAAATCTACGTACTGAATTTTGACATCCATACCTAGACCGCCGACACAGTCCAAATGGATGAGTTTTTCTTGGCCCTTGCAACCAATTTGAGCCGCCAGCTTGGAATCTATAAAAGTGCCTGTGGAACCGTCGTCCAGCAAAGCGAACGTATCAACGCTACCAGAAGGTCCAGTAACGGTCACGCCAACTATTTTCAACAACGGCCGAAGTGCAGGTTCCGCGGCTGACAAGGAGGATGCATGAGCCAGGACATCGCGATCCGAATCGTCAGACGATGGCGCGCCGGTCTCGTCAGAGGCTGCGGGCGCGCTACACGGCATCGGCGCGCTGCACGTCGGGGGTGCGGCCGCACTGGATGTCGATGGCTCGGGTTCAGCGTCGTCTTCCACGTCGACGTGCGCGGTGACTGCACGCTCAAAATTCGACCCGTGTAATAAAGCATGGTGACGCATGTCACAACCTTCTACCGAACACATTCTTTTAATACAAGAAGTTTTATTTTTGTGCCAACCTTTCTTTAAACATCTATGACATATTTTATTTTTCTTAATAAATTGCCAACGATCATTTACTGTCATTTTGACAAATCTGTCACAAAACTTCAATTCATGTTTTTGTTGACACAACGGACAAATATTATTTGTCGTCGACAATTTTTCTGCTGAAATCCTACAATTTTGATGATTCGTTTCAGCTACAACGTTCACCCTATCCCTGAAGCCTCTGTTTTCAGTGTTAGGACGTGCCAGAGTAGGCACCGAGCAGTCGATGACACCACCGAACCTACACTGCAAGTTAGCTTCCCGAGAGATGAAATCGGCAAACATTTCGATTTTAGACAAGCTGCCATCGCACAAATGAGCGTGATCCAACCACCGTGGTCGCAATAGCGGTGGCAGCTTGCTCCATAGTGCCTGAAACAGCTCGGGCGAGCGTAAATAGTCCGGCTGATTTAACAAGCGGATTACTTCCACACAGTTTCGAACTCGGCTGGCAAAAATTACAATATCTTTGCTATCGTAGCTTACCTTAGGCAGCGCACGCATCACAGACACTTCATGCATCACGACGAGCTCGGGGCGGCCGTAGCGCGCATCGAGCGCATCGAGCACCACACCGGGGGCACGCGCTGACGCCAGCAGGCCTGCCACTGCGTCGCGCGCCGCTCCGCACAGGGCGCGCGACAGCCTCGCTAAATTATCGGTTGCCGAAACATTTTGAGCTGTATTTTCGTACGCACGTTTTAAAGCTAGCCAATCTAAATAGGACTTGCCGTCGAACGTAGGCAAGTCAGTCTTCGTAACAGTTTGCTTGTTAACTTTGTTTATTAGTATTCCGAGCGAGTTGATTAAGCGAGTCACTCCTCCATCTTCATTACGATCTTGGTTGAGAGCGTGCGTAGTCGCGACAGCGTTTTCGCTGTGGGACGCTCTCATGCCCGGTGTCTCACACTGGGCTGTATCGCTGTACCTGAAATGTGGGTTGGCACTTAAAAAATCTTGCTCATCGGGATTAGGTACTACATTTTTTACCCAATCTTGAATACTAGCGCAGCTACGCATGCTGCGGCTGCCGTGCTGGCTGGCGTCCACCTCTATGGCGGCGAGTTCAGCTTGTAATTGAAGCTCAGCGACCTGGCGCTCTCGTTCTAGAGCTTTTTGCTCTACAGCTTTTTGTAAATCAGCCAGGTGGCGCGCGTGCTGCGCCTGTGCCGCCAGCTGACGCGCCACGATGGTGGCGGATGAGCGTGAGGTGGCAGCGCTGGTCGGGCGGGAAGGCGCCGGAACTGCGGCTTGAGGGGGCAGGTCCGCGCTCTGTAACGCGGGCGAGGCAGTCTCCCTCGCCGCAGTTTGGGTGCCGTCTCCTGCACACTGCGCAGCGACTTTTGCGCGTTTGGAACTTGCTAGACGTGTTTCCATCTTTCCGTAGAAGGACCAAATTTTAATTACCAAGTAAAAATGCGCTGGTTCTTGGTAGAGAAAACAAAAGTGTAATTCAGTCAATCAAAGATCATAAACAATCGGTATCAAAAACATAGACAAAAAGTATCAAAAGAGAAAAAATATGTAAAAGCCTAGTGTGGACTTGCACAGTGCCGATTGGATTGTAATATCTATTGAAATTTCTACCTTTTTTCCAGGGAAAGCATACGACCAATTTAAAGAATCATATATCAATAAAGCATTCTGAAGAATACCTAGTCATTACTAATATTAATAAAGAAAACATTCAGCCTCAACCAAGCACGTCTCGAGATATTTTAACGACAGATAAAGTAAAACAGAATTGTGTCAAACTAGTAACAATACATGGAAGACCATTTACATTGATAGAAGACAAAGCGTTCCAAGACATAATTAATATAGCTGTTCCATCTAATGCTCAGACCAAACAGATAAATATAAACTCAATAAGGCGAATGATACCAGAAAAAGCCCACCAGATAAGATTAACGATTGCATCAGAAGTGAGAAATATTTTAATGTTTAAAACTGGATTCAGCAACATATTTAGGTAGAAATTTTTTAGGTATTAATTTGCAATACATAAAAGAAGGTAGAATAAGAGTCAGAAATTTAGCTGTCTTGGAAGTCTTAGAGAGACAAACAGGAGATTACTTAAAGGACAAAGTTTTAGAGGTTTTAGATGATTTTAAGATCTCAACGGCTCAAATTTATTCGATTACAACAGACAACGGCAGTAATTTTAAAAAAATGACGAAGTTGGTGACTGAATATTGTTCCACATCAACAGACGAAATAAATGTTGATACCTCTAATGACTCTGATGACGAAAACGAAGGTGATGAGGGAGACAATGAGCAGGTCTCCGGTAGTCATATACACTTAGATCTGGATGTCGACAGCCTTCTTAATACGATGGCTAGTGAATCATTCAAGCCGCGTGCTATGCTCTGTGCGGCACATACATTACAACTTGATGTCAAAGATGCTATTGCACGCAATATAGAAGTACAAATTTGCCTGGAACTAGCAAGAAAGATTGTAAAAATTTTACGCCGGCCTAATGTGAAGAATCACAGTATAAATATTTAATAGTACTCCTAAACATTTATTTTGGCTAGGTACATGCGACATACACACACACACATATGGCTAGGACACGCGGCCTGTTCAAATGTCGAAGAGTCAAACTGCTGAACACTTGCAAAGAAAAAGACATACTTACGCCTTGCGTGGTTGAGACTCCATTTATTTTGAACACATCAATGTTTAAACCGTTTTTTAATATAAAAAGTAGTACCCATTTAGATTTCATTTATTAAAAAATGCCAAAAATAACATTTTTAAAAGTCTTTCAATACGAAATGTCTCGGAAAGTAGCTAGGTCTTATACAATTTATAACCGGGGTGGTTTTAGTGAGGTAAATATCCCACACTCCCTGGTCTTTTCTCCAAAAGTCCAGGCACCTTATGAAGGTTTCCACCCGTTAAAAAAAAAAAGTTATATTACCATTAACGACAAGTACTATTTACTGTTTATAATCATTTTCTACCTGATTGCAACTTAAATGAACACGGTATGTATATGATTTTATTTTACAAATATTCAAAGTCTAACATACTTAATTAACATAACTACCTATATATACACTTAAATAATAATAAAATAAAAAACTACGAACGCGTACATAAAAAGAGGCAGTAGTCATTGGGCGTCTAAAAATTCGTCCACATCACTGTCAACGTGAAAAGTGTCCAGAACGCTGGCAGCATTGCCACGTTGGATGGCAATGCTGATTCTCTGGCCGAAGTAAAGCCCAGTCCTCTGGTCACGTGAAGAGTCAACCAACCGTTTGCTTACATCTCGAAAAACTCAATGAGCACTCGGACCCCATGATCCTAATGTTTCAACCCCAAACGGCTCAAATATATAGTTTCCAATAAGGTTGTTGTATTTGCGCCGTTTGAGGTGTTCTGCACCAGCACCAGCCGCCCCAGCACAGCCCGCCGTGCTAAGAAGATGGGATGGCGCAAGGGTGTCGACACGTGTACGTTACCCCAGCAAGAAAGTATCTCCTAGAGTTATAAGAGTAGAACGTATAGTTGGTGCCTTATCTGCTGTAAATGTGCCCCCACTTAAAAAATGTGTGCCCCCTGTCGTTTTGGAAAAAAAACGGAAAAACGATTCTTGCTGGGGTAACGTTTTTCTAGCAGGAAAATTCTAAACGAATGATCGGAGAGAGAAAAATTGTGCATGGCCAGAGAGCTTATATGTGTGCCAAAATGTGCCCCCAAAAATAAAATCTGTGCCCCTTCAGGTTTTCGAGATATTGCATTTCCTGCTGGAGTAACGTTTTGATGAATCGTATATCTCTTAAACCATTGCATGTGCCCCTGTAGAATAAACATACACGAGTAGCTCTTAATGTGTGCCCCTATGTGCCCCAATTTAGATTTAAGAAAATATTTATAGTTTTCAAGTTATCGCGGTTTTATGAAAACCTGAAAAAACATCGCAGCGCTTAAATGAGACAAGGTATAAGTTCGCTGAAAACTGTATTCGGTCTTTCATGACGCTAATAATAACCATACAAAGTTTCAAAACTGTTCATGCATGCGTTTTTGAATAATCTTGCTAAAAGTCAAAACGATGGTGTCATAACTTTGACGGCAAAATACAAGGAACTGGCTCAATCCCAGATGTGTCGGTGTAAACCAAAATAGTGTGCCCTTAGTCAAAAATGTATGGTGAAAATATTGAGCTTGGAATGTTTCGCATTAAGTAAATATAAACAAAAAACCAAAATATGTAAACAACGGCTGGTTATCCGACCAAATTCCAACGACTACTATAAAGCGACGGTTTCATACATGTCAATGACCTTCTTTATTGGACGTATTATACCTAAGCTGTTGTCCGTACAGTCGCGTTTAAAAGTTTTGGGGGCTAATTAAAAAATATATTAAATGCACCTTGTGACTATATTAATGAAACAGCTTGTTGATGTGGAAATTATTATTTTTATTCCCTTAATTTTAATTCTTAAAGTAATTATTGCATCAAATCACAGATCAAATTTCCTACCTATAAATATTAGATAATTTAAATTATTTGCACGTTGTGTAGTCATTTAAATCACAGATCAGTTTTTCATCTGAGTCTAACATATAATTAGTAAATTCGCATCACAAAAATCACAGATCAGTATTAAGTATAATATTGTTAAAAAAAATTATTAAATTTGAAATCACATAAATAATTTTTTTACGAGTAATTTGCTTATACATAGATTCAGATAAAGTGTGTTAGTATAGTAAACCGCATAAAGATATAAAAGAAAACATCGAATGTGCACAAATCATCTGCTGGCTATATATATTAATTTATTTGAATGTTATGATGACTTATATGGTAAAATCCAACGACGTGGGAAATATAATATTATGCCACATGTAATAGTCTACATAGTAGAACAGACAAAATTGTACAAGGTTAAGATGAATGCTGCAACCAGCCCGCGAAATTCAAATTTTCTTACGTTTTTTGCAATTTGCAGGCCAGTGCTAGGTTGTATGTTGATTAAAATATTATTCGCGGCTGTAAGACATATGTAGTTACAGAATTATAATCATCAAAATCATCAATACAACGCTCTAAGTTTATAAAGCTGTAGGAATTACTTTTTCTGTTTTTTTTTTTGTTCCTACGCCTTTATGAACTTGGAGGGTTGTATTGGTGATTTTGATGATAATAATTTTGTAACTACATAATGATGAAAAACTTACTTTAACCTCTCCAGCCCCGTGGTTCCCATATGGGAACGCCGAACAATTCGGTTGAGCCCCGAGGTTCCCATATGGGAACGCCTCGTACAAGCAAACTTAAACCCTTATCGTACTTACAGTAAGGGTCTAATTCGTTTGTAAAAATTTACGTCTCTGGCCAACTAGAGTTCGATTAAAATGAAACCAAACATACCAACCTAACAACTGCACAAAATTATTAAAAAAATAAAGAAACGTGTCTTTGTCGACTGTCAAAATGAGTCATGGCGGCCAGTGTGGAACGGTGGTGTTTTGTTTTGGAATGCAGTGAATTTTTTGTGTTTTGTGTTGTTAAACTTTGGTAAGTAAATGTATAGTATGTTATAAGTGTATAATGTAACTTTTTAGATAGTCATTTGCTGGAAAAAATATCTAAAAATTATGTTTTTGACCCAAAAAATTCTCCAAAAATTCCTTTGTTGTGAAGTTCGTCAGTCGAAATTGAAAATATGAATTTGACTCTTTTACAATGAAATATGGTCTTGGAAACATTAGTAATAAGCGAAAAAATAGTGATAATTCATAATTTCATGCATTCGAGGCATATTTATTCATATTTATTGATATTTCAAGTATTTTCATGCATTGAACTGCGCGGTTAGAAAATGGCCGATTCTAATAAGACGTTTGAATTGGAATCTTGCAAGAATAATTTATGTAGGACTCCTAAAAAGCACTGTCATTAGATTACTTGTATATTTGTTATGTTAGATCTAAAGTTTCGTGTAAATTGATTCAGTAGTTTTACCAAAAAAAAACAAACTACGACAACAGTATGTTTGCGGCGAGCTCTCTGAATTCTATGCGATGTTTATAATTCTCAAGTAGTTATAAAACAGTTGTTTATATTGTAATACATGGTCTCGTTAATCAAGAACCCGAAACTGTTTACCGCTTGAGATAAGAGCTAATAGAACTCGCGCGATAAGCTTTTTATGAGCGCAGGACACTTGACACGCTCGATGACGTCATTGTGAGGCCGGCTGGGTGTTTTACCGTTTAGCCGCAAGGTTGGAGAGGTTAAAACCTACGGCTTATCAATAAATATATATATATATATACAGGGTGTAACGGAAAGGGTATATACATCCTTAAGGGTGTGCTACAGACCATCAAACTGAACATGTTTCTCATCATAATTTTTTTTTTGCTGCAAAAAAAAATATCAGCTGCCTATACATTTGGGTCGAATAGGTATTGCAATTTTCTATGGGGCAACAGGTATTTTTTTGCTGCAAAAATTTTTTCATGATGAGTAACATGTTCAGTTTGATGGTCTGTAGCACACCCTTAAGGATGTATATACCCTTTCCGTTACACCCTGTATACAGACAAATACGGTTTTTTTTTTATTTATATAAAAAAAAGAGCTACCTCTTTTTATTAGTAGCATCACCCATTTCATGAACAATTTTTTTTTTAAACATTGGGACCAATCGATTTTGGGTCAAAGACTTGGCAAATTACTGGATGTATTTTAATGAAATTTAGAATGGAGAAGATAGCTTACCTTGGAATAGCACTTAGGCTACTATTTATAATGTACTTAATCATGTGTAAGGTTATAGAAACAGCTAGTAGAATATAATTCAATAACAACTTTATTTTATTTCTTATTACTTTTCTACTTCAGTGTACTCAGGCACAACAACACGTGTGTAAAGTAAAGAAGGTCATCGATATGTATGAAACCGTCGCTTTTTAGTAGTCATTGGAATTTGGTCGGATAACCAGCCGTTGTTTACATATTTTGGTTTTTTGTTTATATTTACTTAATGCGAAACATTTCAAGCTCAATATTTTCACCATACATTTTTGACTAAGGGCACACTATTTTGGTTTACACCGACACATCTGGGATTGAGTCAGTTCCTTGTATTTTGCCGTCAAAGTTATGACACCATCGTTTTGACTTTTAGCAAGATTATTCAAAAACGCATGCATGAACAGTTTTGAAACTTTGTATGGTTATTATTAGCGTCATGAAAGACCGAATACAGTTTTCAGCGAACTTATACCTTGTCTCATTTAAGCGCTGCGATGTTTTTTCAGGTTTTCATAAAACCGCGATAACTTGAAAACTATAAATATTTTCTTAAATCTAAGTTGGGGCACATAGGGGCACACATTAAGAGCTACTCGTGTATGTTTATTCTACAGGGGCACATGCAATGGTTTAAGAGATATACGATTCATCAAAACGTTACTCCAGCAGGAAATGCAATATCTCGAGAATCTGAAGGGGCACAGATTTTATTTTTGGGGGCACATTTTGGCACACATATAAGCTCTCTGGCCATGCACAGTTTTTCTCTCTCCGATCATTCGTTTAGAATTTTCCTGCTAGAAAAACGTTACCCCAGCAAGAATCGTTTTTCCGTTTTTTTTCCAAAACGACGGGGGGCACACATTTTTTAAGTGGGGGCACATTTACAGCAGATAAGGCACCAACTATACGTTCTACTCTTATAACTCTAGGAGATACTTTCTTGCTGGGGTAACGTACACTGTCGACACATGTTGCATCCCATACCAAAGGCCTACCCACCTTCCAAGGCATTATATTATCCCGTCTGATCTCTATTCAAAGTAAAATATTTCAATAAAAATATCATTTACGACATTTTGTCAAAGAGTATTTGTTGTTTTCTCTGTCGATTGGCGTATGTGTACATCTTAGAGCATTGCATTGTGCACGTCAAAACACGTCATTTTAGGTACTTGCAATTTTAGGTATGCCAAGCTCCATATAAAAAAGTTCGAAGTCTTTTATTCACATAAATATTGTCAAAATTCTTACTTACCCATTGCCTATGATAACTCACAAAACAACAATATTGTCTGAAACTCAGGACACACACCCTACTATATAGGCATCTAAATATTAATAGGTAGCACGTGTTTCGTCTACAAGCCTACGATATCTAGTGAAGGCAAGATGCTCCACCACTTACTTCGCACAAGTTGTTGAATAACCATATAGTAACCCGAACAAAACCCTTATATTATAAAGGTTATCATAATGAGTGGGTAACCCATTCACTGGGTTTCAAGTTTAAAATCCATTCAATGGGTTATTATAATGATGGTGTAATCCTTTTACTGGGTTTCAAGCATAGAACCCATTCAATGGGTTATCCATATTGATGTGTAACGCTTTCACTGGGTTTCAAGCATAGAACCCATTCAATGGGTTATCCATATTGATGTGTAACGCTTTCACTGGCTTTAAAGCATAGAACCCATTCAAGGGGTTACCTCATAAACTGCTTACCCCTTCGAAAGGCTTAACTCTTAAACGGGGTTGTACGGTCCCTGCCCTGGACTACGACAAACATTTTAAAACCAAAATCAGCTAAATCGGCCCAGCCGTTCTCGAGTTTTAGCGAGACTAACGAACAGCAATTGATTTTTATTTATATAGATATAGATAATATCAAACATTTTTCTAACAGGAGTCGGCAGAAGACACGTCCGTTGCCGCGACACAAGCGCTGAGTCCACAACGCAGCGGCATATCCCTTGGTATACACGCTATCGTCAGCAAGTTGACTGGATCCTCTAATAATAATGTAAGTAGCCTTAGTATTAAATTATCATCATTCTCTGGCACTTATCCCAATATATTTGGGGTCGCCGCAGCATGTCTTCTTCTTCCATACTTCTCTATTACTCCTCATCTCATCAGACACCTCCTTTCTTGCCATATCATCCTTCACACAGTCGATCCATCGTTTCTTTGGTCTTCCTCTACTCCTATACCCATCCACATTAATACTCAAAACTTTTCTCACGACATTTTCCTCATTCCTCCGCATCACATGCCCATACCACGACAACCGATTACCACACATCTTTTCAGTCACCGGCGCCACTTTTAGACTTCCTCTAATGTACTCATTCCTTATTCTATCCATTCGCGTATGCAATAGGGGATCGGACTGGGTAAAGAAAACGACATTCTATTTTGTCCGTCAGACAGGTAATACAAAAATATTAGACGCGTATTTTTTTTTATCAAAATATCCAAAAATTACTTAGTTAAAACTCATTAAAGTATGAGAGTGGGGGCTTACTACGTCACAAGTAGGTATAAAACTTACCTGCATGTGACGTCATGCGCCATTTCAACTCAATATATCTCCGTAAATTTATGACCACGTGAAAAAAGAAAAAATACGTGTCCAATACTTTTCAATAAACTTCCCGACGGAAAAAGAAAAAACTTGAGAGGTGTCAAGGGACACCCGGATGGAACGATTTTCATTCCTTTCACGTACATAATATCAATACATTTTAGATTTAAGTTAGTGTGCGAAAAATAAAATATTTAATTTAAGGAAGATTAATCCTTAATTCGAAGCAATACGTCTTACTTAACTGCACAACCGAATTTGTACTTTGTAGTTCGGTCACTCAAAATAATAATCATATCTGTCCTTACTCAGATACACACCCCAAGTGTACGTAATTTAAGGAAATTTCAACTTTATTTTAAAGAAATAAAGCTTACAATAGCTTACTATAGCAAAAAGTGTCGTGACAACTTTTCGTAAGAATTTTTTCCGTCTAGCCCCCTTTCACAACGCGCGATAAGGAACTTCGTTCCAAAAATTGGATTATCCCCTATTATGCCTGTCTTCAATCCAATCTTCCATACTTCTCTATTACTTATCATCTCATCAGACACCTCTTTTCTTGCCATATCATCCTTTACACAGCCCATCCATCGTTTCTTTGATCTTCCTCTACTCTTATACCCATCCACGTTCATACTCAAAACTTACCTCACGACATTTTCCCATTAGTATCCAATATTATACTCCTTTTTCATCAAAATCAAAATATTTATTTCACATAGGCCTACATGGGCACTTATAAAACGTCGACAAAAGGTGCACGGTTCGGGTTGGCCGTTTCCTATGGAGAAGAAACGGCACCACCGTTATTTATCTGCTTTTCTCCAACGTCACTACCTAACCTATAATACCTGTCTTTTTTTGTCTTGGAAATAAAGGATGTAAAAGACCCTGAACGAAGTCGAATAGCACTTGTTCTCTCCGTCATTGCGATCATTTTGTTGTTCTGGACCATACCTGGGAACCTTCTAGTTACGGAGATATTGGAACTTTAAGTTGTTTTTTTAAACAAAAGTTTTAATGTTAAAACTTTACTTAAGATACCTCTTTGACGCCTTTACTATTTAATGCATCCATCAGTAGATAGTTCCGAATGCGTCAGATTGAGTCCTACCGTAAAACGTGATTTTAAACCCCCACAAAAAAGTTGTTTCCCCGCAATAATTTTTGCGTAGAGTTATTTATTATTAAAAATGAAACTTTTATTACATCGTCTCAAATTTTTTCGTCTGTGTGTTTTATACGTTTTATACCCTTAATGGAATATTATTCCAAAAATTTTTAGTTAAATGTCTATAGTGTGAAAAAAAGTTTCACTTTTACCGTGGTTTCATAAAACCACACGATCCTTTTTTTTATTTGTTTATTTATAACACCTTAAACTATTCTTACAGGGTTTACGCTAATGCGACAGTACAGAACTTAAACTAATTACACTTCGCACCTCGTCAAATTTCAGGAGGTGGTCACAAAACACATAAATAATCAATTAAAATTACGGTACCTAGTTCATTATTAATAAACGCTGATTTTTTTGGTTGATTAAGTTAGACAATATTTTTGAATAATCACCTTCACGTGGTTTAGGGAATAAGAAATTATCGAATTAACGTTTGAAATTGTTTGTATGGGTGTAAGCGAGGTTATAGGGCAAGAACCAGACGGGCCGCGTTTAAAGCACGGGTGGTTCACAATTACTGAATTCCGTAAAAAAGAAAAAAAAAATACCTACCTATTTTACTGGGACGAGAATCATTAGCATAGTTACCTCCTTGAATTTGACGAGGATGCAAAACAACACCTTGTATACTTAAATTAAATAATTATTTAAGTTACATAAGTTGTATAGAATGCTTGGTCCGGTTACACGTTGTATTTGAAGAAGTTTGTTTTTTAAGTATTTGATTGTACATGTACAGCCCCTATGATATACAGATTGCTAGCTATCCATATGGTGCAGCGGCAAAGCGTCAGACTACTGCAAACGGAATCGTGGGTGCAATTCCCGAATCAGAAGAGACAGCTGTATGAAATATGTTTACGATTTTTTTTGTGTGTTCTGTTGTATTGAGCTTGTTAACTGTGACTACTTTTACTTTGGGGCTATTTTCTTCACGATAAAAAAACACGAGTAACTTAGACGTGCTACCGTTTTGTATCGAAATTCACTAACTTGGCACGTCGCTTAAGATATATATGTCGCAGAACGATAGTTACAGCCGTGATATAGTTATATTACTAAGGATATAGCTACAGCCCGCTACTATCTCACTAGAATGAAATATTATATTTCATGTTAGAGCGAGCGAAGCGAGCTCGGGAGTTGGGACACCTTCGAACTATGACCCCGCCATCCCCTTCGTGTTACGTTAGTTTAAACCCTGCAGACAGTAGATTATAGGTTTTAATTTTGGTAATCATTTGCGCAGTAAGTGAAGTGCGCAGTGCGTAACCAAACATTTTACATTTTGCTTTCCTATCAATGCAAATGACTCAAAATTAAGGCGTAGTCGACGTAGCCACGCTATGCGGGTCTCAGATTTTTGTCTGCTGGCTTTAAAGCAACCTAACACGAAGGGGATGCAACGAACCCAATCTGTCCGAGTTGAGGCCCCAAGTCCCGAGCTCGCTTCGCTCGCTCATGCATGAAATATTATACTTTGTTTTGTAAGATACTTATCAATCCTATCTTCCGGAATATATTTATATCACGGCTTTACTATTTTACTGCTATATGTACACGTTACCCTCTATCTCTTACACTGGTATTGTGTATAGGGAATAATGCTTAGTCACAGAACGTGCTTAGTATCATTTATAAAGGGTGTAAAATACCTCTTAACGAAGCCGAAAGGCACTGGTTCTCCTTGTCATTACGATATTTTTTTTGTTCTACATCATACCTGGGAATCTTCTAGTTACGGAGATATTAGGGGTCAAAGTTCCTAACTTTTTGAGAAGTATCTTTTTAAATACAAGTTTTTAATGTAAGATTTAATTAAATTAATTAATTTAAGATTTTTGAGTGCGTTACATTGAGTTCTACAACAAAACATGATTTCACACCCCCCAAAAAAAAGTCGTTTCCCAGCAATATTTTTGCGTAAAGTTACTTAGTTTCACGTACAGAATGCTTGGTTGACGGCTTCGTGATGAGGTGATTTACACGGTGTAGATGTCGGATTGAGGCTCTGTCGTTATTAACAGCGCCATGAAACGTAACTGTATTATCTATTGCTGTCAAATTTATCATTGCCGTGTGTGTGTGGTTGTGTGTCTATACATATTATGCTAAAATCTGTGCTAGTAAATTAACACTTATTGTAATTTTATTTGCAATTAAAATTGACTATTGAAAATACTAATAATAAAGCTGAAGAATTTTTTTGTTTGTTTTTGCTTGAACGCACTAATCTCAGGAAATACTGGTCCGATTTAGAAAATAAAAATTCAGTGTTAGACAGCCCATTTATCGACGGCGTATAACGTGAACTTTATATGTGCTGTCGCATTATTCCACAAATAGCAGTACTGCGCAACTTCGTCTGCGTCACATTTTCCCCGTTTTTTGCAACATTTTTCATTGATGCTCCGTTTCTTTTTAGATCTCGTGGCTAATAAAACCCGTCGCACAGGTCGATCTTTAAGGTTCAAGTCGTGCTTGCCGAATGCCGAGGTTGGTCCGTGGATGGGTGACCAACTCTACATACCGATTTGTCTCCGTTCCTCGGAAAGCACGTTTAGCTATTGGTTTCGGCTGTCATTTGTAGATCTTTGACAGTCGTTACGAGTAGTCAGAAGCCAAAAGCCTGACATCCAGTCTTACCAAGGGTATCGTATTACCCAGTTACTGGGTTGTGAAGGTCTGTTAGGCAGTTGCTTCATGTAAAATACTGATTCTCAGCTGCATCCAGTTAGTCTGGAAGACGACCCCAACAAAGTTTGGGAAAAGGCAGGCAGATAATAATGATGCACCGCTCCTTTGCTATCCAATCCTAAAATACTTTTTTAATTCGAATTAGTAGTTCCTGAAATTAGCGCGTTCAACCAAACAAACAAACTCTATATATTTATAACTAGCTGTCCCGCGCAACTTTTCCACGTTTTCGCAACATTTTTCATTACTGCCCCGCTCCTATTAGCCGTAGCGTGATGATATATAGCATATAGCCTTCCTCGATAAATAGGCTATCTAAAACTGAAAGAATTTTACAAAGCGAACCAGTACTTTCTGAGATTAGCACGTTCAAGCAAACAATAAACAAACTCTTCAGCTTTATAATAGTAATATATAATAATATAATATAAGTAATAAGTATAGATATTATAAATCTGAAGAGTTTGTTTGTTTGCTTGAACGCGATCCGATTTGAAAAAATCTTTAGATAGCCCATTTATCGACGAAGGCTTTAAGCTATATATCATCACGCTACGGCTAATAGGAGCGGGGCAGTAATGAAAAATGTTGCAAAATCGGGGAAAATGTGACGCAGACAAAGTTGCGCTGGACAGCTAGTCCATAATATTAGTACAGCTTTAAAGTATATCCACCCATGTGACAGGACCGCTGGACATCCGAGCGCCGTATAACCCCGGTGGTGGTGGAGGCGGGGCGCGGACGGGACGCGTGCGTGTCGTGCGCGGCGCGCGGGGGGCACGTGCGACTGTTGCGCCGGCTGCTCGCGGCCGGCGCTGATGCTAACGCTTCTGCCTTGCCGCCTAATGACTTGGTAAGTTTATTACTGTAATATGTATATAGAATACTGGGTCTTGTTTTGTTTTTAATTGTTATTTTACAAAAATGAACTTATAACATAAATATACTACAGCGCCATCTATGATAAAACTGATGAACTAATATGGTCTGAATCTCACAAGCAAAGTTTACACCGTAATCCCCTGATCGCAGCGGCCGCCCGTTACGAACCCTCGCGCATTAGTATAGTACGCCGTCCTAGGCATACCCTCGTCACTCCAGATGATGCTTTCACCCACCTCCAGGAGAGTAGCAAAGAGACTAGCACTCTTAAAAAGTTCCGACTCAAACCGCAGTCTTTCCGACCTCGCCGTCGAGGTCCGTCGGGACGTCCCGGTCCATGCCCTCCCCGACCCTCGCTCGAGGCAGCCCGCGATGCTGTGCCAGTAGTTTTAAATCAGCCCCTAAATAATGATACCATTCAGATCCGGCCTGTCCCCATGCAGTCCTCCCCCAGCGACGCCCTAAGCCGAGGTTCGTACCCCACAGGGGGTGCCCTTAGCGTGCAGTCGCTTAGTTTGTAAGTTTTTATGCCCTGGCTGGAGGCCTTACTCTTAAGGCACCCACAGGATAGTCCGGTTAAGCAGACGACAACCTCATAGGTTGAACTGCGAGATGCCATTAAAAAAAAAAAAAAAAACTGTCGGGCAGTTGCCCGCCAGACATTACACCTGTCTAGTCGGAAGATCCTCCCTTTTATATAGGTGATGAAGAACTTAACACCCTGTTTCTCATTCTCCTAACCGTGAAACAGTCAACAACTTGTCAATAGCCCGTTCAAATGTCTCACTGGCCAATTAAATTTACTTGTATTGACCGATAACTATTACTGCAAATTACCATCCCTACCTTATTGCTAATTCAGCAATTCCAATGTCTTCCAAGTTATAGTGAAAAGGCTTCTTCTGGGTAAGCTCGTACCATCGTCGACTTTGTCTCTGTCATCTCTGACCTAGACTAGAGTCAAGAGCAAACCCATCGCAAATGACGACACGGTTGGCGCAGTGGTTGAGCGTTCGACTGCTGCGCTACGTGTCGCGGGTCCGATCCCCGCACGGAACAAATATTTGTATGGCCTACAGATAGTTGTTTCGGGTCTGGCTGTTTGTGTATGTGAGTTTATATGTTTGTGAACGCACCCACGATACAGGAGAAATTCCTAGTGTGGGGAGAAGTTTTTTAAAGAAAAAATAAAAAAATCAAATAAAAAAAAATGTATTTGGGATACGAACTTATAACACACACATAACATAAAGCCTGTAATCTCCCAAGGGGTAATCTGACTTATAAAAAACTACATTAGATTTTTTGGGAAATCAGCTTTTTTAAGATAAGATAAGATAATATTTATTTGCATAAACATGTGTCGTACATACAAGAACATACATGCACATGCATACAAGATGGTAGAAACATTATTAGGTACAAGTATGTTTGCCAGAATATAAAGAAATTTTATTGAAGTGAAACTTCTTAAGCGACTTCCAACAAGGTTGCGTTAAACGTTTAACGCTACCATGGAGGGGGTATTAAAGCACTGTTCCGTTAAACGTTCAACGCTCCTGGGGAGGGGGAATAGAAAAAAACAGAGCGAGAGTGAATGCGTGGCACTCGAACGCATGCGTGTAGTAGGTATTACGAAATTTCACTTCTTCCGCGCGGAGGGACTCCACGCACTATTTTCATTAATTAAGAGATTCTCTTAAAATAACAATAAATTAAATAATTGAAGTTTTATAATAAAATTGTAATAAATTAAAAATAATAAAAATCAATCAAAACAAAGATAAGTTATTAAGACTGTTATACAATAAGCATGTCAAAAATAAAAACTTCTCGTTTTCTCAACAAAATCCTTATAACACTTTGCTGAACATTACCCCTGAGATGCAGGTTTCTGCCTAGTTCAGGGGTTAGGGTCAATACTCTGTGTACTTCATTATAACCATCACAGAAAAGAAAACAATTGCTATAATTTTCATGTAGAGTCGCCAGCACATCATTCTACTTAAAACTCAAAATTTACCAATCAATCTTAAACTCTAATTCTTTAAAAATAAAGTTGAAAATCTATAAAAGTTTGACTGATGGTTGTAGGTTGATGTGTTGGCGTCTGTACCTACTAAATTGTAATTTTTATGGTGTATAACTTAGTAAATCTCCCCTATCTTCACCCCTGTACCTACAGATGGGTGGCGACAGCACTCGCGACCGTCGTCGTTCCCGCAGCGCGTCGGCCGCGATGCACGGCGCGCGCGCTACCTCGGGACCCTCGCCTGCACGCGCTGCTTATAACAATAATACTGATCGTAAGTAATTCAGCAACTCAAGTATCTTGGCTCACGAGGTTGTCCACATGTGGGATGTGGACTCAGGGATCATTGTGCCGATAGTCGTAACAGCCAATGGCTTAATTGCAAAGAGCCTCGACCAATACCTGGTGATGCTCTCGTTAGGCAGCTGGATCAAGGGCTTGGTTCAGAAAGCGGTACTCTTGGACACGGCTCGTATTGTTAGGAGGTTCCTTTCTCTGGAGCCCTGACGTACCTTGGACCTTGTTCCCGATAACGGTGGGCTACTATTTTTTTTAAATATTTTTTATTGATTTTATATAGGAATATTGAAAAATATAAAAAGTAAGATTTAAAAATGAATAAACGAGATTATACTGATTGTAAGTAATTCTGCCTACACCCCTATGGAAAAAACATGACGAATAACTTTAAAGTTAGAGTGAACACGCTTCTTTTGGATAAGCTCGTACTATCGTCGACTTTGTCTCTGTCATCTAGACTAGAGTCAAGAGCAAATCCAAATCTATAATAGTATATTGTGTATTAAGGGCGGTAAGTAAGGAATTACGATCGAGGCTCTAGTAGAAGCCCGAAGTCGAAGACTGAGGGCTTTCTGAGTCGAGGTTCGTAATTCCCGTACCGCCCGTGAAACATACAATGTTTTTCATCACATTTGCGAGTTAATAATCATGAATATACACAAGTCAGCACATATTATTACGAAATACGTGAACTGATTTGCGGATGGCGGGCTGTTTGCCCACACCACAGATTATACAAATGTTTTGTTCAGAAACGTTAAAGGCAAATACTTACCTAGGTATACAGCCATGACGGAGTATAAAAAAAAATCGACGTTTTAATACAAAAATCTATCGATTATTTAGATTTTAGAACATATGTTGAGTAATTAATTAACATGTAGCGAGATTGAATGAATTTCCTGTTTAAATAACATTTTAAGACAATTTTTCAATTGCGTGTAAACTCCTTGCTTGAACTTGCATGACCTGTGTGCTGTCATGCTGTAAATTAAAAAAAAAATTACTTACCGCCCTAGGGTTTTATATGGGGCATTACAGCCAAGTTAACCTGTATGTTATGACACTGTTTACGTGCAAGTGTGATGAAAAATAAAATAAAAGATAAACTTCAATCGATCGCATGTGCAATCAACGTAATTACTAAGTTTAAGTTTTTTAGACCAATACTCTTTATCAATTTATTATTTATGTTGTTTCCTCTTTTTTTACAGGAGACAGCCCCTGGACAGCGCTAGCCATCGCAGCTCGCGCTAAAAACGTCCAAATAGTAGAGATCCTCCTTCAAAATGGAGCCACCGACCCACACTGCAGAGCCATCAGAGAATGTGCCACTCATGGACTTACTGAGCTACTCGCCAAGCTGCTGGCTACCAAGGTAAACAAAAAAAAAAATACATATTTTATTTTACATAGGCCTACATGGGCACTTATAAAACGTCAACAAAAGGTGCACGGTTCGGGTTGTTCATTTCCTATGGAGAAGAACTGACAAGAAACTCCATGATAACTCTTTTAAAATCATTTGGTTTTACAATATTTGAATGTTACAACGTTAGTACTTAAGTATGGAAGGACAGCGTAGGCCCGACCCCTCCCCGACCCTTGCTCGAGCCAGCCCGCGATGCTGTGCCAGTAGTTTTAAATCAGCCCCTAAATAATGATACCATTCAGATCCAGCCTGTCCCCATGCAGTCCTCCCCCAGCGACGCCCTAAGCCGAGGTTCGTACCCCACAGGGGGTGCCCTTAGCGTGCAGTCGCTTAGTTTGTAAGTTTTTATGCCCTGGCTGGAGGCCTTACTCTTAAGGCACCCACAGGATAGTCCGGTTAAGCAGACGACAACCTCATAGGTTGAACTGCGAGATGCCATTCATAAAAAAAAAAAAAGTAGGCCCTACAAAAAGTAGAAATCCTTACGGACAGAAAATGAATCGGCAAGCGCGCCAAAGGTGGCATCACGCGATCTACTTACAAGTCTACCCACACCTAAGCGCGCTTCTACATCGTCGTGATGTTTATTGCTCGTCAATGAGTATCTGATCGCGGCGGAGTCAAGACGTCCCGGAACTGTACCCGATTCATGGTGCCTAGTGTTATTGTGTTGGATTGTAATTTCAAGTAATTTATTAGTTCGATAAAAGCAGTGTACCGTATTTAGTGTGTGTTTTAGGACGAAACCCATGTTCTGCCCAAATTTTGACCGAGTCTAACGAACATATGTATGTTCTAATTCCGTCCAGGCCTACCCCGATCCAGACTACAAACTAAACAAGTCGACGATCTCTGAAGCGCTGTTCAGCGAGCGTGACGGGGATTCAGCGCTGACTTACAGCGCTTTATGTCCCACCACCGCTGTCATGGTCAACTGGAGGGAGCTGAAGGCCCAGCTAAGTACTATACGGTAATTACCTTAGTAATACTCTGACCGTCTCTCCCTCGATTTCCCTGTCTTAGTTCCTCTGCCTCCATCCTTATCACCATCATAATCTCTCTCCCCATTCTTACCATCTCTCTTTTATCACTTCATTTCTCTCCCTCTTTCCACCTGTTTACCTCGCCCTCTTGCAATTAGCGGTTTCTGAAGTGCTGTTCAGCGAGCGTGATGGATACTCATAGCTGATTTACAGCGCTTTATGTCCCACCACCGCTGTTATGGTCAACTGCAGGGAGCTGAATGCTCAGCTAAGTACTATACGGTCGGCTGTAAAACTTTTTTGTTTTCTAAATGAGATTGTTGCATACTAAGCAGTTCTCTTGTTGCGTAATAGGAATTTCTTACAAAAATCTAACATTAATCATTAAAAAATAATATTTTTATAAATATATGAAGTATTCTAGAGCTTTTGATACTTTTAATACTCACTATTGGAAATACTTGAATATATCTGGATTAGTTGAATCTTGCTCGCCATTCCAAGCAAATACATAACACAAAGATAACTTTGCGTCAGATTAGTATTTTATGAGCTGTAGAAAAGCCTATCACTTATGGGCTGCCTCGGGGTAGTGTACTAGGTCCAACTCTGTTCTTGATACTTTTGATGGGACCGCTCATTTAGGAAGTCTTCTTCGCCGTGAACGTGAGTCGAATCTCCTGGGCCGTGTTCTGTTAACAGGAAGTCTATGATAACAATGTTATTATATCAGCACCTTAGCAGTAAGGTTTGTTTTCGCAGTAAAAGTTTTCATACTTGACATTAAAACCACTCGACTTCATAGTGATTACGGGTTGTTTTTGTTATTTAACTATTACTTTTGACTGTGCCTACAAATTTAACTGTTTTACTTGCCTACAGAATGTCCTGGCTTCGCCAAGCGGCTCTGCGGGTCAACTCTAAACTGAGCAGCAACAGTGGAGCCCTACATGCTCTCACAAGACTCGACATATCTAACAATGAGCTAAGACTCTTACCACCTGAACTTTTCACCATGATGAGTCTAAGGTAAGCGTCATCTGCCAAACCTAAATTACCTTCTATATCATCATCGTCATCTGCCAAACCTTTTCTTAATTTGGAATCGACTTCCAATCTAACCGGATAGATCTGAATACCAGTGTCTACGAATTTTTTGACAGCTTCTTGGAGGGTCCATTCCACCTTGTATATTTTTTGCAGGAAAAAATAAATAACATGAAGCAACCTTTGTACTCAAAATTATAACGATCTGTTTTCATTATATGTTTTATATATTCTGTGTTGTGTCCATCTATACATACATACAAATAAATAAAATTGAAATGTCAGTTTGTAATATAAAAATACCCGCTTTTTACTACATGCATATTAATATACAGACGGTATAATAATATATAGCAATTTTTTTTTTTCAATTTTGTCTGTCTGTTTGTTTTGTTCCGGCTATATTCTGGAACAGCTGGACCGATTTTTACGGGACTTTCACTGGCAGATAGCTGATGTAATAAGGAGTAACTTAGGCTACTATTTTAGAAAAAGTATTAAGCGTAGCGGGTACAGCTAGTAACAAATAAATTAAATGTTGAAACATTATCTTATGTTGTAACTTTTTTTCATAACTCCCAGGTACTTGAACGCAGCACAAAACAAGTTAGAACGTCTCCCAACGGCTGAAGATCCTTTTGAAGATGAGCTGGACGGCAAAAGACGTAAGAAGAAGCCTACGTTAAAGCCTGAACTGTATTCTGCACCTGTACTGCAGGAGGTGTATTTGCAGGTAAGTCTTTTGGACTGAGTCGAGGGTCTAGTGGACGAAAGCGATTTTTTTTCTCCAAGAACGCAGAGCAAAGAGGCTGATTGACGACGTAAAATTGGTGGATGCCAAGCTTCACAACTTGGCTCATCGCCGCAAGGTTGCCTGCTTGTCGGTCTTCTACAGGCTGTACTTCGGTGAGTGTTCCCAAAAACTCAACCACCTCACCCCACCGCCCCCCTTCTACCATCGGACAACTAGACGCACTGCAAGTTACCATCCCTACCTTATTGCTATTCCACCAATTAGCACTAAGCGTTTTCAAACGTCTTTCATAACGCGCACAGCAAAGGAGTGGAACTCTCTCCCTGCGTCTGTGTTTCCGAACGCTTACAACCCTAATCTCTTCAAAGTTAGAGTGAACAGGCTTCTTCTGGGGTAAGCTTGTACCATTGTCGACTTTGTCTCTGTCATCTCTGACCTAGACTAGAGTCAAGAGCAAAGCCAACGCAAATTAAAAAAAAAAAAACCGAACTAACCTGTCACATTGGTATAGTGATCGCAAGTATGCAAAGTGCTATTGGTTTTTTTGAAGTGAAAATGCGACTTCCAACAAGTTTAACGCTACCATGGAGGGGGAATATTTTCTAAAACTCACTAAGAGATGGCAGTATTACAAGATTTGTGACTACGTAGTTCTACTAGGTACGCAAGATGGCGTGCAAACAGTCATGCATTCGACTCTTCGGTGTGACCAGCCTTCGCTCAATTTTCATGAGTAGAATAACCTCGATAAACATATGTAATAATAGGTGTGCGGACTGGGTAAAGAAGATGACTTTCTATTTTGTCCGTCAGACAGGTAATACAAAAATATTAGACACGTATTTTTTGTTTTATCAAAATATCAAAAAAATACTTAGTTAAAACTCATTAAAGTTGGAGAGTGGGGGCTCACTACGTCACAAGTAGGTATAAAACTTACCTACATGTGACGTCATGCGCCATTTCAAGTCAATATTACTCCGTAATTTTATGACCAAGTGAAAAAAAAAAACAAAGAAAAAAAAATGTGATCATCCCCTATTATGTAATAAAAAATAATACCACAAGAAAACAACAAAATATTATTTAGAAGCTCAATAAAATAACGAGAGTGAATGCGTGGCACTCGAACGCGTGCGTGTTAGTATTACGAAGTTTCACTTCTTCCGCGCGGAGGGACTCCACGCACTATTTTTTCTATCAGTAATTTCTCAGTACCAGCCACTGAGTCTCGATTTGTGCCCGTTTGATGGTAATAGGCTCGCCACTTATTACATGGGACTTAAACATAACTGGCGAAAGATGGGGGTACTATTAGGTACCTCTGCTTAACTCTTTAGGGATTACAGGCGTGGTACTTTGTTATCACTACGAGCTGGAGAGTGCTCCAAAATTAATACTGTGCATCGTCAAACAATCATATTGCATAAACAAAAATGATTGACAAAAGTAATTTTGTAACAAATGAGTGATCTCGTATTGAGTGGGAGTAAAAACTTAAGAATTAAAATAATCTGCTGACGTCCTTTTCCATAGGTTCGGGCTGCAACAACATCAAAAAAAATATATTTCAAGTAGGCCAGTTACAGGCACTTTTGAATAGTCGAGCAAAAAAAAACAATAAAAACCGGCCAAGTGCGAGTCGGACTCGCGCACGTAGGCTTCCGTACCATTATTTATATAAACGAGCAAAAAAATCACTTTTTTGTATGAGAGCCCCCTTAAATATTTTATTTTATTCTGTTTTTAGTATTTGTTGTTATAGCGGCAACAGAAATTCATAATCTGTAGAAATTTCTTCATATGCTAACTATCACGGTTCATGACTATGAAAAAACTTTCACGCCGATTTTTAGGGTTCCGTAGTCAACAAGGAACCCTTATACTTTCGGTATATCCGTCTGTCTGTCCGCGGTTTAGCTCAAAAACTATTGGTACTAGAAAGTTGTAATTCGGCATAAGTAAACATGTTAATAATGCCACAAAAGTGGTAAAATAAAATTGTAAACAAAATAATTATTTAGGGTATCTCCCCTACATATAAAGTGGGCGTGATAATTTTTTTTTCGTCCCTCCCATAATGTGGAATATCGTTGAATAGGTCTTTCAAAAATATTAGGGGTTTGGGAAGACCGTTTTTTGATTAACTAAACCGTTCGTGACTTATCAAGCTTTAAAGTACCAATTTTCTTTAGAGTCAAGTGTCCCCCCCCTTTACCGACTAAACGGTTGTAGTTATAAATTTAAATGTCCCGGCAGTAGTACCTATATATAACGAACTTTAAAGGCAAACTATCACACATAAGTGTGGGCTTTACAAGTATACGAGTAATAGTCGACCAATTGTATTTGTCTCGAAAATTTCGAAAATCTACATAGAAATATCGATAGATGGCGCTAAGCGTCAATTGTACTAAAAACGAGTCTCATTTGCAGATCATATATGGCGGTTTTTATAAATATTGGTACGGAACCCTTCGTGCGCGAGTCCGACTCGCACTTGGCCGGTTTTTTTAAGTTAAGTTTATCTGTTTAATCTAGTGTTATAGGTAATTTCATACTGTCTGTACTACATTTTTTTTTTTTTACAATATGTGGCTAACTACATTGTACTGTCACCACAGGACAACCGTCTAGAAGACCTGCCCCCCCTCTTATTCCGTCTACCAGGCCTCACACTCCTGGACGTGTCTAACAACAAGCTGAGAGCCCTCCCCGCCGCGTTGTGGGCGGCGCCCGCCCTACGCGACCTTAACGCGGCACTCAACCATTTGCGCTCTCTGCCCACCCCGCACGAGGTGAGTGTGTTATGTTACACCGTGGACCTGTGTGGACCATGCTGGCTTATGATGGACTATAGTGGGCCATGCTTGACCATAGTGGCCACATGGTAATTGTCTATCATGGCTGTTTTCTATATGAGAGTCTATATGTTTGCAAAGCACGCACGATACAGGAGAAATGCCATGCCAATTATGGACCATGCGTACCCATGATGGCCCGTAGTGGCCTATGTTAAATTCAGTATCTTGTGTGTAATTGTTTCCAGTCGTATTGTAAAAAGCTTATTGACTTGCGTTTCGCCGTCCATCATCATCTGCTTAGCCTTTTCCCAAACTATCTTTGGGTCGGCTTCCAGTCTAACCGGATGCAGCTGAGTACCAGTATTTTACATGCAGCGACTGCCTATCTGACCTCCACAACCCAGTAGCTTGGAAATACGATACGCCTTGGTAAGACTGGATGCCAGAGTTTTAGCTTCTGACTACTTGTAACGACAAATGTCAGCCGGGACCAACGGCTAAACGTTTTTTACTTTTTTTTTTGCGTTTCGCCTTCTATGCTAGACAAAAATGCCATTTGTATGGATCTCTTCAAAAAGTAGTTAATTAATATGATATCTTCTTTATGATCTTCAGATAGTCGCTAAACATTATAAAGACACCGTCCCACGCCGCGTCCTCCGTTCTTATTGGGTACTTCTTTCAATTTATAGTAGTTTTGAAAGTATTTTTTAAAGCAAAACTTAGCTAAGCACGTATGGATATAGTTATAAAACAGTGTGTGAAAAAGTAGCAGTTGGTGTTTGGTAGTTTCTGGCCACTGTAAGAAAAAGGCTTGATATTACTTAGGTATTGTAAATTTCAAAACAGCAGTCTGTACTCTCTGCCTACCCACCATAAGAAAAAGGCTTTAATATTACAGTGGATTTGCTTATTTGGCAGAATAAGGTCGAAGCGCCAGGGTAGACCGTAAAATGTTTTTTTTGCTATTGGCAGTACGGTCTCAGGGATTCCGTAACACGTATAAAGTAACAGAATTATAATCATTCAAATCATAAATACAGACCTCTAAGTTCATTAAAACCATTGACTATTTCATAAAATAAGTGGAAAGATAATGATTACTAGCTGTACCATGCGTTGCAATACACTTTTACTTACATACGCTACCTACCTTACCTACCTTACCTACCTTACCTACCTTACCTACCTTACCTACCTTACCTACCTTACCTACCTTACCTACCTTACCTACCTTACCTACCTTACCTACCTTACCTACCTTACCTACCTTACCTACCTTACCTACCTACGTACCTAGGGTAAGTTCTCATCATATTCTAAACATCATTTTGAGAAAAGTTGAATTTCGCGATCTACCCTGGCGCTTCCACCTTAACTTGTGTACTCCGTTGACAGAAAATAAAAACAATGATAATTATTTGGTAGTTGTAATTTCTTTCGTAAGAGTTTGACATGATCGAAAAAACGGCATTTATAATTAAATTGTTTTTTATCTCAAACGACTAATACGCTATCAACAAACGTGGTCATCAATCTCCTTTCTTCTCCGTCATCATCTGCCTAGCCTTTTCCCGAAACAATCTTGGGGTCGGCTTCAAGTCTAACCGGGTGCAGCTGAGTACCAGTATTTTACATGGAGCGACTGCCTATCTGACCTCCACCACCCCTTGGTAAGACTGGATGTCAGACTTTTGTCTTCTGACTACTCGTAATGACTGTCAAAGATCTACAAATGACAGCCGGGACCAACGGCTCAACGTGCTTTCCGAGGCACGAGGAAACTCGGTATGTAATTATGGTCACCCAACCACGGACCAAACTCGGCAAGCACGACTTAACCTTAAAGATCTACCCGTGGTAAGTCAAGTTGTATAAACAGAATATTTTTTTTTTACCAGGGTCAGTCAGAATGCAGCAGTCCGCAGCAGCTAGCCTCACCATCGGAGACTTCGCCCCAACTCAGCGCTTCGCCGTCCATAGGCAGCGCGCAATTCGCTATGGCTACACAATCTGTAAGTAAATCTAGGATTTAAATCTTACTTTTGGGAAGATACCATTTTTATTTTTTTGTTGCCAAGTGGCTGTCGTGTATTAGATTTAAGATACGCACAGAGGCGAGGCGCACAGTTTTTAAAGTAAAAACTTCTTTAGCGGCGTTGTCCACTTTTGTGATGGGTAAAAAATGGTAAACTCGCGTCAGGTCACGTTTCCTGATCGAAAATTCGTAAGACGGATTGACATTAGTTTACGAAGGAATTTTAACTTTATAACATCTGTCTTTTTGAGTTTGGGTTTCCTAAACTGGATAATAGGGGATCGGACTGGGTAAAGAAAACGACATTCTATTTTGTCCGTCAGACAGGTAATACAAAAATATTAGACACGTATTTTTTGTTTTATCAAAATATCAATAAATTACTTAGTTAGAACTCATTAAAGTTGGAGAGTGGGGGCTTACTACGTCACAAGTAGGTATAAAACTTACCTACATGTGACGTCATGCGCCATTTCAACTCAATATATCTCCGTAATTCTATGACCACGTGAAAAAAGAAAAAATACGTGTCCAATCCTTTTCAATAAACTACCCGATGGACAAAGAAGAAAAAATAGGAGTATCCCCTATTATCTTATGCACAAACAAAACCTTCGGTTTCTCCAAAGAGGTAAAATTCGTAAGACGGATTGTAATAGTTCTGAAGTGTTACATTTTTAATGTAATATAAATTGTCATGTTTGTGTACGATAGCGCAATAAATGAATATTTTATTTTACCGCATAAATGATAGTACTTTTGTACTGATAGTTAAAGCAATTCGTGCAAAATTATTCCCTAACCATTCCAACATATCATGCACAACGTTAATATTCAATTTTTTACTTCTGCCGGCACTCCCGGAGTGAAACCAGTTTTTTTTTTTTAATTAGGAGTTTTAATGATTTAACTTAACTTTAAAGATAAAGATTCATTTATTTGCAAAAACATGTGTAGATAATATACATAGTATGATGCTTATTATAGATGTCAGAAGGTCTTCTTTGGCTCAACATGTTTGACCATGGCTGGTGTACAAATTTGGTCGAAAGACAATAAAATTACAAACAATAAAAATACATAGAATAATAATACAAATCAATCAAAGAATAATAAAACTAAATTTAAAAAAATAGGCAAATAGTCATGCAATTCAAATTAAATAAATTATATTCAGTATATTTAGAGAGATTTGTCAGTTAAAACAGTTAAACACCTCCACGACCCCCATACTATTCAATGCCTCCATCAGCACAATGTTTTGAGTGCGTTACATTGAGTTTTCTACCATAAAACGTAAATATTTCCCAGCAATATATTTGCGTAGAGTTACTCAGTTTCATGTACAGAATGCTTGGTTGACGGCATAGTGAAGAGTACGTATACACCTTGTCATCATTCTCTTGCCCCTAATCCCAATTTATTAGTGGTCGGAACAGCATGTCTTCTTCTTCCATACTTCTCTATTACTTGTCATCTCATGAAACACCTCATTTCTTGCCATCTCACCTTCACACAGTCCATCCATTGTTTTTTTGGTCTTCCTCTACTCTTATAAAACTTTCCTCACGACATATTTTCCTCATTCCTCCACATCGCATGCCAATACCACGACAAATGTATTCGATTTTTTCGCCTAATGGAGTAATCATCTGTGTTGCACCCGTGTATGTAAGGAGGATTTGCCTTCAAAATCATCATCATATCATCCCGAAATCACCCATTCTTGAGTATAGACCTCCCCTTTTTTGTCACACTTCTCAGTTCTGTGAACGTCTTTGACGATATCGTCGACTTGACGAGCTTTATGACGGCCCTAGTTTCTCTGTCCAAACCTTGGCCATCACTCGGTCAAAGCCTTGCTCCGTCGACGATATCCGCGCCTAGGATTTGAAAACAAGTCCCTATTAAACAATTGTGTTTTTTTGTGTTTTAGAAGTCATCATCTCGCAGTCCCTCAATAGAGCGCAGTGAGTCGGAGACGGCTGATGAAGATGATGCTGACTCCATACCTGTGCTCACCAACCGCGCGGGGAATGCTGCGTGAGTGTCATACTTATTCAATTGAATCATTTGTAAAATTTATTTCTAACAGACTTCAAAAAGGAGGAGATCGGACTGGGTAAAGAAAACGACATTCTATTTTGTCCGTCAGACAGGTAATACAAAAATATTAGACACGTATTTTTTGTTTTATCAAAAAATTACTTAGTTAGAACTCATTAAAGTTGGAGAGTGGGCCTTACTACGTCACAAGTAGGTATAAAACTTACCTACATGTGACGTCATGCGCCATTTCAACTCAATATATCTCCGTAATTTTATGACCACGTGAAAAAAGAAAAAATACGTGTCCAATAATTTTCAATAAACTACCCGACGGACAAAGAAAAAAAAATAGGATTATCCCCTATTCCATTGGTATTTTTTTATGTATGTACACCGATTACGCGGAGATTTATGATCACTCAAAACATTGTGCTGATGGTCGTGGAGGTGTTTAAAGTAAAAATCTAACATTAAAAACTTGTATTTAAAAAAATACTTGTCAAAAAGTTGGAACTTTGACCCCTAATATCTCCGTAACTAGAAGGTTCCCAGGTATGGTGTAGAACAAAAAAATGATCGCAATGACAGGGAGAACCAGTGCCTTTCGGCTTCGTTAAGAGGTGTTTTACACCCTTTATGGCTAGATACAAGTACAGACGCTCAAAACTGGATTCGTGTTTCATAGAATGATTCTGACACTTGACTCGCAACGAGCACGACGTTACATGCTCCTGTACTGAACTTAAATAAAAAATTTGTGCGTGGAGTCCCTCCGCGCGGAAGAAGTGAAACTTCGTAATACACGCATGCGTTCGAGTGCCACGCATTCACTCTCGTTATTTTATTGAGCTTCTAAATAAAATTTGTAGTTTGCCTCAGTAGTTTTCATTTTATAAATATTTTTTATTTATTTATGTACTTTTTTCACGTATGTACACCTAATTCTCCGTGATTACTGGACCGATTTAGATATTCTTCATTCATTTGGTAGAGAAAGCTTGCCCGGTGGGCCCATATGAATTTTATTAAGTTTGCTGAGGTACTTTTTGAGTCATCTTCTTTATTATGCATTTTGTACTTTGTCGTATGTATGGACGATGTGCTGGTCTAGTTATAATGTAAAACTGCCCAAGTGCGAGTCGGACTCGCGCACGAAGGGTTCCGTGCCATTATTTATAAAAACGAGCAAAAAAATCAGCAGCAGAACTATGTCAACTGTTACACACTGAGTTAGTCGTTATTAGTACAACTATGTAAGCACAGATGGCGCATTCATCAAAACTGCAGCGTGTGTGCACTGTGTGCTACAGACTATCAAACTGAACATGTTTCTCATCATAAAACATGTTTTTCAGCAAAAAAAATATCTGCTGCCCCATAGAAAATTGCAATACCTATTCGACCCAAATGTATAGGCAGCTGATATTTTTTTTTGCTGCAATTTTTTTTTTTATGATGAAAAACATCTTCAGATTGATGGTCTCAAGCACACCCTTAAGGATGTATATACCCTTTCCGCTACACCCTGTATATTTTAAAAAAAAGTTTTCACATACGTGATTTAACAGCTGATTTATTTTGATAAGAGAAACCTCAAAATTATCATTAATCCAATGCGAAAATAAGACGATGATTTCAGAAAGCCAAAAAAAAATGTCAATCTTTTCTATGAGATAATGAGAAGTTTTTCTATAGTTTACTGTAGTTATCAAGTGGCTGACCGAAGCACTTGGCCTCGTACCAGTTCGGTCAAAGTCAAAGTCAAAGCATTTATTTCAATTAGACCATTACAGGCACTTTTGAAAGTCAAAAAACAAAATAAAACGCGAAGCTACAGCCCCAGTCACAAGGCATAATAACTTGTGAAAGTACTGTAGTTGCCCATTCCGTAGCGTAGATCTCTATGGAGAAGAATGGGCAAGAAACTCCATGGACACTCTTTTAAATCAAAATATGTTACAAAATCTTAGTTACATCATTCATGTAAAGAATTATTACAAATATGTGAGAACGATGTAGAAATGCGGGCAGGTTAAGAGCGTCCAGAGCAAAAGATTAAATCAGTAATAAAAAAAATATATATAAAGTACTTAATTAAAATAAACCGTGGCAGCTTAAGAGATGTAACCTTACCTACGGTTTCTGCCAAAACTTCGGGCCATTTTGTCGAAGCTGAAGGTGGTTTTTTCGGTCTACGTGGCCGAAGCCAAACGTAGCCAGCCTGGCTGTTTGTGTATGCGAACCCACGATACAGGAGAAATTCCTAGAGAGGCAAAATTTAAAAAAAAATCGCCTATGTATGTTTTTTATTCAGCCAAATGTGTTTTGTCTGCGTGTCTGCTAGTATCAACTGTCTTCCTACCCCCTAGCTGGACGGAGGCCCGTCGCGCGCACACGTGGCGCGGCGTGGTGGAGGGCTCCTCCGTGTGCAGCACGCGCGGGGGCTCCGTCCTGTCGGCGCTCAACCTCGCGCACAACCAGTTCACGTGCGTGCCGTGCGCGCTCGCCTGCAGGGCTCCCAACCTCACGAGGTTGAATATGGCCTATAATTCGCTGAGGTAAAAACAAAATCAAATTATTTTCATTTCACATAGGCCTTCATGAGCACTTATAAAACGTCGACAAAAGGTGCACGGTTCGGGTTGGTCGTTTCCTATGGAGAAGAACCGGTAAGAAACTCCATGGTTACTCTTTTAAAATCATTTGGTTTTACAATATTTCTATGTTACAGCGTTAGTACTTGAGTATGGGAGGACATCGCAGGCCCGACAATAAGTCGTTGCTTACTACAAAACGTAGAACAAGATAAAAAGTTACCAAGGATCTAGGAATCTATAAGGCCTACAATGTCCTCACATTTACAACAATCGGTGAACACGTTAAGCCGTAGGTCCCGGCTGTCATTTGTGGATCTTTGACAGTCGTTACGAGTAGTCAGACGCCGAAAGTCTGACATCCAGTCTTACCAAGGAGTATCGTATTACGTAGTAGTAACTAGGTTGTGGAGGTCAGATAGGCAGTCGCTCCATGTCAAATACTGGTATTCAGCTGCATACGGTTAGACTGGAAGCCGATCCCAAGATAGTTTGGGAAAAGGCTAAGCAGATGATGATGGACGGACTAATAAAAACTTTTTCTTTCTTTCAACAGATCGATGTCGTACGTGACGTCATATCCTACAAGTCTTCGGCAGCTGGATCTGAGTCACAACGAGATCACATGCTGGCCGAGTTTACCACAAGTAAGTAGAGTCTGTTTCCACGGAAATAAAAATAACTACTTGCAGTGTTTTTTTTATATGAGTGTAAAAAAAAACAATCTTCTTTGGCTACCCAATACTGAGTATCGGTCTTGTCCAAATAGCTCTTAGGATAAGCAAATTGATTTCGGCTGTCATTTGTAGATATTTGACAGTCTTTACGAGTGGTCAGAAGCCAAAATACGATACCCCTTGGTAAGACTGGATGTCAGAACATCCAGTCTTACCAAGGGGTATCGTATTACCCAGTTACTGGGTATGGAGGTCAGATAGGCAGTCGCTTCTTGTAAAATACTGGCGCTCAGCGGCATCCGGTTAAATTGGAAGCCGACCCGAGGATAGTTTGGGAAAACGCTTGGATATTTGGGACACCAGAAGCATTTTAAATGTCTTGCCCCTCTCCAATAGTTTTCTGCAGCAGTAATTTCCCAGAGGTTCGACCCCAAGACACACCTCTGAGTTTTCGGATTACTTCGGTGAAGGAAAACATCGTGAGGAAACCAGCATGCCTGAGAGATGTCTCGACTGCATCTAAAGCCAAGTCAGAGGCCCATGGCACATGGCATAAAAACTCTTAAGCACAGTATAATATTTTCACTCACAGGTAGAAAACTTCGGCTCGACCGAAGGCGACCCCCTCGCCTGCTACTGCCCCAACTCCTCAACAAACAACAACGTACGCTCCAGGCCAAGATCTGGAGGTTCAGTCAGATCCCAGCTGTTGAGTGCCGCCTGTCCTGCTAGAAGACACCTTCGGCTTGAGGGGCTGAGAACCTTGGTAAGTGTTCCAGGTCTTAGGGAACAGCTGCAAGTTCTGGACGCTCTGCGAGGTCCCAGCCGCTGAGTGCTGGTTTTCCTGCTAAAAGACACCGCAGTATTGAGGGGCTGAGGTCCCTGGTAAGTGTTCCAGGTCTTAGGAACCAGCTGCAAAGGGCTGGAAGCTCTGTGAGGTCCCAACTTCTGAGTGCTGCTTGTCCTGCTAAAAGACAATGCAGTTTTAAGGCGCTGAGGTCTCTGGTAAGTGTTCTTGATCTTAGGGAAAAGCTGGAAGGTCTGGACGCGGCACTGTGATGCCCCAGCTGCTGAGTGCTGTCTTTCGTGCTAGAAGATACCTTCGGCTTGAGGGACATGTCTCGAAAGTGCGGGGTACTCAGAGAAAAATTACGTTAAGTTATGTTTAAAACTTTTATTTTGGCACAAGTAACTGTTTGTGAACCATATTCCTTGATTTTAAACCCCATGGATTTTGAAGTTAAAACTGGTTGCTAGTCTTTTTATACAAGGTGTTGTTTTGCATTCTCGTCAAAGTTCCGGAGGTTGTTACAAAAGACATAAATAATCAATTAAAATTACGGTACCTAGTTAATTATTAATAAACGCTGATACTTTTGGCAGTTTAAGTTGGTCAGTATATCTGAATAACCCCCTTAACGTGGTTTAAGGAATAAGAAATAATCGAATAAACGTTTGATATTGTTTGTATGTCTGAAAGCACGGTTATAGGGCGAGGATCAGACGGGCCGCGTTTAAAACACGGGTAGGTCACTTACCGATTTCAGTAAAAAAAAAAAAAAAATACCAACCATTTTATTATTGATTCGGGACGAGAATCATTAGCATAGTTACCTCCTTGATTTTGACGAGGATGCAAAACAACACCTTGTAGATTCTTATGAACCTACTAACACATACGAAAGATCTGTTGGAGGGGGGATCTCATACAAATTTTCGGTTCAGTGGTTTAGGAGTAAATAGGTAACAAACAAACAAACTTCCTTTCGCATTTATAATATTAGTTACGATTTCTTTCATATTTACAAATTTAAAATTTGTTTTCCTTTCATCTTACGTGTTTTCTCTTTACAGATCTTGTCCAACAATCTTTTGACTCGCATTCAATTGACTACAGATGATGATGGTTTATCCTCGGCTTCGCAGGATACAAATGAGGAAGAAGATGAATGGGTATGTGAATTTATTTATTTATTTATAACACCTTTTTTTTACGTATGGGAAATCATCAAATGACTCCTCCCGCTCTGGGCGGAGCGGGAGGGAGTGTCAGACATGTACTGACTAAAACCCATCCATGTTCCTTCTTAGCCCTTTGTGTTCCAGGGCCACGGTATCTCTTTCGAACAACCCGCAGCCCTGGCAGGCATCGGCCTTTAGGGGGATGAGGAACAGGGTGTAAAGTTCCTCGATAAAAACTTTGCTTGCGACTTGTAGGAAATTGATGTTAGTTCCTCCGTCGCATCATAGATGGCGCTGTAGTACTTTTTGTGGTATGTTGCTTTTTGTGGTCGCTACAGGCCCTCTCGGACCTCTTCCGATTTGCTGACATCTCCTTGAGAATATTTAGTACACCTCGAACTATCCTGACAGGGTATACCCTAATGCTACAGTTCAGAATATAATAGACGATGACTAACTGTCATTTTGTTGATTCTTCCGTCGATATAACCCGTTTCTACAGTAGTCATGCTACGCGTGCAGAAGAAATGAAGTTTTTTTTTTTAGATTTGTACCTAAACCTTTAAAGACGAATTCTGACAAGTACATCATCATCATCACCAGCCTATAATGTTGCCACTGCTGGGACACAGTCCTCCTCTCTGTGAGAGGGAGTGGGCTGTTATCCACCACGCGGGTCCAGTGCGGGTTGGTAGATGTCACATGTCTTCGAATTTTTAGTTCTAGGACATGCCGGTTCGTCACGATGTTTGCCTTCACCGTTTTTGAGCCTGACAAGTACATGCTAATAGTACATTATGGTACTAGTGTGTAATGTTGGTGATTACCGCTGAGGCGCCATTGAGACCCGAGCCGTTAGGTGAGGGTCTTAAGAGAGCCGAGGACGGTAATCACCAATACACACGTGTATCATACGACGTTTTTCAACACACTTGTGAATAAAATAACAATAAAAACGAATTTTATTTAGTAGATGATAGATATTTTCCCTTGGAGTTTTCAGGTAGTAAACTTTGCATAACGTTAAGGGCTTCACATATCGGGTTTATATCGGGCGGTGTACAACATAAATCATTTTCTTCGTTACTTGGTACTAGTTACTTGTAGACATTTTAATTAATAAATAACTATAATTTCAACAGTGAAAACGAGTCGTGAAAAATGATTCGCTATGGTGGGAAAAATTAATCATTTTTCCTATGCGCGCGCATTGCGATCAGCCACAAACTAAAGGGATGAGGATTTTTTTTAATTTCCGCGCATAGGGTTTACGCTTATTCTGCCACGTAAAAAATGGGGAATTTAAAGTTTTCTTTTATTACAGAGAAAACAAAAGTTATATTTGAGTGAAAGTTTTATTTATTAAACACGAACGAGTTAAAATTATCTATTTAAATAAGAAGTTGCATGAAATGAGTAAGCAATAGATTGAACACGATTTTTTTTTTTAATAAAAACTTTTTTAAGAACAAAGCACCTCAAAAAATAAAATTTAAAAAAAAATATCTATAACTCACTAGTGAGTTATAGCAATGAAAAAGTCACAGTTTTATTATGTGTGCCATTCTGTGCCTAATTGCGGTGACCATAAAGACACTTTATGAGCAAGTGTGTTGAAAAGATCTTTTATAAATCTCGGCCTTATTGCTTGGACATCGATACCAAGACTCAGCAATCGTTTATCTCTCTCTTTCCCAGAACACAGGCTCTTCCTTGAAGGGTCGTCTGCTCTTCCCTCTGCTATCAATGTTGGATGTGTCATGCAACCTGCTGCGAGGAATACCACCTGCTATACATGAGCTGACGAATCTATCGGTGCTTAACATAAGTGGGAACAAAGGTATGTTCTTCTAGAACGTAGGGTTACTTCCCGTTGACCTAGATCTATGAAATTTGGCAAGTAATATAGTCTTATACGACAGGTACAGGAATAGATCTGAAAACTATACGTTTGTAAAACCACAAAAAAATTCAAATATATTAAAAAAAAAAAAAAACAAAATATTATTTTTTATGATGTAATTAACTCGCATGACAAAAGTAAATTTGTACGAAACCCTCAGTGGGCGAGTCCAACTCGCACTTGTCGTTTTTTTTTTTATATTGTTACTGATTTTTCTGTTATAATCGCGTCACCTCCCCCAACAGATATAACCTCACTCCCTCCACAAATGGGGCTCCTGTCCCGCCTATGGAATCTGAACACCGTCGGCTGTTGTCTCCAAGAGCCACTACGCTCAATGCTGCAGTGTGGTCGCTACAAGAGCATGGATATCGTGGGGTATCTGAAGTCTGTGCTGCAGGAGGCCAGGCCTTATACTAGGATGAAACTTATGCTTGTTGGGTTGCAGGTAAAGATAATAGTTTTACCCACTAAAATTTAAAAAACCCCCGACACATAAAACCTCTAAAAACAGAGGAGAGAGGAGAGAGAAGAGGTTTTTAATGGGTGTGTTTAAATTTATATTTAGCTGGACTATGCCCGCGGCTTCGCACGCGTGGATTTCGGCCACTGTCCCACGGGATTGTACTACCGGGATAAAAAGTATCCTATGTGTTAATCCAGGTTATACCCGTGTACCAAATTTCATGTAAATCCATTCAGTAGTTTTTGTGTGAAAGAGTAACAATCATCCATCCATTCATACTTACAAACTTTCGCGTTTATAATATTAGTAGGATTTTATGAAGCTTTTAAATTTATATTATTTTTTCTAAGCCTTGACTGTTCCACTTTTGGGCATAGAACTCCCTCCATTCCATCCAGTTTTCTCGGTGAAAAGCGTTTTCTCGCCAATTAATGAAAACAGCCAAAAGCTATAAATAAAAAAAAAAACCGTTTTAAAAAGAGTTTTTAAAACGGGGGGGAAGGAAGACACCCACGTTTTCCTTCTAATAACATGTAAATACAATGTAAAATTGATACGTAAGGAATATTTGTGTACATAAACACTACCAAAAAGAGTACAGATATTTTTTTATCTTTATTATATTATTATTTTTTTGAGTTTTTTTTTTGTGATATCGTGTTTAGTTTTTTGCAAAAAAGTTTTTTAATCTAACTAAGAAGTTCAGTTAAACCAGAAAAAGTATGCTCTTCGGTAATGTTCGTGTTTCCGAAATAGCACGAACGTCGCGCCACTGAGTCACATCCCAGACAGCACCTCGGCATTTTTTACTCACAAAAGATTATTGCAAATGCTGAGAGTTAACTTTTGATTTTCTAACCATGGTAATGCAATATAGGCAAGTAATTCAATGGTTGTAAAAACAGCGACACATTTATACATTTCCAGTAAGACAAGGCCTCGTTTTGTATAGATTTCCAATACAATGAAAGATCCGTATAAACTGGTTTTGTCGTGCGTACCAGCTCTTTATTAGAACTCATTATTGTGCGTTTGAATTTATGATGATTAACGAAGCGCATTATTTGCCTGGGATATCTGTTGTAAAAATTGTTATGACATAAACAATATGATTTCATTTCGTGCAAAAAAAATTACTTTCCGTGTACAAAAAAAGTATCCAGTAATTTTAGGCCAAATATCTCTTAGGGGATCGGACTGGGTAAAGAAAACGACATTCTATTTTGTCCGTCAGACAGGTAATACAAAAAGACACGTATTTTTTGTTTTATCAAAATATCAAAAAATTACTAGAGTGGGGGCTTACTACGTCACAAGTAGGTATAAAACTTACCTACATGTGACGTCATGCGCCATTTCAACTCAATATATCTCCGTAATTTTATGACCACGTGAAAAAAGAAAAAATACGTGTCCAATACTTTTCAATAAACTACCCGACGGACAAAGAAAAAAAAATAGGATTATCCCCTATTAGAGTAAGTCATAAGTCATTTATTTCGAAATAATATGATGCATTGTGTAGAAATTTTGTAAAATAAAACAGTACCATTAAAACATTACTATCGAAAACATTAACAAAGTAACCATTAATGATTTTCATAAGTATATGTAGAATAAGAAATTCAAAACGATATTAATCCACATTCAATTTAAAATAATTAATATACAATAAAACAAACAAAAGTAACGAAACGTAAATCAAATAATTATAAAATGTTTTTCTATAAATAGTGCAATAAAAATTAAAAAAAGAAACAAAATGTGTTAAAAATAATTGCCTTCTTATTTTCTGTGAATATCAATGATAAAAATAGGAGATCAAAAAAACCATAGAATATTCAGAAATAATGATGTTTTTTATCTTGTAGTTTATTGATTTAGTAAATAATAATTTCATTTCATTTACTCAGGGTATCGGCAAGACAAGTTTGTTAGAGTGCCTTAGACAAGAATCAGCGATACAGCATCGAAGAAAACCTACCGAGGTAAGTACCTATGAGCATAGTTGCTTAAGAGCTAAAGCTGAAATAAACTCTAACCAACTCACCTTAAAACTCAAATTCCGAAACGACAGCAACAATAAATCGCAATTGAAAAAAAATAGCTATGTCAGATCGCTATAACACGACTGGCGTTATTTAACTCCACGTAAACGATACAAGACGGCAATTTCTATGAAAGCACGGAGTTAAAATGTTAATGTAAAATGTCACGCTGATGGTGTCGAGTGTGTCGGGTCATTTAGTTCCCTTCAATATGGTTGAGTTGAATGATGGCTGATACATGCGTCATGTTCATGAACGGACGCTGTAAGTTGTGACTGGTCATCTCTTAGCTGCCACGGTTTATTTTTAATTACTTTATTTTTGAATTACTGATTTAATATTATACTCTGGACGCTCTTAACTTGCCCGTATTTCTACATTGTTCTCACATATTTGTAATTCTCAACATGATTTATGTAACAAAGATCTTGTAACATATTTTGATTTAAAAGAGTGTCCATGGAGTTTCTTGCCCATTCTTCTCCATAGAGATCTACGCTACGGAATGGGCAACTACAGTACTTTCACAAGTTATTATGCCTTGTGACTGGTACTGTAGCAGTGCGCTTTTTTTTCTGACTTTGAAAAAAGTGCCTGTAATGGTCTAATTGAAATAAATGCTTTGAGTTTGAGTTTTGAGATGTAAATGAACTCTTATTCAGCACTGGGCAAAACGCATGGGCAACAAATCCTCCCGACGAGGCAACGTGTCCACAGTGGGCGTAGACATCGGCACCTGGGTGTACGAGAAACATCGCTCCACGCGGGGACCCATCACCTTCCGCACCTGGGACTTTGGGGGACAGCAGGAGTAAGTAGAATCATAATAGTTGTAGTGGCATTAAAAAAAGTACTACAGCGCCACCTATGCTACCAAGGAAGAACTAACATCAAAAGTCTGAATCGCGCTATTTAAGTTATGCGCGACTTAAGACAAAAATTGTCGGGCAGTTGCCTCCAGACACAACACGCGTCTGGACGGAGGATCTTCCCTTTTATTTGGAGGATGGAGAAGTTGAGAACCTGTTCTTTGTGGGACTATATTTCCTGGATCACGTGACTAGCTACTGCTCGACAGTTTACTTCGGGTTTTCCTATATGGTCTTAAGTGATAGTTAATTTTTACAGCGCGATTCAGATTCTGATCTTCTGTACAGTAAATTCTGCATAATTCTGAAAAAAATGGCTTACTTTGCATAGCTTTTATTCCATAGCTGAATTTCTCAAAAAAAACTAATTGTGAATCATATCATTACCGGAATGCATTATAGAGAATTACCTGAATTATAGTAATTTATGATATTGTGTTTATTTAAAAATCGTTTATTTATGTTAGCATTTTTTTTTTTGTAGTGTTTATCAGCAATATTTGGTTTTTTGTTGAGTCTTTTAAACTTAAAACATACTTAGTTACCTAGTTTGGTGTTTGTATTCATATACGTGTTGTGTGTTAAAATTAGCAGCTTATTAATTAATGTTTGCATGCCATTTTTATGGCGAAATGTGTCACTGCACTGCACTACTATATTTTTTCCATCTCTTGTACCACATTTATTGCAAAAAAATAATGTTTACTTTTGATTTTTTCAGACTTTTCACTGTTCTTTCTATGTGGCATAGATGGCACTGTCGTACTTTTTGGACTATGTTGCCATAGTACGTTTTGTAGTTATCCCGGTAGTCTGATTGCGAGGGGAAATCACCAAAAGAAACGCGGGCGAAGCCTTGGGCATAAGCTAGTGTATAATAAAATAATTTAATTTTGTTCACAGGTACTATGCAACTCACCAATACTTCTTGTCACGAAGATCACTGTATCTTGTTGTATGGAAGGTCACGGATGGAAGGAAGGGTCTCGCTGGCGCACTCGACTGGCTCAGGTAATACATATACATACACATATAATCTCACGCCTCGGGCTAGCTCACCGTTCGTCCGTCTCATGACGACAGGCCGTGTCGAATGTGCGTCCATGTTCCACGCGCGCCTCAAGTTGATGTCAGCTAACCGGAAGAGGTCCGAGAGGGCCGATGTCTGTCAGGGTTGGGGGACTGTTCGATAGAGATACCGCGGCCCTGGAACACAAAGGGCTAAGAAGGAACATGGATGGGTTTAGTCAGTACAAGTCTGACACTCCCTTCCGCTCCGCCCAGAGCGGGAGGAATTATTTGATGATTTCCCAACCGTTAAAAAAAAGCCTCCAGTCTTAAGCGAATCCAGTGGTATTCCAGTATTTTACAGGTAAGGACTTGTACAAAAACTGCGATGCGACTTCGCATCGTAAAAATCTACGACCTCTAACAGTACAAACAACAGTGTGTTCTGAGTTGCGAATTCGCATCGCGCCGATTCATAGTTCTGTGTACAAGCCCTCATCCTGTTCAGGTAGTCATTAATAGATGACTCTGACTTTCAGTGTTTTTTTTTAACTGAAAACTTCTTTAGCGGCTTTGTGCACTTTTGTGATGGGTAAAAAGTGTTAAATTCACGTCAGGTCCCGCTTCAGGACACGTGACCGTCAGTTCACGTAGGTTGCGAAGGAATTTGAACTTTATGACATCTGTCATTGAGTTTGGGTTTCCAAAACTGGATAATTATCTTATGCACAAACAAAACCTTCGGTTTCTCCAAAGAGGTAAAATTCGTAAGACGGATTGTAATAGTTCTGAAGTGTTAATTTTTTTACGTAATATAAACTGTCATGTTTGTGTACGATAGAATAGAATATTGTATTTTACCTCATAAATGATAGTACTTTTATACTGATAATTAAAGCAATTCGTGCAAAATTATTCCCTAACCATTCCAAAATATCAAAAATGCACAACGTTAATATTCAAGTTTTCACTTCTGCCGGCACTCCCGGAGTGCAACCCGTGTTTTTTTTTTTTTGATATTGGTTTGCTCTTGACTCTAGTGAAGGTCAGAGAAGACAGATCTCCTGTTGCTTTTATATATTTTGCTTTCTTTCCAGGTCCATACAAGCTCGCGCCCCGGGCTCACCCGTCATCATGGTCGCTACACACTACGACCAAGTTATCAGTGTGAGTAGACCCTTTCATTGGAATGTTTTAAAGTTAAGATATTTCCTCACAACATATCACAGGATTTTAGGGTTCCGTACCTCAAATGGAAAAATATCCTACAAAGGTTGCTTATAGGATCGCTTTAGTGTCCGTCTGGCTGTCTGTGAAGACGCTTTTTCTCAGAAACGCCTGGAGGTATCAAGTTTTTCAGAGAGTTTATATTAAGTACTCAGGATACCGTTTATTTCAGCTGCAAAAAAATTAACTTGTAAGTCAACGCGTTCAAAAAATATGACCGTTTATGTCGCATAGTTCGCATATTTTTCGATTTCAAAAGGGAATACCTATAAGAGTTCCTATACTAAAGGGTACTTCCCGTCGACCTAGAATCATGAAAATTGGCAAGAAGCAAGTCTTACAGCACATGTAAAGGAATAAATCTGAGTCTTACAGCACATGTAAACGAAAATGATGATGAGTAAATTCTGACATGAACTCAAACCTAGGAAAGGTTTATATATATATTTATGGGGGTAGGCAGAAAATACAAAACGCCGCCTACTATACAGGGCGTAACAGAAAGGGTATATACATACTTAAGGGTGTGCTACAGACGATCAATCTGAACATGTTTCTCCATCGGACAAACATCGTAATACTAATAAAACTAGAGTTTTGATGTATTTTTACGGTTTAGGTATGACCACAAAATTAATAAAAAACATGCCCAAGATAGTTTGATTATTCCTCTAAGGAGCCTTCTAAATAAATATTTCAATTTGTGTACATACATTAGTAAAAACCTTAACAACACTCAAATAAAAGAAAAATTGTAATAGCCTTCTTAACGTTTCTGAACGAAACATTTGTATAATCTGTGGTGTGGGCCAACAGCCCGCCTTCCGCTTAAAAAACAGTTCACGTATTTCGTAATAATATTTGTGCTGACTTGTCTAAAATTATAATTATTTACTCGCAAATGTGATGAAAAACATTGTATGTTTCACGGGCGGTACGGGAATTACGAACCTCGACTCAGAAAGCTCTCAGTCTTCGACTTCGGGCTTCTACTAGAGCCTCGATCGTAATTCCTTACTTATCGCCCTTAATACACAATGTACTATTTATTACGTTACACCCTGTATATGTTACACCTTTTGCTCACGAGATTTACTAGACTTATTTTCGACTTAAAAACAACGTGTTTAGGATGACTATTTCATCGTCATCTTCCAGGCTAACCTTTCTCTTGTCTCCAGAGCAATCTGCCAGAGAATGAAAGTCCCGAAGTCCTTCAGCGGTTGATTCGGTCCTCTATCATGGGTGCGCCTGATGCTGACAAACTTGGTCTACCTCGCGTGTTGGATTCTGTTGAGGTGAGTGAATAAAAACACTATTTTAACCTTTTAAACGCCATTGTCACATATACGTGACAAACAAGTGCGTGCCCTGTACGCTAACGACATAAATACGTGACAAAAAATGTGGTGCACTATACCACGAAATAAACAATTTAAATCATTTCTTTTTTGGTTGTTTATTAAAAATGTGATCTATATATCTTAAATATTAACTGTGTTAACAAGAAATAAGTAAATAACAATTTTGAAAGCTGTTTTTAGGGTTCCGTACCCAAAGGGTCAAACGGGACCCTATTACTGAGACTTCACTGTCCCTCCGTCCCTCCATCCGTCTGTCACCAGACTTTATCTCATAAACCGTGATAGCTAGCCAGTTGAAATTTCTACAGATTATGTATCTCTGTTGATGCTATAACAACAAATACTAAACAGAGAATAAAATAAATATTTAAGGGGGCACTCATACAAAAAAGTAAAATTAGGTAAAACCTTGTAAACAGCGCCATCTAGCAGTTATAAAGAGAACTTGCTTCTGATAAAAAAATAATTAGCATGTCGATGTGGCCGTATGGCAACAAACGCCATTTAATATTATTATATTAAATTAAATTACCCTAAGTGTATAAGGACTATATTATTTTTTCAAGTGATAAGATTTATAATAAACATTTCGTGCAGAGCGGCAGTTTTGATGAAAGCGCCATCTGTGCTTACATAGTTGTACTAATAACGACTTAACCAACTCAGTGTGTAACAGTTGACAAAGTTCTGCTGCTGATTTTTTTTGCTCGTTTTTATAAATAATGGTACGGAACCCTTCGTGCGCGAGTCCGACTCGCACTTGGCCAGTTTTTTTTTTTTAAATTATATAAGTATTTGCGGTGAATCTGTGGCTTGGCGTGGAGGGCACGCGCGTCCTTTTATGCTCTGGCGTTCAAAAGGTTAATTCAGAGGGAGATTATTTGTGAAGTTAAGGGGCTAGAGTTGCGATAAATTAAAATTAAAACACATATTTGTTGATGTGACAGTTAAGAGCGTTTAGTTTTAGCCTTCCGACATTTCATACAAACTTTCAAGTTCTTATTTTCCGAAACGACTGAACCGATTATAATGAAGTTTCATTAAAATCGGTTCGATGCAATATACGTAGTCTGAAAAAATACTAAAAACATTATTAAATTGGACCGATTATAAATTATCTATAGCAACAGAAAATCGGTTCAGTTACTTAGGACTTGAAAGTTTGTATGAAATCCCGTAAGATGTAAACGCTCTTAACAAGGCATAAGTAGGTAATTGTGAATAACCTTTAAAAAAAATCGTATTATACAAGGTGTTGTTTTGCATCCTCGTAAGGACGTAACTATGCTAATGATTCTCGACCCGGATCAATAATAAAATGGGTAGGTTATTTTTTTATGCATTTACGGAAATCGGTAAGTGTGGAACACCCTTGTTTTAAACGCGGACCGTCTGGATTTTGCGGATGGGAAATCATCAAATGACTTCTCCCGCTCTGGGCGGAGCGGGAGGGAGTGTCAAACTTGTACTGACTAAAACCCATCCATGTTCCTTCTTCGCCCTTTGTGTTCCAGGGCCAATCTCTTTCTCTCAGTCCCGCAGCCCTGGCAGGCATCGGCCATTTCGGACCCCTTCCGATTTGCTGACATCTCCTTGAGGCGCGCGTGGAACACGTACGCGCCGTCGACACGGCCTGTCGTCATAAGACGGACGGACGGTGAGCTGGCCCATTACTCACCGTCCACAGGCCCGCCTGATTCTTGCCCTATAACAACGTTTTCACTCATGCAAACAATCTCAAACGTTTTTCTTTTTTGATAATTTCTTTTTCCCCAAATCAAGGGGGTTATTCTGAAATACTGACAAACTTTTTGACAGCGTTTATTTATATTTAACTTTAATAATAATATTGTAGGTACAGTAATTTTAATTGATTACTAATGCCTTTAGTGGCAACCTCCTGAATTTTGACGAGGTTGCAAAACAACACCTTGTATATCAAGCCAAAATAACGTGGTGTGTCAATTGGATAAACAATTTATTTGATTGGCTGTTCAAAATAATATGTTATTGTTTCAGGTATCCTGCCATACTCGTCACAACATCAGGCTGTTGGCAGATATTATTTATTCCGTCGCTTTTAGTGTCAAACCGCCAGGTATGGGCTTATAATTCCAGTTATTTTTATATTCAACTAGCACTTCGCCCACAAAAATTCTGATAGCTTGAAAATATCATATAGCCTATGTTCCTCGGAAAAGATGAAGCTTTCTAATGGTGAAATAATTTTCTAAATAGGTCCTGTCGTTTTTGAGTTAAATCGTAACATACAAACAATCAAATCTTTCCTCTTTATAATATTAGTTTAGACAAACTGTTGCCCGCAACATTTTATAAAATTATTACAATAATAATAAAATTATACAATAATAATTGTAAAATTATTACAATAATAATTGCTGCTGCCCGCGAATTCGTTCGCATGATTAATCATCCTTATCACCTAGGGGTAAAAAAAAATAGCCTACGAGCTATTCTCAGACCTACCAAATATACACAAAAAAATTAATAAAAATCGGTCAAGCCGTTTCGGATGAGTTCGATAACAAACACTGTGTCACGAGATTTTTATATATTAGATTACATCCCTTTTTGGACTTCCTCCTCCTCTATCTCCTTTTTTAATCGGATTTTGTTAACAATTTCCACACGTGTTTTAAACGCAGCTCGTCTCATCCTCGCCCTATAAACGCGCTTTGACACGTACAAACAATCTCAAACGTTTATTCGATAACTCCTTATTCCCTAATCCACGTTAAGCGGGTTATTCTGAAATACTGACAAACATAAACAACCAAAAAGATCAGTGTTTATTAATATTTAACAAGGTACAGTAATTTTAATTGATTGCTAATGTCTTTTGTGACAACCTCCTGAATTTCGACGAGGATGCAAAACAACACCTTGTATTAACAAAAATATGTATATGGTTTTTTTCGCAGGCAGTAAAGAGCCACTACTAGAACAGCGCATCCCAGCTACGTACCTTGCTCTAGAAGAGTGTATCACCTCGTTGGCTGCAGATCTAAGGGAACCGGTGCTGAGACACGAAGAGTATAGAAAACTGGTGAGTCAAGTTTTGTATAGACTCTTTTTATTTACTTTATATTTTTTGTAAATGTGTGGACATTTTAGGCTTTGTAAATTCGTAGGTTTTTTTTATGTCTTGTTCTTCCTTTTGTAGTAAGCAACGACTTAATGTCTGGCCTACGCTGTCCTACCATAGTAGTCCCAAGTACTAACGCTGTAACATTCAAATATTATAAAAACAAATGATTTTAAAAGAGTAACCATGGAGTTCCTTGCCGGTTCTTCTCCATAGGAAACGACCAACCCGAACCGAGCACCTTTTGTCGACGTTTTATAAGTGCCCATGTAGGCCTATGTAAAATGAAATATACGCTTAACAAATGAGTCGGATGGTCAGAATTTATTCCGTTAGACTCGGACATCATGTCTCATGAATCGCTTTCAACTGAGAGTTGTCAAATTATAAAAAAAAACTAGTTCTATTTTCACATTTTTATTGAACCATGTTCCAACTTTCTATGCAGCCACGATGTACAATTGAAATAACCTTTAGTTAAGTATTGATTAAAAATCTATATTTTTTTAATAACTTTATTATAATTTAGTTTAAACAATTGCTTTAAAATAACATAGATTTGGGAAAAATATTTACCATTTTTTCAATGATGAAAATGAAAAATAATGGCTGAATAGCTGGCTGGCCACAGCTATTCAGCTGGCTGGCCATAGAAAAAAAAACTAAATAGGCGGGAAAAGTTGTTGATTAAATGTAAAATAGAATTTACTTTTTTTTTCTTTAGCTAATTCATGTTTTTATTTCCTTGTATTCGTAATGAAAAGCACAGTGTTTACCGCGGGTTAAAGACTTATTTAGTCCCTCGAACTATTGGTGCCCTCACTTCGTTCGGGCGCCAAACCCCGTCTCGGGACTAAATAAGTTACTTTCACCCCTAGGGTAACAATGTACTATACAAGGTGTTGTTTTGCATCCTCGTCAAATTCAAGGAGGTAAGTATGCTAATGATTCTCCTCCCGAATCAATAATAAAATGGGTAGGTAATTTTTTTTTTCATATTTACGAAAATCGGTAAGTGTGAACCACCCGTGTTTTAAACGCGGCCCGTCTAATTCTCGCCCATATAACCGTGCTTCCACACATACAAAAAATCTCAAACGTTTATTCGATAATTTCTTATTCCCTAAACCACGTTAAGGGGGTTATTCTGAAATACTGACAAACTTAAACAACCAATATTAATAATAACTAGGTCCCGTATTTTTATTTGATTATTTATGTCTTTTGTGACATCCTCTTGAAGTTTGACGAGGATGCAAAACAACACCTTGTATAAGTAAAACGAGACAGAACCAAAAAAAAATGCGTGGAGTCCCTCCGCGCGGTAGAAGTGAAACTTCGTAATACTACACGCATGCGTTCAAGTGCCACGCATTCACTCTCGCTCTGTCTCTTTCTATTCCCCCCTCCCCAGGAGCGTTGAACGTTTAACGCAACTTTGTTTTTACATCCTCCATGGTAGCGTTAAACGTTTTACCCTAACTTGTTGGAAGTCGCATAAGAAGTTTCACTTAAAAAAATTGGCAGCTTGCATGTCGTGATGAAGAAATCTGATCTGTCTGATATATGATACGGTTAGAAAGTGTTATTGTGAGGACGAGTAATAGAGAAGTACGCAAGAAGCTGATACGCTTCGCCTCATCATCATCATCATTTCAGCCGAAAGACGTCCACTGCTGGACATAGGCCTCCCCCAAAATGACGCCACATTGACTGGTCCCGTGCGTTTCGCATCCAGTGGATCCCCGCAACCTTCACCAGGTCATCGGTCCTCCTAGTGGGAGGCCTTCCAACGGTTCGTCTTCCGGAAGACGCTTCGCCTACCACACATAAATTGGAATAAAGACTAGAAAATGATATCGATAAGGACTTATTCCATCTTTTCTTCGCAGGTGACACAATACATGCAACAGAAGAATCATCGCATGTTTAGAGATGCGGCTGAGCTGCATCAAGCGACTATGTTTCTTCATGAGAACGGTATGACCCCTTATTTATTACTAGCTGTGCCCGCGACTTCGACCGCGTGGAATTAGATTTTTCAGAAAAAGACTACGTTAAGTTTAATGTTAAGTTTAACGTTAAGTTAAGTTACTCCTTATTACATCAGCTATCTGCCAGTGAAAGTCCCGTCAAAATCGGTCCAGCCTAAATTGTGAAAACTTCCTTAGCCGCGTTGAGCGATTTTTGGTAGGGGAAAAATCTTTGGGTTCGCGTCACCAATGACCTCGACATGCTCGTGAAGTATTGCGTCAGACTAGGGACGAGTTTTAAAATTCAAAAAAAGAACACGGTAAGTCCATTGATTTCATTTTTAACTTCTGCCAGTCCTAATGACTGCCTCTGTTTTTACCTTTTATCTAGTATACCTTAACAGAGAATACCAAGAATGTTTCAAAAGCACGGTTATTTTTTTTTCAAATTTTATTTAAGTTTTTAATATTACAACTTTACTTTAAATACCTTCACGACCCATTCAATGCATCCATCAGCACAATGTTTAGAGTCAGTTACTTTAAGTCCTACTGTATAACAGTATTATTCACTCCACAAAAAAAGTCGTTTCCCAGCAATAATTTTTGAGTTACTTATTTTATGTACAGAATGTTTAGTTGACGGCATCGAGAGGGGTCCGTTTTTACACCTTGTAACGTCTTAGGTCGCGGATAACTGCGCGTTGAGAGCAGCGGTGGCCCTGTGGTAGCAGCCCCGACTTACGAGCAGTAAGTCGTAGGTTCGAACCCAGGCAAGCGCATTACATTGCGTAATTTATTTCATCACCGCTGCTCTCAAAACGGTGAAGGAAAACATCGTGAGGAAACCGGCATGTCCTAGAACTAAAAATTCGAAGACATGTGACATCTACCAACCCGCACTGGGCCCGCGTGGTGGATTACAGCCCATTCCCTCTCATAGAGAGGAGGCCTGCATCCCAGCAGTGGGAACAATATAGGCTGATGATGATGATGATGATGAACTGCGCGATGTAGGAATGTTGATTTTAGTTCTTCATGAGTGTCATAGATGGCGCTGTTGGAATGTCTACGTTAGTTCTTCATGAGTGTCATAGATGGCGCTGTTGGAATGTCTACGTTAGTTCTTCATGATTGTCATAGATGGCGCTGTAGTAATTTTTGAACTGTTGCTATAGTACTTTTTATAGTGCCGCTACATCATCATCTGCCTAGCCTTTTCCCAAACTATCTTGGGTCGGCTTCCAGTCTAACCAGATGCAGCTGAGTATCAGTATTTTACGTGAGGCGACTGCCCATCTGACCTCCACAACCCAGTAACTGGGTAATACGATACTCCTTGGTAAGACGATGTCAGACTTTTGGCTTCTGACTACTCGTAACGACTACGCGACTGTCAAAGACCTAGAAATTACAGCCGGGACCAACGGCTTAACGTGCTTTCCGAGGCACGGATGAAATTCGGTATGTAATTATGGTCATCCATCCCCAGACCAAACTCGGCAAGCACGGCTTAACCTTAAAGATCGACCCGTGCGGCTGTTATTATTTAGCCACGAGCTCCGCCGCTACAAAGCCATAATTTTTATTACAGGTGTTCTGCTACACTACGATGACGCGACCCTCAAAGAATTATACTTCCTACGACCACAGTGGCTGTGTGACGTGCTAGCTCATGTCGTAACTGTCAGAGAGATCAATCCATTCGCTAATAATGGTGAGTTTTATAAACTAACATTACATCAAGTGTGCGCAGTTGATGCACTACCATCAACTACCACATAATACAATTGACGACGCGACTACTCTAGCTCGCCGTTGATTGTTTGCTCCGGACCGGGCACGGCGGTCGCGGGCCTGTGCTTCGCCGGGCCTGCGTGCGCCTGTCTCGTCGCGTACCCAAACTGCTCGATATGCGCCCACAGCGCAGGTGATAAATCTGCTAATTACCCCGATTGCTCAGGAATCGGATCTCGATGTGTTCACAAACAGCAATAAAGCTATGCTTAACCTTTTGAACGCCATTGTCACATATACGTGACAAGCAGGCGCATGCCCTGTATGCCAACGACACAAATATGTGACAAAAAATGTGGTTGCACTATAACACGATATAATCAATTTAAATCATTACTTTAGTGCGAGTTTATTTATATATCCTAAAAATGTAATCTATATATTTTAAATTTTAAATGTCTTAACAAGAAATAAGTTAATAACAGTTTTTAAATCCCTTTTTTTAATTTATATGTATTTGCGGTGAGTTTGTGGCTTAGCGTGGAGGGCACGCACGTGCGTTTATGCTCTGGCGTTCAAAAGATTAATTTGCGTAAACTTAAGTTAATGTTATGCTGTTGGCTTGCTGCACGCTTTGGTGCAAACTGTAAGTGCAGCAAGTATTTATAAAGGGTGTAAAACACCTCTTAACGAAACCGAAAGGCACTGGATCTCCCTGTCATTGCGATCATTTTTTTGTTCTACACCATACCTGGGAGCCTTCTAGTTACGGAGATATTAGGGGTCAAAGTTCCAACTTTTCGACAAGTATTTTTTTAAATACAAGTTTTTAATGTAAGATTTTTACTTTAAACGCCTCCACGACCCCCGTACTATTCAATCCGTCCATCACCACAATGTTTTGAGTGCGTTACATTGAGTTCTACCACAAAACATGAGTTTACACCCCCCAAAAAAAAGTCGTTTCCCAGCAATAATTTTTGCGTAAAGTTACTTAGTTTCATGTACAGAATGCTTGGTTGACGGCTTCGTGATGAGGTGATTTACACCGTGTATAAATAACTAAAAACAATCACGCTTGTAATCCCCGAAAAATTAGACAGAGGTGTAGGTAATAGTACACCCATACTGAAACTGGCACTGATGACTGAAAAATTCTGTAGTGATCAGTTGTCATAGTATGGGCATTGAAGTATGGAACAAGTTGACATGCGGCGACCTACCCCAAATAAATTGATTATGTAAGGAGAATGATGTCTGCCGGGACTGTGGGACTGTTCGAAAGAGATACCGTGGCCCTGGAACATAAAGGGCTAAGAAGGAACATGGATGGGTCTTAGTCAGTACAAGTCTGACACTCCCTTCCGCTCTGCCCAGAGCGGAAGGGGTCATTTTATGATTTCCGACCCAAAAAAAAGGGTGGGTTGAAAGACTAAGGCAGATAGACTAAGACAGATTCATCACCCGGTTTTTTGTCTTACCACAGGGATAATGAAGATCGAAGACCTGGTCCACGTTTTCAAGGCATCTCCTATGTTGGCGCGAGGAGACGAAGCCAGTTCACTGGGCGTGTCGCTTCTGAACAAGTTCGAACTCGCGCTGTGTTGGGATTCACGTCTACTTCTTGTTCCACCGCTGTTGCCTCGCACCGAGCCGGCACAGCATCAGGTGAGGCAATCTTGTTTAATCCGTTTAAAGATACCTACTACACGGTTTGGTTACCCATAATTTTTCATACCTCAGGCAGGTGTTGTTTAACCTAGGGGTATCATTTATGACATGCCCATTGTCCGTGGAATGTTACTTCCGGATGCGAACGCAAATCTCAAGGAAAAGTCAACACGGTTGATAGATGTTTGATCAGCTCAAAACTTGGTGTAATATTGATAAGTGTTAACCGACTTCTGATGCCGACTCTACCATGTTAATAGTTTATTTTGAGTTTTCGATATATATTATTTATTATCTGTACCGTATGCGTTGGAATGCACTTTTTCCTACCTAGGATAGGTAGGAAAAAGTGAACACCCTACCTACTTACCTACCTACCATACCCTACCTTACCTACTTACCTACCCTACCCACCCTACCCACCCTACCTACCCTACCTACCCTACCTACCCTACCTACCCTACCTACCCTACCTACCCTACCTAACTACCCTACTTCCGGATACGAACGCAAATCTCAAGGAAAGGTTGTCAGGTTGATTCTTTGAATAAATCCGGCTCAAAGGACCATAGATCTGGTCTGGTCCTTCGAGCCGAATCTTTCCGAGCTAACTCTACTCGTCTCACCACAGCTGCCAGTCCGCTCACGCTCGTGGTGCAGCTCAAACAGAGGCACTCCACGACGCGCCTGGCCAGCCCAGCTTACCCCTGTGCCTGATAGTCGGGGCACTGACTCCCCTACGCTTATACGTAAGAACCTTATTCTATATTAATATTATAATTATTACTAAGTGGGCCTGGTTTTTTCTAAAACCTACTTCAGGCACCAGCTCTCACAATGCGAAAATTGAAACATAATTCATATGCCAGTTGATTCTTTGATATGGTCTCAATAGGATATGATTGAGACCATATCAAAGAATCAACTGGCATATGAATTATGTTTCAATCATATTTTTTTTTTCGCATTTTCTACGCTTTAAATGTGAATTATTGGTTTCAATAAAAAGAATTACTCGTATTTATCAATGAAATAACTACTATTTTACTACACTACTGCGAAGTTTGGCAACCTCGCAGAAGTAAAGATTCGTCATACTGTTGACAATTTTTGACCTAAGTAAATTATGATTGATGATATCTCCGAAACTATGCATATTTGGACCACCAATTCTAGGAGTTTTAGTATTATTTTTACCTACAGAATATAACCCTAGAGTTATGGGATATAAAAAAAAAACAGGTTGTATAGTTTAACATTGTTAAATGGTACAAAACCATTGTGAGAGAACAGAAATATGACCACAGCATAATTGAGAACAGGTTAAACAGATTTTAAAGATGTTAATTTTCCCAGAGGACGCACACAAGCTGACAGTGTCAGGACGGGGTGGTCGTCCTCTACGAAGGCTTCTGCTCCTGTCTTACGTGCCGTGCGGCTTCTGGCCGAGGTTGTGTGCCAGGCTGTTGGCTGATCAGCAGCTCGCTGACGCCCCCTATTCGGTGTATAAGTTACCGCCTGAGGTGAGTAGCAGTTTTTTGTTTTACTAGCTGACCTGCAAAACTTCGTCTGCGACAAATTTTCCCCGTTTTTGTAACAGTTTTCATTCATGATACCCTCTTATTGGTTGTAACGTCATGTTATATAGCCTAGAACCTTTCTCAATAAATGGACTTTCCATAAAATGTTTTGTTTTCCAATTCGAACCAGTAGTTCCTGAGATTAGCGCCTTCAAACGAACACTTCAGCTTTATAATCTTATACAAGTTGTTGTTTTGCATCCTCGTCAAACTCAAGGAGGTAACTATGCTAATAATTCTCGTTTCGAATCAATAATAAAATGAGTGGGTATTTTTTTTTTTCTTATTTACGGAAATCGATAAGTGTGAACCACCCGTGTTTTAAAACCGTGTGATTCTCCCCCTATAACTGCGCTTCCACACATACAAACAATCTCAAACGTTTATTCGATAATTTCTTATTCCCTAAACCATCTTAAGGGGGTTAATCTGAAATACTGACAAACTTAAACAACCAAAAAAGTCTACGTTTTTTAATAATTAACTAGGTACCGTAATTTTAATTGATTATCCACTATGCCCGACAAGATTTTGACACATGACACATCAGCTGATTCGGCGGGATGATTAGAATTGTCATGAAATTCACGAAATTTTCATCAACTTTCAGCATTCAATTTAATTGTGAAAAATATGTCATGGGATCTGTTTAATACGATAAATTTGATGTTAATATCTCCAATATCGTGTTGCAGTCGCTAAAATCGAGTCAATATATTGCGAAATATGTGTAAAATACATATTACTAAACCCTTCCTAAAAGTTGGTACCTTAGATGCGCTGGAAATAATTTACATTGGCAAGCTTCTCGTTTGCTAAAAGAATTCGAAAAGTCAAAATAAAAACAGTAACATTCTATCTGTGTTCTTATTTTTGCCATTATTCATACACAATTTCATATAAAAACACAATCAAAGTCTTGACAAATATTACTAAAAACTATGTTGTAAAATAACACTTCTTAGTGCTGACCGAAAACCCGGGTTTCATAATTACGATTAATAAGTTGCATTCAGCCTAATCGATAATCGTAATTAAATCGAGTTTGGAAAAAAGAGTTGAGACTGAATAAAAACTCATTGGTATAATTTCAAATAATTATTTAATTTACAAATAGGTCACATAATACTATCTTTTTCATTAAGTAATTCGAAGATCGAAAACAGCTTATAATTAATTAATGAACGTTGACTTCAAGAGAAGGAGATTTATTACTAATAAGAACATCAGAAGTCTGTAAACCCAAAAAAAAAACCAAGTCAACATTTTGATGATTTTCTTTCTTTGAGAAACTTATAGGAGAAACTTTCCGTTGAACTAGCTGCGTGAAATATAACAAGAAATGAAGTCTCAAAGTTCAAGCAAATTAAAACAACAGAAAATGGAATCAGCACCGCTTAATTCGCGCTACGCTGGTAATATAGTTACCCAATTATAGTGGCCCAATTTCAGGTTATCCATCATAGGCCGTGAGCAATCACTTGAGTGAAGCTATGCACAGCAATGGATATGAACCAGAACCATCAGGACATGAGTCTTTTAAAAGTTTTTGGAGTTGTTATACCCAAGCTTATCTAAGTAGTATAAAAAAATACTATCGATTGAAAGTATTGGTCGGAGAACGCAAAAGATAAACAAAATTGGAAAGTCATGGGCATGCCTTTAACCAGCAGTGGGACAGACCAGGCTGATAAAAGAGTAAATACCCATTAACCAACCCAACCTCCTAACCACCATCATCTGCCTAGCCTTTTTCCAAACTATCTTGGGGTCGGCTTTCAGTCTAACCGGATGCAGCTGAGTACCAGTATTTTACATGAAGCGACTGCCTATCTGACCTCCACAACCCAGTAACTGTTTAATACGATACCCCTTGGTAAGAATGGATGTCAGACTTTTTGGCTTCTGACTACTCGTAACGACTGTCAAAGATCTACAAATGACAGCCGGGACCAACGGCTTAACTTGCTTTCCGAGGCACGGAGAAAACTCGGTATGTAATTATGGAGACCCATCCACGGAACAACCACAGCAAGCACGGCCTCGACCGGGTCGACCTTAAAGATCGACCCGGTCGGTTGTTATTATTTTGCCACGAACCCAACCTCCTAACCATAAATAAATATAACCACACCTCCTAACCAATAATCAAACTATATAATTCTTTTTTACTATACCTACCGAGATCCTCGGCATTCTACCAACCTTCGGATAGTTCAAAACAAAATTCACAATAAATTATCTATAATAGTAAATTTAAACACCTACATTATAAATTGGAACAGAGAACGAATTCCTAATTTAAATTTTGAAATGGAAAAAAAATCGGCGCGAATTTAGTCATAATATCAGTCTGTGCTGTTTATTGTTGGGTCGGAATGTACGAAAAACAATTAAGATTAGCATTATGAAAGCTTAAAAAATTATTATAATAAAAATGTATTGTATTTTACTCTTAAAATAAATTTATTTTAATTTTCATTAATCGATTTCTTAAATTCTTTAATTTAATTACTCGAGTTAATCGTTGTTTTCAAAAATATAATCGATTGGAATAATCGCTTTCACACATCACATGATCACAATAATTTAAAAAAAAAAAACAAATGGTCGTCTATTTCAAATACAAATTAAGTGGTGGTAATGAATATTACGTGTTATTGGTCCTGTTTTAGTAAATAACGCTAAGATCTGGGCATTTTCATGTGGTTTATAATATTTGGAATGATATTTGTCATAATTGTTATCGGATCTATACGCGTGTGTGCGTTATATGTGAAATATAAAATGTAAACACGCACGATTGGCGCGAAACTTCGACTTTAGATATGAAAATTCATCATTACCACTGTTTATTTAAATTGAACTATGGATGAATTCGCACCATAATTAAATGACGAGATGATTATTGTCTATATAGTGGAGCTCGAAGGTTCGAAAACCACAATTTTTATGATTTTTAGCCTCGACCGGCACTGCCGTCAAAATGGCGGTGACCATATTTTATGCACTTGAATTTTATAAGGGTAAATTAAGAAACTTGCGCGCTAAATACAGAAGTTTTAATGGCGTTGATATATGAGATATTTATCCAACTCTCTTAATTAACGCACACTCATAGTATTTGATAATCAGAATATTAAATAAATACATAAATAATGAGGACGACGAATGACTTAATTGCTAGCCCCTTTCGGGGCCGATACCAAGCCAGCGGAGGTATGAGCTTCGAGCCCCTTCGGGGGCCCGTACCGAACTATATGGTTATTTATGTCTTTCGTGACCACCCCCTGAAATTTGACGAGGTTGCAAAACAACACCTTGTATATAAAATTCTCGTGCCACAGTGTAAGTTACCATACTCCTCCGAAACGGCTGAACCGATTTGTATGAAATTTCGTGTGCATACCGGGTATATCTGAGAATCGGCCAACATCTATTTTTCATAATCAAAAAAAAAAGCTCCGCGACCTAAGTCGCGGGCAGCAGCTAATATAATAATAATAATAAAAACGTTTATTCATCTCCACAAAGCTAGTATTAGTATAGATTTTACGCTCGGGCGTTATCATTTCTTGTAGTAAAAAAAATCCATTTGTCTCTTTGATATCCCTTGTCTGCGAATATCTTCGACACTATCCAATTTGTTCCAACAGATGGAACTAGATGAAACACTCTCCAAAGCCCTGGAACTGTCCTGGGGCTGGAAGCTGTGGCTGCGAGGCGCGCGGGTCTGCACCGGAGCCCTAACTATGTTAGCGCTGAGGGAGCACCCGCCGCGCAGGGATGCGCTGCTGCCTGGCGCGGCTGATGATGAACTGGAGAATGAGTACCAGCATGTGAGGTGAGGAGCTTAGGAGTTAGTGCTCTCTAAGATGAAAGGGATAGAAAGTGAAAAGAACTGCCCCTAGATATACAAGTTGTCGTTTTGCATCCTCAAGGAGGTAACTGTGCTAATGATTCTCGTCCCGACTCAATAATAAAATGGGTAGGTTTTTTTTTCTTATTTATGGTAATCTGTAAGTGTGAACCTTCCGTGTTTTAAACGCGACCCGTCTAATCCTTGCCCTATAATTGCGCTTGCTAGTGAAAAAATGACCTCAATATTTTTTTGAATTGAAACTTCTTATGCGACTTCCAACAAGTTTAACGTTCTAATGGAGGGGGAATGTTTTCTATTACCCACTAAGAGATGGCGCTATTACAAGATTTGTGACTGCGTAGTTCTACTAGGTACGCAAGATGGCGTGCAAACAGTCATGCATTCGACTCTTCGGTGTGCCTTCGCTCAATTTCCATGAGTAGAATAACCTCGATAAACTTATGTAATAAAAAGTGTACAACAATAAAATATTATTTAGAAGCTCAATAAAATAAAGAGAGTGAATGCGTGGCACTCGAACGCATGCGTGTAGTATAACGAAGTTTCACTTCTTCCGCGCGGAGGAACTCCACGCACTATTTTTTTTTCTCTTCTCTTCCTGTAGATTCAGAGTACGCCAGGAAGGTGCTTGGTGTGAGCTCGACATGCAATCTTCAGCCTGTGTGGAGATCTTGTTACCAGCGCAAGTGTGCGTTATCAGAAGAGATGATGGATTGCCAATAGCTGGATATCAGGTATGAGATAATTTTCTGGGCCTGAATCTCTTGTTATCACCGGTATTCTTGTATTTTTGTACGAACATGAATGTTGATAGATGAAGTTTTTTTTTAGGGTTCCGTAGCCGAATGGCAAAAAACGGAACCCTTATAGATTCGTCATGTCTGTCTTTCTGTCTGTCTGTCCGTCCGTATCACAGCCACTTTATTCCGAAACTATTAGGACTACACAGCTGAAACTTGGTAGGTAGATGTATTCTGTGAACCGCATTATTTAATTTAATTTAATAATTTAATTTATTCAGACAACAAATGAGTCCATTTTGTTAGTAAAAATACCTTATAACTAGTGTTAGTATTACACAAACAAGGATAAAAAATAATAACAAAACAAATAGAGCAGGTGACCGAGGTAGGATGTGCAGAGAACGATAAGGCGAGGAATAAGCTACCTGACCATTCTCCCCACATAGTGCCTCAGAAAAGGGGAGTACGGGCTCTCTACTACTGTTTTCAGGATGCTGTTGTCACTGCCCCGTGTTCTACGCATCAGTGATGCGACTTTCTTACGAATTACCGCATGGAATCCGTCAGTTCGGTTCTGAGCAAACATCTCCGATGCGCTACAGAAACGGGGCAGTTTCAACAACATCCTAAAAACATTATTGTACTGGACGCGCAAGACATCTAACGATCGTTTGGTGTAGCAGACCCACAGACCCCCCGCGTACAGACCTTGACAAAACGCCTTAAACAAGGTGATTTTGACTTGGTCCGTACACCGCGAGAATCTACGGGCCAACATGTTACCTCGGACCGCTAGTGCCCTACGTTCCCTTTCAATGTCTACATCATCTTTAAGGTCGTCGGTAAGTATGTGCCCCAAGTACTTGAATTGGTAGACTCTATTTATGCTTGCACCATTTAGGGAAAAGCTAGGTTCATGATTCGGGCACTTACCGGCGGCCTTAAAAACCATGTATTCACATTTACGGACATTGTACACAAGGCCGTGCAAGGCAGCATATTTCTCGCAGACCTTCAGCATCTCTCTGATAGATCCCTCAGTCGGGCCCAGCAGCACCATGTCGTCCGCGTAGCTGATGCTGTTTATACTAACACCACCAACCCGGCAGCCGACACGCATGCTACTGAGCTCGACCAAGAGATCATTAACATACAGGTTGAAGAGCCGTGGAGACGTCAAACCCCCCTGCCTCACACCGCACTCCAACCCATATGATTCAGAGAATGTTCCGGCCCACTTTACATAATTGTTTTGGTTCGCATACCAATACTGCATGAGCTTAATGACTGGTGCCGGTACATTCCTGCCACCCAGTTTTCTCCAGAGCACATCATATGACACCAGGTCGAAGGCTTTGGAAAGATCCAGGAAGCAGGCATACACCGGCGTTTTTCGGTCTGTGTAATATTGGACAGTATTCTTCAGACTCAGCACAGCACTCTCGGTTGAAAGTTTAGGTTGAAAACCAAACTGCGCATCGTGCAAACACAGATACTTTTTCAGGCACAAATCAAGTACACTGTCCAATATTTTAGCCGCTGTGGTTGCAAGGGAGATTGGACGGTAGTTTCCCTTATCCGAGATATCCCCTGTCCTGTTTTTTACTACAGGTACTACAATAGTTTGCATCAGTTTAGCAATTATGATTTTTGTACAAAATTTTAAAAAAATATATAGATAAGGATATCCCATACATGGAACTAAAACTAAAAAAAAAAAACAATCTAACCTATACTATACTATCTACAGACACCCCACACGGGTGTCTGTAGATAGGTCTTTAAAAATGACATTGAGGTTCTTAAAACCATTGTTATTCAAAGTCAATCTTTTGAAAGATAGACACTTCCAAAGTAGTAAACAGTGTGTCCCCCCCCCCCCTCTAATTTCTAAAGTAAGAGGATGAAAATTCTGAAAAAAATATGGGGATTTAGACCGTAAAAAAAACTTTCAACGAAAATTGGTGTGAATAAGATTTGATATGTAGTTTTTGAGATATGGGACTTTTTTACCAAACTGCAGCAGTAACTTTGTTTTTCATTAACTTACTATGAAAAACAAATTTGTTTTGCGGTTGAGTGAAGGTTTACTAATGAAAGACCGTTCAAAACATTGTTATTATATTGTTTGGGGCTATGGAACCCTGTGTGCGAGTTAGACTCGCACTTGGCCCGTTTTTTTTTTCTATAACTACCTTCAGTAGTAAGCAATCGACTTATTGTCGGGCCTACGCTGTCCTCCCATACTTAAGTACTAACGTTGTAACTCCAAATATTGTAAAACCAAATGATTTTAAAAGAGTAACCATGGAGTTTCTTGCCGGTTCTTCTCCATAGGAAACGACCAACCCGAACCGTGCACCTTTTTTTGACGTTTTATAAGTGCCCATGTAGACCTATGTAAAATAAAATATTTTGATTTGGAAGAGGTACAGAAAAGCAAAAAAAAAAGAAGAGTATATTAGCGGTTCAGTCGGCATCAGAAGTCGGTTAACACTTATCAATAAAATAAATAAATAAATAATAAAAGTTTATTTCGGAACAAAAACAAGACTAGGTACAACAAGTAAAACGATGGTAGCTGCAAAAGTATAAACTGTAGCGCAGCTAACAACGCCCTTTCCCAGATACCGAATGGAATTATGTTCCATGCTAAAAGTTCTTAATAGGCTCTTAATAGGTATTAATTTAGGTTTTTTTTATATAAAAAAAAATAAGTTTAAAAGAAAAAAAAAACAAAAAAAATGGAAAATAAAAAAGTACAGGACATAACATTTGGGTGTATTATGACGGTAAGCTAATGTGGTGAGTGTTAATGAGGTGTGTATGGGATGTTTGTTGTGTTTGTGGCATGTGTGTTGTGCGTGGCTTTGTTGGGGTATGTACGGGAGCGATGAGTGTTTTACACTTCCACTCCAAGTTTTGTGATCAATATTACACCAAGTTTTGTGCTGATCAGTGTGATCATCATCATCAGCCTATTATGTTCCAACTGCTGGGACACAGTAGGCCCCAGCAGTTGGAACATAAGGGGCTAATGATGATGATGATGAATACTGGTTGTCAGACTTTCGGGTATACTCTATAAAGGGTGTAAAACACCTCTTAACGAAGCTGAAAGGCACTGGTTCTCCCTGTCATTGCGATCATTTTTTTGTTCTACACCATACCTGGGAACCTTCTAGTTACGAAGATATTAGGGGTTCCAAGTTCCAACTTTTTGACAAGTATTTTTTTAAACACATGTTTTTAGTGTAAGATTTTTGCTTTAAACACCTCCACGACCCCCGTACTATTCAATCCGTCCACAGCACAATGTTTTGAGTGCGTTACATTGAGTTCTACCACAAAACATGATATTACACCCCCCCAAAAAAAAAGTTGTTTCCCAGCAACAATTTTTGCGTAAAGTTACTTAGTTTCATGTACAGAATGCTTGGTTGACGGCTTCGTGATGAGGTGATTTACACCGTGTATATAGGGAGTGGGCTGTAATTCACCACGCGGGCCCAGTGTGGGTTGGTAGATGTCACATGTCTTCGAATTTTTAGTTCTAGGACATGCCGGTTTCCTCACGATGTTTTCCTTCACCGTTTTTGAGGGCAGCGGTGATGAAATAAATTACACAAAGTAATGCGCCTGCCTGGGTTCGAACCCACGGCTTACTGCTCGTAAGTCGGGGCTGCCACCACTGGGCCACCGCTGCTCTCCTGATGTTATATTGTTTTGCGAATTTGTGTAACCATTGATGAAAATATTGTGATGACTTTTACTCCAGTCTGTTAATATGGAGCGTTCTAAAACTAAGACGTCTTTTGTAAATGTATAGCGACTTTCGTTGCTGACCGTACTTCACACGTTTCCCTACCCTTTCAGAAAATAAAAGCGTGATGTTTATGAAATGTTTGTTTTACCAGAGCATCAGCTTGGAGCCGAACCCAGAGACCCTCGCTAAAGTTCTGGCCATTGTGTCGGACCACGTCGATTTACTACTAGAAGACTGGTACCCATCACTTGGTAAGTTTATTTTAAATGCACGGTTTTTAGGGTTCCGTAGCCGAATGGCAAAAAACGGAACCCTTATAGATTCGTCATGTCTGTCTGTCTATCTGTCCGTCCGTATGTCACAGCCACTTTATTCCGAAACTATTAGGACTACACAGCTGACACTTGGTAGGTAGATGTATTCTGTGAACCGTTTTACGATTTTTGTTAAAAAATATAGATTAAGGATATTCCCTCCCCACACGGAACTAAAACAAAAAAAAAAACAATCGTTTGAAATATATACACATCCAAAGTGGTAAAACGTGTGTCCTCTAATTTCTAAAGTAAGAGGAGAAAAATTCTGGAAAAATATTGGAATGTAGAATGTAAAAAAACTTTCAATGAAAATTGGTTTGAATAAGATTTGATATTAGGTCTTTACCTATGAAATTGCCGTTTTGTTTGAAAAAAGTTAAAGTATTTTTTTTTTCGAACTTGTTTATTTCTTTTATTCAAAGTAATCACCCCTGCAATCAATGCATCTTTGCCAACGCTGTGGCAGTTTATGGATGCCCTTCTTGAAAAAATCAGCTGGACGGGAGACAACAAACTCTTCAAAGGCGTTTTGTACTGCCTCTCGGGAATTGAATTTTTTTCCCGCTAAAAAGTTGTCCAAATTTTGGAAAAAGTAATAGTCGGAAGGCGCAAGATCTGGTGAGTATGGCGGATGAGGGAGAGCTTCCAAACCCAACTCATGCAGCTTAGAGACGGTCTGTTGTGCAGTATGGGGCCGCGCGTTGTCGTGAAGTAGCAGTGGAGACGACCGATTGACCAAAGCTGGTTGCAGACGTGCGAGTTTCGCCATCATTGTGGTCAGTTCTTCAATGTACACATCTGCAGTAATGCTCTCGCCGTTTTGTAAAAAGCTATGATGAATCACACCAGCACTAGACCACCAAACTGTGACCATCACCTTTCTAGGGGTCATTTTTCGTTTTGCACATTGCTTTGGTACCGAACCAGGATCTAACCAACTTGCTGAGCGCTTTCGATTGTCAAAAAGAATCCATTTTTCGTCGCACGTAACAATTCGGTTCAAAATTCCTTCATTTCTGTGCCTGTTAAGCAGCGCAAGGCAAGTCTCGACGCGTACGTTGCGCTGGCGATCGTTAAGTTCGTGGGGCACCCATCTATCAAGCTTTTTTATCTTGCCAATCTGTCGCAAATGGACCAATATTGTTTTAATGCTAACATCAAAAGCTGCTGCCAGCTCAGCTGTAGATTGAGTTTCATCAGCTTCAACAATCACCTTTAATTCATCATTGTTGACCAAAGTTTCCGGACGACCACGAGGTTCATTTTTCAAGTCAAAATTCCCAGAACGAAACCGAGCAAACCAATAACGGGTTGTGCGTTCGTTTGTACAGTTCTCTCCGTAAACGTCGTTGATGTTACGGGTCGTTTGTGCCGCGTTGGTGCCACGACGGAACTCATATTCCATAATTACACGAAATTTCAAAGTATCCATTATGAGGAAAAATGTTGAAATGTAATGAAAATACAACGCTAATGAATAAACAAAAGACTGATTTTGTAAATAGAATGTCATATTTTTAAAACAAAATTAATTTGAATTTAGAACTCATAGCCAATCAAAACTTTTTTTTGTTTGAAAAAGTCTGTACTGCAATACGGCAATTTCATAGGTAAAGACCTATTATTTAGTTTTTGAGATATGGGACTTTTTCACCAAACTGCAGCAGTAACTTTGTTTTTAATTAACTTACTATGAAAAACAAATTTAGTTTTGCGGTTGAGTGGAAGTTTACTAATGAATGACCGTTCAGAATATTGTTATTATATTGTTTGGGGCTATGGAACCCTGTGTGCGAGTAAGACTCGCACTTTGCCCGTTTTTAATAACCAGGGAAAATAAGAAAAGGCAAATCTACGAATCCCAAACCTCTTTTTGTTGAATATTTTTATTTGTTTCTAATTTCTGTGTGTCGGAGCCGGTCATTAGTATGGACAGAAATTGAAATCGGATTGGATTGAATCGGAAAGCGCGCCAAAGGCGACCTACTTACCAGTCTACCCACACCTAAGCGCGCTTACTACAGAGTCGAGATGTTTCGAGCTCGCTGCGAACAGGGCAGTCAGTGTCTGATTGCGGCGGAGTCAAGACGTCCCGAAACTGCATCCCGATTCATGGTGCCTAGTGTTTTTGTGTTGGATTGTAATATCATGTAATTTATTAGTTCGATAATAGCAGTGAACTTTGTGTAGTGTGTGTTTTCATAGCACGAAACCCATGTTCTGCCCACATGATAACCGAGTCTAACGGAATAAAATCACCTCACTGCGACATATGTGTATGCTGTCGTCTCATGTAACTGAAGGAACACACATAAAATAACCGTTTGTACGATTCAGACCTACATTGTATCTGTGTATCATTTGTTGACGATCCAAATTAATAAGTCCAAAATCAAAATAAAAAGTTTAGCGGGGATAGTCGAATACTCCTTGGTCGCAAAGGCAAAGGTGTTCCGCCTCGGCGTTACTCGCCAGGCTAAGTAGCGTGTTTCTGAACGCGCCCATAGACGTAGAGTTTGTCTATGGTCGCACTGACCAATAGTGGCTAAGGTCATTTCAAGTATAAAGCTAACTGATCACTGATTGGTCAGTTTGAATATTGTTAAAACCAATCAAGTTCAAGGAGGCTTGACATAAATGTTAGAGAGTGAGCTAGAATAAGAAGAAATGGCGCGATTTGTGCAATCTGTTTAAGTGTTTAATTAAAGTTTTATCGTGTAACAAAGCTCTTTAACTGAACCTGACCCACCCCGACTACAAAAGTCATTTATTCAAATTAGGCTGATAATCAGCACTTTTTGAACGTCAAAATTACAAGAGACAGTCCCCCAAAACGGCCGCCCTTCGCCACTCCCTAGTGTTTTAGCTGGGAAGAAGAAGTGGCGGAACAAACTCCAACGTCGCAGTTAGTACTAGGTAATACGATACCCCTTGGTAAGACTGGTAGTCAGACTTTCGGTCCACTGACTACCTAACGACACAATTGACAGCCGGGACCAACGGCTTAACAAGCTTTCCGAGATACAAAAAGTTAAAAAAGTATTTTAGTATTTTCAACTAATTATTGCTTCAAGGTACCCGCTTCGTCCACACGTCTGAAGGTCGGTGCCTCATCACGCGAGTAGTTCCATGTCCCGAGTGCCTCCGCAACAATGTCCCTCAAGCTCCGCATCAGGAACAGGAACATCAACTGGCACAGGTAAGCAGATCAGGCGGGTTACTATGACGTCATAAAGCAGTATTGTTTTAATTCAGTGTGAGAAGGAGACGGAGCTATAGACGACGTCTAGCGCCATCTCCTTTCCACTCTGGAATAAGATTAAAACAATAGGGGTGCGGACTGGGTAAAGAAAACGACATTCTATTTTGTCCGTCAGACAGGTAATACAAAAATATTAGACACGTATTTTTTGTTTTATCAATATATCAAAAAAATACTTAGTTAAAACTCATTAAAGTTGGAGAGTGGGGGCTTACTACGTCACAAGTAGGTATAAAACTTACCTACATGTGACGTCATGCGCCATTTCAACTCAATATATCTCCGTAATTTTATAACCACGTGAAAAAAGAAAAAATACGTGTCCAATACTTTTCAATAAACTACCCGACGGACAAAGAAACAAAAATGGATTATCCCCTATTCTGCTATAAGACGTCATGGTAGACCACGTAGACCACCAGACTTCACCAGACCCTGGATTAACTCATTGTCCGTTATAATCATGAGCATGAGATCCTGGATACGATTCCCGGGGCAGACTGTGATTTTTCTTCAGAAATTTTCTCAATATCAGCCACGAAGACTGGATTTGGGCCCAGTTGACGGCAATAGGCTCGCCCCCTGTTATATGGGACTTAAACATAACTGGCGAAATGAGGGTGTTTTCTTTTTTTTAAAAAAAAACGTTGCTCCACACTAGGAATTTATCCTGTAGCGTGGATGCGTTTACAAACATTTAAACTCACATACACAGACAGCCAGACCCGGAACAACTATTCACACTCTAGGGTTATATTCTGCAGGTAAAAATAATATTAAAACTCCTAGAATAGCTGGTCAAAAAATGCATAGTTTCGGAGATATCATCAAACATAATTTACTTAGGTCAAAAATTGTCACCAGTATGACGAATCTTTACTTTTGCGAGGTTGCCAAACTTAGCAGTAGTGTAGTAAAATAGTAGTATTTTCACTGATAAATACGAGTAATTCTTTTTATTTAAACCAATAATTCATATTTAAAGCTAAGGAAATGCGAAAAAGCAAAATAAAAGTAAGATTGAAACATAATTCATATGCCAGTTGTTTCTTTGATATAGTCTCAATCATATCCTAGAGTTATGGGATATAACAAAAAAAACAGGTTGTATACCGGTTACCTGCGCGGACCAGTACCGGCAAATGCTGGTAGGTATGCGCTGGTTGCCTGCTTCCTTTATTTACACGGCCTTATTTGGATTGACTGTCTATCTCATCTTCACTGGTAACATGGTACCCCCTAGTTAAACTGTTTGTCAGAACTGCGGTTTTATTGGACTTTTTTTATAAATTTTCTGCAGGCGTTTAGAAGATTAGAGCTGGGTGCTGCTGAGCCAAGACGTCTGCGTCTGTCTGAAGAATCCAGGGCTTCAGATGGAGACAGTGGGGTTGGTGCTGAGTCCAATGGTAAGATAAACCGTTGCTGTTATCTAGACCTTGAAAGAAAAGACATTGTCATGAAAAAAAAACTATTATCGTAAATTAACACTATGAAAAGTCTTTAACGAGTCTATGGTTAAACGCGTTCAATTCAGCCGCAAAGTTCATAATTTTCATCTGTCAATAAGTAGAAACCAAAGTGCTTGAAACATAACAGAATATCGTCAGTGAAGATGTTAAAGAGGATAGGGCCTAAGTGGATACCTTGTAGAATTCACCGATTATTCCCAATAGTCCCCTCTAGCCCTGTCCTCCGGGGTGACAGCTGGGAATTGTCTTCCCAGTTGTCACCAGGGTGACAAGTTGTGCCGACTGTTCCCTTTGAAAACTGACTAGAGGGGACAAATGGGAAGACTGTTTCTCAGTTGTCACCGGGGAGGGGGGTGACATTTGCTACGATTCCTTCCTTCCCAGAAAAAAAATGTTATTACCATAGATTTCGGCTTTTTCATGAGCTACATAGAATCAAATAAAAAAATTAAGACAATGTCAACACGCTTACAACATTAAAAAAATATTATCTAAGTAAATAATATAATAACTATTGAGTAAGTTAATAAAAATGTCAAAAAAGTTATATAGAATCAAATTTAAAAAAAAACAACATTATGTTTCCTTTAATAGGTACAATCTTTTTTTAATTTTATATAAATTTTACATATTGCGGAATTTATTTTGTACGGCAACACCGATATTAGATTTTTTTTAGAAACATATTTTTTAAACTGACGAATGACGATACATTTCCTACCTTATACTGTTGAATAATTTTTATTAAACTAACTTTTATTTAATTTTGCAAAAATTAATCTACACTTATACGACCTATTTTGTAACTTCTGGTTGAAGCATTACAACAATTTAAATTTAAAAAAACGCCATTCCTTTCAATGACATATTTTTTCTTGTTAGGTTTCTGACATAAAATATGTTTTTTTTAGTATTTGAAAATATTTTAATATAAACTTTAAAAATAATTCCGTTATTTCATTATCACCCAGCTCCTAAATTCTAATATAAAATTCGTTAGTTCCGCCCGTTGTGTTACTTACTGTTTTTATAATACTATAAATAATGTCTGGGAATAGTGCATGTTCCAGTTCGGGTGAATCGACTTTTGTGATAATACAAAGAGGAGTTGGAAACATTCTGCTTCGAGCAGGACATCAATTTTATAAGAAAAAACAGTACAATACTGGTCTTACAATATGGGAGTGTAGTCAGAGAAGGAAAATGTGTAAAGGACGTATCAGGATAAAAGTGAGTATTTAAGTTTAGATTTTTTTAGTAGTTTTTGGATATAAAGTAGGTATTTGTAAGTACAAATAACTTGTTAATTAGGTTGATAGGTATGGGGTGAACGTTTATTAGTAAGTATACGATAACTAGAGGGTAATCTTCTTCTTCTCTCTTCTTCTTCTATCTTCTTATCTATATATATAAAAGAAAGTCGTGTTAGTTACTTCACTTATAACTCAAGAACGGCTGAACCGATTTAGCTGAAAATTGGCAGGGAGGTAGTTTAGAGCCAGGAGAAGGACATAGGATACGGTAGGGTAGGGTAGGGTAGGTAGGTAGGATAGGGTAGGTAGGTAGGGTAGGGTAGGTAGGTAGGGTAGGGTAGGTAGGTAGGGTAGGGTAGGTTAGGTAGGGTAGGGTAGGTAGGTAGGGTAGGGTAGGTAGGTAGGGTAGGTAGGTAGGTAGGTAGGGTAGGTAGGTAGGGTAGGGTAGGTAGGTAGGTAGGGTAGGGTAGGTAGGTAGGGTAGGGTAGGTAGGTAGGGTAGGTAGGTAGGGTAGGGTAGGGTAGGTAGGTAGGGTAGGTAGGTAGTAAGGGTAGGGTAGGGTAGGGTAGAGTAGGTAGGTAGGGTAGGGTAGAGTAGGTAGGTAGGTAGCGTCGGGTAGGGTAGGTAGGATAGGGTAGGTAGGTCGGATAGGGTAGGTGGGTAGTAAAAAGTGCATTGCAACGCATGCTGGGTACAGCTAGTATATATATAAAAGAAAGTTGTGTTAGTTACACTATTTATAACTCAAGAACGGCTGAACTGATTTGGCTAAAAATTGGTGAGGAGGTAGCTTAGAACCAGGAAAAGGACATAGGATACATTTTATCTAGGGATTGCGCAGACGATGTCGCGGCCAACAGCTAGTTATTTATACATATAAGATGCTATGGAAAGATTTTTAATTTTCAGGTCGGAAACATTGTAGAAGAAACTGCTCACACATGCACACCCAACTTTGCTAAAAACGAAATCGACGAACACCTCTACCGGTGCAAGCAAGATTTGACTAGACAAAATTACCCAGCAGTTCCTCAAACTTATAATGCTATGGTAGCTTCGTACGAAAATAGAGGACTGCAACTTATTGCTCAAATGCCAAGTTTTAAATCTGTCAAATCATCGTTGTATAGATATAGAAATAAAGAAGCAGGAGTTGATAAAATCCAATGCGACAAAATAGAAGAGGTTCAAATTCCCGGATATGAAGATTTCTTAATGGCAGATTATTACTATGAAAATAAACGAATCATTATCTTTTGTTCACAACGAGCAAGAGACTTATTACTTACAGTTGAGGATTATTACAGCGATGGAACCTTTAAAATTTGTCCAAGACCGTTTGATCAACTATACACCATACATGGTGATATTGGAAGTACTGTGAACAGTACAAACATCGTGCCACTTGTGTACGCTCTAATGAGTGATAGACAACAATCGTCCTACGTGGCTTTATTTTCTTTAATTAAATCCCAAGTACCTGGATGGAATCCCGCAAAATACAAAACTGATTATGAAAAACCAGCTATGAGCGCCATCGCTAAAGTTTTTCCATCTGTAATAGTGAGCGGATGTTACTATCATTTTAACAAGGCTATTTGGCGTAAAGGGCGCGAGCTCGAAATCACGAAATCCAGCAATCCAGCAAAAATCCGGGAAGTGGCGTTGAGCGCGGTACTCCCTTTAGTCCCACCATCCGAAGTTATGAACGGTTGGTCATATATCACACGGAAGCAAACAGAAGACGAGAGCATGATAAAGTTTCGAGCCTATATGACAAAGCAATGGTTAAATGAAGATTTTATACAAACTTGGAATGTATTCGGAAGTCAGCATCGCACCACTAACTGTTTGGAGGGCTGGCACAACAAATTGAATCGGGAAGTAGGGAAAAAGAAGCCCAATATCGTACATTTTCTTAATATTATACAAAAGGATGCATCATTGGTCACAGTCCGACACACGATGATAAAAAACAAATTATTATTTTTTAAAGAAAGGCAGAAGAAATATGTACTCAAAGACGAATTCATTCAAGAAATGCAGATGGAATTTCTGCATGGGAATATGTCTGTTGGTCATTTTTTGGAAACACTTAGACATTAAGTTTGTCTATAGTATAGTACATAATTAGTAGGTATTTAAAAGGGGAGAAGACTGGGTAAAGAAAACGACATTCTATTTTGTCCGTCAGACAGGTAATACAAAAATATTAGACACGTATTTTTTGTTTTATCAAAATATCAAAAAATTACTTAGTTAAAACTCATTAAAGTTGGAGACTGAAGGCTCACTACGTCACAAGTAGGTATAAAACTTACCTACATGTGACGTCATGCGCCATTTCAACTCAATATATCTCCGTAATTTTATGACCACGTGAAAACAGAAAAAATACGTGTCCAATACTTTTCAATAAACTACCAGACGGACAAGGAAAAAAAAATTGGATTATCCCCTATTCTTAGCGTTTCAAAAAACATCATTGTAAATATTAGGGTAAAGTTACACGTGCTAATTTAGTAGCATGCTTCTTTGTAAACTTGCTCATTGATTTTGTGCCTTGTGCCTCACGTAGCATGACACAAAATCGAACGACTCGAATCGATCTCATTCCTCCATCTCTCTCTAAGCACTCTTGAAATAAGCAAGATCGAGATCGACGGACGATCTATTTTGTGTCATGACATCTGCGGCGCAAGGCACAAAATCAATGAGCAAGATTTCAAATAAGCATGCGAGTAATAAGCACGTGTAACTTTACCCCTGGTGATTATCTGTGATAAGTATTAATTAAAGTTAATAATCTGTGCTTCTACCTATTAAAGGACACATGATGTTGTTTTTTTTTATTTAATTCTATATAACTTTTTTGACATTTTTATTTACTTACTTAACAGTTAATATTTTACTAATGTTGTAAGAGTGTTGACATGGAATCGTAGCAAATGTCACCCCCCTCCCCGGTGACAACTGAGAAACAGACTTCCCATTTGTCCCCTCTAGTCAGTTTTCAAAGGGAACAGTCTGCACAAATTGTCTCCTTTCTCAGTTGTCACCAGGGGGGAGGGTGACATTTGCTAAGATTCCTTATTTTCTTTAACTAAATCCCAAGTACCTGGATGGAATCCCACAAAATACAAAACTGATAATGAAAAACCAGCTATGACCGCCATCGCTGTTATCGGATCGGATGTTACTATCATTTTAACAAGGATAATTGGCGTAAAGGGCGTGAGCTCGATATCACGAAATCGAGCAATCCAGCAAAAATCCGGGAAGTGGCATTTAGCACTGTACTCCCTTTAGTACCACGATCCGAAGTTATGAACGATGATATGATGATATGATGTTACTATCATTTCAGTATTTGGTTCAACGTTGACTGGCAAAATTTTCAAATTTCTCTAAATGATTTTAAACCATAAAATGTTGATTGTTAAGTTCAAAATTGAATGAGAAAAATCGAGTTTGCATAATAGGGGATCGGACTGGGTAAAGAAAACGACATTCTATTTTGTCCGTCAGACAGGTAATACAAAAATATTAGACACGTATTTTTTGTTTTATCAAAATATCAAAAAATTACTTAGTTAAAACTCATTAAAGTTGGAGAGTGGGGGCTTACTACGTCACAAGTGGGTATAAAACTTACCTACAAGTGACGTCATGCGCCATTTCAACTCAATATATCTCCGTAATTTTACGACTACGTGAAAAAAGAAAAAATACGTGTCCAATACTTTTCAATAAACTACCCGACGGACAAAGAAAAAAAAAGTTGGATTATCCCCTATTGTGTTCTTTTATTGTGCAACTTTTTTATTGTTCATGTTCGTTCTTTTAGCTTTTATTTTTTTTATTTATTCAAATAAATGGACCAAGGAAAAAGGACTTTTCGCAATAACTTGATTTAATATATAGAAAAAAAACTTGAATTATTATCAAAGAAAATAAAAAATATTGTATAAATATTATAATTGCATAAGTTGATAAAAAATGCTATGCAATAGCTTTACCGCGGCAGTCCCCGAGTGCCATACGTATTTTATTTTTATTTTGTATAACTTTTTTGACATTTTTATTTACTTACTTAATAGTTAATATTTTTCTAATGTTGTTAGCGTGTTGACATTGTGTTAATTTTTTTATTTGATTTTATGTAGCAGAAATAAAAAAAGCTGAAATCTATGGTAATTACATTTTTTTTTTCTGGGAAGGAAGGAATCGTAGCAAATGTCACCCCCGGTGACAACTGAGAAACAGACTTCCCATTTGTCCCCTCTAGTCAGTTTTCAAAGGGAACAGTCGGCACTAATTGTCTCCCCGGTGACAACTGGGAAGACAATTCCCAGCTGTCACCCCGGAGGACAGCGCTAGAGGGGACTATTGGGAATAATCGGAATTCACGATATTGCTGGAAAGTGCAAAAGGTGTGACCATTAAGTATCGCTTTTTAATTACGGCCAACTAGGTTAAAATGGCCACATTTAGGTAACGAGCTATTCTATTCTTTGATTCAAGTAATTCAGTAGTACTTTGTGATCAACCCGATCAAATGCCTTACTAAAGTCTATGTATATAGTTTCTACCAGGATTCATATTTTATCTAGGGATTCTAATATATAGTTGCCATCAACATCTACACTAATATTATAAAGAAGAGGTAAAAGAAGGGTAGGGTAAAATGGTCCCAGCACAACCGGCGACTTAGTGTGATTTTTTAGTAAGAGCAAATAATACTGAATCTTTTTTATTATGGCACCAAACCCAAACTATATCCTAGAGGAACAGATCTACGTGTGTCATAAATATAAACCATTTATTGACCGGTTTTGAGCGTATTATTTAATATAATTAATATTAACGATAGTTCTGTATCTCTAATTAATCGAATTTAAGAAGGCCGGGAACTTTTAGTCCTTCGTCATAAATATTAAAAAAAAAGTTTTTCTAAAGTTTTGACGACATAGCTTTGTTTTTTGTCCAGATATAAAATAGTAAGACGTTACTATACATACATTTTTAATGAACATAAAAGAGGTTTGTTGTCTTAAAATAATTATTACTGCACCTGTAGAACTGGCAACAGAACGTTAGGATGCTCCGCTCATGGTCGCTGATGGTCGTTATTTGCTCTTGAGTATGGCAAGGTATGAAGATATCATTCATTGACCAGCACTTTTTCTCGATTACTTGTCATCTCGTCAGGCACCTCCTTTATTTCCTCTGAATTGAACATAATTACAAAAAAATACTCGAACGAAGCCACGGACAAAAGCTAGTATACACTCTAGTTTATACCACTTTATTTTATATTTTTCCCAGCATCATCACGTCTCGGCTCTGTAGAAGGCGTAGTCAATAGCGAACCACAGAACTGGTCTATAGCTACTGCATGGACGGTGGAGCAGTGCATTCTTGCAGCCTGTTCCAGCACTCGCCTGCACTGTCCACTACACAGCGACAGCCTCGTACAACTACGGCTGGTGGCTCCTGACACTGTGAGTTATATAAAACCTCATCTTCTTTTTATTATCTTGGTGTTTTAAAAAAAGGAAGAGGTTATCTATTCCAGCGGCATGTTTTTTTTTTGAAGTGAAACTTCTTACGCGACTTACAACAAGTTTAACGCTAACATGGAGGGGGAATATTTTCTAAAACTCACTAAGAGATGGCAGTATTACAAGATTTGTGACTACGTAGTTCTACTAGGTACGCAAGATGGCGTGCAAACAGTCATGCATTCGACTCTTCGGTGTGACCAGCCTTCGCTCAATTTCCATTAGTAGAATAACCTCGATAAACTTATGCAATAATTATGTAATAAAAATAATACAACAAAATATTATTTAGAAGCTCAATAAAATAACGAGAGTGAATGCGTGGCACTCGAACGCATGCGTGTATTATTACGAAGTCTCACTTCTTCGGCGCGGAGGAACTCCACGCACTATTTTTAAGTAACAGTATCGTGACGGTTGGAAGGAATTAGGCAGGCCTTTGCCCAGCAGTGGAGCAATATGGGCTAGCTAAAATATTGATTATTGAAGTAAAAGCTTCAATGCGGTCTTAAGCTGCGCTGATCGATTTTTGGTAGGGGGGAAATCTTTGGGTTCGCGTCACCGATGACCTCGTCATGCTCGTGACGTATTGCGCCAGACTACGCTTAGTATAGCAACCGCGTACTGTGTACAGATTTAAAAATTCACAAAAAAAAAACACAGTAATTCCATTGTTTTGAGTTTTCATTTCTGTCGACAGTCCTTAAGAATACCTCTGTTTTTTTAGGGTTCCGTACCCAAAGGGTCAAACGGGACGCTATTACTGAGACTTCGATGTCCGTCAGTCACCAGGCTGTATTTCATGAACCGTGATAGTTAGCCAGTTGAAATTTCTACAGATTATGTATTTCTGTTCATGCTATAACAACAAATACTAAAAAAAGAATAAAATAAATATTTAAGGGGGCTCTCATACAAAAAAGTGATTTTTTTGCTCGTTTAAATAAATAATTGTACGGAACCCTTTGTGCGCGAGTCCGACTTGCACCTGCCTGGTTTTTTTACTGTATATTTGTATAGGCTTGTAGCACGTACTAAATGAACAAATTTTTCAGTCTTTATAAATTGTATATACTTATCCCCAGCTACTTCTCGACGTAGAAGAATCAAAGCGCGCTCGCTGGGAGCACATCAGTCGCGGCGCCATCGCAGGCCGGGGGGCCTTCGGCACCGTCCTGTCGGCCACGTGGAGGCCCCCGCCCGGGGCCCCGGGGCCCGGGGAGCCTATCAGCGTGGCTCTGAAGGCGCTGCAGCCGGTGCCGCCGCCGGCGAGTAGTGATGCGGCTGCTCATCATGCTTATAAGGTAATAGGGGATCGGACTGGGTAAAGAAAACGACATTTTATTTTGTCCGTCAGACAGGTAATACAAAAATATTAGACACGTATTTTTTGTTTTATCAAAATATCAAAAAATTACTTAGTTAAAACTCATTAAAGTTGGAGAGTGGGGGCTTACTACGTCACAAGTAGGTATAAAACTTACCTACATGTGACGTCATGCGCCATTTCAACTCAATATATCTCCGTAATTTTATGACCACGTGAAAAAAGAAAAAATACGTGTCCAATACTTTTCAATAAACTACCCGACGGACAAAGAAAAAAAAAAATGGATTATTCCCTATTGTGATGGGTGCAATACCCTAAACGAAGCCGAAAGGCACTTGTTCTTATTTTTTTGTTTTACACCATACCTGGGAATTTTCTAGTTATGGAGATATTGGTATAAAGTCCCAACAACATTTATTTCTTAATATTCTTATTTTTTTTAATTAGCCTCTCATGTGTCCCCGATGCTCCTGTTGAAATTTATTTCATTGTGTCTTCGAGTTTCCTCCGTGCCTCGGAAAGCACGTTAAGCCGTAGGTCCCGGCAGTAATTTGTAGATCTTTGACAGTCGTTACGAGTAGTCAGAAGCCGAAAGTCTGACATCCAGTCTTACTTAGGGGTATCGTATTACCCAGTTACTGGGTTGTAGAGGTCAGATAGGCAGTTGCTTCATGTAAAATACTAGTACTCAGCAGCATCCGGTTAGACTGGAAGCCTAGCTGGCTGACTGGAAGGACCACAAGATAGTTTGGGAAAAGGCTAGACAGATGATGATGATCTTTGTTCCTGCCCTCCCCAGGCCGCCCTATCTCGCTGGGAGCGCGAGCCGACGGCGGCGGCGTGCCGCGCGTACTGCGGACTGCGCCAGGAGCTGTGCATCCTCAGCCAGCTGAAGCACCAGCACGTGCTGCCGCTGCTGGCCGTGTGCGCTGCTCCCTTGGCGCTGCTGCTGGCACTGGCGCCTTGCGTGAGTTAAACTATATTTTAGTAGTTTGTAGGTATGGGCTACAGCCCTCATGTCGGGACCTTTCCCCCTAGACCATCAGCCAACATTTTTCTAATAAAAAAGTCGTCTCCAAAAATATTATAAATTAACATTTTTCTACATATAAATTGCTTTTTTTTTTAAATTTGTTTTTGGTTTGTTCTTGACTCTAGTCTAGGTCAAATGTAATGATTTCCAAATCATAGAAAACATAACATATATCTGATCTAAAAAGCAAATTGAAGAGTTTACTAATTGAAAGAGCATAGTAGTAGCAGTGAAGCAGAGTTTATGAAAGAGGATAATTTTCTTCGTTTTTGATATGGCAATGTTTTATTTTTTGACATATTATTGTAATTTATTCTATTTATTTTTGACATGATATTAGAATTGTATTATTGGAATAATTGTCATTTGGAATTGGCATTTTTAAATACAGTTATTCCTAATTATTTTCATTGACCAATTTATTTAATGACTACTTTGACATTGAATTGTATGTAAAAACGTATGCTTATCGAATTGTAATTACTTTAAATACATTTCTCATTCATTCATTCCATTCTTCATTTTCATTTTTTCTTTCATTGCTTACTTATAAGTACTAATTATACCATTGTATGAAAAATAATACTACTGCGCATAAATGTACAATTTTTGTAATTCTTTTTAAATAAATTTTATTATTTATTTATTTAATTATATCTAATCTTTAATGAATAATGATGAAATGTAATTTTTATGAATAATATCACAGTTAATGCAACATCCCTTCTTACCAATTTTTACGCCACGATATGCGGCTGAACATGTCAGAACTCTGTATCCCATTATTATCTTGCATGCAATGTTTCATGTACTCCATGTTTCAACAAATAAAATTTACTTACTTACAGGGTGCTCTAGACGGCGTGCTACGCAGCTACCGCGACTGCGGGTCGCGTTGTAGCGCTCGACTCGCGCGGGCGCTCGCGCTTCAAGTCGCGCGGGCGCTCGAGTATCTACACGCGTGTAGAGTCGTGTATCGAGATCTTAAGGTACGTCACAGTATATACAGCTTAACTTACCAAGGGGTATCGTATTACCCAGTACTAACTGGGTTGTGGAGGTCAGATAGGCAGTCGCTTCATAGAAAATACTCGTCTTCTTCATCTTCATCGTGTGGTTGGAGGCCTAACCTGGTGTCAGAGTTTTTACGCCGCTCATGCGCCTCTGACTTGGCTTTACATGCCGTCGAGAAATATCTCTCAGGCATGCTGGTTTCCTCACGATGTTTTCCTTCACCGAAGCAAGTGATAATTATACAATACGCACATGAATCCGAAAAATCAGAGGTGCGTGTCTTGGGTTCGAACTCGTGGCCTGTGACTTGGCAATCCGACGCTCACACCTCTAGACTGTCACTGCTAAAATATAAAATTGTGCGTGGAGTCCCTCCGCGCGGAAGAAGTGAAACTTCGTAATACTACACGCATGCGTTCGAGTGCCACGCATTCACTCTCGTTATTTTATTGAGCTTCTTGTTGTATTATTTTTAATACATAAGTTTATATAAGTTATTGTACTCATGGAAATTGAGCGAAGGCTGGTCACACCGAAGAGTCGAATGCATGACTGTTTGCACGCCATCTTGCGTACCTAGTAGAACTACGTAATCACAAATCTTGTAATACTGCCATCTCTTAGTGAGTTTTAGAAATGGTAGCGTTACACGTTAAACTCGTTGGAAGTCACATAAGAAGTTTCATTTCAAAAATATACCAATACTGTAAAACAACTGGTACTCAGCTACATCCGGTTAGACTGGAAGCTGACCCCAGCATAGATTGGAAAAGGCAGGCAGATGATTCAATTATATTGTTTTTGTTTAAGTCTGAGAACGTCCTAGTCTGGAAGATGCCTCGTCCAGGAGAGGAGCTGAACGGAGGACAGCTCAACGTGCACGTCAAGCTAGGAGACTATGGTCTGTATTATATTGGTTTTATTTATAAATGTACTTTTCATCAAGAATTTTTCAGTAGCTGTCACAGATTCTGGATTTGTGCCCGTTTGATGGCAATAGGGTCGCCCCTCTGTTACATGGAACTTGCATTAAACTAACCAAATGTGGGTGTAAGATTAGGTACAGTCACGAACAATAATATGTATACACTTAACAACTCAGAAAAGTGATTTACTCGTTAAATTACGGTTTCTACGTTGAGATAAGACCTATTTCGTAATAGTATGGCTTCCAAAATTCCATGTTCGTGAAAACGTAAAACCTTAATCAATACAGTAGGAGAAAATCACTTTTAAAAGTTGCTTCGTGTATACATATTATTATACGTGACTGTACACCTTTTTTTTTATGTACATCAGAACGTTCGGCCAGTCGAGATAGGGAGCTGGCTGCTACTCCAGTTTTTAATGACGATTATGTGACGCATAAAGACGCCAGCCAAAGCATTTGTGACAGAACAGTTCGAAAGTTAGAAGCATTTATTTATGGCCGAACGACCTGATATCAGAACGTTCGGCCAACCTGAATCTCCATAACTGAGGACCTTAGAGGAACTGCTACTGAATAAAGATTTATTGACGATTTAATGACAAACAACCAATGCTTTACTTTTACTCGTAATGCCACCGGTTAAAAGTAAAATGAATTTTGGTTTCTGTAACATCAGGACGTTCGGCCAACGTAATCTCCATAACTGTGGACCTGAGATAAACCGTTAATGAATAAAGACTTAGTGACGAGACTGAAACGAACTTTTATTGTTTTATTTTTCTTTGTGATGGCCCCCTTATATAGTAAATTAAAAATTTAACATATAACCTCAAAAAATTGGCATTATCGATTCCTCCACAAGGAAGAAGCCCAGAGAAACCGTTAATCAATAAAGATTTTGTGACGACACTGAAATGAACTTTTACTGTTTTATTTTTCTTTGTGATGGCCCCCTTATATAGTAAATTAAAAATTTACAATATAACCTAAAAACATTGGGATTATCGATTGCTCCACAACGAAGAAGCCTAGAATACTCGCAAAACCCTTGATGTGTTAAAGGTATCAGTGCAATGGTGTCAGTATTTTTGTTGATTCCAGATTAATCTTTAAAAATGCACTATGGCGGATGGCGACTGAAATAGGGTGACCATGTATTCCAACGAAACAAGTATTTATCGAGTAGGTATCTATCTACTGAATTAAGCAAAACACGTCGAATTGTTGAAATAAGGTGACGATGTAGGTATTGCAACAAAATAAATGGATACGCGGACGGAGGACTTTGAGAAGGAGTGCAGATAACCAATATTTTATATAATATGCATTAGAAATAATTGTTATAAAAAAAAACGTTACACACACCAATGGTGGTGTGTGTAACGTTTTTTTTTTAACAATTAGCTTTATGATGTGGCCTCTTTGCTTCTACTTTTATTATTTTTCCGTGTCTGGAGGTCTACTCTCTTTCTCCGAAACGTAACTTCGGCAACGAACGAAAATTAAACGTAGATACGTTTGTGACCCTACTCCATATCATTTGCGGACGCACACAATAACATTCAATACGTTAATTGTCTGTGAATTCGAATTTCTTGTGCGCGGACACAAGAAGTTCGAATTCAAAAATGCAAATTATATAGAGTAGGGTCACAAACGTATCTACGTTTAATTTTTGTTCGTTGCCGAAGTTACGTTTCGGAGAAAGAGGGTAGACCTCCTGTCACTGTCACATGAAAAAACATAATTGAAACTATCGATCGAATTTCGACCAATAGGCCACCACTAAGTTTTTCTTCATTCAGTTACGGCGGCTTTCTATAAAAATCTCAATCCCATTTTTTACCCCCGACCAAAAAAGAGGGGTGTATCTGTGTATCTGTGTGTCTGTCTGTGGCATCGTAGCTCCTAAACGGATGTACCGATTTTGATAAAATTGGTTTCGTTTGAAAGGTGTTTTAATCGAGAGTGTTCTTAGCTATGTTTTGAAAATATCTACTCAGCCTTTTGATGGTAATCACGTCTTTTCTAGTTGAAGGGAAATTAACAACTTCCACAGGTCTGGTCGATTCGAAATTTGAAATCTTGTCACTTGTCAACATGGGCATCGCCAGGGGTGGTGGTTGCACCCCCCTTCACCCCAAAAACGTTTTATTTTTTTATTTCGTTTATTGGCGAGAAGTCGCGCAACACCGAGAAAAGTGGAGGCAATGGGGAGACCTATGTCCAAGATTGGGACAGTCAAGGCTTAGATAAAATAATATAAGTTTAAAAAGCATAAAATAAAAAATAAACTAATTACAAGCACAAATCAAAGCGGACCCCCGACGCTAAGATGCTTGGATTATTTTATTTTTGGTTTTTTAGAGGTTTTTGTGTCGGGGGTTCTTTTAAATTTTTAATTTAATTTTTATTCATTGTCATTCTAAAAAATATCAATTATTATGTACCTAACTACCTACCGCTTTTTTTTGGATGATTGATTACAAATAAAGCCTTTTTCAATTAGGGTACCTAGTTATTTAAGAATTCTTGTACTTAGTCAAATTTCCCAATCTCCAATGTCAGTCACCTTTCCACTTTCGTTTGCTTTTAGCCAAAATAGACTCGACTAATATAACAAAAACTTCACAAGTGGACACTGGTATGCAGGCATCAGTCGGGACATTAATATTGTGATTGAATAATTTTATCTTTTCAAGCATATTATATAAAATATTGGTTATCTGCACTCCTTCTCAAAGTCCTCCGTCCGCGTATCCATTTATTTTGTTGCAATACCTACATCGTCACCTTATTTCAACAATTCGACGTGTTTTGCTTCATTCAGTAGATAGATACCTACTCGATAAATACTTGTTTCGTTGGAATACATGGTCACCCTATTTCAGTCGCCATCCGCCATAGTGCATTTTTAAAGATTAATCTGGAATCAACAAAAATACTGACACCATTGCACTGATACCTTTAACACATCAAGGGTTTTGCGAGTATTCTAGGCTTCTTCTTTGTGGAGCAATCGATAATCCCAATGTTTTAGGTTATATTGTAAATTTTTAATTTACTATATAAGGGGGCCATCACAAAGAAAAATAAAACAATAAAAGTTCATTTCAGTGTCGTCACAAAATCTTTATTGATTAACGGTTTCTCTGGGTTTCTTCCTTGTGGAGGAATCGATAATGCCAATTTTTTGAGGTTATATGTTAAATTTTTAATTTACTATATAAGGGGGCCATCACAAAGAAAAATAAAACAATAAAAGTTCGTTTCAGTCTCGTCACTAAGTCTTTATTCATTAACGGTTTCTCTCAGGTCCACAGTTATGGAGATTACGTTGGCCGAACGTCCTGATGTTACAGAAACCAAAATTCATTTTACTTTTAACCGGTGGCATTACGAGTAAAAGTAAAGCATTGGTTGTTAGTCATTAAATCGTCAATAAATCTTTATTCAGTAACAGTTACTCTAAGGTCCTCAGTTATGGAGATTCAGGTTGGCCGAACGTTCTGATATCAGGTCGTTCGGCCATAAATAAATGCTTCTAACTTTCGAACTGTTCTGTCACAAATGCTTTGGCTGGCGTCTTTATGCGTCACATAATCGTCATTAAAAACTGGAGTAGCAGCCAGCTCCCTATCTCGACTGGCCGAACGTTCTGATGTACATTTTTTTTTCGGATGGGAATCATCAAATGCCTTCTCCCGCTCTGGGCGGAGCGGGAGGGAGTGTCAGACTTGTACTGACTAAAACCCACCCATGTTCCTTCTTCGCCCTTTGTGTTCCAGGGCCGCGGTATCTCTTTCGAACAGTCCCGCAACCCTAGCAAGATTAGGTACATGTCTGCCTTTCCTTTTTGGGATTAAAGACGTGTATGTTATATTAAAAATACTTTCTTCCATTCCAAATTCCCACAGACAACAAAATTTCTTTGCAAATCTACAAGGTGTTGTTTTGCATCCTCGTCAAAATTCAAGAGGATGTTACAAAAGACATAAATAATCAATTAAAATTACAGTACCTAGTTAATTATTAATAAACGCTGATTTTTTGGGTTGTTTAAGTTTGTCTGTTTTTCAGAATAACCCCCTTAACGTGGCTTAGGGAATAAGAAATTATCGAATAAATGTTTGAGATTGTTTGTATGTATGAAAGCGCGGTTATAGGGCGAGAATCAGACGGGTGGCGTTCAAAACACGGGTGGTTCACACTTACCGATTTTCGTTAATAAGAAAAAAAAAATTAAATACCCATTTTATTATTGATACGGGACGAGAATCATTAGCATAGTTACCTCCTTGAATTTGACGAGGATGCAAAACAACACCTTGTATATTTTCTATTCACAATTTCACTTGGTATATTAGATTTTAACAAGCTTTACTGAACTAGGTTTTGACGATGACTTCGCCCGCGTTTTGCTCGTTAATTATTCCGCGGGAACTTACTACCGAGATCCTATGTCCTCAAATAAGTGTTTAGGATTAAGAACCTTATTCTTACAGCACAAAGCTTAAATTCCATTGCCCCTATGCATCCCCAGGTATAAGCCGGCTAGCTCCTCCATCAGGGACGAAAGGCTTTGGTGGCACCGAGGGTTTCATGGCACCCGAGATCATGAGGTATAACGGTGAAGAAGAGTATAATGAAAAGGTGAGTTAGAGAAGTACTAGTACTTGGTCTGTAGGGTTCCGTACCCAGAGAGTCTGACGGGACCCTATTACTGAGACTTCGCTGTCCGTCCGTCTGTCACCAGGCTGTATCTCATGAACCGTGATAGTTGGCCAGTTGAAATTTCTACAGATTATGTATTTCTGTTGCCGCTATAACAACAAATACTAAAAGCAGAATAAAATAAATATTTAAGGGGGCTCCCATACAAAAAAGTGATGTTTTTTGCTTGTTTTTTTTATAAATAATCTTTCGTGCGCGAGTCCGACTCGCACTTGGCCAATTTTTTTCTTATGTAAAGTATTTTTTGTATCCATAATCACTTAACATACTGTAAGAATCGATCATTAAGGTAAAGCCGTGCTTGCCGAGGTTGGTCCGTGGATGGGTGACTATAATTACATACTGAATTTCCTCCGTGCCTCGGAAAGCACGTTAAGCCGTTGGTCCCGGCTGTCATTTGTAGATCTTTGGTAGTCGTTACGAGTAGTCAGAAGCCAAAAGTCTGACATCCAGTCATACTAAGAGGTATCGTATTACCCAGTTACTGGGTTGTAGAGGTCAGATAGACAGTCGCTTCATATAAAATACTGGTACTCAGCTGCACCCGGTTAGATTGGAAGATAGTTTGGGAAAAGGCCACCCATCCACGGACCAACCTCGGCAAGCACGGCTTGACCTTAAAGATCGACCCGTGCGGCTGTTATCCACGAGATCCTCCATAATAGTCTTTTCATCCCACCTATTCGAAAAGGACGACTTGGTTCGCCTTTAAGTGAGCCCAAAGGTAGTGTTTTCTATAAGAAACTTTTAGCTGGCAGTAATGAGTTTTTATTCCTCTTTATTTCAAAAAGTGCGCAGCAATTTACTTTGCCGCGCACTTTTTGAATCTGGAACATCTTAGTGTTCAGCGCCAAAGAAATCGAACGCAAATATTGTTTGAATAAAGACTGGCTCGAGCTCCTCTATGGCCCAAAGTTGCCTGAAAATAAATTAATTTTGTTATCAATTATGTAGTTAGGTTTTATCCAAAAAATCCTTCGTTTATTTTCGCTTAAACACCAATATGTCTTCAGGTGGACTGTTTCTCATACGGCATGCTGTTATACGAGATAGTGACAGTGCGGCAGCCGTTTGAAGGTCACGAGGCTGTGAAGGAAGCTGTGCTGGAGGGAGCCAGGCCTTCGCTGTCACCTAGAGTGAGTGTTTTTTATCAATAGTTTGACTATAGAATAAAATGTTTGAAGTCTTTGATATGGTTTTGCTTTTAATTTATTTATAACTAGCTGTCCCGCGCAACTTAGTCTGCGTCACATTTTTTTTAGTTTAAACAATTGCTTTAAAATAACATAGATTTGGGCAAAATATTTACCATTTTTTCAACGATGAAAATGAAAAATAGTGGCTGAATAGCTGGCTGGCCACAGAAAAAAAAACAAAATAGGCGGGAAAAGTTGTTGATTTATGTAAAATAAAATTTACTAATTTTTTCTTTAGCTATTTCAATTTTTACTTTCCTTGTATTCGTAATGAATAGCACAGTGTTTACCTCGGGTTAAAGACTTATTTAGTCCCTCGAATTGGCGCCCTCACCGGGCCTACATAAGTTACTTTCACCCCTAGGGTAACAATGTACATTTTTTTTTATAATTTGACATCTGTCAGTTGAAAGCGATTCTCCCTAAGGAAGAAAAGTATTACTTTCATCCTGCTCCACAGGAAACTTCAGACCTACTTTCAGAGTATGAGTAATGAAAAATTAGATCAAAATTTTGAAAGATGTTATACAAAAAAGGCTGAGTAATAAAATATAGTAGAAGAAGAAGAAGATTGGTTGCCTGTCATTTATCTCCGCTTACAGCCTTCCATATTCTCTAATAATAAATCAACTTCAGATAATCCAGTTAAGTTGATCTTTATGATTGACCATATCGATAGATAGCATAAAAGTACAGGAATTATATTTTCGGATTTAAGCAATTTCGATTCCCGAGTGCCAAGCGAATTTTCGAAAATCTTTGAATGCTGATATTTTTCTTTTTAAAAATAAAAATAAAAAAAAAATCAAAATCAAAAGTCATTTATTCAAACTAGGCTGATAATCAGCACTTTTTGAACGTCAAAATTACAAGAGACAGTCCCCCAAAACGCCCGCCCTTCAACACAAAGGAAGGTTTCCTTTGTGAAAAATTTACTATCTCCAGTATTTAGAGTAGTTTCCCTTCAAGTGGCATTGAAAAATCCCATCCTGTATATTTAGGAAGGGTAATAGGTGATTTTTAAAGAGGGGACTCTAGCCTCGGGGAATTTGAAGAATACGTATTTGAAGAAACTATTGCCGTCGCGCTGCGACCCACGAAGCTCCCGTAAAGAGCGAAAGGGACAACTGCAGTTCAGGCTGATTTTACCAACAAAAATCTTGATCAAAAGACGTTTTGTATTCCGCTGTTTTTTTTTCTTTGCTTTGATCTAAATAATATCAAAATTTAGAGGAAAAGTATATCTATGCTTATATTATTTTCTTTTTTGTTAAAAACTTATCTAATTTGTCTGATAGTCGTCTGAATATGGCGGCTTTTTTTGGGGTTTTTGGATTGTCATAATTCTTTTAGTGATTATGTTTTGAAAAAAAGGAAAAGATAGGGGCATGTATTAATAAGATCTAGATTTTTGGAAAAAAATAATTGCTCCAGACGTATTATCCACGAAGAAAACAGCGGAATACGTTTGTATGGAGAAAGGACCACTAGAGTCCCCTCTTAATCATTCTCTTCCTCCAGGATCTAGAATACCCGTGTTGCATGCTAGAAACGATGCGTCGCTGCTGGTCGGGCTCGCCGGAGCTGCGACCCTCAGCCGCAGCGCTGGTCAGCGTGGCGGCGGCGCCGGAGTACTGCGCGCTCGCTGACGCTGCCGCTGCACGCACTGCCACTGCGGCTGCCTCGTGCAGCGTACGGGGAGTCAGTGGTATGTTCTATACTTGTGTTTGGAAGCACGGAACCCTAAATTTTACTTATTATGATTAGCATTTCTGGGAACTGAGTAGCCAGTCACCTATTTGGCCCCTTTTATTTAAGAGCGTTTACGCCTTACGACATTTCATACAAACTTTTAAGTCCTTATTTTCTGAAATTACTGAACTGGTTTTAGTGAAACTTCGCACGCAAACTTTGGATATACAACATGTAACGTAATTAACGCACACCCTCAAACACCCCAATTAGAATATTATGTTATAATCATAATTTAATCATAATTTAACATGTATATGCATTGTTATACTGTGCTTGACACGCGAACTTAGACCCCGTGTGTTTTTATTCCGAAAATCGGTTAAAATGTCCAAATTTAATATGGAAACTGCGTTCAACGACCTTACGAAGAGAGTTGCAGCGTTGACAGCAAAGATTGTGGCTCAATCAGCACTGATTGAGACGCAAAATAAGAAAATTGAAGATCAGCAGCAGGTGATCACGGAACAGACGAGGGTACTTGCTGATTTGTCTTCAAAAATCGAAAATTTCGAAAGTCATTTTGCATCAATGAATAGTGCAAAGAGCGAGATGGAGAAACCAATAGGGATACCTTCTACGCAGCGTGCGAGTGAGACAAACGTCGCAATTCATGTTAATGAACCCCACAAAATGATGACGGAACGTGCGCGCCGAGCGACCGTGCGTGCCGAGAATAAGGCTGCGTCCATACTGCAAAAAACGAGCGACATTTCGAAAAACGCTGAAACAGTATTGGAGGATAATGGTGCTTCCGAAGAATGGCAAGTAGTAGGTGGCAAAAGAAAGCGAACAAAGGGTATTACTAATACTATTCAAAAAGGGGGAAACACTCAAATTGTTACGCTCCAAGCGATTCAGAGGAAGAAGTTTTTGCATGTGTGGTCACTACATCCGGACACAACGGAAAAGGCCTTAGCGGAACATGTGACGGGAATATGTGGATCGGAAGACGTCAAAATAGAGAAAATTGTTCCGAAGACTGCAAGAGATTATGCGTCATTTATGGTTGGAGTTCCGGAATCTCTTTTTGAGAAAATAAATAACGTTGACAGTTGGCCATTAAATGCGCGATTTAACCAATGGGTGTGGTTTCGTAACTCCCGCAAACCAGCCAAAGCCAATTAAGCATAGTTATAAGTCTTTCGAAGTATATTATCAGAATGTTCGAGGATTACGCACGAAAACGAGGACATTCTATAATAATTTATTGGCATCGACGTATGATCTCTTTGCAATTACGGAGTCTGGTCTAAATGAAGGGATTCATGACGGAGAATTAATCCCACCGGAATACAATATATTACGATGTGATCGGACTGATGGGCGTAAACAAGGAGGAGTATTTTTGGCGGCTTCTCCGCGTTTTAGTTTAAATCGCGTTTCTGTTGACAATGTGGACGGCGCCTTATTTGAGATTGTGTGCGCGACGGTACACAGACAAAATCATTTTTTGTTTTTCTGTTGCGTTGTTTACATTCCGCCAAAATGTGATGCTAATGAATATATGCATTTATTTCATGTATTAGAGAATGTATGTGTTAAATATGACAAAGTTTTAGTGTTGGGTGATTTTAATATGCCTTCTACGACGATAGAAATTCGAAGTTGTTTGGAGTATCTTATTGCATACTGTGGATTTCGGCAGGTAAATAACGTTGTTAATATTAATAATCGTGCCTTAGACTTAGTTTTGTCAACGTTTGAGTTGAGTGACGTAGGGGTACATCTCTCTGAGGAACCCTTAGTTAATGTTGATTCACAACATCCGCCTCTGGTTATTCGCGCGAAGCTTTGTCATCGGGAGGCCGAGGGTAGCCCTCCGCTTTCTCGGAATACATTTGTTAAGTCGCACAGTAGACCAAGGTGGAATTTTAATAAAGCTGATTTTCTAGGTTTGTATAATTCTTTTAGGTTGGTAAATTGGGAGTCCTTACTTAGTATTGATAACTCTGAGGCGGCTTTAAATTCTTTTTATAAAACAGTGAATGAGGTTGTTGACGGTTGTGTGCCTAAGAAAAACGGTCTAGCGAATAATCTTGGGCCTAGGTTTTGCTATCCAGTATGGTACACATCTGATTTAATAACAGAAATAAAACAGAAGTGGCGTTATCACAAACTATATAAATCTACTAGTTCCCGGAAGGCTTATGAAATGTTTTCTTGTTTACGGACTAAGATTAAATTAAAGATAGCTTCTAATTATAAAGTGTACCAAGATAGGCTTCAGAAGAACTTACAAGGAGATCCAAAATCTTTCTGGAACTTCATTAGGGCTAAGCAATCTCGGCGCAATAAACCGAAAGTGACTAACGATGGCCGATTGCTAAAGGAGGAGGAGTGTGCTGAATATTTTGCCTCATATTTCCATTCGGTGTACAGCGAGAAGCGGCCGGCGCTAGACTCGGTCGCCGCGGAGAACGCGGGTGGCGGCGCGGCGGGTTCGGCGCGCGTGCATGTTGACGTGCTCAGCGCGCGAGACCTGCGCGCGGCGCTTCTGCGTCTTAAGCCCAAACGCTCAGTGGGTCCAGATGGGATACCACCTTACATTGTCAAAGATTGTCGCATGGTTTTTGAAACGCCCTTATTGCACATTTTTAACTTGTGTTTGCAGGAGGGTCACTACCCGGACGAGTGGAAAGTCACTCGCGTTATCCCAGTCCCGAAGGGGGGAGTAGGCACCGACGTGAGTGGATACCGACCGGTGGCGGTGCTGTCTGCGTTCGCTAAGGTATTCGAATCGGTGTTGCATAACTGTATTTATGCACAAGTGAGTTCACAACTCTCGGACGCTCAACACGGTTTTCGGCCGGGTCACAGTACGGGAGGCAACTTGCTGTCATTTGTGAACTACCTGTCGCCTGTCATTGATGCTGGGGGACAGGTGGATGTGGCGTATTTTGACTTTCGTAAAGCTTTCGATACCGTGGATAACGATGTGCTTTTGTGTAAACTCTCTGCGATGGGATTCACACCGCAATTACTTAAGTTTTTCGCTAGCTACCTTGGCGAGCGCCGACAGTACGTCGAGTATGCGGGGCATGAATCGTGTCCTTATTACACGTTTTCCGGGGTGAGTCAAGGCAGTAATATTGGGCCATTAGAATTTATTTTATTTGTTAATGACCTGCCTACAGTCGTGAAAGAGGCGAAGTGTCTATTGTTTGCAGATGACTTGAAGTTGTACATAAGTGTAAAAGAGACTGCTGACTGTAATCGGCTCCAGTCTGATATCGACAATGTAGTACAGTGGAGCAAGTCTAACAAGCTGCATTTTAACGTTGACAAGTGTTGTCTAATGAGCTATACTCGCGCGCGTGCTCCTTTACAGCAGCAGTACGACATGGACAGCGTAGTCATACCGCGTGTCACGCATGTTCGAGATCTGGGCGTGCAGATGGTGTCGGAGCTGACGTTCCGTAAACACATAGTGGAGGTGTGCGGTAGGGCTTTCAAAAATCTTGGGTTTATCATAAGACAGTGTAAGGATTTTACCGATACTGCAGCGGTTAAAGTTTTATATAATGCACTTGTTAGAAGTCACCTTGAAACAAGTGCATTCATTTGGAATCCACATGAAACAAAATACAGTCTCATGTTGGAAAAAATGCAGAATAAATTCTGTAGATTTCTGTACCTTAAACAGTACGGAGTTTATCCCTTTTTTCCCCTGATGTATCCAAGTATGTTCGTCCTGGGCATGGTTGGGTACACCAGGCTGGCAGTAAGAAGAGACGTGGCGTTGGTCAAGTACGTGGCTCGCGTACTGCTAGGGTTGCTGCACCACCCCGAGGTGCTGGCTGCGTTGCGGCTGTGCGCGCCGGATGGGTGCGTGGGAGCGCGTCGCCGCCCTGCACTGCTCGAAGTGCCAGCGGCTAGGACTAACCTACTCAAGTTTACCCCTATGTCGCGAGCCGCACGTATTATTAATATTGTAACGGTATCGGAAGATATATTTGGGCAAAACCTGCCGAAATTTATTCAAGCGGCACAAATATTAATTGAAAGAGGGGTCCAACTATAAACGTTGTCATATTTAATTAATTAGGTAATAATATTTAGACTAGGTGTAATGTTAATTACTTTTATGTCGTTGTATACACATATATGTATGTTGTATTGTGACCTATAGCATCGCATTGGACTTGACTGTAATGTTGCTATAATTGGTGGAAAATAAATAAATAAATAAATTATTTATTAAATTAGTTATACCAATTCTTGGAGAACGTTATGGTCATACTAATACGCACGCAACGCACACATTCGCACAAGCAGTTATCGCGCCGCTCGACACAACATAAAGAAATCTAAGTCCATTTGAATTTGTTTTGACTGTACAGGGTTAATTAATATGACAATAATTTCCGTAGTTTTAATTGTTTTTGGGATAAAAAATTACCTATATTAAAAATGATAGAAATCGATTCAGTAAACGATTCTGAACAAACTATTTTCAGGATGTGCGTTAATTATGTTACATGTTGTATAGGTCTAAAAAGTTAATAAATGACATTTTGGAAAAATAATGTTACAGCTAAATTAGACCGAATACAAATTATCTATAGAAACAGAAATATCCAATCATCTCTTTTTTTTAAAGTCGTTTATATTCCTTTCTTTCTTTTTTTTCTACCTACAAAAGGTAGAAAAAAAAGAACAACAATTAATTGTCGGGCCTACGCTGTCCTGCCATATTTAAGTACTAAATGTCAGTTCACACCGAGACGCGACGCGATGCTGCGCGCACACTTTTAAAGAGCCATTCAAAATATAACTTTATTATTTACACGAAAAGATACACGTCATTTCGTTGTGAGAATTCAGAATGCGTTGCGCGTCGCGTCGCGTCGCGTCTCGGTGTCAGCTGACCCTAACGCTGTAACATTCACATATTGTAAAACCAAATGATTTTAAAAGAGTAACCATGGAGTTTCTTGCCGGTTCTTCTCCATAGGAAACGACCAACCCGAACCGTGCACCTTTTGTTGACGTTTTATAAGTGCCCATGTAGGCCTATGTAAAATAAAATATTTTGATTTACCACAGAGGAAGGCGTACCAGGGTGGGAACTGTGGTACGGAGGTGGCGAGCCGGAGCGAGCGCACACTCTCCTAACTACCACGACCAGCTTTACGCACCATCACACCATTAGAGTATTAACAGGTAAGCAGAAATACGGCTCTGTGTGGACAAGCTCTTTCAGAGAAGTAACAGGTCTGCCAGGGCTGCGGGACTGTTCGAAAGAGATACCGTGGCCCTGGAACACAAAGGGCTAAGAAGGAACATGGATGGGGTTTTAGTCAGTACAAGTCTGACACTCCCTTCCGCTCCGCCCAGAGCGGGAGAAGTCATTTGATGATTTGCCATCCATAAAAAAAGGGAAGTTACGGTTGTAAGTTTTAGAATCGCTGAACTTTATATTGAAATAAACAGAACAATGTTTTTTTTTCTATCATTGCCACTCGACAAAGGGCATTTGATTAATCGATAACAGTGAATAATAGTATATTGTGTATTAAGGGCGGTAAGTAAGGAATTACGATCGAGGCTCTAGTAGAAGCCCGAAGTCGAAGACTGAGGGCTTTCTGAGTCGAGGTTCGTAATTCCCGTACCGCCCGTGAAACATACAATGTTTTTCATCACATTTGCGAGTTAATAATTATGAATATACACAAGTCAGCACATATTATTACGAAATACGTGAACTGATTTTTAAGCGGATGGCGGGCTGTTTGCCCACACCACAGATTATACAAATGTTTTGTTCAGAAACGTTAAAGGCAAATACTTACCTAGGTACACAGCCACGTGGGAGTATAAAAAAAAACGACGATTTGATACAAAAAATTAGATTTTAGAACATTAGTTGAGTAATTAAATAACATGTAGCGAGATTGAATGAAATTCCTGTTTAAATAACATTTTAAGACAATTTTTCAATTGCGTGTAAACTCCTTGCTTGAACTTGCATGACCTGTGTGCTGTCATGCTGTGCTGTAAATTAAAAAAAAAATACTTACCGCCCTAGGGTTTTATATGGGGCACTACAGCCAAGTTAACCTGTATGTTATGACACTGTTTACGTGCAAGTGTGATGAAAAAGTTTAGTCACTGATTTAATAAAAAGATCTTGAATTTTTGAACTAGCACGAATTATAAGAATTATATGTAAGACTACACTATTAGTATTTATTTTCTCGCAGTCAATGGTAAAAAGTGTACACAACTTGCGAAAACAAAAATATCTCGGTCCTATAGTTTCCATCGCTCCGCTCAGGACCCTGCTCTAGAAACAAACTCAAAGCATTTATTTCAATAATAATCCAACTTTTTTTTCTTTGTCCATCGGGTAGTTTATTGAAAAGTATTGGACACGTATTTTTTCTTTTTTCACGTGGTCATAAAATTACAGAGATATATTGAGTTGAAATGGCGCATGACGTCACATGTGGGTAAGTTTTATACCTACTTGTGACGTAGTAAGCCCCCACTCTCCAACTTTAATGAGTTTTAACTAATTAATTTTTTGATATTTTGATAAAACAAAACATACGTGTCTAATATTTTTGTATTACCTGTCTGACGGACAAAATAGAATGTCGTTTTCTTTACCCAGTCCGGTCCCCTATTAGACCATTACAGGCACTTTTGAAAGCAAAAACAAACGCGTAGCTACAGTCCCAGTCACAAGGCATAATAACTCGTGAAAATACTGCAGAGTAATCCTTCGATTCGAGATCTAACCTAGTCCCTCGAATAGGGGATGCTCACATTTTTTTTTCTTTGTCCGTCGGGTAGTTTATTGAAAAGTATTGGACACGTATTTTTTCTTTTTTCACGTGGTCATAAAATTACGGAGATATATTGAGTTGAAATGGCGCATGACGTCACATGTAGGTAAGTTTTATACATACTTGTGACGTAGTAAGCCCCCACTCTACAACTTTAATGAGTTCTAACTAAGTATTTTTTTGATATTTTGATAAAACAAAAAATACGTGTCTAATATTTTTGTATTACCTGTCTGACGGACAAACTAGAATGTCGTTTTCTTTACCCAGTCCGATCCCCTATTCTCACATTTTCTTTCTCAATTCTCTTTTTTGTAAGGGAATTTAATTCGAATTTGAAAATACTATTAAAATGCATGAAATTGGCTTTCTTTGACTGATAATTTTATACCATTTATGTTTTAATACAACTTTGGGCATTTTTATTAATAATAAATAATAGTTTTTAAATCATCATCATCTTCTGAGCCTTTTCCCAAACTATCTTGGGGTCGGTTTCCGCTGAGTACCAGTATTTTACATGAAGCGACTGCCTATCTGACCACCTCAACCAGTAACTGGGTAATACGATACCCCTTGGTAAGACTGGATGTCAGACTTTTGGCTTCTGACTACTCGTAACGACTCGTAATGTCAAAGATCTACAAATGACAGCCGGGACCAACGGCTTAACGTGCTTTCCGAGGCACGGAGGAAACTCGGTATGTAATTTTGGTCACCCATCCACGGACCAACCTCGGCAAGCACGGCTTGACGTTTAACATCGATCCGTGCGGCTGTTATCCACGAGATCCTCCATAATAGTCTTTGTTTAGCAGTTTCTATTTATGTTTGCAGACAAAGCGGATCCCGTGATGGTGACGGCAATATGTCGCGTCGGCAACAAAATGTGGCTCGGCGACTCTGTCGGCAGGATATCTGTTTACTCGTGAGTCTATCATTTAAGTGCATGATTTTGACGACATTATTTCTGATAAAAGGCGTTCATCATCTTCCTGGCCTTGTCCCATTTAACTTGGGGTTGGTGCAACACGTTTACTTCTTCTGTTCATCATCATCATCAGCCTATACTGTTCACACTGCTGGGACACAGGCCTCCTCCCTATGAGAGGGAGTGGGCTGTAATCCACCACGCGGGCCCAGTGCGGGTTGGTAGATGTCACATGTCTTCGATTTTTTAGTTCTAGGACATGCCGGTTTCCTCACGATGTTTTCCTCCACCGTTTTTGAGAGCAGCGGTGATGTAATAAATTACACATAGTAATGCACCTGCCTGGGTTCGAACCCACGGCTTACTGCTCGTAATTAGGGGTTGCCACCACTAGGCCACCGCTGCTCTTTTCTTCTGTTCACGAATGTCTAAATTGTCATTGGATCGTTTGACTCACTTCTGAAAGGCGCTATTATTGACTATATTATATTACTTAAATACTGATTTTTCCTTATTCATAACATAATAAGCCTCTGTAATCGCCCGAGGGCTAGGCACTTGTAGCGACCTACAAAAAGCAACTTATAACAAAAAGTACTACAGCGCCATCTGCGATAAAACTGAAGAACTAACATGGTCTGAATCTCGCAAGCAAAGTTTACATCGACTAAAGACTTTTTACCGGGTGTAACGGAAAGGGTATATACATACTTAAGAGTGTGCTAAAAAAATTCTGCGGCCCCATACAAAATTTCAATACCTATTCGACTCTAATGTATGGAGCAGCTGATATTTATTTCGCTATTACGATGTTTGTCCGATGGAGAAACATGTTCAGTTTGATGGTCTGTAACACTCCCAAAAGTATTTATATACCCTTTCCGTTACATCCTGTATAGAGAAACCCGACAACGACTGTCGGGCAGTTGCCCACCAGACATTACACCTGTCTGGCCGGAGGATCCTCCCTTTTCTATACGGGATGAAGATCTCTACACCCTGTTGCTCATACACCTAAACACTTGATAGTTCTGCAGTACCGACTGTCAAACATCTACAAATGACAGCTGGTACCAACGGCTTAACGTGCTTTCAGAGGCACGGAAGAAAATCGGTACGGAATGGATGAGAACACATCCACAGAACAACTTAACCGCGCGCAGCTTATCCGAAAGATTGATCCGAGCGGCTGCGTTTATTTAGCCATGAGCTTCTCAAACTCATCATCATCATCTGCCTAGCCTTTTCCCAAACTATCTTGGGGTCGGCTTCCAGTCTAACCGGATGCGGCTGAGTACCAGTATTTTACATGAAGCGACTGCCTATCTGACCTCCACAACCCAGTAACTGGGTAATACGATATCCCGTGCTAAGACTGGATGTCAGACTTTTGGCTTCTGACTACTAGTAGCGACTGTCAAAGATCTACAAATGACAGCCGGGACCAACGGCTTAACGTGCTTTCCGGGGCACGGAGGACACTCGGTATATAATTATAGTCACCCATCCACGGACCAACCTCGGCAAACACGGCTTAACCTTAAAGATCGACCCGCACAGCTGTTATTATTTAACCACGAGCTCTGCACATTTTTTGACTAAAACATAACTTGTTTATTTCCAGTGCCTCAAGCTGTGCCCTGATCTGGTGTGTCCGCGTACAAGAGTCCATAGGTGGTGCACCTTCTGCTGTTGCCGCGATGCAGTCACTGCCGCAGTTGCAGCGAGTTGCAGTGGCACTTAGCTGTGGCAGGTAAGACTTCCTGACCTTTGGGCCAGTCACAACGGAGACTAGAATACGACCTTTCATGAAGCTGTGAACCAAGCATTCAGTACATCACTGAATTTTTAAAATAATCCTCCGATTTCTCTTATGTAGTCATTTATTACTTTATCTACTTCGGTTTCGTTACATTCGAATTACGAAATTGACAGCGGTTTAATTATGATACCCATAACGGCACAAGTTGCATTATGCGAATCGTCATAAATTATTCTAAAACACAAGCAAAGACATTCTGAACATACAGCCTCGTACCTATAATATTACTTCGAAATCGAGACAATGTAAATGATGTTTTTAAAAATGGAACAAGTTTAGAACAAAAGTATCGTATACTATTTGGCTGTTGCGGCTACAAGATCTTTGCCTTATATTTATTAAAGACTAAATAAAAAAGAAGTGGACGCGGGAAAAAAAATCTGAGTGAAATTTTATTCCAAATTTTATTAAAAATGTCTTCAACATCAAGTGATATGGAAAATACTCCACCAGATGTAACAAATAGAGCAGTTGGGGCTTCAAATAATTTACTACCAGAAATCAAGACATGTATACAAGGTGTAAATCACCTCATCACGAAGCCGTCAACCAAGCATTCTGTACATGAAACTAAGTAACTTTACGCAAAAATTATTGCTGGGAAACGACTTTTTTTTGGGGGGTGTAAAATCATGTTTTGTGGTAGAACTCAATGTAACGCACTCAAAACATTGTGCTGATGGACGGATTGAATAGTACTTGGGTCGTGGAGGTGTATAAAGTAAAAAAAATACATTAAAAACTTGTATTTAAAAAAATACTTGTCAAAAAGTTGGAACTTTGACCCCTAATATCTCCGTAACTAAAAGGTTCCCAGGTATGGTGTAGAACAAAATAATGATCGCAATGACAGGGAGAACTAGTGCCTTTCGGCTTCGTTAAGAGGTGTTTTACACCCTTTATGAAAAATGTTATGAAGACAATAGTCAGTGTTTAGTTAAGTTTCTATTAAAAATACTTTTTTGTCTATATCTGTGTTTCATTCCTTCCTTCGTAGATAAAATCTTGTATGCAACTGTACGTTATTGGTATTTTAATAACTCGTGCCCACCTATTTCGTTACGCGCTACGCTTGTACCGAAAAATGGCACTCGTTTTAAAAGACCGTCCATAACGTAACAGTTGCATAAATAGCTATTATCGATTCTTATTACACCATACTCTCCCCCTGTCCACCACCCGATGGACAGCGAAAATTTGTTTTTAAAGTGAAAACTTCTTTAGCGGCGTTGTGCACTTTTGTTATGGGTAAAAAATGTTAAACTCACGTCAGGTCACGTGTCCTGATTGAAAATTCGTAAGACGGATTAGTAATAATAATTATTAAAATACATTTCGAAAACGTGCTTATGCGTATCAAGTTTTATTAAAATCGGTTCAGTCGTTTCGGAAAATAAGGACTTAAAAGTTTGTATGAAATGCCGTATGGTGTAAACGCTCTTAAAGTGTTAACATTTAAACAAAAAGGTAACACATTGACGTCCAATATCTCCGTAACCAGAAGGTTCCCAGATATTTAGCTGCATCGATAAGACTGGAAGCCACATTTTTTTTTCGTGGAAAGTCCTCATGGATGTCCTCCGCCCAGGGGCGGGTGCAGGGGTCTCATAGAGTCGTAAACTGTCTAAAAACCACCACTGTGTACCCTTCCCACAATAGGGATGAAGACTGGGTGAAGAAAACGAAATTCTATTTTGTCCGTCAGACAGGTAATACAAAAATATTAGACACGTATTTTTTTGTTTTATCAAAATATCAAAAAAATTACTTAGTTAAAACTCATTAAAGTTGTAGAGTGGGGGCTCACTACGTCACAAGTAGGTATAAAAATTACCTACACGTGACGTCATGCGCCATTTCAACTCAATATATCTCCGTAATTTTATGACCACGTGAAAAAAAAGAAAAAATACGTGTCCAATACTTTTCAATAATCTACCCGACACACAAAGAAAAAAAAATTGCATTTATATTGCACCGGGGATCATCGCAACTAGTATACCATCAGTGACCGCGGCAGTACACTCTGTTATATTAAAACAACTGTATCCTGGTTACGTTTGCTTCCAGGTTGTTCCTAGTGACTTCCCGTCGCCCTGAGGCTGAAGGTAGCTTCGTATTGACTGAGCTCGGAACTGCCACGGAGCTGTGCTGTCTAGCAGCCGTACCATCACCACATGGGTGAGTCTAAAACCGATTGTACTGAGTACTAAATTGCATCTGATGCTTTAACCTTGTAGAATGACGTGTTTCTTTAGTAAACACTGGTCTTTCCAATAAACATGTGTCTCCTCGGTAAACACAGGTCTACTCACTAATATCATGTTTCCTCAGAAACAACAGGTCTATCCAATACAGGTTGACGACACGGTTGGTGTAGTGGCTGAGTGATTGACTGCCGCGCTGCGTGTCGCGGGTTCAATCCCCGCACGGAACAAATATTTATTGTTCCAGGTTTGGCTGTTTGTGTATGTGACTTTAAATTCCTAGATGAGCCAATGTTGTTATAATGAAAAAAATAGAAAAAAAAAAGAAAAAAAACACGTGTCTCCTTAGTAACCACGTGGCTCAATGACAACATTTCTCATCAATAACCACATGTGTGCTCAGTAACCATATGTCTCCTCAGTAAACACAGGTCTATTCTATAACAATGTGTTTCTTTAGTAACCACATGTCTTCTCAATACGCACATGTCTCCGTAATAACCACTTTTCCTTATTAACCTTGTGTCTCTAAATTACCCTGGTGGTTGAGTGAATGTCATGCTCATTTAAATGTCACGCTGATGGTGGCGGGTGTGTCGGGTCATTTAGTTCCCTTCAAAATGGTTGAGTTGAATGATGGCTGATACATGCGTCATGTTCGTGAACGGGCGCTGTCAGTTGTGACTGGTCATCTCTTAGCTGCCACGGTTTATTTTAATTACTTTATTTTTTTAATTACTGATTTAATCTTTTACTCTGGACGCTCTTAACTTGCCCGTATTTCTACATTGTTCTCACATATTTTTAATTCTTAACATGAATGATGTAACCAAGATTTTGTAACATATTTTGATTTAAAAGAGTGTCCATGGAGTTTCTTGCCCGTTCTTCTCCATAGAGATCTACGCTACGGAATGGGCAACTACAGTACTTTCACAAGTTATTATGCCTTGTGACTGGGACTGTAGCTTCGCGTTTTATTTTGTTTTGTTAACTTTCAAAAGTGCCTGTATTGGTCTAATTAAAATAAATGCTTTGACTTTGACTTCTCCTCAAAAACCACGTGTCTCCTCAATAACGACATGTCTCCTCAATAATCACAAGTCTCCTTTATAACCACAAGTCCCCTTTAATCACATGTCTCCTCTATAACCTCATTTCTCCTCAATAACAACATGTCTCATCAACAACCGATGGTGTCTCATCATTAACCACATGTCTCCCCTTGAACCACTTGTCTCCTCAATAACCAAATGTCCCTTCAATAACCACTTGACTCACGACCAACCACCTGACTCACGACCAACCACCTGACTCAACAACCACTAATCCCAATCCACAGCTGGGAGGTATGGGCGGGCGGGGACGGGCTGTACTCGTACGCGCTGAACGAGGGCGGGGTCTGTGGGGCGGATGTACTGGAGACCTCGCCCAGGGTCACGCTGATGGCGGCGCCGGAAGATGAGCCTTTTGTTATTGTTTATAACGATCCGGGTGAGTCAGTAAAACAATTTTTATTTTGGTGTACAAAATGGGAACATTAAGCAAAAAGAAAAAAAAACGTTGGCAGACCGTGCTGATCATCACGCTATGACCAAAAGGAGTGTAGCAGCAATGAAAAATGTTGCGAAAACGGGGAAAATGTGACCCAGACGAAGTTGCGCGGGACAGCTAGTGTCCCGCGCAACTTCGTCTGTTGTTTGTTGTTGTGTTTTATAATAATTGCACACGGATGAAGGCGAGGGACAAACCTATAGTGAATCTCTAAACTAAAATACACTCGTTTTTGCCAAACAACTTTAGCCTTTCTCGACTTTCACATATTATACCAACGCATAACTTTTTTTTACAAAAGTTACAGCACCATGCTGAAATAGGGCCCTTTTGGCCTCGTATGAGACCGATTTTTTTATTTATTTCTTATTATTATTATTATAGCCAGCCTGTATCGTCCCACTGTTGGGCAAAGGCCTCCGTCCATTCCTTCCAACGGTCACGATTCTGTGCTGTTTCTTTCCAATGCTCAAGGAAAACATTCAGTTCGTCTTCTTCGTGGTCTGCCGCGACCCCGTGTCACTGTTTCAGGGCACCAATCATGAGCTTTGCGGGCCCACAGCTCGTTCGCCATGCGACAAACATGTCCTGCCCAGTCCCATTTAAGTTGGGCAGCCTTTTGAGCCACGTCAATGATTTGCGTTCTGGAGCGCATGATTCGAACATGATCTGTTAATTTTACACCTAAGATACTGCGCTCCATAGCACGTTGGCAAACCTTGAGTTTGGACTTTTGGATTTAAGTCAAAGACCAAGTTTGTGCACCGTAGGTCAAGATGGGGAGAATACACATGTCCATTAACTTTCGCTTCAGAGACATGGGCAGAGTGCCCTTTCTTATTATTTACTTTTTATATCATCATCATCAGCCTATAATGTACCCACTGCTAGGACACAGGCCTCCTCTCTATAAGAGGGAGTGGGCTGTAATCCACCACGCGGGCCCAGTGCGGGTTGGTAGATGTCACATGTCTTCGAATGTTTAGTTCTAGGACATGCCGGTTTCCTCACGATGTTTTCCTTCACCGTTTTTGAGGGCAGCGGTGACGAAACAAATTACATAAAGTAATGCGCCTGGGTTCGAATCCACGGCTTCCTGCTCGTAAGTTGGGGTTACCACCACTAGGCCACCGCTCCTCTACTTTTTTTTATATAAATCATTTTTTTTTAACCATTTTTTTTTTTGTTGTCATGTGCGAGACTAATTAATATTTTTTCTTTATTTCTATTAAACCAAATGAAATAATTATAAACTCCGCCATTTTTCATCCAGGTGTGTGCGTCTACCAGTGGTCAGTTCGTACTAAAAAACAGTGCGCCAGACTAGACTGTAGCAAGCTGGTGCCTTGCTCTGAGAGCCTGCAATCCATCGCTTTGGATGAACACCTCACTGAAGATAAGTGTAGGGTAAGTTATTGATAGCTTTTTGACTTAAACTCAAATATTTATTTCAATTAGACCATTACAGGCACTTTTGAAAATCAAAAAACAAAAACAAAAAAACGCGAAGCTACAGTCCCAGTCACAAGGCATAATAACTTGTGAAACTACTGTAGTTGCCCATTCCAAAGTGTAGATCTCTATGGAGAAGAATGGGCAAGAAACTCCATGGACACTCTTTTAAATCAAAATATGTTACAAAATCTTGATTTTATAATTCTTGTAAAGAATTTCAAATATGTGAAAACGATGTAGAAATACGGGCAAGTTAAGAGCGTCCAGAGTAAAATATTAAATCAGTAATTAAAATAAACCGTGGCAGCTAAGAGATGACCAGTCACAACTGACAGCGCCCGTTCACGAACACGCCGCATGTATCAGCCATCATTCAAATCAACCATATTGAAGGGAACTAAATGACCCGACACTCGCTAGACTCGCCCCTATTAGATGTGACTGTGACTTACTTGACTTTTTTTTCTCAGGTGACAGCATTATGCTCTCTGCGCGGTGAGATGTATATCGGAACAGCATGGGGATGCGTCATCGTGGCCGACGCAGCCTCTCTGCGACCATTCACTGTGTTCAGACCATATGAAGAAGATGTAAGTTTGAAATCCTCCACACACACTTCAACTGTAGACTTAGCCGCACACATTATACCACAACTTTTTTGTTTTCTTTAGTTAGCCTGATCTTTCCCAGTCCTGGGCAAAGGCCTCCCCCATTCCTTCCACTTTTCTCAGTTTTTTGCCCCTTCTCGCCAATTAACGAGAAAGCCATCCAAGGTGTCCCGCCATTCGGGGGGCAACCAGTGGCCCCCGGCCACCGTAGGCGCGAGCCTGTGGACGGTGAGTAATGGGCTAGCTCACCGTCCGTCCGTCTCATGACGACAGGCCGTGTCGACGGCGCGTACGTGTTCCACGCGCGCCTCAAGGAGATGTCAGCAAACCGGAAGGGCGATGCCTGCCAGGGCTGCGGGTTGTTCGAAAGAGATACCGCGGCCCTGGAACACAAAGGGCGAAGAAGGAACATGGGTGGGTTTTAGTCAGTACAAGTCTGACACTCCCTCCCGCTCCGCCCAGAGCGGGAGAAGTCATTTGATGATTTCCCATCCGCAAAAAAAAAAAAAAGGCGTCCCGCCATCTTCTTGGTCTGCCGCGACCCCGTCTAGCTGTCTCAGGGCTCCAGTTTTGTGAAATGTGGGCCCACAGCTTTGGCCATCCAGCAGCTATGGCCAAGTCCCATTTTAGTTTGGCAGCTTTATGAGCAACGTCAGCGATTTGAATTCTGGAGCGCAGTGTGGTGTTTTTTATACGATCGGTAAGTTTAACGTTAAGTATGCTGCGCTCCATTGCCTGTTGGCAAACATTACCACACCTTATCAAATTTATATTTTTTTTTACGTTAATTAGTTTTAAATATGTCTGCTTCTGCTGTTTAGAGTTCCGTACCCAACGGGTCACAAGGGACTGTATTACTGAGACTTCGTTGTATCTCATAAACCGTGATAGTTAGCCAGTTAACATTTCTACAGATTATTTATTTCTGTTGCTGCTATAAAAACAAATACTAAAAACACACATACATAATGATAAAACACAAATTGTATTTTATCATATGTATGTTAGACTGTAAGGTATATATCTATGGGCCAAAGTTGCCTGAAAATAAATAAATATTATTATATTATTATTATTAAAAACAGAATAAAATAAATATTTAAGAGGACTCCAATACAAAAAAGTGAATGATTTTTGCTCGTTTTTATAAATATTATAAATAATTGTATGGAACCCTTCGTGCGCGAGTCCGACTCGCACTTGGCCGGTTTTTATAATTAAATTACCATATTTTTATCCCCCACAGGTCCAAGTAATCATCCCCTTACACCCCCACAAGGATGACGAGCCCGGTATGATAGCTACCTTTGGACACGGGTACCGACCGCTCTTACAAAGATATGCGCCACATGTAAGTACTTTTTCTTATGCTATATGTCGAAGGTCGCAGGCAACATTTTTTAAACTGCCCCACACTAGGCATTTCTCCTGTATCGTGGGTGCGTTTACAAACATTTAAACTCACATACGCAAACAGCCAGACCCGGAACAACTATCTGTAGGCCATACAAATATTTGTAATAACCCATAACCCGCGACACGCAGCGCAGCAGTTGATCGCTCAACCACGCCGCCAACCGTGCCGTGAAAAATAATCCTAACTAATATTATAAATGCGAAAGTTAAGTTTGTTTGTTACCTTTTCACGACCAAACGGCTGATCGGATCTTAATGAAATTTGTCAAGAAGATAGATTTCAACCTGAGGAAGGGCATAGGCTATATATCATCACGCTACGACCAATAGGAGCGGAGCAGCAATGAAAAATGTTGCGAAAACGGGTAAAATGTGACGCAGAAGAAGTTGCGCGGGACAGCTAGTACTAAATATTAATAAAGAGGCCTATGTCCAGCAGTGGACGTCTTTCGGCTGAAATGATGATGAGTAATAAACAATAGTAAACACGGTTAATATCCTGTTTTCAGTGCTGCTGCTGATAAACACTGCCCGACCCGGGTTTCGAACCGAAGACCTCATGCTCAGCTTCTTTTACTTAATTTTGTGTTCTTTTTATCTTTCAGTCGTCAAACTCAACAAATACACACAACGGTCACTACTGTCTGCTATGGCGAACCCAGCATTGGTTACCAGACTAAGACGTCACAAGCCCACTGCTGGAAAAACATCTGTATTTAGCCCACTATTGGTCGAAAAGCTATGTACAAAGTCGACCTACGAAAAATTACTTTATCATATTTAGATCACCGGTCTTTTCCATTCTATGTTGGGGTCGGCTTCCAGTCTAACCGGATGCAGCTGAGTACCAGTATTTTATATGGTGCGACTGCCTATCTGACCTCCACAACACAGTTAGTACTGGATCATAATCACTTTAGTGATTTATTCACTCTAGTAGCGAAGTACCCGAGGTCATACTAGCAGAAATAAAAATAAAAATGAAATAATGAGGTTACTCAAACCTCAAAAAAAAAAAACAAAATATAAATGCGTTACTTACGTTTACGTGAACGTGATAAGAAAATGTGGAATTTTCTTGAATATCCCACTTCTGATCTTTTTGCCAGGAATAAAACACGTAACGTAATAGGGGATCGGACTGGGTAAAGAAAACGACATTCTATTTTGTCCGTCAGACAGGTAATACAAAAATATTAGACACGTATTTTTTGTTTTAACAAAATATAAAAAAAATACTTAGTTAGAACTCATTAAAGTTGGAGAGTGGGGGCTCACTACGTCACAAGTAGGTATAAAACTTACCTACATGTGACGTCATGCGCCATTACAACTCAATATATCTCCGTAATTTTATGACCACGTGAAAAAAGAAAAAATACGTGTCGAATAATTTCAATAAACTAAATAAACATATAAAAAAAAAATAGGATTATCCCCTATTACAAAATAACGTTTATTATTTCAGAGATCATACTAGGTTTTCGATTGAGCTGAATTTTGCGTACATGTTTAGTTTGTATGACAATACATGGTTAGCTAAGTGACGTCGAGTGAATCAGTTTGTTTTAGGCAAGTGTACTCTATCCTAGGCCGCATTATTGCTTCCAACAGGCGATTTATGGCCAACCGCAAGCCTATTAAGTATACTTATACAGGATGTAACGGAAAGGGTATATACATACTTAAGTGTGTGCTACAGACGATCAAACTAAAAATGTTTCTGCATCGGACAAACATCGTAATAGCGAAAAAATTATCTGCTGCTCCATACAAAATTTAATACCTATTCGACCCAAATATATAGGCCAGCTGATATTTTTTTCGCTATTACGATGTTTGTCCGATGGAGAAACATGTTCAGTTTGATGGTCTGTAGCACACCCTTAAGTATGTATATACCTTTTCCGTTAAACCCTGTAAAAAAAACATTCTAAATCCAATATGGCGGACTCTTAAAGATGGCGGCAAGGCTTGTTAACGTTACCAACTAACAAAAAAATATCCGTTACTTAACGTTAATTCCAATGTGATACCTTATTAACTTTACAAAAATATAACGTTAATTGATAACATTACCTTTAATTTAACGTTAAATACAATTAACCTAATATACGATAATAACGTTATTGTACAGTTAATTTAGCTAAAACCCGGTCACATTCAAGGTTGTGTGTGTTATGTGAGATGCTAAGTTGCTAACCATATACTGACTGCCTCAATCATGACCTAGCGACCCACGAAATGCGGCGTTCGCAAGGTTTGTTGCAATTAACGGTTATAAAAATTAACGATAAAAATTTGCAAAAATAACGTTAAATCTATTAACGTTATTTTAATATTAACTGTAACACTGACAAATGAAGGTAACGTTACGAAAATTTTACCGTTATTTAAAGCCCCGGATGGCGGATAAATATTTTCCCAACTATATTGTGGTTGTTAAGAGTAACCAAATATGACTGAAAGGGTCAGTATTTTTATATAGAGAGAAAATTTTAAATTAATAGGATGTTTGAGAATGTCTAGCCTGTGAGAAAAAACAAGCCTCATAGAAAACTCGAATAAAATGTGACTTCTAGCCAAAATAATATAAGTGTTGCAAAATGATTTTTAAAAACAATTTTTTTACTGCAAATAAATCACTATAATCAAAGAAAATAATACAAAAATGAATCAAGAATGAATAGTTTGATTTATCCTAAAACATATTATTTCGTCGCTGTTGCAAACGCCATGATCACGGATAAACTGGTGGCTTACCATGACGTCTTAAAGCAGTATTGTTTTAAACTCATTCCAGTGTGGGAAAGAGATGGCACTAGACGATCTCTACAAGGTGTTGTTTTGCATCCTCGTCAAATTCACGAGGTTGTCACAAAATACATAAATAATCAATTTATATTACGGTACCTAGTTAATTAATAAAATCTCCTGACTTTTTTGGTTGTTTATGTTTGTCTGTATTTCAGAATAATCCCCTTAACGTGGTTTAGGGAATAAGAAATGATCAAATAAACGTTTGAGGTTGTTTGTGAGTGAAAGCGCGGTTATAGGGCGAGAATCAGACGGGCCGCGTTCAAAACACGGGTGGTTTACACTTACCGATTTCCATAAGTAAGAAAAACAAATTACCTACCCATTTTATTACTGATTCGGGAAGAGAATCATTAGCATAGTTACCTCCTTGAATTTGGCGAGGATGCAAAACAACACGTTGTATACCTCCGTCTCTTTTGCAAACTGGAATGACAACTGCTTTAAGGCGTCATAGTAACCGTCTGTACATCTACCATGAGTTGTCATAGTTAGATCGCTTGACGTAACTGCAATAGTTCCGTCAATACGCAAATACTACAGTCAGCTTTTTCAATGGTCTCATGAGCTGTGTTGGTGCTAAGCTACCAAATTTTAAGCAAATGAAGCCCAAACTACAGTCGCTATAGTTTAGTTTACTACACGATGACGTAGGATAGATAACTACAGTGACTCATACTGCCGAATACTGCGCATTTTAGTACCCAACTATCCGCTAGAGGCGCTGTAAAAGTTTTCATACATTGTTTTAACTACAGACGCTAGCGAATATAGATTGTTAAAACTCATGGTAGAGGTACTGAAGTTATTGCGGGCAAACTGAGTAAAAACCGAAAAAGTGTCGTAAAAATTCGTCAACAGACACAGTGAGATTTGTGTGTCGGGAACACAATCGATTTCTGAGTGACAGTGGCAGTGGTACGGAGCACAAAAAAACGACCAAGAAAGAGTGTAGACCGATTTGTCTGCTCATAAACACTCACCCGCAATAACTTCAGTCTATCCGTGATCATGGCGTTTGCAACAGCGACGAAATATCGGGAACTCAAAACAAAATAATAAATATTATTTTGTTTTTTACCCCCTATTTTCAGACTTCCAGTTTTCTGGATATAATTATCGGTATGCAAATTAATTAGAAAGGATTTAATTTAGTAAGTCAGATAAAATTCCAACATCATTAATCTATTTGTTTAAAAATCTTTAAAATACTTTGCAAGAAATAACCACCGTTTCTGTAAATCTGTAATGTGATAAATAATCTCAGGAGCCGGCGGTTTATAATTTAAGCTTGTTTTTCTTGTTATTTTTCGTTATTTTAAACAAATTTCATACTAAAGTAAGTTGATTTAATACCTAATTATAATAATTCTAGAACCGAAACTAATATAAGAACTTAACTTATTTAAAACTTAATTTAACTGCCTCGAATGTCTTGATATTTATTGAAATGTCTCCTTTTTCATCATGTCAACTTTTATTCTAAGGAACAAATCATTAAATACCTTAAAATGATTGCATACAAGATGTAAACGGACACTCCACGAAGCCGCCAACCAAGCATTCTGTAGGTATATCAAAATACGTAACTCTACGCAAAAAATATTGCTGGAGACTATCTTTTTGGGTCGAAAAATCACGTTATACGGTAAAACTCAATGTAACGCACTCAGAACATTGTGCTGATGGATGCATTGAATAATACAGGGGTGATGGAGGTATTTAAAGTAAAGATATAACATTAAAAACTTGTCAAAAAGTTGGAACTTTGACGCCCAATATCTCCGTAACTAGACGGTTCCCAGGTATAGTGTAGAACAAAACAAATATCGCAATGACGGGGAAAATAAGTGACACTCAGCTTCGTCAAGGGTTTTTTTACACCAATTACGTACTTATTTATTTAATACAAATCGTTTAACAATAGGGATGAAGACTGGGTTAAGAAAACATAATTCTATTTTGTCCGTCAGACAGGTAATACAAAAATATTAAACACATATATTTTGTTTTATCAAAATATCAAAAAATTACTTAGTTAAAACTCATAAAAGTTGGAGAGTGGGGGCTCACTGCATCACAAGTAGGTATAAAAATTACCTACAAGTGACGTCATGCGCCATTTCAACTCAATATATCTCCGTAATTTGGACCACGTGAAAAAAGAAAAAATACGTGTCCAATACTTTTCAATAATCTACCCGAAAAGAAAAAAAAATTGTGATCATCCCCTATTCCATCATAAGTAAGTTTAAAGTAAAGAAAAAAAGAAATTAAAACATATCTGAAATGATTCTGGTGTGTTTAACTAAAGTATGAATGCATGTTTAAAAGTGAGCTATTCCGTTAGTAAATTACATTCACGAGCGAACCATAAAACAACTAACATGAAAAATGATATTTCGAGTAGCGCGCGGCCATTGACCCCTTGATCTGCTTCCTTTTATAAAGTTTACAATTCATTTTAATACTTCTTTGTATTACATTAATAAAAGTGTTTTTTTTTTCTCGAAATATGGAAACTCATTCTATAATAATGAATTATGTAGATCTCATTTTTAATGTTTATTTATAATTATTTAAGGATTCCTCTAAAATACTTGCTTACTTACGTACGTATTCATTTACATTTATTTATTAATATGCTTAATGCAAATAATTGTTGAACTTTAAATGTAGGGGTTTCTTGCTATAAAGCAGAAGCGATAAGCGGGCTGGAGATAGCGTAGCTATTTTGCTGTCGACTGGCCCGCCTAACTTCCGCCATTTTATTTTCAAAATAGGCGGCAACGCATTGTAGTATTGTTGTATTGTTTGAGACAAAATCTTGTAAAGCGTCACGTTTCCGAGATATAAGCCATCAAAGTAAAGATCTTCGCCATCAGCACAACTTTGATAGCCTAGAACTCGGAAAATAAAATAAAATGACGGAATTTGGGCAGGCGAAATAATCGTTTGCATTGGGATTTGATATTACAATATTGAGTTGTGTGTTTCTAATTTTGATAATTAAGGTGGAAGTACTTACAACCCTAATCTCTTCAAAGTAAGAGTGAACAGGCTTCTTCTGTGTAAGCTCGTACCTTCGTCGACTTTGTCTCTGTCATCTCTGACCTAGACTAGAGTCAATAATAACCCAACGCAAATAAAAAAAAAAAAGTGCCAGAATAGTCCGCGAAATTCATTCAAGTTCAATTGATCTCATTCAGTGACATTTAAGATCATGGAAACGTCATTCAATGGGGTTAAATGAACTTAGAGGGTAGTACTTATTGATGATTTAAAATATTACCAGCTGCTGCTGACCTCGTTTGCGGGTTTTTGTTCTGTACGAGTAAAGGCGGAAACACACTTAGCGAAGAAGCGGTTTCATACATCGTTGAGACACGAAACGCCATGCAAATATGTCCCTTACCATATTAAATGTATGAAACCGATTTGCTTCTGGCGCGTCACGACACGCCACGACACGTAAGTATGTTTCCGCCTTTATAGATGTTGGCAGATTCTCAGACCTACCCGATATGCACAGAAAATTTCATACAAATCGGGTCAGCCGTTCGGAGGAGTATGGTAACGTAACATTGTGACACGAGAATTTTATATATCTAAGATAAATCTGTATATAGCGTGTCTGTAATTAACATACCTACAACTCGACGCTGATCTAATTGTAAACAAGGGCTTTCATCGTAACTGAAAATTTAATTTCATATATTGTAATAGTCATAAAAATAAAAATAAAAAACTCCCAATTATTGCATTTTACAGACACTCAAATATTTTATGTTTATAACTTGCACCTGCCTATTTGGGCTTAGTCGTAATTTATGAACAATTGGATTTTCAGATCAAATGAATGTATGTATTTACCTAAAAGCTTATCTTATGTTTAATTATGTAATGTTTCAAAACCAAAGATAATGAATAAAAACTTTTTTTTTTTTTTAAAGTTTGTATGTGTTTTACTTAACTACAGTACTTTCACAAGTTATTATGCCTTGTGACTGGGACTGTATCTTCCCGTTTGTTTTCTTATTTTTTTTAGGGTTCCGTACCGTTACTGAGACTTCGCTGTCCGCCCGTCCGTCCGTCCGTCAGGCTGTCACCAAGCTGTATCTCATGAACCGTGATAGTTAGCCAGTTGAAATTTCTACAGATTATGTATTTCTGTTGCCGCTATAACAACAAATACAAAAACAGTATAAAATAAATATTTAAGGGGGTTGCATACAAAATGTGTTTATTTTTTGCTCGTTTTTATAAACAATGGTACGGAACCCTTCGTGCGCAAGTCCGACTCGTACTTGGCCGGTTTTTTTTACAGATACAGCCTGGTGACAAACGGACGGACGGACGGATAGCGAAGTCTCAGTAAAAGGGTCCCGTTTGACTCTTTGGGTACGGAACCCTAAAAATATATACACAATACATTTAGTTTTGTATGTTTCATCAAAATCCGGCCAGTAGTTTTTGAGTGAAAGAGTAACAAATATCCATCCAAACTCACAAACTCGCATATTTTACAATAACTAGTAGTGAGAAGCAAATGTCTACATACACCTTTGTCTTTTCTCTGCCTTTAGGTGCTGATAGACTCGAGCATTCACTTGTAACAGAATATCGAGCATTGCCCTTTTTATATTTTTGTCGAAACTAACAACGAACAGAGTCAAACATCGCTAAGAACATTTTCATGATCTTTGTAGCGAAAAAAAACCTCTTCAAAAAAAATATTCTTCACGTAGATGTCAGGCGCGGCAAAAAGCTCAAAGCAAAACTGTCCTTTCGCTCGAATGCTCGCCAGAACGCTCGATAGAATGCTCATTACAAGTGAATGCTCAAGTTTATCAGTCCCTTTGGGGGATACAGAGTCGGCAGTGTCGGCACGTTGAAACCAAACTAAAAGTAAATCGACACAGCTTATTTTTAAAATTTTCCGCCACTAGTCTCATAATTACCACTAAAGCACCTGCAACTGCACTTAGTTATTTAAAAAATACATATAATACGCGAAATGCTAATGAAAAAAAATTCGTTACTACTTTTCAACCTTACAAACTAAAGGCATTATTCCATTATGGCTGTACTAAGTTCGTCTTTAACGTGTTAAAATACTTACAAATAACAATCAAACGATATACATTGCGGGTTTTCTTTCAAGTTTGTGGCACAAATTTCACAAAAACCAAGCAATACATGCTACACAAAGTTGTTTGGTCGTATTTAGAGGAGGATAAAGGCACGGCAGGACCGGTTTCGCGGATTGAGTCTGGCGGGAAAACTATGCATGGAATGCGGCAACCGCCCGATGGTCCGAAACGCATTGTGAGAGTCGCGACCACAGAGCATTAAGATACATCTGTTTTGACTTTTGAGCTGTCAAAATTATGTCATTTTAGATTTTCATCTTCAAAGTGGAATATCCTGTCAGTATGTGGATTACGTTGGTTATTGCTACTTGGAAACAGATATTTTTGTAGATTCATGTTCTTCCACTTCTTGTTCGTATCGCTAGCATGACATTGAAAATGAAATTGGCTTTTAGGCATTCTTCAGACCAAACGTATTGTTGGCCACTGACTGTGAGCGCGCGTTACGCAGTTTATCGGTTTTTCATATAATATTTAACTTCTCGTAAACACCGGACCGACTATATGCATACCTCTAATACCTCTATACAGTGAGCATACTCACAGTCGGCCTCAGACAATACCGTAGGTGTGAACGATGCCTTAGTGTGAGCCAATGTCCCAATGACGCTGTTGATGAAAAATTGGAAAAATTAAAAAAAAAATAACTTATAGAAGGGGGACTGCAACTTCATCTTTCTGTTTTTGACATTGTTTTTGATAATCCAAGTGTCATACACAAGTGTCATTTGACACTTTTCCATGGGTTAGGTTAGGTAAGTGCCTGTAACTGATAAATTTAAATATTTTTTCGAGATAACTTTGAGTTTGAGTTCATGTAAAGTTAGTTTGAAAACATGATTTGATTCGATGTTTTTCTTTTTCGTAAAAAAAACTGGCTCTTCATTTCCTGTGAAATAAAAAGAAGATTATTTACTTGTCACAATCTCTGGATTAGAAATAAAATAATAAGTTCTAAGCTAAGCTCCTTCTAAAACTAATAAAGCTGGATTTAGGAGCTATTAAAAGTCGAAAAATCAGAACCACCTTATACTACAAGAAAAACTAAGGTAGACTTGCAAAACAGTAAACACTTCAAAACGGTGAATTCGAAAATACAGACCGTCCGTTTCATTTTAGGTAGTCTGCATAATCGCTCATAGATAATCCAAGTTCCAAAAGTATATATTTTTCGCAGTGGAAGGTTTCTTACATTTATGTCATATGATAAAATTCGGTAATCGCCGATAATATTAATTACAGCATTGGTTCATACAAACGTTAATCAAAGATGCGATTCGGACCGTTCGGACGGGTTCACTTCGCTTTCGAAACGAATGAACGTCGCGAGCGAGCAAGAGCAAGAGGCTTCGACGCGATCTGTCAAACTGTAACTTTGTTTTAACTTGAAATGCCGACATAATTTCGCTAAAACAAACTTTATTTACGAATAGAACTAGTAATCAGTGCCTTAAACAATATTTCTAATGTGTTATCGAGTTGTTTAAAGTGTTATAAGTGTTGTATTTTGTGTTTAAAAGTAATGTTGTGAGTGGGTCAAAGTTTTGTGGATTTTTACATATTTTGCACGGATTTCCCGGCGTGGAAAGCGAATTTCGCCCTTTATAAGGTAATTACTTTATTCTTTTACCTTTACTTTTATATTAGAAGTTGATTTTATAAAGTTTTCGCTTAGTTTTTAAGTTTCTAACAAGACGTGGAACGAAATAAGAACGCACACGCGGCAATTTTTTTTTTAACTCAAAAGTAAACAATGAGGTCTTCGTACAGGATTGAAACCAGTTTGGTATTTTTTTTTGCGGGAAAATTGTTCAAATCAATAATGTTAGTGTTTGAAAAGTTATTTCGAAGTATGATTCAAGTTATTAAGCCGCCCACACACTTGTTTAACATACTTCGCCGGTTTTGAAGTGATGTTATTGCCCAAGTATGTCGTGTACAGTTATCTTTACGTCATTTTCAACTTACCTGTAGGATATTTTGTTGTAGACAGTAATAATTTACTGTATATATAATTATTTAAAAAAATATCCTTTTTTTAATAAGAACTTTATCTAACACAGGTCTCTATGTAACCCAAGTTCCCTTGAAGAAACCCTGTAATTCCAAGAATATCCTGAAAAACTCTGAAGCCTTTTCCTATTCCTACACCAGATGATTCCAGATCCAAGACTTCCTTGACATTGAAAAAAAAACTGCAATTTAACTAACTTTTTTATTGTATTGATCCTATATTCACCTTAGTAATTTATCAAAATATTTTTACTAGAGAGTCAAAAATATTTTGATAAAATATTAATTATTATAATAAATATTTTATTAGTATGCATGATTGAAATTATTCCAAATAACTGACAAGAATCTTTGCTGGTGTTTTGAGTAGCTCGTGGCTAAATAATAACATTTGCACGGGTCGATCTTTAAGGTTAAGCCATGCTTGCTGAGTTTGGTAGATGGGTGACCATAATTACATACAGAGTTTCCTCCGTGCCTCAGAAAACATGTTAAGCCGTTGGTCCTGGCTGTCCTTTGTCTTTGACAGTCGTTACAAGTAGTCAGAAGCTAAAAGACTGACATTCAGTCTTACTAAAGGGTATTACCCAGTTACTGGGTTGTGGAGAAACATGTCGGGCGTTACTCTAACTAAAGACATACATAATGATAAATATTTTTATATGGAGTATATGCCATCTGACCTCCGCGACTCTGCTAGTTGGAGATATTGCAGTTGCGGTATAATAAAACCATTCATAACAATAAATTCTTGATGTCAGTGAGTACCATCTTAAGGGGGATGCTCTACAATCTATTAATATTTTACATACAAGTAAAGTTTCTTTTTAGGGTTCCGTACCAAACGGGACCCTATTACTGAGACTTTCCTGTCTATCCGTCTGTCACCAGGCTGTATCTAATGAACCGTGATAGTTAGCCAGTTGAAATTTCTACAGATTATGTATTTCTGTTCTGCTATAACAAAAAATACTAGAAAAATAGAATAAATAAATGTTTAAGGGGGAGCCCCCTTAAACAGTTGTTTTATTCCATACCAAAAAGTGATTTTTTTGCTCGTTTTTATAAGTAATGGGTACGGAACCCTTTGTGTGCGAGTCCGACTCGCCTGTAACCCACGAAGGATTAGGCAAGGTGAACCCAATAGTACACCTACATTACGCCAGTTATGTTTAAGTTCCATGGAATAGGGGCGATCCTAGTTCTATAAACTGCACATAAATCCAGAGACCGTGGCTACAACTGAGAGGTTCCTTTTTCTGATGGAAAATTACAATTACATGATGGCTGTAAAAGTAGAGAAAGACCAAAGAAACGATGGATGGACTGTGTGAAGGATGATATGGTTAGAAAGGAGCTATCTCATGAGATGACAAGTAATAGAGAAGTATGGAAGAAGAAGACATGCTGCGCCGACCACAAATATATTGGGATAAGGGCAAGGGAATAGAGAGAGTAGAATAACCCAACAAAGTTTGTAATGAAAAAAAGAGTTTTCACCTTAACACAATAATGATAAATACTCCACACAAAGGATCCTCCTTGTCTGCAATAAATATCATATTACTATCTGTGTTCCCTTGACCCCTGACTTTCACATTATCTTGTCTGGAAGAAAACAATGTTATCATGCAAATGCCAACTAAATGAGTAAAAAGGAGTTAATGGACATATTTGTAACAGAACAATCCAGTCATTTACCTGTCTGTGAAAGCATAGGCTATCAGTAACAACCCAGAGACTCTTTATTTAATTTATTTTATAAACAATATTTAGGGTTCCGTACCCAAAGGGTCAAACGCGACCCTATTAGGGTCAGTTCACACCGAGACGCGACGTGACGCGACGATACTTGAAGAGGCCAGTGATTTCGCGCTGCGTCGCTCTACGCCGCAAAGCGCCGTGCGGCGCAGCGCTGCATGGCGCAACGTATTCTGATTTCTATTGGAATCTACCTCACGAGGCCGCTCGACGCAGCACGACGCCCGCGCCGCGCTGCGTAGCTCTACGCCGCGAGGCGTCGCGCGGCGCAGCGCTGCGTGGCGCAACGTATTTTGAATTCTCACAACGAAATGTGTATCTTTTCGTATAGAAAATAAAGTTATATTTTGAATCGCTCTTTAAAACTGTGCGCGCAGCGTCACGTCGCGTCGCGTCTCGGTGTCAATTGACCCTTACTGAGACTTCGCGGTCCGTTTGTCCGTCCATCCATCCGTGCGTCTGTCACCAGGCTGTATCTCATGAACCGTGATAATAAGCCATTTAAAATTTCTACAGATTATGTATTTCTATTGCCGCTAAAACAACAAATACTAAAAACAGAATATAATAAATATTTAAGGGGGCTCCCATTCTAGAAAGTGTTTTTTTTTCTCGTTTTTATAAATAATGGTACAGAACCCTTCGTGCGCGAGTCCGACTCGCACTTGGCCGGTTTTTATATTGTGTATTTATCACTAATAGCCAACACTACATAAATCTTAAGGTTTACAATTTACTTATTACATCTATCTATCTATATATTATATAAAAATGAATCTCTATTTCCCTTGGTCACGTATCACCATAACTTAAGAAAGACTTAACCATGTTTTATTGTAGGAGGTTTTTAGGTAGGTAAGTTGCAACAAGTGCATTGCAACACATGCTGGGATCAGCTAGTCAAAAATAAACTAAATTCAATAAATCAAATACAATTCAAATTTGGTTCAATGCACTTTTTACCTACCCTACCTACCTACCTACCCTACCCTACCCTACCCTACCTTACATACCCTACCTACCCTACCTACCCTACCCTACCCTACCCTACCCTCAACCTTCCCTGGACTACGACAAACATTTTAAAATCAAAATCAGCTAAATCGGCCCAGCCGTTCTTGTGTTATAAAATTACAACAAAAAGTGGTATTGATTTTTATATAATTATATTGATGATTGATTGATGATTGATATTTAAATATATAAAAAAAACAGCCTGGTATACAATAAACCCCGGCTGAGTTTGTACCCGATTAATCGCAATATCCTTGTACACTAGACTTGATCCATACTAAGTAATAAAGCAAAAGAATTTGTTAATTTTTGCATATCTTCGGTGGTAGAGCGCTAAAAGTATGTTCGTATATCTTGTTTTCCTTAGGACAAAATACAAGTTTTCGGAACAATTTTCAATAGAACGCTCCACCCTAACGTGCATGTCGCAAATCGGATTGTCCGAGGTCGTGTACAGGATGTTTCTGGTTGAATTTATCAACGGGATATTCAAGAATTTCGTCAACAAGAATTGTCGTGCCCGCAAGCTTATCATTCAACGAACCTATTTTTGCGCCACCATTTGTTTTGTTGACGGAAACAGTGATAGCTATACAGCATTCACGTCCTTATCTATGGCACATCCTCATCCTAGTTTATGCCTACGTCGCCGTCGTGGCCAGCTTCCACTCTTCTATTACTGATAGTAGTCCTAAAATTGAGTCATCATCTGCCTGTTTTTGTCCCTTGTTATTTGGGCTTACCGCAATACGTTTTATCTTTTTTTTGGCATGTTCGTATCACATTTTTTTTTTCAACTGTAAGTAATGCGTCACCCTAAATTTTGCTGTGCCCTGACAACCCTCTACAACGGCTCGTAGCTCTAAGCCATTTGTTTACACCATATTTTTACCTTGTACATCGCAAATAAATGAATATGAATCTTCTATTCTCCTCTGTGAACTGTCACGCTCATCTCATCTGCTTAGCCTTTGCCTAAACTACCTTGGGGTCGGCTTACAGTCTAACCGGATGCAGATGAGTACCAGTATTTTAAATGAATCGACTGCCTATCTGACCTCCTCAACCCATTAACTGGCTAATACGATACCCTTTGTTAAGACTGGATGTCATACTTTTCGCTTCTGACTACTCGCAACGACTGTCAAAGATCTACAAATGACAGCCGGGACCAACGGCTTAACGTGCTATCCGAGGCACGGAGGAAACTTTGTATGTAATTATGGTCACACATCCACGGACCAATAGCAGTATTCTACATGCAGCGAATTCAGAAAATTCTTTAACAGCTGTCACAAGCTAATTCAATGGTACGTTCCATCAATTCTTCAAACGACTTTAGCGTGCATTTAGAATGATTCATCATTTAATTTTTCTATCTTCTATGCCTAAAGCAAAAAGTACCTATCACAAAAAAAATAAAGAAAATAAAACAATGGACGTTCTTATCGCTATCAGCGATATTTGACAACCTTGAAATCTTGTTACAAAGGTCATATTGTGTTGTCCACTGCACATTACCTACTAGCATTTTTGATAACCCGTCTCACTTATCTAAATCTTAAGCCTTGTAGCGGATCGGATATCCTACAAATCATGAAGTTCCATACAAACTAATCCCCTATTTAAGTGGGGACTCTAGTCGGTAATTGAAAGCTGCGCCCGACCTAGCCCCCGTAAAGTGCGAAAGGGACCACTGCAGCTCAGGCTGATTTTACTTAAAAAAGTCTTTACCAAAAGACGTTTTGTATTCCGCTATTTTCTTCGTCAAAACTAAACTGATCTAAATAATTGTTATATCCAAAGAAGGCTGGCGAAAATGGACCCAAAGAATCTAAAAATTAACTAAACTCCGTTCCAGTGTAAATATAAAATAATTATAACTACAGTTTTATGAGATATTTATTTTTAAAATATTGAATTTTTAGGACTCGGGAATCAAAAGTTATAAATATTTTCAATTTACTAAAATTAAGTAATCGTGCAGTTACAAAACGCAACTTTTTTCCGATTACGTTCCAATCCAATGACATGTGTTTTTGCTCAAGGGTTTTCTTACTACAAATGGCTCTTTCTCTTAGTTTTTATACATTCTATTATGTCAAAAATTCATAAAAAATAACATGCAAACCTGATATTAAAACGCCAATTAACAATGCAAAAGCATTTAATAAAAATGGAACAATGGCGATTTTATAGTATTTCTTATAAAGGAACGGTATCAATGATGATCGATTGAGTCCCGTCACTACTGTCATTGTCAGATCTGTGATGATCTAGTCCATCGTTATGTTTGTATTTTTGTCTGGGATTTTATGTTTATCATTGCGATTTTGTAGATTCTCGACGACTTGGCCTTTACATCTTGAACTGAAGATAATGCACCCTGTCATAGACTACCTACCGCATTCTTCTCTGGATATTGGATAATGAGTTGTTTTTGATTTGGACTTTGATTTTAACCACAAACATGCGTTGCGTTAATTTCTTCTTCTCTTACGACTTAAGCTCTTACGGAGGTGTCGTCTCTTTGATGGAGGTGCTCAGGGCTTTGAAAAAGTTCAGAGATGGGTGTATCCACGTGATGTAAGTATATTTGTAAAAAAACATGTATTTATATCATAAGTTAAGAACTTATTTAAGATATCTATCTGAACAACAAACTAAGATTCGTTTAGCTTTTATATGTATAAATACATACTGTTGTAATCTTATATTAGGCTCATTCTTACTGTTGCCCTATACTTTATCGGACTAAAACAGTATGCAGTAAAAGACTGCCCGAGGTAGCAGTAGTGTATTTTACTGAGATCTTTCAGTCATCAAAATAGAAGATGGGTGGCTGTCGCATTTTGTCATGAAATATTTATACCTAATATTTATAAACCCCTCCACAGGTATCAGAGGTCTTCGACCTCTATATTATCTTTAGACATTTCTGTTTTTCTTTTGTTACTTATGGAACTCTTTATGTTTATTACATTATAGGTGAATTTATTTATTTTAACATAATTAATTAATTTCAGATAACAGGAGACGACTACCTTTGTCACTCATGCTGGGGGCTGATAAGCTGCGACCCTGAAAATGAAACCCGACAGCAACTTGGCCATCGTAACGTCTGTGTTGCATAAAATAAAAACTATGTAAAAATACCAAAAAATAAGATTTATTACTCATACTTTTTTTATTCAACAAACCCTGCTTTTCAATAGCTGTACATAGCTAGTCAGCTCTGGCTGTTATAATTTATGTAAAACAATATTATCTTGTCTCAGCGTAATAAGAATCGTTTTACTTGACTATAATTCGCTTAAAGATCAAAATCGTAACGACATAGTTTTAATAGTGATTGAACTAATTACAGGGTTGGTAATCAGTTTAGTCTCTAGCTGCAGTCTAGCAGTTTTATGATTCATCAATTAGGTACAGGCAATGAAGTAAAAATTCTGGTTTTGGCTTATGACAAGAAGCAAAACACATAAAGTCAGAACTAAAACTGCGAGGGAAATACAGTAGTTCGAATCTTCCTTTATCTTATGTATTATTATATTTTGATTAATCTTAATTACGGAGACATTCCACTGTTAAAAACCTTAGTCGTAAGATTTTTAGGTTATCTTGTAAATAGACGTATATCTCTTTTCTCCCAACTTTTCAGTCTTACTTTCCATTTACTTTTCTGATAGTCTTTAGTCGTTTTATAACTATGTATAAGTTGCTATAGTGAACGCTACCTCTAAGAGTGGGTCCCAAAATACATGTAGTCTCGCCCGTCTCCATTTAGAGATGCTTCCATTATTTTCTTTTTTGTTAAAAACTCATCTAATTTGTCTGATAGTCGTCTGAAAATGGTGGTAAAAACGGGCTTTTTCTCGGGTTTTTAGTTTGTCATAATTCTTTAAGTGATCTGTTTTAAAAAAAAGGAAATGATAGGGGCATGTATTAATAACGCCTAGATTTTTTGGAAAAAAAAAACATTGCTATAGACGCATTATCCACGAAGAAAACAGCGGAATACGTTTGTATGGAGAAATACCGACTAGAGTCCCCTCTTAAGAGCCCTCTTGCATTTCGGGGTAACGCTAATTTTACAATTTACCTAAAAGACATATATAACGAAAATGATTTAAATTATAATAAAGGTATAAGTTCTGAGATGAATCAATAATTGTCTATATTCAAGGAGCTCGTGGCTAATAATAACTGACGCTTGGGTCGATCTTTAGGGCTTGCCTAAGTTTGTCTGTGGATGGATGACCACCCATAAACACCGAGTTTCCTCCGTGCCTCGGAAAGTACGTTAAACCGTTGGTCCCGGCTGTCATTTGTAGATCTTTGACAGTCGTTACAGGTAGTCAGTGGTCCGAAAGTCTGTCAACCAGTCTTACCAAGGGGTATCGTTTTTACCCAGTACTAACTAGGTTGTGGAGGTCAGATAGGCAGTCGCTCCATGTAAAACACTTGTATTCAGCAGCATTAAGTAAAACTGGAACCCGAACTCAACGTAGTTAGGATTTTTTTTGTCATTTGGGTAACCCCTTTGTGTATGATTTCTGACTTTGTATTTATTCTACCTTGTAATCTTGCAATGAGTTTTTACAATACGGTGGGCCTTCAACTCAACTTTCATGACTAAATCGTCGAGTTGCCATAAGTTATACGTAAATGATTTAATCAAATAAACAATACAAACATATTATCATCCTTTTTAAAAGTACATTGTATGCGCTCACGGAGTATCGTCATCCAACCTTGTACAGCTTTCTGAATCAGCACTGATGTCATGCTACACGGCTTTGATGAAAATTATCTGTCCAGCGCAACTTGGACGCTACCGACATGTAAATTTTCCTATAGATATTCCTAGGCATTCGCTCCATGTAAAATACTGGTGTGAGACCCAGATCCAGTTAGACTGGAAGCCGATCCCAACATAGGGGAAAAGAGGCGATGATTAGAGGAAATATTTTACTATTAGTACACACAGTAGAAAACATAAAATACACGAAATTTCTGCCAGCAGATCTGCGAAAGGGAAAATGAAAAGTAAATGTAGACGATAGTGTGTGAGAGAATGAAGAGAAAAATGTATTTATGTGCCTTACCTAACGTATCCTATACTATTTCTTAAATATTAATACTCATTATAACTAAATATAAGTATAAAGGGTGTAAATCACCTCATCACGAAGCCGTCACCCAAGCATGAAACTAAGTAACTTAACGCAAAAATTATTGCTGGGAAACGACTTTTTTTTGGGGGCTATAAAATCATGTTTCGTGGTAGAACTCAATGTAACGCACTCAAAACATTGTGCTGATGGACGGATTGAATAGTACGGGGTCGTGGAGGTGTTTAAAGTAAAATCTTACATTAAAAACTTGTATTTAAAAAAATACTTGTCAAAAATTTGGAACTTTGACCCCTAATATCTCCGTAACTAGAAGTTTCCCAGGTATGGTGTAGAACAAAGAAATGATCGCAATGACAGGGAGAACCAGTGCCTTTCGGCTTCGTTAAGAGGTGTTTTACACCCTTTATAAATCTGAATTGGGGGAAAGGTAATGCTCTTTCATTTGGTTTTTGAACAGCGAAATGGTCTTCAAATCACGAATGCTAGGCGGAAGTGAGTTCCACAACCTTACAGCATGAACAGAGAAGGAATAGGAGTAATAGCTGGATTTGTGAGGATGGGATTTAAGGATGGATCTAAGGAGAGATCTACATGGTACATCAGGGCGTGCGTAAGAAAAACGCTCGAGCAGGTAAGAAGGATAGGCCGGGTTGTGTAGTATATTGAAGAGGAGACATAGGATCCTAGTGTTCCTGCGAAGGCGGATTGGGAGTCACTTGAGTTCTTTGCGAAGGTGTGAAACGTGGTCATATTTACGGAGACCAAAAATAAAGCAAACACGTAAGAGTCAGCTCGCACCGAGACGCGACGCGACGCGACGCTGCGCGCACTTGTGAAAATTCAGAATACGTTCCGCAACGTATTCTGAATTCTCACAACGACATGTGTATCTTTTCGTTGAAATTAAAGTTATATTTTGAATCGCTCTTTAAAAGTGTGCGCGCAGCGTCGCGTCGCGTCGCTTCTCGGTGTGAGCTGACCCTAAATTATGAAATATGGATGTCAACCTCTATTTAACCCTTTCACGGGATGAATTCATGCTTCATCATCATCATCTTCGTGCCCTTGGCCCTTTCTACTTGGGGTCGGCGTAATACGTTTACTTCTTCAATCCCTCCCTGTCAGACATCTCGGCATCATATACTCCTTTCTCTTTCAAACCTATCATTCCTTTCACAATCCATCCATCTTTTCTTTGGCCTTCCTCTCTCTCTCTCTCCATCCATCAAGATGCATAAATATATCCATCACTCTTTTAGTTGCATTCATGATTAATTTTCTAAATTTAATTGGCGTGTGGCACTTGTGTGGTTGCCTACGTCTCAAAGCCGGATGTAAACTTAAAATGGTAATTCTAAACTCCGTTCGAGGTGCTAAAATACTACTGACCCGTTTTAGGTGAGGTGCAAAACCTGTTGTGGATTTCCGAGAAAGGAGCATATAGCAATATTTGTTGATCTTCCGTTTTGTGATTGAGGTTACCTCATGAAGATTTTTTTATAATATTTAATTGGGTAACTCCTTTGTGTGAGATTGCTGAATTTCCTATGATGTAGGATTTTTAGGACCCAGGGTTACGGTTTGAAAACATACGAGCTTCTTTATCTTCGTGTCCCTGATGCTCATATTCAAGTTAAATAAGTTTCGCCCAGAATTCTGCCACATAAATAGCGTTAGCGGTGACTTCAGCCCCCTCAAAGTACATACAGGTGTAAATTCACAAAGAGCAGGATAGGAGGTGGGTGGAGATGGCAGCATATTATTATGTACTAATCAAACCATGTGTAAGGTCAGCCCTTTTAATTTAATATTATAGGTATAGCTTATTATTATTGAAGTGAAACTTCTTATGCGACTTCCAACAAGTTTAACGCTATCATGGACGGGGAATATTTTCTATTACTCACTAAGAGATGGCAGTATTACAAGATTTTTGACTACGTAGTTATACTAGGTACGCAAGATGGCGTGCAAACAGTCATGCATTCGACTCTTCGGTGTGACCAGCCTTCGTTCAATTTCCTTGAGTAGAATAACCTCGATAAACTTATGTAATAAACATAATACAACAAGAGAACAACCAAAATTTATTTAGAAGCTCAATAAAATAACGAGAGTAAATGCGTGGCACTCGAACGAATGCGTGTAGTATTACGAAGTTTCACTTCTTCCGCGCGGAGGGACTCCACGCACTGTTTTTTTTTTAGCTTTTTTTAAAATATTTCAATGTAATGTTACATTTTTGTTTTTTTTTAAGTCGTTTTTACTAGCACACATTGTGGACCAATGTTATTTATTTATTTTTTAACACCGTTGCTCGTAAAGCTGATGTAATTCCACCGGTTTTAAATATGTAAAGCGGGTCATAAAAAACGCGTGTGTTATCAGAGCAAATAGTTAAGTTATAGTCCATACAAATTCCATAACAGTATTATTTGCCATTTCGCGCGCTGTTGCTATTCAAATTTCGAACTAATCGCCGCGCGGCGCCAGTCAGTAGGCAGCGCTAGCACGCTGTTAAAACGGCGGGAAAGCAACAGTGTGCATTCACAGATTCAGTTTATTTAAAATAAAAAAAAAAACAGTTTATTCGGTAATTTAAAAACTTGGCTGCGTGCTCTAACGTCTTTGCCAACATTTTCACGCAGCTTCGGCAGAAAATAATCCTCGCGCCATGTTTCTCAAATTTTCTTTTCTTTGTACTTGTATTGTGAAAATTTAAATATGACAACTTTCAATAATGAAGAAGAGCCATATATTACTTCAACTCCACCGGATATACTAACAGAAGCGCGAACCGCATGCGACAGCTTGCTGCCGATGCCGTCAATATCCAAAGACAGATACATAACCACGTATGAAAATTTTTTGAAGTGGAAAAACATGAAAAATGCCAAGTCATTTTCCGAAAATGTAGTTTTGGCGTATTATAATGAACTAGCTAGTAAATATAAGCCTAGCTCGTTGTGGACAACATATTCGATGCTGAAAAGTACCCTCAAGATGAAAAATGGTGTCGATATTAATTTATATTCAAATCTCATTGCATTTTTAAAGAAACGCTCTGATGGTTTTATAAAGAAAAAATCTAAGGTACTGTCATCAAATGACTTCGAAAAGTTTCTAAGAGATGCTCCAGATAGCCAGTACCTGGCAACTAAGGTCAGTTTGCCTCCTTATTTTATATATTGATCTACCGTACATACTCTTTTACATATTTTTTAACGACCGTCTGTAAGCTAAGTACCTATACCTTATCTTACACATTTTTATTTATTTTCAGGTTGCGTTAATATTTGGTATTAATGGTGCATGTAGACGGCAAGAGCTTCACAATATTACCACAAATGACATTGAAAATCAAGGCAAAATGCTTTTAATTAAAATCCCAAACACTAAAAACAAAATACCCCGATCTTTTATATAAGTGCCAAAATAACTCAGGCAATAAATTTGGAGCCACAAACGAAGAAGTTTTGCCCTGAGCCGCGGCCCTCTACTTCTACTGAGGATATTTTTTTATTTACAACTAATGACGAATTACAATGCTCTTCTGCCGCCTTTCAAGAAGTTACGTCGTCTCCAACATTTACCCTAACACAAAACAATGACATTATGAATAGTAGGTAATAATAATAATAAAAACATAATTAAAAAACCAACTACAACTACGTATCATTTTAATAATTGTAATTTCACTAACTGTTTCAATAATTAGAAATGAACAAAATATAAAATGTTTTTTTTTTTCTGTTTCCTCGCAAATGTGTTAAAAAACGTCGTACGATATACGTGCGTATTGGTTATAACATGCTCGGCTCAATTACGCCCTCGCCTTCGGCTCGGGCTGAAATTCCGCCTCGCATGTTATAACCATCATAACGCACTAATATCGTAATGTACTATAATGCAAAATGTACACAATCACAGTTACAAGCTGTGGGCTTAAAATTAGACAGTACATGACCCTGTTAGGGCGCAGCAAAATAACTTAAAAATAACTTAATAGTATTGTAGCGAGTATTTTATTACTTAATTTAGGAACATTCACAATAAAAAAAAAAACATTAAAAAAAACATATCTAGCACCTCCTCATACTGTATAAAGAATAATAATGTCTGAAATAAAAAGTTTTTTTTTTATGATTCCTATCAAGGAAGGTAATCAATAGAACTTACGTCATCACCTCTTCTGATTGCCAACTAAAATAGCAAGAACCAATCAACCAAATCGACATCAAATTACAACCAATAGGCTCTCAGAAACCGGGTGCCAATAAAGGTGCCAACACACTACAGTGACCGCGATGGGCTGCTTGCCCACTGACCCGCACGGTACAGTTAGACTGAGGAACGGGTTCTAATGCGCAGACCGTCTGCCGACGTATGACTGTGCATTTAGGTTTGCTTGTAAATTAGGTTCTGTTTGTGTGGAGTTTGAAAATTAGGACCTTGATCATTGATCTTGGAATGCATGCCCTGTCACCTGCGCACTCGATGACGTTTTGACTGCATCAGTGAGCAGAGTTGGCTGAATATTAGCCCTAACATGTTTGAAATTTTTTACCATAGACACGTAAAGAAAAAAAAAAACGGATAAGATAATATCATGATCACTTTCTAAGATTATCTGAGAACTACAATACTGTGTTGTGGCATGGTAGCTAAGTACAGATAACACCATGACCATGAGGATTTCAGAGAGCTTATGCTAGATAAAGTGTCATACTCTTTGCTATGTTTTTTTTTTCCTGTTGACCTCACTTGCAATGGGATTGCTAGGGGCGATTTTGAAAGTCGAAAAGTTCTGACGACACTCGTAAGGATTTTCGTTATCGTCGTGTTTGTAGTTTACTCTCTTGACTACCGGAGTCACATTACTTTTTAGGGTTCCGTACCCAAAGGGTCAAACGGGACATTACTGAGACTTCGCTGTCCGTCTGACACCAGGCTGAGTAAATCACCTAAAGTTGAAAAGTCCGGACAAAGCCCGGACGCTCGGGCGAAACGCCGGACATGTCCCTAAATGGGACAGACCCTAGTGAGTGATAAAATAGACTTGTCTTCTTTTACATAGGTTTTACAACATATCCGGCGCCATTGAAGCCTCCATTTATTTTCAAAATCGCTGCATAATACGAGTTAACTCTGACTTCAAAAATGAATTACGTGCAACGAGCATTTTCATAATTATCTCTCTAAGCTAATTATCTTGTATCAGACAACCTTGGCATTGTTCAAATATTTGAGCTTGATAACGTTAGATGAGCTCATTATTTTAAAGGTTTTTAGGTTATCTCATTTCTTTCTTTATTCTTACGAGAATAGATATGCAGTCAGCTGTTTGACCTTCCGCCATGTTTGTTTTTTTTACCGCCAAATTACCATAGACAGCCAAAAAATTCCATAGAAAATATTTTTGACTAGTAAAAAATGCGACTTGAAAGGAAAGCCCCAAGGTTACCTACGAAATTAAAATGTTCTTATGTTTTTCTTGTCAGCTATTCAATGGGATTAAATGGAGTTAGAGGATTGATGATTTTAATGGTTATAATTCTGTAAATAAAAAAAGGTGTTACGGTCGATCATATTTTGTTTATCACACTGACACTACCTGCAAATTGCATAAAACTTATTATAATTTGAATTTCGCGGGCTACCTCGCGTTTCCTCCTTAACCACAGCCTTAAAAAATCGAGACTTACTTCTCTGATTATCTGATGCTCTGGTATCGAATTCAAGACATTGCGCTTGCAGTCGGACAATTTGACCGCTGGGCTAATAATGAGATTCTATAATTGACAAGCATCATTTCGTCACGAAAAGTGAATAGACAAAATGATAATATCAGTCATATTGTCAAACTCAAACTCAAGGCATTTATTTCAATTAGACCATTACAGGATCTTTTGAAAGTCAAAATACAAAAGAAAACGCGAAGCTACAGTCCCGTCCCAGTCACAAAGCATAATAACTTGTGAAAGTACCGTTGTTGCCCATTCCAAAGCGTAGATCTCTATGGAGAAGAATGGGCAAGAAACTCCAAACTGTCATGCCTGTAATCCCCCAAGATATAGAAATTTTGCCAGTTTTGTTTGAGACCTATGTAACAGGAGGCGAGCCTATACCCAGCAATCAGGCCCAAACCCGAAATGCTCCTGAGAAAATTGATGATGACCCAATAAAAATTGCTAGACCAGGGAATCGGACCCAAGAAGTACCGCCTGTGTCTAAACCATAGAGGCAGTCACGAGGCTATAGACAAAAAAAAATATGACACAGAAATCTAGAACATTGTATAGCTATGATTATAAATTATGATTATTCAAAAACCTCTCGCCCGGTGAGAGACTAAACGGTATAAACAAAGAGAGATGATGTCAACGTTATCAATTCAAGGCCGCGATTAGAGACGGTCCGTGATGCTCTGCCATAGAGTATAGATGCAGAAGGTTGACAGCTTAGGCGCTACAAGAATATTTTGGCGCATATTATTGTGATGCTATTGCGATTTGATTCGCGGAAACAACGTATAAATCAACCTTAAAAATATAAAAGTTAAAGAATAAAAAAATATAAAGAATATTATATCTATTGAAGGCAAAAAGAACACATTTTTAAAAGAACCGTATACGACTTCTTCCATATGCATTCAATAATAAGCTGTTATTTTGTAAGTACAAACAGAATCTCAAACTGACTCCTCAATTATTATTTTATAATAGTATTAAATTATTATATAATAGTATGCAGATGTCAAGATTTCCCAGTTATACAAAGTTGAACTTTTAAAATTAATTTTACACTGGCAATCTCCGTTAGATGATGTCGGCTCACTGTTTGCAAGAATGTGCTGTAAGAGTGGTTAATTTTATTGCACATGAGACTTAATTATTGTTACATAGGTACCTCGTAGCATAGCTTGAGATTTTTATAACTTATCACATCATCGTTTAATGGAGACTCCAAACCATAGATTTCCTAAAATTATCTTTGCATTGCATCCTTCCTAATTTATTTGATGTTGTCATTACAATCACACCCTTTCTAGCCATAATATCATCATTTTAGCCACATTCGTAAATTAAAACGCTTAATTTTGACTTTGATCTTGTTTTCGAGGCGATAATGAACAGATATCTTGTAGATAGAGAGGTTGAAGGAGAAAGGGAAGGTTTTTGTCCAGCTGTGGAAATCAAGACAAGGTAACAAAAAAATTAAATATATTTACGCGCGCTTCTGCGGCTTCCTGTTTCGCACTTACGTCCCTTTTCACGTAATCACTCCCACTGATTGCAGGCAGCAGGAAAGCTAGATGTGAAGAATATTTCTGAAATCTAAAGATCAAAAATAATGTTTTATATTCATTTATCAGTGTTTTTTTTGTGGTTTTCGTTAGTTATTAATGCGCACTTACGACCATAGGCACACTCGATGATGTCTAACTAAAACCTATGCGTTTAACATTTTCGCAACACATACTATTACGCAAACAAACGTTTTCGCGCTAAAACCAAGTGTGCAATATCAATTAATGTCAGATACATTGCAATAAAATAACTTTCTAGCATGTAAAGGTCTGCAAATGGCGAGATTAACTGCTTGTTTTATGCGTTTTATTATTCATGAGATAATCGTTATTGTAGCATTTCTTACTAATCTAGCGAACTAGTCTTTCCGCAACTGTTGGGTTCGGCTTCCAGTCTAACCGGATGCAGCTGAATACCAGTATTTTATATGGGGCGACTGACTATCTGACCTCCACAACCCAGTAACTGGGTAATACGATACGCCTTGGTAAGACATGGACGTCAGAATTTTGGCTTCGAACTACTCGTAACGACTGTCAAAGATCTACAAATGACAGCCGGACAGTGGCTTAACGTGCTTTCCGAGGCTGACGACTGTCTATCTGACCTCCACAACCAAGTTACTGGGTTGGCAAAACTCTTTCTTTTTCGTGTGGTAAGTGGTTTAACTTGGTGTCAGAGTTTTTATGCCGCCCATGTGCCTCTGACTGGGGTTCACATGCCGTCGTGAATCTCTCACTCAGGTGTGCTGGTTAGGTTTTCACCGAAGCAAGTAATGGATTATACAATACGCACATGAATACGAAAAGACCGGCCAAGTGCGAGTTGGACTCGCGCATGAAGGGTTCCCTACAATTATTTATAAAAACGGGCCAAGTGCGAGTCTTACTCGCACACAGGGTTCCATAGCCCCAAAAAATATATTAACAATATTTTGAACGCTCATTCATTAGTAAACTTCCACTCAACCGCAAAACTAAATTTGTTTTTCATAGTAAGTTAATTAAAAACAAAAGTTACTGCTGCAGTTTGGTGTAAAAGTCCCATATCTCAAAAACTAAATATCAAATCTTATTCAAACCAATTTTCGTTGAAAGTTTTTTTTAAGTCCTAGATCGCAATGTATTTTTTCATTTCAAAAGATTGACTTTGTGAATGGTTTTAGGAACCTCAATGTAATTTTTAGAGACCTATCTATAGACACCCCACACGTATTCACACATTCCCAAGAACGCATTGTTTATTTTCCAAGTTACAAACAAACCAGCTCTTCAAAATTACATAAGAAAGAAAAAACCGTCCATTTTCTCTGCGACCCAAATTCTCGATCACTTGCAAATCAAGTGCGTGAAACGGAACGTGACTGAATGCGCTTAGTGCACGGCGCATGCGCGGAAACTAACATGGCGGGCGACGATGATTTTGAATAACGAACAACCGAAGATTTAAATTGTGAACGACGTATTTTCAGATGAAACGATGATGTACGCCAGACTGGGGTCCACTAACGAAGATATTTGGATTTACCCACTCTGGGTGCTGGCATTGTCTATAGTACTGGGTAAAGGCTGCCATCATCTGCTGAACCTTTTTCCGATTATTTGGTGTCGGCTTCCAGTCTAACCGGATGCATCTGAATACCGTTATTTCACATGGAGAGACATCCTGATGCCCACCTGATCTCCACAACCCAGGTACTGGGTACCACGATACCATTTGGGAGACCCTACCTACCTTTTTATCACAAACTATCTTTTGTTGTATAGAATAAAACGACACAAGAAGAATTATTATAAAAATGTTTTACCCAATATGAAAATCCGTTGTCTTGTTTATATATTATCTATGCTTTTACCCGATTTGACAACCCTAACTTGACCAAAGAAAAATAGTACATTAATGGTACTAGTGTGTAATGTTGGTGATTACCGCTGAGGCGCCATTGAGACCCGAGCCGTTAGGTGAGGGTCTTAAGAGAGCCGAGGACGGTAATCACCAATATACACGTGTATCATACGATGTTTTTCAACACACTTGTGAATAAAATAACAAAAAAACTCATTTTATTTATTAGATAATAGATATTTTCCCTTGGAGTTTTCAGGTAGTAAACTTTCCATAACGTTTAGGGCTTCACATATCGGGTTTATATCGGGCGGTGTACAACATAAATCATTTTCTTCGTAACTAGTACCTACTTGTAGACATTTTAATTAATAAATAACTATAATTTCAACAGTGAAAACGAGTTTTGAAAAATGATTCGCTATGGTGGGAAAAATTAATCAGTTTTCCTATGCGCGCGCATTGCGATCAGCCACAAATGAAGTTTTTTTTTTATTTTCCGCGTATAGGGTTTGCGCTTATTCTGCCACGTACAAAATGGGGAATTTAAAGTTTTTTTTTATTACAGAGAAAACAAAAGTTATATTTGAGTGAAAGTTTTATTTAAGAGTTAAAATTATCTATTTAAATAAGATGTTGCATGAAATGAGCAAGCAATAGATTGAACACGATCTTTTTTTTAAATAAAAACTTTTTTAAGAACAAAGCACCTCAACCAATAAAATTTAATAAAAAAAAAAAAAAATTGCTCACTAGTGAGTTATAGCAATGAAAAAGTCAGTTTATGGGTGTCATTCTGTGCCTAATTGCGGTGACCATAAAGACACTTTATGAGCAAGTGTGTTGAAAAACACTTTACTAACTCTTTCCTCGAAAGTCGTGGGAATAATATACTTAATAATAATCGATTTACACCTCAATTCATAGATTGCACCGTTATCAATTTCATGGAAGAGAAAAAAAATGATTCAAACTTCGAAATTCATTAATAATTTTCTGAATACCATAGTGAGATCACCCAACTACTACACAAAAATAAGTTCACACCTATCAAACTAACTTCTCTCTCAAAATGTGACCGTATTTCAACGGAATAAGGTTTGGTAACAAGTTTCCCGAACGCAAATTGAAATTGCCTTATGAAAATTAAGATGGCGTAATGCGAACGGCCCGCTTTTTTGCTTCGATTTTCAAAATGGGTGATTGGCGGGTCGCCGGTCGGCTTTAAGTTAGTTTGCTAGATTTCTTCGAAAGTGTTAGGTAGGTACTTATTTAATTTCTAGTAACGGATTTACAGATCGGGCAAAGTGCGATTGGATTTTATCATCAGAAATTTCTCAGTACACGGAGTCTAAATTTCTGCCCGGTTGATGGCAATAGATTCATTTCCTAAGAGACTTCAGAAAAACTGGCAAAATGAGGGTGTCGTCGGTGTACTTTTAGTTATCTGGTACTGATTTTGAATTTATTCACTGTCCATCACCTGCCTAGCCTTTTCCCAAACTATCTTGGGGTCGGCTTCCAGTCTAACCGGATGCAGCTGAGTACCAGTATTTTACATGAAGCGACTGCCTAGATAGGCAGTTGCTTCATGTGCTTTGTGTGGTGGTACTGGGTAATACGATACCCATTGGTAAGACTGGATGTCAGACTTTTGGCTTCTGACTACTCGTAACGACTGTCAAAGATCTACAAATGACAGCCGGGAGAAATGGCTTAGCGTGCTTTCCGAGGCACGGAGGAAACGTAGTATGTAAGTATGGTCACCAATGCACGGACCAACCTCGGCAAGCGCGGCTTAACCTTAAAGATCGACCCGTGCAGCTGTTATTATTTAGCCACGAGCTCTAAGAATTTATTCATTGTAAACCTACATAATTCAGCCATAGCTATTGGTGAGGTCCGCAAAGCTACAAGCCTACAAGGAATTTATCGTAACCTGATTAACAAATACGGGCACAGTTCATTCATAAAACATATTATTATAATTTACTAGACTTTCGTAGAACCACATTCAAAGTCTACTTCTAAGAAAAGATGAAGAAAATCAAATGTTCAATGTGCATGCAATCCAGCACTGTTTTCAATACAGCTGGATTTTTGCTGGATAGACTAAAATCCGCATACGAGTAGGTTATAGTTTCTTATCGAAAAAAAAAACTATTTTTAGTATGGCAATGATGAAAAAAATAGTGCGTGGAGTCCCTCCGCGCGGAAGAAGTGAAACTTACTTCTTAAAACATTTAAAAGTCCGTCCAAATCGGTCTAGTCCGTTTCGGCTGGATCAGACAAAAAAAAAATTGTGCGTGGAGTACCTCCGCGCGGAAGAAGTGAAACTTTGTAATACTACACGCATGCGTTCGAGTGCCACGCATTCACTCTCGTTATTTTATTGAGCGTATAAATAATATTTTATTGTTGTACACTATTTATTACATAAGTTTATCGAGGTTATTATACTCATGGAAATTGGGCGAAGGCTGGTCACACCGAAGATTCGAATGCATGACTGTTTGCACGCCATCTTGCGTACCTAGTAGAGCTACGTATTCACAAAACTTGTAATAGCGCCATCTCTTAGTGGGTAATAGAAAATGTTCCCTCCCATGAAAACATTAAACTTGTTAGACTTAGAAGTCGCATAACAAGTTTCACTTCAAAAAACTATACTGTCACTACGGGATACCTGCCGTGATTGTCAATTAAGCTGGGAATACACATGCCCGTAGCTTGCACACTAGCATACCAGCTCCTTGCACGTGCCAGCTACTGTCATGTGTATACGCTAACTGGCATGCCTGTAACTGGCATAAAGTAGCTAGCACAACATTTGATCTACTTGCATGTCCGTTGAAGGGGGTTGCCAAACTGTCACGTGTGAACAGACGCGACAGCTACGGGCATGCCAGTAGCTGACTCGCAACTAATCGCACGTTTTATTTAGTTCAATTCGATTGTTATCCATTTTTGACGCGCAAGAATAGGTACGAGTGGCTCTCACGAACTGTCCTGTGTATACGCGATGGTAATACTGGCATGCAAGGGCACAACTTCCATGCCAGTATTACTTGCAAATGTATCTGCAGTGTGCCAGTTACTCGTATATGCCAGTAACTTTCATGCCAGCTACTTTCCCGATTTACTGGCATGTGTATGCCCGCCTTTATTGTGAGCATCATCCTTGCCTGTGGCACGACTGTATTTCAGACAAGGTGCCCGCGCTGAGGTCCCTTCGACCTCATCTTTGGCGTCTAAAACCAAACACTTAAACAAAACCCGGCTAAGTAGATCATTCGTTAAAATAGTCTCTTACACCAGAATACCACAAACAATTTGGCTGACATAATCCATAAACAATATAAGATATAATGTGACTTTACACATTCTAGGCTAATCTGTGGTAACGGTGGTTAATGAACAGATTACATCTACTTAAGAGTTATGTATTATAATCATAATACATAACTCTTAAGTAGATTGGTATTGTAATTTTCTGTTTACATAGCTCGTTACGTCATTCTGAAGTTATGATGGTATTTACAACGCAAATGTCCGCTTTGGATTTTAGTTTCAAACACCAAAGCGGAGTAGCTGGTGGCGTTCTTTAGTCTCTGCCTACCGCAAAGGCGTGAGTTTACGTATAACACCAAAAAGTAATCAATGAACGTTTTAAAGAAACTGGCATGTACTGGAACCAGAAAATAATCGGCCGATTTTTCTGATTATTGAAGTGAAACTTCTTATGCGACTTCCAACAAGTTTAACGCTACCATGGAGGGGGAATATTTTCTATTACCCACTAAGAGATGGCGCTATTACAAGATTTGTGACTACGAAGTTTTACTAGGTACGCAAGACGGCGTGCAAACAGTCATGCATTGGACTCTTCGGTGTGACCAGCCTTCGCTCAATTTCCATGAGTAGAATAACCTCGATAAACTTATGTAATAAAAACAGTACAACAATAAAACAATAAAATATTATTTAGAAGCTCAATAAAATAACGAGAGTGAATGCGTGGCACTCGAACACATGCGTGTGGTATTACGAAGTTTCACTTCTTCCGCGCGGAGGGACTCCACGCACATTTTTTTTTTGAAAACTAGGTGCTGCTCGCGAGTTCGTTCTCGTGGAAATGATTTGTTTTCCGGAGATAAATTATTTTCTATTCTATCTATTGATTAAAACTGCATCAAAATCCATTTGCGGAGTTTAAAAGATCTAAGCTTTCATACGGCGCGGGGAAACGACTTTCTTTGTAGAGATTCGGTTTTGATATTTATTTATTTTGGACTAGCTGTCCAGCGCAACTTCGTCTGCGTCACATTTTCCCCGTTTTCGCAACATTTTTCATTGCTGCTCCGCTCCTATTGGTCGTAGCGTGATGATAATTATATTCTACCTATAGCCTTCCTCGATAAATGGGCTATCTAACACTGAAAGATTTTTTCAAATGGGATCAGTAGTTCCTGATATTAGCGCGTTCAAGCAAGCAAACAAACAAACAAACAAACTCTTCAGTTTTATATTATTAATAATATCTATAGATATTATCAACGAGTTTGTGTTACAATTTCTTATATAAAATTAAATTCAAGACTAGGTCATATTGTTATTATATCCCTGTACTCCTTTGATAACAATCCCCAACGAACAGTTCTTCGCGGAAACCAATCCTGACTGACCATGTTGTTTTCCTCATTTATTTATACATGGATAAATTATTATTAACAGTACATCAATCCGCACTTAGCCTTCTAGGAATATGAAGGCAGGGAGGACAGTCATCGCTAATTTTAAACTAGCCATTTGTCATTGCACTTGTGCAGGCAGATTGCATCCGTTTATTTAGTCACAATGCAAAATTACGTAACTGCAGTATGATTACCTAAACCACGGTTTTAAAAACCATCACGTGTTAGACGATTCAGTCGTACACTTGCCAAGGTCACCCCGTGGATGGTTGATCATTCATTTACAGACCGAGTTTTCTCCGTGCCTCTGAAAACACGTGAAGGCGTTGGTCTCGGCTGTCATTTGTAGATCTTTGACAGTCGTTATGTATTCAGCGGCTCGAAAGTCGGACAACACAACCAATCTTACCGTGAGGACGCATACAAGAAATTCGAATTTACAGACAACGAATGTATTGAATGTTATTGTGTGCGTCCGCAAATTATATAGAGTAGGGTCACAAACGTAACTAAGTTTAACTGTCGTTCGTTGCCGAAGTTACGTTTCGGAGAAAGAGAGTAGCCCTCTAGGTGCGTAGTACTCGCAAATGAGAGTGAGTGACCGGAAATTGTACTGAGTATACAAGATGATATTTTGCATCCTCGTCAAATTCAAGGAGGTAACTATGCTAATGATTCTCGTCCCGAATCAATAATAAAACAGGTAGGTATTTTTTTTTCTTTTTAACGGAATTCGGGAAGTGTGAACCAACCGCGTTTTAAACGTGGCCCGTCTGCATCTATATACGCGCTTCCACACATACAAACAATTTCAAACGTTTATTCCATAAACCATGTTAAAGAGGTTTTTATAAAATACTGACAAACTTAAACAACCATAAAATCTGCGTTTATTAAATAATTAACTAGGTACCGTAATTTTAATTGATTATTTATGTCTTTTGTGACCACCTCCTGAATTTTGGCGAGGATGCCAAACAACACCTTGTATAATAGAAACTCTGCATAGGTAATTAAAAAAAAAACTTGTTTGCGTTTTTAGACACTTGGCCAAGATTAGCAGAAAAAGTAAATGACGAACGACATTTAACAAAAAATTGCAATTCTGAGTGAATTGCAATTTGCATTATTTGGAAGTATATTCGATTTATCACAATTTGATAATGAAACGCTTACCGAGGTCGGTCCTATCCACAGATAATAATCGTACCGATGAAAGCACGTTAAGTTATCGGTCCCGGGTATCATTCGTGTGTCTAAAATGGTCGCTTTAGTAGAATCATAATAGAAATGCAATATAAATCACGTTTTAATTCTAAAGGTGGATACAGACTTTGCGAGGCATGCGCCACGAACGGCGCACAACGAATGCCGCGGCCATACGTTTGCTCGCCCTCGCACGTGCGTAGCACATGCCTCGCCACGAATACAAAGGGACACACCTTGCGATGCATTCGCTGTGCGTTGTTCGCGGCGCATGTCTCGCAATGTCTGTATACGGCTTAATAGGTCACAGACGCATGTTATTTAATACTAGCTGCCCGCGAAACATCGTCTGCGTCACATTTGCCCCGTTTTCGCAACATTTTTCATTGCTGCTCCGCTCCTATTGGTCGTAGCGTGATTATATAGCCTATAACCTTCCTCGATAAATGGGCTATCGAACACTTATCGTTTTTTTTTAATAGGACCAGTAGTTCCTGAGATTAGCACTTTCAATCAAAAAACAAACAAACTCTTCAGCTTTATAATATTAAGTATAGATTAGATTGTGAATTGTCACTTTGAAACACTTTACGAATTGAAAAATAATCCATATTAGATATGATCCTATTATGATTTTCCTAAAGCGAACATTTTAGACCCTCTGGACTCTGAACAGACGTTACATAGTCGGAAGTCTGAAACTGTGCAGTCTTGCCAAGGGTTTCGTATTACCCAGTACAAACTGGATAGTGGGGGTCAGGTAGTCAATCGCCGCGGGCTTGTGGACGGTGAGTAATGGGCCAGCTCACCGTCCGTCCGTCTTATGACGACAGGCCGTGTCGACGGCGAGTTCGTGTTCCACGCGCGCCTCAAGGAGATGTCGGCAAATCGGAAGGGGTCCGAGAGGGCTGATGCCTGCCAGGGCTGGGGGACTGTTCGAAAGAGATACCGTGGCCCTGGAACACAAAGGGCTAAGAAGGAACATGGATGGTTTTAGTCAGTACAAGTCTGACACTCCCTTCCGCTCCGCCCAGAGATGGAGGAGTCATTTGATGATTTTCCATCCGAAAAAAAAAAATGGTAGTCAGTCGCTCCATGTAAAATTCTGGTATTCAGCTGCATCCAGATAGTCTAGTCTGATTCGCTCGTTTCATTTGTTGCGTTGGAAGGCCTCCCACTAGGCGGACTGATGACCTGGTGAAGGTTGTGGGGATCCGCTGGATGCGAGGCGCACGGGACGCGTATTGCCAAACTGTATACTGACCCACATCGGGGTTGCTCTGAGTTTGATCGCAGTTTGCCTTTGTAGTTGAAGAGCAAACTGTATAATTATTCAGAGAGTGTCTGAATCAATATACATTTTGCTTTAAAATACTAGAGCAAAATTCATACGAGTCCAGACGGTGAATTTACAAAGGCTATATATACTATTTGAGTCACGAGCCAGACTCTAATAGATGAACTTTTGTTTATGCATATTACCCGCCAAAACCTAATCTATCTCAGTAAAAAAATTGACTCAAATGGACTAACTTTTTGCCTGGATATTTTCAAAGAAAGTGCACGGACAAAACCTAGTACTGTATTATACACATCCAGGAGAATTTGGATGCAAGAGCGAGTGAAGCGAGCTCTGGACTTGGGTTACCCCAACTCGGACTCAGCAGTGCTATTCTCTAAGGATTCTTGAGCGCAGCGCTGTGCCAGCGACGAAACTACAGCCAAGAAACTGTCTTTTAGGGAATAAGGTTCGAAGGGGATGGAGGGGTCTAGTGAGCGAGCGGAGCGAGCGAAATAAGACCCCGACTTCCCCTTCGTGTTAGGTTACTGTAAACCCTGCAGACAGAAATAGGGGCTACGTCGACTATGCTTTATAAGTGAATTACACACAAGCGAGCAAAATGCATACATTATCAGATTGCTCTGAGCTCGTATGTACTTTGCTCCAATTTATTTGTGATTTTAATGAGCACGATGTAGTTCAGTACAGACTACGGGTGTCTGGGTCAGTATACAGTTTGGCAATACGCGCACGGGACCGATCAATGTGGCGACATTTGGGGGAGGCCTATGTCCAACAGTGGACGTCTTTTGGGCTAAGATGATGATTTGTCACTCACAGATACTGCAAAAGAAAACGATACAATCCTACTAATTTTATAAACGCGAAAGTTTGTCAGTATGGATGGATGTTTGTTACTCTTTCACGCAAAAACTACTGAACGGATTTGGATGAAATTTGGAACACAGATAGTTTATAACCTGGATTAACACATAAGATACTTTTTATCCCGATAGTATGTTACCGTGGAACAATTATTGAACTCCACGCGGGCGACGCCGCGGGCAGCTATATGCCTCTAATTAATTGATGACGATTCCTAGATGTTCGTGTTAAATGCTCATCATAACTGTGGCTTAGCATGAATCGAAAGTTGGTTATTCGATTATTCATTCTTTTTTTTTTGGTTGATCTCACTTCTCGCGCAAAATGGCGTTTGTGTTACATGTGACAGCAACTGTCAACTTGACAACTCAAAAGAAAAAATAGACGTAGAAAGAAAGAAAGAAAGAAATCATTTATTTGCTGATAATGTAGGTATACATATATGTGAGTTGGAATATTTATTAAGTGTCCCGATACATTTTACCTTACGGCATGCAACATATTTGGTTTGAATTAAATAGTAGGTACTATTAATACAGCCATCGATGCAATTATTATTAGCCATAGTCAAATTTAATAGGTAGTTACAGATCTGACTAAATCAACCAATAATATTAACAATCAAAATAATCAATGAATTAAATATAAATCTCTCGCAAATAATACAATGAAGAATATATGTCATAATGTGTACTGTTAAAGAGCTTAATGTCAAAATAATCCAAAGCATTAACGATAATCACAATTACTACGAGTTATAATTTTTACATAATCTGGTAATGTCAAACAATGATCATGTTATCTCTATACATTACCCGATGCAGCTGAGTATCACTATTTTACATGAAACGACTGCCTATCTGAACCCCACAGCCCAGTAACTGGATAATACGATACCCCTTGATAAGACTGGATGTCAGACTTTTGGCTTCTGAATACTCTTAACGACTGCCAAGACTGAATGTCAGACTTTTGGCTTCTGACTACTCTTAACGACTGCCAAAGATCTACAAATGACAGCCGGGACCAACGGCTTAACGTACTTTCCGAGGCACGGAGGAAACGCGGTATGTAATTAAGGTCACCCGTTCACGGACCAACCTCGGCAAGCACGGCCTAACCTTAAAGATCGACCCGTGCGGCTGTTATTATTTAACCACGAGCTCCTCCATAGCATAAGACACAATCATTCATACCAAAACGATAAATAAAAAATGGCGTCTCAATTCACGGTATTCAAGTATTACGGGAACGGACGTGAGTGAAATAGCATTCCGATCGTGTGTAATAATAACGCCTTGAAAACATACCTGTAGACCTGTTACCTTGTATACAGCAAACAGGGTTGCCATGTAGAAATTTTAAAAGTCCTGACAAAAAGCCTTTTGATATAGAAAAAAAAAACGCCTAAACGTTTTACTTCGCATTGCATTAAATCACGTCTGTAATCCCCGAAGTATAAAATTAAATAATAAATAAATTAAATTATAATACTTTATTATTATATTACACTAATAATAACGATAAATTTTTAAGCGAGTAAATAAACAAGCAATATATTTAAATAAATAATGAATGAATAGATAGACTTGAAAACATAATGTTAATATAATAAGTGAACGGAAATATAGGATATAAAATAATTCGAAATTATAATAATTGTAATTTTTCTTCTTTTTCTTGTTATTACAAGGATAATTTAGAGAAGCACTCTCCCTTACTTATTTAAAACTTGCTGTGTCCATAATAGGGGTGCGGACTGGGTAAAGAAAACGACATTCTATTTTGTCCGTCAGACAGGTAATACAAAAATATTAGACACGTATTTTTTGTTTTATCAAAATATCAAAAAGTTACTTAGTTAAAACGCATTAAAGTTGGAGAGTGGGGTCTCACTACGTCACAAATAGGTATAAAACTTACCTACATGTGACGTCATGCGCCATTTCAACTCAATATATCTCCGTAATTTTATGACCACGTGAAAAAAGAAAAAATACGTGTCCAATACTTTTCAATATACTACCCGACGGACAAAGAAGAAAAAAATGTGATCCTCCCCTATTTGAGTCTTCACCTGATAAGTGTACATTATGGATGCAATAAATGATTTGATTTGGAGTATTAGGCAGAGATGTACCTTTAATACATCCACGTTTCACTAGTTTCGTTTTAAGTCCCATGTCCTTGGGAGCGAGCCTATTGCCATAAACCGCGCACAAATCCAGTCATCGTGGCTGCTATTGAGAATATCCTGATGAAAAACCCAATAGGTAGAGTAACCATGGAGTTTCTTGCCGGTTCTTCTCCATAGGAAACGACCAACCCGAACCGTGCACCTTTTGTTGACGTTTTATAAGTGCCCATGTAGGCCGATGTGAAATAAAATATTTCGATTTTGAATAACACTTTGCCCAACCCGGCAATGGAAACCAGGACCTTATGGTCAGCCGAGCCGTCGAACGCACTCGACCAAAGACGCAAACACCGACCTTCCTAGGTTCCAAAACCTGCCTGATGCCAGCATGAAATGTTCGTCATACAGGCAGTGTCTTTACTTAATAATCTTAAAAAAAAAACAACTGAAACCCAAACTGAAGTCCTAACAATGCCACGCCCTGTCAAATTCCAGACTTGCTGTAAAAATCCGGAAATTTCTGATCAATTTTAGACGGTTGATTAATTGGTAACCCTGAGTGCAAGTATGGCTGCCAAGCGCTCACTGACATTTGCATTCGATTAACCATTTTGGCGCCTTGCGTTGCGGTTGTGCGTGCCTGCGTCAGCGGAATTTAAAATTACGGATTAGATTTTGTAAAAGATTTTGTTTACCAATTTTAAGGTTATAAACAAGTTTTGTTTGTGTTAGCTGCATCTGCGCCTACTTTTGGTATTATTAAAAACGCGTATACACGGTGTAAAGTAGTGTGGTAGAACTCAATGTAACGCACTCAAAACATTGTGCTGATGGACGCATTGAATAGTACAGGGGTCGTGGAGGTGTTTAAAGTAAAAATCTTACATTAAAAACTTGTATTTAAAAAAATACTTGTCAAAAAGTTGGAAGTTTGACCCCTAATATCTCCGTAACTAGAAGGTTCCCAGGTATGGTGTAGAACAAAAAAATGATCGCAATGACAGGGAGAACCAGTGCCTTTCGGCTTCGTTAAGAGGTGTTTTACACCCTTTATGTTAATAATGAAAGACAAGCTTACCCGCGCAACTTCGTCTGCGTCACATTTTCCCAGTTTTTCATGAATGCTCCGCTCTTATTGGTCGTAGCATCATCATCATGATCATCAGCCTATAATGTTCTCACTGCGGGGACACAGGCCTCCTCTCTATGAGATAGACTGGGCTGCAATCCACCACGCGGGCCCAGTGCGGGTTGGTTTGCTCGTAGCGTGATGTAATGTAGCCTTCCTCGATAAATGGGCGATCTAACAAAAATGTTTTTTCAATTCGAACTGGTATTTCCCGAGATCGGCGCGTTCAACCAACTAAACAAACAAACTCTTCACCTTTATAATATTAAGTAGGTATAAATTATTATCATGAATATGAAAGGTAGTAGTAATATCAGTTTTTTTTTAGTTTTTTTTTGTGTCCTACCTATGTCTAAGCAAAAGCCTCCTTTTTCTAATTCCAAACCTCTCTGTCCTATGCTACCACTGGCAATGTTTGCACCGCAAACAAGACCGCACCACTCTCCCTGAGGTCTACCTCAGTGACGATGACCTCAGATGTCCAAAAAATCTACATTAAACTCCAGTAAGGAATCGTAGCGACACCTACCAAAAAGAACTCATTTTGTTGCACCAGTTACATGGTCAAAATAGTAAAAGGGCTACATTCCATAACAATGGTAGGTACTTGTGACAATTTTACCCGAAATTTCATTCATTTTGTAACCTGCCAACAATGGAAGGGCCGAAACAATCGCTCTCTATGGTATCACGTAACACAAAAGAGTTTTAACACAAAGTTATTATTTCATCGTTTTCTAAATAACCACAATTGTTTTAAGATGCATTGTTTTTATTTTCCGTGTCGATAAACTGTATTAAAATGTATATTTTTTCAGTGTTTACACGTTTGGGGAGTTGAGAAGTCAGACTAGCCTTTTTAATTAGGCAAGAGCCTTGCTCAAATGTAACAGCAATGTTCTTAATGCAAGATGGATACATGAAAAAATTGTTTATAAATATCCATCATCATCTGCCTGCCTTTTCCCAATTATGTTGGGGTCAGCTTCCAGTCTAACCGGATGCAGCTGAATACCAGTATTTTACATGGAGCGATTGACTATCTGACCGTCACAACCCAGTTCGTACTGGGTTGACCCCTTGACTTATGACTATCTGTAACGAATGTCAAATATCTGCAAATGACAGCCGGGACCAAAGACTTAACGTGCTTTGCCAGACACGGAGGAAACTTGGTACGTAATGGGTGTTTACCCATCCACGGACCAACGTACGAGCGGCTGTTATTAATTACTGTTGTTAGTTTACTAATGTCCAAAAGCTCAAATATCCTAGGCTCGTGTGTTAAAAAAATATGCCGATTCTATAATTGATCCTAATCTAGCCCGCAAAGTAATTTGACACTGTCCCTAAAAAAACCCTAGTTTTTGTGTCTCAGTTAATATAAAAATAAATAACCGTCAGATGGAACGAACAGTCGTTAACGACTAGTATGTTTACTATAAAGGAAACAATCTCAATGTGTTTGAGTTATGTATGAAGTCATACAGGAAATGCTTCAACGACCAATCATTTTATGCCGGCACACTATTGTGTGTGAGGAATTGATAGTCGTTAGTGGACTCATGTCTGGGTTAACGTAATAACTACAATGACTTGCTAGTTTTGATCGATTTTCCCATGTTGTTGGGAAAATTACGCGGTTGGTGAAAGTAGTTTTGTGGAAAAAATTACACAGGTTTTTTAACCGACTTCTGAAAAAGGAGGAGGTTCTCAATTCGGATGTTTGTATTTTATTTTTTTTATGTTTGTTCGCTCATTACTCCGTCGCTTGCCAACCGATTTGGAAAATTCTTTTTTTGTTGGAAAGGGTATACTTCCCAAATGGTCCCATAGTCACCAAGTCAGGATCTGATGATGGAATCTTGGCGAAATCGAGGGAACTCTTCAAATTTCATAGGAAAACGTACAGCGATTTTGGTATTTTCTACAACAAGTGAAGCATTTGCGTCCAATAAGAACCATTTTACCATCAGATCTGATGATGAATCCAAGAGACAGGCTTCGGAACTCCATAACAAGGCAATGAATCTTAGCTGTGTTTGGGCTTGTTGGAATCGTAACGGTATGCACTTTCTAGGTGTAACAATAATAAGTTAATAAAAAAATGTTCTCCGTGATTACTGGACCGATTTAGATGATTTTTCATTCATTTGGTAGAGAAGCTTGCCCGGTGGAGCCATATGAATTTTATTATCTTTGCTTAGGTACTTTTTGAGTCATCCTCTTTATTATGCATTTTGTCCTTTGTCGTATGTATGGACGATGTGCTGGTGTCTAGTTACAATGTAAAAATTTTACTTGACTAGGATTAAAGTGAGATACCACAACTGAAAAGGCTAAAATAAAAACTTTTTTACAAAAAAAAAATAACCGACTTCCATAAAACACTAAAAAGTGGCAAATAATTTTAGTTTCGGAAGTCGGTGGCAAAAAAGTAAATGAAACAAACAAGTCACCGACTGCCGAAACTAAAATTATTTGCCACTTTTTAGTGTTTTATGGAAGTCGGTTATTTTTTTTTTGTAAAAAAGTTTTTATTTTAGCCTTTTTTCTGGCAACTTTTTTTTTGTTTGCTGTCAAGGTCATGAAATGTGTAGATAGCGCTTTGAAAATCTACATGAAAGATGAAGACATGCTGCGCCTGACCCCACATAAATTGGGAACTGGGCAGGAGATTGAAGATGGCTGATATTTGAATGTGAATGATGTTTATTCTGGAACCACGAAACATTTTTTCTGGAAGGTTCGATCGTAAACACATTTCAAAACTTAGATTTTGCATACAAATCTCAATGTTTTGGTATGTCAATATTGTACCCGTGCGACACAGAAGACGGCACGAACAGACCATGGCCCACCAATGCCCAGTATAAACCATTGATGACTATGACGGCAGAGAGGGACATGGTCTATGGTTGGCCAAATTGATTGGACTGATGATCAAATAATCTTGTAAAATGATCTTTTATTTTGAATGCTCTTTCGCAATTATTAGCAAGACACTCTAAGTAGAAAACAATCATGTCCATGCAATATGGGTGAAGACTGGGTAAAGAAAACGACATTCCATTTTGTCCGTCAGACAGGTAATACAAAAATATTAGACACGTATTTTTTGTTTTATCAAAATATCAAAAAATTACTTAGATAAAACTCATTAAAGTTGGAGAGTGGGGGCTCACTACGTCACAAGTAGGTATAAAACTTACCTACATGTGACGTCATGAGCCATTTCAACTCAATATATCTCCGTAATTTTATGATCACGTGAAAAAAGAAAAATACGTGTCCAATACTTTTCAATAAACTACCCGACAGACAAAGAAAAAAAAATTAGATCATCCCCTATTAGACAGGTCATAAAGTGGATGCGCCAGGATAGCGCGCGAAATTCAAATTTTTGGGTCGTTTCAGGCTGAACTCAGCAACTTAAACATAACAACATTTTATAACTGGCGCATTAACAGCCTTTTAGCCGATGTTCGACAACAGATTGCGATAGACTGAGTTCATTGATTGAATAATTACTTTTGTCATTAAAATATAATTAATAAGAGACTCTAATAAAGCCATTATTATTTGAGAAGATTAAAATGATTCAATGTTGTTTATACTTAATCTCGGAAATAGGACGTTAATAACTAAAATTAATATTGGTGTGGAAAATCTTAAAATTACAAACATAATTGTGGTATTAACGACTTCTAATCGCTAGTAATTAAAATAATACTTAAGAAACATAAATATTTTATTTTAGAAAACATAACATCACGCCTGGAATCCCCAAAGAACTGGTTAGAGATGTATCGTTCAGTACACCCTCATTTTGCCAGATATGTTTAATAGGGGGCGAGCCTATTGCCATCATCCGGGCACAAATCCAGAATCCGTGCTTGCTACTGAGAAACTCCTTACAGGAATAGGGGATAATCACAATTTTTTTTTTCTTTGTCCGTCAGTTAGTTATTGAAAAGTATTGGACACGTATTTTTTCTTTTTTCACGTCGTCATAAAATTACGGAGATATATTGAGTTGAAATGGCGCATGACGTCACATGTAGGTAAGTTTTATACCTACTTGTGACGTAGTGAGCCCCCACTCTCCAACTTTAATGAGTTTTAACTAAGTATTTTTTTGATATTTTGATAAAACAAAAAATACGTGTCTAATATTTTTGTATTACCTGTCTGACGGACAAAATAGAATGTCGTTTTCTTTACCCAGTCCGCACCCCTATTCTCGAAAACTCTTTGCTCGACCAGGGAATCAAAAGCTTCATGATCATGATCAGTAAGTGATACTTGTGACCACTACGCCAACAAGGAAGTCGATTATATTTTTAACTATCTGTTGCCCTTCGTCCGCGTGAAATTATTAAAAAATGATTACTTCCCTATTTGAATCGGAGTTTGTTAACAATTTCAAGGGTTTTAATTATTTTGCACGAAATCTTAATATTTTTTTCAAACCAGTAAAATGATGCCTGTTAAAGTCCTGTAGAAATCGGCCTAGCAGTTTCGGAGATTAGCTAGAGTATACAGACAGACAGAGAAACATTAAAATGTGTTTTGTTGGTATCGTACGTACTGTCATGCATTTAGTATAAAGTTGGTATACTTGGTATTTACAAATTACAAGCGTCTGCTTGTAATTTGAAAATGGAACTGCAATTCTATTTAGTTGTATAGATATTGAGGAAATATACTTTTTAGTGCTGACAACATTATTTTAGTTTGAAGTTTTGCTTTTGAAAAGAGAGATTCTTACATGTACAAATTCTTAAGATGATTTCCGAGAAATTGACAATTAATTAAAGATTTAAACACTAATTAGTATGTTAATTATATCTTGATAATAATTAATTAGTATTAAGATAATGTTTGTTCCATTCTGCACGTTATTATGTTGCGTAATACAAAATGAATCACAACCCAAAGGAATTTCCTTAATTTGAAAAAATCGTCTGCTCTGCATCGATGAACCCGCAATGACTTTATTTAAACTGTCAAGTTATAACTGCTGCCAGCTACGTTATCATATGCAAGTTATGTGGGAAATATTGTGACTTGTAGAGGCATTTTAATATAGCACTTTAAAATTTGTTTTTCGTTTCTTTCATATATCATGTTCTGGCGCAGTGCGTATTGTATAATTATCACTTGTTTCGGTGACGGAAAACATCGTGAGGAAACCAGCATGCCTGATAGATATTTCTCGACGGCATGTAAAGCCGAGCCAGAGGCCCATGGGCCGCATAAAATCTCTGACACCTGCAGGTTAAGTTAGGCACTAAGTAACAACATTAGCTCACCGTCCGTCCGTCTCATGAGTCAGCCGTGTCGACTGCGCGTTTGTGTTCCACGCGTGCCTCAAGAGATGTCAGCGTATCGGAAGGGGTCCGCGAGGACCGATGCCAGCCAGGGCTGCGGGACTGTTCGCAAAAGATACCGTGGCCCTGGAACACAAAGGGCTAAGAAGGAACATGGATGGGTTTTAGTCAGTACCAGTCTGACACTCCCTTCCGCTCCGCCCAGAGCGGGAGGAGTCATTTGATGATTTATTATAGGTAAAAAAACAGGCCAAGTGCGAGTCTTACTCGCACACAGGGTTCCATAGCCCCAAACAATGTAATAACAACATTTTTAACGGTAATTCATTAGTAAACTTCCACTCAACCGCAAAACTAAATTTGTTTTTCATAGTAAGTTAATGAAAAACAAAGTTACTGCTGCAGTTTGGTGAAAAAGTCCCTCATATCTCAAAAACTACATATCAAATCTTATTCAAACCAATTTTCGTTGAAAGTTTTTTTTACGTTCTCTACTCTTCTCTTCAGAATTTTTCTCCTTTTACTTTAGAAATTAGAGCGGGGGGGGGGGGACACACGTTTTACCACTTTGGAAAGTGTCTATCTTTCAAAAGATTGACTTTGAAAAAAATGATTGTAGGAACCTGTATGACATTTTTAAAGACCTATCTATATACACCCCACACGTATAGGTTTGATAGTTTCTATATTTTTTAGTTTCAGTTCCATGTGGGGGGGATATCCTTATCTAATATATATTTTTGTACAAAGATCGTAAAGCGGTTCACAGAATACATCTACCTACCAAGTTTCAGCTGTGTAGTCCTTATAGTTTCGGAATAAAGTGGCTGTGACATACGGACGGACAGACAGACAGACATGACGTTCCGTTTTTTGCCATTCGGATACGGAACCCTAAATAGGCACTCATCAAATGCTAAAGAAGACCAGTGACTGGTTAACTAATGGTTATTTAATCTATTGGTATTCGAGTTAACCTCAATAACGTTATCGATACACGATAGTTCTGTGGTTAAAGAGATTAACGTAATCTCAACTTAATGATATTGTACACTAGGATCAGTCAATGACTTCATCATGAAGTTGGAGTGTGCGTAAGAGTAGAAGAAAGAAACGATGGATGGACTTTGTGAAAGAATAACCACTGATAAACGTGGATGCAGGATCTTTAAGATAATGCCGTGCTTGCCGAGGTTGGTCCGTAGATGGGTGCCCATAATTACATACCCAGTTTCCTCTGTACCTCGGAAAGCACGTTAAGCCGTTGGTCCCGGCTGTCATTTATAGATCTTTGACAGTCGTTACGAGTAGTCAGAAAACGGGTTTTGGAGGTCAGATACGCTTAATGTAAAATACTGGTACTCAGCTGCGTCCAGTTAGACTGGAAGCCGACCCCAAGATAGTTTGGGAAAAGGCTAGGCAGATGATGATTATGAAACTGGGATGCAGGAGGTTGCATTGCAAAAGAAAAAAAAATATTTGGCACATGCCACAAGTACACACACCACAAAATAAAAATAAAAACACTTAAATATATACAGAAATAGAATATAATAAAAAAAAATTGTGTGGCTCACGGCTGCGCCAAATAGGCCCAGTTCAGCAAATTGCCAAGCAGCTAGTGCCCGACGCTGATTTTCAGCTGGACCTGAGAGAGTGAAGTGTCGGACGTAAAACAGCATTGCATAATTATACCTTACATGTTGTATTGCTTATAATCTTTACCCGACTTTAGCCAATACCCATCCCCTCTTTGGTCCTTTACTGCCTGTAAGTAACGATGAACACTTCTGTTTCTTCCGCCTCCATGCATCCTCTGCACAGAGGGCTAGCCGTCACACCTATGGTAAAAAATAGGTGTTTGTTCAGGGGACAGTGGCCGGTTATAATACCTATAATCTTGCGAATTTTGTCCCGTTTCAGTCCAGTGATGCTATGAGTTGTGCGTTTTTATCCATTGCAGAGTTACTTTGTTTGTGTTTGCAATGTGTTGGAGTGCGCTGTGACATTCCAATACGAGGGCAGAAGTTAAGATATTGTTTTGTAGCGCTTGAAGTACTGATGCACTGTCTGAGATGATTTTGATGTTAAGATCTCTGACATCTCTGGCTGCAACGGCCTGACCCGCTCTGGTGATACCAATGCATTCTGCTTGGAAGATTGTGTTTAGATTAAAGTGGTTGATATTTATATTTAAGTCATTTGAGTAGACGAGTACGGTTTATGGTTTTAGAGCCGTCTGTGTATATCCTAACTTCCTGCTATGAGCAACTCTTACGTCAAATCAACTTCATCCTGATTGCCCTAATAGAGAAACTAGAATTCTGAGAATGACATAAAGAACTACTAGTTATACGAGTTATTTAAGTAGTAACCTTTAAAGGGAATAAATATGTGCATTCGTTTGTTAGTCAGTGCAAACAATGAAACTGAACGCGATCAGTAAAGCTAAAATGGTAATTTCACATTAATCAACCAATGGTCATAATGGTCTGCCAGCCTTTCCCAAACTAGCTTGGGGTCTGCTTCCAGTCTAACCGGATTCAGCTGAATACCAGTATTTTACATGAAGCGACTGCCTATCTGACCTCCACAACCCAATTACTACTCGGAAATACTATACCCCTTGATAAGACTGGATGTCAGACTTTTGGGCCACTGACTACCTGTAACGACTGTCAAAGATCTTCAAATGACAGACTGGTTGTCAGACTTTCGGGCCACTGACTACCTGGAAGGACTGTCAAAGATCTACAAATGACAGACTGGACTGTGCTTTCAGAGGCACGAATGAAACTCGGTATGTAATGGGTGGTCACCCATCCACGGACCGACCTAGCCAAGCGCAGTCTAACCTGGCGATTAAACAACATACCTACGACCCGAAACTGACCTGCAAATTTCTCGAAATTGTTTTTCATTTACAAAAAAAATTGAATTTCGCGGTCTACCCTAGCATTTTCACCTTAAATTATTTCTCCGGAATTTCTTCGAGCTTCATTCGAGATCACTAATCATCATCATCATCAGCCTATAATTTTCCCACTGCTGGGACAAAGGCCTCCTCTCTATGAGAGGGAGTGGGCTGTAATCCACCACGCGGGCCCAGTGCGGGTTGGTAGATGTCACATGTCTTCGAATTTTTAGTTCTAGATCACTAATAATTTACAAATTCATTTATCATTACTATTGTCATCCCTTTTACACATTGTCAGTAATGCCAGTCAGAAAAATCTCGGTAGGGGAGGTCGTTCCGGATGAACAACAAAAAAAAAAGGTTTTAAATAGTCGCCATATTTGTTTGAACCAGGGCTGTCAGAATGTACAATTGGATACGGAATCAATATGGACGGAATAAAGACGCAGTCTCGTATCTACGAGTTATTGGGTTTTTTTTATGTATTTCTAGGTAGCAGTTACATAGTCTGGACTTGTGCCCGGTTGATGGCAATAGGCTCGCCCGCTTTTACATGGTACTAGGGTATACCTCTGCCTTACTTTTCGGGGCTTACAGGTGTGATGTTAAGTTATGAAATCAATATAATTTTATCATTATTATGTATCCTGTCTGCTTCTATTCCCTTACTTAACTAGAACCAAGAGTACGATAGTGGTACCCAAGACAGTACAAAAGGAAGAAAGGGAGACAACGTCGGAGGTGAGAGAATGACATTAAAAGAACAGCAGGCAGTATGTGAAGAAGAAAAACACATAATCGCACTCTGTGGCAATCTTAAGGGCCCTCGCTCGAGTCAGCCCGCGATGCTGTGCCAGTAGTTTTAAATCAGTCCCTAAATAATGATATCATTCAGATCCAGCCTGTCCCCATGCTGTCCTCCCCCAGCGACACCCTAAGCCGCGGCTCGTACCCCACAGGCGGTACGTGCCTCGGCTTAGGTCCCTGTAGCGTGTAGTCGCTTAGTTTGTAAGTTATTATGCCCTGGCTGGAGGCCTTACTCTCAAGACACCCACAGGATAGTCCGGTTAAGCAGACGACAACCTCATAGGTTGAACATCGAGATGACTGTATTACTATGCTGGAAAGCAAGAAAACCTTCGCGAAACTGGTGTCGAAAAGTAAAGTTGATAATTAATAAAATATGTATATGTAAGATTGCTATTGTATTATATTTATGTATCCTGTCTGCTTAGATTCCCTTGCTAAACTAGAAACAAGAGTACATATTAGATATAATGGATAAAGTAAGAAATGAGTATTTTAGAGAAAGTTTGAAAGTGGCGTCTGTTATAGAAAATCTATGCAATCAGACTTTCGGCTTTTGACTACTTTTAACGACTGTCAAAGATCTGCAAATGACAGCCGGGACCAACGGCTTAACGTGCTTTCCGAGGCAAGGAGAAAACTCTGTATGTAATAATGGACAAACCAACCTTGGCAAGCACGGCTTAACCTTGAAGATCGACCTGTGCGGCAGTTATCGTTTAGTCAAAAGCTCCTCACTTTGTTTTATACTATGTAAAGATAATATCTAGGAACCCAATATAAGTTCTCTTCACTATCAACCCTGCTTGTGAACTTAGTCTAAACATAGCCCCCGGGTGCGGCGCACGTGTTGGTACGGACGCACATGTGTCTTTGAAGGCGTGGTTCCGTATGAATTTGTGTTTTTTTGTTTTATTTTGCAAGACGAGAGATTCTGATTATGTTATTAATGTAAGGGAACAAATTTTTTGAACTGTTATTACAACATTCGAGAGGTTATTATGTTCAGTTGAAAAAAATAATAGGCAGTTATTTTTTTTTATCGGCTGTTGGTAAATTTGTGCGACAGTAAAACATAGACAGTAATAAAAAAAAAACAATTGGCCGGTTATTTCGTCTTACAATGTCAGTACTAAAAATACGTAAACAGACTAATAAATAAATGGCCAGTAAAATTGATGGAATGGACAGTTAGAGCTCTTACACACGAGCGGCATGATCCCAACGGCAGAGGTAACTGCAGCCGTCGACGCGCGTCGGCGGCAACCGTCGACGCGTCGACGGCTTCCGTTGACGCGTCGACGGCAGCCGTCGACATTTCAACTTCAAAGATCAGCGGCAGCCGTCGTCTGCTCTCCTAGTATAGGAGTCAGTTGATTTATTATTAAAATCATTTACAACTTCTTCACAAACCGCCATCCATGCTCTGTTTTTTATTGTTTTATTACTATAATCTTTCAATTTATAATTCCAAATACAAGCATTTTTCTTTACTGCCATAATTAGCAATTCATTATCAATTTCGTCAGTAGAACTCATTTTACAAATTTGCGACGTGTGCGCACTCTTGAACTATTTGCAGTCGACTAACAAAATGGCGGACGCGGCACACTACAACTGCAAGTGTCGTTATAAGTCGACTGCTGCCGTCGACGCGTCGACGGTTGCCGCCGAAGCGCGTCGACGGCTGCAGTTACCTCTGCCGTTGAGAACATGCCGCTCGTGTGTTAGAGGCCTTAGATAAATAGTTCGGCAGTTCACTTCGGTTTTATTTATTTACAATCCCGCTTTTATCTTTTATTCCTTTAATCCCGGTTCGGGGACTTTTCTATCCGAGGACCACGGGCCCGAGCAGCTATTATTTTTTAGCAACGAAATCCTCGATTATCGCTGTAATAAAAATATGTAATTACTAGCCTATGCCCGCGGCTTCGCACGCGCGTAGTTTGATCACTGTCCCACGGGATTGTACTATCGGGATAAAAATTATCCTGTGTTAATCCAGGTAATCTACGCCTGTGCCAAATTTCATCCAAATCCGTTCAGTAGTTTTCACGTGAAAGAGTAACAAACATCCATCCAACCATACTTACAAACTTTCGCGTTTATAATATTAGTTGGATTTATGAGTATGACCCACAACCACAATGCAAGCGTGAAAACAATCAAGTAGTTATTTAATAACGATAAAAACAAATAAACCAATAATTCTAATAGAAGATAAGTCATGTTTAATCCGTAATAATCCTTGATAAAGGCGTTTTTATTAAGATATAAAAAATATTTAAGTTTATTATCAACCAGTTCTGGGTAACAGTGGTGTAACTACCGAACAACAGATAAATGTATATTATAACGTAAGAATGTTGTAAATAGGCTGTCTCATCTTGAGTCTCCAGGGTTCACTTGCTTCTATTTGACACTACACTATCATCATCTGCCATCATGGCTTCCAGTCTAACCAGACGCAGCTGAGTACTAGTATATTACATGAAGCGACTGCCTATCTGACCTTCACAAACCAGTAACTGGGTAATACGATACCCCTTGGTAAGACTGGATGTCAGACTTTTGGCTTCTAACTACTCGTAACGATCAAATCAAATCAAAATCATTTATTTCAAGTAAAATAATTACAGGCACTTTTGAATAGTCAAACAACAATAAAAATGAAGCTACAGTCCCAGTCACAAGATATAACAACTGTGAAAGTACTGTAGTTGCCCATTCCAAAGCGTAGATCTCTATGGAGAAGAATGGGCAAGAACCTCCATGGACACTCTTTTAAATCAGAATCTTGTTACAAAAACCTTGGTTACATCATTCATGTCGAGATGGTACATTATGTGAGAACGGTGTAGCAAGACGTGCACGTTAAAAGTGTCCATAGTAAATAAAAAGACAATTAAAAAATAAAATAATTAGTTCGAAATAAGCCGTGGCAACTAAGAGATGACCAGGCACAACTGATAGCGCCCGTTCACGAACATGACGAATGGATCAGCCATTATTAAACTCAACCATTTTGAAGGGAACTAAATGACCCGACACACCCGCCACCATCAGCGTGACATTTAAGTGAGCATGACATACTCTCAACCGCCAGGGCACATTCAAGTCAATAAAAGACGTAGGTTTCCAGTAAATGATAGCTAGTACATAGTACTCACACACGACGAAGTATTCCCGTTTGAGCACCTATTTTTTGGTCACCAAGGTGTTGAGCACCGAAGGTATTCCCCTAGGAGCACCAATCCATTTAATAGCTTGGTGCTCAATGGAGAATAATAAAAAATATTTAACTTTATTCCCTTTTGAGCACCTACGTGCGGTAGCTTATAGTGATGGGGTGGATAATAAAACATATTGATAAAATTGGCAGTACTTTTATTATCATGACTGTCAAAGATCTACAAATGGCAGCCGGGACCAATGGCTTAACGTGGCATGGAGGAAACTCGGTAGTTAAATCCATAATATACATACGTAAACTAACGTCTTTTCCAAAGGGGGTAGGCAGAAACTACAGCTGGCCTATCATGACGTCTTAAAAGTTGGCTGGCTCTAGACATTCTATATAGCTCCGTCTCTTTCCCACACTTGAATAAGAGCAAAACAATACTGCTTTAAGGCGTCATGGTAGGCCAGCAGAAATAAATACATAACATAGAACACATTCAGCCACACACAGCCATACGAACTTGGATAAAACAAATAAATATTTGTCCTGTTGTGGTTTTCAAACCGTGACCTTCTGAATAATATAACTACATTGTAGTATTTTAATTCATTTTGTATTAATTATTATAAAGGAAATACTAGGTGTTGCCCGCGACCATTAAAAATATAACTTCCCTATACAAGGTGTTGTTTTGCATCCTCGTCCAATTCAAGAGGTAACTATGCTAATGATTCTCGTCCCGAATCAATAATAAAATGGGTAGGTATTTTTTTTTAAATCTTATTTATTGAAATCGGTAAGTGTGAACCACCCGTGTTTTAAACGCGGCCAATCTGGTTCTCGCTTACATACATACAAATAATATCAAACATTTATTCGATAGTTTCTTGTTCCCTAAACCACGGTAAGGGGATTATTGTGAAATATTGAAAAAATAAAACAACCAAAAAAAAACAGCGTTTATTAGGGCGGAAACATACTTACGTGTCGTGGCGTGTCGTGACGCGCCAGAAGCAAATCGGTTTCATACATTTAATATGGTTAGGGACATATTTGCATGGCGTGTCGTGTCGCAACGATGTATGAAACCAAATGCTGGCGCGTCACGACATGCCATGACACGTGTGTTTCCGCCTTTAATAATTAACTAGGTACTGTAATTTTAATTGATTATTTATGTCTTTTGTGACCACCTCCTGAAATTTGACGAGGATGCAAAACCACAACATGTATAGACCCACTAGGACAGAGACAAAGTCGACGATGGTACGAGCTTACACAGAAGAAGCCTGTTCACTCTAACTTTGAAGAGATTAGGGTTGGCGTAATTGGCGAAATATTTGTGTACAATTAGGGACATAAGAGAGAGCAGCGGTGGCCCAGTGGTGGCAGCCCCGACTTACGAGCAGTAAGCCGTGGGTTAGAACCCAGGCAGGCGCATTACTTTGTGTAATTTATTTCATCACCGCTGCTCTCAAAAACGGTGAAGGAAAACATCGTGAGAAAACCGGCATGAACTAAAAATTCAAAAACATGTGACATCTACCAACCAGCATTGGGCCCGCGTGGTGGATTACATTATAGGCTGTTGATGATGATAAGGTACAGAATTATGTAACCTTTCGAGGATTTAAATTGGCGATGTTCTGATATCTTCTTTCTTTTTAAAACTTTTTTTTTCTGTTACAGGTAATTAATTACTTCGAAGATTTAAAGCCAACGCCAAAAGGTGAAGAATATTTAAACTGGCAACTGTCAAGGTATTCAAAAACCGAACGCAACGTAACGTCTCACATCGGCGTCAGCATTTAAGCAAGGCATCCAGCAGTAGGTGGTACTAAAGAGAGTATTCGACCCCCTCTTCATCTGTTTCACCCCCCAAATGCATGAAAGTCGTCTATAAGAGCACCTTTTTCTTACGGATGGGAAATCATCAAATGACTCCTCCCGCTCTGGGCGGAGCGGGAGTGTCAGACTTGTACTGACTAAAACCCATCCATGTTCCTTCTTAGCCCTTTGTGTTCCACGGTCACGGAATCTCTTTCGAACAGTCCAGCCCTGGCAAACATCGGCCCGCTTGAACCTCTTCCGATTTGCTGACAACTCTTTGAGGCGCGCGTGGAACACGAACTCGCCGTCGGCACGGCTTGTCGTCATAAGACGGACAGACGGTGAGGTAGCCCATTACTCACCGTCCACCAGGTCTTATACACCGTGTAAATCACCTCATCACGAAGCCGTCAACCAAGCATTCTGTACATGAAACTAAGTAACTTTACGCAAAAATTATTGCTGGGAAACGACTTTTTTTTGGGGGGTGTAAAATCATGTTTTATGGTAGAACTCAATGTAACGTACTCAAAACATTGTGCTGATGGATGACGGATTGAATAGTACGGGGTACGTGGAGGTGTTTAAAGTAAAAATCTTACATTAAAAACTTGTATTTAAAAAATACTTGTCAAAAAGTTGGAACTTTGAACCCTAATATCTCCGTAACTAGAAGGTTCCCAGGTATAGTGTAGAACAAAAAAATGATCGCAATGACAGGGAGAACCAGTGCCTTTCGGCTTCGTTAAGAGGTGTTTTACACCCTTTATAAGAGCACCATGAATTTCATCTCCAAACTCTCAAATCTCAACTTAAGCTTCTTCTTCTTTAAGTACGTGTCGATGAAACTCAATTTTTTTTTTTGTTAGACCAGTAATGTTGCCACCTGCACATGTCTAACGTCTCGCACAGTCAGAAAAAAAGTGATCGAACTCAAAATTACGGCCGATAGCGTCAAATACCTAAAATTGTTTTTGAAAACTTGGGCCATCATCTAGTGAAAAAAGTGACGTTATCTTTCTAGAATGGGACAAAACGGATGATGTATAAAAACTGAAAAAAAAATAAACTGCCTTCCTAAAAAAAACGAAAAACTTCGGAAATCGGTGACTTTTCTTTGTTCCATTGACTTTTTAGCCACCGACTTCCTAATGTTAAAAAAAAAGAATTGCTAGTGGATTAAACAAATATAACTTTCCGATTCGTCTGCATTGATACACAAAGACGTAAAGTTGTAAACTGGTTTTTACATCAACGAACGGGATTTTACACCAAGGTCGCAAAAGTCGTAAAAGATATGCTCTAATCACGATCTTCGTAGAGAATCCTTGTTTATAACCGTTTTTCGCTTAAGAGCGTTTACGACTTACGACATTTCATACAAACTTTCAAGTCCTTATTTTGCGAAATGGCTGAACCGATTTTAATGAAACTTCATACGCATAAGCAGGATACGTAGGTCTAAAAAGTTGCTAAAAATATTTTCGTAAAATTGTGTTACAGGTAAATTAGACCGATTATAAATTATCTATAGAAAAATTAATAGTATTTTTTTATTATTAATATAAAATTAATTTAGAAACAGAAATTTCCAATTATCTTTTCTTTTTTTGTAAAGAAATTTCGAAAATGTTTTTTTAGTAACTTTATAGATGCAGGATATCTATAAAGTTACTAAAAAAACATTTTCGAAATTTTTTAGGCGTATAAAGTTTCATTAAAATCGGTTCAGTCATTTCTTGAAAGTTTGTATGAAATGCAGTAAGGCTTAAACGCTCTTAACTGTACGCGAAAATGCATTTCAAAGTCTTCCTGTCTGCTGATACCCATATTTCTAAAGCCAGGTTAAATTAAAACAATTGAATGGCAAAAGTGAAGGTGTGACCAACGGGAGGCCTCATAAAAACATCAATTGATTTATGCGTCTGCGGTCTTATCTCCAAAATCCTCAATTTAATCTACAATTTTTTTTTAAGTAACTTTAGTGTGTACTTCGTTAAATTCAATTTGTAACCTCACAAGACTGTTTAGATCTATTATTGGATTCATCGTCATCATCGGCCTATAATGTTCCCACTGCTGGGACACAGGCCTCTTTAAGAGAGGGAGTGGGCTCTAATCCACCACGCGGGCCCAGTGCGGGTTGGTAGATGTCACATGTCTTCGAATTTTTAGTTCTAGGACATGCCAGTTTCCTCACGATGTTTTCCCTCACCGTTATTGTATATTGAATTATTGAAGATCAACTGCTTAACGTGTTTTCAAGCAAGCAGAAATCTGGCCACAATTTGTTACGTCACATATTATACTACTATTTCTTTGGTATGGGTTCCTTAGAAAGGGCGTTTAGATAGCCAAAGACGAACAATCATACGCCCACATATAGCCACCAATACTGAATTAGGAGTGAATTCATCGCTTACAAACGGGACCCAATTTGCATCAATTTAATTCTTTCAAAAGAATCATTAGCACAGTCATAGTTAGCATTACGTCAGTCGAATCCTTGCTCGTGGCTGTTTAATAACAGATGCACGGTTTGATCTACAAGGTTAACTAAAGCCTGCCGAGCTCAGTTCGTAGATGGGTGACCATCTTTAAAAGAAAGCACGTTAAGCCGTTCGTCCCGGCTGTGATTTGTAGATGTTTGACAGTCTTAACAGGTTGTCAATGGCCCCAAAGTCTGACAAACCAAGAGGTATCGTATTACAGAGTAACTTATATAAAGGGTGTAAAACACCTCTTAACGAAGCCGAAAGGCACTGGTTCTCCCTGTCATGTCATTGCGATCATTTTTTTGTTCTACACCATACCTGGGAACATTCTAGTTACGGAGATATTAAGGGTCCAAGTTCCAACTTTTTGACAAGTATTTTTTTTAATACAAGTTTTTAATGTAAGATTTTTACTTTAAACACCTCCACGACCCCCATACTATTCAATCCGTCCATCAGCACAATGATTTGAGTGCGTTACATTGAGTTCTACCACAAAACATGATTTTACACCCCCCAAAAAAAAGTCGTTTCCCAGCAATATTTTTTGCGTAAAGTTACTTAGTTTCATGTACAGAATGCTTGGTTGACGGCTTCGTGATGAGGTGATTTACACCGTGTGTAACTACTGTTGTAACAAATACTATGTAAAAAAATTAATAAACACGGTTTAACTCTCTATTGAGTAAACGATAAAATTTCGCTTTCGGTCGGAGATCCGGCTACTGAACAAAATGAACGGCTACGAAGCCTAATGCTGTTAAAAGGGTGACTAGTGCATTCAATATGCATTACGTCAGTCCAATCCTTGAGTGCAGACTTGTAGTAGGTACGCGGTAAGTGTGAAGTAGGTACTTATGCTCAGTGCAAGTCGTGATTTTTATGAGGAAAAAACGTTTGTTTTGCGAAGTGGTGACGGTAAAACAAACATTGTTCACTTGGTGAAGGAGACAGATTATTGCTGCAGCAAAATAAGTGTTCCTTATCTAATTAAGCCAAGTCGACCGTTTATATACCTAATCTGTGCTAAACCTTCACCACACATACCCACTTACAAACAGACACCCATAAACACACACCCACACACAAACACACACACACACACACACACAAACACACACATCATTCCTAAACATTAGAATTGTTCTTATTTTATTTTTTATTTGTCTTCTAATTTTCTGATAAATATCCATTTTCTGTTAATCCAATTTATTAAAATAATTTGTTATTTTCCAAAATGTCTAAGTAGCATAACTACAAATAAATGTTTTTAATTTAAAGTTATCGCAACTCCGGCCCCCAAGATACAGGCACAGCCTAGTTTGGGGTCCATTGTTATCAAAATTTGTTAAAATGAAACTTGTTACCGATATCTTTAATGATGTTAGACTAAGACAATTACTGTAACTATGGTTTAATAAATTTATTCTTATTCTTTATTCTTATATTGATGTTCATATTATGTGGGTTCATATCAATTTTGAAAAGAGGAAACTGTCCTTTTTACCATCTCACAAATAATCACTGTGGGAACGAAAGAAACGATGGATGGACTGTGTGGCAAGAAAGGAGATGTCTGATGAGATGACAAGTAATAGAGAAGTATGGAAGATGACGACATGCTGCGCCGACCCCAAATAAATTGGAATAAGGAAGATCAGGAGAATAATGATGACTACCGTATGCCCGTGGCTTCGCCCGCATGGTTTTTGGAAAATGTCCCACGAGATCGTACTATAAACTATCTGTGTCATCCGTGTGCCATAAATCGGTTCCGGTGGTTTTTGCGCTAAAGGTAATATACATCCAGTCATACTCGCAAACTTTCTAATCTAATACAAATAATTAAGCTGAAGACCTTGTTTGTCTGCTTGACAGCAGAATGATGATGAAGATGATAATCACCGTGTGGTCATTTCGGCCCACAGCACAACGTTAGAAACAGCAGATGTCTTCACGATTTCTGTGTCGGTCTCTTTGAAAAAGTTGATGAAAATGAAGAGTTTTTAGGGGTAATGAAAGAAAGAAAGAAAGAAAGAAAAAACGTTTATTGGTACATGCCACAAGTACACACAATATAAAAAAAAGGAAATAAGTAAAAAAACAAAAAACTTAAAACTAAACAATATTGTGTGACTCACGGCTGCACCAAATCAGTTCAGCAGTCAGTTCAGCAAAATGCCGGACAACTAGTGCCCGACGCTGGTTTTCAACTGAACCTAAATGGTGAGTGTACGGATGTCAGTTTGTAACCGTAATTATATAAATATTGTGTACATTATGATAAAATAATGTAAATAATGTAAAATAGTGTGACTTATAAAAATAAAATAAAATAAGGGATCGGCGGGACAACAACTACATTAGCTATTTAAAAAAACCGGTATCAGGCAGTTTCCACCACGCCATCGTTAGTCCGTGGCATCACACTGTGCCGCACGCAGCCAATAATGAAGAACAGGGTGTAAAGTTCTTCATACCCCATAGAAAAAGGAGGAGACTCCGACCAGACAGGTGTTACGTCTGATGAGCTTCTTCCCAACGGTATTCGTCCGGTTTTTCTATATAAATTTTTTAGTTGCGAATAAGTTTTAAGTGCGCGATTTGGGAATTTTGATGTTAGTTATTCCTTTGTTTTATAAATGGCGTTGTAGTAGTTTTTGTGACCCTATTACTGAGACTTCGCTGTCCGTCCGTCCGTCCGTCCATCACTAGGCTGTATCTCATGAACCGTGAAAGTTAGCCAGTTGAAATTTCTACAGATTATGTATTTCTGTTGCCGCTATAACAACAAATTCTAAAAACAAATCTATAAAGGGGCTCCCATAAAATAAAACTTTTTTTTTTTTGCTTGTTTTTATTAATAATGGTACGGAACCCTTCGTGCGTGAGTCCGACTCGCACTCTGCCGGTTTTTGTTCTATGTCGATGTAGTACTTTTTTTAGTACCTCTACAAGTACCATAGCCCCTTTTAAATGTATAATTTGACTTTTAAAACATTCAGTATACCTCAGCAGACGTGTGAGCGTGCAACTTTCTTCAATGTCGCTTGGAACAGATCCCTCAGTGAAATTGTCCTACTTTGCAACGCATCACACATTTCATTGTTCTATGTTACACTTAAGTATTACCTTTTTTGTATGCTGTGATCGTCTGATCGCTTGTTATGTTGGGCTAGAAATTGTTACGGTCATAAATATTAAGTTTTTAAGCCATTATAGGTGTAAAAAAGAACCTATATAGAGACGAAAGGCGCGTGCTCTCTCCGACATTGCGTTTTTATTGTTCTAGCCCATCCCCCGTATTCACAAACGCTCGGATTCGATTTCGATCCGGAAAGTCGTATATCTTTCTCGCTCGCTTTCGTAATGCCAAAACAAGATAGACATACGACTTGTCGAATCGAAATCAAATCCGAGCGTTTGTGAATAGGTGGCCATACCTGGGAACCTTCTAGTAACAGATATATTGGAGGTCAAAGTTTTTGTTAAATGTTAAAACTTTACTTTTGACACCTCCATGACCTCTGTAATATTAAATGCATCCATCAGGACAATGTTTTAAGTGCGTTACATTAATCTACCGCAAACCGTGATTAATTGATTATTCAAAATCAAAATATTTTTATTTTACATAGGCCTACATGGGCACTTAAAAGACGTCGACGATAAGGTGCTCGGGTCGGGTTGGTCATTACCTATGGAGAAGACCCGACAAGAAACTCCATGGTTACTCTTTTAAAATCATTTGGTTTTACAATATTTCTGTGTTACAGCGTTAGTACTTAAGTATGGGAGGACATCGTAGGCCCGATAATAAGTCGTTGCTTACTACAAACCGTAGAACGAGACAAAAAGTTATCAAGGATCTAGGAATCTACACCGTGTAAATCACCTAATCACGAAGCCGTCAACCAAGCATTCTGTACATGAAACTAAGTAACTTTACGCAAAAATTATTGCTGGGAAACGACTTTTTTTTGGGGGTGTAAAATCATGTTTTGTGGTAGAACTCAATGTAACGCACTTAAAACATTGTGCTGATGGACGGATTGAATAGTATGACGGTCGTGGAGGTGTTTAAAGTAAAAATCTTACATTAAAAACTTATATTTATAAAAATACTTGTCAAAAAGTTGGAACTTTGACCCCTAATATCTCCGTAACTAGAAGGTTCCCAGGTATGGTGTACAAAAAATGATCGCAATGACAGGGAGAACCAGTGCTTTTCGGCTTCGTTAAGAGGTGTTTTACACCCTTTATAAGGCCTACAGTTACTTACTTAGATTGATGTTCAGAATGATTGGCTTACGAGGAAATCTGGATTACATGTTTACCTGGTGGGATTTCCAATCGGTAAAAATGGTGAACTTCCGTACAAACTGCCATAACCTATGTCACCATTTTACTGTTCCATGAACCATATATTATGGCTCAGAGCCCTAAAACAGACAGACGGACAAACCGAATCCATAAGTGTTAATGTTGTTTTTTTGGCGCAGCCGTGAGACACACAATGCATTTTATTTTTTGAGTAAAAATTGTGTTTTTTTTTATTTTAATTTTATAAATAGGTTTACATCAATCATGAATGAAATCAAAATATATTAAATTATTTCCTTTTTATTTTCTGTTTGATTTAAGTTTTTTATTTAATTTTTTATTGTGTGCACTTGAGGCATGTGTCAAATAAATATTTTTTATTTTTTTTCTTTAACGGAACTCTAAAAGAACAGCCGTAATTTTATCATCTAGAATTCTAGAGAACATTAAAAACGCGAGAGCTCCTGCTAGTTGATTCATAGTTTTTGTAGAGCCAGCCAGCTTATAACATCTGAGCACAAATGATCACCGAAACTGGTATTTCTTTGACATAAAGAACGGGGTTTGGGGAACCAGTTCTCAAGAAAATAAATAACATTGTCTCGCGCGTGATTATTGTGTGGAACAGCCCCTTGGATTTATAGTGAGGGTTCTTTTTTTCTTTCTTACTTACTTAGGTACTTTAAAAGTACTTATATAGTCAAGAAAAATCCTCATTCACACCGAAGTTTACTTTTTATAGAGCAATATTTTGCAACATAAAAACTTTATGGAACTAAAAACTTTACTATAATTTGCAAACGTTTCTTGTTAGACCTCACGGCTAGCTCGCATGCACCACAAACTATTTGAAAATATAATTCAGTCTTCAGCGATTGCCAGAAAGATATCGTTGAGCGAAAATGCAAAATGATCTAAGTGATTTGCGCCTTATCTCCAAGAGTAAAACAATTCCTTATTAGACCGTAGTTTCCCATTCCAAAGCGTGTGTAGATCTTCATAGAGAAGAATGAGCAAGAAACTGTGGACACTCTTTACAAAAAAAAACTATTACAAATGCGGATTTTCCGCGGTATTCAGCATCACATTACAAAATTACCTAAGTTGGAATTTGGAACACATTTTTAAAGCATCAGTTTTCCACACAAGAATAACAAAAATACAGAGACTTAAAACCATATAGAATCTATTTATAAATTCAAATAAACAACAAAAACAGCTAATATAACATTCCACCGAGCAGACGGACCCCTAAAAACTTATGCGATTATGTCTCGTCTGACGGAAACACACAGCAGTCACCGGCTGTTATTTGCCGCGCGCGGACGCCATAACGACGCGTCTCGTTTATCTTATCTTTGGTTCATGGTGACGGAAACAGTGTTTTTTTTTTTAATTTCATTTTTCAAATCCGCAACTGACATTCTTGGTGTGTGTTCTTTTTATTTTTTGGTTTGGAAAAAGTGAAGTTATTTTTTTATTGAAGTGAATAAAAATAGTGTTTATAAACAGTTTTTTACGTGTACTGCATATGCGTGTTGGAGCGCATTTTCGCAAGCAGTGCTTTCACCGCATACATTGGATTAGTGCAGTGCACCTTGCTAATTTCTTTTTTGGATACTTTTGGCCGTTTTTTTTCTTTTTTTATGACAGATTCGTGTTAGTGCTTTGCATATTTTTATCGAAAAGTAAAAAGTTTTAGAAAGTGAGACGAAATTGGAATACATGCGATTTTGTTGCGTTAATTCTAAAACTTGATGATTATTATAAAATTTAAAACTTGAAACAGCGAGCATAGACGACCGAATAACATAATTAAAACTACATACATAATTAATTACATCATCTTCAGAAATAACAACGTATCCGTTACCTACCTAGGTTTTTTCCTCTACACAACAAAACTTACTTTGGCATTCCGAATATGGTTAAATAAAAACATTACATTCATAATGACGTCATCGTTTAACGTATTTTCGTGGAAAAAATAAGAAATAATTGGACAAAAGGTCGAATGATAAGGTCATCCTGTCCCTACTTGAATAAAATGACTCAACTTTTAACTAATCTTATCAGTATATAGCTAGTTTATTCATACAATGTTAAAAAGATAGGCACAGGTATTCAATGAGCAGCCTCTATTGTCAAAAACACAAAGAAGGACATGAATGCAACGCACCGCTTCACATCATTCTCCTGCCCGTTAACCGATTTATTTAGGGTCGGCGCAGCATGTCTTCTTTTTCTATACTTCTCTTTTACTCGTCATCTTAGCAGTCACCTCCTTTCTGGGCATATGATACTTCACAGTCTTCTCCTACTCTTAAAACTTTCATCACAAAGTTTTACTCCAAAAAATGGATTACAAGGATTAAAAAATTAAAACGTAGTTTTTCACAGTTGGTTGTGTGCAATTTAAAACAGAGTGTGTTCTGATTAGCGTGTCTGTAGTTACAAAGAAGTCGTTGCCTCTAAATCCAAGGTCAATGTTAAGAAATTACATACATACGGTAACTTACTCGTAATAACTGGCAGATGTTTTACGGCCCGTAGTAGGATTAGCTACCATCTGCAAAAATTTACATATTAATAATATGTATAATACAAGGACAGTGAAGTTCAAAAAAGGAAATATTCATGATTAAAAACTTTTTTAACGTTTTTAACGATCAATATGCAATTTGTTTTCTACCACGCCTGTCCGGCCTTAACAAACCTTTTTTTTTCCGAAAAGTCCATAAGAGTAAAGCCTCTGCTATATTGTCTTTATAAAAAAAAAACCGTCCAAAGACCCGAAAGAGTTGAAAAAAAACATATGGCAAAAACAAAAGGAGTCCTTTTTTGCCACATGCGGGTGAACAAGACAGGAATCAGGCATTAGTCAGTGCATGGCGAGCTAAATTTAGAGTTTGCAGCTGTCAAAGCTTCTAAATTCCCCGTTTTAAAGTTCCGTGCCCAAAACGTGCTATCGCGACCCTATTTCCCTTTTTTAGCCTCAGAATACAACACACATATCCTGTTAAAATCATAACCCTCCTTAGGCTTTGCTCTAGTCGAGTAGAAATAGCCTATAAAACTGGGCTTCCAAGGCCAACCTATAAAACAATTATTGTAGTTTTAATCACGTACAACACGACTCCTAATCGTTACAGCTCTCATTATAAGTACAGCTCAAGTTTCAAGAGTGTCGGTTATCATAACAAAACACTCGAGGCACGTGGACCAAAGAGAAATAAAATTAAAAAGTAAAGTGCAGCTGTTTGTGGTCCGCGAGTTAATAAAAAAAAGAGTATTGGTTATGACGACACCTATAATTTAAAGAATTGTAAAGCAAGGCATTGGCGCGTTAGTAACCAAAAAGTTCTTGTCGCGCAAAAAAAAAAAACGAAATGCTTTATAATTTTTGCTTATTTTTGACATCGTAAATTTGACATTTCGTATTTAGGTAGTGATGGGACTAATGTGATCCGAAATGTAAAAGCTTATCGATAAAAATCTGATCTTCATTTCTTTCTGACGTTTTGACTAAGTATATTCTTTTATGAGTAATAAAATAAGTTTTAACACATTATCACGCCCTTTACTCCCGAAGGGTTAGCAGAAATACACCTGCAATATACTCACATTTCGCCAGTTATGTTTTAGTCGTAGAGTGCAAGTAAATACTATCATTAACCATGAAAACCATAGGCATATTTACAATGTTTACTATTTATTTTGAATACGGTAAATACCCCGTTTTAGTGTTAATGATAGCGTCTGACCATGTCAGTTAAAATACTTACATGGCGAGTTTTTCAAACTAAATAATGTTTTTTTTTTTATTTTAACTATACGATTTCACGGTTCTGGGTTTCTTACATAACATTTCAACGCATGTAGCAAATTAAGTAGCATTTTATCTTTCAGATAAAGAATACCTTCACATAGATACGTTATCCAACTCATTGCATGACGCTATACACTTATCTCTCATGCATACTAAAAATAGGTGGTCATGTTAAATTGCTAACAAGGCATCACGTAGACAATTTGTCATTTTGGAGCCGGAAGGATTCTTTAATAACTCGGAAAGCACGTTAAGCCATTGGTCCCGGACTCCCGGCTGTCATTTGTAGATCTTTGACAGTCGTTACAGGTAGTCAGTGACCCGAAACTCTGACAACCAGTCTTACCAAGGGGTATCGTATTGCACAGTACAAATTGTGGAGGTCAGATAAGCAGTCGCTCCATGGTGGTATTCAACTGCATTCGGAGAGACTAGAAGCCGACGCCAGCATAGTTGGGGAAAGACTAGGCAGATGATGACTCAGTGGCTCATCATTCCCCTTATCTCAATATATCAGTGGTCGGCGCAGCATGTCTTCTTCTTCCATACTTCACTATTACTCGTCATCACTTAAGTTAACTAGTTCTTTCTAGTTAAATCATCAGACAGTCCATCGATCATTTCCTTGGTCTTCCCCTACTTTTCTTGCCGAAGCGTTAGGCTTAGGCTTTTAAAGTAGAGAATCCATACTAATGTTATAAATGCGAACGTCTGTCTGTTACTTTTCGCGCCTTTCAGAGCTCAACAGAGTTGGATGTAATTGGCATAGGGATAATCCATGATTTGGGTTAGGATTAGGACAGAGGATACTTTTATACCATTAGCACTTTCTTAGTTATTATTTATTTTATTTTTGGGAGTGACTAAAACATTATAGGAAAACATAATCAAAGACTGCTTTCAATAAACTTATTTCAAGTTCAATGCGGTTTGCATTTAGCGAAACATCAAACAGCCACACGCAGACGGTGCCCAAAATAAATTGAGTGCAAACATCTTAATTCCCGACTAAATTAGGAGTAATTAAGAACGTGCGGTTGCTATAAATAAAGCTATATACAAGGTGTTGTTTTGCATCCTCGTCAAAATTCAGGAGGTTGTCAGAAAAGGCGTAAATAATCAATTGAAATTACGTTACTTACTTAATTATTAATAAGCACTGATTTTTTTCGTTGTTTAAGTTTGTCAGTATTTCAGAATAAACCCCTTAACGTGGTTTAAGGAATAAGAAATTATTAAATAAACGTGTGAGATTGTGTGTATGTGTGAAAGCGCAGTTATAGATATGGTGAGGATCGGACGGTCCGTGTGTAAAACAAGGGTGGTTCACACTTACAGATTTCCGTAAATAAGAAAAAAAAATTGCTTCTAATTTTATTATTGATTCGGGTCGAGAATCATTAGCATAGTTACCTCCTTGAATTTGACGAGGATGCAAAAGAAGTACTTGTATAAGAGACAGATACTGCATATTATACATATGTATATAAATGACATAGAATCACGCCTGTTATAAGGCGAAAGCGCCATTAAATAAACATTGGTTTTTGCAATTATACAGGGTAGTCAGGTTTTGTAATATTGATGATTGATTGATTTGCAATCTTAACTTAAATGTAATTACTATCATAACATTCGTCAATACAAATCTCTTGTAAAACACGATACATACGATGTCACGAATTAGTAGTCTTAAAGAGTTTTATTGATCTGAAAATACACGGTAACTAACACAAAAAAAACAGATTTGAACGTGCATATTTTTTGTAACAACACCCTTAACTCCTACAAACACCCTTATACCTTCAAATTTCTAAAAACTTATGATAAAAAAATATTTCGCGAGCTAATCTGACGCTTCCCTAACCTTAAATATAAAAGTTACACTACCTATATTTCTGTGCTTATATTAAACAGCTATTTATAACAGAATACTATTATTATTAAAGAAACTTGAAGAACGGCGAACCCTTTCGATATAGTAGGGGTGCGGACTGGGTAAAGAAAACGACATTCTATTTTGTCCGTCAGACAGGTAATACAAAAATATTAGACACGTATTTTTTGTTTTATAAAAATATCAAAAAATTACTTAGTTAAAACTCATTAAAGTTGGAGAGTGGGGGCTTACTACGTCAGAAGTAGGTATAAAACTTACCTACATGTGACGTCATGCGCCATTTCAACTCAATATATCTCCGTAATTTTTTACCACGTGAAAAAAAAAAATACGTGTCCAATACTTTTCAATAAACTACCCGACGGACAAAGAAAAAAAAAAATGGAGTATCCCCTATTCGTATTATTCACAAACACACGTCCCTTTTACGACACCCCTCTAATAAGTTCCTTAGATTCACCTGGCGTTGCCAGTCTGTTGGGCACATAGGCAGGTTGACAATTTTGAAGAATATTTTTTCGATACTTAGTTAGTTTCGGTTAATTTAAAGTTTTTATTTTTAGCAATTAATAACTAAAGCTTATTTTCTACCCAGAGTCCCAGAACGAATATAACAAAAAACTTCAAGATTTCTTACGATAAAACTGCATACTGATTTCTGTGTCTTAAAATTCTCATTACTTATCTTTCAACAAAGAATGAACAAACAATTCGAATTCTCAGACTAATGACTCTTTGAGGACGTTTGAAGGCGTCAAGGACTTCGCAAACATATTGGATGGAGAGAATAAAAATTTATGCAAAAACAAGTCATCATCATCTTCAACTTATATTGTTCCCACTGCTGGGACACAGGCCTCCTCTCTATGAGAGGGAGTTGGCTGTAATCCACCACGCGGGCCCAGTGCGGGTTGGTAGATGTCGCTTGTCTTCGAATTTTTAGTTCTAGGAAATGCCGGTTTCCTCACGATGTTTTCCTTCACCGTTTTTGAGGGTAGCGGTGATGAAATGAATTACACAAAGTTTACTGTCTGGGTTCGAACCCACGGCTAACTACTCGTAAGTCGGGGCTGCCACCGCTGCTCAAACAAGTATTCTTCATAAAGTTAACTAGATTATTTATTTACAGCCCTCCATCTAGCTTAATTTCGTCATCATCTTACTGCGCTTGAGCCATGTTACTTGAAATCGGTGCAACATGTTTTTTATACCCTGTCAACCGTGACATTCACAGGCTGTTACTTTAAACACTCTCTTTCTCTTCTGACTCAACAAATAAAATTCTACTCCTAATATGCTGAGAAATATGAATCTTACAAGCTTATGCCCGCGGCGTCGCCCGCGTGGAGTTCGATAATTGTCCCACGGGAACATACTATCGGGATAAAAAGTATCCTATGTGTTAATCCAGGTTATAAACTACCCGTGTGCCAAATTTCATCCAAATCCATTCAGTAGTTTTTGCGTGAAAGAGTAACAAACATCCATCCATCCATCCTCACAAACTTTCGCATTTATAATATTAGTAGGAATGATTTTTCTATTACCGTTGATTAAATGTCACTTTATCTATTTTCAATATTTACACCAACATAAACTTCAAATGAAGCAAAACCTGAACTACAGGTCGCGGTAAGTTTAACCAAAATGTGGTGGCACCACCGCCAAAATGTGTTAAAGGTAGTTTAACTATGACCTTGAATGCACAGCAATATATTTCTGCGTCTCAATCGACTTTAATCCATAATTTTACCTGCGCGGACTACTGTCATTTTGGTTCAACTTACGTGCCTCGATCTGTACCTCTGCTTTAAGCAAGCAAATTATGAAGTATCTCGGTCACCTACACATTGCATGCATGCATCAGCGTTTCTTGCCTAACATCATGATATCTGCGTAAGTACGTATCGCCATTTTAAGAGCATTAGCCACATTCTATGGCTTCCACTGTCTGTTTGCAAGTCCGGCTTGGTTTGATTCTAGGTCGAGAAATGTGACTTTAAGAATTTATCTGTTTTGTTGTTATTGAAAATATGGTCAGAATTTTTAGGCAGTTGAATTGTTTGAAGTCCATTTAAGAGCGTTTACGCCTTACATTTCATTCAAACTATCAAATCCTTATTTTCCGAAATGTCTGAACCGATTTTAATGAAGCTTCATACGCATAAGCAGGATACATAGATCTAAAAAGTTACTAATAACATTTCAAATCACTAACTATAATTTAACTTACTTTTTTACTACTACTGCTACTTTTTTTATTAAACTTACTGCTCACTAAATCACTACGAACATCATAAATTCATCATCTGTCTCAAACACGCATTACTAGATTAATGTCTCGTCATGACATGACTGAGATTTGTATAAATCGAGCATTACTAAAACAATCACATTCAAGAAAAATAAAATGCAATAACTTTCGCTATCAATGCTAACAAGGATTTTACGATTGTTAAAAGGAGGGGATTCGATTATCGATGTTATTAGGGTAGTTTCTTTAGTTGTCCCATCCCTACTATTTGCGAAATGTCAACTTGATAGTTATATGTATTAATGTATGTCAATCACAGCTCATCATTGGTCAAATAGAGTGTAAGGTTTTTTCCATGTTTACACTTGTTTATATGGTACAAGTGTGAATAAAACTTTGTGATAACATTGTTGACGTTACAATCACGTATTTGACACAAGCGCTTAGGCGTAGGTATTGTACTACATTGTATTGAAACAAATCACGTAGGCCATGCGTCAGACTCAACGTCCAAGTTTAGGCAAGTTATGCCCGTTCTTACTAACATTAAGTAATTTAAATAAATGTGCCTAAATAAAATAAGCGAACTGTTGAATTGTTACAGCGATCATATTTAGAAATTAGGCTGTTATTGAAAATGGCATCAAACATTAATTTACTTTTCACACCACCTGCTCGATAATGTCAAATTATATGTCATGCAAACCTAACCCAAAGTTAGTCATTTACGACCTGAGGTCTAGCAGGGCAATCATATTGTACTGAATTTCATTATGACCCGCTGGTCAATAATGTGATTTGAATTTGGAACATAAATCGCTTACGAATATTCAAGCATTCACCATTATGATCTGCACTAAAAAAATCAATTGTTCAAAAATCGAACTAGCTACCACGAGATAGAACATAATTAAAAGAAAAATAGAACACAAATTAAAAATAGGCGCGAATACTGAAAATTGCTTTGATATGTTCATGTTTATACAACAAATTACTTAAAATATTGCAAATTTTAACAAAAATGTCGAGTGCCGATAGTGATTTGACTCCGGAGTACTTGATTCTAGTACTACTGCTTTTATTGTCTCGTAGATGGTGTGAAAAGTAGAGTATTCACCTCGGGGATAAAGGTGCCTTCGTCTTGGGCGACCTTGATTCCCACGCTGCACTCACGATTCTTTGCTCTCTTTGCTCGGGAGTTAACTCTAAACTCCCTCGCTCCGCTCGAGAGTTAACGCTAGAATCCTTCGTTTTGCTCGGGATTCAATACGGCGCCCGCTACATAAGACATTATCCCCTTGGTGCATAATCTACTATTATTTACCTAGATCTTCACTGATTTAAAATCATCGTCATTATTACATGAATCATTCTCCTGCCCCTTATCCCAATCTATTTGAGTTTGGCGCAACATATCTTCTTCTTCCATACTTCTCAATTACTCGTCATCTCATGAGATACCTCCTTTTTTCCATTTATCATCCTTTACACAGTCCATCTATCGTATCTTTAGTCGTCGTCTACTCTAATAGCCATCTACATTCATACTCAAAACTTTATTCACGACTTTTTTCTAATTAGCTTTTTATCTGCAAATAAATACTAAACAATAAAAACGTACCTACGTGCAAATATTAGTGCAAAAAAAATAACACCACAATTAATGATTCAGCAATCTAAGCTTTTAATAACAGTAGTCTGTACTGACCTATTAAATCAATTGAAACTAACTATCGTGGGAAAAATCGACTGTGATCGCAACACTACAAACGTCTTGATTCCCAGATTATAAATAAATAAAAAACAATGTTTTGTCTATGCTTCTACACCGAAGTTCCCGCCACAAAGTGGCGTAAAATTGCATTGTTTGCGCAGATTAAAAAGAGTACAAGTTTTTTTTTAACTGAGAAGGAACGTCAATTACTCAATTAGTCATCTACAAGTTCAATGGTGTTTACTACATAATGCGCATTTAACTCCTTTGCCTTGCAGTCATAACGCCAGGTCAAGCTACCCGAAACTGTCAAACTTTAATAACGTCCCCCAATGCTGGGACACAGTCGTCCCTCTGTCAGGAATTTCGCCGTAAAATAGGAATTGGGCTAGGCGGCGGGTCCAGTCGGTAGATTTTTAGTTCTAGGGTGGAAATCCGAGCAAATGAATACTTTGAAGAGTTACCAATACATAATACTAGCAATGTTTTACAAGATTTATAATCACATGTGGTCGCCAATTGACTTTTACGAGCAGTTTTAGTGACAGCATCCCCAAAAATAACCACCATCATTCGTAAATTGAATACTAATACAAATGCTCGACAAGGACAAAAAATAATTAATGTATCTTTTATCTCTTCCTCTCTACATAGTAATAATATTTCGTCTACAATCTACAACTTATTCCCATCATGCATATAGTAAAAAAAAACGGATCATAAAAACGAGTTTAATGCCATGAGTCCGCGTCCGCCATTTTTGAAGCACCGGCTGTCTGTCTAACGACAATGGAGCTGCCATAATAAATTGGTAGACAGTAGATCAAGTCAATCTTTGTCTTTATATGTAGAGTGATTATTAGCTATACAGGATGTCTAGCGCCATCTCTTTCTCACTCTGGAATAAGAATGAAACAATAATGTTTTAAGACGTCATAGTAACATCCAGTAGTTCCGAAAATTAAAAAATAGCACTTTTTACCCGAACCGGGAATCGTACCCAAGACACCACGCTCATCAGTCGCTTGTGACCTCGAGACCAACGGGGCAGTCTTAAAATTCTTGTATAGACAGTGTTTAAAACTACGAGTAAACCTTCTGTGACAAACGTTCAATATGGCGGCAGTCGAATTTTAAATCCGAACACGGTGTGACCTTGAAACATAATCGCTCCTATTGTAAGCCATTCTTGGAAGTATTGTAACCTGATTTGGAGTTATTATTAAATATTTTACAGTTGAACAACTTTGAGAAAGGGAAACCGGGTGGTTTTGCCACCCTAAACTACACGGAGTCCCACTTGGCAAATGTCATAGCAAAGGGATTTTTAATCTGTGGCCGATCGATTATAGACTAACACATCGGAACTAACACCGCTATCTAGTAGAAAAACTAGATTCTAGTTTTTCTAATACATTTTCCGGCTCCTGTCGATGTCATTCAAACATGACATTGAACCATAGACTTCTAGATGTTTGTGTTTTTCTTAAATAAATTTTCTTATGAACGGAAAAATATAGCAACTCAACTTTTGTGATAACTTTAATTTAAAAGTAAAAAAAGACGTTTAATCAACTAGGCAAGTTAATCCTAGTTTTATACTTAACTGGCGCCAAATCATAAAAAGTACCAAAGATTGTAGCCGGAAGTGTGTCTTGTGTTATCATTTTTTGCGCGCGTAAAAGAGATACAATTTTCTCCATATTTACGTAATAGCGATAAATTAAATCTTTCTTATCGTTTTGTATGCGGAAGATTATCCTAAGAGAAGATAGGTGATTTTTTGTATCAAATAATATCTCTATACACTGTAATTTTAAAATAGCCTCAAGCATTGAAGCCTCAAGCGATTATAGGAAATTAAAACTAAAAAAACTTTAAATGCCAATTATCGGTAAAGTTCACATAATTTTGTCGGTAATAAAAATTGTTACTTATGGCAATAATAATAATAATAAATTATTTATTTCAAGTAACTATGACTCATATAAACGGTTAGTAACAATATTTACTTAAGACTATGTTAGTACTTTATCATATTAATTACAAAGAAAACACTACAAAACGAACACAATATTAATCATTGCTGCAGAACACCACTCGAAATTCTGGAGCAACGATTAACAATAGAACAATCTAGCCTATCAGCAATCATGCCCAGGACGCTATTAGAGCTGGCCCGCACCCTGCGCACCAAGGATGCACATTTTTTCCGCATTGTAGCATAAAAGCAATCTACTCGCATTTCCGCGAACATCCCTGATGCGCTGCAATGACTCAATAGGATGATAATTATAATTATCTATGGTTCTGCACGTCGTCAAAATTGTTAAAAAGTTAAAATAATATAGTGAGGGAAAAGATTTCATTTTTTTTATTTTATTAACTGCGAGTAAATTAATTTCCCTGCCTTGTCAAAATTAAATTCCAAGTCATTTAGTCAAATTAGGCTTATTGTGAGTACATTTTCCCGTGAAACAATGCGGCTTTGCAATACCTTCACCTCCCCTGTCAAATTAGGCCTTACATTTTGACATTTCGCCGTCACAAGGACTGGCCGCCATGACAGGAATAGATAAACACATCAGTCTATGGACTCTATGGTAGCAAAAACGATAGCCTATCAACTATTCAAACTAAAACGGATATAACAGACTACAACGGCTCTCATTGTGGGCCGACCTTTGGTACGATGACGTAACCAACAGCATAAAGTGATGACTAAAAGAAATAACAGAAATTATTCGTCACGTTGTAGTTTTTTCCAAGAATTTACTTGGCAAATAGTAATTACGAAACTAGAATTGTGATGTTATGAGTAGCATAGAGTGCGACTGTTAAAAGGAACTTAATATACATATATGCCTAAATAAAGGTACGTTGATGGATTTTGGAAGAGGAGCTCGAGGCTAAATAATAACAGCCGCACGGGTCGATCTTTAAGGTTAAGCCGTTCTTGCCGAGGTTGGTCCGTGGATGTATGACCATAATTACATACCGAGTTTCCTTCGTGCCTCGGAAAGCACGTTAAGCCGTTAGCCCTGGCTGTCATTTATAGATCTTTGACAGTCGTTAAGTCTCGTCAGAAGCCAGAACAGACATCGTCTTACCAAGGGGTATCGTATTACCCAGTTACTGGGTTGTGGTGGTCAGATAGGCAGTCCCTTTATGTAAAATACTGGTATTCAGCTGCATCCAGTTAGACTCGAAGCCCACCCCAAGATAATTTGGGAAAAAGCTAAGCATCTGATGATGATGAAATGAATGAAATGGATGGCTAGGCTGAACGCCGACAGTCGAAGTTCTGAAAGTATTTGCTGTTGTTTTGTATGACGTATTGATGATTGATGACCCTTTTAATTTTATTTAAAAGTCTGCAAAACGTTGGCCCATAAAAGAGCAAGGATGAGTTAAGATGATGCTATTGTCCTTATTTCTCAAACAACAGTGACACAAGAAATATCGAAATTGTTCCCAAACATACCATACGGATGGCACATGTTTAAAAAAAAACCATAGACAGCAAAAATGGCGCCAAAAGCACCATGTTTTCTTTTGATTGTTAATTATTGGCCATGTGTTAATATTAGTTTGATATTAATTATGAAAATCGATCGACTCGCTCACACCGGTCAGTCAAATCATTTGCAAACCATATTATGAATGCGTTCTTCGTGAGATAATTACTGAGCTCTTAGCAAAATAATAACATGCGCACAGGCCGATCTTCAAGGTTATAGCAATAGGCTCGCCCCCTATTACATGGGAATAATAACATAACTGGCGAAATGCAGGCGTGACGTTCTGACCTGAAGATCCTTGCACAGCTATCTTAACATACTCTTGCTAACTTATACAAGGACACAAGGTGTGTGTTGTTTTGCAACCTCGTGAAATTTCAGGAGGTGGTGACGAAAGACATAAATAATCAATTAAAATTACGGTACCTAGTTAATTATTAATTAACGCTGTTTTTTTTGGTTATTTAAGTTTGTCAGTATTTAAGAATAACCTCCTTAACGTGGTTTAGGGACTAGGAAATTATGGAATAAACGTTTGAGATTGTTTTTATGTGCGAGGTTATAAGGCAAGAACAAGGCGGGCCGCGTTTAAAACACGGGTGGTTCACACTTACCGATACCGGTTATAAAGAAAAAAAAAATACCTACCCATTTTGTTATTGATTCGGGACGAGAATCATTAGCTTAGTTACCTCCTTCAATTTGACGAGGATGCAAAACAACACCTTGTATAAACTGCTCCATCATCTACCTAGACTTTTCCCAAACCATCTTGGGGTCGGCTACCAGTCTAACCGGATGCAGCTAGTGAAAGTACTAGTGTACTTTACATGAAGTGACTGCCTTATCTGACCTCCACAACCCAGTAACTGGGTAATACAATACCTCTTGGTAAGACTGGATGTCAGACTTGGCTTCTGACTACTCGTAACGACTGTCAAAGATGTACCAAGGCCAGCCGGGCCTAACGTGCTTTCCGAGGCACGGAAGAAACTAGGTATGTTATTATGGTTACCCATCCACGGAGCAACCTCGGCAAGCACGGCTTAAACTTAAAGATCGACCCGTGCGGCTGTTATTATTTAGCCACGAGCTCCTCCACTTATATAAACTACTATGTATTATAAATGTGAAAGTTTGCGAGGATGAATGCATGTATGTTACCTTTGACGGAAAAACCACCGGAACGGATTTTTGGCACTCGGATGACACAGATAGTTTATAGTGCGATCTCGTGGGACATTTACCAAACACCATGCGGACGAAGCCGCGGGCATTCGGTATTCATCATTCATCATTATTTCTTTGCCCTTATTCCCAATTTATTTGGGGCCTAAGCTGCATGTCTTCTTCTTCCATACTTCTCAATTACTTGTCATCTCATGAGACACCTCCTTTCTTGCCATATCATCCTTCACACAGTCCATCCATCGTTTCTTTGGTCTTCCTCTACTCCAATAACCATCCACATTCATAACTCAAAACTTTCCTCACGACATTTTCCTCATTCCTCCGCATAACATGCCCATACCACTACAACCGATTACCACACATCTTTTCTGTCACCGGCGCCACTTTCAGACTTCCTCGTACACTTTTCGGTAGCTTAGGTCAAGTCTAATACATTTGTTAGTATTCCTTTTTTCACTTTGTCAAGTATTTCTGTAAGAAGCCGGCAACCAGTGGCGGATTTACAAATCCTCAAGGTATGGCTGTAAAGCTTTTGCCCTTGCCTCCACAATTTTCATGTCCTAGATTATTTTTACAATCCAACAATTTCTTTGAAATTGCAAGTAAAATATTTTTTGGGTTTATTTTTGAGCTAATCAAAGCTCAATCATGTACAAACATCAGAAAACCGCCATGCAGAATCTTTTTGATTCCTACGAGGTAGTAAAGAAAAAGAAACTCGGTCTCCAAACTTGACGCCCCAAAAATCTGCCCCTCCAGCCTACTCAGCCTGGTAAATCCGCCACTGTCGGCACCTACTTGACAACATAACAATTCAATACTCGGAGCTATTATTCCATTCACATGACTTTCACCATGTTTAAATAAATGCATGTATTACTTATAAATTCGAAGAGCGTAGCACTTTTACAAGTCTAACCCCTTGGCCACGACCCACACGGTCAAGCGACGTGCGTGTCGCGATAATTATTGCGGAGAAAACAAATTAAAGTAGTTTTTAGAGCATGCCACTACGTTAAATACGCCCCGATGCTGCGACTGTAGCTTTAAATTCGTCCCTTAAGATTAAGCTTAAGATAACCTACGCGCTAGTTGAAGCATGCATAACCTATCGTCTATGGCGGGCTTTAATTTTGAACCATTCAGCCCGTCTAGCTGTCCTCCTCCAGCGACGCCCTAATTCGAAGCTCGTACACCACACGCAGTCTACATGTAGTCGTTTAGTTTTAAGCTTTATGCCCTGGCTGCAGGCCATACACTCAAGGCACCCACAGGATAGTCCGGTTAAGCAGACGTCAACCTCCTACTAGGTTGTGTAACACAGAAGACATTCCAAAAAAAAAAAATGCCACTCGACGGCACTCTCGCTAGGAAAACAAAAGAAGCGCGCGCGAATCGATGGGCGCTAGTCGCATAAGCCGAGGCCGTGGATGGGCCATAACATATTCTAACAACTTAGCACTTTTACAAGTCTATCAACTTGACTTTCAGATGCTTGCTAAGTGCTTGTCTACAGTGATTTTAGCACTTCAGTGTTAATTTTGATGTAGGTAAAAATAGTCGATGAATTTGCAATTGAGATTGAGAATTTAGAAATTTACATCAAGAATCTTGCGTTTACCTTTCACTGAAAAGTTGTGTGGTAATCGGTTGTCGTAGTATGTGCATATTGTGATGCGGAGGAATGAGGAAAATGTCGTGAGGAAAGTTTTGAGTATGAATGTCGATGGGGACGTTTAGTTCCCTTCAAAATGGTTGAGTTGAATGATGGCTGATACATGCGTCATGTTCGTGAACGGGCGCTGTCAGTTGTGACTGGTCATCTCTTAGCTGCCACGGTTTATTTTAGTTACTTTATTTTTAATTACTGATTTAATCTTTTACTCTGGACGCTCTTAACTTGCCTGTATTTCTACATTGTTCTCACATATTTGTTATTCATAACATGAATGATGTAACCAAGATTTTGTAACATATTTTGATTTAAAAGAGTGTCCATGGAGTTTCTTGCCCGTTCTTCTCCATAGAGATCTACGCTACGGAATGGGCAACTACAGTACTTTCATAAGTTATTATGCCTTGTGACTGGGAGTGTAGCTTCGCGTTTTATATTGTTTTTTTTTACTTTCAAAAGTGCCTGTAATGGTCTAATTGAAATAAATGCTTTGACTTTGACTTTGATGGGTAATTGGGTATAAGAGTAGAGGAAGACCAAAGAAACGATGGATGGACTGTGTGAAGGATGATATGGCAAGAAAGGAGGTGTCTGATGAGATGACGAGTAACAGAGAAGTATGGAAGTAGAAGACAGACTGTACCGACCTTTGAAATTAACTTAACAGTAGGTAAAATAACTTTAATTTATCGTTATAAACCACAACGCCTAAAAACGAGGAAATTCTTCAAAGAAACGCACTCAAAGATAGAAACTCCTTGTAAATAATCCGTTTTCAACAATGGCGAATGGCAGCACCTACATGCATTAGTATTATTAGAATTTCAACTCTCAGCGCTGAGACTAACATCGATAATCAAACCGTGTGTTATATTCATATAGACATACACTTAGTTGTCCCCTAGCGTTTGTGAAAACCGACAAGTATGCTTTGTTTACCAAAGTTATCGCTCGAGGAGCGGCCGACTTATTCCTTATCAATATTTACTTGAAACTGATAAGAATATAGAATACTTCACCGTTATTGTTAATGCGAAAAGGGTAAGACAAATTCTATTTTTAACCGACTTCCAAAAAGGAGGTTCTCAAATTCGACTGTTTGTATTTTTTTTTTGTATGTTCATGTATATCTCCGCCAATAGGGTCCATGATGATCCAATTTTTTTTTCTTTGTCTTTCGGGTAGTTTATTGAAAAGTATTGGACATGTATTTTTTATTTTTTCACGTGGTCATAAAATTACGGAGATATATTGAGTTGAAATGGCGCATGACGTCACATGTAGGTAACTTTCATACCTACTTGTGACGTAGTGAGCCCCCACTCTCCAACTTTAATGAGTATTAACTAAGTAATTTTTTGATATTTTGATAAAACAAAAAATACGTGTCTAATATTTTGTATTACCTGTCTGACGGACAAAATAGAATGTCGTTTTCTTTACCCAGTCCGCACCCCTATTGTGGAATTTTCAAAATCTTTTTCTATTCGAAAGCCTACACTCCTCAGATGGTCCCATTGTCACCAAGTCAGACAGATCCTAAAATTTTATAGGCACATGCAATGTTTTTCAAATACATATTTTCTAATAAAATTCAGATATTTGTACCTGGTAATCATCATCTCATTTTGCTAAGCTGATGATGGGAGGTATAAGTCCAGATCTGATGATGGGATCCTGGAGAAAGGGAACTCTCCAAATATACGCACACATAGGCATTACGCAAATGTGCACAGTACACCTATATTTCGGTAGTTAGGTAAGCTAAGTTCCATTTTATTGGGAGCCTATTACCATTGACATGTATTGTCAAATATCTATACATCTATACAAATACATATATAAAATTGAAGTGTCTGTTTGTAATATTGAAATAACCGCTTTTTACTACGTGCATATGAATGTATATACGGTACATATACCAAAATAACGTTTCTTACAATTTTTGTCTGTCTGTCTGTTTGTACCGCCTAATCACTGGAACGGCTGGACCGATTTTGACGGGACTGATTCACTGGCAGATAGCTGATGTAATAAGGAGTAACTTAGATTTTAGAAATTTAAATAATAATTAAAATAAAGATGCAAAAACGAAAAATAAACTAAATAACTTTTTTGTTAAATTTCACGCGGACGATTCGCGGGCACAGCTAGTGTAAAATAAATGAAATGCGAATATTTTTATACGGCATACAACTAAAAATTAGAGAGCAGCGGTGGCCCAGTGGTGGCAGCCCCGACTTACGAGCAGTAAGCCGTTGGTTCGAACCCAGGCAGGCGCATTACTTTGTGTAATTTATTTCATCACCGCTGCCCTCAAAAACGGTGAAGGAAAACATCGTGAGGAAACCGGCATGTCCTAGAACTAAAAATTCGAAGACATGTGACATCTACCAACCCGCACTGGGCCCGCGTGGTGGATTACAGCCCACTCCCTCTCATAGAGAGGAGGCCTGTGTCCCAGCAGTGGGAACATAATAGGCTAATGATGATGATGATGACAACTAAAAATGGGATAATAAAAAAACTTTTTTGCAAAAAAAAACCGACTTCAACAACAGATGAACCAATTTTGAATGTTTTTTTTTTTAAATTAATCTTTTCATAGTCGTCCTCCTTTGTCTTCCAGATTATTATCATTTACTGCCGTCCAATTCTGCGCTGAAATCTTCAAAAAACTGGAATCCTATTCTTTTCCGAGTATATCGCGGTAAATATCAAACTCTGTTGTGTAAACAGCCGGAAACTGATTTAAAGCATCAAATAATTGCATTCAATTGACGCAAAAGAACTGCATTATCACAACAACAATATCGCCAGGTCGTCCGTTCCACATAATTTATATTTGCTGACAACGCGGCCATCGACCCGGGCTCCGATAACGTAACTATTGCAAGTATGGATGCACCGCACGATACTTTTACAATTGTATCGATAAAAGAATAGTTTATTTTAAAAAAAGTATTACAAAAAGTATACATTTAGGCGCAGTAGTATTATTTCTCATACAATGGTATAATGTGTACTTATAACGCAGCATGTCTTCTTCTTCCATACTTGTCTATTACTTGTCATCTCATGAGACACCTCCTTTCTTGCCATATCATCCTTCACACAGTCCATCCATCGTTTCTTTGGTCTTCCTCTGCTCGTATAACCATCCACATTCATACTCAAAACATTCTTCACGACATTTTCCTCATTCCTCTGCATCACATGCCCTTACCACGACAACCGATTACCACACATCTTTTCAGTCACCGGCTCCACTTTCAGACTGCCCCTTATGTACTCATTTCTTATTTTATCCATTCGCGTAACACCACACATCCCCCTTAGCATTCTCATCTCAGCTACATGGAAATGCCTTTCATTCATCCCTTTTGTGGCCCAACTTTTAAGTAATCTATGGCTAAAATAAATATATTCAGCAGTTGCAAGTAATGATAGTTCAATTCAGATGTTTGGTATTGACCTCCCCGATCAAGGTTTATTTAAACCTGTGTTTCAAGCCATCACTGATATGGTAGTCAGGAGCCGAAAAGTCTGACAACCAGTCTTCAGTCTATCGTATTACCCAGTACTAACGGGGATGTTGCCATCGGGGGAAAAACCTGGATGAGGCTGGCGCAGGACCGTGGAGATTGGCACAAGAAAAGGGAGGCCCATACCCAGCAGTGGGGGAATTGGGGCTGTGCATGATGAAATAGAATCATATGGATAGATTTCTCTAAATATTGTATCGTATCGTCCGTTTGTAGTAAGCAATGACTTATTGTCGGGCCTACGATGTCCTCCCATACATGGGTACTAACGCTGAAACATAGAAAAATTGTAACCCAAACGATTTAAAAAAATAACCATGGAGTTTCTTGCTGGTTCTTTTCCATAGGAGACGATCAACCCGAACTGAGCACCTTTTTGTCGACGTTTTACAAGTGCCCATACAGGCCTATGTGAAATAAAAATATTTTGATTTTGATGCAATTAAGTATCGTATCCCTATAATGATAATGATAATTCGCCCAAGAGGAAAAAATCTAGGAATTCTTTTGTAGTCCTGTTGTGTCCTTCTTTTGTATTGGCTGATCATGAAATTTTTGTAACAATACGATCCATTCGTACCGAGCGACGGCGGAACGTTTGTATCGATCCAAGCTTTTATCGCATTCGTTTGTATTGATCAAAAATATCGTGATATAGATCAGTCGATCTAGGATAAAGAGTATTGCATCATGTTTTATCGATACTGTAACGTATCGGATCGGATAGTACATCACTAATTGCAAGTTGTATGTAATAAATAATAAAATGAAGTATGAGAGATTGGTAACTGTTGAGTATCGTTTATTTGCATGTTGCTTATAAAAAAAATACCGTTTTGCCAACGTTTTGCTGTGTAAGTAGAATTGATACGTTATAATAATAATAAAATAAAAAAACAGACCAAGTAAGTCCATATTTAAAAAACATAATAATTATAGAAAACTACACATATTTTAAGAACTTATTTTAAATATATTATATAAAAGACGCAGGATGAGGGGTCATCCAATGCCACATTATTGGACTGTCCATCATGTCGGCCACAATAGACACCAGCCTGTTAGAGAACGGGCTTTTTCAATAAGGAAAATGAAGCACTAATTTTTCTTTAAAGTGTGCTTATCCGATTACTCAAAATATATTTTTTTGTCAGACAAAAAAAAAACTGCTGCTACTATTGAATGCTTATCATTCAGTAAAAAGCAGCTATTTTGAAATTACAAACACACTTAAATTTATTTGTTTGTTAGGTACATTTAAGAAAACTTGACACTTCAATAATTAATGACAATAACGAAAAAAAAAACCAAAACTATAAAAAAGAACACAAAAATGCTCGCGATCAAGTCTGCGTACTAATAACCTCCTAAACGTATTCATACATAACAGGCGAGCCGTATCGCGTGCCCACTGACCATGCGACCGACAACGAACCGTAACACAGCGCGTGCCAGTACGATATACAAATTAAAAAAAAAAAACAACACGTTTTTTGAAAAGTTCCGAATACGGTATTTTGACAAGGCTGTTTGGGTATGCCTTTGATTGCTTTGCTAAGCTATTTAGATCGCTCAAGCAAACCAAAGCCACGTATAAAATTGTTGAGATCCAACCTAGGCGGATAATGGGTTTTAGGGTTAGTTTTTCCATCGCCAACTTGGAGCTCGTGGTTAAATAATAACTGTCGCTTGGATCGATATTTACGTTAAGCAGCGTTTCCTTTAGGTTGGTCCGTGGATGGGTAACCGGTGAATTAACTTACCGTTAATTAGCAGAGATACGTTCCATCTATACATTTTGATACCAGCCCCCGTATTCACAAACTTTTCGATTCGATTTCGATTCTGAAAGTCATATGTCAATCTCGCTCGTTTTCGTAAAGATAAAAAAAACCGGCCAAGTACGAGTCGGACTCGCGCACGAAGGGTTCCGTACCAATATTTATAAAAACCACCATATAATTATGATCTGCAATTGAGACTCGTTTTTAGTACAACTGACGCTTAGCGCCATCTATCGACATCTTTTATGTAGTTTTTCGAAATTTTCGATTCAAATACAATTTGTCGACTATTACTTGTATACTTGTAAAGCCCACTTATGTGTGATAGTTTTTCTTTAAACTTTGTTATGTATAGGTACTACTGCCGTGACATTTGAATTTCTAACTACAACTGTTTAGTCTGTAAAGGGGGGGGGACACTACTAAAAATGATTATCCCCACTTTACATGTAGGGGAGGCACCCTAATTTTTTTTTTTTCACAATTTTGTTTTACCATTAGTTCGGCGTCATTAACGTCTATACTTATGCCGAATTACAACTTTCTAGTACCTACCAATAGTTTTTGAGCTAAACCGTGGACAGACAGACAGACACACAGAACAGTAAGGGTTCCTTGTTGACTGCGGAACCCTAAAAAAGACATACGACTTATCGATGACATACCGAATTTCCTCCGTGCCTCGCAAAGCACGTTAAGCTGTTGGTCTCGGCTGTCATTTGTAGATCTTTGACAGTTGTTACTGGTAGTCAGTCGCCCGAAAGTCTGACAACCAGTCGTACCGAGGGGTATCTTATGGCCTAGTACTAACTGGGTTGTGGAGGTCAGATAGGCACTCCATGTAAAATAAAAGTATTCAGCCGCAACCTGTTAAACTAGAAGCCGACATCAACATATTTGGACAAGATTTGACATATGACAACCAACGCGTATTTCTATTTTCGTAGAAAAACGATGATTTTCAAAGCGTATACTTTTCCTGAGTGTTCTATACTCATGTGGTAACGTTTCCTCGTCAATTTTGCTTCTGATTACCTCGTACGCAGTAATTAGCGTAATGTTATGTGCTGTGGTGGTCAATGGCACGCGACCTGCACCGTTAGCAATGGTTCACGGTCATGCTCATAAGCACAATTCTGTGAGCAGGGCTACCGAGCTATTGTTAGGTTTGACAAGTCTTTTGTAGCATTATTTGGACTAAAATGTACAAATTTTGGTGATGTATCAGCAGCATGGCATCCCATGTAATGACATCAACCGGGCATGTTTCCTGTATTCGGATTAAACCTCATCATCATCATCAACAGCCACTGCTTGGACACAGGCCTCCTCTCTATGAGAGGGAGTGGGCTGTAATCCACCACGCGGGCCCATTGCGGGTTGGTAGATGTCACATGTCTTGGAATTTTTAGTTCTAGAAAATGCCGGTTTCCTCACGATGTTTTCCTTCACCGTTTTGAGAGCAGCGGTGATGAAATAAATTACACAAAGTAATGCGCCTGCCTGGGTTCGATCTCACGGCATACTGCTCGTTAGTCGGGGCTGCCACCACTGGGCCACCGCCGCTCTGGATGAAAGGTAGCTGGATGTAACTGTGGATGAACTGTAATAAGACTAACTAGGTTCAAAGTCGAGCGGGCCTGTGGACAGTGAGTAATGGGCTAGCTCACCGTCCGTCCGTCTTATGACCGATAGACCGTGTCGTGTCGCGTTCGTGTTCCACGCGCGCCTCAAGATGTCAGCAAATCGGATGGGGTCCGCGAGGGCCGATGCCTGCCAAGTTGCGAGACTGTTCGAAAGAGATACCGTGGCCCTGGAACACAAAGGGCTAAGAAGGAACATGGATGGGTTTAGTCAGTACAAGTCTGACACTCCAATCCGCTCCGCCCAGAGCGGGAGATCATTTGATGATTTCCCATCCGTAAAAAAAGGCAAGCAAGACTGTTTCAAACCTAACATCATGAAGAGTAGTAGGTTTTAAAGGCAACCATGTTTTTAGGCTTGTGTAAAGTACCGCCACCAATAGGAAACCTTCATCTCGTGCGTTGACAACCAGTAGGAGATGACCAGCACTTTGGGTGATATTAGCGCATACAGTCATACTGCAGTAACTCCAACTATTCTTGACCGTTCCAGTCATGAGCGGAAATCAATGATTGTGCCAATTAACGTGGTTATTAATGACTGCGCCGACTAGGGCGACATCTTTGTTTTGTGTTGCGTTATTTGATATAAAGGGGATGTCATTTTTATTTTATTAAGGGTGTTTGCGTCGCCTGATTCTGCACAGTCGGATATCAAAATCTAGGATAACTTCATTCAGCGAAGGTGAACAAAGTTTGCCGATTGACACGAGCCGAATATGTGTAGAAATTGCTTCGAGTCAGCTTAATTGTTTAATACACTTCTTTGACTTCTAAATCTTAAAATCTTTTATTTACCAAAACATTATTTCACGAATCTATCAAAAAGAATAAGGCCAAAAGTATCCAAATATAATTAATTTGTAATAACCAACAAAAACAATTCCATCTCAGGTAAAATAAATAAGCACCAATAAAAAAAGAAGACAAAATTAAAAGTGTGAAGTGTGATTAATCTGTGGCGAACAGTGTTGCCAACCTAATGAGAACTTTGTGCTGAGTGTTGCCGCGTCACAAAAATGCAGCGGCAACTGAGTAACGTCAGTGTTTATTCCTATCAGGATTATCAGCCTTCCAGAAAATATGGTGAGTTTTAGAATAAATGGCGACATTATAATGTGAAGATCTAACCCTAAACAAAACTTAGAGGCTCTTTTTGTCCCTGTCATTGCGGTATTTTTTTTAAAGTGAAACTTTTACTACATCGTCTCGAAACTTTTTCGTCTGTGTGTTGCATGTCGCGTGACGGTGGGCCGCGGAGTAGTAGCGTGCTCCGCGCTATAGTGTGAAAAAAAGTTTCACTTTTTTTTGTTTTGTGCCATACCTGGCCTTACCTCCTTCTAGTTACGGAATATTGGGAGTGTCAAAGTTCCAACTTAAAAAAACAGGATTGTGTGGTTTTATGAAACCACGGTAAAAGTGAAACTTTCTTTCACACTATAGCGGCCGACTGTCAGCATCACGCGACATGCAACACACAGACGAAAAAGTTTGAGACGATGTAATAAAAGATTCACTTTAAAAGAATATTTTGAGAATAACTTAAAATACCTCTACGACCTTACGTCCTATTCAATGCATTCATAAGCACAATGTACTACCGTACAACGTAACTTTTACTCGAAAAAAAAGTCGTTACCCACCAATTTTTTTTTGTGTAGAGTTATCATTTGATGTATAATATTTACTACATTATTTACAATACAACCTACAAATAGATTTAAAATAATAATAAAATACGTACAAGTATCAAAATTAAAGGGCGTCAAAAAATTCGTCCACATCGCTGTCAACAGGAAATGAGCCCAGAACGGCGGGCCGCATATCGACGTTGGATGGCAATGCTGATTCTTTGGGCAAAAAAAGGCCAGCCTTCTATACCGTTATTTATAAAAACGAGCAAAAAAGTATTTTTTTTTGCATGGGGGCCTCCTTAAATATTTATTTTATTCTGCTTTTTGTATTTGTTGGTATAGCGGCAACAGAAATACATAATCTGTAGAAATTTCAACTGGCTAACTATCACGGTTCATGATATATAGCCTGGTGACAGACGGACGGACGGACGGACAGCGAAGTCTCAGTAATAAGGTCCCGTTTGACCCTTTGGGTACGGAACCTTACAAAATATTACACCGACTTGGAACAAAAACTACTACAACGCCATTTATAAAACAAAGGCGCACTTAAAACTTATTCGCAACTAAAAACTATACTACCCTTTCTATATTTCTAATGAACTATTTGAACATAGCAGCGACAGTGTTTATCAAAGCTACATCTATCTATCACATTCATATCATACACAGATTCTTCAAAACATATCTAATCACCATATTTCTTTGTACCAGGGCAACAGTATGAGCCGGGCGGTTACGCGACGGCAGTGCAGCAGCGTACAAACATGACGCAGCGAGAAGACGCCCTCAAGTTCGAGCAGGGCCGCATAAAGGCGCTCCAGGAAGAACGGCTGCATATACAGAAGAAGACCTTCACGAAATGGATCAACTCGTTCTTGCAGAAGGTATGGGAAACTTATCAGGAAGGTCCAGAAGTTTCTGGCCTCCACACATTTATAACTAACATACAAGTTGTTGTTTTGCATCCTCGTCAAAATTCAGGAGGTTGTCACCAAAGACATAAATAATCAACTAAAATTACGGTACCTAATTAATCTTTTGTAAACGCAGATTTTTTTGGTTGTTTATGTTTGTCAGTATTTCAGAATAACCCATCATCCAAATCATAACGTGCTTTTAGGAATAAGAAATTATCGAATAAACGTTTGAGTATGTGAGGAAGCGCGGTTATAGGGCGAGAATCGGAAGGCTCGCGTTTAAAACACGGATGGTTGACACTCACCAATTTCTGTAAATAAGAATAAAAATTGAAATTCTCTACCCATTTTATTATTGATTCGGGACGAGAATCATTAGCGTAGTTACTTCCTTGAATTTGACGAAGATGCAAAACAACACATAAGCCACTGTGAGAATTAAACAGACATGTTCAATAGTATTGAAGGTTGTATACACGGTGTAAATCACCTCATCACGAAGCCGTCAACCAAGCATTCTGTACATGAAACTAAGTAACTTTACGCAAAAATGATTGCTGGGAAACGACTTTTTTTTGGGGGGTGTAAAATCATGTTTTGTGGTAGAACTCAATGTAACGCACTCAAAACATTGTGCTGATGGACGGATTGAATAGTACGGGGGTCGTGGAGGTGTTTAAAGTAAAAATATTACATTAAAAACTTGTATTTAAAAAAATACTTGTCAAAAAGTTGGAACTTTGACCCCTAATATCTCCGTAACTGGAAGGTTCCCAGGTATGGTGTAGAACAAAAAAATGATCGCAATGACAGGGAGAACCAGTGCCTTTCGGCTTCGTTAAGAGGTGTTTTACACCCTTTATAATGCACTTACACTAAAACAAAGTACCTAGAGATACCTATTTACTTAACAAAAACGTGACTGAACCCAAGTACCTACTAAATAACAAACGTAATGCGACATAAGATATGTGTAATGTGTATGACTTAATGTTCTAATAAAATGAATGTGTCATTTATTTACTGATTGCATTTTCAATGTATTTATTTATTTAACACTTCAAGCACATAGTACAGAGGCGGACTTAATTCCATAGGCATTTTCTACCAGTCAACCTTTGGGTGATGCAGAGACAAACAGTGGTAGGTGTATATCTATAAAATATTATACATTGAATTTTAAAACACACTACAAAGGATATATACAATACTATAAAAATATATCAAAATATAAATAATAATATAAAAGGACAAACTATAGGGAAAATATTAACGATGTGACGATACCGCTAGCTTTTTTCCGAAAATACTCGCGAACCTTAATTTTGAAAGATAGGCGATTCGTAGCCATCCTGATTTCCTGGGGAATCGCGTTCCACAGAGATATAGATGTATGTATCGTTTTGAGAAACTTAAAACTAGCGACCCGCCCTTGCTTTGCACGATTTGTTATCACCATCAGCCTACAAAAGTCCACTTCTTTGAGCCCAATCTATTTAAATCGCGAGTTAAGACCGTTTACGCCTTACGGCAATTCATACAAACTTTCAAGTCCTTATTTTTCGAAATGACTGAACCGATTTTAATGAAACTTCATACGGATAAGCAGGATACATAGGTCTAAAAAGTTACTAAGAACTTTTTCCAAAAATAGTGTTACAGCTAAATTAGACCGGTTATAAATTATCTACAGAAACATTTTTTTATAAGACATTTTGAAAATGTTTTTAGTAACTTTTTAAACCTATGTTTCATTTTTTTTTAGCTATTTCATTGGTTTCAATTTTTTTGCACGAAACTCTAATACTTTTTTTTGTAAAATAAATAGTCTGATTTGCTTCTTAAAACATTTAAAAGTCCCGTTCAAAACTGTCGAGTCGTTTCGGAGATTAGCTGGAACAGAGAAAAATTAAAAAAGAAATATTTTTTGTTATTGTAACTATGGTTTAATAAATTTATTCTTATTCTTATTCTTTGTTATACTTACCGTATAAGTATTTATAACAAAACATCCGTAAATAAACCGTACCGTACTTTCATATGCATTCAGTAAAAAGCTGTTATTTTGAAATTATACAACAGACACGACAATTTTATTTATTTAAACATTTAGGACCATTGACGTGTCAGCGATTCGTCATTACTGATTGCGTTATTTTCTCAATGTATCCCCGAGTTATTTATAATTTAATTTATTGTTATTGCTGTAATTGTAATTATGTTATTGTTCGCCCACGTTATGTCCTATTTACTTGACCTGACAATAACTTGATATTAAAATGTATCTTCTGTACTTAATACAAGCTGTTGTTTTGCATCCTCATCAAATTCAAGTAGGTACCTATGCTAATAACCCTCAACCCGAATCAATAATAAAATGGGTATAGGTTTTTTTATATTTAAGTTTGATGGAATTTTCGTGAACCCGTGTTTTAAACGCGGCCCGTCTGATTCTCGCCCTATAACCGCGCTTCCACACATACAAATAATCTCAAACGTTTATTCGATAATTTCTTATTCCTTATACGACGTTAAGGTGGTTATTCTGATATACAGTACGTCTACCATGAGTTGTCATAGTTAGATCGCTTGACGTAACTGCAATAGTTCCGTCAATACGCAAATACTATAGTTAGCTTTTTCAATGGTACCATGAGCTGTGTTGGTGCTTACTACCTAATTCTAAGCAAATGAAGCCCAAACTTGCAGTCGCTGTAGTTTAGTTTACTACACGGTGACGTAGGATAGATAACTATAGTGACTCATACTGCGCATTTTAGTACCCAACTATCCGCTAGAGGCGCTGTAAAAGTTTTCATACATTTTTTTAACTACAGACGCTAGCGAGTATAGATTGTTAAAACTCATGGTAGACGTACTGACAAACTTAAACAACCTAAAAAAAGCAGTGTTTATTAATAATGAACTAGGTATCGTAATTTAAGAGCAATTATGCCTTACGGCATATCATACAAACTTACAAGACCTTATTTTCCGAAATGACTGAACCGATTTCAATGAAACATAATACGCATAAGCAGGATACATTACATAAAAAATTCGATGCATAGGTCCAAAAAGTTACTAAAACATTTTCTAGTATACAGTATGTTAGGTTAAACGAGGGACATATTGAGGGAGGGTATTCAGTATTAGATTCTCGTCCCAAATATGTAAAAAAACCTATAACGTATATAGAAGAATTTTTAATGTTTTGTTTAGTGCCTAGATATTTTGGACTGTCATAAGCCAGGTAAGTTTAAAGTATGAAGGGAAAATGGATTATACCTAAGAGTCATTGACCCGCTCACATGTTCTGCGATAGTATTAAGTCGCTAGCGCAAGGGTGTATACACGTTGCGTGATATTTGCGAAAATTTTGGTATGGTTCTGTCTGTTATTTATCGGTGTTTTTTTTTTGTTTATATTTTTATTAGTATCATGTTAGCATGTACTATTATGGGTTTGAATATGTCCCTCGTTTAAACTAACATACTGTATAAGTTTTTTTTTTTACGGATGGGAGAAATCATCAAATTACCCCTTCAGCTCTGGGCGGAGTGTCAGAAATTAACATGCAAATTGAAAATATACGATAGAAAATTTGAATTTTGCGGGCCACCATGGCGCCTCCACATAAATGTGGGTGAGGCCACAGGCAAAAGCTTGTATAATATTATAAAGAGGAATGATTTGTTAGATTGTTTGTTACGTTACGATTTAACTCAAAAACTCCTCGACCGATTTTAACAATTCTTTCATCATCAGTAAGCTACATCTTTACCGAGTAACATATTCTATATTATATCACAATTTTCGCGGACGAAGTCGAGGGCGAAATGCTAGTGCTGTATAATATACCTAAAAAAAAACCGGCCAAGTTCGAGTCGGACTCGCGTACGAAGGGTTCTGTACCACTATTTGTAAAAACGAGCAAAAAAATCACTTTTTTGTAAAGGAGCCCCCCTAAATATTTATTTTCAATCTGTTTTTAGTATTTTTTGTTATAGCGGCATCAGAAATACATAATCTGTAGAAATTTCAAATGGTTGACTGTCACGGTTCATGAGATACAGCCTGGTGACAAACGGACAGCGAAGTCTCAGTAATCCGTACCCAAAGGGTCAAACGGGACCCCCGTTTGACCCTTTAGGTACGGAACCTCAAAAACAATCAAAAAATTTCATATTAGTCCAATATCTTGAATAACTAAGTATGACATCATTCGAGGTTGTGATGTCGAAGGTTAAAACTATTATTTACAATTGTTTATCTAAATTGACGCCGATACAATTGATTTATTTGATCATTAGCTTGTTGCCCGCGGGTTTCCTCACGTTTAAATCTACGGTCAAACTGAGGGGATCAAAATCAAAATATTTTATATACTTACTAAAATATTTTTTCAAATAGCAGTTCCCGAGAATAGCGCGTTCAACCGATCAAACAAACTATCTCTGCAGCTTTATAATATTAAGTAAAGATATCTCGTTTAAAACGTTTTCACTGTTATTGTGGCTAGCATATTTACTAAGTATTCTTATCTTATTACCGTCCCAATTATTCTTGTAAAATGATTTGTCATAGAAAGGCAATTTCATGTCCAGCAAGCTTAGCATGACCACTGTAGAAACGTTTCAGATAGACAGTGACAATTTGGTAGCATGTCGATTCTTCAATACTCAATTATTTATTGCATACCATATGTATTACAAAGATGGTGTTATCAAATAAGACGAATATAAGTATGAACCCTGTCGCCCCTGTCGGGCACATTAGGAGAGAGGATCTCCCTCTTTCTCTCAGTAACAATCAATCAATCAATTAAGTAACAAAATTACATTATAAACTATTAGATCAATTTATAATAATATTATTGAATAAAAAAATATTAATAGTACATTATGATATAAGTGCGGTAAGTTGAAAATTACAGCCGAGGCGATATTGCTAGCCCGAGACGTAGGCGAGGGCTACAAGAAAGCAGAGGCTGTAATTATCAAAGCGCACGTATGTCATACGACGTTTTATAACACATTTGCGAGGAAATAAATAAAATTCGGATGACATTTTCAAACAAAAACAATACAGCGTAAAGAGAAAGCGCGCGGAATAATTTTTACGCTTTTTTAAGGCAAAGGCACAAAAACAGCCAGTATTACTAATAAAGTAAATTAATATTTTTGTGTTTTGTTACAGACAAATGGTTGTAATTTATGGTCAAAATTGATTAAATTAAAGAATTAAATGTTTATTTATTATATTTTATCTCCCAACTTAATTTTATTAATAAAATGTTAACTACTTTTCTGACATAAAAACTCTTTGCTAAGATTTAAAAAAGTACCGTTCGGTTTAGACGGAGCATTATGATAAGCCGTGCGTTTTACTTTACATTACAGTGCGTAATGTGATACATTACGATACTGAACTTGGTGCAATAAGAGACCCTTTACGAGCAAATGTGTTATAAATATTATTATTGTTTCTGCAGCGGTCATGCTCCGCGTGCTGAGTGCATTGCAACGAGTAATGAATTAAGCTTCATAGAAGTACGGTTAACTATTGCCACTTGACATTAATTCGATTCAAATAACTGACACTTGATAAATAATTGACAATAATATCCAAGTTTGATTTGATTGGCAATCAGAGATATCTGACAGCATCTTATTTGATTTATACGAGTACACTTGGAATAACAATGGCTTTCATATTTGGGGTTTATTGTGTCGGGGGTTTCTTAAATTTTTACTCAATTTTTATTTCATGCCTTTTAAACTTATATAATTTTTTCTTAGCCTTCCAATTTTCTCGGTGTTGCACTTCTTCTTGCTTATTAACGAAAACAAGGAAAGTAATAAATTAAAAAAAGGTATTAGGTAGGATTAACTTTCAAACGAAACCAATTTTATCAAAATCGCTTTTTTCCACCAACAGACACACAGATACACAAGTGAAACTTACACAAGTGGAACTTATAACACCCCTCTTTTTTGATCGGGGGTTAAAAACAAACTCGCTTCCCGCCGTCTATACGCTTAGATCTTTTAAACTAAGCAACGGAATTTGATGCGGTTTTCATCAATAGACAGAATGTTTCAAGAGGAAGGTTTTTTGTTATACCTGGAAAACACATGAAAATTTCCACGCGAACGATGTCGCGGGTAGCAACTACACTCGGCGTCTCAAAAATCGCACCTCTGCATGCTTTTGAAACTTAAATTATTTTTCTTAGATTTTCGCTACAAATTTTACAGTTTCCGTAGGACAAGGATTTAAAAAAATAATGAAGCCAAATATAATTAACCGACGTCTTTTGTAGGTACTATTTTTTCGTAGCTTCGACTGTCCCACTTCTGGGGGGTTACTATGACGCTTAAAACATTATTGTTCCATTCCTATTCCAGAGTGTGAAAGAGATGGAGCTAGACGACCTGTATATGTATAGCTCCGTCTCTTTTTCACTCTGGAATAAGAATGGAACAATAATGTTTTAAGACGTCATGGTACGCCACCAGGGCATAGGTCTCCTCCCATTCCTTCAACTTTTCTCGGTGTTACGCCTCTTCTCGCACAAGGAAAGTTATAAATTAAAAAAAAATCCTAAGCTTTTAGGGGGGAGGGGTGTTGTGCAGCCTCCCCCCCCTGGCGATGCCCATGGTGGCAAGTGACAAGAATTAAAATTTCGAGTCGACCAGACCCGTAGAAGTTGTTTAATATCCCTTCATCAACTAGAAAAAGGTGATAAGCTTCAAACGGCTGAGCAGATTTTCTCGAACCATAGCTAAGAACACTCTCGATTAAAACACCTTTCAAACGACACCAGTTTTATCAAAATCAGTTCATCTGTTTAGGAGCTACGATGCCAGACACAGTACAAACATTCATTCTTAACACTTTCCTTACGATATAGACGCTGCTCCGCTGCTATTGGTCGTAGCGTGATGTTTATATAGCTTATAGCGTTCCTCCGATAAATGGGCTATTCAACACAAAAAGATTTTTTCAATTCGAACCAGTAGTTCCCGAAATAAGCGCGCTCAATCAAACAAACTCTTCAGCTTTATAATATTACTAGATGTCCCGCGCAACTTCGTCTGCGTCACATTTTCCCCGTTTTCGCAAAAATTTTCATTGCTGCTTCGCTGCTATTGGCCGTAGCGTGATGTTATATAGCTTATAGCGTTCCTCGATAAATGGGCTATCCAACACTAAAAGATTTTTTCAATTCGAACCAGTAGTTCCCGAGATAAGCGCGTTCAAACAAAGAAACTCTTCAGCTTTATAATATTAGTAGTTTTGAGAACCTTACACTAATCCCAACTGGCTTTTTTCTTTTTCCAGGTGCGAATGGAGGTCGACGACCTGTTCGTAGACCTCGCAGACGGACGGAGGCTGCTCAAACTCCTGGAGATCATCAGTGGAGAGCGCCTGCCCAAAGCCAACAACGGACGAATGAGGGTGCACAAGATCGAGAACGTTAATAAAAGTTTGAGCTTCTTGCATACTAAGGTAAGTGACAGCTACAGATCGACTGTCTGTAAACTGTCGAATCTGAAAATATGCATTTCTTTTTGAAATTAGCTTACTAAAAAAAAAAGGATTGTGTGGTTTTATGAAACCACGGTAAAAGTGAAATTTTTTTTCACACTATAGACATTTAACTAAAAAATTTTGGAATAATATTCCATTAAGGGAAACGATTAATTAAACGTATAAACGGCCGAGCGTCACGCGACATGCAACACAGACGAAAAAGTTTGAGACGATGTAATAAAAGTTTCACTTTAAAAACAATAATTGTCAGTCCAAATTGCTTTTTCAGATTCGATATTTCAGTCATTTTTTCAGATTCAATAGTTTATCTAGTCGAGATATGCCAGATGAAGTTTGCGCTTCGGTAATGTTCGTGTATCTTCAGTAATACAAACGATTGATGTAGAAGTTTAACAATGCGTGGCAGAAAAAATAATAGAAGCTTTGTCTGTATAGAACGGCGTTCGTACGCCGACACATCAAGTTAGACATTTCCAGAATAATACGGCCTCGATTAAATAATAACAGACGCACGGGTCGATCTTTAAGGTTAAGCCGTGCTTGGCGTGGTTGATCCGTGGATGGGTGACCATCATTATATACCGAGTTTCCACCATGCCTTGGAAAACACGTTAATCCGTTGGTTCTAGCTGTCATTTGTAGATCTTTGACAGTTGTTACGAGTAGTCAGAAGCCAAAAGTCTAACATCCAGTCTTACCAAGGGGTATTGTATTACCCAGTTACTGGGTGGTGTAGGTCAGATAGGCAGTCGCTCTGTGTAAAATACTGGTACTCAGCTGCATCCGGTTAGACTGGAAGCCGACCCCAAGATAGTTGAAAAAGGTTTGGTAGTTGATGATGGCCTCGATTTTAAAGATTGAGAGATCCTAGTATAAGCGGTATAGCTTGATTATTCGTCGTTAAAGTAAAGGTGGATACAGACTTTGCGAGGCATGCGCCACGAACGGCGCACAACGAATGCCTCGGCTTGAGGCATGCGTGTTGAAAAATTATTCCAACATATGCTCGGGTCGAGCCATCGCGTGTTTGTTGCGAGGCATGTGCTACGCATAGAAGCGCGCGTGCGTGGCGCGCGTGTGCGGCCCATTGAAAGCAGTGCGTTGCGTTTGGACGATTGTGTCCGCCTCGCTGTGATTTTCTTACGCAATATGCGTCCATATAGAAAGAAATTTAATAATTTAAATAAATTCATTAATAATTTAATTTAAATTGAATTAATTTTTACTTTCACATAAAGCACTTGCATTATATAAAAGTAACCGATTATTATGGGATCCAAAACATCATTATTATTACAATAAAAATAAAAGACATGCCATCTTGACTGCTGCTGTGTGGGTTGGATCGGCCCGAGCATGCGCTGCGTGCTGTTTGCCTCGAGCAAACGCAGTTTAATTTTCTCAGTCGAGGCATGCGTGGATATCGTACGCGGTGCACAGCTCGAACGAGCATGTGCGACTATGTCCACAATTAATGTAATGCTCGCGCTGAGGCACTTTGATCTTGAAGCATTTGCCGACATACGTAGGCTCGCCCTCGCACGTGCGTAGCACATGCCTCGCCACGAATATAAAAGTACACACCTTGCGAGGCATTCGCTGTGCGCTGTTCGCGGCGCATGCCTCGCAAAGTCTGTATACTGCTTAAGGCGTTTATAATTATGCTCATAAGAAATTAAGGACTGTGTGAAGGATAATATGGCAAGAAAGGAGGTGTCTGATGAGATGACAAGCAATAGTATGGAAGAAGAAGACATGCTGCATGCCGACGATGATAAGTTAGAACGTCCCTATTATCGGAAACGGAAAATTCAACATTCACGCGTAGGAATAATATTAATTAACGGGCACGGTTTTTTTAAATAAATTATATGCTAAAAGGACAATATATTACATAAGTTATGTTATGATTAGAATATCGCACTTCTATCTTATCAAAAGATAAACATTGTGACACTGTCGTTGTATCACTACTTTATTGGATTCATGGAACTGGAATTTTATAAGGCTCAGCTGTTTACTGTAAAATATACAAGCTGTTGTTTTGCATCCTCGTCAAAATTCAGGAGGTTGTCACACAAGACATAATAAATCAATTAAAATTACGGTACCTAGTTAATTATTAATATACACTGTTTGTACGCGGTACTTTTAATCCCCCGTTTGCGTTACTTACAAAAGTACGGGGGAGTCCCCGAAAAAAATAGAACTCGTGTGGCTAGGCGAAGCAACGCACATCGAGGACTTTAGTCTGCGTTGTATGGCAATACTTAGCCCTTGGGTCACGGGAAGTGTCAACTAGGCGTTTCGAAATTTCCTTAAAAAGGCTCAGAGTAATATAAGTAAATAATATTAGTAAATGATAAGTACTTACCATATCTTCATCAAACTTACGGCGTTTCAGCCAGTAACACGCCAAAATAACATAATCAGAACGCAGATATTACGGATAAACAAAGCAAATATTACCTAATTTTTGGGTCAAAAACATAATTTTTAGATAATTTTTCCAGCAAATGACTATCTAAAAAGTTACATTATACACTTATAACATACTATACATTTACTTACCAAAGTTTAACAACACAAAACACAAAAATTTCACTGCATTCCAAAACAAAACATCACCGTTCCACACTGGCCGCCATGACGCATTTTGACAGTCGACAAAGACGCGTTTCTTTTTTTTTTTATAATTTTGTGCAGTTGTAAGGTTGGTATGATGGTTTCATTTTAATCGAACTCTAGTTGGCCATAGACGTAAATTTTTACAAACGAATTAGAACCTTACTTTACGTACGATAAGGGTTTAAAGTTGCTCGTACGAGGTTGTTCCACCAGAGGAACAGCGGGCCGATAAGCAAAAAAGTGATGTTCCTCTGGAGGAACAAAAAGGATCTAGCGGTTAATACCTGTGTACAGTATTGTTGCATAATCTTCGAAGCCCGCGGAAAACACGGCATTCGTAAGACTTCCTTACATTCTCGCACATGCTCACTTATGTTTTATTTTGATGAACAATAATTATGTTTTTTTTTTTAAGACGTAACATATCGTAATATTGGCAGTAAGAAAAATCCAAATTAATTTTATTTAACATAGGCCTATATGGGCACTTGTAAAACGTTTACAAATAGGTGCACGGTTCGGATTGGTCGTTTCCTATGGAGAAGAACCGGCAAGAAACTCCATGGTTACTCTTTTAAAATCATTTGGTTTTACAATATTTGAAGTTACAGCGTTAGTAGTATGGATGGTATTTAAAAGTACTTCAATTTATTCCCATTTCATTTACCTAATTTTGCCTGTGTTCCACCAAATATACTGAATGTGCACCAAAATATGTTCATTAAAATATGTCATAACGAGCATCTATTTAACAACTGTTGCAAATTTGTAAAAATATTAATACACCTAATTTTAAAAACAAGCATTTATTTTTTTAGTTTCTCGACGTAGTCCCGCTACGCGGGGCTCCTATTTCTGTCTACAGGGTTTAAAGTAACCTAACACGAAGGGAACCGAACCTGACCGTTCGAACCTAACCTGTCCAAGTCGGGGTGCCCCAAGAAGTCAGGAATATTTGGTGCACGATCAGTATTTTCGGGGAAGAATAAAATAGTTATTGTTACAATAGAATATTTAAAGTGTTATATCTTCGTGTTAATTTGGAATTTGTTTGATGTAACATATTTTTTTGGCCGAGTAGTTTAATTATAGTAAAACAATTAAACGGGTTTAAGATCAATATTTTAGAAATGCATACATAGATGTACCTTTAGATTTTTGGTGAACACAAAAATATTATCCCTTAAGTATGGGAGGACAGTGTAGGCCCGACAATAACTAGTTGCATACTATTCAATCACCGACGTTTTAGACAGAGGTGTACCTAATAGGACAATCTCATTTCGCCAGTTATGTATTAGGTATTAGGGGAGAGACTATTACCATCAACCGGGCATAGATCCAGACTCCGTGACTCATCATCAGCATGTTCTCAATACTGGGACACAGGCCTCCTCTCTATGAGAGGGAGTGGGCTGTAATCCACCAATCAGGCCCAGTGCGGGTTGGTTGATGTCACATGTCTTCGAAGTTTTAGTTCTAGGACATGCCGGTTTCGTCACGATGTTTTCCTTTACCGTTTTTGAGGGCAGCGGTGATAAAATAAATTACACAAAGTAATGCGCTTTGGTTGGTCATTCTTAACTGTAAGCCCTTCATGCTCTAAATAGTCAATCATTTTGGTCGGAATTAGGCCACAGCAATTTGGTCAAGGCCTCGGATTATGTATCGTAGGTCGGGCACTGCTGTCAAAACTGTGAAAGAAAACATCGTGAGGAAGCCGGCATTTCCTTGAACCAAAATTTCGATACATTTTGAAGACATGTGACATCTACCCGCATAATTGGGCCAATGCGATACTGCGGTGAATATAAATAATAATAATACCAGCCTAGTAACTCTACTATTATAAACGCGATAGTTTGGATGGACGGATGGATGTTTGACACTCAATCGCGCCAGAACGGCTGAACGAATCTGAATGAAATTTGGCACAGAGCTAGATGGAGACTCGAGTCATCGATGTCGAGTGAGGGAGAGTCTGGAATATCACATAGCCATAGCATACTTTTTGTCTCTCACGTACACGTCAAGGTATACGTCTGCCTAGCTCTTCATTGATTACAAGTTTGATGTTGTGTTATTTATTATTAACCCATCTCAATTCTGTTACAGGTGCGTCTGGAGTCAATAGGTGCTGAAGACATAGTGGACGGTAACCCGCGGCTGATCCTCGGTCTCATCTGGACCATCATCTTGAGGTTCCAGATCCAGGAGATCGAAATCGATGTTGTAAGTATATGCTAAATACCAATATGCTCTCACTTCGAAGATATTTTAATCATCATCATCCTATAATGTATCCACTGCTGGGACACAGGCCTCCTCTCTATGAGAGGGAGTGGGCTGTAATCCACCACGCGGGTCCGGTGCGGGTTGGTAGATGTCACATGTCTTAGAATTTTTAGTTCTAGGACATGCCGGTTTCCTCACGATGTTTTCCTTTACCGTTTTTGAGGGCAGCGGTGATGAAATAAATTACACAAAGTAATGCGCCTGCCTGGTTTCGAACCCACGGCTTACTGCTCGTAAGTCGGGGCTGCCATCGCTGCTCGTTGCGTCTGCGCAGATATTTTAATATACACGGTAAAAAGTGCATCGGCGGAATCTGTACCCATGAATTCAGTACAGGATGCGAGATATCCCACAGATAATCTGTTGTTTAATGCATTACAAAAGCGCCACGCAAAAAAATATGGAACATCTGAACATCTTTTCAGTGTGGGAAAGAGATGGCTAGACATCCTGTATAGCTCCGTCTCTTTCCCACACTGGAGTTAGAGTAAAACAATACTATTAATAACATTTACTACGGGATATTTACCATGTGTATTATTTGTTTCGAGTTCCCGATATTTCGGCGCTGTTGCAAACGCCATGATCACGGATAAACTGAAGTTACTGCGAGTGGGTGTTTATGTGCAGACAAATCGGTCTACCCTCTTCCTTGTTCGTTTTTTGTGCTCCGTACCACTACCACCTTCGATCAATAATAGTACTAGATTACCGATGAGCGCTTCAAAAACGGCTCGAAAAATAAGACCACAAATGCTTTTGTGGTCTTATTTCAAATTAGTATAGTCCAATCATAGCCAACGTTAAGACGTCGAAATGCCCGCAGTGCGCGTTCAATAACTGTGAAAATAATGACCGTAACACTAAGATTTTGAAAGGAATATGTTTTTTTTCGATAAGGATATATTTAAGTGATTTTTCATGAAATGAAAACAGAATTAAATAGTCAATATAAGTGGAATTAGCTAGTATTGTGATTGTTTGACCAATGTTTGCAATAACGCGCCAACTATTGTTCCAAACATTGACTATTCTGGAAAAGACAATGCATGGAGTAGTGTTGTTATTTTAAATATTATTTTTGTTTGTAGATTTTCTAGCGACCCATTTCGATGTGCATAATATTAAACCTTATAAAAATTCGAGAATATGTTCAATTCATTTTGATAGTTTGAACATAACTGGAAACACGCAAAGGCGTAAATTACAAAAATCTTTATCGGATGAAAACTATACCTGTAGGTATTTTCATGAAATACTTTAAAACTATTTTCAATAAACCGCGTAAGTATGTTTCTTTACAGGCCACGCCTTCAACAAGTTTATTTTTTTAAGATACCACAGGAATACGTGACGTACCTCGTTAGAAAGCACATGAAAAACATTATTACACATTAAGTACCTATAAAATTTGAGGGTTGCCCTCGATTTCTCTGGGATCCTACCATCAGATTCTGACTAGGTGACAACGGGACCACTTCTAGAGTATAGGCTTACGAATAAAAAAATAATTTTGAACATCGGTTTCCATTAAGTGCAGAAATCAGTCAACAAAAAAAAAATTAAATATAGTCAAATTTTGAACCTCCTCCTTTTTTGAAGTCGGTTGAAAATGGTACCTACTACTTAGTCTACTACTTTTTCAAATGGGTCAAAACTATTTGCAACCTTACAAAACGATCTTTGGCCTAAAAAAAATATTTTCTGCAACTCTACGTCTTTCAATACTTACTGTGTTCTGAGCATTGAAATGTAATACCAAGAACTACGTCTAGTTCTAAATTGGAGTAAGCACGAAATCGTCAATATAATATTTTGAACTTTGCCACTTAGATTTTAAGATTCATTTTAGAATAAATATTTTTGTACTCATGACTTTTTATTTTCAAGCGACATTTTAAATTTATGGCCTTTTATCTTTCTCGGATGAAAGGACTTAAATAAAAATATTTTGTAATTGTAATTAAACCTTATGTAAGAGTGTTAAGGTTTATACTAAAATGAAGTTGTTAATATTATTAAACTTTTTTTAAAGAAATATAGATGTTTACGTGTGTGCAAATGTGGACACTTTTGCGATTCATTTTTGTTCCTGATCCTTAATCTAGTACTATTATTGATCGAAGACTACCACTGTCACTCACAACTCGATTCTGTTCCCGACACACGAAACTCACTGTGTCCACTCGCGAACTTTTTACGACCCTTTTTCGGTTTTTACACAGTTGAACCACTGGATTCCAGGCTCTCGACAGTTGAAACCCATCCTCCCGGTTGAGTCCCAGTCACAAGGCATAATAACTTGTGAAAGTACTGTAGTTGCCCATTCCTTAGCGTAGATCTCTATGGAGGAGAACGGGCAAGAAACTCCATGGACACTCTTTTAAATCAAAATATGTTACAAAATCTTGGGTACATCATTCGTGTTAAGAATTACAAATATGTGAGAACGATGTAGAAATACGGGCAAGTTAAGAGCGTCCAGAGATTCAATCAGTTATTAAAAAAATAAAGTAATTAAAATAAACCGTGGCAGCTAAGAGATGACCAGTCACAACTGACAGCGCCCACTTTATTTATTCTATTTTATTCTGTTCCCCTTAAATATTTATTTTATTCTGTTCCCCTTAAATATTTATTTTATTCTGTTTTTAGTATTTGTTGTTATAGCATCAACAGAAATACATAATCTGTAGAAATTTCAACTGGCTATATTTATCACTGTTCATGAGATAATACAGCCTGGTGACAGACGGACAACGAAGTCTCAGTAATAGGGTCCCGTTTGACCCTTTCGGTACGAAACCCTAAAAACACAAAATACTAATGTTCCTCTTTTTTCCCATAGGACGAAGAAAACGAATCATCAGAGAAGAAATCAGCCAAAGACGCCTTACTGCTGTGGTGTCAAAGGAAGACTTCTGGTTACCACGGAGTACATATACACAACTTTACAGACTCCTGGAGATCTGGACTTGGGTTCAATGCTCTCATACACGCGCACAGGTAAGCATTTACAGCTCAACTGCGAAAACCCATCTGAATCTTGGCCTTGACGTTGATCTGTCAAATGGGCTATCCTTATAATTTAACGGCTTATGTTTAACATAACACCAGATAAAGTAAATATAACCTTAAAAAACATTTTTATACTGCCTAAAATAGTAAATGATCACCAGAAATAGTAAATGATCACCAGAATTAAAAACCTGAAAATTACAGCTCCGAACTAAGGCGTAGTCGACGGAGCCCCGCTATGCGGGGCTCCTATTTCTCTCTGCATGGTTTCAAGTAACCTAACCTGTCCGAGTCGGGGTGCCCAATATCCCGAGCTCGCTTTGCTCGCACTTGCTTCCTAAGTTCTTCTTGCCACAAAATTTGGTGATCATTTACTATATTTGGTCTTTGAATACAACTTTTTTGGTGTTTAGTATTTTTTTTTAGGTAACGTAGCTTAGGATCTCAAAGTATTTTTTGGTGCTCATTATATTTAATCCTTAAACCTCCTTTAACCTTTGAACGCCAGAGCATAAACGCACGCGTGTGCCCCTCCACGCCAAGCCACAAATTCACCGTAAATACTTACAAATAAAAAAAGGGATTTCAAAAGTATTGTTAACTTATTTCTTGATTAGACATTTAATATTTAAGATATTAGAGGGTGTAACGGAAAGGGTATATACATACTTAAGGGTGTGCTACAGACCATCAAAGTGAACATGTTTCTCATCATAAAAAAAAAATTGCAGCAAAAAAAAAATATCAGCTGCCTATACATTTGGGTGGAATAGGTATTGCAATTTTCTATGGGGCAGCAGATATTGTTTTTGCTGCAAATTTTTTTTTATGATGAGAAACATGTTCAGTTTGATGGTCTGTAGCACACCCTTAAGTATGTATATACCCTTTCCGTTACACCCTGTATACATCACATTTTAAAGATAATAAATAAACACACAGAAAAGTAATGATGCTAATTTCGTGTTATAGTGCACCACATTTTTTGTCACATTTTTATTTGTGTCGTTGGCGTACAGGGCACGCGCTTGCTTGTCACGTATAAGTGACAATGGCGTTCAAAAGTTTAAAGCTGAAGAGTTTGTTTGATTGAAAGTTCAAATCTCAGGAACTACTGGTTCGAATTGGACAATTATTTTAGTCATCAATAGCCCATTTTTCTATAAGGAAGGAAGGATATAATGGGAGCGGAACATCATTGAAAAATGTAAAAAAGCGGGGAAAATTATGTGACACTGAAGAAGTTGTACGGGTCAGCTAGTTGACGTCTACGATTGAAAGAGATAAAAGATGTAGTTTAAGTGACTCTGCCACTACGGTTCTAAGCCCTAAATCTCAGATAAATAACTGAACGAAAATATTCCACTAAACACCTTTTTTTACGGATGGGTAATTAGCAAATGACTCCTCTCGCTCTGTGTGGAGCGGAAGGGTCCCAGACTTGTACTGACTAAAGCCCATCCATGTTCCTTCTTAGCCCTTTGTGCTCCAGGGCCGCGGTATCTCTTTCGAACAGTCCCGCAGCCCTGGCAGGCATCGGCCCTCTCGGACCCCTTCCGATTTGCTCCAATATGTACCTCACAGCATTCACCTTCTAACATCACTAATCGCTTTGTTTATACACGGTGTAAATCACCTCGTCACGAAGCCGTCAACCAAGCATTCTGTACATGAAACTAAGTAACTTTACGCAAAAATTATTGCTGGGAAACGACTTTTTTTAGGGGGGTGTAAAATCATGTTTTGTGGTAGAACTCAATGTAACGCACTCAAAACATTGTGCTGATGGACGGATTGAATAGTACGGGGGTCGTGGAGGTGTTTAAAGTAAAAATCTTACATTAAAAACTTGTATTTAAAAAAATACTTGTCAAAAAGTTGGAACTTTGACCCCTAATATCTCCGTAACTAGAAGGTTCCCAGGCATGGTGTAAAACAAAAAAATGATCGCAATGACAGGGAGAACCAATGCCTTTCGGCTTCGTTAAGAGGTGTTTTACACCCTTTATAAGTGAATTCCACCATAAGCCAAGATTCCACCGCTCGAACAATGGCATCCGAACGAGAACGCTCATAAAATTAATGTGGCTTAAATGGGGAAAATGTGACACTGACGAAGTTGTACGGGTCAGCTAGTTGACGTCTACGATTGAAAGAGATAAAAGATGTAGTTTAAGTGACTCTGCCACTACGGTTCTAAGCCCTAAATCTCAGATAAATAACTGAACGAAAATATTCCACTAAACACCTTTTTTTACGGATGGGAAATTAGCAAATGACTCCTCTCGCTCTGTGTGGAGCGGAAGGGTCCCAGACTTGTACTGACTAAAGCCCATCCATGTTCCTTCTTAGCCCTTTGTGCTCCAGGGCCACGGTATCTCTTTCGAACAGACCCGCAGCCCTGGCAGGCGTCGGCCCTCTCGGACCCCTTCCGATTTGCTCCACTAACTACCTCATTTCGTTCCAGACCTGATCTGTTCCGCTGGTCAGACCTCCCTGTCACCGAGCACGTGGAGACTCTCAACCATGCCTTCGACGTCGCACACAAGAACTTGGGCATCCCACGTCTGCTTGATGCTGAAGGTAAGATGAGATTGATTGATAAGATTTTTTTTTATACTGTACAGGCTTGCGTTTGGCGGCAACTCACCTAATGTGAAGCAAAGATGCGTCCTAGGGTGGTTATCCGCTTAAGACTATACAGGGTGTAATGGAAAGGGTATATGCAAACTTAAGGGTGTGCTACAGGTGGACGGTGAGTAATGGGCCAGCTCACCGTCCGTCCGTCTTATGACCACAGGCCGTGCCGACGGCGCGTTTGTGTTCCACGCGCGCCTCAAGGAGATGTCAGCAAATCGGAAGGGGTCCGAGAGGGCCTATGCCTGCCAGGGCTGCGGGTTGTTCGAAAGAGATACCGTGGCCCTGGAACACAAAGGGCGAAGAAGGAACATGGATGGGTTTTAGTCAGTACAAGTCTGACACTCGCTCCCGCTCCGCCCAGAGCGGGAGAAGTCATTTGATGATTACACAACGTTAAAAAAAAAAAGAAGGGTGTGCTACAGACCATCAAACTAAACATGTTTCTATTCTTTCCGTTACACCCTGTATAGGGTGACTGGTAATTAGTGACCGATACATATACTCATGATAGCAAACAATTTTCCGAAAGAAACATTTTTTTATACCTACTCATTCAATCACAATAACACAACAGCCGTATGAAATTCGCGTGCGCGTGCTCCTGTGACCTATCAGCTGCTAGCCGCGTGACGCCGTTCTGTCTCATTACTATCGTACCGTGCGACAATGGGTGGGCAGAGCACCTACACGGTTCGCAACACCTAATTTCATATGGCTATTGTATTATTGTGATTGAAGTGAATTATTAAAAAAAAACCTGAGTACCAGTATTTTACATGAAGCGTAACTGGGTAATACGATACCCATTAGTAAGACTGCATGTCAGACTTTGGCTTCTGAATACTCGTAACAACTGTCGAAGATCTAAAAATGATAGCCAGGACCAACGGCTTAACGTGCTTTCCGAGGCACGGAGGAAATTCGGTATGTAATTATTGTCACCCATCCACGGACCAACCTCGGCAAGAACGGCTTAACCTTTAAAATCGACCTGTGCGGCTGTTATTATGTAGCCACGAGCTCCTCCAGCACCCTCCAATCCTCAATGATCATAGCAGTCTCCTCTCAATTACGCCGTTATTAATACCATTTTTCCCCACCAGATGTGGACACCAGCCGCCCTGACGAGAAGTCGGTGATGACGTATGTGGCTTCATACTACCATACCTTCGCCAGGATGAAGAATGAACAGAAGAGTGGCCGCAGGATCGCTAACGTAAGTACATCACATATTTTATTTGCCAGCAGTTAATACGTTTAATCGTGGTAGAGGAACGGACTTCCTCATTTATGAAATGAGTAGGAAGCAGGATATAAAAAAAGGTTTTTTTTTTGACGTGACAACGTCTTATAAATTGGTTTGCCGGGTGACACTTCAAGAAACTGCGTTACGCTCCGCTCACGTTATGCGCTCACAATGAGAGCGAGTGAGAGGCACGCGTGCCTTTCACTTTTTATGTCTGTCTCTCTCGCTCTTAGGCGGGCTAACCATGCCCGAGTGGAAGGGACGCGTGCCTCTATATATGTATATTTGTATATAAATACGTATGTATGTGTAAAGGTAAAAATAAAATTTTGTTAATATGAAATTCAGTGCGAGATTCTTAGTATAAATTAATGTTTTAAATATAATTCTTTGTATAAATAAATGTTTTAAATTGTTACTATTATTTCATCCTTCTTCCTACTATACGAATGAATATTCACATTAAAATTATTTTACCACTCAAAGTCGTTGTCACGTAAAACTTTCGCCCGTATACCGACTTTACAGGCAACCAATTTTTTTTTTTATCAAGGTTTAGCAGTCCAGCTAAGTTTAATACTGTCCTTTGAGAGTATAATATTTTACTTTGTGAATAGACTTGGATGGAATTTATAATAAAAGAATTAAGAAAGTAGAGGACTGTATAAAAATAGTTAAAATACCATAAATAACATGAACATCAACGTGTAAAGACCGTACAAAGAAATGCCCGCAGTTGGCCGCGATGAGTTATTTTTTTTTAAACACCATCTTTAAAATTTTGAACGCCAGCCAGAGCATAAACGCACGCGCGTGTCTTCCACGCTAAGCCAAAAGTATTGTTCACTTATTTCTTGATAAGACATTTTATGTTTCAGATACATCATACTCATCAAATCACATTTTAAAGATATATAAATAAACACACACAAAAGTAATGATTTTTCACATATTTATGTCGTTGGCGTACAGGGCACGCGCTTGCTTGTCACGTATATGTGACAATGGCGTTCAAAAGGTTAAAACAAACTCCAAAAAGGAGGAGGCTCTCACTTCGACAGCATTTTTTTTCTCCACAATAATAATTCCATTCTATCCTCCTCAGATTATCGGCCAAATGATGGATTGCGACGATCGCAAAGGAGAATACAGCAAGCTTTTCAGCGTACTCCTCGAATGGATACTCCTCAAGATTAAGGATCTGAACGGCAGAGAGTTCCCCAACTCTTTGGACGGCATACAACGGTTACTGCTGTCCTTTAAGCAGTATAGGACTGTGGAAAAGCCGCCAAAGTAAGTGATAGTATGTTAAAAGTGTGATAAAGAAAGATATAAAACGTGTATTAACAAGGGCATATACATAAAATAGAATAGAAATAATTTATTTGCATTGAATGTAGGTATATACAGTATGTTAGTTTAAACGAGAGACATATTCAAACCCATAATAGTACATGCTAACATGATACTAATAAAAATATAAACAAAAAAAAAACACTGATAAATAACAGACAGAACCATACCAAATTTTTCGCAAATGTCACGCAACGTGTATACACCCTTGCGCTAGCGACTTAATAGTATCGCAGAACATGTGAGCGGGTCAATGACTCTTAGGTATAATCCATTTTCCCTTCATATTTTAAACTTACCTGGCTTAGGACAGTCCAAAATATCTAGGCACTAAACAAAACATTAAAAATTCTTCTATATACGTTATAGGTTTTTTACATATTTGGGACGAGAATCGAATACTGAATACCCTCCCTCAATATGTCCCTCGTTTAACCTAACATACTGTATATGAGTTGTTACTGTAGTAATTATTTGTTCCTGGTACATTCTACCATTCGGCATGGCATACTTAGGGGTGTGCTACAGACCATCAAACTGAACATGTTTCTCCATCCATCTACCTACTTACCCTACCTATCCTACCCTAACCTACCCTACTTACCTACCTACCCTACCCTATTTACCTACCTACCCTACCCTACTTGCCTACCTACCCTACCCTACTTACCTACATACCCTACCCTACCCTACCTACCAGCAATTTCTATTTTGTTACCGTTAAAAAACTATCATTACCACTATAAACGAGATATTTACAAATTATTCAATTTCAAAACGATTTGAAAAAAATGAATACCATTTATATTTACGGGTTCTTTGCTGTAAGTAGTGGATAATATTCGTACCACGATTGGATAATGGTTTTAAAGAGGAAGTAACTTCATTAAAAAAAAAGTAATTTTGAGTTCAATCATTACTACCCAAGCATGTTTTCTTATCTTTTTTACACGAATTTGAAAAAAAATCCTATCTAAAATGCTAAATTCATCGACGAAACTCATATCTTCACCCCGTCTAGATACAAGGAGCGTTCAGAGATCGAAGCCCTATACTTTGACATCAACACCATGCAGAAGAGCCTCACAGGCGAGGCTTGGGTGCCGCTGGAGGGACAACTGCCTCAAGACCTGGAGAGGGCATGGCAGAAGCTGGAACAGGTTAGATAACATAGCTTTTAAAGTCATCATCTGCATAGCCTTTTCGCAAACTATCTAGGGGTCGGCTTCCAGTCCAACCGGATGCAGCTGAGTACCAGTATTTTACATGAAACGACCAGTAACTGGGTAGTACGATACCCCTTGGTAAGACTGGATGTCAGACTTTTGGCTTCTGACTACTCGTAACGACTGTCAAACATCTACAAATGACAGCCGGGACAAACGGCTTAACGTACTTTCCGAGGCACGGAGGAAACTCGGTATGTAATTATTGTCAGCCATCCACGGACCAACCTCAGCAAGCACGGCTTGACCTTAAAGATCTACCCGTTCGGCTGTTATTATTTAGCGGCGAACTCCTCAACATGGTTTTTAAAGTATAATTCTTAAATGCAGTTAATTTTGCAAATAGATTTTTACAAACACTTTTACACGTCTCATTTTTTTAAAAACTATACAGGGTGTTGTTTTGCTTCCTCGTCAAATTCAAGGAGGTAACTATGCTAATGATTCTCGTCCCGAATCAATAATAAAATGGGTAGGGTTTTTTTTTTCTTTTTTATTGAATTTGGTAAGTGTGAACCACCCGTGTTTTAAACGCGGCCCGTCTGATTCTTGCCTTATAACCTCGCTTACACACATACAAACAATCTCAAACGTTTATTCGATAATTTCTTTGTCCCTAAACCACGTTAATGGGGTTATTCTGAAATACTGACAAACTTAAACAACCAAAAAATACAGCGTTTATTAATAATTAACTAGGTACCGTAATTTTAATTGCTTATTTATGTCTTTCGTGAACACTTCCTGAAATTTGACGAGGTTGCAAAAAAACACCTTGTATGAAGCAATGATATATAAACTATAGATACGTTGCCCGCGCTCTGTAGTGGCAAGATGATACTAAGGTACTTGCCGGAGTGACATTTAGTCACGTACGAACCAGCGCCGCGGCCGTATGTGATATTCAATTATCTTACTTGAAAAAGTTCTCTTAATAAGAAAAGAAAATGCCGTCCTGTATTTTTAGGAAATGTTTTAACTATACTGCAACTGTGAAAGATAAAAAAATATCATTTCATACGTAAGTATCAAGTAAAAATGTATTTTTTTTAATTTTTTTTCGATGCCTTTAATGGCGGCTGACGCCTGAGGTAAGTCACGTGCTTTTGTACGCGCTCGGCCAATGAGCATGGAGCACAGAATGACAATGCAATTAAAGAAATATATTTATCTCTCTCTAACAACAGGAATTCCGTAGATGACATTTAATTTTCCTTCCCTCTCTTCGTGCGTCTATTTAGCTGTCTAGCCACCTATAGGTGTTTACGCTGTTTTCGAGTGGCGTGATGTTCATGCATGACGCGTCTATTTATAATACGTCATTGGTATGAAGCCGATGTTTCGTACCTGACTACTCTGAGAAGAAACAGCTGAAATAAACTCAGAGGTCAAAGTTTCTTTTAAGGATCAGCTTTTAAAGATCTTGGTTTTAGATTACTTATTAAGGGCGTTTATATCTTTCGGCATTTTATACAAACTTTGAAGTCCTTATTTTCCGAAATGACTGAAACGATTTTAATGAAACTTAATACGCATAAGCAGGATACATAGGTCAAAAATTTACTTAAAAACATTTTCGAAAAGTCTTTTTGAAAAAAAAGATAATTGGAAATTTCTGTTTCTATACAAGGTGTTGTTTTGTATCCTCGTCAAATTTAAGGAGGTGGTCACAAAAGACATAATCAATTAAAATTACGGTATCTAGTTAATTATTAATAAAAGCTGTTTTTTTTGGTTTTTAAGTTTGACAATATTTCAGAATAACCCCCATAACGTGGTTAAGGGAATAACAAATTATGAATTAAACGTTTGAGATTGTTTGTATGTGGGTAAGCGAGGTTATAGAGCAAGAGCCAAACGGGCCGCGTTTAAAACACGGGTGGTTCACACTTACCGGTTTCCGTAAATAAGAAAAAAGTTAAAAATTACCTACCCATTTTATTATTGATCCGGGACGAGAATCATTAGCATAGTTACCTCCTTGAATTTGACGAGGATGCAAAACAACACCTTGTATATAATTTATAATTGGTCTAATTTAACTGTAACACGATTTTTCGAAAATATTTTTTCTCTCACCATCAAACTGTAAAAAGTTTGGCGATTAAAAACGAAAAAAAATAACTTGTATTTTATATAATAAGATTTAATAAATAATCAAAATCAAAATATTTTATTTCACATAGGCCTACATGGGCACTTATAAAACGTCAAAAAAAGGTGCACGGTTCGGGTTGGTCGTTTCCTATGGAGAAGAACCGGCAAGAAACTCCATGGTTACTCTTTTAAAATCATTCGGTTTTACAATATTTGAAGTTACAGCGTTAGTACTGAAGTATGGGAGGACAGCGTAGGCCCGACAATAAGTCGATTGCTTACTACAGAAGGTAGTAATAGAAAAAAAAAGAACAATTCCAGATTTTTGGCTGTTTTATATCAATAAGCTCGTCCACTGTTATATGGAAACATACCTAACTTCAATATGTGGGTGTATTATATGCACCTCTGTTTAAACCTTTTTTTTTACGGATGGGAAATCATCAAACCCCCCCTCCCCGCTCTGGTCGGAGCGGAAGGGAGTGTCAGACTTGTACTGACTAAAACCCATCCATGTTCCTTCTTAGCCCTTTGTGTTCCAGGGCCACGGTATCTCTTTCGAACAGTCCCGCAGCCCTGGCAGGCATCGGCACTCTCGGACCCCTTCCGATTTACCTCTGCTTCAACCTTAGCTTTGCTTATGTCATCATGTATTAAATATGTTTATTTATCAACAGGCCGAGCATGCGCGTGAGATCGCGCTGAGAACAGAGTTGCTGAGACAGCAGAGATTGGAACAACTCAACTACAAGTTTAATACTAAAGTAAGTCAATAGGGGATCGGACTGGGTAAAGAAAACGACATTCTATTTTGTCCGTCAGACAGGTAATACAAAAATATTAGACACGTATGTTTTGTTTTATCAAAATATCAAAAAATTACTTAGTTAGAACTCATTAAAGTTGGAGAGTGGGGGCTTACTACGTCACAAGTGGGTATAAAACTTACCTACATGTGACGTCATGCGCCATTTCCACTCAATATATCTCCGTAATTTTATGACCACGTGAAAAAAGAAAAAATACGTGTCCAATACTTTTCAATAAACTACCCGACGGACAAAGAAAAAAAATAGGATTATCCCCTATTAAACGAGGTTAAGTTTAACTTAAGAGAGTAGCGGTGGCCCAGTGGTGGCAGCCCCGACTTACGAGCATTAAGCCGTGGGTTCGAACTCAAGCAGGCGCATTACTTTGTGTAATTTATTTCATCACCGCTGCCCTTAAAAACGGTGAAGGAAAACATCGTGAGGAAACCGGCACGTTACTAGAATTAAAAATTCGAGGACATGTGACATCTACCAACCCGCACTGGGCTCGCGTGGTGGATTACAGCCCACTCCCTCTCATAGAGAGGAGGCCTGTGTCCCAGCAGTGGAAACATTATAGGCTGATGATGATGAAGTTTAACTTTACATTTCTTAAAGGGATTAGGTATAAGGGAAGGAAGAACGGGGAGTAAAGTGGGCACGGTTGGCGCAATGGTTGAGCAATCGACTGCTGCGCTGCATGTCGCGGGTTCGATCCCCGCACGGAATAAATATTTGTATGGTCTACAGATAGTTGTTCCGGGTCTGGCTGTTTGTGTATGTGAGTTTAAATGTTTGTAAACGCACCCACAATACAGGGGAAATTCCTAGTGTGGGGCAGTTTTTTATTTAAAAAAAAAAGTTCCTCAAACAGACGGGTGATTTGTCTGGTAGGGTACTGCCCAACAGTTATCATCGCGTCTTTAAATATAGTCTTCTTCAGAATTTTTAAGTTAGTTCATCATTTGTGACATAGATGGCGCTGTAGTACACAAATCAAAACTGCCTTTCTCAGCATCAAATATTTTATTCATTAACCGAAAACTGTACTGATCTTTTTATTTCTCCTCCACAGTCAGTCCTCCGTAAAGGCTACCTGAAGGAGATGATCCAGGTTCTCTCAGATCCTCGCTACGGTTCCAACCTGGCACAGGTAGACGCTACGGTCAAGAAACATGAGGCTATCTCCGCTGATATTCTCGCTAGGTAAGTCTTGGACAGAAAGTTTTTAATTCAGATGTGCCTTTAAAACTATGCAAATATTTTAAAGCTTAAGAGCGTTTACGCCTTACAAACGCATACAAAGTTTACGCTTTAAAATAAAATTGCGTGAAACTTTATACGCAAGAGCAGGAAACATAGGTCTAAAAAGTTACTAAAACATTTTCGAAATGTCTTTAAAAAAAAAGATAATTGTAGATTTGTTTGGATAATTTATAATCGGTCTAATTTAGCTGTAACACTATTATTCGAAAATGTTTTTAGTTCTTTTTAGGCCTATGTATTCTGCTTAAGCGTATGAGTTTCATTAAAACCGACTCAGTCATTTCGGAGAATAAGGACTTGAAAGTTTGTATCAAATGCCATAAGTCGTAAATGTTCTTAAGAATTTGTTTGGTTGAAAGCGGTAATCTAGAGAACTACTGGTTCGAATTGAAAAAAACTTTTAGTGTTGGATAGCCCATTTATCGAGGAAGGCTATACGCTATATTATATCACGCTACGACCAATAGGAGCGGAGTATCAATGGAAAAGTTGCAAAAACGGGGAAAATGTGACGCAGGCGAAGTTGTGTGGGTGGGTCATCGAATACTTCTATAATATTATAAATGCAAAAGTTTGTGAAGATGAATGGATGTTGTAACTCTTTCCTGCGAGAACCACTGAACGGATTTGGATGAAAGACACACGGATACTAACGCACGGAAGAACAGCGGTGGCCCAGTGGTAGCAACGAGCAGTAAGTCAGTCAGGCGCATTACTTTGTGTAATTTATTTCATCACCGCTTCCCTCAAAAACGGTGAAGAAAAACATCGTGAGGAAACCGACATGTCCTAGAACAAAAATTTCGAAGACATGTGACATCTACCAACCCGCACTGGGCCCGCGTGGTGGATTACAGCCCACTCCCTCTCATAGAGAGGAGGACTGTGTCCCAGCAGTGGGAACATTATAGGCTGATAATAATGAATGGGATAATTCGAACCGAACTCCACGCGTACGAAGCCGGGGGCATAGGCTAGTACCTAATAATAATATAATAATAGTCATTTATTAACAGATCATACAATCCAATTTAATAATCGCGACTTGTATTTATCTCTTTTCTTATCCCCCAGGACCGAGCGTTTCGAAGACCTCTCAGCAATGGCAGCCGAGCTAGTCCGCGAGAACTACCACGGCGCCGAAGCTGTGTCGCGCACGGAGCAAGCTGTGCTGACGCGCTGGAACGAGCTGCTCGAGCTGCTGGAGCGGCACCGGAGCTCGCTCGGCAAGCTGGCGCATCTCATGGCGCTGTTGCGGGAGGCTGAAACTGTGGGACACACGCTGACTGAGATGAAGGTAGGTTTAATAGAGTTTTGAAAACTGAAGAAAATAAAAAGAGATTTGGAATGGCATAGTTTTTTATGCTCAATACTTTTATTGCATTCCACATGTTATTCTTAGGTGGTAAACTTATAATTAGATCATATGGAGAGTCGGGCACAGCAAATAAGTTGGAGAGAGGAAGCATTTTTATAAATTATATAACATTAAAACTACTATAAAACAAACAAACTACTATAAGTACTAAAATAATGATGTAGGTACTTTCTGAGGTAAACTAATAGTTTAAAAGTAAAATATAGACAGCTATACATTGAGAGATGTTTTTAATAAGAATTTATAAATAGTTTCGAGTAAGTACTTAAGTTTATGACTTTATAAGTCTATCACTTAGTGCTTGTTCACGTAGAAACGCGCGGGCGCGGCGGCGGGTGCGAGCGCGGTAGATATGGCGAGTTCGTGTTCACATTCTACATTGTTCTCACATATTTGTAATTCTTAACATGAATGATGTAACCAAGATTTTGTAACATATTTTTATCTAAAAGAGTGTCCATGGAGTTTCTTGCCCGTTCTTCTCCATAGAGATCTACGCTACGGAATGGGCAACTACAGTACTTTCATAAGTTATTATGCCTTGTGACTGGGACTGTAGCTTCGCGTTTTATTTTGTTTTCTCTAATTGAAATAAATGCTTTGACTTTGACATTGGCTGCCAGGCGTTTACGCGAGTGTGACGTGTTGTCAGAGGTTGAAAACATGGACGACGATCTTTTATTTTTAACCGATATCAGGAAACAATTCAGCAATTTCCTTCCATAACTTATTAAGAACTTTTCTGTTCATGTGATGCCTGTGTTTACTTTGCCAAATCGGAGTTCTAGCCTGAACAGCACTAATAAATTCTTCTGTATTGAAAGAAATGACGAAAACATGCTACCGTTTCTAGGGACAAGTTCATATTGGTTGAACTTACCTGACGTCGCGAGTGAATCGCGTGCTCCGCCGCTAGTTCGACGTGAAAAAACACAAACAGCTCACGCGTTTGATATTGCCGCTAGCTTGCCCGCTACTTAGACCGCACGTGCGTTTCGTACGTGAACACTTGGATATTATGCCATATGTTTGATATTTCGTGACCGCGCCCGCCAACGCGCCCGCGAGTCAACGTGAATGAGTACTTAGATATTCTTTTACTGAGTAGTAGCTTTTATTTATCAAAAGCATTCTAAGTTTATATAATCATCATCATATAATAGGGTATAATCCAATTTTTTTTTTCTTTGTCCGTCGGGTAGTTTATTGAAAAGTATTGGACACGTATTTTTTCTTTTTTCACGTGGTCATAAAATTACGGAGATATATTGAGCTGAAATGGCGCATGACGTCACATGTAGGTAAGTTTTATACCTACTTGTGACGTAGTAAGCCCCCACTCTCCAACTTTAATGAGTTTTAACTAAGTAATTTTTTGATATTTTGATAAAACAAAAAATACGTGTCTAATATTTTTGTAGTACCTGTCTGACGGACAAAATAGAATGTCGTTTTCTTTACCCAGTCCGGTCCCCTATTATCATTAAGGTCCAAAAGTTACCGGCTTTAACTACGTATACGTATTTAATAACAATTTTCTTTTTCACAGGCCCAATTCCAATCCGAAGAAGTAGGCCGTCATCTTGTCGACGTAGAACGCCTGCTGCAAGCCCACGCTCTCCAGGAGTTGCAGCTAGGAGCCCTGGACGAGAGCATCCGAAGACTTGTGCGGCACGGAGCCAGCGCCGAGGGCGGCGAGGGACCCAAGCAACAGTTGACTGCGCAGCTTAATCAGCTGTCACAGGATTATGATAGGTATTTGCAAGGATTAAAGTTGTTTTTTCCTTAGCAAAGACAAGTTTTTTTGACGGTACGGTTGGCGCAGTAGCTAAGCAATTGACGTTAGTGGCCGCAGACTTCGAAAAATCATGCCAGTTGTACCCAAAGCCCTTTATTCTTCCCTTTATTTAGCTTTTTTAGTAACGATATATCAGTTCATGACAATAAGTAAACTATATTAAAGTAAAATTCTGTTAGCTACTAAAATTCCACGAGTCGAATAACAATATTTGTCGGCACGGTTGGCGCAGTGGCTAAGCGATTGACTGCTGAGCTGCATGTCGCGGGTTCGATCTCGGCAGGGAACAAATATTTTTAAGGCTTACAGATAGATATTTTTTGATACTGCGCCATCCAAATTTATTTTTTTATCTTGATATTCGACTTTGGAATTTCAGAATTTTACTTTTTTTGAGTTTATTCATTATCATGAACATTGTTACTGAAAAAGCTGAATAAAGGGGAGAATAAATTTACTCAAGTAATGTTTTAATTCCAGCTTAGTGGCGGCTGCCAAAGACCGCAAGGCGAGACTAGAAGATGCGAGGAACCTGTTCCAGTTCCTTGAAGACCATGATGAGGAAGAAGGTAACGTTTTCTTCTAAAGTGGATACAAAGACAGTCAAGCCCTCTTATTCTTTATATGGGGGGTTAATAATGCGGGGTAGTGATTATAAAGGGTGCAAAAGTAGCCTTTTTTTTTTTTTTGCGGATGGGAAATCATCAAATGACTTCTCCCGCTCTGGGCGGAGCGGGAGGGAGTGTCAGACTTGTACTGACTAAAACCCAGCCATGTTCCTTCTTCGCCCTTTGTGTTCCAGGGCCGCGGTATCTCTTTCGGACAACCCGCAGCCCTGGCAGTGCAAAAGTACCCTTAAGATCGTACGCCTTTTGACATTTCATTCGAACTTTCAAGTCCTTTTTTTCCGAAATATCTGAACCGATTTTAATGAAACTTCATACGCATAAGCAGGATACACAGGTCTAAAAAGTTAATAAGATTTTTTTCGAAAAATTGTGTTACTGAATAGCTAAATTAGACCGATTATAAATTATCTACAGAAACAGATTTTTTTATTTTTTTTTATAAGACATTTTGAAATTGTTTTTTATTAACTTTTTAAACCGATGCATCGATTTTTTTTTTTTGCTATTTCATTGGTTTCAATTTTTTTGCACGAAACTCTAATATTCTTCTTTAAAAAATAAAGATAATTGGAAATTTCTGTTTCTACAGGGTGTAACGGAAAGGGTATATACATCCTTAAGGGTGTGCTACAGACCATCAAACTGAACATGTTTCTCAACATAAAACATGTTTTTCAGCAAAAAAAAATATCTGATGCCCCATAGAAAATTACAATACCTATTCGACCCAAATGTATAGGCAGCAGATTTTTTTTTTTGCTGCAATTTTTTTTTTATGTTCAGAAACATGTTCAGTTAGATGGTCTGTAGCACACCCTTAAGGATGTATATACCCTTTCCGTTACACCCTGTATAGATAATTTATAATCGGTCTAATTTAGCTGTAACACTATTTTTTTAAAACGTTTTTAGTCTGGGTCAGAGATGACAGAGACAAAGTCGACGATGGTACGAGCTTACCCAGAAGAAGCCTGTTCACTCTAACTTTGAAGAGATTAGGGTTGTAAGCGTTCGGAAACACAGACGCAGGCAGAGAGTTCCACTCCTTTGCTGTGCGCATTATGAAAGACGTTTAAAAACGCTTAGTGCGAATAGGTGGAATAGCAATAAGCATTTCTTCATTACTAATCAAATAGGGGATGATCACATTTGTTTTTCTTTGTCCGTCGGGTTGATTATTGAAAAGTATTGGACACGTATTTTTTCTTTTTTACGTCTTCATAAAATTACGGAGATATATTGAGTTGAAATGGCGCATGACGTCACGTGTAGGTAATTTTTATACCTACTAGTGACGTAGTGAGCCCCACTCTGCAACTTTAATAAGTTTTAACTAAGTATTTTTTGATATTTTAATAAAACAAAAAATACCGGTCTAATATTTTTGTATTACCTTTCTGACGGACAAAATACATAGAATTTCGTTTTCTTTACCCAGTCTTCACCCCTATTACTGCTTTACAGGTTGGGTAACAGAAAAACAACGTATATGCCGCACTGAAGTCGCGGCTAAGGAGCTCCGCGCTGTTTTAGCGTTGAGACAGAAGCATACTGCCTTACTGCACGAGCTGAGGGCGAGGGACCACGTGTCGCAGAGACACAGGGCTAAAGGACAGAGGTAATATTAAGACGTAACATTACGCCTGTAACCCTCGGAGGGTTAGGCAGCGGTGTAGCTAATTGTACAATTTAATTTGCAAAAAACATGCGTTGGAACCAAAGAGTATAGTAATATAGATGGAATAGAGAGCCCACTCAAGCGAATTTTTGACACCTATATTGAACGGTGTCGCCACCTGATACTAAATCCCAATAGCTATAGGTGCGTACATATACTTATATCTATATCTTTGTTTTTTGATTAGGTTTTCTATGGGTTTCTGTTTTTATTTACTTTTTTTACACTCAACTCAACCGCACTTTCTGGATCTAAAGCTCCAGAAAGTGCGGTCGAGTTGAGTGTAAAAAAAGATAGAACCGAGAAACCACATAAATTACACAAAATGGGAGAGATCTACAAGCATGCGCACACGCTGATAGTCGCCATTTTGTAAACAATCTGTATGATATTGTTGCAAAACCTAAAAAAAATATATTAGCAATTAAAAAATGCTTTTAAAATAAATAAATGGTTTAATCTTGTTTAGAGTTTAAATTCATTATTTTTAACTCAATTTTCATTCAAATCAAAAAGGTATTTAATCACACTGGCGATAATTGGCGTAAGCACCATCTATGTCATTTTAATGTACTAAATCTCAAGTTTATGCGGATTTGGTAAGAGATGGTGCTAGTATCTTTGTGTAAAATTGGACGCCTATGTCAAAGTATGGCAGTGTCCTCCCCCTGGTTGGACCACACATAGGAAACTCATAAATAAAGGGTGTAAAACACCTCTTAACGCAGCCGAAAGGCACTGGTTCTCCCTGTCATTGCGATAATTTTTTGTTCTACACCATACCTGGGAACCTTCTAGTTACGGAGATATTAGGGGTCAAAGTTCCACCTTTTTGACAAGTATTTTTTTAAATACAAGTTTTTAATGTAAGATTTTTACTTTAAACACCTCCACGACCCCCGTACTATTCAATCCGTTCATCAGCACAATGTTTTGAGTGCGTTACATTGAAGGTGGCTAATTATACAGTACCTCTGAGCGGTAATAAGATTCATGGCGCCAACATCGTTCTCACATAATAATATGTATATGATTTCAACATGAATGATGTAACCAAATTTTGTAACTATACTTTTTTGATTTAAAAGAATGTCCATAGAATTTCTTGCCCGTTCTTCTCCATTTGCCCTTCGACCTCAACATACTCATAGTTGGCAAAAGGCTAGGCTGATGATGATCCTAGAACCAAAAACGAAAAGGCATACCCATCCTTTTACACAGAGGAGCTTGGTGTCAGTGCCAGCAGTGGGAACATTGGCGTATTATGGTAAATATCATTATTTACTACATTTCAAAATACTCTTTTCTTTCACAGCCTTATTGACGCAAAGCACCCGAAATCAGCTGAGATCGAGCGTCGCCTCACATCTCTGAACAAGCAGTGGCAGATCCTCAGGGAGCTGGCTGCGGCTAGGGAGAAGCAGCTCGCTGATGCTGCAGAGGCTCATCAGGTAGATACCTGTCCTTACTTAGTATTTAAAATCAGGGATAGACACTGGTGTGGGCTGCCAAGTCATAAGGTCTCAATTTCGAACCCAAGACACGAATCTCCGCGCCTGTGTACGGTGAGTAATGTGCTAGCTCACCGTCCGTCCGTCTTATGACGACAGGCCGTGTCGACGGCGCGTACGTGTTCCACGCGCGCCTCAAGGAGATGTCAGCGATAGGAAGGGGTCCGAGAGGGCCGATGCCTACCAGGGCTGCGGGACTGTTCGAAAGAGATACCGCAGCCCTGGAACACAAAGGGCTAAGAAGGAGCATGGATGGGTTTTAGTCAGTACAAGTCTGACACTCCCTTCCGCTCCGCCCAGAGCGGAAAAAGTGATTTAATAATTTCTCATCTGAAAAAAAAAAGACACGCGTCTCCGATTTTTCGGATTCATGTGCGTATTGTATAATTATCACTTGCTTCGGTGAAGGAAAACATCGTGAGGAAACCAGCATGCCTGAGAGATATTTCTCGACGGCGTGTAAAGTCAAGTCAGAGGCCCATGGGCGGCATAAAAACCACCAGATTATGCTCTGACTACACGATAAAGAATAAGAAGACTACATAACAGATCGAATAGGCTTTCAGTATTGATAATGCACGTAATTAATCTATTCTTTTGATCTCTAGTCGGTAATTGAAAGTATTTGATTTGGTGAAACTATTGCCATCGCGCTGCGCCCGACCAAGCCCCCGTAAAGTGCGAAAGGGACAGCTGCAGCTCAGGCTGATTTTACCGACAAAAATCTTGACCAAAAGACGTTTTGTATCCCGTTATTTTCTTCTTCAAAACTAAACTGATCTAAATAATGCTTATATCAACATTTAGAGGAAAGGTATATCTATGCATCCATTATTTTCTTTTTTGTTAAAAACTTATCTAATTTGTCTGATAGTAGTCTGAACACGGCGGTATAAACGGGCTTTTTTTCGGGTTTTTAGATTGTCATAATTATTTTAGTGATTATGTTTAAAAAAAAAAGAAATGTATTAATAAGACATAGATTTAAAAAAAAAAAAAAACATTGCTCTAGACGCATTATGCACGAAGAAAACAGCGGAATACGTTTGTATGGAGGAATACCGACTAGAGTCCCCTCTTAAAATATCAGCAATATATTTTTTGCCCATTTTTAATCTCCATTTTTTTTCTCAATACAGTTCTATGGCGACGCAAACGAATCTGAATCATGGATGAAAGAGAAGCGCCCTCTAGTGGCGACGGACGACTGCGGCCGCGACGCGCCATCTGCCGGCGCGCTACTGGCGCGACACAGAGCTACTCATGAGGAGATCAAAGCGTACAGCGCGGAGTTGGATACTCTCAGTGCGCATGCGGCGAGGTTGAATGCTGCTGGGATCACTTGCTTACAGGTATGTGGACAAAACCGCGATTAAAATGTAAACTTGCAATGATTACCCCTAGAAATCATTTCATTTAGTTTCCTTTCGAGTTCTATACTATTAGTGGTACGAAGATTAATAAAGATAAGCTGTGCCCGCGACTTCGTCCGCGTGGTATTTAATAAAAAAGTTATTTTTTATTTTTATTAGCATTAGCATTTTTATTATAATTTTAGAATTTTTCTAAAATAGAAGTACCCTAAGTTACTCGTTATTACGTCAGCTATCTGCCAGTGATTCCAGTCCCATCAAAATCGATCCTGCCGTTCCAGAGATTAGCCTGAACAAACAGGCAGACAGACAAAACTTGTAAAAAATGTTATTTTGGTATATGTACCGTATATTCATTCATATGCATGTAGTAAAAAGCGTTTTTTTTAATATTACAAACAGATATTTCAATTTTATTTATTTGTATAGAGTATAGATAGATTTCAAAAGTATTGTTAACATATTTTTTGATAAGATATTTAATATTTAAGATATATAGATCACATTTTAATGATATATGAATAAACACACACAAAAGTAATGATTTTAATTGCTTATTTCGTGTTATAGTGCACCAAATTTTTTGTCACATATTTGTGTCGTCGGCGTACAGGGCACGCGCTTGCTTGTCACGTATATGTGACAATGGCGTTCAAAAGATTAATGATAAGACCTTCAATTTTATATCCTTAACTCGGTGATCATAATAAAGAGTATTCCATGTAATTTAAACCAACCATTTCTGCCCAACAGCTCCCAACAGAAGTAGAATCAACCCCAGCTATAGAGGAAGAGGAATGGGTCAACGAGTCCCGTCTGGTACCCACAGAAGTGTGGGAGGAAGAACCAGTGGAGAGACTCGAGCATAGAACTGTTACTGAGGAGAGGAGTGTACCCCAAGTGAGTTTAAACTCTAAGTGTATAAGCCTAGAGACTTGTTTCCAATAGATGTTCATCATATGTCTGCCATCTATGTTGGCGTCGGCTTCCAGTCTAACTGGATGAAGCTGCGTACTAGTATTTTACATCGAGCGATATACGATCAGGTTATATGATTACAATACGATTGGAATTGAACTCTCGGCGTTGAACTGAACGTTAAAAAATCATTATTGATTTGGGTGTCATTTAGTATTACTGAACTGTCCCACGGAATCGTATGATTTAATTCTATGTTTTAATCCAGGTTACAAACTATCTGTGTGACAAATTTTATCCAAATCCGTTCAGTAATTTTTGCTTGAAAGAGTAGCAAACATCCATCCATCCGTGTATCCGTCCATCCCTCCGCCAGTCCATCCGTCCGTCCATCCATCCATCCATCCATACTTACATCCTTACCTACATCCTTCCATCCCTCCATCCATCCATCCCTCCACCAGTCAATCCGTCCACCCAGCCAACCATCCATCCATGCATCCAAACCTATATCCTTCCATCCATCCATCCCTCCGTCCGTCCATCCATCCAACCCTACGTCCATCCATCCGTCCATCCATCCATCCCTCCGCCAGTCCATCCGTCCACCCAACCAACCATCCATCCATCCATCCATGCATCAATCCATCCATCCGTCCGTCCATCCATCCAACCAACCATCCATCCATCCATCCATCCATCCATCCATCCAAACAAACAAGCAAGATTACGTGGAAAAAAAAACAATTTATAATACAAACCCTTTTCTCCACAGGTAAAAGCCCTCTACGCCTTCACCGGCCAGGGTATCTCCATGCAGAAGGGAGAGGTGATGTTCCTCATCAATAAGACGAACCCTGACTGGTGGTCAGTCCGCAAGGCTGATCGCACTGACGGCTTCGTGCCTGCCAACTACGTCAGGGAGATAGAACCTAGAGTTGTGCCTGTGAGTACTGATTTTTTATTAATATTTTTAGGGTTACGTACCCAAAAGGTCAAACGGGACCCTATTACTGAGACTTCGCTGTCCGTCCGTCTTTCACCAGGCTGTACCTCATAAACCGTGATAGTTAGCCAGTTGAAATTTCTACAGAGTATGTATTTCTGTTGCCGCTATAACAAAAAATACTAAGAACAGAATAAAATCAATATTTAAGGGGGCTCCCATACATAAAAGTGATATTTTTGTTCGTTTTTATAAATAATGTTAATGTTTTAATAAACCCTTCGTGCGTGAGTCCGACTAGAACTGGGCTGGTTTTTTTATCGTCTAATCTTGGTGCTTATGAACGTGGACGAAATGAGTAGAAGACCAGGGGGAGTCCTGTGGTTTCTGCCTACCCTCTTGGGGAAAAAGGCGTGATTATGTATGTGACTCTTCATTGGCAACGAACAAGGGCGCATGAAAAAGTAAATGGCATAATAAAATCATTTGGGAATTCAGCTGTGCTTTTTTCAGGAAAGCTCTTCTTCATTTTTCAATCAATAGATCTACTGTTAAATCAAATTAATCATACGTAATGAGATTTGACATCTATACTCATGAGATCATGCGCTCATCATCTGCCTAGCCGTTTCCCAAACTATCTTGAGGTCGGCTTCCAGTCTAACCGGATGCAGCTGAGTACCAGTATTTTACGTGAAGCGACTGCCTATCTGACCTCCACAACCCAGTGACTGGGTAATACGATACCTCTTGGTATGCGTGTCAGACTTTTGGTTTCTGACTCGTAACGACTGTGAAAGATCCACAAATGACAGCCGGGCCCAACGACTTAACGTGCTTTCGAGGCACGGAGGAAACTCGTATTATGGTCACCCGTCCAAGGACCAACCTCGGCAAGCACGGCTAGAGTCCTCGAGCAACGTGTCTGATAAGCTCATATAAATTGAATTAACCTTTAATGCTACAGACAGAGGGTCCAAATTAGATTGTTTTTAGGGTGGGTCAGATAATTTTGACAACAGACTGTACTACTACCTGACCTTTCTAAAGAACCTCACCAATAATGTCCTCCATCTTATTTCCAGGTCCAAGTCCGTCGCCCCGAAAAGGTCCGCACAGTCCAGCGAGTAAAGAAGACAGTACTGGTCAAGCAAGTCGTCCCGGTCAAGCGGAACAAGCCGAGCCAGGCGCGACGTGCCAGCCGCGCCACCCTGCCGACTGCCAGGACTGACAGCGTCGACACTCGGATGAACAGCATCCAGAAGGACTATGGTAAGGTTTTCTAACTGGCAATATTCTTTAGGAGAATCATCATCTGCCTAGATTTTTTCGCCACTGTGTTGGTGTCAGCTTCCAGTCTAACTGGATGCAGCTGAGTACCAGTATTTTACATGGAACGACAGCCTATCTGACGTCCACAAACCTAGTACTGGTACGTAATGACTGTCAAAGATCTTCAAATGACAGCCGGGATCAACGGCTTAACTTGCATCCTTGCAGACCGGCCTCGGCTAGTAGTGGTTTGAACCTTGAAGATCTCATCTTGCCCCCTATTACGTGGGTCTTAAGCTTTTGAACGCCAGACGTAAACACGCGCGTGCCATCCACGCCAAGCCACAAATTCACCGCAAATGCATACAAATAAAAAATAAGGCATTTCAATTTTTTTCTTGATAAGACATTTAATATTTAAGATATATACACCGTGTAAATCACCTCATCACGAAGCCGTCAACCAAGCATTCTGTACATGAAACTAAGTAACTTTACGCAAAAATTATTGCTGGGAAACGACTTTTTTTTGGGGGGTGTAAAATCATGTTTTGTGGTAGAAGTCGATGTAACGCACTCAAAACATTGTGCTGATGGACGGATTCAATAGTACCGGGGTCGTGGAGGTGTTTAAAATAAAAATCTTACATTAAAAACTTGTATTTAAAAAAATACTTGTCAAAAAGTTATAACTTTGACCCTAATATCTCCGTAACTAGAAGGTTCCCAGGTATGGTATAGAACAAAAAAATGATCGCAATGACAGGGAGAATCAGTGCCTTTCGGCTTCGTTAAGAGGTGTTTTACTCCCTTTAGATCACATTTTAAAGATATACAAGGTGTTGTTTTGCATCCTCGTCAAATTCAAGGATGTAACTATGCTAATGATTCTCGTCCCGAATCAATAATAAAATGGGTAGGTAACTTTAATTTTTATTCTTATTTACGGCAATCGGTAGGTGTGAAACACCCTTGTTTTAAACGCAGCCCGTCTGATCCTCGCCCTATAACCGCGCTTTCACAATAAAAAAACCATCTCAAACGTTTATTCGATAATCTCTTATTCCCTAAACCACGTTAAGAGGGTTATTCTGAAATACTGACAAACTTTTAAGTTCAACCAAAAAATCAGTGTTTATTAATAATTAACTAGGTACCGTAATTTTAATTGATTATTTATGTCTTTTGTGACAATCTCCTGAATTTTGACGAGGATGCAAAACAACACTTTGTATAAAGTAACACACACAAAAGTAATGATTTAAATTACTCATGTCGTGTTAAAGTACACCATATTTTTTGTCACATATTTGTGTCGTTGGCATATAGGGCACGCGCTTGCTTGAAACGAATATGTGACAATGGCGTTCAAAAGGTTTTATTAGGTACGCCTCTGCTTAACCCCCCTAAAGATTTCGGGCGTGATATTATGTAACCTAACCTAACTCTGTCTCCCGCAGATGAACTCCTAACCCTCTCAGCGGCCCGTCGCGCACAACTAGAAGATGCGATCAAGCTGTACAGCTTCTTCGCTGAGTGTGATGACTTCGACAAGTGGATCAAGGATAAAGAGAAGATGTTGAGGTCTGATGATGCTGATGACAGCGTTGAAAATGCTAAAAGGAAGTATGAGGTAAGGGTATGATACGTCTTGCCTTTTTAATGTTTTTTTTTTAAGAGGAGCTCGTGGCTAAATAATAACAGCCGCATGGGTCGATCTTCAAGGTTAAGCCGTGCTTGCCGAGGTTGGTCCGTGGATGGGCGACCATCATTACATACCGAGTTTCCTCCGTGCCTCGGAAAGCACGTTAAGCCGTTGGTCCCGGCTGTGTTTGTAGATCTTTGACAGTCGTTACGAGTAGTCAGAAGCCAAAAAAAGTCTGACATCGAGTCTTACCAAGGGGTATCGTATTACCCAGTTACTGGGTTGTGGAGGTCAGATAGGCAGTCGCTTCATGTAAAATACTAGTACTCAGCTGCATCCGGTTAGACTGGAAGCTGACCCCAAGTTAGTTTGGGAAAAGGCTAAGCAGATGATGATGAAAGCTTACAGCTAAGCAGACATTTAGTAATCCATATCCATACTAATATTATAAATGCGAAAGTCACTCTGTTTGTTTGTTTGTTTTTTTTTTGTTACCTTTTCACGACTAAACGGCTGATCGAATCTTAATGAAATTTGGCAAGAAGATAGATTTCAACCTGGGGAAGGCCATAGGCTATATATCATCACGCTACGACCAATAGGAGCGGAGAAGCAAAGAAAAATGTAGCGAAAATGGGGAAATGTGAGGCAGACGAAGTTGCGCGGGACAGCTAGTAGTTTATACAAAATATGACTAATAGGGATGGTGACTCATTTTTTTTTATTTGTCTATCGGGTAGATTATTAAAAAGTATTTGACACGTATTTTTTCTTTTTTCACGTAATCGTAAAATTACGGAGATATTTTGAGTTGAAATGGCGCATGACGTCACGGCTCAGTACATTTTATACCTAGTTGTGACGTAGTGAGCCCCCACTCTCCAACTTTAACGCGTTTTAACTAAGTATTTTTTTGCTAACTTGATAAAACAAAAAATACGTATCTAATATTTTTGTATTACCTGATTGACGGACAAAATAGAATTTCGTTTTCTTTACCCAGTCATCATCCCTATTACAAGTTTCCACATATAGTAATTAGAATATAATGAAAATTAAAATTTATAATAGATATTATATGTTGGTATATAACACCAAACAGTAAAATTACTATTTACATTTGAAGAAGCAATCACATAAAATTTTCTTCAATTTATTAAAACTAGTATGGAAAATGTCGATCGGAGTTTCCCGGCAGGTTGTGTTGTACATACGTTAGGTGAACTGCCTCCGTAAGCCAAGAAGCGGTATTTCAGAACAAAATAAATTCTTTTGTTTTCTTCTGACAGCTTCAAATAAACTCAAAAAAATCAGTAGTTCCCGAGATAAGCGCATTCAACCAATCAAACGAACTCTTCAGCTTTATAATTAGTATTAGAAAAACAACTCCGCTGATGGTGGATAAAAATAGGTTTTGATAAAAAAACAAGATGACGAATTTTCTGAATTATTGATGTAGTGCTAAACAGTAGGGATAAAGACTGGGTAAAGAAAACGAAATTCTATTTTATCCGTCAGACAGGTAATACAAAAATATTAGACACGTATTTTTTGTTTTATCAAAATATCAAAAAATTACTTAGTTAAAACTCATTAAAGTTGGAGAGTGGGGGCTTACTACGTCACAAGTAGGTATAAAAATTACCTACACGTGACGTCATGTGCCATTTCAACTCAATATATCTCCGTAATTGTATGACTACGTGAAAAAGGAAAAAATACGTGTCCAATACTTTACGATAAACTACCCGACAGACAAAAAAAAATAGTGATCATCCCCTATTCAATAACCAGCATTTTCTCTTTCCCCCAGAAATTCGTCACCGATCTGTCAGCCGCCTCCAAACGCCTGGAACACATTGACGCTGCAGCCGAAGAGTTAGTGGCTGCTAAACACAGCCAGGCCGCTAAGGCAACAGCCAGAAGACAACAGCTGCGCCAACAGTGGGATCGCCTGCTGAGATTGAAGCAGCAGAAGGAGAAGAGCTTGGAAGGTGCTTCGAGGTAAGGAACCCTGGGTTTTTGAGGAGTTCAGGAGTGGGGTTCGGGGATTTGGGCAGCTGGTGGAATGGGGTAGTGGCAGGCATTGCTAGGAATATAGGTTTTAGGATAGGTTGCCATCTGCTAGCCAAGATGTCATCTTGACTGGAGGGTTGATATACTCGTAAGCACGTATTTAGACTACGTATCGAATTTCAATTAAAAACTTTCTTACTGTATTAAACGATTTTAATCTAAAGTTATCTTCATCGTGTTATCATGTACTAAAACTTTCTCGTTTGAATCTTGCTTTGTTGTACCATATCTTGATTTTTTTTTAACTATAGCTTACCCCAGAAAGAGGGAGTTTTATTATTATTTATTTTTATGTAACAGAACTAACTATTATCTTCAATATTTTCCCACAGCGTGGAACTATTCAGCCGCACCTGCGACGAGGCTCTAGACTGGATGGCAGAGAAGGAGAACCAGCTCGCCGCCAGTTCCGCTCCAGCATCAGACCTTCGCACGGTCAGGGCGCTGCAGAGGAGACATGCACAGTTGGAAAGAGAGCTGGAACCTGTTCGGGAAAAAGTTAATACGATTAGTTTGTTGGCTGACTCGTAAGTATTGTTTTTTATTTTATGTTTTTTTTTACTGTGTGGATAACAAGAAAGTGGTTTGATATACAAGCTGTTGTTTTGCATCCTCGTTAAAAGTTCAGGAGGTAGTCACAAAAGACATAAATAATCAATTAAAATTACGGTACCTACTTAATTGTTAATAAACGCTGCTTTTTGTTTAATTTTGTCAGAATTTGAGGTATAAAAAAATATCGAATAAACTTTTGCGATTGTTTGTATGTTTGAAAGCGTGGTTATAGGGCGAGGTTCACTGTTACCGATTTCCGAAAAAAATAACCTACCCAGTTTAATATTGATTCGAGTCGAAAATCATAAGGATATACAGGGTGTGTTGGAAAGGGTATATACATACTTAAGGGGGTGCTAAAGACCATCAAACTGAACATGTTTCTCCATCGGACAAACATCGTAATAGCGAAACAAATATCAGCTGCCCCATACATTTGGGTCGAATAGGTATTGAATTTTGTATGGGGCAACAGATAATTTTTTCGCTAATATGATATTTGTCCGATGGAGAAACATGTTCAGTTTGACGGTCTGTAGCACACCCTTAAGTATGTATATACCCTTTCCGTTACACCCTGTATAGTTACCTCCTTGAATTTGACGAGGATGCAAAACAACAGCTTGTATAGTTATCACTGCCACCCGTAGACGCCGTATCTGCAATGCCTCTTTGGTTGCAGATCAATAGACAATAATCTGCATGGTCCTCATGTGTTGACCAAGATTATGTCTGGACCTTAAAGTCCTACCTCTGAGTTTGTTTCGCTGTTTCTTCTCAGAGTAGTCAGATACGTAAAACCGACCGCACCTAGTTTAAAAAAAAAATGACGTGTAAAAGTGTTTGTTAACAGTAAACTAAACGTCATTTATAATTTAACTAAGTCTCCGAAGCAATTATATACAGATTTGAAAAATGCTCTACCGTTCAAAATTTTTTTTTGATTCCTTAGCCAAATAGCAAAAACCGGATCCCAGAATTATTTTAGGATTCCTTAGCCAAATACCTAAAAACGGGACGGGACCCAGTTTTTTTTTTTAGGATTCTTTAGCCAAATAGCTAAAAACGGGACGGGACCCAGTTTTTTTTTTAGGATTCTTTAGCCAAATAGCGGACATAGACATAGACCAGAGAAACTAACTTCTTAGTACCTACCAACCTATACGGTGCCGTTTAATGGAATCGCATCCAATCCAAATTAATCCCAGAAAACATCTGATTATGGCTAAAAGACGATTGCAGACAAAAAGGACAAAAAAATGCAAAAATCGGGACCCTTACGAATGAACCTCTATCAGAACGGAATCGCCATTTTTCGCTCAGGTAAAACTTTATTGTTCCATTCTTATTCCAGAGTGAAAAAGACACGGAGCTATACAGGTCGTCTAGCTCCATCTCTTTCCCACTCTGGAATAGGAATGGAACAATAATGTTTTAAGCGTCATAGCAACCTCCCTGAACCGTCATTTGCTAGAGCGACAAACAGAGCTCACCGTCGATGCTGCCGCTCTAACAAATGACAGATGAGGAGAACCCTCATAGATTCGTCCTGTCCGACTGTCTGTCACAATGTCACAGCCATTTTATTGTTATTTATTATCTGGTTTTTCCGTTTTATGCAGCCTTATTGAACGATATGAAAGTGGAGAGTAAGAATACTTTCAAATATGTTTTTAAAAGCTAGATGTAGATGCTAACTGTCAAATGTTCCATTTTCAAATATTTTATCATAGTTTTTTTTAAAGCGAAATTTTTATTACATCATCTCAAACTTTTTCGTCTGTGCATGTCGCGTGACGCTCGGCCGCGGAGTAGGGATAAAGTGAAAGGCGCTCGTCAGAGCGCCTTTCACTTTATCCCTACTCCGCGTTTTATACGTTTTGTACCCTTAATGGAATATTATTCCAAAAGTTTTAGTTAAATGTTTAGTGTGAAAAAAAGTTTCACTTTTACCGTGGTTTCATAAAACCACACAATCCTTTTTTTTCATGCTATTTTTTTTTAAAAGGCTTGAAATATTAAACATGCCTCGGAAAGCATGTTAAGCCGTTGGTCCCGCCTGTCATATGTAGATATTTGACAGTCGTTTTAAGTAGTCAGTGACTCGAAAGTCTGACAACCAGTCGTACCAAGGGGTATCAGTTACTGGGTTGTAGAGGTCAGATAGGCAGTCGCTGCATGTAAAATACTGGTATTCGGCTGCATCTGGTTAGACTGGAAGCCGACCCCAACATAGTTTGGGAAAAGGCTAGGCAGATGCTTAGCCTTACATTGGAACTTACAAAACACCGAAAACACAGTTGGACATATTTAACCTTTTGAACGCCATTGTCACATATACGTGACAATCAAGCGCGTGCCCTGTACGCCAACGACACAAATGTGTGACAAAAAATGTAATGCACATTAGCACGAAATAATCAATTTAAATCATTACTATTGTGTGTGTTTATTTATATATCTTATAATGTGATCTATATATCTTAAATATGACATGACTTATCAAGAAATACGTTAATAACACTTTTGAAATCCCTTTTTTTATTTGTAAGTATTTGCGGTGAATATGTGGCTTGGCGTGGAGGGCACGCGCATGCGTTTATGCTCTGGCGTTCAAAAGGTTAATTTCAAGCTTGACTTTTCTTCGAAATGACCTTCATCACTGCCATACTTAGAAAGTGGATTGGTTAACACAGTTTGCTATTAATTATAAACAGAATAGTACTCATAGAGTGTTTTTTTCCGAAATTACGGAACCGATTTTAATGAAACTTAATACTACAAAAAAAAAAGATTAAATGAAAAAAAGTTACTAAAAAATGTCTTTAAAAAAAAAAGATAGTTTGAAATTTCTAATTTAGCTGTAACACTGTTTTTCGAAAATGTTTTTTTAGGAACTTTTTAGACCTACATATCCTGCTTATGCGCATGAAGTTTCATTAAAATCGGCTCAGTCATTTCGGCAAATAAGGACTTGAAAGTTTGTATGTAATGTCGTAAGGCACATAACTCTTCAGCATGTAGCAAGATTGCAATTTATTACGTTGATTTTTTTTTTGTAAACTCCAAACTCAAAGCATTTATTTCAATTAGACCATTACAGGCAATTTGTGTACAAAAGATCGCTATACAAGATGGAAGGAACACTGACGCACAAACGCTTACCGCGTACTCAGTACGAAGAGTTTTTTTAAGAATTTTTTCATCGGGTATTAAATAAACAAAACAGCTGTTTCATACATTTCGATCGTGTAGTGTATAATTGGTAACCGTTGAGGAGCTCGTGGCTAAATAATAACAGCCGCACGGGTCGATCTTTAAGGAAGCCGTGCTTGCCGAGGTCCGTCGATGGGTGACCATAATTACATACCGAGTTTCCTCCGTGCCTCGGAAAGCACGTAAAGCCGTTGGTCCCGGCTGTCATTTGTAGATCTTTGACAGTCGCTATGAAGCCAAAAGTCTGACCAGTCTTACCAAGGGGTATTGTATTACCCAGTTACTAGGTTGTGGAGGTCAGATAGGCAGTCGCTGCATGTAAAATACTGGTATTCAGCTGCATCTGGTGTTAGACTGGAAGCCGACAACCCCAAGATAGTTGGCAAAAGGCTAAGCAGATGATGATGGTGCGTTTGTGTCCCTTCTACCCAGTTTTAACCACCAACTAATTTTTCAATTATCATCTCCCAGGGTCAAATCCCAGTATCCCAATGAAAGAGGAAACGTCGAAGGTCGCCAAAAGGAGATCCAGCAGATGTGGGAGAGGTGCCAGGCCCAGGCAGCAGAGAGAAGGAGTCGGCTGGAGTCTGCTGTGGGACACCAGATCTTCGGCAGGAGTTCCACTACCTTGACTCATTGGATGCAGGTAACAGCGACTGTTTATTTGTTTATTTATTACTAGCTGTCCCGCTCAACTTCGTTTGCGTCACATTTTCCCCGTTTTCGCAACAGTTTTCATTGCTGCTCCGCTCCTATTGGTCGTAGCGTGATAATATATATCTTATAGCCTTCCTCGATAAATGGGCTATCTAACACTGAAAGAATTTTTCAAATCGGACCATTTGTTCCATTTCGGTTCCTGAGATTAGCGCGTCCAAGCAAACAAACAAGTTCTTCAGCTTTATTATTAGTATTAGATTTCTATTTAACAGTTCAAGCACAATGCATAGAGACGGACAGCGGCTCCTTGGTATTGCTGACGATCTCGCGGAGAGTACCTGGGTTACTAAAGCACATCATTTATTTCAATCAGACCACTTAAAAACGTAAAAAAACGGGTTGCACTCCGGGAGTGCCGGCAGAAGTGAAAAGTTGAATATTAACGTTGTACATTTTTGATATTTTGGAATGGTTAAGGAATAATTTTGCACGAATTGCTTTCATTATCAGTATAAAAGTACTCATAAAGTTCAAATTCCTTCGCAACCTACGTGACCTCACGGTCACGCGACGCGAGACCTGACGCAAGTTTAATATTTTTTACCCATCACAAAAGTGCACAAAGGCGCTAAAGAAGTTTTCACTAAATTAAAAAAAAAAACAAAAAAATAATCGCAAAGCTACAGTCCCAGTCACAAGGCATAATGACTTGTGAAAGTACTGTAGTCGCCCATTCCAAAGCGTAGATCTCTATGGAGAAGAAAGTGCAAGAAACTCCTTGCTTCGTCCTCTTACTAATCCGTTATCTCTCATCAACAGAAAGTCCGCGAGCAACTAGCTCAGGAAGCGAGCGCCAAAGATGTGGCGACGGCCGAGGCGCTACACAAACAGCATCAAGAGCTGATGGATGATATCAAGGCGCATGATGACGAGTTAGTATCATCTCCATTCTCTTTTCCTTATTTCAATTTATTTGGGGTCTGCGCAGCATGTCGTCATCTATCATACTTCTCTATTACTTGTCATCTCATCAGACACCTCCTTTCTTGCCATATCATTCTTCACACAGTCCCTCCATCGTTTCTTTGGTCTTCCTCTACTCTTATACCAATCCACATTCATACTCAAAACTTTCGTCACTACTTTTTTTTTAATATTAAAGTGAAACTTTTATTACATCGTCTCAAACTTTTTCGTCTGTGCGTTGCATGTCGCGTGACGCTCGGCCGCTACTCCGCGTTTTATACGTTTTATACCCTTAATGGAAAATTATTCCAAATTTTTTTAGTTAAATGTCTATAGTGGGAAAAAAGTTTCACTTTACCGTGCTTTCATAAAACCACACAATCCTTTTTTGAAGTGAAACTTTCATCGTCTCAACCTTTTTCGTCTGTGTGTTGCATGTCGCGTGACGGTGGGCCGCGGAGTTAGTTTCACTTTATCCCTACGCCGCCCTATAGTGTGAAAAAAAGTTTCACTTTTACAGTGGTTTCATAAAATCACACATTTTTTTTTTTTAATATTTATTTATATGAGAAGTATGAAAAATATAACAGATAAAATAATATCCATGGTATTGAACAGTAAGAATAATCATCAATATCATCGGATATAAAAATAGATGTTGGCCGATTTTCAGACCTACCCGATATGCACACAGAATTTCATACAAATCGGTTGAGCCGTTTCGGAGGAGTTTGGTAACAAACACCGCGATACGAGAATTTTATATATTAGATGTATCCTGACTGGCTGTACATAGTGGCGAAGTACCACTACGATAAAATTAAGGGAGGCTTTTTCCCAGCCCTAGGAAGCAGTCGAATTGAATTTCTAATGACATTCTCTCTACTCCTCAGGTACAAGGAAGTCATAGGCCTAGGCAAGCAGCTGCTTGCCAATAATCCGTCGCTCACAGATGTGGCTGATAAGATTAAGAGCTTGGAAAACGACCATAAGGCCGTCGCTAAAGGTAGCGTACACTATTATAATAGTTATCGTTGATTTCAATAGGGGATAATCACACTTTTTCTTTGTCTGTCGGGTAGATTATTGAAAAGTATTGGACACGTATTTTTTCTTTTTTCATGTGGTCACATAATTACGGAGATATATTGAGTTGAAATTGCGCATGACGTCACGTGTAGTTAGTTTTTATACCTACTTGTGACGTAGTAAGCCCCCACTCTCCAACTTTAATGAGTTTAAACTAAGTATTTTTTTTTTATATTTTGATAAAACAAAAAAATACGTATCTAATATTTTTGTATTACCTGTCTGACGGACAAAATAGAATGTCGTTTTCTTTAACCAGTCCGATCCCTTAATCCCATACTTAAGTACTGACGCTGTATCATTTAAATATTGTGTAACCAAATGATTTTAAAAGAGTAACCATATAGTTTCATGCCGGTTTTTCTCCATAGGAAACGACCAACCCGAACTGTGCACCTTTTGTCGACGTTTTATAAGTGCCCATGTAGGTCTATGTAAAGTAAAAGACATATTTTGATTTTGATTAAGCCAATAAGTTAGAAGCGCAAAATTCAAAATTTCTTACGTTTTTTGAAATTTTTATGGCAGTGTCGGGTTTTATGTTGATTAAAATATTATTTGTGACTGTAAGAAGCGTTTACGCCTTACGAAATTTCATACAAACTTTCAAGTCCTTAGTTTGTCAAAGTTTAGTTTAGTTTTTTTTTTTTTTCTTTGTCCGTGCATGCTGAAAGTCCTGGGTTTTTTTTTTAACGTTTCCAAATAAAACATTTTTATATTTAGAAAAAAAAAAAAAAACGAAATACAAAAAGACTACTTTGGAGATACTGGGATTTGAACCCAGGACTTTCAGCATGCGAAGCAGACACTCTACCACTGAGTTACATCCCCTGTGTCCAAATTGTCGAAATTAAGAATGTGTATAGACTGCTAGATACTTGTTCAGATTTAAACATTTGATTCTGAATTGAACGATAAAACCGACCCAAAGCAATAGGGGTGCGGACTGGGTAAAGAAAACGACATTCTATTTTGTCCGTCAGACAGGTAATACAAAAATATTAGACGCGTATTTTTATTTTTTGTTTTATCAAAATATCAAAAAAATACTTAGTTAAAACTCATTAAAGTTGGAGAGTGGGGGCTTACTACGTCACAAGTAGGTATAAAACTTACCTACATGTGACGTCATGCGCCATTTCAACTCAATATATTTCCGTAATTTTATGACCAAGTGTAAAAAGAAAAAATACGTGTCCAATACTTTTCAATAAACTAACCGACGGACATAGAAAAACAAAAATGTGATTATCCCTATTCTAGCTAAGTCTAACAGGTTTTTGCCAAACGTATATCAATTCTATATACCTATTTGTAAATCCGATTTTACTGCTATTGGGTTTTTTCCATCAGCAGTCACGGTATCTGGATATGTGGCAGTGGCGAAGGGTCAAAATTTTGTAAGGGGAAGCCGACGAAAAAAATGAGATCATTAATTTTGTTTTTAAAGTGTAACTTTTATTACTTCGTCTCAAACTTTTTCGTCTGTGTGTTGCATGTCGCGTGACGATCGGCCGCGGAGTAGGGATAAAATGAAAGGCGCTCGTCAGAGCGCCTTTCACTTTATCCCTACTCCGCGGTCTACTCCGCGCTATAGTGTGAAAAAAAGTTTCACTTTTACCGTGGTTTCATAAAACCACACAATCCTTTTATTCGTCATCGCATTTTTTAAATTTCATTTTGATTGTCAGCGCCCCGAAAACCTCGAAAATGTCACCCATGATCAGTATACACAAAAATTTTCGAAGGACCCAACTTGATCTTTTTTTCATAACTTATGTATTGTAACGATTAAATGCACAGGAACTATAGAAAATATGTTTATTCATAAAAGTGAACGCGTATAAATACAATGTTTCATGTCTATGCTATTAACCGTTGAGGAGTTCCCTCATGAAAAGAGGACCCTGGCTGTAGGATGAATTCATGATACAAATCGTCATTATCCATCAAATATGAACACGTATACAAAGTTTCGAGTCTGTGCTATTAAACGTTGAGGAGTTCCCTCGTGAGAAGACAATCCTGGCTGCAGGATGAGATCATGATAGAATTCATGTGTATCCATCAAATATGAACTCGTATGCAAAGTTTTGTGTCTGTGCTATTAAACGTTGAGGAGTTCCTTCGTGCAAAGACGATCCTGGCTGCAGGATAAGTTCATGATACAAAACATGATCATCCATCAAATATGAACTCGTATGCAAAGTTTCGTGTCTGTGCTATTAAACGTTGAGGAGTTCCCTCGTGAGGAGACAATCCTGGCTGCAGGATTAAGTTATGTCTGTCATAAAAATGTATTGTTCTTAGAACCAAAGGTGTGCGCCAAATTTCAGCTCAATCGGGCATCGGGAAGTGGTTCTAATTTAGCTTCCTATACATACAAACATTGAAAGTTCCCTGTCGTAACTCGAAAATCTTCGGCTTACCTAGTCCTTACAAAACGCTGCTGATAGCTGCGAAGTCACGTGTCCGCGTTCATACGCGGACATTTAGTTCTGAATTCTGACACCCGAGCGTCGGCTTACTGGCGCCACATGTTGCTTTCTTTGTTGACATGAAAAATGCTGGCATTTATGTAATGTTTTCAATCCTATGATGTATTTAATGTCTGTACTGTGAGTAACGTGTGTGTATGTGATAACCTCAGATGTGTACATAATTTACTATTTGATTACAGTAGACACTAGACACTACGTATAGTGCCTTGTTCCCAAAGGGAAGCCGACAGGAATCGGCTTCTTAGGAGCCTTCGGGCCTGATATGTGGCCGTTTGATGGCAATAGGCTCGCCCCCTGTTACATGGGACTTAACCTTTTGAACGCCAGAGCATAAAAGCACGCGCGTGCGCTCCACGCCATACCACAAATTCACCGCAAATACTTACCAATAATTAAAAAAAGGGATTTGAAAAGTATTTTTAACTTATTTCTTGATAAGGCATTTAATATTTAAGATACTAAGTAAAAACACACACAAAAGTTACGATTTATTGCTCATTTCGTGCTATATTGCACCACATTTTTTGTCACATATTTGTGTCGTTGGCGTACAGGGCACGCGCTTGCTTGTCACGTATATGTGACAATGGCGTTCTAAAGGTTAAACATAACAGGCGAAATGTAGCTGTACTATTAGGTACGCCTCTGCAGGGGTAACCCTTCGGGGCTTACAGGCGTGATGTTATATTATGTTCTTTGGTAATAATTTTAAATCTTTTCAGAATGGCAAGAAAAAGATGCGTACTTGAAGCAACTGGTACAACTGCAGAGCTTCAACCGCGAATGTGATCAGATCGACGCGTCCAGTGGAGCTCACGAGGCCTACCTGGAATATAAACAGTTTGGGGTAAGCAGACATATAGCCTATTTTTATATTATCTTCTTATAGATTAGAATAAAACTTTATTGTACATAATTTTTGGGCAGGGTTTACATAACTGCTAATTTTATGTTTACAACGGCGGGCTTATCGCTTATAGCGATATCTTTCAGACAACCTTTAGTCATATAGTCAGTTCAGGAGAGGAGCCCGTGGCTAACTAAAGAATGGCACAAAGGACAAACATACAAGCAGTAGTGCCTAACCCCCGCGGGACTCGCTTTCGTTCACCCTAACAGACCCATACGAGGTGAGAGAGGTTATTTCGGGAACGCATTTCTCGAAGAACGCATAGTGCACTAAGATGGCACAAAATAACAACAGACATCCTCAAGCGAAACGTCTTGACCCTGGCGATGCCTACCGCACGGGAGCCTGCCGTTTTGCCAAAAAGATTTTGACAAAGTTTCACTACCCAAACAAATTTTAGCAACCTTTTTTTATACCAATGCAATTTTTGGAATGATTTTAGTACGCACTTAATGATTTAACTAAAAATATAAACGCAACAACTATGACAAAAAATATAAAGGCAAAAATAAGATTGAAATTGTCTGAAACAAGTCAAATTTATGGTTACTAGGTTATTTATGGAACTTATATAAAAAAAAGTTAGGTTAAGTTACAGGGAGCCGGACGCTCGGTGTCACCACTGCCGCACGAGCTGAGCGAGTGCCAGAAACGACTAGAAAAATATGGGAAAAAGAGATTATTTTTAGCAGGCTTTCGAGAACCGAACTAGTTATACGGAGTCAACTATTAAAAGAAAAATGGTTAGGTTAGGTTAGAACTGCGATCTGCCACGAAACGACTAGATAATATAGAAATAAATATGGAAAACACAGTGATAGTGTTATGCATGACTAACCCACATTGAGCAACATTTATGATTTACCATCTACCCACTTAACAGTACACATTGTAATTTAATTTGTATATTCTGTGGAACTGACTTAAAGATACAAATTTTTGTCAGTAACTAAGCAATTGACTGAATTGAACTGAAACTGAAAACTGACGATACTAAATATTTGCCTTATTTTATTTTGCGTAAAATGTGTTATTCCAACTGAAATACTCGTATTTGACTACATAAAAATTGGTAAAAGTACTAGTTGGTAAACAAGTTATTGTTTAAACGTTCACTTGCCAAACTTGGTTTGCGTTACAATTATTTGTGAAGAGATTTTTTGCTAAGTAATAATTAATTTGGCAAATGAAATTATGCGGAAAATTGTTTGGAAAGTGATAATTTGTCAGTTTTTTTTCGATGAAACATAGGTTTTGTTATGTTTGTTGGTTGGAATGAAAGATACCGTTGGGTATACTTAATTTATTATCACAGGACACAGGTTACATTATGTATTTAGACAGTGCGTAGTGTCACAGACGGGTTGAGACCAAGTTATGGCCTCCGGAAGGATGTGCACCATAGATAATCACTAGAGCTTGACGCTTACTAACATACTAATTAGTGATGTCACAACATCCCCCTTCTTGAGTTCAAATTAGACCCTTGACAATAATTGACACTACATACAACATTACTTATTTAATCTAGACATCTATTTACCATCTTATATTCTATGGTTACATTTACATACACACTCCTGTCTGTCACCTTCCTCTCTCCCTCTTGACGAGCTGGGTCGCATGGAACTTGACTTGACGAGTCGACTGACATGACTAATGGAATCTTGGGATTATTATGAGCTAAAACTGGTGAGCTAGTTATCTCATCTTTCAGTTTTCTCAGACATTGACATTGATTTTCATCCCAAGTCCAGACTGTATCTCTTTGACACTTATTTGGTGTGGGCATGTTGACAATTGCTTTGACCTTTTCTTGGTCTGCCCCAGCACCATCTTTACTGAAGACATAACATTTTGACTGATTAACTGACCTGAACTTTTCACTATAATGAAAACTGACATTACAACTCTTTGTTGTTTTTGTGACCTTTACAATAACTTGCATTGCCTCCATGCGTTGCAGATGACAGACTGGAGGTAGACATCCAAGACCCTGGAAGACATAATTAAATTGTGTAAGCATTTGTTTACAATTCCTGTTTTGACACTGGAAAGACATATTTTTTATTATACCTAACTTTTAACAAGTTGGAAGACAATGGACAGTTGGACAATCTAAATTTACTACTATTAACATTATAGTTTCGACGACGTAATTGTTATCTAAACAAATTACAATTTATTTAGGTTCACTTAACCTAAAATCGGAATGGATTTTTCACCAAATCCTTTGACATTTATCCAACGTTTGACAAGTGACATTTAACATTGTTTTGACATGACATTGACATCAGTGTTGCCAGGGCTCTTAAGTCAAAAGTTACGTTTCATTTCCTGAAAAGTTACATTTTTGCTGCAAAAGTTACATTTTTTTAATTTCGTATTTTTGAGGTCGGAGGCAAATAATTTGTAACATTTTCCTGACATCAATTATTGATGTCAGGAAAATGGCGGAATATGTAGGAATCTATGATTTCTAATGGTGTATTTAATCTAATGATAAAACAGACTCTAGTTTCATTAGTTCGCAGCGCCATCTTCATAGTTGTTACTATCTAGTCTAGCACCTAACTTTTTCTATTAGTTTGAACCAAATCCACGAGAGGTGGTGCATCTGTTAGTTTTACACTGAACTAACTACTGATACTCAATATGTATAGAACTGTTCATAGAGGGCAAAATCGCCTCAATGCAAAAAAAAAACGACCAAGTGCGAGTCGGACTCGTGCACGAAGGGTTACGTACCATTATTTATAAAAACGAGCAAAAAAAAAACACTTTTTTGTATGGGAGCCTCTTTAATATTTATTTTATTCTGTTTTTAGTATTTGTTGTTATAGCATCAACAGAAATACATAATCTGTAGAAATTTAAACTGGCTACCTATCACGGTTCATGAGATACAGCCTTATGACAGACGGACGGACGGACAGCGAAGTCTCAGACAGTCTCAGTAATAGAGTTTAATCCCGTTTGACCCTTTGGGTACGAAACCCTAAAAAACAAAAAAACTTACTTTACACTATCGACGATGATTTTGTCATCTCTCTTTATTGTGTATTAAATTGAGTACTAGTGAATAGCTTTCTTATAGTTTTGTTGTGTACTTTTTAAAATTTTTGTTTTTTTCTGAAATTACAAAACATGACAATTAGATAGGCTTATTATATTAAGACGAAAACTAAAAATATTGTTAAAATATATAGCGAATTGGAGACAAAAAAAAACATCAAATCCACCAGCCTAGCATTAGTTTTTACGGTTCCGTACCCAAAGGGTCAAACGGGACCCTATTATTGAGACTTCGCTGTCTGTCCGTCCGTCCGTCTGTCACTAGGGTGTATCTCATGAACCGTGATAGGTAGCCAGTTGAAATTTCTACAGATTATTTCTGTTGATGCTATAACAAAAAATACTATAAACAGAATAAAATAAATATTTAAGGGGGCTCCCATACAACCTTGCGTAACGCAACATTCAATAAAACAAATCACAATCAGCCATGTTTTTCTTTTTTGAGCTATGTAGTACCTACGAAACGAAACTGCGCGAACTTGCAAAGTAGGAAACGTACGCGCACACGCTCAAGGAAAATCAAGTTCTTATACATGCGAAATAAGTTTCATTTTGTCATGGCAGTTTCATTTAGTGCCATCTCTGAGTATCATATGGAGTGAAATTACTTTTAGGTGCGTTCAATTTGTATGCGTTCGTAAATTGTTTGCAATAAAAATCTAGTGTAACAAATCTCGTTGTTCTCAAAAGTTACGAAAATTGCCATAAATCTAAAAATTACTTACATGTTACGCGAGGGGGCCAAAAGTTACGAAAAATGTAAGAAATGTAACCTTCTGGCAACACTGATTGACATTTGCACCTGAATCTATGATGCATTTCATTTGTTTATTTCATAATGACAATTTTATTTCCCATGACTGATGCTTTAAATTATTACTTTCTAAAGAGTTGACAATGTTTACTTTTTTATCTGAGTTTATACCTAATGATCCTTTGTTTGACTGCGAATACTGACTGCTGATTTTATGACGATGATACTGTGTGTTATTGTGAAATCCCTCAGACTTGTGACCATTCCCATCATTGAGATGTGAATATGAACACTGACATTTATTATTTTGACTATTTGAGTGGATTCTCGACTGGTTCTTCGACCTATGACTACAATCATCATTGAGATGTTGCTGACAACTCTCGGACATATCCCTGCTTTCAACACAGAGATATTTGACTGGTACTTTGACCTATGACTATAATCATTTGAGATGTTGCTTCCAACTCTCTGACATATCACTGCTTTCAACACAGAGATATTCGACTGGTACTTTGACCTATGACTATAATCATTTGAGATGTTGCTTCCAACTCTCTGACATATCACTGCTTTCAACACAGAGATATTCGACTGGTACTTTGACCTATGACTATAATCATTTGAGATGTTGCTTCCAACTCTCTGACATATCACTGCTTTCAACACAGAGATATTCGACTTGATGATTGACACACACAATATAAATGGGGTATTAGACTTGATTTATTTAGACCTTGACTCGGATCACTCAGATACTATGTGACTGCTATTATTACATTATTGGGATATGACGTTGACTGTTTGCGATACTACTGTGATCACTTTATTACCATGTTATGTATGGTGATCACTTTATGACATGACTTTGACGGTGATAGACTTTGTATTGATCCTGTGATAACTTGACTCGACTGTGATAGACTTAGTATTAATATTGTGATAACTTGGTCTCAATACGTCTACACATATATGACTTGACTTTGACTAACTTTGTGACGGTGACTGCTCGCTATGTGACACTGACTGACTGTGCGCTTGTGTGTTCTGACTGTTTGTTGGTAGACTACTATGTGGATCATAGTGATTTGACTGACTATTTTGACTTTGACTCGACATTACTTGACTGTGCAGCATTCCAACAAAATATTCTTGACTACAGTTAACTGAATCACACAATTGCAACTGACTGACTTTTTTATTTTTGAAGCAATATTTAGCAAAATGACCAAAAAGTTTACATGACCTGCATTGAACGCCTTCAGCTGGGCACTTGTATCGGTGAGACCGCCCACAGCGACTGCATGTCCTCGAGTCGCCGCTCGAAGCTGAAGCTGACCTGCGACCGCCTGAAGACTTGCGGCTGCTCGAAGCTGACCTGCGACTCGAAGCTCGCTGTCGATCGTCTCGTCGACCACGGCTCCTCCGACTGAGATGCCTGACGTTTTCGCTGGCGACACCGCTCGCTTGGACAATTTTATCAGCATCCTGCTGCGCGACTATGAGTGTGCTCGCTATCTCATGCATCCTCTTGTAGGTTAGGTCATGTTCTTGAAGCAATCTTTGACGCACATGCGATAAATCCATGTGTAGGTTAGCTATAAAAATATCTTTAATTAGCGACTCTCTGAGCGTGCCAAACTCACATTCTTTGCTTTTTGCCTCTAAATCGGTGATGAATTCCTGGATGCTTTCAGATTTGTTCTGCTTACGTGTAAAAAATAAATGTCTGCACATGGTCACGTTTCTCCTTGGCTCGAAAAATTTGTCGAATCTGGACTTGACCTCGTTGAATGTGCTGTCATCAATTTTCAGGTTAAACGTGTTGAATATGTTAAGACCACGTTCTCCAATTGAGTGTAACAAAATGGCAATTTTCCGCTTCTCACTTGACTTGTCCAGGCCTGTGGCTAGCAAATATAGTTCCATCTGCTGTGACCATCTTCTCCATGCCTCCGCATTATTATTTGCTGGATCTGACGAGATGTGGAGTTGATTCAGTTGGGTACGCAAGCCATAGACATATAAATTATATGGACTTGAAATGTTTGACTATAGAAAAAACAGTTATACAAATACGAGGCATATCGACGCCAAAATCAGAAAAATACTGCTGTCTCTTTTTAACTTTCATAATTTTGCGTAAGTGAAAAAGGATAATAGTGTTTTTGACAGTTACTATAATGGCAACCCTACATTTCTAAGTCATTGAAATACCTATTTGCGGCCGGGTCGCCATTTTATCCGCTCGCTGTTTGATACCTAAGTTGGGTACGTCAACTGTCAAATGCTCTTTAGCTGTGGTTAAAATTTGTGAATTCAAGATGATAAACAAAGGATTCTGCATTTATTGAAGAGTTTCAACAGTAAAGCATTCATATTTTCCCTTTTGCCTCTATTTTCAACAGTTTTACTACATGAAATCATTTTCTTGTTATTGAAGGGATAGAGTAGTGCATTCAGACATTTTTATATTTATCGATAATGCAATTTTATGGTTCTTTATTGGTTTTATGTTTTACTTTTAAGGCTATAAACAATCGGTGTGGAAAATATAAAAATTACAACAAAAACAATAATTATTTGTTCTCTTCACTTTGAAGAATCGTCTTTCAACTGAACACTCAATAAAGTAACATTGCGTGACGATGCTTTACCTTCACGAACCTTATTGGTACGTACCACAGTGGAACGAATGTATGGGAGCGGTTGGACGTAGACATGTCCGAAAAATAAGAGTAAAATTATGACAAACTAATGATGCCATCTTATTCGATTACTTAATGCCTTCATAAATTGTGGTGATGAATTTCTTCATAACTCCCATATTTCGGGAGTAATTTGAGAAAATGTGAAATTTTACTATGAAAATGAGTGTATCGAGCTCTCTCCCTCCTGATTCCGGGCTTGTTTCAAGTAGCGGTCTCTAATATCATAATGCTATTACTAAGAGCTATATTTAATACTAAGACACATAGTGCGCCAAATGTGCACTTTCTGGGATAAAAGGAAATGAAAATTTAAAAAAAAAAAACGTTTTTTCCCCATTTGTATTTACTTTAAACCGCAGACAGACTTATTAAGAGGTCTATAAATATATTATATATATACAGAAATATATATTAACAAAAATATTCACAAGAACTGATGAGAGTATGACTTTTAAGTAAGTTGATAATAAATTACCTAGTTTCATTAAAAGTACAATAAATAATTAAGATGTAAGCTCTAATTTACTAAGTTACACATTTTAAAACAATAACATCATTTAATTATCTTCGTCATCATCATCATCATCAATTAATTCAAATTCAGAATCGATGTCCGCTAAATCATTTATGTTAACAAATTCGATATCACTTTTCTCAGAATCCGTAAGCTCATAAAATTCCTTAAAAGAAGATTTTTTTACAAACTTATTTCCTTTTGGACGGATACTTGTAACAAGTGGATCAGAAGACAGTAAAAGATTGTGCATAATATCTTCATTGCATGAGATACTGCTATGCTTTCGAGAATGCCCCTCTCTATATTTTCTAAAATCTTTATTTCTAGCCTCAGATGCCTCTTCGGATAGAAAACCAATGGGCACAATTGACATGTTCTGAACTATGTCTGGCCCATGCATTAAAATTTTATGAAGTGAAGAAGGCATATAATACCATGGGTATAACTCCACGTAAAGCTTAGCAGTATCAAAGCAGAACTCTCGGAATTTAGTTACGTTGATCTTCTCTCCTGATGAAATACACTGCAAGATCACACAGATTTTTCTTAAAAGCATAGCATCTATTCCGGTCAGTTCAGCAGATTTAGTGTAGTTTTCAAAAAATCTCCTTGCCGAGTTGCCATTGTTGGTGGATCCACTGCCTTGTTTCACAACATCGAGAAGTAAGCCCGTTTCTCTTCTTACAGCCTCTTGAACTCTTTTCTTCCTGTCATCAACTTGCCTTTTTGCTATATCACCCCTTACTTGCCATGATTTTATGTCTAATTTGTAGGAAATGTGTAATAAGCATTCCATTGAGCGAATCCAAGCGTGAAGGGTGCTTAAGCTATATTTATACATGTCCTCGTTTGCGTGTTTATCTTTGATTAACTCTAAATTATTCATTTCTTTAGGACAAGCCTTGCATATGTCACACACTGAAGCTGCTGTATTGGATATAATGGAATGAATTTTACCATCAATCATTGTCAACAGCAGTTGGTGTTTGACACTAATTCCATCAGTGATGGTGGATGGAGTTAAGGCTTCAATCTCTGCTTCGATTTCAGCCATCTCTCTCTGCACATTTTCTTTGGTTTCCTTTATAAACTTAAACAATATTGGCCGGCAAAATGAAGTGGAAGATGGTCGCTCGTTTTCCCAAATTGTTACACCTTTTGAGACGAGCCGCAGTGGTACAAGACTAATCATAAAATTACTAGCAAGATCGATTTGCTCATCTTCACTCGTCCTTTGATGATAAATGCTTTGGCTAGATGATCCGTCAAAACCCCATTTGCTGGTCAATACGAGCTGTTGATTGGGATCAACAGGGGTTTCTAACGACCTAATAAGTCTTCTTGAGGTTAAATCCATCAAGGCTTGTAATTTGATTTTTGCAGAGCTCTCTGTAACTGTGAGATCTTCTTTGGCCGGATAGCACTTAATTTTTTCTTTAACCAACATGTAGTAACTCGGGTATTGAAGAGCTCCTTCTTGAGTGTTGAAATCCCGAAGAGTGTTATAGCGCCATTTCGATAAGTTCATCGATACATAAAGAGCCAATGCCTTCAAAGGGGATATTTCCCGTACCTGAATTGATTTACCTTCAATGAAGGCTTTGATTTTTGAGGCCTCTTCTGGATTCTCCGTCAAGTATTTCATAACATAAGCTGTATCGCTTTGTCCTGCCTTTTGAAGCGCCCTTTCGGCCGAAAACATAATTTCAGCGCTGCTACTGCTGCATGAAAGACTATCTTCAGTGCGTCTTCTTTTTTGCCGGTTACTAAGGTCCTCAAAAGATTTACGAGGACTAGGATGTGTACAAGTTGAAGCATTAGATTTAGCAGGAGAAATTATGGGCTCGATGACGTCACTTATATTTTCTGTAGAAGGTTCCATATTTTCATTCTGTAATTCCGGCCATTGAATTGCAGCCTGTAGCCAAATCTCATGTTTCTTCCGAAACTTATCTGTGCTTCTTCCAGACTGTGTCCATTTTGCATAAATGCGGTAGCAAAATCGACGACACCAGTCTTTTAAACTTGTTTCAGCACTTTCACATAACTGAACACAACTGTTATCTTTTAAAACACTGAACAAATAGTTAAAGTCGCGTAAATCTTTATGTGCGCGTGCGCATAAAGCAACGTGAATATCAAGATTTGTATTAAAATTTGGAAAATACATTGCGAGATTAGCTTGGATACAACGAGGTGTAAATCAACACTGATTTTAAAGTTACTAATAGTGACCTATTTATATAAAATCCAGGTATCCCAGGTATCCTTTGTTAAATATTGCAAGGTAATTAGTTATTGTGATAATTAGTAAATGATGCATGCTAAATTAGTGTATTAAGAGCCATTTAGTAATTAAATAATAGCAATGTTCTTATCAGTAATCATTAGTGCATCAGTTTTATATGTAAACCTTAAGTCCCTAATTATATATGCTAATTAGCTTATATCTTCTCTAATTGGCTGCTCAGAAATGTTATTGTAATAAGGTAAACCTTTAGAAAAACGGTTTTAATCAACAAAATAAACAAAAAATAAAAAAATTGTGTTATAAAATAAACATCACTCTTTATCCCAGAAAGTGCACATTTGGCGCACTATGTGTCTTAGTATTAAATATAGCTCTTAGTATTAGCATTATGATATTAGAGACCGCTACTTGAAACAAGCCCGGAATCAGGAGGGAGAGAGCTCGATACACTCATTTTCATAGTAAAATTTCACATTTTCTCAAATTACTCCCGAAATATGGGAGTTATGAAGAAATTCATCACCACAAGTTATGAAGGCATTAAGTAATCGAATAAGATGGCATCATTAGTTTGGCATAATTTTACTCTTTTTTTTCGGACATGTCTACGTCCAACCGCTCCCATACATTCGTTCCACTGTGCGTACGTTTGATACGGTCGCAAATCATATTTTTATCAAGATACAACCTGACACTGACCTGCAATTTGCAAAAAAACGTAAGAAAATTTGTATTTCGCGGGCTACCTTGGCGCATCCCCCTTAAGATAACAGTATAAAGAAACCGTGGGGACAGCAAGTGAAGCAAAAAGGTCGATTAAAAAATTATTCGATGTAAGTAGGTATTTAACCCGTGCGCGATAAGTTGAGACCTGACTCCCCCCGCCCGCTTCCCCCGCACTTCCCGATGGCTCCCGTATTGTACCGTGGCGGTACAAACACGCCCCTGTTACGTCACCGCGCTCAGGTCTCAACTTATCGCGCACGGGTAGTACAAGTCGTGCCATTAAAGTTGAGACTTGACGCACCACGTGGTTTTAGCGGTATCTTGATAGATACCGCTGAGGTGATCCTCATGGATACCCGCGAAAAAGCGGCGGGAGGCGTGGTCAAGTCTCAATTTTAATGGCACGACTTGTACTTACTGCTTTTCATTTCTTGTAATAGCTAAAAGAATAAATTCCAAGAGCATAAAATTAAAAAACCGACTTCAAAAAAGGAGGAGGTTCTCAACGGGCCGGCAACTAGATAAACTTGTTGCTTAAATTATACAATGGAGTGAAATCAGTTACAGAATACTAGGTCGATAAAAAACAGCATAATATATCTGTCCTCCAAGTTTCAACCTGTCTTAATAGGAAACATCAAAATAAGTTCTACGGTTTAACCGTGAAAGAAGGACGAAACTTCTCAAACAACAACAAATGAAAGGTATATTATTATGTTAGAAAACTTGGGGTATTTTCACCCGTAGATATTGTACCGTAACATTATGAAAACATTCTCACAATCTTTTATCGATGTTATTATATAGAAATATCGATAAGGGCTGCCCTATTAGCCGCCATTTTATCAGCTCACTAAAGTGTAGGTATGCACGTTTTTCTTGTAGGTATGCCAAGTCCATATGATTTATATGTCTATGACGCAAGCCCAATTCTTGACCGCCATCTTTTGTTTCCCCGCCGCTTGACATTTTTCTTTGTTCTTCTAATTAAATTTCTTATTTTTCTTCTAGATTTCTGACACCATGTTATGTTTGTTGGTTGGAATGAAAGATACCGTTGGGTATACTTAATTTATTATCACAGGACACAGGTTACATTATGTATTTAGACAGTGCGTAGTGTCACAGACGGGTTGAGACCAAGTTATGGCCTCCGGAAGGATGTGCACCATAGATAATCACTAGAGCTTGACGCTTACTAACATACTAATTAGTGATGTCACAGCAGGTTTCATCGTTACCTGTCGCACATCTTTGTAATTTGAGTCTCGAAACAGGTATCTTCCCTGACCTATCAAAAGGGCTGTTGTTTGCCCCATATACACAGCTGGAGACAAGGATAGCCCTTCCTATTACAGACCTATTTCTCTTGTAACAAAAATACTGGAGAAAATAGTGAACAAGACGGTAATCAACTTCTTGAAAAAACAGGCTACTTAACAGTATTCAATATGGTTTTAGAGTAGGGAAGTCAACTGAGGATGCGTTTCTTGCCCTTACCACGGCTGTAACTACTCAATTAGACAAGGGAGATAAATGTATTGGAGTCTTTCTGGATCTCCAGAAGGCTTTCGATACAGTTTCCGTTCCAATCTTACTTACGAGATTGGAAAACGTGGAAATCAGACGATTACCTCTGAAATGGTTCAGGGATTACTTGTTTGGTAGAACACAGCGAGTTACCCTTCTCAATCAAACATGTTTTCGTCCTCCACAGTCATCAGTAGACGAGGCCGAAGCCCTAATCAAGCGCCACGAGGAGTTGGAGGCTCGGCTAGCGGCGCAGGACGAGCGTCTCGCCGCTTTCGTACAGAGAGCCGAGGCGTTGGAGAAGATACCGCATTATGCCGCTGAACAGTGAGTACCTCCAAACGTAGAGTAAGCAGGATATCTTTCGTGACTATTGTGAGTGTGTTTTGGTCTGACTTTGTATCGAGTGCCTGTAGTGCGCATAGCAAAAGACAAAGAAAGAGGGTCTGCTCCTTAGTAGTTATTACCATGCACTTATCATTTTTAAAAGCTTTTAATTAGCTTCACCTGTATTTATGTTTTGTAACCGACTCCTTTGGGCGCGATTTTGACCCACTTTAAACGGATAGATTTCGTTCAAACTTTGTAGATGTATCGAGGATCGATGACAATACATTAATTTGATAAAATTATTCCATTTTTCAATTTGAAAAATAAGTTTTTTGTTAATTTATATAATTTACATCTATAGTCGATAAGGCAGGAATTATTGTTAATTTTAAATTTCAACCATCATCCTAAACGATTTATCTAATATTAGTAAATTTTCCAATACCGAAGAGAGTTTTTAATTCAACGGAGCAAATAATAGTTAAAAAAACAAGCAGCTATAAATAAACCAAACTAAAAAGTATAAAATAAATAAAAGTTTAAAAAAAATAAAAAACACGCTTTTTATAGAAAACCGAACTAAAAAATTGGAAATAAATTTAAATTAAGAAAAAAAACGTGGCTTGCATTTTTTACTTTACTGCCCTAGGTGTGTTATGTACTATAAAACTATTGACACCATGCACCATATTATTTTTTGTGTTATAGTTTACTCATAAGTGCGATGACCTTTAATATTACGACGCACTTAACATAATTTTAGAGTTTAATATTCACATTTCTTATATTCAATGCAATCATTACATTTTAGTGACATGACATTTTTCTCTGTAGGCAAAGGAAACTTGACCTAGGTTTTTATGATATGCATTACAAATGCTTCATTGCAAAAATAATTGAACGCTACAGTGAAGTTGTGAATCCAAACTGTTTTTTTTTTCTTATATTTATTTATTTATTTATGTACACACAAAACACTTAACAGGATAATACATTAAGATACAAGAGCACAAAGGTACTGCTTATTTCTAAAGAAATTTCTTCCAGCAGACCTGCGAGTGGAAAGATGGATTAGAAATGTAGACAGTGTGTAGAATAGATAGAACAGGAAAAAATTAAAATATGAAATGTGTTAATAAAAATTATAATTATATTACATTTTGTAGATACGTTATTTACTAGGTATTTGTTTAGGAAATCGCAGATAATATTTGTGTAAGGACTTGAGTGTGTTACCTGCGATACAGGTTTATTCCTAGTTCAGATAGAATCCTAATATTATGTACCTTTAGTTTTGAATGCCCTTATTTTTGTAAAATAATGTGTAAATCGTTATTTCAATAAACAATTATTCCCTTTATTCATTTTACAAAAATACAATTTACATTTTGAAATATTTTTACATAAATTATATACAAAAACATTTAAAAATATAAAAAAAATAGTAGTAACGATAATATAGTAACAATTATTATTATTATTTATTATTATTCTCCAGTCATCCCACGATCATGGCACTCACAACAGCGTCGAAATATCGGGATCTCAAAACAATAAATAATAATGGATATGGATATTATTCCCTCAGTATCGCAGCCCGTCGTGCCGCAGTGCTACAGCGTCGCGACGGTGTGCGTCACGCGGCCGCAGAGCGACGACGCGCGCTGTTAGCTAGCTTGGCGCATCAACAGGTAAGATATCGAGATTTCTTATGCGATATAACAATCAGTGATTAGGTATTATTAATGAGTATAATGACGTGTTTAAGTATCGGTCACCAATTACCAGTCACCCTATACAGGGTGTAACGGAAAGGGTATATACATACTTAAGGGTGTGCTACAGACCATCAAACTGAACATGTTATGTTTGTCCGATAGAGAAACATTTTCAATTTGATGGTCTGTAGCACACCCTTAAGTATGTATATACCCTTTCCGTTACACCCTGTATATTTATTTATTTATCTAGTTCATTTGTCATTTATTTATTCTGTAAATGCTCGTTCACCGTCAGCAACGACTGTCACGTGCTTTCCGAAGCACGGAGGAAACTCGGTATGTAATTATGGTCACCCATCCACGGACCAACCTCGGCAAGCACGGCTTAACCGTAAAGATTGACCCGTGCGGCTGTTATTATTTAGCCACAAGCGCCTCATCAAAATCACTAAACCCCATGTAATTTTTCTTTCAGTTTGTCGCTGCAACTGAAGAATTGCAGAACTGGATTCAGGACAAGACTAGGACTGCTAAGGACCAGAGTTACAGGTAAGAAGAAAAAAAACCGGCCAAGTGAGAGTCGGACTCAGGGTTCCGTACCATCCATACTAATATTATAAATGCGAATGTCACTCTGTTTGTTTGTTTGTTGTTACCTTTTCACGACTAAACGGCTGATCGGATCTTAATGAAATTTGGCAAGAAGATAGATTTGAACCTGGGGAAGGACATAAGCTATATATTATCACGCTATTACCAATAAGAGCGGAGCAGCAATAAAAAATGTTACAAAAACGGGGAATATGTGACGCAGAAGAAGTTGCGCGGGACAGCTAGTTATTTATAAAAACGGGCCAAGTGCGAGTCTTACTCGCACACAGGGTTCCATAGCCCCAAACAATATAATGACAATGTTTTGAACGGTCATTCATTAGTAAACCTTCACTCAACCACAAAAAGTAACTCCTGCAGTTTGGTGAAAAAGTCCCATATCTCAAAAACTACATATCAAATCTTATTCAAACCAATTTTCGTTGAAAGTTTTTTTTACGGTCTACATCCCCATATTTTTATCAGATTTTTTCTCCTGTTACTTTAGAAATTAAAGGGGGGGGGGGACACTCGTTTTACCACTTTGGAAGTGTCTATCTTTCAAACAATTGACTTTGAAAAAAAAATGGTTTCAGGAACATCAATGTCATTTTTAAAGACCTATCTATAGACACCCCACACGTATAGGTTTGATAGTTTTTTTTTTTTAGTTTCAATTTCATGTATGGGGGATATCCTTATCTATATATTTTTTTTAAATTTTGTACAACAATCATAATGCGGTTCACAGAATACATCTACCTACCAAGTTTCAGCTGTGTAGTCCTAATAGTTTCAGAATAAAGTGGCTGTGATACGGACGGACAGACAGACAGACAGACATGACGAATCTATAAGGGTTCCGTTTTTTGCCATTCGGCTACGGAACCCTAAAAACGAGCAGAAAAATCATCAATCACTTTTTTGTATGGGAGCCCCCTTAAATATTCATTCTATTCCGTTTTTAGTATTTGTTATAGCGGCAACAGAAATATATAATCTGTAGAAATTTCAACTGGCTAACTATCACAGTTCATGAGATTCAGCCTGGTGACAGACGGACAGCGAAGTCTCAGTAATAGGGTCCCGTTTGACCCTTTGGGTACGGAACCCTAAAAACCACATTATATATTTTTTTTTAATAAAAAAAAATTACAAATGAAAATTTATTTGAAACAATTGCAAGATTACATTTATGGGTTCAGAATGTTGAGCCACAAAAGGGATGTATGAAAGGCATTTTCATGTGGCTGAGATGAGAATGCTAAGGAGGATGTGTGGTGTTACGCGAATAGATAAAATGAGAAATGAGTACTTAAGAGGAAGTCTGAAAGTGGCGCCGGTCACTGAAAAGATGTGTGGTAATCGGTTGTCGTGGTATGGGCAAGTGATGCGGAGGAATGAGGAAAATGTCGTGAGGAAAGCTTTGAGTATGAATGTGGATGGTTATAGGAGTAGAGGAAGACCAAAGAAACGATGGATGGACTGTGTGAAGGATGATATGGCAAAAAAAGGAAGTGTCTGATGAGATGACAAGTAATAGAGAAGTATGGAAGAAGAAGACATTCTGCGCCGACCACAAAGAAATTGGGATAAGGGCAACAAAATGATGATTAATGAATAATGGGGTATAACTTTAATTTATTCAACAGGGACCTAGCCAACTTGGAGCGCAAACTGCAGAAGCATGAAGCTTTCGAAAGAGAGTTACAAGCCAACGAGAAACAACTGAGAAACGTGGAAAGTGTAAGTACTAAATGAACTTTACAAAACGAATAGTAATAGGGGATCGGACTGGGTAAAGAAAACGACATTCCATTTTGTCCGTCAGACAGGTAATACAAAAATATTAGACACGTATTTTTTGTTTTATCAAAATATCAGAAAATTACTTAGTTAAAACTCATTAAAGTTGGAGAGTGGGGGCTCACTACGTCACAAGTAGGTATAAAACTTACCTACATGTGACGTCATGCGGCATTTCAACTCAATATATCTCTGTAATTATATGACCACGTGAAAAAAAAAAAAACGTGTCCAATACTTTTCAATAATCTACCCGACAGAAAAGAATATGATCATCCCCTATTGAATTATATTCTTAACTTGTGTGGTATTATGGTATCTGAAAACCAATTTAATCTGTTGTCGAATGATCATCTGCCTAGCCTTTTCACAAACTTTGTTGGGGTCGGCTTCCAGTCTAACCGGATGCAGCTGATTATCAGTATTTTACATGAAGCGACTGCCTATCTGACCTTCACAACCCAGTAACTAGGTAATACGATACTTCTTGGTAAGACTGGATGTCAGACTTTCGGCTTCTGACTTCTCGTAACGACTGTCAAAGATCTATGAATTACAGCCGGGAATTAATTGACGTGCTTTCCGAGGCACGGAGGAAACTCGGTATGTAAATACATAATACAAGATACATTTTTAAGTCAAGTATCAACCTAGTAAGTCACTGTCTGCTTAACTTTCCGGGGCAAATAAGTCCAAGATCTATTAAACTTTTTAATTAAAAACTTAATTTCCCATTTTTTATCCTCAGATCGGCCAATCCCTCCAGAAGTCAGACCCGTCCCGGTCTGCTGAAGTGTCAGAACACCTCTCAGGCCTCCAGTCTGCCTGGGAGGAGCTAGTGGCTGCCTCCAGGGATAAGGGCAGCAAGTTACGCCAGGCGGCGCAGCAGAGGAAACATAGAAGGTATTCTTTATAACGATTCATCATCATCATCAGCCTATAATGTTCCCACTGCTGGGACTCAGGTCTCCTCTCTATGAGAGGGAGTGGGCTGTAATCCACCACGCGGGCCCAGTGCGGGTTGGTAGATGTCACATGTCTTCGTAATTTTAGTTCTAGGACATGCCGGTTTCACACGATGTTTTCCTTCACCGTTTTTGAAAGCAGCGGTGATGAAATAAATTGGCCTGGGTTCGAACCCACGGCTTACTGCTCGTAAGTCAGGGCTGCCACCACTGGGCCACCGCTGCTCTCTTTATAACGATTGATATTTCAATAACGACCCTCTCCTTACACTTCAAAAGCAGCGTCTCTAATGTTAATTCTTCTACAGATCTGTTGAAGACGCAAAGGCTCGTCTGATTGATCTGGAGCGACAGCTCAAGAGTGAAGAGATAGGTATGGACCTGAGAAGCTGCAAGAGACTGTTGAATCAACATCAAGTAAGTTAATATTTACGATTCAAAAACCTACACTTATTCACAAATCATCCTGCAAATTACAAACCTTCTTCGAGTAAGTTATGGAAACCATGACGTCTTAAAGCTGAAACGAGAAAAGACGGAGCGGACGGATGGAAAGAGACGGAGCTATAGTGGTCGTCTAACGCCATCTCTTTCCCACTGTGGAATAAGATTAAAACAGTGGTTAAAGACCTCATGGTATATCACCAGGCTTTATTCAAAAATACGCCAGCTCCTTTATTAACCCCCTTTGATTTGTTTTACCGTCTTGGATCGACATCTATAGAGATCATATTTCCTACTGAAAAACGAGTTATTGTTTATCGTTTTGGGTCGTGCGTAAACATATTTGGGAAAGGACAATAACTGCCATTGCCATGCTAAAACACAGCATATATACCTGCTCTTGAAGACAGCATCAAAAAATAATCAAAAAAACTCAAAGCATTTACTTCAATTAGACCATTACAGGCACTTTTGAAAGTCAAAAAAAAACAATAGAAAACGCGAAGCTACAGTCCCAGTCACAAGGCATAACAACTTGTGAAAGCACTGTAGTTGCCCATTCCGTAGCGTAGATCGCTATGGAGAAGAATGGGCAAGAAACTAAATATATTACAAAATCTTGGTTACATCATCTTAAGAATTACAAGTATGTGAGAACGATGTAGAAATACGGGCAGATTAAGAGCGTCTAGAGTAAAAGATGAAATCAGTAATTCAAAAATAAAGTAATTAAAATAAACAATGGCAGCTAAGAGATGACCACTCACAACTGACAGCGCCCGTTCACGGATCACACACACATCTTAACTTCTATTCTCTTCCCCCAGGCCTTAGAACAAGAGCTATCCCTTTGGGAGACAAAAGCCACCTCCCTATCCGACCAGGGGGCGGACTTGGTGTCAGGAGGTCACTTCGACGCCGCAGCCATCGAGAGGGACTCGGCAGCGTTACTGCAGGCTGTGAGGGCACTGCAGCCGCCTGCAGCTAAGAGACGGCAGGCGCTGGAGAGCAGTTTGCAGTGAGTATTTCCTATCTAGCCTTTTCCAGAGTTTGCTTCCTGTGTAAGCAGTAGTTTTCACTGTCGATTTTTTGTTGAACATTAATTTTTAAGTCTCGGTATTGAGTCGAGCATTTAAAATGCAGCAGAGCGTATCCTAGCGCGTCAAAAAGGCACACTGCTGAATTTTCAAATGGCGTTTTTGAGTAGTGCTTTGAAAAATCAGTGCGCGATAAAACAGATTTCAGATGCAACTCACAGTTCAATCACGTCACAGTTACTAGTTACCACGATATGCTATAGCTCTGCCATGGAACAAAATTAAGCTACATAAATAAAATATACCTAAAATTAATTGAACAGACCAGTCTAAGAGGACTTTCACGGAGACGCGGTGCGTAGTGCGGCCCGTTGTGCGGCGCGATCCGTAATAAATTTAAACCTGGTGATATATGAGAGCGTTTACGCATAAGTGTCGTGTGTCACGTAGCGATAACCGTGACAGAGTACGCAGCGTCGTACGCGTCGCTTCACGCCCCGCGTTTCCGTTATCAACAATCAAAACTAAGAGTGTATTTATTGTAATTCCAATGACAATATTGTTTTATTCTAATCCAAATGACATTTTTATTTTATTAGCTTTATTGTAATTCATTGACATGCCACTTATTTTAAATTTAAATTACTAACCTAACATTTGCATGCCCATATGACGGTAAAATATTGAGGAGTTTATTATAATCGACTATCTATGTACCTATTACCCATGTTTGCAAAGAAATAAATGATTTGATTTGATTAGAATCATTCGCTTCACGTTCATGCATTCCATGTTTGTGTTAGCGCGTGTGATAACGCGGGCCGCTATACGCGCCGCCTCTTCATAAACCGAAAAAAACGCAGCAACACGCGGAGTCTCCTTAATAGGGGGTGCACACGAGTTTACGTCGGTATGAAACGACATAGCAAGACGACAAAATATGATGCGTTAATGTCGATATAATCTCTAGAAAAAGTCGCTCGGCTTTGCTCAAATTATGTCATGCAGGCCCGAACATAATTGAGCGGTCCAATTGCATTATTACATTTCGCGTCGTACGTTCAACATCTAGAACGAACGACGCGAAATGTAACTGTTGGGACATAGGCCTCCTTTTATAAAAGACTAGCTTATGCCCGCGACGTCACCCGCGTGGAGTTCGATAATAGGGGATGATCACAATTTTTTTTTTGTCTGGCGGGTAAATTATTGAAAAGTATTGGACACGTATTTTTTCACGTGGTCTTAAAATTACGGAGTTATTGAGTTGAAATGGCGCATGACGTCACGTGTAGGTTATTTTTATGCCTGCTTGTGACGTAGTGAGCCCCCACTCTCCAACTTTAATGAGTTTTAACTAAATATTTTCTTAATATTTTGATAAAACATAAAATACGTGTCTAATATTTTTGTGTTACCTGTCTGACGGACAAAATAGAATGTCGTTTTCTTTACCCAGTCTTCACCCCTAATGTCCCACGGGTACATACTATTGGGATAAAAAGTATTTTATGTGCTAATCCAGGTTATAAACTATCTGTGTTCCAAATAGTAGTTTTTACGTGAAAGATTAACAAACATCCATCCATCCATACATCCATACTCACAAACTTTCGCATTTATAAAAACTTGAGAGGTGTCAAGGGGGACACCCGGATGGAACGAAGTTCCTTTCACGTACATAATATCAATACATTTTAGATTTAACTTAGTGTGCGAAAAATAAAATATTTAATTTAAGGAAGATTAATCCTTAATTCGAAGCAATACGTCTTACTTAACTGCACAACCGAATTTGTACTTTGTAGTTCGGTCACTCAAAATAATAATCATATCTATCCTTACTCACATACACACCCCAATTGTACGTAATTTAAGGAAATTTCAACTTTATTTTAAAGAAATAAAGCTTACAATAGCTTACTATAGCAAAAAGTGTCGTGACAACTTTTCGTAAGAATTTTTTCCGTCTAGCCCCTTTCACAACGCGCCATAAGGAACTTCGTTCCAATATAAGTAGGAAGTAGGTTATCGGCCACAAATGACACACAAATCTAATCTCTCTTCCTCTTTCAGACTCCACAAATTCGCCGCAGAAGTAGCAGGCGAGCTAGACTGGCTCTCGGAACGCTCTGCAGCCGCAGCATCCGAAGTCATGCCGACAGATCTGCACGCCGCACAATCAGCTCAGAAGAAGCATAACAAGCTGAAGGCTGAACTGGTGGGCAGGAGGCCGTTGATTGAGAGGGTCATCGCGCATGGCAACTCGTTGGTTGAGGAGGGACATCCGCAGAGGGAGAAGGTAAGAGTCAGAGTGAGATAGATGTTATGTAGAAATAGTACGTTGTGGCCACGTTTGCTGTCGGGCAGCTCGTCATCTTTGGCCCAAAATACCAAAAAAAATATCTCTTCTTCCAAGTATTTTTGGGTCGGCTTCCCGTCTTACCAGATGCAGATGAATTAGCACTAATAGCAACTACTGGTCCGATTTGAATAAAAAAATTCATTCAGTGTTAGATAGCCCATTTATCGAGGAAGGCTATAGGCTATAATATATCATCGCTACGACCAATAGAGCTGAGCAGCAATGAAAAATGATGCGAAAACGGGGAAAATGGGACGCAGACGAAGTTGCGCGGGACAGCTTGTAAATAATATGATTGTTAACAGTTCCTTTTCTTCCCCCAGATCGAAGACCTATGCGCAGAGCTCGAAGCCGGCTATTCCTCAGTGTCGTCAGCCGCTGACGAGCGCGGCGCTCGCTTGGAAGCAGCGCTTAAAGCGCAGCAGTTCATGCACGACGCGCTGGAGGTGGACGCCTGGCTTAATGACAAGGCGGCTGCGCTGGCGCATGCCGACCTGGCTAAGGACAGGCATCGGGCTACGCATCTTCTGACTAGGCATAAGGTAAGAATCTTATTTCAACACCTATAAATATCAATCTGATTTTGACAATGATGCAATACGCATCCCACTTGTATGTTTTGACATACAAGTGGGATGCTTAACATACAAGTGGGATGCGTATTGCATCATTGTATGTTAAAACATACAAGTGGAATGCGTTTTTTAAAAGTCCCCATCTTCACGATTTTTAGTCGTTCATAGTCATTCGTTCTCTCCTTTCCTCTGAGGTACCAAGATGTACCAAGTGAAAGATGTTCTAAATGAACGATTAACACAAAATAGTTCGGGCTTTTACCATTAAGAGTTGGTAAATCTTCATTTTTACTGAGAAATCTTTTGATTTACCGAAGTCTGGGCTTTTAGAAGAAAGGAAGAAGGATATACGTTTATTTGGCACTTCTCACAAGTGCACACAGCATTAAATACAAATATAAAAAGATAATTATGTGACACACATGATCTTTTCTATCACGGCTGCGCCCAATAGGCCTAGTTCTGCAAAATACCAGACAACTAATGCCCGACGCTGGTTTTCGACGGGACCTAAGATTTTACAAATACACATATTTTTCACCTTCCACATCTACCTATTATTAATTTGCTTCTATGTCAACAGGCTGTTGAACTAGAACTGGACACCTACGCAGCCATAATAGCGGAGATGGGCCACGTGGCCACATCCATGGCGAACGGCGGGCACCCTGAAGGCGAAGCCCTACTGGCGAGGCATGCACTGCTGGCCGACAGTCTGGCGCGGCTGCAGAGGTTAGCGGCGCAGAGGCAGAAGGCGCTGGTCGAGAGTGTTTGCAGGTCTGTACCATAATGTTAAGGCAAAAGAATGCACCATAGACACAAAACGTGGCCATACGTTAAGTACGGGGTAGTGGTAAAAGGACGCATAGGACAGAATAATGGACGGCATGGTTGGCGCAGTGGCTGAGCGATCGAGTGCTGCGTTGCGTGTCGCGCGCTCGATCCCCGCACGGAACAAATATTTGTATGGCCTACAGATAGTTGTTTCGGGTCTGGCTGTTTGTGTATGTGAGTTTAAATGTTTGTAAATCCACGCTACAGGAAAAATTCCTAGTGTGGGGTTTTAAAAAAACAACCGGACAAATGCGAGTCGGACTCGCGCACGAAGGGTTCCGTACCATTATTTAAAAAATGAGCAAAAAAATCACTTTGTTGTATCGGAGCCCCCTTAAATATTAATTTTATTCTGTTTTAGTATTTGTTGTTATAGCATCAACAGAAATACATAATTTGTACAAATTTCAACTGGCTCACTATCACGTTTCATGAGATACAGCCTGGTGGCAGACGGACAGCGAAGTCTCAGTAATACACAAAGTGTCAAACGGGGTTCCCGTTTCACCCTTTTTGTACGGAACCCTAAAAATATGTTGTCGTGAAACAGTGAAAAAAATTGAATGTAGAAATCAATACTTGGAGATTTGATGTTTTCTGCAATCCATGTTGCATGTTTAAAATAGATATCGTCAAGTATTAAAAGCAAAAACATTAAAAGTCTCGTCAATATGTTACAAATTTGATATTTTGTATACCATTTTCACCGTTATGCAAACGGTACCTTCGGAAATTTTATATCCTGACCTAAGGAGCGGGATGGTAACTTTCAGGAGATTATCTTTACAAAATTGCACTTAAAAACACCCTAATCTCTACATAGTATAAAACAAAGTCGCTCCCCGCTGTCTGTACGCTTAGGTCCTTTAAACTCCTCAACGCAACAGCAGTAGCAAGTTCTTGATATAAAATAACTTTGTCTTCTCTCCGCAGACACGAATACCTCGCAGAGAGCGCTGAACTAGAGAGCTGGATACAGGAGCAGTACGCCGCAGCCTCCAGCGAGGACTACGGACAGGATTATGAACATCTATTGGTAAGTAATTCAAGATAAGAACGGTGAAGGAAAACATCGTGAGGAAACCGGCATGTCCTAGAACTAAAAATTCGAAGACATGTGACATCTACCAACCCGCACTGGGCCCGCGTGGTGGATTACAGCCCACTCCCTCTCATAGAAGGAGGCCTGTGTCCCAGCAGTGGGAAAATTATAGGCTGATGATGATGATGATTGGTAAGTAAATGTCCTGTTTTAATAATCAAGTCTTCTATAGTTACGGAGATATTGGGAGCCAAAATTTCAAATCTTTAAAAAAAATATACACGGTGTAAATCACCTTATCACGAAGCCGTCAACCAAGCATTCTGTACATGAAACTAAGTAACTTTACGCAAAAATTATTGCTGGGAAACGACTTTTTTTTGGGGGGTGTTAAATCATGTTTTGTGGTAGAACTCAATGTAACGCACTCAAAACATTGTGCTGATGGACTGATTGAATACTACGGGGGTCGTGGAGGTGTTTAAAGTAAAAATCTTACATTAAAAAATTGTATTTCAAAAAATACTTGTCAAAAAGTTGGAACTTTGACCCCTGATATCTCCGTAACTAGAAGGTTCCCAGGTATGGTGTAGAACAAAAAAATGATCGCAATGACAGGGAGAACCAGTGCCTTTCGGCTTCGTTAAGAGGTGTTTTACACCCTTTATATAAATTTTACATTAAATACCTCTTTGAACCCTGTACTATTCAATGCATCCATCAGCACAATGTTTTGAGTGCGTTACATTGAGTTCTACCATAAAACGCAAATATTTCCCAGCAATATATTTGCGTAGAGTTACTTAGTTTCGTGTACAGAATGCTTGGTTGACGGCATAGTGAATAGTCCGTTAACACCTTGTATTAACTTAGATATTTTTGGAGATATAAATTCAAACGATTTAATTGAAGTGAAACTTCTTATGCGACTTCGAACAAGGTTGCGTTAAACGTTTAACGCTACCATGGAGGGGGTATGAAAGCACTGTTGCGTTAAACGTTAAACGCTCCTGGGGAGGGGGAATAGAAAGAGACAGAGCGAGAGTGAATGCGTGGCACTCGAACGCATGCGTGTATTATTACGAAGTTTCACTTTTTCCGCGTGGAGGGACTCTACGCACTATTTTTTTAGAAGTTCTTTCTTCCCAAAACCCTTAAAATTGTGAAAAGTTTTCATAATTCATGAACATAATATTATCCTCTTTTCCCATAGATCCTTCGCTCAAAATTCGACGAGCTACGCCACCGCGTAGAAAGCGGTGCTGAACGATTCAACCAATGTGAAGAGTTGGCCAAGAAGCTGTTGGCTACCGAGAGTCCCTACATTGGAGATATTGAGAAGAGACAGGAAGCTCTAGGGTGAGTAAATACATATAAATTCTCCTAAGGGGTCGAAGGAATGCCGGCCATCGTAGGCGCGGGCCTGTGGACGGTGAGTAACGTGCTAGCTCACCGTCCGTCCGTCTCATGACGACAGGCCGTGTCGACGGCGCCTGAGTGTTCCACGCGCGCCTCAAGGTGATGTCAGTAAACCGGAAGGGGTCCTAGAGGGCCGATGCCTGCCAGGGCTGCGGGTTGTTCGAAAGAGATACCGTGGCCCTGGAACACAAAGGGCTAAGAAGGAACATGGATGGGTTTTAGTCAGTACAAGTCTGACACTCCCTTCCTACCGCCCAGAGCGGGAGAAGTCATTTGATGATTTCCCATACGTAAAAAAAAAGGAATCGTAGGAATAAATCGCACCCTGAAAACAAAAAAATGACTACATGAAATTTGCTTTTTGTGGGAAATAACAAAATTGTTTAAAATATGTAATGAAATGTTTTTCTTAGTCCTTTTTCAGTACGATATCTTAACTTTTTTTATTCACTTAGACATAACTTCCGTTTTATAAACGACTAGCCTATGCCCGCGGCTTCGCCCGCGTGGAGTCCGGTAATTGTCCCACTGGATTGCACTACCCGGATAAAAAATATCCTATGTGTTAATCCTGGTTATAAACTACCTGTGTGCCAAATTTCATCCAAATCCGTTCAATATTTTTCGCGTGAAAGAGTAACAAACATACATTCTCACAAATCTTCGCATTTATAGTAATAATAGGATTTGAATTTGTGTTTGACTACGTCTCGGAACTTTATTATAAAAACGTATACATTGGCATCTAAACGTACCCTCTATTTTTTTGGGCCTCGTTGCAGGAACAACAAATTTATGTTTGTTCTTCATATTTATTTCGTGGATATAGAATACACTGTATTTTTCAAACAAATTTATATTTTTGTGCGTACAAAAGGTTACAATAAAAAAACTCAGAGAACATAGTATGTATATTAGTTTTTTTTTTGAGGGAGTATCAGGGTTTTTATTTATAAATCGAACAAATAACCATTTTTTGCAAAATCAAAATTGTCTAAATATCGGCGGCATTGCTCCACAAGAGAATACCGTACGACATCACACTTTGGAAATAACTAAAGGAAATTAAACGTGTTGTCTTTAGATCAGTTAAGTCACGATTTTTTCTAACGGCGTATGCTGCAAAGCTAAGTATTTTTGATAATTTAGCTGTGTGGGCTCCATTGAAGCTTGCCATTCAAAGTTATGCCTAAGAACACTGTGTGACTCCTATGACAAATACGTGTTTATTAAAAGACTTGGGCCCAGTGATGGCGGCTGTGACTGTGCGAAGCTGTAGCTTGGTCAGCCGCCCGTTTGGTGAAGCGGCCGTCTGTAGTAGGAAGTGCTTCCTTGGCCTGCCCACACTCACCATGGTCTAGCCACGGTTTGTGGTGTTGTTCCCTGGTTCGTTTGCTTACCAGAGTTCGTAGATACTCGAAGGGACAAACAATCGCCAATAATAACTACATCCTCCCCCCACAGAGAATGGTGGCAGCGCCTAGTAGAGCAGATGGAGTCCCGCGCGTCGCGGCTGCACGCGGCGGGCGAGATCCACCGCTTCCACCGCGACGTGGGCGAGCTGGCGTCCCGCGCACACGACGCGCGCGCGGCCCTGCACGCGCCGCCGCCGCCGCGCGACCTGCGCGCCGCCACCGCCGCGCTGCGCGCGCTGCACACCGCGCAGAACGATCTGCTGGCTATCGACGCGCAGATGCAGGTGAGGGAATCAAAACACCATCTTTACAGTGATGGAAAGAAAGAAAAATAATTTATTAGTTCGTACAAGATAGAAAAAAAATGTTAAAATTAACAAAATTATACACTGACACAGAAACATACTTACTTACCACGTACTCAGTACAGCATTCTGAACTGCTCCATATAGAAGTTTTTTAATGGAAAATAAAAAAAAATCTGCTGTTCGTGACCCTTACATATTCCATAGTATGAAATACATATAAAATTGCAACTGCAAATGAGACTCGTTTTGAGTACAACTAACGCTTAGCGCCATCTATCGAGATTTCTATGAAGTTGTTGTAAGATTTTCGAGTCAAATACAATTGCTCGATTATTACTCGTAAATTTGTAAAGCCCACTTAAGTGTGATAGTTTTCCTTTAAACTTCGTTATATATAAGTACTACTGCCGTGACATTTGAATTTCTTACTACAACCGTTTAGTTGGTAGAGGGGGGTACCCAAAGGGTCAAACGGGACCCTATTACTGAGACTTCGCTGTCTGTCCGTCCGTCCGTCTGTCACCAGGCTGTATCTCATGAACCGTGATAGTTAGCCAGTTGAAACTTCTACAGATTATGTATTTCTGTTGATGCTATAACAGCAAATACTAAAAACAGAATAAAATAAATATTTAAGGGGGCTCCCACACAAAAAAGTGTTTTCTTTCGCTCGTTTTTATAAATAATGGTACGGAACCTTACGTGCGCGAGTTCGATTCGCACTTCGCCGGTTTTTTTTTATCAACTATTAATCTAATACCTTCCAAATTCCTACCCAGGTACTCCAAGAAGAAGGAAACCGTCTCCGCAAACTCTACCCCGGTGGCAACGTCCAACAAATAGAACTACAACAGAAGGCTCTAGAAGAAGCTTGGGCCATGCTGAAACAGGCCTCGGATGAGAGGAGACATACTTTGCAGCAGTATCTACAGCTGCACCAGTTCCTGACACAGGTAACAGCAAAACGACTAAAACATAACAACAAGTTATATATAACATAATAACTGCAACATAACAACTAAAACATATACGTTGTGATTGAATAATTTTATCTTTTCCCTGACATTAATACCAAAATATGAATATGGTTTTTTTATTGACATTATAACATAATAAAAAAAAAATGTACACAGTTAAATAAAAATTGAAAAAAAAAAATGAAAAAATTTCAGTTTAGTAATTTTTCTTTTTTTTTGTTGATAATTCTTTACAATGTTATGTGAAATATTTGTACGCCGAAACTTACGGCAAACATAATTGGAGTCAAACGATGTAGTTTTGCATGCTCTTGTATGTATACAATGTTTAAACAAATAAAGAAATCTTATCTTATCATAACATAAAATCTACAACACAACATAACAACTACAACATACCTGTGCACCTCTGATTTTTCGGGACCTCAGGAGGCCTACTCTCTTTCTCCGAAACGTAACTTCGGCAACGAACGAAAATTAAACGTAGTATCGTTTGTGATCCTACTCTATATAATTTGCGGACGCACACAAGAAGTTCGAATTCACAGACAACGAATGTATTGAATGTTATTGTGTGCGTCCGCAAATTATATAGAGTACGGTCACAAACGTAACTACGTTTAATTTTCGTTCGTTGCCGAAGTTACGTTTCGGAGAAAGAGAGTAGACCGCCTGGTTTCTCTGATTATATAATTATCACTTGCTTCAGTTAAGTAAAACATCGTGAGGAAACTAGCATGCCTGAGAGATATTTCTCGACGGCGTGTAAAGCCAAGTCAGAGGCCAATGGGGGGAATAAAAACTCTGACACCACACGATAAAAAAAAATAGCTCGTTCCTATTTTCGAGGGTAGACGATCAATTGCCGAAGCCCATACTGTTTTTTAGATGTTATTTTAACCATTCTCTTTCCTCCAGGTCCGCGACCTAACCTCCTGGTCAGTGTCCCTCCGCACGTCCATGTCACGTGCAGTGCGCGTACGAGACGCAGTCAGCGCGCAGGCTGCGCGTGCTGAGCACGAGGCTGTGCGCGCCGAGTTAGATGCAAGAGACTCTTCATTCAGAGACGCGTTGCAGATGGGAAGGGAGCTGGCGACGCAGCATCCTAACGCAGCTGTGAGTATTTATCAGCCACTATTTGTTTGCTTTTTTGTGAAGTGTCAGTTCTTACTTTTAGAGTTGGAAGTCTTACTTATCATTTTAGACTGATATTTATTTTTCATTACACGCTTTTTATTAGCTTCACCTGTATGTATGTTTGTTTGTAACCGACTCGTTTGGGCCCGATTTTGACCCACTTTAAACGGCCAGATTTCGTTCAAACTTTTTTAGATTTATCGAGGACCGATGACAATACATTAATTTGATAAAATTATTGCATTTTTCAATTTTCAAAATAAGTTTTTTGTTAATTTATATAATTTTTATCTGTAGTCGATACGGCAGGAATTGATGTTAATTTTAAATTTCAACCATTATCTTTAACCGATTTATCTAATACTAGGAAATTTTTGAATACCAAAGAGATTTTTTTATTCAACAGAGCAAATAAAAGTTTAAAAAAAGTAAAAATAAAAACATAACGCTTTTCTATTCTATTAATATTTTACAAGGCGTAGATTTTCTGCCCGCAATTATCGTTATAGAACGTAAGTAGTAAGAGTAACCGCAAATATCAGTTAATCAAATATATCTGCATGGTTTGAAAAGTTATTTATTCTAATTCAAAACGTTTCGACAAGTTAATAATCTCTTCTAATGCATTAACTGTATTTTCACAATTTTAGCTCAGATTTTCTCATAGTTTATCTTTTTTTAGTATAATAAAATAATCTGTTAATTCCATATCGGTATTGTTTTACATAAAAAAATAAGCAGTTCAAACAGCTAACGACTTCGTATTAAAATAAAATTTACGTAAAGTTTAATTTTTTCATTTTTTTAACATACATTGGTTTTAACAGGTTATACCCAAGCTAACAAAATTAGTCATAAATGATAATTCTCCAGTCCCAATTACCGGGTCTGGGTAGAAGACCAAATTACACAAATAAAAAAATAAAAAAAAAGTAAAAAAAAAAAAAAGAGTGCTCACTGCGTTTCTTCTGATCCACAGGAAGTAGAAGAGAAATGCGAAGCCCTATTAGAAGAACGCAACCGCCTGCACGGCGCCTGGGCAGCGCGCCAGGTGGCTCTGGACCAGCTCATAGACCTGCACTGCTTCCTCAGAGATGCCAAGCTACTGCATGATCTGTGTGCCGCGCAGGAGGCTGCGCTGAGTAAGTATATGATCTGCGTTGCCTTCTCCCAGCTAATAGTGTTTTTGATCGTGTCCGGTAACGGCGGCCTATTTGAAAAGACGCCATTGACGTGGGAGACGCAGGTGCAATCTTTCTTCCCTCGACAGGATAGAAATCGGGAAAGAGTCAAATCAAATCAAACCAAAATATTTTTATTTCACATAGGCCTACAGGGGCACTTATAAAACGTCGACAAAAAGGTGCTCGGTTCGGGTTGGCCGTTTCCTATGGAGAAGAACCGGCAAGAAACTCCATGATAACTCTTTTAAAATCATTTGGTTTTACAATATTTCTATGTTACAACAATAAGTCGTTGCTTACTACAAAACGAACGAAATAAAAATTTACCAAGGTTCTAGGCCTACAATGTCCACACATTTACAATCGACAAATAAAAAAAGAGTCTATAAAAAAAAAAAAACAAAAAAAAAATAGAAAATATTACAATAAGGGTAGGGTATAGAGTATCTGACTTATACGGGGAGAATTTTTCAAGTGGGCGGTGATGGTCAAATCGGATAAAAAATAGCGAAAAACGCTCAAAGGATTCTCGAGCCCGATTTTGATGAAAACTAGTAAATCATTATCCTAGCCAGGAGTCGAACCTATTAATTTGAAACACACACTGTATTATTTCACCATTCCATAGCGTCGCTAATAATGATCAAATTCTGGGAAGTAATGACGTACGGAAAACTAAAAGAACAGCCTTACCCCTCTGGTATTACAGTCGCAATTTTATGTTATGCATAAAGGGTGTAAAACACCTCTTAACGAAGCCGAAAGGCACTGGTTCTCCCTGTTATTGCGATAATTTTTTTGTTCCACACCATACCTGGGAACCTTCTAGTTACGTAGATATTAGGGGTCAAAGTTCCAACTGTTTGACAAGTATTTTTTTAAATACAAGTTTTTAATGTAAGATTTTTACTTTAAACACCTCCACGACCCCAGTACTATTCAATCCGTCCATCAGCACAATGTTTTGAGTGCGTTGCATTGAGTTTTACCACAAAACATGATTTTACACCCCCCCAAAAAAAAGTCGTTTCCCAGCAATAATTTTTGCGTAAAGTTACTTAGTTTCATGTACAGAATGCTTGGTTGACGGCTTCGTGATGAGGTGATTTACACCGTGTATTTGCTAACTGACATGTTTTCTTCATCAGGTACGGAAATATCTCAGACGAGCAGCGTCGAGGAAGTTGAGAATGCGCTCAAAAAACACGAAGCCTTCGAGAAACTGCTCGCGACACAGGTAAACGGGTCTACCTAAAATATATATATATATATTTTTTTTTTAAATCCTTGCCCCACACTAGGAATTTCTCCCGTATTGTAGGTGCGTTTACAAACATTTAAACTCACATACACAAACAGCCAGACCCGGAACAACTATCTGTAGGCCATACAAATATTTGTTCCGTGCGGGGATCGAAGCCGCGACATGCAGCGCAGCAGTCGATCGCTCAACCACTGCGCCAACCGTGCCGTGACAATTTGAACAAGCACAGGTCTTGCAAGAAATTTGAAAAATAGGTGTTCGAAGAAACTATTGCCCTCGCGCTGCCATTGCCTGCCTCCAGAGAGTAAGATAGACAGCTGCATCTCAGACCGATAATATCACAAACAAATTGACAAGATCCATGTTTCTTGTTCCCCTTTTTAGGCTTCCGTAGCCGAATGGCAAAAAACGGAACCCTTATAGATTCGTCATGTCTGTCTATCCGTCCGTATGTCACAGCCACTTTATTCCGAAACTATTAGGACTACACAGGTGAAACTTGGTAGGTAGATGTATTCTGTGAACCGGTTTATGATTAAAGTCAATCTTTTTAAAGATAAACACTTCCAAAGTGGTAAAACGTGTGTGCCCCCCCCCCCCTCTAATTTCTAAAGTAAGACGAGAAAAATTCTGCAAAAATATGGGGATGTAGAACGTAAAAAAAAATTTCAACGAAAATTGGTGATTGGCTTTTTCCCCAAACTGCAGCAGTAACTTCGTTTTTCATTAACTTACTATGAAAAACAAATTTAGCTTTGCGGTTGAGTAGAAGTTTACTAATGAATGACCTTCAAAACATTGTTATTATATTGTTTGGGGCTATGGAACCCTGTGTGCGAGTAAGACTAGCACTTGGCCCGTTTTTACTCTTCGAAAACTGGGCCGATTCAATTATTTTTGAGATTGAATTTTTAAGTAAGAACTTTTAATTTCCGTCAATCTTTACAATACAAATAATAGGGGATCGGACTGGGTAAAGAAAACGACATTCTATTTTGTCCGTCAGACAGGTAATACAAAAATATTAGACACGTATTTTTTGTTTTATCAAAATATCAAAAGATTACTTAGTTAAAACTCATTAAAGTTGGAGAGTGGGGGCTTACTACGTCACAAGTAGGTATAAAACTTACCTACATGTGACGTCATGCGCCATTTCAACTCAATATATCTCCGTAATTTTATGACCACGTGAAAAAAGAAAAAATACGTGTCCAATACTTTTCAATAAACTACCCGACGGACAAAGAAAAGAAAATGGATTATCCCCTATTACTAATCTTGCGATATCTGAACATAGTTACTGATCTAATTTTACTATATTATCCTTCCAGGATGAGAAGCTAGCTACCTTGAACAGTCACGGTGACAAGTTGCTACAACAGAACCACGTGGAGAGTCAGCGCATCGCTGATGAGTTACAGCATATCAATGAGAGGAGGAAGAAGGTAAATATCTACTCTATGCTATATGATATAGAGTTGGGTCTTGTATGTCAAGGGCAAGCGCATCGCGCAATTAATATTGAGAGGAGGAAGAAGGTAAATATCTACCCTGTGATAAATGATATAGAGTTGAGTCTTGTATGTCGAGGGCACGCGCATCGCGCAATAAATTATTGAGAGGAGGAAGAAGGTAAATATCTACCCTATGGAATTAGGTATAGAGTTGAGTCTTGTATTTTGAAGACCAGATGATGAGTTTCAATATAACAATCAGAGGAGGAACATGGTATATCTAGCGGTAGGTTTTGTCTATAACAAATACCTACCGAAGATGGTTCCTTGATAAATTCTATGATTTAAAAATAATTTATGACCAGTACGTCTACCATGAGTTGTCATAGTTAGATCGCTTGACGTAACTGCAATAGTTCCGTCAATAAGCAAATACTATAGTTAGCTTTTTTAATGGTACCATGAGCTGTGTTGGTGCTTACCACCAAATTCTAAGCAAATGAAGCCCAAACTTGCAGTCGCTGTAGTATAGTTTACTACACGGTGACGTAGGATAGATAACTATAGTGACTCATAGTGCGCATTTTAGTACTCAACTATCCGCTAGAGGCGCTGTAAAAGTTTTCATACATTTTTTTAACTACAGACGCTAGCGAGTATAGATTTTGAAAACTCATGGTAGACGTAAAGAATTTGTGTGGGATACTACAACGAAACGGGTAATAAACATGAAAAAACAAGCCTAAACTAACTTTACTTCGTTGGGAAATAAAAAATAAACAAAGTTATTTCTGAATTTTAGACTTTTTAGTGTCTTTTTCAGTTGGTAATATTTTCTTAGATTGTTTTTTGAAGTGAAACTTCTTATGCTTTAACTTCTTATATTATATTATTTCATGGAGGGGGAATATTTTCTATTACCCACTAAGAGATGGCGCTATTACAAGATTTGTGACTACGTAGTTCTACTAGGTGCGCAAGATGGCGTGCAAACAGTCATGCATTCGACTCTTCGGTGTGACCAGCCTTCGCTCAATTTCCATGAGTCGACCTCGATAAACTTATGGAATAAAAAGTGTACAGCAATAAAACAATAAAATATTATTTAGAAGCTCAATAAAATAACGAGAGTGAATGCGTGACACTCGAACGCATGCGTGTAGTATTACGAAGTTTCACTTCTTCCGCGCGGAGGGACTCCACGCACTATTTTTTTCCTTGTTATTATTAAGCAACCTTTTTTTCTAATAAATAACTGAGTAACGCTTTGATTCCTCTGCCCAGCTGTACGCGGAAGCGTCGGCGCGTCGCTCGGCGCTGGCGCGGTCGCGCGCACGCGCACAGTTCGCGCGCGACGCGGCGGAGGCGCGCGGGTGGGTCGCCGACAAGCTCGCCAAGCTAGCTGCTGAACATCAACATGGTACGTACATGTAAACTCACGCCTATTTTATCATCATCTGCCTAGCCTTTTTCCCAAACTATCTTGGAGTCGGCTTCCAGTCAAACCGGATGCAGCTGAGTACCAGTATTTTACATAAAGCGACTGCCTATCTGACCTCCACAACCCAGTAACTGGGTAATACGATACCCCTTGGTAAAGACTGGATGTAAGACTGGCTTCTGACTACTCGTAATACTAATGACAGCCGGGACCAACGGCTTAACGTACTTTCTGAGGCACGGAGGAAATTCGGTATGTAATTATGGTCACCCATCCACAGACCAGCATCGGCAAGCACGGCTTAACCTTAAAAATCGACCCGTGCGGCTGTTATTATTTAGCTACGAGCTTTTTTGGATTTGCTGGTGGTATATTGGCACGAATATCCTCAGGTTATTGTACGAGTTTACACTGGAAGCTTACATTGTAAAAAATTGGCAAGGACAAGTTAAATAATAATATAATAATCCATTTATTTCAGGCATCTAAGACCCATAGATAAATACACAAAATAATCTTATACCATAATAAACTAATACATACAAAAAAACCTTATTCTACAAATTTACTACGTTGAGTCGGCGACGTATTGCGCTGCATCGAGGTGTCATGTAGTCTTCCGCGAAAACGCCGATACACGACACCCTTCGGCCAAAATACCTCCATCATGAAAGTCTCCAGATGGTGAGTCGGAACCCGCACCACAAAAGACTTGAAGTTTATCTTGTGGCGTGACTCCAACTTCCCGACTCTCAAGACGAACTTGGTCTTGATCTTTATACACGGTGTAAATCACCACATCACGAAGCCGTCAACCAAGCATTCTGTACATGAAACTAAGGAACTTTACGCAAAAATTATTGCTGGGAAACGACTTTTTTTTGGGGGGTGTAAAATCATGTTTTGTGGTAGAACTCAATTTAACGCACTCAAAACATTGTGCTGATGGACGGATTGAATAGTACGGGGGTCGTGGAGGTGTTTAAAGTAAAAATCTTATATAAAAAACTTGTATTTAAAAAAAAACTTGTATAAAAGTTGGATCTTTGACCCCTGATATCTCCGTAACTAGAAGGTTCCCAGGTATGGTGTAGAACAAAAAAATGATCGCAATGACAGGGAGAACCAGTGCCTTTCGGCTTCGTTAAGAGGTGTTTTACACCCTTTATACTCTACGGCCTCCTCTGTCGTCGTAGAGTGATGTAGACGGGACACGTACAGCTGCGTCGATGGAATAGCGGGACGCAGCAACATGTTCGGACCAGTCAATGGGCTACCGCACTGATTGCGAAGAGTAGGCTTCTACTTCTTCTCAACACGAATGAAGCCTTCTTCATCTGCCTGTCTTCGGCTTGTTACCGGTGGTAACGAGCTTCTGACTTTTTAAAAAACAATGATAGTTAAGTCTCACAAACTACCTGGAGGCCAAAATCATGAAGGAGGCTTGTTGGTAAGTTTCTCACAATCAAATCTTTTCAAAAATAATTTTGTATCTCTTTCAGGCGAAGTAACAAACCTCGAAGACAAAATCAAGAAGCTCCAGAAGCACCAAGCCTTCACAGCCGAGCTGGCAGCCAACAGGGCTCGTCTGCAGGAGGTGCAGGAGCTGGCCACGCAGCTGTCTCCTGACGCTGAGGTGGACAAGCAGCTGAAACAGCTGCAGACTGACTGGCAGCGACTGGAGACTGCTACGGAGCAGAGAGGTAAGGGCTTATCGTATGCTGGAAGATTCGAATAGCAGAGTGACTTTAAAATCGTTGCATGTTTATAAGTTCAATCTCTGCTTATAAAGGCTGTCCAACTCAAATAGGACTTGGCAGTACATATCTGCCGCATAACTGTGGGCCAAAATAGCAGGAAACTGTTGCCCTATGAGGCGGGGTCGCGCCGAGACAATGAAGCTCGACAAAATCCCAGAGAACCTATTAAACTGTCTTGGATCCCGAAACAAGATTATTAAAAAAAAACTGGTTGCATTCCGTGAGTGAAAACTTGAATATTAACGTTGTGCATTTTTTATATTTTGGAATGGTTAGGGAATAATTTTGCACGAATTGCTTTAATTATCAGTATAAAAGTACTATCATTTATGTGGTAAAATACAATATTCATTTATTGCGCTATCGTACACAAACATGACAATTTATATTACATTAAAAATTTAATACTTCAGAACTATTACAAACCGTCTTACGAATTTTACCTCTTTGGAGAATCCGAAGGTTTTGTTTGTGCATAAGATAATTATCCAGTTTTGGAAATTCAAACTCAATGACAGATTTCATAAAGTTCAAATTCCTTCGTAACCTAATGTCAATCCGTCTTACGAATTTTCGATCAGGACACGTGTCCTGACGCGAGTTCAACATTTTTACCCATCACAAAAGTGCACAACTCCGCTAAAGAAGTTTTCACTTAAAAAAAGCGGAGGAATAGGAAAAACACAATTACTTCAAAGGTCTGTAGAGTCCTCGTGACCCTGCAGTCTCATGTCAAAAAACTATAACATCAATAAAATCCCAGTAAAACAATAACTAATCCCCATCTCCCTTCCAGGTCGTGGCCTAGAAGAAGCCCAAGACATCCTAGAATTCAACCAGCACTTGGACAAGATCGAAGCCTGGATCAGAGACAAGGAGATGATGGTCCAGGCTCATGAGCTGGGCAGGGACTACGAGCACTGTACTGCACTGCTGCGCAAGCTGGACGATGTGGACAGCGATATGAAGGTGGACGATAAGCGGGTCAGGAGCATCTGTGCGCTTGCTGATAAGCTGTTGCAGCAGGTGGGTTCATCATCTGCATCTTTCAGGGTCTTTGTCTTCCAATATGTCTCTTTTCAGCAGCGGTGGCCCAGTGGTAACCCCAACTTACGAGCAGTAAGCTGTCGGTTCGAACCCAGGCAGGTGGTATACTTTGTGTAATTTATTTCATTACCGCTGCACTTTTTACCTACCTACCTACCCTACTCTACCCTACCCTACGTTACCCTACCCTACCCCAGTCTTCATTGGTTGCTACGCTAGTGCAGTCGGTTTTGTGCGCGTTTTTCAGTTTTTGTGACAATTGTGCGCGTGCGCCTGTGTTTTGACCAGATCGCATCCTTGAAAGCGTTTCCTAGAATCTTCCATTGACAAAATTCCCGAAAATTTTCCATAAAAACTTCGGAATTTAGTGTTTTTCCTAAAAAAAACTGCAATATTCATAGTCGCAATAGTTCTAACCCATCATCCCTGTGCTCTGGTCCGCATTCCGTGTCCCGGAGTCCTGGTTGGGGGAAGAAAAAACCCTACCCTACCCTATCCTACCCTACCCTACCTATCCTATCTTTCTCACATTTTAAACCTTCCCTAGACTACGACAAACATTTTAAACCCAAAATCAGCTAAATTGGCCCAGCCGTTCTTGAGTTATAGCGAGACTAACGAACAGCAATTGATTTTTATATAAGTATATAGATATATATAGATATATAGATAGATATGCCAAACATTTATCAAATAATATGTCAAATATTAATCCAACCATTCATTCCAGGGTCCCACCCAACAAGCGGCCGCGGTATCGCAGCGTCGCGACGCCTTCCTCGCGAAGTGGCGCGCGTTACAAGGAGCGCTACACAAGTACAGGGAGAACCTCTGTGCCGCCGCTGAAGTACATTCATTTAACAGGTTTGTTTGATAAATATGATAGAAACATTATTTATTTATGTGCACACAAAATACTTAACAGGATAATACGTTAAGACAGACGAGCACAAAGGTGCTGCTTATTTCATAAGATACTTCTTGGAGCGTACCTGCGAGAGGAAAGTTTGATTAGAAATTTAGACAGTGTGTATAAAAAATAAATAAAACCATGTACCTTAGTACACAAAATAAACATACATACACACTTACACATACATACACACATATACAAACATACATATACATGATTATAGTATTTTATAAGTATGTTGATCTATAGTATGTATTAGTTTATTTAAGTTTTTAAAAGTACTGTTCAAGTACAAAGCTGTATCCTCTTTGGCAAATATTTCTGTTAAAGTAAGGTTTGCTGTAAGAAAACCCAATTCTGGGTTAAGCTCGCCGTTGTACATACGCTATATATTATTTGTGTGTATATCTTTTAATTTTATGTGCAATAAAGAATAAGAATACATTGAAATATATACACATATAAAAAACCATAACAATTATCGCGTAGACGTCTGAAATTAACCTACCGCAAATACCGCGTAGACGTCTGAAATTATCCTTTGTATAATAGCTACAATTTTGACAACCAGCCTTACCAAGGAGTATCGTATTACCCAGTTCCAACTGGCTTGTGGAGGTCAGACAGGCAGTCGCTTCATGTAAATAACTAGTATTTCAGCTGCATCCGGTTAGACTGGAAGCCAACACCAAAATAGTAGTCAAAATCACATTTTGATTTTTCTTTTCTTCTCCACAGGGACGTAGAAGACACCGCTGAACGCATATCAAAGAAGTCGACACTCTTCAGCAGTTCCGAACGTGGTAGGGAACTTGCGGCTGCGCACGAGTTGAAGAGAAAGCATCTCGCGAGGGCCGCTGAGGCAGGCGCCATCAGAGACAAGATACAACAGCTGGAGGGAGAGGGCAAAACATTGAGCGCCAAGTAAGTAGACTGGGAAGGTAGATACCGTCCTTTCAAAATAGGGATGGTAACTCATTTTTTTTTCTTTGTCCATCGGGTAGATTATTAAAAAGTATTTGACATGTATTTTTTCTTTTTTCGCGTAATCGTAAAATTACGGAGATATTTTGAGTTGAAATGGCGCATGACGTCACGTTTAAGTAAATTTTATACCTAGTTGTGACGTAGTCCCCCCCCCACTCTCCAACTTTAATGCGTTTTAACTAAGTAATTTTTTTGTTAACTTGATAAAACAAAAAATACGTATCTAATATTTTTGTATTACCTGATTGACGGACAAAATAGAATTTCGTTTTCTTTACCCAGTCATCATCCCTATTACATTAACTATGGGGGTCTGCTCTCTAAGTCCGTCAATGAAGATACAGACCCGTCCCAAAGTAGCTAGAAACTTCGATATTAATCCTACTCATAATTTTTAGAGTCATGAGTTTTTAAAGCACTTCGGAAGTTCGAAAAACTGTCCAGTGGTGTTGTCATTAATTTTTAGTTCAAGCCCTTAATTAATCTTTTGTCCGTAAGTGACAAGGAGTATGAAAGTTCCGTAACTTCGGACGAAACTACGGGTTTCTTGCTTAGAGAGTAGACGTCCCGATTTGGCATCACTTTCTAAATCAAAATGAACTTTATTCTCGATGAATTAAGATTGCTGTTGTACTGCAACTGCTAAAAACACTGGCAAAATTTATAGTGAACTTTATTCTAGTTGTAATAAGATTGCTATTGTTATATGACTTTTGTCACACCTTTATTTCGTAGCTGTGAAGGATGTTAATCTAACTATAGATGTCTCATTGAGTGTCGGTCTGACTCGGTGGAGCAACGATCATCGCAAAGTGGCTGGGAACAACTGTATAAGAAATGCCGAGAACCGATTTAAGTGGCGTGCGGCTAAAGAGGCATATGTCCAGCAGTGGACTGTTGCAGTCTGGTGATGATGAACTGTCCAGTGCGTATTTGGGTATTTGAGCTAAAGTGGAATTCCAGCTCACAGCCATACAAAAATTTCAGTCAAACCGACTCGTCCTTTTTCGTTTTCCTGTTCGTTTCATGACTAAATGTAACATTCAAAATCAAAATATTTTATATTACATAGGCCTACATGGGCACTTATAAAACGTCGACAAAAGGTGTACTGATCGGGTTGGTCGTTTCCTATGAAGAAGAACCGGTAAGAAACTCCATGGTTACTCTTTTAAAATCATTTGGTTTTACAATATTTGAAGTTACAGCGTTAGTACTGAAGCATGGGAGGACAGCGTAGGCCCGACAATAAGTCGATTGCTTACTACAGAAGGTAGTAATAGGAAAAAAAAATAAAAAATATATAGAACACCTAATAGCAATTTTAATCTGTTTATTGAAAAACTTGAGTTATTATTGTTTAAACTAACCATCAGATTGAGATCCATAAACAAAAAAATATTTATCCTTGGTGACTTTAACATAAACACACTTGCCTGTACAAAAAAAACTACTATATTCAAAAACACTTTAAAAAAATTCAATTTACATCTAACCTTTAACCAACCAACCCGATTAACATCTCATTCTGCTACGTGCATAGATAACATAATCACAAATCATAATAAATCCAAAGCAGAAATATGGGATCTAGGAATATCGGACCATACATGTCAAGTAATAAAGATACCGTCTAATTTAAGTTTCAGAGAAAAATACTGGTTCAAAATGCGACGTAATATTAATTATTACATCGACATATTTTTAAAATACATTTCTCAAATAAAATTTCAGGGTGTGTATCATCATCTGGATGTAAATACGGCTTACGAAGAATTTATTAGCTTATTTAAATTAATATTCGATATCTGTATACCAGTTGAGAAAGTTAAAATGCACTATAAGAAAGATACATCATGGAAAACCAAAGGCATCATAATTTCTAGTAAAAATAAACGAAAAATGTACCTACAAACAAAAAGAAGTACGTCTCAAGAACATAAAATAAAATATGTTCGCTGTTGTAAAATCTTAAAGCGTGTAATAAAACAATCAAGAAAAAATTCTAATTCTAAATTCATCTCATGCAGTACCAATAAAACTAAGGCCACATGGGCATTAATAAAACGACAAACCCAAACAGCAAATACTCTTCAACCCACAATAGACTACATTCTGCACAATAAAAATGTAATAAAATCTCCTGTAAAATTAGCTAGTACTCTTAACAATTTCTACATCAACCAAAATCTCAACACTAAGACAGCGAACAATAACAAAAATTACAAATCACAATCAACTTCTAACTCAAGCAGTATCTTCTTCTACCCAGTAGACAGAAGCGAAATAATAAATATAGTTCTAACATTAAAAAATAAAACTAGTTGTGGACACGATAATATACCCATTAGAGTTATCAAAGAAAGCATCCCATTTATAGTTGATCTACTGGTACATATTCTAAATCTTATGTTAGAAACGGGTAAATTTCCCGATACTCTAAAGATAGCTCTAGTAAAGCCATTATATAAAAAAGGATCACGGCACGACATGAATAACTACAGACCAATCGCACTGTTGCCAAGTTTCTCGAAGATATTTGAAAAGGTTATCTATGCTAGAATCACAAACTTTTTAAACGTAAATAATATTTTAAATGTTAACCAATTTGGATTCCAAAAGAATAAAACTACATCATTGGCAATATATAAATTATTCAATACCATTTGGAATAAAATAAATGATAAAAAACAATGTGCTGCTCTTCTCATTGATATGTCAAAAGCATTTGACTGTGTCAAGTATGACATTTTGATTGATAAGTTAGAAGGTATAGGAATAAGAGGTATAGCACTTAAATTAATTGAGAACTATTTATTTATATAATAGAATGCAAGGCACTGTTATTGAGGTATATAATGAACGTACAAAAACGGTGGAGATAGTGAAATCTAAATTTGAATCTGTAATACTAGGCGTACCGCAAGGCAGTATATTGGGGCCCCCTTTGTTCTTACTGTATATTAACGAACTTCCAAATATAATTGACCATCTTTGTGTAATGTATGCTGATGACGCAACTATATTTATTTCAAATGAGTATTCCAATGACCATATTTACGAAACTGAAATAAATAAAACATTAATAACTGTAATTGATTGGTTGAAGTCAATAAATTTAAAAGTCAACGTCTCTAAAACCAAATTGATACAATTTAGAAATTATAAAAGTAAACCTACTAAATTGAATGTAATCATGTCTGATACAGCGATTGAAGAAGTAAAAGACACAAATTTCTTAGGAGTAACAATAGATCAACATTTAAACTGGAAGGCACATATTGAAAAAATTAATAAAAGAATATCCAGCGCTTGCTACGCATTGTCAGTTCTAGCAGAAACTACAAATCCAAGTGTTACAAAAAATGCATATTTTGGAAATGTGTACCCACTGTTAAGTTATGGTGTCATATTTTGGGGAAACTCGACAAACGTACAATCCACATTTATTCTCCAGAAGAAATGTCTTAAGACAATATATAACATGTATAGTACCGAATCATTAAGAGATGTCTTCAAAACGGAGGGTTTTCTGACACTGACTGGTATTTATATACTCGAATTATGTTTATTTGTTAAAAACAATATGCAATATTTTAATTTAAAATCAGATTCTAAAAGGAACATTCGGAAACAATATAAATATGACATTAATTTACCGGTAATTAACAATATGATGTATTATAAAAGTACCTATGTTACTGCTATTCGTGTGTACAATCACTTACCGCCAGCAATTAAACAATTGAATGGAAATATGTTTAAAAATCAATTGAAAAAAATGTTAATTAATAATGTATTTTATAATCTGCATGAATTTTTTGATAAAAAATAATGTTAGTTAAATGGAAATATGTTTAAAAATCAATTTAAAAAATGTTAATTAATAATGTATTCTAAATATAATTTCTTAAAATCACTTCAAAAATACTATTGCATATCCGACTTGGGTAGACTGTTGAAACCAAAAATGTAATGTTTATTAATAACAACTTAATGTACACAGTTAAGCAATAAATATATCTTTATCTTTATCTTATCAGTTGTGTCCAGCTGACCAGCCAAACAAAAAAACTATATCCATCCCCCTCACCCCCACAGATACCCAGAACGTGCGAAAGAGATAGAAACAAGCTTACAGTCCTTACGCGAGGGATGGGAACACTTACAAGAGCTGGCGGCTAAACGTACTGCGTTGTTAGACGAAGCCATTGCTGAACATAAGTTCGATGAGAGTCTTAAGGTAAGAATCACTATGAATACTGACACCCGTATCTATACACAGTGTAAATCACCTCATCACGAAGCCGTCAACCAAGCATTCTGTACATGAAACTAAGTAACTTTACGCAAAAATTATTGCTGGGAAACGACTTTTTTTTTGGGGGTGTAAAATCATGTTTTGTGGTAGAACTCAATGTAACGCACTCAAAACATTGTGCTGATGGACGGATTGAATAGTACGGGGGTCGTGGAGGTGTTTAAAGTAAAAATCTAAAATTAAAAACTTGTATTTTAAAAAATACTTGTCAAAAAGTTGGAACTTTGACCCCTAATATCTCCGTAACTAGAAGGTTCCCAGGTATGGTGTAGAACAAAAAAATGATCGCAGTGACAGGGAGAACCAGTGCCTTTCGGCTTCGTTAATAGGTGTTTTACACCCTTTAGACAAACAAACAACTATACAGGGTTATTTGTAAAACACAGACAACATCTCAGGACTATGTTACTAACATCATAATCAACTACTTTTGTTCTATGACTTTTAAAAATTCGCCATATTTTAGTTTTATCAGATTTTCATACATAAATAAAAATATTTAAATTGAACGCCCTAAATGTTACGACTATGCTCCCCTCCCCAATGTATTATCGCTTTTTTTTGCTTCGCATAGGCTTCGCAACTATTCCGCATCAAACTAAAGAAGAATCACGTAAATCGGATCATAAATTTCAGCGATATCGGTGTACATACAGAAAAAAACAATCGAATTGAGAACCTCCTCTTTTTTGAAGTCGGTTAAAAATTAGTGAGACTTTTGTCGTCCATAATTTATTTCTCATGATCCGTTGTTGGAGATCCTAAAAAAAATAAATAAACTGATTGATCTATATCTTCCAGGAACTAGAGCTCTGGGTATCAGAGGCAGTGAAGCGCATGGACGAGACGGACGCTCCGGAAACCGTGTCTGATGCTGAGGCACTGCTGGAGCTGCACCATGAGAAGAAGGTGAGATCTTCTCTTAGTCAATAGGCAACTAGCATAGCTCCCTCGAAAATAACTACTTAAGGTTCAACTAGTCGCGGGCTCGAACTCACTGGTGGCCGTGGCCGAAAAGCACTCTGTCTCACTTGGCATCGTGCCCAACAGAGATAGTATCAGTGATGAGCAGTTAGACGCTAGTCTGCACGCACATCTAGTTCGTACGCACACACACAGCGTTACGAAACGTAAGGCGCGCGTAAAAAAATACGAAAAGGCCTTTGGAAGATAGTGTTTTATGAAAAAACCACCGCGTGTATCAATTACAAATAAAATGTATTGAATTCTTTGATAATTGTGCTGTGTCGGTACCGACTTTATTTTGGAAATTTGACACTTCTTTTATTACTAATTTATGACCAAAAATGCGTTAAAATTTGCAATAAAAACGAATGATAGCTCGTAACTTTTTAATGGCTTTTTATTTTCCTATTCTGTTTCCGTACAGACAAAATTAATAATGAGACAATACCATATAATGTTTTACTTTGGATGTGCAGTGTCAAACAGTGGAGTAAAACCCCTCCGAAGTTTCTATGGAAAAAATGTCGAAAAGTGTCACCTTAAGAGCGTTTACTCCTACTACATTTCATACAAACTTTCAAGTGTTTATTTTCCAAAATGACTAGACCAATTTTAAAACTTCATACGCTTTAGCAGGATACATAGGTCTAAAAAGTTACTAAAAAAACATTTTTTCATAAACTTTGTTGCCACCTACTTCCGAAAGTGATTTTAAACTTTTTTAATCTTATTTTTGGAAGTTGATTTTACACTTGCTTAAAAGTTTTTTTTTTTTTTGTAGTATCCCACACAAATCTTGTCATGTTTAAATGATGAAAAATGTTTTTTCATTACTCATACTCTGAAAGTAGATCTGAAGTTGCCTGAAGAGCGGGTTGAAAGTAATACTTTTCAGCCCTAGGGAGAATCGCTTTCAACTGACAGATGTCAAATTATTAAAAAAAAAAACTAGTTCTATTTTCACATTTTTATTGAACCATGTTCCAACTTTCTATGCAGCCACGACGTAAAACTGAAATAACTTAAGTTAAGTATTGATTAAAGGATATATATTTTTAAAACACTTTATTATAATTTAGTTTCAACAGTTTTTTTTTTTAAACAACATTGATTTGGGCAAAATATTTACCATTTTTTCAATGATGAAAATGAAAAATAAAGGCTGAATAGCTGGCTGACCACAGAAAAAAAAAACAAAACAGGCGGGAAAACGGCAAACGGTTTTACTCATATTTTCTTTAGCTAATTCGTGTTTTTATTTTTACTTTCCTTGTACTATTCGTAATGAAAAGCACAGTGTTTACCTCGGGTTAAAGACTTATTTAGTCCTTCGAACTATTGGCGCCCTCACTTCGTTCGGGCGCCAAACCCCGTCTCGGGCCTAAATAAGTTACTTTCACCCCTAGGGTAACAATGTACTATTATTTTTCTTCTAGATTTACCATTTACTGCAATTTTTTTTCTTATCTCCTAAAACCACAAACTCTCGCCTACAGGCCGAAATCGACGGTCGTCAGAAAGTGATCGGCTCCCTCCAGAAGGAAGCTGAGCAAGTTCCCGAGAAGGTGAAGAGAGTTGAAGTGCTCTCCAGCACTCTGGACCAGGCCTGGCTCCAGAGGAAACAGTACCTCACACAGGTATGTTCATTTATTGGTTTACTAGCTATGCGGAGACATGAGAAAAATGTCGTGAGATAAGTTTTGTGGGAGTGTCTTATATGGGTATAAGGGACTCGTCAGATCAGAACAGACAAATAGTTTATTTTTTTATTCTTATATTTTATTGGAGGCTTTTATCCTCAAAGGCAAGTCATCATAACTTAACCTATTCTAAACTAAACTACACATAAAATATAAATTATAATTCTCTAAAATAACTCAGCAAGGAGTATTGCTATCTCCGTTGAAGGTTGCGCTAAGATCTTAACATATGGACCTGTATCATATTTATTTAATTTTAACGAACTGAAAAGAGTTTCTCTTTCCTTCTTTGACTTAATACACTCTACAAGTATGTGGTGATCTTCAACCGTTCCACATGTTTCACAATTGGGAGAATTTACTTTCTGCATAAAAAAACCAAACTTCCGAGAAGGATAGTGACCAGAGCGTAGTCTAGGAAGCAAAACAATATGACATCTACTCATTTCCTTGCTAGCAAACCACGGCATTCGAAGAGGATGATATTGAACAAGACAAATAGATAGTAAACATCCAAACATCCACACATAACTGATGATGCGTTAGTGCGTCGATCATATTAACGACGATACGCCCAACGCATTTTCCGTCAGAATGTATGTCAGAGATGACAAGTAAGGGAGCGTTCAAATAAAGCAATTTTTAGAGAGCTTTGACCCCCCTCCCCACATGTAACGCGCCGTAACGTTTTTCTGTACCCCCCTCCTCCACCCCCCTAGTAAAACGTTACGTAATCACCACAAATTTTCCGTCAAATATTCTAATACATAGATTTATTGATTTTGATGCCATACGATAGGGACGTATTTCATCGCATGGTTCATGCTAGATAAGACATCTTGAACACTAGGGAGAGGACGGTAAGACGGAAAAAAAAATGTCTTTGAAACCAAACTCGCTTAAACTATATCTAACTTTCTCTCTCTCAGGCACATCAACTCCAACTGCTGAAGGAGCAAGCGAGACAGACAGAGGACTGGTTGGCCTCGAAGGAGGCGTTCTTGAACAACGATGACCTTGGAGAGAACTTGGATGGTAAGTGTTATATACAAGGTGGAGGGAATATCGACGCGAAAACGGTTACCATGTACCCAGTACGTCATTCTGAACCCCACAGGAGCTCGTGGCTAAATAATAACAGCCGCACGGGTCGATCTTAAAGGTTAAACCGTGCTTGCCGAGGTTGGTCCGTGGATGGGTGATCATAATTACATACCGAGTTTCCTCCGTGAATCGGAAAGCACGTTAAGCTGTTGGTCCCGGCTGTCATTTGTAGATATTTGACAGTCGTTACGAGTAGTCAGAAGCCAAAAGTCTGACATCCAGTCTTACCAAGCGGTATCGTATTACCCAGTTACTGGGTTGTGGAGGTCAGATAGGCAGTCGCTTCATGTAAAATACTGGTACTCAGCTGCATCCGGTTAGAACATCGGGTTGGTAGATGTCACATGTCTTTGAAGTTTTAGTTCTAGGACATGCCGGTTTCCTCACGATGTTTTACTTCACCGTTTTTTGAGAGCAGCGATGATGAAATAAATTACACAAAGTAATGCGCCTGCCTGGGTTCGAACACACGGCTTACTGCTCGTAAGTCGCGGTTGTCACCACTGGGCCACTGCTGCCGCATTTCTTTATATTTTTATTTTATTCACATGATTTTAAGCCTCACTATTACGCTACTAGTCTTACCTAAGACCCAAAAATACACCTAAGTTTTTCTCACATTAATCTACTTCAAAATTTTCCCATTCCAGCCGTCGAAACTCTAATCCGCAAGCACGCAGAGTTCTCCAAACTCCTGCACAGCCAGCTGAACAGAGTCGATGACCTGCAGAAGTTCGCCCACAGCATGTTAGAAGAACAGCACTTTGACAGGGAATATGTGGAACAACGGCTTAAGACTATACTCAACAGGAGGGATAAACTACAGGTGAGGAGTTATGAAGGTTGCAGGGAAGTTCTGGTGCTGAAACCAGTGTGGTTTTTGGTGCCAAAAAGTGTTTTTTCGGTGCCGAGACCAAGTTTTTTGTAGTGCTGAGACCAGCCCCCGTATTCACAAACGCTCGGATTCGATTTCGATTCGGAAAGTCGTATGTCTATCTCGCTCGCTTTCGTAATGCCAAAACAAGATAGACATTCGACATATCAAATAGAAATCGAATCCGAGCGTTTGTGACTAGGGGGCCAGATAGTTTTCGGTGCCGAAATCATTTTTTTTTTTTGCCGAAAACAGTTTTGTATTGGTGGTGAAACGATATTTGTTTTGATCCTGATACCAGCTTCTTTCTTGTACCGTAAACAGTGTTTTTTCGGTGCCGAAACCAACTTGTTTTTGGTGCTGAAATCAGTATTTTTTTGGTGCCGAACACATTGTTTTTTTGGTGCTTAAACCAGTTTTTTTTATCTTTGTACCAGTTTCTTTCTTGTACCGAAAACAGTGTTTTTTGGTGCCGAAATCAGCTCTTTTCTGGTACTGGAGCTAGTCCTGTTTTAGTGCTAAAACCTGTTCTGTTTTGGTGCCGAAACCAGTGCTTTATAGCTGCCGAAACCATTTCTTTTTTTTTGGTTCCGAAACCAGTACATTTCTGGTGCCGAAACCAGTCCATTTCTGGTACGGAAACCAGTTCTGTTTTGGTGCCGAAACCAGTTCTGTTTTGATGCCTAGATCATTTCTTTTTTTGGTGCTGAACCCAGTTTCTTGGACCAAGGGAATCAGGTGTGATAGTATCTACCTATGATATACTAAAACCCTCTTCATCTCTTCCCCAGGAATCCTGCAAGCAGCGCGGCGAGACATTAGAACAGTCGCGTCAATTCCACCAGTTCCTAAGGAACTTGTACCATGAGAGGGAGTGGATATCGCTCAAGATGCAGATCGCTAACGACCAGAACTATCGGTGAGATTTATAAAGGATTTTTGTAATGATTGGAGGAGACTGCTTCGTTGGGCACAAGCGAGGCCATTTGTACGTATAAGTTATAGTCAAAACTATTAATCGGACAAACCACTGTTGACCAGTTAATACTATTTTAAGAATAACTAGCATTTATTTACAAAATCATTAGGTTGTTAGTTTTTTTTTTCTGACTCATTGAAAGACATCGTGTTGTAGTAATTCTAGGTAATAATAACAGAGGCGTTTTCAAACAAAATATTCTTAACTAGCTGTTCCGCGCAACTTTGTCTGCGTCACATTTTCTTCCGTTTTCGCAACATTATTCATTGCTGCTCCGCTCCTATTAGTTGTAGCGTGATGATATATAACCTATAGCCTGCCTTGATAAATGTGCTATCTAACACTGAAACAATTTTTCAAATCGGACCTGTCGTTCCTGAGATTAGCGCGTATGCAAACAAACAAACTCTTCAGCTTCAAACAAACTCTTATAATATTAGTATAGATAGAGAAAACGCCATTTAACTTAATAAGGGCTTTGACTGACATTGGTCAAAAGTGGTTTTGTTAGAATTTTCAAGGATTACAGACTTGGTATTTTATACAACATTTTAATATAATAATAACACCCTTGCTCCAATCCCCAGGGAGTTATCAAACCTTCAGAGCAAGATACAGAAGCACGCCGCCTTCGAGTCGGAATTGGCCGCGAACAAGGGACGCATTGACGACGTCGCAAACCATGGAGAAACTCTAATAGGTACGTTTAATCTGTATACAGGGTTATTTGTAAAACACCGACAACCTCTCAGGACTATGTTACTAACATCATAATCAACAACTTTTGTTCTATGACTTTTAAAAATTCGTCATATTTTAGTTCATCAGATTTTCATACAAAAATAAAAACGACTATGCTCCTCTTGCTATTGTACTATCGCTTTCTTTTGCTTCGTACAGACTTCGTAACATTTAGAGTGTTCAATTTAAATATTTTCATTTTTGTATGAAAATCTGCAGAATTTTTGTTTTTCGCATTTTCTTAACTTTAAATATGAATTAATGGTTTGAATGAAAAAGAATTACTCGTATTTATCAATGAAACCGTATCGTATTTATTTTACTACACTACTGCGAAGTTTGGCAACCTCGCAAATGTAAAGATTCGTCATATTGGTGAAAATTTTTGAACTAATTTAATAATGATTGATGATATCTCCGAAACTATGCATTTTTGGACCACCTATTCTAGGAGTTTTAGTATTATTTTTACATACAAAATATAACCCTAGAGTTATGGGATATAAAAAAAAAACAGGTTGTATATAAAAATGAAATGACGTTCGTTAGCCTCACTAAAACTCGAGAACGGCTGGACCCATATGGCTAATTTTGGTTTTGAAATATTTGTACAAGCCGAAGGAAGACTTAAAATGTAAGTTGGGTAGGGTAGGTAGGTAGGGTAGGGTAGGTAGGCAGGGTAAGGTAGGATACTAGTGTAGGGTAGTTCGGTATGTTGGGTAGGGTGGGTAGGAAGTTGGTAGGTAGGTAGGTAGGTAGGGTGAAGTACGAGGTAGCTAGGGAAAAGCGCATTGCAACGCATGCCGCATGTTGCAGCTAGTCTAAAAGTAAAAAATAAATCAATGCAAGTTTCCAAGAAGGAATAAAAGGAAATTAGCAAGTTCTTGTCAAAAACTAGCCAATATCAAAAACTAGAAGGAGAAAAACTCTAGAATGATAATAATAATTATTTTTTGAATATTATTTGTTACAGAAGCAAAACACTACGCGGCACAAGAGATCGCCAAACACGTCGAAGAACTGGAATACCAATGGAGAGAACTACAGGTAACGTACTTTTACAAGCATCGTGAGGAAACTCTTTGACGGCACGGTTGGCGAAGTGGTTGAGCGATCGACTGCTGCGCTGCGTGTCGCGGGTTCGATCCCCGCACGGAACAAATATTTGTATGGACTACAGATAGTTGTTCCGGGTCTGGCTGTTTGTGTATGTGAGTTTAAATGTTTGTAAACGCACCCACGATACAGGAGAAATTCCTTGAGTGGGGCAATGCTTTTAAAAAAAAAAAAAAAACTAGAACCATCATCTGCCTGCCTTATCCCAGTCCCAAACTTCTTGGGGTCGGCTTCCAGTCTAACCGGATGCAGCTGAGTACCAGTATTTTACATAAAGCGACTGCCTTATCTGACCTCCACACCCTAGTAACGACTGTCAAAGATCTACAAATGACAGTCGGCACCAACGACTTAACGTGCTTTCCGAGGCACGGAGGAAACTCAGTATGTAATTATGGTCACCCATCCACAGACCAACCTCGGCAAGCACGGCCTTAAAGATCAACCCGTGCGGCTGATATTATTTAGCCACGAGCTCGAGCGAGAGGGTTTACATGTGTGATGTTATAATACTATTGTTTCCTTCCCAGGCGGCTGCGAAGCTGCGTCGGGAGCGTCTACAAGAGGCTTACCAGGCGAGGGTGTACCTGCGAGGTCTGGATGACTTCACCGCCTGGTTGGATGATGTGGAGGCACAGCTTCTTAGTGAAGATCATGGTTTGTACACTAAATTTATTGCATGTTTGTTTATTGTATGTTTTTGCGTACCGCCAAGGAGTGGAATTCCCTGCCGGAGTCTGTGTTTCCCGATAGCTACAATCTGAGGGTCTTCAAGTCAAGAGTGAATAGGTTTCTTCTAGGCAAGCGTGTTTCACCGTCGACCACATCATCGCTTACCATCAGGTGAGATAGTGGTCAAGCGCGAAACTATTGATAATAATAATAAAAAAAAATGTATTCTCCTCGTATGTCACAAAATGAAATAGTATTATAACGAATTGATGACTCCGAAGGAAGTTAAGCAAAATGTCGTGAGGTAAGTTTTGAGTATGAACGTGGATGGGTATAAGAGTAGAGGAAGATCAAAGAAACATTAACTTGCCCGTATTTCTACATTGTTCTCACATATTTTTAATTCTTAACATGAATGATGTAATCAAGATTTTGTAACATATTTTGATTTAAAAGAGTGTCCATGGAGGTTCTTGCCCGTTCTTCTCCATAGAGATCTACGCTACGGAATGGGCAACTACAGCACTTTCATAAGTTATTATGCCTTGTGACTGGGGCTGTAGCTTCGCGTTTTATTTTGTTTTTTGACTTTCAAAAGTGCCTGTAATGGTCCAATTGAAATAAATGCTTTGACTTTGACTTTAAACGATGGATGGACCGTGTGAAGGATGATATGGCTAGACAGAAGGTGTCTGATGAGATGACAAGTAATAGAGAAGTATGGAAGAAGAAGACATGCTGCGCCGACCACTAATATATTGGGACAAGGGTAGAAAACTGATGATGATGAATGAGAAGCGGCTTTACATTTAAAACAGCTGCAAAAAAAATGGAGATTCAAATCTGACAGATTTGCTAGGAATCAAACCCGATGAAACGAAAAAAAATGATTATTACCCTTAAGTGTCATGTTGCCTACATAATTAAAGAAAATTTGCATATACAGGGTGTAACGGAAAGGGTATAAAATACCGTGTAAATCACCTCATCACGAAGCCGTCAACCAAGCATTCTGTACATGAAACTAAGTAACTTTACGCAAAAATTATTGCTGGGAAACGACTTTTTTTTTTGGGGTGTAAAATCATGTTTTGTGGTAGAACTCAATGTAACGCACTCAAAACATTGTGCTGATGGACGGATTGAGTAATACGGGGGTCGTGGAGGTATTTAAAGTAAAAATCTTAAATTAAAAACTTGTATATAAAAAAAGGATAATATTTTTGTGTTCACCAAAAATCTAAAGGTACATCTATGTATGCATTTCTAAAATATTGATCTTAAACCCGATTAATTGTTTTACTATAATTAAACTACTCGGCCAACAAAATATGTTACATCAAACAAATTCCAAATTAACACCAAGATATAACACTTTTTTATTGTAGTGCGCTGCAAATATTCTATTGTAACAATAACTATTTTATTCTTCCCCGAAAAATACTGATCGTGCACCAAATATTCCTGACTTCTTGGGGCACCCCGACTTGGACAGGTTAGGTTCGAAGGGGATGGCGGGGTCTAGTGAGCGAGCGGAGCGAGCGAACTAAGACCCCGACATCCCCTTCGTGTTAGGTTACTTTAAACCCTGTAGACAGAAATAGGAGCCCCGCGTAGCGGGGCTACGTCGTAAAACTAAAAAAATAATTGCTTGTTTTTAAAATTAGGTGTATTACTATTTTTACAAATTTGCAACAGTTGTTAAATAGATGCTCGTTATGACATATTTTAATGAACATATTTTGGTGCACATTCAGTATATTTGGTGGAAACAGGCAAAATTAGGTAAATAAAATGGGAATAAATTGAAGTACTTTTAAATACCATCCATAAAAAAACATCTCCGTAACAAGAAGGTTCCCAGGTATGGTGTAGAACAAAAAAATGATCGCAATGACAGGGAGAACCAGTGCCTTTCGGCTTCGTTAAGAGGTGTTTTACACCCTTTATGCGATATTTGCTATGCTTCGCCTGGCAACATGCATGGTCCCTTAAAGAGATGTGTTCATTGGATAATTTTATTACATGTAAGTAGTATAATCGATGTCCGCAACATTGCAGAAAAGTGAGGATGCCGGTTGTCATAGAAAAAAGTTCGAGAAAACCTCTTTGAAATGTTCTGTTGACCTTCTCATCAACATCTTTTTGTTCTCCACAGGCAAAGACCTAGCGTCAGTCACAGCCCTGCTGAAGCGTCACACCCGTCTGGAACAACAAGTGTCGAGTAAGGCGGACTTAGCGACGCAACTGGCTGACAACGCGCGCCAGCTCGCTGACAGCGACCACTTCATGGCGCAGGAGATACTTAGCAAGGCTGATGCCGCTGTCAAGAGGTGAGTGACATAGAACAACAAGTAAGGCGGACTTAGCGACGCAACTGGCTTATTACTGAACTAGCTGTGCCCGCGACTTTGTCCGCGTGGAATTTAACAAAAAAGTTATTTCGTATTTTTTATTAGCTTTTGAATTTTTATTTTATTTTTTCTAAAATAGAAATAGCCTAAGTTACTCCTTATCTGCTCCAGCTATCTGCCGGTGAAAGTCCCGTCAAAATCGGTCCAGCCGTTCCAGAGATTAGCCTGAACAAACAGACAGACGGACAGACTGACAAAAAATAATAAAAAAAATATTTTGGTTTATGTCCCGTGACGTTCATCAGTAAAAAGCGGTTATTTTAATATTACAAACAGACACTTCAATTTTATTTATTTATACAAGGTGTTGTTTTGCAACCTCGTCAAAATTCAGGAGGTGGTCAGAAAAAACATAAATAACCAATATAAAATACGGTTCCTAGTTAATTATTAATAAACGATGTTTTTTTTTGGTTATTTAAGTTTGTCAGTATTTCAGAATAACCCCCTTAACATGGTTTAGAGAATAAAAAAATATTGAAAAAACGTTTGAGATTGTTTGTATGAGTGGAAGCGAGGTTATAGGGCGAGAATCAGACGGGCCGCGTTTAAACCACGGGTGGTTCACACTTACCGATTTCCGTAAATAAGAAAAAAAATAAAAATTACCTAACCATTTTATTATTGATTCGAGTCGAGAATCATTAGCATAGTTACCTCCTTGAATTTGACGAGGATGCAAAACAACACCTTGTATAGATATAGATGTGTTCGCCTTTTATGAGCTTGCATACCATAACACGATTTTTACGCAGTTCAAATTGTGTTAGAACACTCAAAATGAATCCTGAAGAGTTTAAAACAATAGAAGACTGACTTTAATAATTCTTTTTTCTTCAATAGATACCGTCAACTACAAGAGCCCATGCAGATCCGTCGCGACAACTTGGAGGATGCTGCCCTACTGCACAGATGGGACAGAGATGCTGACGAGGAGTTCAGATGGTCAGTAAAAGCTATATCTACCCATTAGTGCCTTGTCCAATATGACAATAGAGAATATAGATACGCATAATACGCGCTGTGGACGAGGAGTTGCGGACACCAGCCCGTTTTATAGTATAACTAGCTGTCCCGCGCAACTTCGTCTGCGTCACATTTTCCCTGTTTTCGCAACATTTTTCATTGCTGCTCCGCTCCTATTCGTCGTAGCGTGATGATATATAGCCTATGTTACTTGTAATACCTCCATGAATATATGTACAAAGTTTATGATGATCGGTTGAGTAGTTTTCGCGTGAAAGCGTAACAAACAAACTTACTTTCGCATTTATAATATTAGTTAGGATACTTCAAATCCATTATCTTCGTAACTAGAAGGTATAAACACAATAAAAAAATGGTTACAAATGTTTTTTTACTTGTAGACGATCCAATAATTTATAAATTCTTTGATATAAACACCACAAATTAACATTTACCTATGATTATACAGGTTACAAGAACGCGAGCCGGCAGTGAGGCAAGAGGAAGCGGGTTCGACGCTGGCTGAGGCACAGGCGATGCTCAAGAAACATCTAGCGTTGGAAGCAGAGTTATTAGCCAGGTAGATTTATATTTTTAACTAGTACTTTTACCCAAGCGTAAATAAATTATGTTTATTTTGCAAATAGGTTTTTTACAAACACTTTTGAACGACTTTTAAAAAAATAATTGAGGCCGGTGTTTCGTACCTGGCTACTAAAAAAAAAAAAAAAAAAAAATTACTTTCGAATCGGTGGCAAATAAAGTCAATGAAACAAACATAGTCAGGTGGGTCTTACTTTATAATAATCATCTTTCCTCACAGAGAACCAATAATAAAAGCCCTGCTCACCCGAGCTGGGCAGCTGTCCCGTCGCGGGCACTTCGCGGGCGCCGCGCTGGAGGCGCGCGCACGAGACCTGGCGACCGCGCACAGGGCGCTGCTGGACGCCGCAGCTAACAGGACACAGCTTATCAAAGACAGATGCGCGCTGCTTCAGGTTTGTACTTCATACCTTATTCATTTTTATTTATTTATTTATGTACATACAAAATACTTACTATTTTTAGTGAAGCGAAAAAAAATTTAAACTCGCGTCAGATCTCGCGTACTGATCGAAAATTCGTAAGACGGATTGATATTAGGTTACGAAGGAATTTAACTGACTTTATGACATCTGTCATTGAGTTTGAGTTTCCAAACAGGTAAAATTCGTAAGATGGATTTTAATAGTTCTAAAGTGTTAAAATTGAATGTTATATAAATTGTCATGTTTGTGTGCGATAGCGCAATAAATGAATATTGTATTTTACCACATAAATGATAGTACTTTTATACTGATGATAATAGGGGATCGGACTGGGTAAAGAAAACGACATTCTGTTTTGTCCGTCAGACAGGTAATACAAAAATATTAGACACGAATTTTTTGGTTTATCAAAATATCAAAAAATTACTTAGTTAAAACTCATTAAAGTTGGAGAGTGGGGGCTTACTACGTCACAAGTAGGTATAAAACTTACTTAAATGTGACGTCATGCGCCATTTCAACTCAATATATCTCCGTAATTTTATGAGCACGTGAAAAAAGAAAAAATACGTGTCCAATACTTTTCAATAAACTACCCGACGGACAAAGAAAAAAAATTGGATTATCCCCTATTAAACAATTCGTGCAAAATTATTCCCTAACCATTCCAATTCCAAAATATCAAAAATGCACAACGTTAATATTCAAGTTTTTCTTCTGCCGGCACTCCCAGAGTGCAACCTGTTTTTTTTTCTGAAAATGGCTCACGGAGGCAGTTGACCTAAAATTAAAATGGCAAGAATTATCTACTTTCTCATATCACCAACAGCTAATCGCCGAAATATCGGAAGCTGAAGCCTGGCTGCTCGAACGGCGCATAGTCCTGGTATCAGGAGACGTGGGTCGGGACGAGGACTCTGCACTAGCGCTCGTTAGACGGTTGGACGCGCTGCAGAGGGAGGTCACCGGGTTCGATGCCAGCGTTGTCAAGTTGGAGAAGGCGGCTTCTGGGTTGATGGTAAGTAGAACTTTGATAAGTTAGTTGGCTTTTACTTTGGCCGCTGGCTAAGTATTGCCATACAACGTGGCAACGTCGCCAGTCTCTCGGGCACGTTAGCAGCTGACAGCGTTGAGGTTTTTGGTACTATATTTTATTTCCTAGTTTTTAATTGTTGACACGGTGTTGTTTTGCATCCTCGTCAAATTCAAGGAAGTAACTATGGTAATGATACTCGTCCTGAATCAATTGTAAAATGGGTGGGCCATTTTTTTTTTTTTCTTATGTACGGAAATCGGTAAGTGTGAACCACCCGTGCTTTAAACGCGGGCCGTCTGATTCTCACCCTGTAACGCCTGTAACGGCGCTTCTACACATAAAAACAATCTCAAACGCTTTTTCGAAACTATCTTATTCCCTAAAGCACGTTAAGGGGGTTATTCTGAAATACTGATAAACATAAACAAACAAAAAAAAACAGCGTTTATTAATAATTAACTAGGTACCGTAATTTTAATTGATTATTTATGTCTTTTGTGACAACCTCCTGAATTTTGACGAGGATGCAAAACAACACCTTGTATACGTAGTCAGTTTTAGTTAGTTATAAAATACACAGGGTTATTTGTAAAACACCGACAACCTCTCAGGACTATGTTACTAACATCATAATCAACTACTTTTGTTCTATGACTTTTAAAAAATCATCATATTTCAGTTCATCAGATTTTCATACAAAAATAAAAATATTTACATTGAACGCTTCCGAAAGTAAAGATTTTTTTTTTGGAAGTCGTTCATTAATTTGCAAAAAAGATTTTTATTTCAACCATTTTGGTTCTGGTTATCATGATATCTCAAACAAATTCTTGTCGAGTGTTCATTGTCCATTGTTACTATCAGGAGTTAATTATCTCCTTTTTAGAAGTTGGTTAAATATACTAAAAAAAACTTGTCTTAACGGACATTCCAGATCACTCTTCACTCATCAAATCAAATGTCATTTATTCAAACTAAGCTGATAATCAGCACTTTTTGAACGTCAAAATTACAAGAGACAGTCCTCCAAAATGGCCGCCCTTCGCCACTTCCTAGTGTTTTAGCTGGGATGAAGAAGTGGCGGAACAAACTCCCCAGCAACACATCTGTCTGTTAGGTTAGAAGAACCAGATTCTAAATAAAATTAGATACTAAATAAAAATTCCTCTTTTGAAACAGGACCGCTCCTCAATCGACGGAGAACAACTACAGAAGAGGATTGACGAGATCAAGGCGACGTACGAAGACATGAAGCTGCTCTCTGCCAAGAGACAACAACGGTTACAGCAGAGTCTCAAATATTTCAAGTAAGTTTGAGAGAACAATAGTAGGAGCTGGTACCTAAATAAAAAAATAGTGCGTGGAGTCCCTCCGCGCGGAAGAAGTGAAACTTCGTAATACTACACGCATGCGTTCGAATGCCATGCATTCACTCTCGTTATTTTATTGAGCTTCTAAATAATATTTTGTTGTTTTCTTGTTGTATTATTATTATTACACAAGTTTATCGAGGTTATTCTACTCATGGATATTGAGCGAAGGCTGGTCACACCGAAGAGTCGAATGCATGACTGTTTGCACGCCATCTTGCGTACCTAGTAGAACTACGTAGTCACAAATCTTGTTATACTGCCATCTCTTAGTGAGTTTTAGAAAGTATTCCCCCTCCATGGTAGCGTCAAACTGTTGGAAGTCGCATAAGAAGTTTCACTTTAATAACAGTCGCGCGGGTCGATCTTCAAGGTTAAGCCGTGCTTGCCGAGGTTGGTCTGTGGATGACTGACTATCATTACATACCGAGTTTCCTCCGTGCCACGGAAAGCACGTTAAGCCGTTGGTCCCGGCTGTCATTTGTAGATCTTTAACATTCGTTGCAGAGAGTCAGTTTACTAGAAAGTCAACAGTCAAAAGAAAAGAGTGACCATGGAGTTTCTTGCCCTTTCTTCTCCATAGAGATCTACACTTTGGAATGGGAAACTACAGTACTATCACAAGTTATTATGCCTTGTGACTGGGACTGTAGCATCGCGTTTTATTTTGTTTTTTTTTTGACTTTCAAAAGTGCTTGTAATGGTGTAATTGAAATAAATGCTTTGAGCTTTGAGGCACCAATGAGTACACAGCAAGGTAGCTATCACGCGATACGCGTCACGTGACTCGTGAGCACGCAGGACTCGCGCGACTCCGCCGGCCACCTTTGGGTGCCGCCGCGCGGCGGCGTTACTGACTTGTTGACGCATAGTGCGTCATCGCGCTTACAGGCGCAGTTGACGCATAGTGCGTCATCGCGCTGACAGGCGCAGAGGAGAAATGTGTACTGTGTAGGTAGTGTTGTCAAGGTATGATGATGTCGTATGATCGGCGGCGCGCGCGCGGGCGACTGCGACACTCGGGTGGGGTGGGGTGAGAGCGAGACGAAAACAAAACACGCCATCATGTATCTATGTTTATTTTTGTTTAGCCTGCACACATTCCTTTATATTTTTGTAATGTTTATTTTATCTCTTATAGTTGTTTTATATCCAAGTACTGTTTGTGTTATTTTTCTTATTTATAGATTACTATGTTTACGCTGTCTTGATTTCCGTACGTTTTTTCACGGGTGACCACTGAAAACCAGCGCTGTGATGTGGGCCCCCCATAGCACAGCATCATGCTGAGTGGTAACCTACTTGTCGCAGTCACGACGTGCAAGCTGTCAACTTGTTTACTTTTATTTTATTTTTTAATCTTATTGTTGTATATTTTATATTATTGTACTTTCAAATGTTTGTTATGCTTTGTATGTATATTGTGTTCATTGTTATTTTGTATGCACGTCATGTCCCTGCGACAAATAAATATTTTTTCTTTCTTTCTTTCTTTGAGTTTGAGTCTGCGACTAGTCTTGACCAGTAGTATCATAGAGCGACTGCCTATCTGACCTCTATAACCCAGTTAGTACTGGGTAATACGATACCCTATTGTAACACTGATTGTCAGACTTTCGGGCCACTCACTACCTGGAAAAGATCTACAAATGACAGCCGAGACGCACTGACGCACTGCAAGTTACCATCCCTACCTTATTGCTATTCCACCAATTCGCACTAAGCGTTTTCAAACGTCTTTCATAATGCGCACAGCAAAGGAGTGGAACTCTCTGCCTGCGTCTGTGTTTCCGAACGCTTACAACCCTAATCTCTTCAAAGTTAGAGTGAACAGGCTTCTTCTATGTACGCTCGTACCATCGTCGACTTTTCTCTGTCATCTCTGATCTAGACTAAAGTCAAGAACAAACCAAATGCGAGTCCAAAATTTTATTTTACACTAGCTGTCCCGCGCAACTTCGTCTGCGGCACATTTTCCCCGTTTTTGCAGCATTTTTCATTACTGCTGCGCTCCTATTGGTCGAAGCGTGATGATATATAGCCTCTGTTACTTCTAATACCTCCAAGAATATGTGTACAAAGTTTCATGATGATCGGTTGAGTAGTTTTCGCGTGAAAGCGTAACAAACAAACTTACTTTCGCATTTATAATATTAGTTAGGATTGACTAATTCCTGATCTGTCCCTAGGTTCGTCCAAGAATGCGAGGAGGTACAAGAATGGATCAGCGAACAGATGACCACGGCCGCCAGCGAGGAGTACGGCTTAGATGTGGAGCATGTCGAGACTCTGCAGCAAGCCTTCGACAACTTCCTCGCGCAGTTACAGGGTAAGCAGAGCATAAGAGTGTAATGTCCCCACACCTGGGACACGGGCCTCCTTTGAGAGGAAGCTAACGCTAAATGCTAATTCAGTTTCAGGGTTATTTCCCAGGTTGGTTTGTCAGGTCGTTAGTTCGTCAGTGCTCTCACTGACTGCCCAAAGCCTGGATTTCCGCCCAGTTGATTGCAATAAGCGTACTCAAATATCAAATCGTTTATTTAAAAAAAAACGTTGGACCACACTAGCAATTTCTCCTATATCGTGGGACAGCAGCCAGACCCGGAACTATCTGTAGGCCATTCAAATATTTGTTTCGTGCGGGAATCGAACCCGAGTCTTTTCATATGCTGTCGTATTTTAATCTCCACTTTGTATTCCACTCCAGCACAATAACTTGTTTTTCCTCCTCCACAGCCAACGAGGGTAGAATCGAAGGCGTCTGTGAGGCAGGCACTGTACTGCTAGAAGAGAACACCCCGGAAGCCGACAGGGTCAAGCAGAGAATAGATGATATCAAGGGCCTGTGGGATGATCTCAAGGAGTTGGCGCTTGCTAGGCAGGAGGTGAGAATGATAGGCCTTTTAGTTAATTATTTTATGAACAAAGTTATGTTTTCTTTTAGACACCTGTTTTGAGCTACAATACAAGGTGTTGTTTTGCATCCTCGTCAAATTCAAGGAGGTAACTATGCTAATGATTCTCGTTCCGAATCAATAATAAAATAAGTATGTATTTTTTTTATTTATTTTTTTCTTATTTACGGAAATCGGTAAGTGTGAACCACCCGTGTTTTAAACGAGGGCCGTGTGATTCTCGCCCTATAACCGAGCTTCCACAAATACAAACAATCTCAAACGTTTATTCGGTAATTTCTTATTTCCTAAACCATGTTAAGGGGGTTATTCTGAAATACTAACAAACGTAAACAACCAAAATCAGGGTTTATTAACCTTTTGAACGCCACAGTCACATATACGTGACACGCAAGAGCGTGCCCTGTACGCCAACGACACAAATATGTGACAAAAAATGTGGTGCAATATAACACGAAATAAGCTATTTAAATCGTTACTTTTGTTTGTGTTTATTTATATGTATTTAAAATGTGATCTATATATCTTAAATATTAAATATCTTGTCAAGAAATAAGTTGAAAATACTTTTGAAATCCTTTTTTTTGTTTGTAAGTATTTGTGGTGATTTTGTGGCTTAGCGTGGAGGGCACGCGCGTGCGTTTATGCTCTGGCGTTCAAAAGGTTAATAATTAACTAGGAACCATAATTTAAATTGATTATTTATGTCTTGTGTGACAACCTCCTGAATTTTGACGAGGATGCAAAACAATACCTTGCATAACTGACAAATGACTGATTAGATATAATCCTTTGGCCTTTGAAACAAACTGTGACCTCTGAATTTGTTTCGATGTTTTTTCTCGGACTCGACACCTTCGGAGAGTATATTATATATATATAATTTTTCTATAAATTTTTCAATACACTTCCTCGAAAACTGGCTCTTATGGCACTAAAATTAGGTTCAATATGCAATGAATTTTACTAGTGTGGATTTTTTAAATTTATCTGTACCAAGGGGATATTTACAAAAAAAAAAAACAACAATAAACTTAGTCCAAATTGGTTCAATACCTATAGTCGCTGGTGATTGTTTTTAAATATTAGCATAGAGGCGCAATGTTAACCTTTTGAACGCCATTGTCACATATACGTGACAAGCAAGCGCGTGCCCTGTACGCCAACGACACAAATACGTGACAAAAAATGTGGTGCACTATAACACGAAATATACAATTTAAATCATTTCTTGTGTGGTTGTTTACTCGTATTTATATATCTTAACAATGTGATCTATATATCTTAAATATTAAATGTCTTAACTAGAAATAAGTTGAAAATACTTTAGAAAAACTTTTTTTTTTGTTTGTAAGTTTTTGTGAGTGATTTTGTGGCTTGGCGTGGAGGGCACGTGCATGCGTTTGTGCTCTGGCGTTCAAAAAGTTAAGCACACATACATATTTACGTAGATATTTTTTTCGAGCTAAGTTACATGTATATTTCAAATTTCAACTGTGTGGTGCCAATAGTCTTGGAACCAAAACTGCTGTAACATACGGACGGACAGACGGGCAGACCGAATCCATAAGGGTTCCGTTTTTATCTTTTGGCAACAGAACCCCAAAAAAGCCTTTCTAATAATTATTTTCCTCCGCCACAGGCCCTTGCCGGAGCCCGCCAAGTCCACGAGTTCGACCGCTCAGCCGAGGAGACAGCTGCCTGGGTAGGAGAGAAGGAATCCGCCCTCGGCAGCGAGACTGCGCCCCCTCGCTCTTTACACGAGCTGCACGCACAGAAGCGCAGTCTACACGCACTTAAAGCTGATTTAGACGCCATTAAAGCTGCCCACGACAAGCTACAGACGGAGGCTGAGAGGTACGTGTTTTTTGCTTTAATGGTTCATGATGGGTAGTGGCCGTGTACACAATGGCTTATGCTGGTTTGTCGAATATGGTGATTAGTGCCACATGTTGTGGCCTATGATGGTGTATAGTTGCCCATCCTAGGCCATGATGGTGCAGTGGTCTATGCTGGGCCATGATTGTGCGTAGTTGTTCTTGCTGGGCCATGATAGTGCGCAGTGGTCCATGCTGGGCCATAATGGCGCACAATGGTCTATGCGGGGCCATGAAAGTACAAAGTTATCCATTCTGGGACATGAGTTTGCACAGTGTTCTATACTAGACCATGATAGTGTGCAGTAATACATGCTATGCCATGGCCGTGCGCAGTGGTCCATTCTGGGCCATGGTAGTGTGTAGTGATCTATGCTGGGTCATGATTGTGCGCAGTGGTCCACGCTGGGTCATGATTGTGAGCAGTAGTCTATGTTGGGCCATGATGGTATAAACCCAAGAAGATTGAACAGTTGGATGTAATTCTGTAAAAATGACAAACAACAAATTGTATTGAAAGAACCAAGATGGCAAAAATCTACGAACACACTACGAAACAAGGTATGCAAAATCAGTATACGCTCTCATTGTACGGGGAGCTCATACAAAGCGAGGTCAGGTTCTACTTGATAATGTATAGATGCTGTCCCGCGCAACTTCGTCTGCGGCACATTTTCCCCATTTTCGCAACATTTTTCATTGATGCTCCGCTCCTATTGGTCGTAGCGTAATGATATATAGCCCATAGCCTTCCTGGATAAATGGGCTATCTAACACTGAAAGTTTCGAAATCGGACCTGTAGTTCCTGAGATTAGCGCCTTCAAGCAAACAAACAATTTCTTCAGCTTTATAATATTAATATAGTATAGATTAATGTGTCTCTTTTCTCTACAGACTAGGCACAGCCTTCCCCGACGCGAAGGAACACGTGACTGTGAAACTGGAGGATGTGACGGAAGCCCTGCAGACCCTGGTACAGCGAGCTGACCAGTGCACCCACCAGCTGGAGCTCGCAGGACAGCTGCAGGCCTACTTTGACACCTACCAGGAGTTGCTGTGAGTATACTTTTATCTTCCCAGAGCGCTACTGCTGAGCTTGAGGTATTGGGTTCGAGTCTCAGGTCGGGCAGTGTTATTGGGTTTTTCCATACGGAATTTGTCAGTTGCAGCCACGGAGTCTGAATTTGTTATGTCTCGCATTATACAGGGTGTAACGGAAAGGGTATATACATACTTAAAGGTGTGCTACAGACCATCAAACTGGATTTTCATCATAAAGCATGTTTTTCAGTGAAAAAGTTATCTGCTGCCCCATACAAAATTGCAATACCTATTCAACCCAAATGTATGGGGAAGCTGATATTTTTCGCTATTACGATGTTTGTCCGATGGAGAAACATGTTCAGTTTGATGGTCTGTAGCACACCCTTAAGAATGTATATACCCTTTCCGTTACACCCTGTATACACCGCACTTTAATATGGATCAAAGGTATCGATGAAAGCAGATGTGTGGTTGGTTGTCAGCAAAATCCTTCGGAATGCGATACAGAAATGTGTCACACAAGTAGGCTACTGTTTTATATGAAAGAAAGAATAATACACAAGTGTATTCAATTTCTCACAAAAGACAGATTGGCAGATATGGCAGATTCATCATATGCGTGTATTAAGCGGAGGACACATAAACAAAATAAATAATAACCTGGAATATAATTTCCTGAAGTGTAGCTTTCGAATAATTTCAGAGCGTTTACGCCATAAGTCATTCCATACAAACTTACAAGTCCTTATTTTCCGAAATGACTGAACCGATTTTAATGAAACTTCATACCCATGAGCAGGATACACAGGTCTAAAAAGTTTAAATGCATCAATGATCCGATCAACCCGAATCCCTTCCTCAATCTTTATTTTTTACATCTAATCAATTCATTTCTCCCCAGAGCCTGGACAAACGAGACCCTAGCCCGGGTCACAGCCCCGGACCTCGCTCACGACGTGTCCGGAGCTGAGAGACTGCTCGCAAGACACCAGGACATCAAGGTGGAGATAGAAGCCAAGGAAGATGCCTTCCACACGCTGTACAGCGATGGTAAGAGTTACAACTTCCTTTGACACGAGATACTAGAGAATCCAAGTTCATCCGGAGACTAATGCGTTGAGAAGAATCAGCTAGGCCATTCAGCATATGTTGCAAATCTTGCAGCGTTCCCGCACAAATTTAAAGTCTCTCAACGTGCTATGGAAAGGGCTATGCTCGGGGTTTCTCTGAAAGATCGAGTTCGTAACGAGGTGATCCGACAGAGAACCAAGGTTATCGACATAGCCCACCGCATTAGCACGCTGAAGTGGGCCATATAACCCGAAGAACCGATAACCGTTGGGGTAGACGAGTTCTTGAGTGGAGACCACGGATCGGTAAACGTAGCGTAGGACGTCCTCAGACTCGGTGGAGCGATGATCTTCGCAAGGCGGCTGGCAACAACAAAAAAGTAGCGTTTATTAATAATTAACTAGGTATCGTAATTTAAATTGATCATTTACATGTCTTGTGACAACCTCCTGAATTTTGACGAGGATGCAAAACAACACCTTGTATAAAACAAACAGGATTTCAAGTTCTCTTTACCGACTTAAGCCGATCTGCATCGATTAGAGTTGTCACTCACTACGAGTATGCCGGTATTCACTTCCTCGCATTAAAAACTGCTTTAATTTAAAATCGACATTCGAAATTACATGATTTTGAAATGCATCGTCATCATCTATCTCCCTTTTCAAACACGTTTATATCTTCCATTCTCTCCTGTCAGACGGCATGCTATAATAGAGATGATGACTGGGTAAAGAAAACGAAATTCTATTTTGTCCGTCAACCAGGTAATACAAAAATATTAGATACGTATTTTATTTTTCAAGTTAACATAAAAATACTTAGTTTAAAAGCATTAAAGTTGGGGAGTGGGGGCTCACTACGTCACAACTAGGTATAAAATGTACTGAGCCGTGACGTCATGCGCCATTTCAACTCAAAATATCTCCGTAATTTTACGATTACGTAAAAAAAAGAAAAAATACGTGTCAAATACTTTTTAATAATCTACCCGATGGACAAAGTAAAAAAAATGAGTCACCATCCCTATTTACTCCTATCAGCTTTTGAAATTACGACATTAAACAAAGAATTTTCTTCCCTCACAGGCGAGAAGCTAGTAAAAGAAGGTCACTTCATGTCCCCCGAGATCGAAGACCGCATGTCGATCTTACGCAGCCGCCGCGCTCAGCTCGACGGCGCGTGGGCCAACAGAGAGAGGATCTACACGCAGCATCTTGATGCGCTCGTGTTTAAGAGGGATGCTGATGCGCTGGATAACTGGATTACTAACAGGTATGGTTTACCATTAAATTATTAAAACTGCGGGCCTGTGGACGGTGAGTAATGTGCTAGCTCACCGTCCGTCCGTCTCATGACGACAGGCCGTGTCGACGGCGCCTGAGTGTTCCACGCGCGCCTCAAGGTGATGTCAGCAAATCGGAAGGGGTCCGAGAGGGCCGATGCCTGCCAGGGCTGCGGGACTGTTCGAAAGAGATACCGTGGCCCTGGAACACAAAGGGCTAAGAAGGAACATGGGTGGGTTTTAGTCAGTCAAGTCTGACACTCCCTCCCGCTCCGCCCAGAGCGGGAGAGAAGTCATTTGATGATTTCCCATCCGCAAAAAAATCATAAAGTGTCTGTTCGTACGTCACACCTTTTGTGATGTTCCAATACATTATTATCTCTTTCTTTCTAACGCTATCTCTTTCCCAACAGAGTGCCTCTCGTCCGCGACGGCAAATACGGCGAGAGCGTCGCGCAAGTGGAAGAGTTGATCAACCGACATCGTGACTTGGAGGAGACCATCGACGCTCAGCGGGACAAGTTCAATGCGCTCAAGAGAATCACTCTTGTAAGTATAATACAAGATAATTCTTTTTTTTTGTACATCATCATCTGCCTAGCCTTCTTCCAACTATCTTGGGATCGGCTTCCAGTCTAACGGATGCAGCTGAATACCAGTATTTTACATGAAGCGACTGCCTATCTGACCTCCACAACCCAGTTAGTACTGGGTAATACGATACTCCTTGGTAAGTCTGATTGTCAGACTTTCAGGCCACTGACCTGTTACGACTGTCAAAGATCTACAAATGACAGCCGGGACCAACGGCTTAACGTGCTTTCCGAGGCACGGAGGAAACTCGGTATGTAATTATGGTCACCCATCCACGGACCAACCTCGGCAAGCATGGCCTAACCTTGAAAATTGACCCGTGCGGCTGTTATTATTTAGTCACGAGCTCCTGTGCTGTGATAATTCCGATATCGCGACGCAAAGGTACGCTTGGATAGTTCATATGTCGTATAGATCATCATTATCAGCCTATAATGTTCCCACTGCTGTGACACAGGCCTCCTCTCTATGAGAGGGAGTGGGCTGTAATCCACCACGCGGGCCCAGTGCGGGTTGGTAGATGTCACATGTCTTCGAATATTTAGTTCTAGGACATGCCGGTTTCCTCACGATGTTTTCCTCCACCGTTTTTGAGGGCAGCGGTGATGAAATAACGTCGTATAGATGTTGACGCATAATTATTTCTAACATTATTTTAATAAAACAAAGTCACTGTTTTCATTCAGTTAAATTTTGCGAAAATTCAAAACCATTTTTAGTTTGTTAAACTTTAATACTAATGTTGTGTACCTTTAATAACTTTAATACTTTAGTAACTTTAATTACTTTAATACTCGCGTGTTTAACTTTAGTAACTTAAATACTTATGTTTTTCCAGGTGGAACAAGCCTTCAAAACGCAGCGCGATGAAGAAGAGCAGGCTCGCCGTAAATCAGCGGAGAGACAAGAGGCAGAGAGACTCCAACAGTACAGGAAGAGAGAGATGGAGAGAATCACCGAGGAGAGACGACGCGAGACCGCACCCGTGCCTATGGTCAGAGAGGTAAGAATATAATCTGTTAGACTATCCTAACTATGTTGGGGATGGCTTCCAGTCTTAGACCAAGGCCTGGCTGATCCATGCGTCATGTTCGTGAACAGGCGCTGTCAGTTGTGCCCGGTCATCTCTTAGCTGCCACGTCTCATTTAGAACTAATTATTTTATCTTTTAATTGTTTTTTTTTGTTTTTACTATGGACACCTTTAACGTGCGCGTCTTGCTACATCGTTCTCACATAATGTACCATCTCAACATGAATGATGTAACCAAGGTTTTGTAACAAGATTCTGATTTAAAAGAGTGTCCATGGAGTTTCTTGCCCTTTCTTTTCATAGAGATCTACGCTACGGAATGGGCAACTACAGTACTTTCACAAGTTATTATGTCTTGTGACTGGGACTGTAGCTTCGTTTTTATTGCTGTTCGAAAATCCTACTATCCTACTAATATTATAAACGCGAAAGTTTGTAAGTATGGTTGGATGGATTTTTGTTACTCTTTCACGTAAAAACTACTGAATGGATCTGGATGAAATTTGGCACAGGGATAGATAATAGTCTGGAATAGCACATAGGATACTTTTTATAGTTACTAGCCGCTAGTCCTACTAATATTATAAATGCGAAAGTTTGTGAGGATGGATGGATGTATTTTACTCTTTCACGTAAAAACTACTGAATGGATTTGGATGAAATTTGGCACAGGGATAGATAATAGTCTGGAATAGCACATAGGATCATTTTTATCCCGGTAGTGTTATCCCGCGGGACTTTTACCGACAAAACGCGGGCGAAGCCGTGGGCAGAAGCTAGTATTGAATAAATGATTTTGAATTGATGCCTCATTATTGCGTTGCGTTGTCGTCGATGAACTCATTAGATCGCATCGCAGCGTACTAGTGTGCCTCTCTAGCAGTGGAACACTGTCCTGTGTCACCGCAGCTCCGACAGTACAGCGCATCACTCTGTTCCCGCGAGTCGTGAGTCCGTCGATCCGTTGAAACTTAGCGTGTAACAACGCAACGCATAATGTGGCATGTTACTATAAAATATATGTAAACTAGCCGTCCCGCGCAACTTCGTCTGCGTCAAATTTTCCCCATTTTCGCAACTTTTTTCATTGCTGCTCCGCTCCTATTGGTCGTAGCGTGATGATATATAGCCTATGTCCTTCCCCAGGTTGAAATCTATCTTCTTGCCAAATTTCATTAAGATCCGATCAGCCGTTTAGTCGTGAAAACGTAACAAACAAACAACCGAACAAACAAACAGAGTGACATTCGCATTTATAATATTAGTATGGATGCATGCAATGCATTGACTCTGATGAAGTGTCAGCTTAACCGGATGCAGCTGAATACCAGTATTTAAGATGGAGATTCTGCCTATCTGACCTCCACGCTCGAAAATATTTTACATGGAGAGTCTGCCTATCTGACCTCCACGCTTGAAAATATTTTACATGGAGAGTCTGCCTATCTGACCTCCACGCTTGAAAATATTTTACATGGAGAGTCTGCCTATCTGACCTCCACGCTCGAAAATATTTTGTATGGAGAGTCTGCCTATCTGACCTCCACGCTCGAAAATATTTTATATGGAGAGTCTGCCTATCTGACCTCCACGCTTGAAAATATTTTACATAGAGAGTCTGCCTATCTGACCTCCACGCTCGAAAATATTTTACATAGAGAGTAGGCCTATCTGACCTCCACGCTCGAAAATATTTTGTATGGAGAGTCTGCCTATCTGACCTCCACGCTCGAAAATATTTTGTATGGAGAGTCTGCCTATCTGACCTCCACGCTCGAAAATATTTTACATGGAGAGTCTGCCTATCTGACCTCTACGCTTGAAAATATTTTACATGGAGAGTCTGCCTATCTGACCTCTACGCTTGAAAATATTTTACATGGAGAGTCTGCCTATCTGACCTCCACGCTCGAAAATATTTTACATGGAGAGTCTGCCTATCTGACCACCACGCTCGAAAATATAGTTACCACAAATGTTACTGATATTAACACCGCTTGAGGTTCTCCGCTGCCGCAGCAGCAGCGCCAGTACAGCACGATGAGCTCGGAAGATATGATGTGATGAAGTATTTCTCGACGGCTTGTAAAGCCAAGTCAGAGGCCCATAGTCGGCATAAAATCTATGGCACCACGTTAGGCATACGACACACTTGTATTGATTTGTATGGCCTACAGATAGTTGTTCCGGGTCTGGCTGTTGTGTATGTGAGTTTACATGTTTGTAGATGCACCACACGGGAATAATTCCTAGTGTGGGGCAACATTATTTTAAAAAAACCAACAAACAAACATCACTCACGACAAAGAAGAAGATTAAAACATGTATTTATTTTCGTCGCAGTCGGAACGCATGCAGACATCAGTGGCGCCCGCGTCTTCGGAAGAGACACTGTCCCCCGCGCCGCAGTTCGACAGACTGCCCAAGAACGACGCCCAGCATGTCAAGAGAGCAGAAAGCATGAGTGTAAGTATACCTTGATTATCATCATCTGTCTGCCTTTTCCTATCTTGGGTTCGGCTTCCAGTCTAACCGGATGCAGCTGAATACCAGTATTTTACATGGAGCGACTGCCTATCTGACCTCCACAACCCAGTTGTAGCGACGTTGAAAAGCAACATACTACATCTCGCAAGCAAAGTTTACATCGACTTAAGACTATACAGGGTGTAACGGAATGGGTATATACATACTTAAGGGTGTGCTACAGACTATCAAACTGAACATGTTTCTCATCATAAAATATGTTTTTCAGCAAAAAAAATATCTGCTGCCCCATAGGAAATTGCATTATTTCCTATTCGACCCTAATGTATAGGCAGCTGCTATCTGTTTTTTTGCTGCAAATTTTTTTTTATGATTAGAAACATGTTCAGTTTGATGGTCTGTAACACACCCTTAAGTATATATATACCCTTTCCGTTACACCCTGTATAGAGAAACCCGACAACAACTGTCGGGCAGTTGCCCACCAGACATAACACCTGTCTGGTCGGGGGATCCTCCCTTTGCTAAGGAGTACCGAGGAACTTTACACCCTATTCCTCATACCCCTAAACAGTTATTAAAAACTTTCAAGACTGGTTGTCAGACTTTCGTGCCACTAACTTCCTAACGACTGTCAAAGATCTGCAATTGACAGCCTGGATCAACGGCTTAACGTGCTTTCCGAAGCACGGAGGAAACTCGGTGTCTAGTGGGTCACCCATCCACGGACCAACCTAGTCAGTCTTGGCTTAAGAGGGGACTCTAGCCCCGAGGAATATGATGAATAGGTATTTGAAGAAACTATTGCTGTCGCGCTGCGCCCGACCAAGCCCACGTAAAGTGCGAAAGGGACAACTGTAGCTCAGGCCGATTTTACCTACAAAAATCTCAAGACCAAAAGACGTTTTGTATTTCGCTGTTTTCTTCTTCAAAACTAAACTGATTTAAATAATTCTTATATCGAAATTTAGAGGAAAAGTATATCTATGCTTCTATTATTTTGTTTTTTGTTAAAAACTTATCTAATTTGTCTGATAGGCGTCTGAACATGGCGGTTTTTTTTGGGGTTTTTTGGATTGTCATAATTCTATCACTGATTATGTTTTGAAAAAAAGGAAATGATAGGGGCATGTATTAATAAGATCTAGATTTTAAAGTGAAACTTTTATTACGTCGTCTCAAACTTTTTCGTCTGTGTGTTGCATGTCGCGTGTCACTCGGCCGCGGAGTAGGGATAAAGTGAAAGGCGCTCGTCAGAGCAGCCAAGGCCAATATGGCGGCGATTTTTATACCCTTAATGGAATATTATTCCAAAATTTTTTAGTTAAATGTCTATTGTGTGAAAAAAAGTTTCACTTTTACCGTGGTTTCATAAAACCACACAATCCTTTTTTTTGGAAAAAAATCATTGCTCTAGACGCATTATTCACGAAGAAAACAGCGGAATACGTTTGTATGGAGAAAGGCCCACTAGAGTCCCCTAACTTTAAGATCAACACGAGCAGCTGTTTTTATTTAGCCACGAGCTTCTCAGCTCTCTCAAAACTAAGTAAACTAACTATATTTATTTGTTTGTCAGGTGGTAAAGACTCCCAAACGCACCCCATCGTTCACGACCCGCAGACGTACGCAGAGTTTCAGGAGACATCGTCGTGGCGATATCGCTGAATTACCGCCTGTCGAGATTGAAGGTAAGAAACAGTACACTTATAAAGATTGTACGAATATATCTGCCTGCAAGGGCTCTCAAATTCAGGCCCTGTTGGTCTGCGAGGAATTTGAAATCCCTTTTTTTTTCGGATGGGAAATCATCAAACTGCAGCCGCCCTCTCCGGCAATGCCCATGGTGACAAGTGACAAGATTTCAAATTTCAAATCGACTAGACCTGTGGAAGTTTTTTTATATCCCTTCATCAACTAGAAAAGAGGTGATGCATGCATGATGAAACATAGCTTTCGAACGAAACCAATTTTATCAAAATCGGTTCATCCATTTAGGAGCTACGATGCCGCAGACAGACACACAGATACACACGTCAAATTTATAACACCTCTCTTTTTTGGTCGGGGGTTAAAAAGAAAAGATGTTTATTCCAATCAATAGCTGTTTTGGAGCTTATCTTTTGTAACTTTAAACAATTGTTCTCCCGCAGGCTACCTCGAGCGCAAGCAAGAAGCCGGGTGCGGCGGCAAGCGCGCGACCGTGCGGTCGTGGCGCGCGTACTACTCCGTGCTGTGCGGACAGCTGCTCTGCTTCTTCCGAGACGAGCTGGACTTCGCTAGTGCTAAGGCCGCGGCGCCGCCTGTGGCTATCCTTAATGTAAGAATAGAATAAAACTTTATTGTACACCAAAAATCAAGCAACGTGACAACATTTTTATGGTTACAACGGCGGTCTTACCGCTTATAGCGATATCTTCCAGACAACCTTTGGATGGACATTATGGAATTTAAAAGGGGGTAGTCAGTAGTGTACTATACAAAAATTTTAAATAACATAAAAATTAAACAAAAGTAAAGTTATCTACTTCATATATGTACATATACATGTATAATATAAATATAATACATAAATAAATATATACAGGGTGTAACGGAAAGGGTATACACATCCTTAAGGGTGTGCCACAGACCATCAAACTGAACATGTTTCTCAACATAAAAAAAAATTGCAGCAAAAAAAAATATCAGCCGCCTATACATTTGGGTCGAATAGGTATTGTAATTTTCTAAGGGGCAGCAGATATTTTTTTTGCTGCAAAACATGTTTTATGATGAGAAACATGTTCAGTTTGATGGTCTGTAGCACACCCTTAAGGCTGTATATATCCTTTCCGTTACACCCTGTATATAGATATTTGTGTGTTTTAACATTAAATGACAAAATAAAACGAATAGTGACAAATTTTGACTCAATGAAATTACAGACTCTGAAAATGATTCGTAACTAAGCGTTTAAAAGTAAGTAACAATATCACTCCTGTGGTCCCGTAAGAGATAAAAGATACACGTTTTTAGTAAACCCATGTTTCGCTTCGTTCCACCGAGTTCACTGACGATCAATTTACAAACTAATGGCCTGAGAAATAAGGTTGAAAAGAAGTCGACCGTTAGTAAGCGCGGTAGTACCTCGGAACTGTGTCGGTTCAGTACAGTTACAGTAGAAACAAGAACAGTAGTGTTCTTTCATTGCAAGTAACAAATGATATACAAGGTGTTGTTTTGCAACCTCGTCAAATTTCAGGACGTGGTCACGAAAGACATAAATAATCAATTCAAATTACGGTACCTAGTTAATTAATAATAAACGCCGATTTTTTGGTTGTTTAAGTTTGTCAGTATTTCAGAACAACCCCCTTAACGTAGTTCAGGGACTAAGAAATTGTCGAATAAACGTTTGAGATTGTTTGTGTGTGTGTAAGCGAGGTTATAAGGCAAGAACCAGACGGGCCGCGTTTAAAATAAGGGTGCTTCACACTTACCGATTACCGTAAAAAAGCATTAAAAAAAAAATACCTACCCATTTTATTATTGATTTGGGACGAGAATCATTAGCATAGTTACCTCCTTGAATTTAACGAGGATGCAAAACAACACCTTGTATATTACACAAAAATACCTGAGTTAAAATGGGAGGGCCAATTTTAACTATTCAAAAAGTGCTGATTATCAGCCTAATTTTGAACTAAACCAAATTCAAAATACAATTTGTTGATTGTAATGTATGTAAAAGCCTAATTTTGGATATTCAACGCTGAGCTTGACACCTAGAGTTGAAACTCCAACACAGTAATAGAATTCTGGCGTATAATTAGGCATTGCTAACTGTTGGTGAGAATGAGCCATAAGTATGCCTTTTTTTTATGCAAAGTTGTAATTAATTAATAAAATCCTATAAAAACTTGCCCTTTATCATCAAAACCATGAACATTGTATCCATATGTATGTAACACGATCCACATAGACGGAGAAGATTAACCTTTTGAACGCCAGAGCATAAACAAACGCGCGCGCCCTCCACGCCAAGCCACAAATTCACCGCAAATACTTACAAATAAAAAAAAAATGTTTTTTTTTCAGACATTTAATATTTAAGATATCTAGATCACATTTTAAAGATATACAGTATGTTAGTTTAAACGAGGGACATATTCAAACCCATAATAGTACATGCTAACATGATACTAATAAAAATATAAACAAAAAAAAAAACACTGATAAATAACAGACAGAACCATACCAAAATTTTCGCAAATGTCACGCAACGTGTATACACCCTTGCGCTAGCGACTTAATACTATCGCAGAACATGTGAGCGGGTCAATGACTCTTAGGTATAATCCATTTTCCCTTCATTCTTTAAACTTACCTGGCTTAGAACAGTCCAAAATATCTAGGCACTAAACAAAACATTAAAAATTCTACTATATACGTTATAGGTTTTTTACATATTTGGGACGAGAATCGAATACTGAATACCCTCCCTCAATATGTCCCTCGTTTAACCTAACATACTGTATAAATAAACACACAAAAGTAATGATTTTAATTGCTTATTTCGTGTTATAGTGCACCACATTTTTGGTCACATATTTGTGTCGTTGGTCTACAGGGCACGCTCTTGCTTGTCACGTTTATGTGACAATGGCGTTTAAAAGATTTAATACGAGTAAGGGAAGTTACAACGATCTTATATATATTACAATAATATCTTCCTTTAGGCGCGTTGCGAGCCTGCAGGTGACTACACGAAGCGCGCCAACGTGTTCCGGCTGGCGTGTGCTGACGGAGCTGAGTATCTGTTCGCATGCTCCTCCAAGGACTTAATGAAGGTAAGGTTATCATTTATTACTAGCTGAAGAATGTGGATGGGTATAAGAGTAGAGGAAGACCAAAGAAACGATGGATGGACTGTGTGAAGGACTATGTGGCAAGAAAGGAGATGACAAGTAATAGAGAAGTATGGAAGAAGAAGACATGCTGCGCCGATACTAGATAAATTGGTTTATAGGCAAAAGAATGATAATGTATCCTGCGCCCTTTTTTAACCAGATATTGTGCAGGGAACCCTAATTTTTTCCCGACTATTAATAGCCTAAGTAACTCCTTATAACATGCCTGCAAATAACTGCCAATAAAAGCCGAAATTGGTCCAGCCGTTTCGGAGATTAGCCGAAACAAACAGACAAAAATTTTAAATAAATGTTTTTTTTTTGTTATAAGGATAATCTTTCATTATGCATTCAGTAAAACAGACACTCCATTTTTATTTATTTGTATGTATGAATAAGGTCACAAGTAGTTTTTATACCTGCTGCAAAAATCTGCGATAATATACTGTGTACAAAATCTTAATACTGATTTTCTTTCCATCAGGAGTGGGTAGCCAAGCTGTCCTTCCATGCGCAGCTGCCTCCAGAACTCCAACTGACTCCATACTCCGCCGTACCACCGGGAGAGTCCCCCACAGCCGAGATCAGGAGAAGATTACATGAGTGAGTAGAAATAACATGAGTCTCTTCAACGATAACTGACCTATCGCAATTCTACCACCACGTACTGCCATCAAACCCTAGAATACTACCAGAGCCGTTACCTCAACCCACAACTCGCAAGTAACCTGAACGTCAATAATTAAAAGCTAACAGTTTCTTCTACAAAAACTGACTTACCGTAATTCCATCATCAAATACCATCTTCATAACCTGGTACACTACCACAGCCGTCACCTCGGCTAGTCTTAATAAAAAAAGCATCAGTCTCTTTCACGAAAATGCTCCTACGACAATTCCACCACCACATATCACCATCAAACCCTGAAAAACTACCACAGCCCTAACTCCAAACTCCAACTCCTCAGGAACGCGGAGTCTTCATCATCAGCAGGGTCGTCCCCCGAGCCTGAGCGCAGACCGCGCACACAAGCTGAGATCCTACAGGAACATAGGAATAGTCAGCAGTCGCAGCGAATGTCATCTACTACCCCTGAAAGAGTTATCGGTAAGTAATTCTACGGAAAAAAAACTGCTGATACCAAGAACAGTGCAATACCTACACGGTCAAAATGTATGTGCTACACAGTCAAAACTGGTAATCGGACAAAACCACTTTTGAAACGGTGTCAGTCAAAACCCTTATTAAGTTAAATTGCGTTTTCTCTATTAAAAATATTTTGTTTGAGAACGCCTCAGTCATAATGCCTACAATAGGGGTGCGGACTGGGTAAAGAAAACGACATTCTATTTTGTCCGTCAGACAGGTAATACAAAAATATTAGACACGTATTTTTTGTTTTATCAAAATATCAAAAAATTACTTAGTTAAAACTCATTCAAGTTGGAGAGTGGGGGCTCACTACGTCACAAGTAGGTATAAAACTTACCTACACGTGACGTCATGCGCCATTTCAACTCAATATATCTCCGTAATTTTATAACCACGTGAAAAAAGAAAAAATACGTGTCCAATACTTTTCAATAAACTACCCGACGTACAAAGAAAAAAAAAAGGGGATTATCCCCTATTACTACAACACGATGTTTTTCAAAGGGTCAAAAAAAAATCCTAACAACTTAATAAGTTTCTAAGTCAACGTTAGTTATTGTCAAAATAATTTTAACAGGTCAAAAGTAGTTTTGACTAAATAACAGTCAAGGCCGTCTTTAACCCATTGGAGGCCCTAAGCATTTGAGAATAATGGGGCCCCTGTAGGATGCAAGAGCGAGCGAACGAGTTCAAATTTTTTTTCATCACACTTTCACGTAAACAGTGTCATAACATATAGGTGGACTTGGCTGTAATGCCCCATATAAAACCCTAGGGCGGTATTTTTTTTTAATTTACAGCACAGCATGACAGCACACAGGTCATGCAAGTTCAAGCAAGGAGTTTACACGCAATTGAAAAATTGTCTTAAAATGTTATCTATACAGGAATTTCATTCAATCTCGCTACATGTTATTTAACTACTCAACTAATGTTCTAAAATCTAAATATTCGATAGTTTTTTGTATCCAAACGTCGATTTTTTTTTTTTTTTACTCTCCGTCATGGCTGTATGCCTAGGTAAGTATTTGCCTTTAGCGTTTCTGAACAAAACATTTGTATAATCTGTGGAGTGGGCAAACAGCCCGCCATCCGCTTAAAAATCAAGTTCACGTATTTCGTAATAATATGTGCTGACTTGTGTATATTCATAATTATTAACTCGCAAATGTGATGAAAAACATTGTATGTTTCACGGGCGGTACGGGAATTACTATTTATTCTACTAGAGCCTCGATCGTAATTCCTTACTAACCCCCCCTTAATACACATTAATATACTATTACAGACCGCCTCGAACAGGTTAAGTTTTTTTTTGTGACAGTTCATATAAAAACAATGCGTGTTTTTTTTAAAACTCTGATAAAATTCGAACGGCGGAGAACTTTGATTTGAAATAAAACACAGAAAAATATTTTTCATATCCAATAAATTGCCTTTAGTTTAAGGAAAAAAAAATAGTGTCCTAAGGTCCTGCCTGTTTGATAGCCGCTGGCTTTGACAGCTACAGGAACTTGGGGCCCCCTTGGATAGTGGGGCCCGGGGCACGTGCCCGGTGCCCAGTGGAAAAGATGGTCCTGATAACAGTTCGACTTTGTCTCTGTCATCTCTGACCTAGACTAGACTAGGAAACTCATCCCAAATAAAAAATAACAGATTTGACCTTGACATGTGGAACAGCTGTTTTTTTTAAATCCTGACGAAAAATTTACTGTATTTTAATAAATAAAAAAAATATACAAATAGTGCGTGGAGTCCCTCCGCGCGGAAGAAGTGAAACTTCGTAATACTACACGCATGCGTTCGAGTGCCACGCATTCACTCTCGTTATTTTATTGAGCTTCTAAATAATATTTTGTTGTTTTCTTGTTGTATTATTTTTATTACATAAGTTTATCGATGTTATTCTACTCATGGAAATTGAACGAAGGCTGGTCACACAGAAGAGTCGAATGCATGACTCATGACTGTTTGCACGCCATCTTGCATACCTAGTAGAACTACGTAGTCACAAATCTTGTAAAACTGCCATCTCTTAGTGAGTTTTAGAAAATATTCCCCCTCCATGGTAGCCATTAAACTTGTTGGAAGTCGCATAAGAAGTTTCACTTCAAAAAGTAAATGTACTGTATATATGGTCATCGTTTTAGCGGTTTTTCGGTGTTCCTTCTACCTTGTAACTCTCATCTCACCTTCATGCAGTTGCCTGCTGGCCAACCATGACGTCTTAAGGTGACACTTTTCGACATTTTTTCCATATAAACTTCGGGGGGATTTACTCCACTGTTTGACACTGCACATCCAAAGTAAAACATGATATGGTATTGTCTCATTATTAATTTTGTCTGTACGGAAACAGAATAGGAAAATAAAAAGCCATTAAAAAGTTACGAGCTATCAAAGATTCGTTTTTATTGCAAATTTTAACGCAACTTTGGTCGTAAATTAGTAATAAAAAAAGTGTCAAATTTCCAAAACAAAGTCGGTACAGACACAGCACAATTATCAAAGAATGCAATACATTTTATTTGTAATTGATACACGGTGTGGTTTTTTCATAAAACACTGTCTTCCAAAGGCCTTTTCGTATTTTTTTACGCGCGCGTTACTTTTCGGAACGCTGTGTGAGTGCGTACGAACTAGATGTGCGTGAAGACTAGCGTCTTACAGAGTCTAACTGCTCATCACTGATACTATCTCTGTCGGGCCCGATGCCAAGTGAGAAAGCGTGCTTTTCGGCCACAGCCACCAGTGAGTTCAAGCCCGCGACTAGTTGAACCTTAAAGCAGTATTGTTTTACTCTTACTCCAGTGAGGGAAAGAGACGGAGCTTTACAGGATGTCAAGCGCCATCTCTTTCCCACACTGGAAAACGAGTAAGACAATAATGTTTTAAGACGTCATGGTTAGCCACCTGATTCCATTATAACTTTAAATTGCATCCATTCAAAATCTTATCATGACATAATGGCATTTAAATTACATTTATCATTCGCGGGAAACCACAAACAACTTTTTTTTTTTGTTTCTGATATCATTAACATACCTTATTTTGTTAATAGAAGACACATCATACGTTACAAAAAACTTTTATTAAAATAAATAAATCAAAACATAACATAACGCTTGTTTACCTCGAAGGCTTAGGCAGAGGCGTACCTAATAGTACATATATTTATTCAGTTATAAAGTACAGTATATTAATGGAAATGTATGTTATATCAGAATCGACGGTGCTGCCATCTTTGCCGCCGAGACAGCCACCTCAAGAAGAAGATGCCACGGAAGTGGTGCTCAGGTAAATAATCTTAATTTCCTTTTTTTTATTTACAAAATTAAACCATATTGATGTAGATTATTGTCTAGCAGCGACGCCGCAACGGTAAAGATATATTAAGTTATTTAAAAAGTCTAGGAACTAAAAGATAATTAAGGCTCTCCACTCCAGACAACACAGTTTTTCTTAAGTCATTTTATTCGAGAATAGATGTTACTTAATCGACTTTGGGACGCAATCTTAAGAACAAAAAGAACTCGGGATCCAAGAGCGAGCGAAGCGAGCTCAAAAATTTTAACACTCTCTCTACCTTGCCACCTTGGACAGTTTAGAAGTGGTTCGGCCCTTCATACATGAGTTATTTAATCGGCTTACAAAGCCAAGATTCAAGAGGAAGCAGGCTATAATAGCGAGCGAACCGAGCCCGAAATGTTTTAGCACTTTTTTATCTTATTAAAGTCATGTCCACCTGTAGTTTTTTTTATTTATATTTTCATCTGCTTTCCTAACAGAAGTCAGGAACAATCCTCAGGGAGCTCTTGGGGAAAAACGCGATTCTCAAACGGGCGCGACATTAACGCTGAGTTCATCCGATCACAGCAGAGTGGTGAGTTTTTAATTTTTTGTTATAGAATAATGATAAAAAGAATAGCTAATATTTGAAAACGTTTCTCAAAAGAAGAGTGAATTTTAGAGAAAAAAAAAGTCGATAAATGTTATGCACAGTTTAGTAAATTAATATTGTTACTGGGCTCAAGAAAATGTTTATTTCTTAGAAGGGTAATTTTGATTAAATGAGTGGGTAATTTTAAAAGTTTTGTTTGTTTTGTGACGTTTTTGCACTGTGTTTTGTCTTTGTGATCGTCGTTTTAGGTTTTGTTTTAAAGTAAAATATGTATCATACTTAATGAGTGGTTCTTATGAAGTATGATTTTTTTTTTATAATTAATATGAATAAATATACTACTACTAGCACAATAGCTAATTTCTAATTAAATAATCTACTAGTTAAACCATTTCTATATCAATAACAAATACACGCTAAATTCACCATTGATTAGCACAAAACGACATCTAATAATGTATTTTCGTAACATCACAATCGACCAAATTTACCCTTCATTAACCATATTTACCCTACCCAACAAGGGTAAAACTCATCAACACGATTTTAACAACTAATTACCTAATAGCTGACATCGGTGCACCGCCATTACCCCTCTACGGGCCACCAGAACGTCCACCATTACCCGATCGAGCGCCAAACTTAGCCGACCGCGCGCCGAACTTACCCGATCGCGGGCCGAACTTGCCCGAGAGAAACCCGAACTTAGAACGAACGAACGCTCAGGGCGAAAAGCAATCAGTGTCTGCCCTAGTGAATAGCTACCAGCAAAGAATGTCGGGGGGTAATTGGGGGCAAGGGAGAGACGCCAATGCGAATACTCAAGTGAGGAATACGACGTCATGGCAAGGATACGCGTCGGGACAGAACAATAATTGGCAGAGTGTTGAGACCACGTCACACTTTTACTCGACAAGTGAAACTGGTCAGTTGGTTTGTGGGTGGAGTGGTACTTTGGGAATTGGGGTTAGATTGTATTATAGGAACTGAAACTACAATCATGAGTGAAAACACACTTTTATTTGAGAGAGAGAGCGATACCTTATTAATTCTTGCAATTTCATTCTTTATATTTAAGAGAGTAGTTATTTTTAGAATCTTTTCGAGAAAGATCCAAAGTGCAAAGAACAGTGTCTTTCTATAACAACTGTTTAAATCTGACTCGTTAACTTACTAGAAACAGTTACAGATTTTACCTGACTTGTAACATAATAGAAAAACCAATTGCAAAAATATAAAAACAAACAAAGTTCTGTACAAGCTTCTAGCGCATTTGTTTCTAAAGTACAAGAAGACCACAATTTTCAAAAGTACCACTTGAGCCTTTTCGAGTACCGAAGCAGCCGGGTTGTGGAGCTTGGTAGACACTACTAACATTTAGCTCCTAACTTACTGTATATTTGCAAGAATATATATTTTGTATTGATCAACTATTTAGCTATGGCTCTAATGCGTTTTAATATAAAAAATAGAGACGAAATCATAGTAAAACATGAGAGCCGTCACTAAGTAATTTAAAATCCAGTATATTTGTGGACTTACTTAAGTTACAAAACAGATGAATTTGGTGTATAGCATTTGTTTTGATTAGTAGCTCATCCATGATCCACTAAAATATACTGACCGCTTGGTAACCTAGCACGAAAATTAACCAAAATAAAATACATATTTAATGAACAATTTAAAAAAGGAATGGTGACATTGCCATAAGAGTTTATTTCGAATTTAACTTGACAAATTGATACGTAAGAATATCAATCTTTATTTACGTCACAGTCAAAACTGTTAATTAGTCAAAACTACTTTTGACCGGTTTAAACTATTTTAACAATAACTTACATTTACTTAAAAACTCATTAGGTTGTTGTTAATTTTTTTTTTCGTGACCCTTTGAAAAACATCGTGTTGTTGTAATTCTAGATAGTTATAACTGAGGCATTTTCAAGCAAAATATTTTAATAGAGAAAACGCCATTTAATTTAAGGGTTTCGACTGACACCGGTCAAAATTGGTTTTGTCCGATAAAAAGTTTTAACTGAAACATTTACATATGACTATATAGATCCATATTTTCGTGGTAAGGTTTCTGTAACTGTAGGTTTTTAGACCTAAGCTATTAAGTGCAGTTTCCTATATTTACTTTGCTTAGTTTTTTTTCCTGTATTTTGCTGTTAAAGTTTGCTGGCAATCATTTTTGTTTGCTTTTTTGGGAAGCTTTGGCAGTGTGCATTATTATATTATAACTCTTTTTAATTTATTTTTCTTTTATATTGTAAAATTTGTCGTCGATTCTGTCTATACAAGAAAATGTAGATATTCTATTCATAAATATCTTTCCTTCTTAAGTATAATACTTTGATCTGTTGATTAAGCCTTTAGTATATCATTTGATTTAATCCTTTTCAAAATTCTGTAGTAATTTTTTTATTTTTACATTCTGAATATTTTCTTTCTTTTAATTATTTGTTTAAACCTTTCACCTATAAGTCTTGTAGTTCTAGCTAGCTTATATACGTAGCTTAAGTGTAGCTTTAATCAAATGTAAATAGGTACATACTAATTTAGTTTTAATATCCGTACCAAAGGGCCAACATACTCGTATTTATCGCATAACGAGTGCTTAATACACAAATATATTTAAAATTATTTATTTAATTATCATTTCAGTGAGACTTTCCTCAGTAATAAATTTGTTCTTTGGTACAGTAGGGCGCACGTTCATGTTAACACTGTATTTGAGTCTGGCCTAGGATAGTCCGAAGTTTTAATAAAATACTAGGCCAGCATATGCTGTTTTTGTTACCACAGACATGCGGCCTCCTCTAAAAATGCGATGCTTCATCCAGAATTAACAGTTTTTCTGACAATTGTTTATATTTCTCACATGCAATCAGGAGCAAGCCATCTTCTCTACATACTGCATCGACTGCAGTGTATGATATTATATTTAATTATATACATAATAAATCTATATTGGACTACATACATAAATAAAATCATGCCTTTGTCCCATGGGGTTAAGAAACATGCTACCTACGATCCTTACATGTCCTTGCATCTCGTCCACCTTCATACATATTGTACTAACTGCTGACCTACTGATTAATCTTCACTGCTCGGCATACAGCATAATTAATATCAGGGCGACCGAGCTCTGCGCAGTTGAAAATAGAGAAAACTATTTTTCTCAGATATGAGGCCTAGCTAGATCGTTTTGTGGCCCCTTGTAAACCCCTATATTGCAACTTTTATCGAAATCCCTGAGCTGTTTTTGAAAACGCGATTTTCAAGATCCAGTTTTTTTACTAAATTTTTAACAGTATGTCCAATATAGAAAATTATGGTCCTACCCCTAAATTTAATGCTATTTATTATACTAAAATTGTATCTTAATTTAAGTATGTAATTATGCTATGCTTAGTAAACCTAACTTTAATATATTGTAGTCGGTATTGTTAGGGTAAATACCCCTAATAGGGTAATTAACATTAAATCTGCTTCCATAATATTTAAGTTGAACAATTATTTTGATGTTTGCTTTCCTATGTTTGTAGTTTTAAATCATTTTCATTTAGATTGATTTTGTTTTGTTTTTTTCTGTGTGCTTTTGTTTATCTTTTTGGGTGTTGGTTCATATTATATTTTCCACTACTACAAGTTATATTTTGTTGTGTACACAATACAAAACCGTAGTGAAATATTAATTGATATTTTATCACAGGTTGGCATTTTAGACAGCTTTATAATAATTAACATTAATAAATAAAAAGGTTGTCTAGAAGATATCGCTATTAGCGATAAGACCGCCATTGTAACCATAAAATTAGCAGTATTGTAAAACCGTTATGTTTCATTTTTGGTGTACAATAATGTTTTATTCTATTCTAAATGTCCAAGCAATTATCACCTTCACAACAAAATATAACTTATTAATATAACTACACACTTGCGTCATCAAGATACTAAAGATCTGTATAATTTTCTAGCTTATGGCGGAAGCAGTGGAGGCAACACTCGACCTGCGTCAGTCGCCGGCAGCGGAGGCTCGCCCGCGCTAGACCAGAGACCCGCTTCTAGGTAAATACTTGTTTTAATTCGTGTAATAATCTTAACGAAGCCGAAAGGCACTGGTTGTCCCCATGATATCTATTTTTTTTTTTAATATTGGACCGTTCGTTCCTAAGAACCGTCTAGTTGCGAAGGTGTTAGAGTAAAGAGCCAACTTTTTCACTTTTTATTGATACAAGTTTTAATGGGATATTTTTTCTTTGTATAGCACCATAACCTCGGTACTATTTAATGCCGCCATTAGCACTCGTTTGATTGTTCAAAATAGAGAAACAATAGATTATGATAAGCGGCGCAAAAAGTTTAAGGAGCTATTCCTTGTCAATTCATAAATATAACCTGCTTATAAATTCTGTGTAAATGGTTAAACCAAAAGAAATTTAAATTAGCAACCGTAAATACATGCGTGAGTTTACAGTTTCAGGCTACTATCCTAGATTGTTATAACAGTAACGATGAATAAAATAGATCAATAAAAAGATTGAGACTCTGTGTAACAAAGTTCTTTTTGCGAAATCATCGTGCTTAAATTTTATGCATTATAAGGAAGGGTAACCAAGGGTAAAAACGATTAAATTGGCCCCATTGGTCACTGGGTCGTCTGAGGGGCGGATTTTTAAGAGTTGGAGTATACGCTTAGGGGCACTATAAAACATTTTGGGACTTAGTGGATTTTCCATAAGTAAAAAAAAACTCAAAATTTGAAAAAAAAAAATGGCAGTTTCGGGTTAACCTTGACCATAAAAACCATTTATGCTCTGAGAAGTATGGACCCAAGACGCACCGTTTCCGAATTATGGGCCTCCGAATTTTATTTAATTTTTTATAAAACTATCTATATTTCCAAAGTGGTAGCTCAGATGAAAATCTTTTTTGGAAAGAAACTGTTGCTCTAGTAGAAAACTATGAGATGGTGTAAAAAAATCCGAGAAATATTGAGAAAAAAGAAAAAATTGAAGTGTCGGTCGATGTTTCAGCTTGAGTATCGTTAGGGGCAAAGACTTTCGGAAAAAAAAAACTAACAGGTTTCGTCCGTTTTTCTTGCAGAACCTTATTACTCTTGTCCATAGAAACAATTTAGGTACTGAGAGACATGGCCCTCCGACGCACCGTTTGTTTTTACAAAACGCTCTATATTACCAAAATGGTAGCTCAGATGAAAATCTTTTCTGGAAAGAAACTGTTGCTCTAGTAGAAAACTATGAAATGGTGTACAAAAAAGAAAAAATAAAATTGAGAAAAAAAAATTGAATTTTTTTTAAGTCCTCGCGCCATAGCGCCCCTAAGGCTACACTCCAACCGCCCCATTAGTCAATACGAATTGAATATAAAAAGAATAATTTATGGTTTAGAAAAGTTTATTCAATGCAGTGATTCCTGAAACACACTAGGATTCCCTGTGTCGTGAGTTCCACAGTTCAATGGATAAAACATATAAAAATTTGAGTAATATTTAACTTTTCGTTAATCCAGGTCTTCAGGCGAGTCCGAGCTCTCAGTCAGCGGCGTCACAAAGGACAAGAAAGATAAGAAGGGCGTCTTCGGAGGCCTATTCAGTAGGAAGAAGAGACCACAGAGTCATATGTAATGTCAATGTCAACGTCACTGTGACAGCTGTCAAATTATTGATTGATAAGAAAGTTTATACGTAGTTGTTGATTGATAATCAATGTGTGTTTATTGATAAATTGCAAGGAATAATCCAAGCTTTTCTAAGTCTTTGACAACTTTGTAGTATTTTTGACAGTTTACTGTAATCTGTTAAAATTACATTTTATAATACGGACAAGTTTGTTTATGTTAGTAATTTGACAGTAGACAGTTTGTATATAAGTATAACGAGTATATACATAATTATTATTTTTAGGATTAAGTATAATTGGAATAGTTGTTAAAAATCGTGCCTTTTTCAAAATTAATGTGAAAATACATATTTTTGTCGTTTCATAAAATTCTTATAAACAATGATTTGTTTTTTCGTATTTTGACGTAAAATTCAAAAAAGTGGACTTTGTATTTTTGACACTTTTTAGCGACGTTATTACAAATCATTGTATACAGAAATTTTCGTCGTAAGTAAGTACATATTTATGTAGGATAGTTTCTTCTCTTTTAATTATATATTTTTTAAATATATGTATGTATTGTTAAACATTCCTACACACGATCTTAGCAGAAAAATATTAGATAGTAAAAAAAAAATGTTACTGTTTTTTTTTAATTTCAGACAATAATAGACTAGATAATGTTGCCAGTTGTTAAAAAGTATTATTAGATTTTTGGCGTAATTATAACAAAAAACAAACAATTATATTTCGTCATGCAACTTGTTATCAATGCATTTGTTAATCATAACGAAAAATAAAGTTTAAAAAGTCATTTATTCTATTGAAGTTAAGCAACCGCTGTGCGGTCGCGAATTAGATGGGTGTGCAGTCTAAGATCGTGAGACTTTGTCACAAATTGGGACCAAATAGTTAAGTCAATGGTCTAGAGATGAAGAAGTGATTTTAAAATGTAACTTTAGGCTAAGTCTTTTACGGGCTAAGCACGGGCTAAAAACCTAAGTCACTGTTTTAAAATAGTTATATTTTAAAATCTCATCTAAATAAATATCGAAAGCAATCTTTTAAATAATAATAATATTTTACAGTCTTTTAGTTTAAGAAATATTTCTTTTAAGAATCATTTTTACTATTCATTATTTTCGGTTACGGAAACTCAAAAAATATGTTAAAAATATATCTCAAGAAAAGAACGAGTTAATTGAACTATATTATGGTTTCATTCAATCAATCTTTCATTCATTCACCAAGTCTAATAAGTTCACTTTTACGTTACAGTATTTTTAAAGCACTTTTTTAAAGCTATTAATGTAGCTTAAAATATTTAGACCCACTTTTCGAGTTTCCTTGGCTGGATTGTTTATCATAATTTTGTTAAAAAGCTTATTCTAGCATAATGTAAGTTATAACATCTTTTTTTTTGTTCTTTACCGTCAAAGTTATAATAAAACATCACTATAATATGAAAATTTCGTTTTTATTTCGATTAATACGTTCAAAGCATAGAGACAGGATGCAATTTATTTATAATCTTGAATTATTTTAATGAAAAGCTTCTATATTCTTTATGCCATAGTCAAATCTAGTTACATACTTTTTAATACACATCAAAATCATTTTTCTATGAAGTAGAAAATTTTATATTTGCGATGCAAAAATTTTTGCATATTACATTTTTATTTTTGAATGAGCAACTCAGATGAAAACAAATTACAATTATATTCAGCATACAGTTAAAAATAAAATATTACAACATTCTATTAAGAGCTATAGAAAATAGTGATAAGCATACTCATTTAAAAAAGCATGATAAGATCCTAAAGTTTCCAGCCTGAACTATAAAATCAGGGATAAAAAACCAAACAAAATTAATATTTTTCAATCACATATAAGTAAGTTGACTAAATAAAACTGGATCAAGGAAATGGCGGCAGGTCACGGGAACAATCTACGAATGTCGCATTCCCCTTAAACATAAAGGGGTAGATTTATAAAACATTGGTTATGCCTGCTGTCTTGTATGAATCGGAATGTTGGCCCACAAAAGGGATGAATTAAAAAATTCAATACGGATGATGACTGGGTAAAGAAAACGAAATTCTATTTTGTCCGTCAATCAGGTAATACAAAAATATTAGATATGTATTTTTTGTTTTATCAAGTTAACAAAAAAATACTTAGTTAAAACTTGGTTAAAACGCATTAAAGTTGGAGAGTGGTGGCCCACTACGTCACAACTAGGTATAAAATGTACTGAGCCGTGACGTCGTGCGCCATTTCAACTCAAAATATCTCCGTAATTTTACGATTACGTGAAAAAAGAAAAAATACGTGTCAAATACTTTTTAATAATCTACCCGAAAGACAAATAAAAAAAAATGAGTCACCATCCCTATTGCATGTGGCTGAGATGAGAATGTTAACGGAGATGTTGGTATGGGTGTAGTGTACGCAAATAGATGAAATAAGAAATGAGTACATAAGAGGAATTCTGAAAGGGAAGCCGGACTGAAAAGTTGTGTGGTAATCGGCTGTCGTGGTATGGGCATGTGATGCGGAGGAATGAGGAAAACGTTTAGAGTATAAAATTGATAGCTGTAAGAGTAGAGGAAGATTAAAGAAACGATGTCTGGACTTTGTGTAGGATGATATGGCAAGAAATGAGGTGAAGAATAATACAGAATTAAGAAAGAAAAGACATGCTGCTCCGTCCTCAAATAATTTGGGATAATGGTAAAAGAATGATGAATCTAAAGTGAGTTTTCAATTTAGTAGTATGGTTAGAATAGAACACATTTTATTTTACACCAAAATTGAAACACAACGGAGCTAGAGTTAAGTTCAGTAAATCATTGACACGATAGTTTTGGATCTCTGATTAATTAAATATGGGTAGGCTGGAATTTTTTGAACATACCTACTTAGTATAACCTAGTGCCCTAAACATCTAATAAACTAGCGAACGCTCCAGAATAAAACGGTGCAGGATTTAAAGGATTATAATTGGCGCCAAATCGCCTCACAACTTCAATGTTACCAGTCTGAAATATTTGTTCCAAACCTAACCTAACCTGCCCTGCTTGGACCAAATCAGGATTGAAATTCGTCCCTTCTTTATTTTTGACATAATAACTTATGTCGCCTTGTGGATCTGCTGAAATTCGGGGTAAATACATACGTTCATAATATAAAGATCTTTTAGTAATTTTGTGTATTTTATCCAACTTTTTATGCTTCAAATCGTGCAGTTTTCGTAATTGAGCAAAGATTTTTGGCTTGTGAATGGTGTGCACATGTTTATAACCTTGAGCATAAGTACGGATCACTTGCAAAGGTTTCGGTACATGTAAATGTACAACCTTTTTCTTAAATAACGACCGTTTCTGTATTTTTTTCGGTTCGCTCAAATGATTTTTTACTTCAAATACTCCAGTTTTTTTATTGAAATTCTTTTTCTGATACATTGGATTAGAATTATCCCATACTTTGTATTTTATATAGTAGTTAGCTATTTTCGAGAAAGGATCGTCTGTGAAACGTTTTTTAAAAGACTTTATGTCTGAAACAGGATATTTCGACGATTTTTTTGCTAATTTTGTAGACAAGAGAAAGTGTTCAAACTTTTTTCTAAATACTGGGCCTTTTCTGTCAGATTTAAGAATGGATTTAAAATTCGACAATTTGTTAATATGATTATAAGTGACCCTACGTTCATCTATCGATCGTTTTTTGAAAGATTTCGTATTTATAATCGAAACATCTGATATAGGATAATGAACTAATGGAGACCCAACATCCAAAGAACTTTTTACCATAGACTTCGCCAACGGTTTAGGATCATTTGACATAGGAATAGAATTTGACGTTTCAACATGACTGTCATCGATCGAACGTTTTTCAAAATGGTGTTTTTCTTCTTTTTGTTCAGCAAGATGCGCGAGACGTTTTTCAACAATCGTTTTGACAATCGATTTGATATTTGACAATCGATGTTTTATCAATTTGAGGACAGGTATAGGGTATGTTAGTTCGTGTAAAGGTTTTGCAGGGTAGTAGTAAGTGTAGTCGGTTGATCTTTTAGAAATTCGAGTCGGTACGAAATTGTTCGAAGAAGTGATTAAAAGTTCTGAAGTTTGATCTGATGGACTGTTCATTGGCACCACGCTGTCAGATCCTGACGGCCGAGAAGATTCGGTGGTACCTGTAAAGAAAATTAGATTGAAATTTCACACATAACATCACGGATCCCCGAAGTACAGGCGCGAATTATACAGAAACGGCGTAACTCATTAATGTGCAGAGACACCGAAGATATTGGGTGCACCCTGTGTGAAAAATGTCACAAGAGTATTATTTTAAAATAATATTAGTTGTTAGTGTATAAAATGTCACTCGAATGTTTCCACATTCTATTGTCGAAAGTAAAACACGGTCTTCAGAAGAAGCATACAAATTGGAGAGAACCGGTTTGTCCTGAAGAAAGACTATTGATAACATTATTTAAGGTTAATAAACATCTTTGGCAGTTTTATATATTTTTATTCCTTTCACTATCGTCACGCATTTTTCTGCTCCTACTGTATAGCAAAACGTCGTGCTGCTTGCGCGTTACTCCAGTCGCGACTGCTAGCGACGCGGAACAGGCGACGAAACGACGCGCTTTTTTTTATGGATTGCATCTCGCAGTTCAACCTATGAGGTTGTCGTCTGCTTAACCGGACTATCCTGTGGGTGCCTTAAGAGTAAGGCCTCCAGCCAGGGCAAAAAAACTTATAAACTAAGCGACTGCACGCTAAGGGCACCCCCTGTGGTACGAACCTCGGCTTAGGGCGTCGAAACGACGCGCCTGCGCCATAATTCACAACGTGTCGCCTACCTACATTTTGTATTAAAACGTTTTGAAGCGGCAAGATGCCTGCGCCACGCCTTCACCTTACGCCGTTTCTATATAATTTGCGCCTTAGGCAGAGTTGTACCTAATATTACACCAACATTTCGCCAGTTATGTTTAAGTTCCATGTAATAGGCTACTACTAAGAAATATCTAACGAAAAACCCAATAACACTGTGCCCGACTTGGAAATCGAACCGAAGACTTCTTGCCAAGCAGTTCGGTCAGATTAAATATCATCTTATTAATTTACACGGATACTTTTGAGAAGTTCCAAAAAATCTATAAACAGTTTGGAAGAGACAACGGCACTAAAACGTTTCAACATCATTCTGATTTACATTGATATTTTTTATAGGTAATTTAAAAAAAAAATGTTGTTCTATCCATTTTGAACGTGTAGGCATTATACTTTTGTAGGTAACAGCATATTTTTTTTTAAATGACCGACAAAAAAATTCTGTCCAGCATAAAATTATTAATTAAAATTTTAATTAGGTATTTAAATTTTGTGTCCGCCAGATCCAATTCTGGTACCCTTTAAGGGGTATGAGGAATAGGGTGTAAAGTTCTTCATACCCTTTAGAAAAGGGAGGATCCTTCGATCAGACAGGTGCCATGTCTGGCGGGCAACTGCCCGACAGTTGTTGTCGGGTTTTTCTATATACTCTCAAGTCGATGTAAACTCTGCTTGCGCGATGTAGGAAATTGATGTTAGTTCTTCCGGCGTGTCATAGATGGCGCTGTAGTACTTTTTCTAGTAAGTTGCTTTTTAACGTCGCTACACCCTCATCAGATGGTACCCGAATTGATCTGGCTCTTTTTTATGATTTGCGATAGGTTAGCTCTTGACTCTAGTCTAGGTCAGAGATGACAGAGACAAAGTCGACGATGGTACGAGCTTACCCAGAAGAAGCCTGATCACTCTAACTTGGAAGAGATTAGGGGTGTAAGCGTTCGGAAACACAGACGCAGGCAGAGAGTTCCACTCCTTTGCTGTGCGCATTATGAAAGACGTTTGAGAACACTTAGAATAGGGGATAATCCTATTTTTTTTTCTTTGTCCGTCTGGTAGTTTATTGAAAAGTATTGGACACGTATTTTTTCTTTTTTGACGTGGTCATAAAATTACGGAGATATATTGAGTTGAAATGGCGCATGACGTCACATGTAGGTAAGTTTTATACCCACTTGTGACGTAGTAAGCCCGCACTCTCCAACTTTAATGAGTTTTAACTAAGTATTTTTTTGATATTTTGATAAAACCAAAAATACGTGTCTAATATTTTTGTATTACCTGTCTGACGGATAAAATAGAATGACGTTTTCTTTATCCAGTCCGATCCCCTATTGGTGGAATAAAATACCTCTAACATAAGCCTACTTACCTCCGCTCATAGCCTGCCTTATCAAGTCAGGTATCTCCAAAGGATACCGGCAGCGCTCGGTGGCTGGCTCTGAAGAGTTGCGCTTGAGACAGTCCATCATCTCCCTGGTCAGGTCATCTGATGATGGCACCAGGGTTGGGGCTGTGGGGCTAGTTGTTGGGGTACCTAATTAAGATAGGAGTATTATGAAGGGCTCATCATCATCAGCCTATAATGTTCCCAATGCTGGGACACAGGCCTCCTCTCTGAGAGGGATTGGGCTGTAATCCACCACGCGGGCCCAGTGCGGGTTGGTAGATGACACATGTCTTCGATTTTTTAGTTCTAGTTCATGCCGGTTTCCTCACGATGTTTTTCTTCACCGTTTTTGGGAGCAGCAGTGATGAAGTAAATTACACAAAGTAATGCGCCTGCGTTAAAATCAAAATCAAAAGTCATTTATTCAAACTAGGCTGATCAGCACTTTTTGAACATCAAAATTACAAGAGACAGTCCGCCAAAACGCCCGCCTTTCGCCACTTCCTAGTGTTTTAGCTGGGTAGAAAAAGTGGCGGAAGAATCTCCCCAGCAACACATCTGTCTGTTAGGTTAGAAGAACCAGATTATTTATTTAGCCACGTGCCCCACAGATTCCAGAGACCTTCACCTCTTTATGGCGAATATAAGTTTAGCTATACAGTATGTTATGTTAAACGAGGGACATATTGAGGGAGGGTATTCAGTATTCGATTCTCGTCCCAAATATGTAAAAAAAACCTATAACGTATATAGAAGAATTTTTAATGTTTTGTTTAGTGCCTAGATATTTTGGACTCCTAAGCCAGGTAAATATGAAGGGAAAATACATTATACCTAAGAGTCATTGCCCCGCTCACATGTTCTGCGATAGTAATAAGTCGCTAGCGCAAGGGTGTATACACATTGCGTGTCATTTGCGAAAATTTTGGTATGGTTCTGTCTGTTATTTATCAGTGTTTTTTTTTTTTGTTTATATTTTTTTTAGTATCATGTTAGCTGTACTATTATGGGTTTGAATATGTCCCTCGTTTAAACTAACATACTGTAAAACATATAATAATGAAGAACTCCTTACGAGTAGTTCCTCTGGGCTCATAATAGTTAAAATCCTTGTATTCTGGCTCGTACCCACTGAGGTAGGCCAGCCTGTCCAAGAACCAAGCCAGTTTCAGGACCAGCTCATTCTCTTCTTGTTCGTCTGTCTGTGGGGGTAAGATAGCATTAGATATGATTCGTTATTTTCATGTGTTTGTTGTGTAACAGCCACTAGTATCAATCATCAGGGTACCTATGCCGAGCTTGCCTAGGTTGCTCTATGGATGGGTGGCCACCTATTACATTACGATTTTCTTCCGTGCCTCGGAAAGCACGTTAAGCCGTTGGTCCCGGCTGTCATTTGAAGTTCTATGACCGTCTTTACAGGAACCAGTCTTGCCAAAAGGTATCGTATTACCCAGTACTAACTAGGTTATGGAGGTCAGAAAGGCAGTCGCTCCATTTAAAATACTGGTACTCAGCTGCATCTGGTTAGACTGGAAGTCGATCCCAACACAGTTGGAAAAAGGCTAGGCAGATGACTTGCTTTTGCCCGTGGCTTACCCTGTGTAGTAGTTTGATAAATACTTAGAATTTACTACTGAGTAGTTTTAAGTACGTAAAACGTACGTTGCGTTGGTAAGGTAGGCTTGGTGTTACCCTTTACAATGTTTTTAAACCATAACAAAAGCAAACCAAGTTTAATGATGACTTTTCTTAAAGGTAGCGCGGTGATGCAGTTTGTGCAATGGAATTTCTTGGTAAAAAACTTTTTCGAGCGCTAAGTACCGAAGCAAAGTTAATTAAATTAATATGAGACTACAGCGCAAGCTTCCTCTACCAAATAAAAAAAAGAATCACTTAAATCGGACAAGAAATCACAGAGAAATTCGGTGTACAAACGTGAAAAAAAAAATGTGCGTGGAGTCCCTCCGCGCGGAAGAAGTGAAACTTCGTAATACTACACGCATGCGTTCGAGTGCCACGCATTCACTCTCGCTCTGTCTCTTTCTATTCCCCCTCCCCAGGAGCGATAACCGTTTAACGCAAACTTGTTGGAAGTCGCATAAGAAGTTTCACTTCAAAAAGAAGATACTATAGTCCAATACATCACCGCCTGCTTTTTAAAAGCTTTTTTTAGGAGGCGTTTAAAAACAAGTGGATCTCACCTTCTGATACTTCTTAGCATACGCCAGGTCTTGGAGTCTTCCCGTAGCCCACAAAGCCAGGTCCGCATACCGTCGAACTTGTTCACTGGACCTAGTCGCCTCTTCACAAGACATTCTCCTCCTATTGCCCCGACTCCTCATATTATTCGACCTGCTTCTATCCTCCGTCGAGTTCCTCGGTCTCAGGGGTACGGTGGAGTTGTTATAATTTTGGAAGTTAAACATTGGTGTGGAACTGTTGGAAGATGGGAAGGGTGAAGAGTTGGAGTCTGAGGGGGGGTCGTATTGTGGACTCCAGGGTGTTGAGTTTGATGAGGAGTTGCTGCCTGATGTCGAGTTTTGCTAGAATTATAATGGCAGTTTTAAGATACCCAATCTAATACTAATAATAAAGCTGAAGAGTTTGTTTGTTTGCTTGAACGCGCTAATCTCAGGAACTGCTACTGATCGGATTTGAAAAATTATTTCCAGTGTTAGATAGACCATTTATCGAGGAAGTTATAGGCTATATAATTCATCATGCTACTACCAATAGGAGCGGAGTAGCAATGAAAAATGTTGCGAAAATGGGAAAAATGTGCCGCAGACGAAGTTGCGCGGGACATCCAGTTCTAAATACGCGTTAAGGTTAATAAATAATATATGGTTGTGATTATATAACTACATACAAGATAAACGAAGCCGTCAACCAAGCATTCTGTGCTTCAAACTAAGTAACTACACAAAAATTTTTGTTCGGAAACGACTGTTTAAATTTTAGATGGTCTGAAATATCATGTTTTGCTGTAGGACTCAATGTAACTCACTTAAAACATTTTGCTGATGGATACAATGAATAGTACGGGGGTCATGGACGTATTTAAAGTTTACAACATTTCAGAAAACTTGTATTTTAAAAACATGTGAAATGATTGGAAAACTAAAGACCTAGCACGAGCAGGCGGTAAACGTAACTTAAATGACATCGATTTTTTTATCGGAAAAACAAAATTATCCCACTCATTTTAGTCATTTTTTTGCAACAAGCACAGTTAAACAAGTTTTTTTTTTTAATTCCCGCATTTAGGTACCAAACTACGCTGCCTTTCAGCTTTCGGCTCTCACTCTCGTTTTAACCGTTTAGGAAAAAGTGTATTAAAGTTGTTTAAATGTTCGAAAAAGCTTACCATGCTTGAATTCTGTCGGTTACAGCTTTCTAGAAACATGCTGTACTCGTTAAGAGATCGTCGAAGTCCTTCCAAGTACGAACTGCCGTCTTGTACTATTTTGTGAACCTAAAATAAAATTAAAATAATTAATAAGTAACATATAAAATCTGCTGCAAGCAGCATAAGCTGGATGAAGGTGGCCGAGGATCGTGCTCACTGGCGTGTCATGGGAGAGGCCTATGTCCAGCAGTGGACGAATACAGGCTGATGATGATGATATAAAATCACGCCTGCAATCCCCGAGAGGTAAGCCCGCCACACTATTCCCAAACCACTGCAACTCCTGAGAACCAGGATAGTTCTTCTTAGCGTGTCGATGGCAAATCGCTAAAAATGTTTAGCCCAAAACTCAGCCAAGCGAAATCCGCTCGCTGATGCAGTCATAAGATCCTCAAGCGCGCAGGTGACGGGGCATGCAGCGCAAGATAGAAGGTGGGCCATTGTCTGTGGAGGCACGCCGCATACACACTTGAAGGCTCCTACACACAGTGCCGGCGGCAGGGCCGCCAGGAAAGCCGCCGCTGGCCAAGCCACCGTTCACCCGGCGACATTCGAAGCCCCACAAAGGAGCCTAGGAGGCGGCATAGCCGCTCGGCATAGCCGCTCGGCATAGCCGCTCGGCATAAACCCGGCGGCATCGCCGCCGGCACTGTGTGTCTGCCACACTCTGCCACTACTGTGCCTTGAGATCTGAGCCGTCCAAGAACCCCCATCTTAAGATATTGCCTTTGCTACGGCCGACTTGGGTTCGAAGTTTATTTAGAGATTTCCAAGTCGGCCACGGCAAAGCATGCCCGGGTGGAAAGCTTTCGGAAGGCTGGATGAAGTCGTCAGGGGGCTTAAGCAACGATCAACAGTGGCCACCACCAGAAAAGCGCCGAGATAATGAAGCTCAACAACAATTTAACTGTCTTAGATCCCACAAAGAAATTAAAAAAAAAAACCGTGCCGAGTGCGAGTCGGACTCGCGCACGAAGGGTTCCGTACCACTATTTATAAAAACGAGCAAAAAAGATACTTTTTTGTATGGGAGCCCCGCTTAAATAAACTTATTTTCTTTCTTTTCTTTCTTAAATATTTATTTTATTGTTTTTAGTATTGTATATGTTATAGCGGCAAAAATACATAATCTGAAAAAAATTCAACTGGTTAACTATCACGGTTCACGAGAACAGCATGGTGACAGACGAACGGACGGACGGACAGCGAAGTCTCAGTAATAGGGTCCCGTTTGACCCTTTGGGTACGGAACCCTAAAAACGTAATAGAACATGGCGCATGTGATCCTCGAAGGTTAGGCATCGACAATTAGGTGTACCTAATTGTCCACCCACATTCCGGTAATTAGGTATGTTTAAGTCCTATGTATTATGGGGCAAGTCTATTGCCATCAACCGGGCGCAAATCCAAACTCCGTAGCTGCTACTGCACAAAAAACAAAAATCAAAAGACATTTATTCAAATTAGCACTTTTTGGAACGTCAAAATTACAAGAGACAGTCCCCCAAAGCGCTCGCCCTTCGCCACTTCCTAGTGTTTTAGCTGGGAAGAAGAAGTGGCGGAACAAACTCCCCAGCAACACATCTGTCTGTTAGGTTAGAAGAACCAGATTTTATACAAAAGTGTTCAAGTTTATATAAACAAGGAATCCATTACATCAATTTAATGTCACAAGCAACTCCTGAGCTGAGTAAATCCCAATACACACACACACTTTGCCCGACTCGGGAATCCAACCCTAAAACCCGATGCTTAGTAGTCGCGCTTGTGAGCATTCGACCAAAGAGGCATGTTTAATACAAAATTAAAGATAGGGGGTTTGCCCTTCAGCACATAGCGTACTGCCCTTTCTCATTATTTACTGGAAGAATGCAAGCGCATATCAATTAAATTAACTTAATTAACTGTTTATAATCAGCCTAATCGTTTCCCACTGATAGAACAAAGAACTCATGGAACAAAGAATTTGAGGAGCTCGTTAGTTAATAATAACAGACGGTCGAATCAATCTTCTCAAAGAGAGCAGCGGTGGCCCAGTTGGTGGCAGCCCCGATTTACAAACAGTAAGCCGTGGGTTCGAACCCAGGCAGGCGCATTACTTTGTGTAATTTATTTCATCACCGCTGCCCTCTAGAACGGTGAAGGAAAACATCGTGAGGAAACCGGCATGTCCTAGAACTAAAAATTCGAAGACATGTGACGTCTACCAACCCGCACTGGGCCCGCGTGGTGGATTAAAGCCCACTCCCTCTCATAGAGAGTAGGCCTGTTTCCCAGCAGTGGGAACATTATAGGCTGATGATGATGATGAATCAATCTTTACGACACGCCGCGTTTGCCTAGGTTGGTCTGTGACCATCCATTACATACCGAGTTTCCTCCGTACCTCGGAAAGCACGTTAAGCCGTTGGTCCCGGCTGACATTTGTAGATCTTTGATTGTCTTTACTTGTCTTTGGTAGTCAGTGACCCAAAAGTTTGACAGTCTTGCTAAGGAGTGTCGTATTAATCAGTACTAACTAGGTTATGGAGGTCAGATAGGCAGTCACTCCATAAAACTACCACTTAGCTCGTCCAGTACGACGAGCTATGTGGTTGTGATTGAATAGTACCGGGGTCGTGGAGGTAAAGTAGTAGAGGTGAAAATCTTACAAACTTGTATTTTAAAAAATACTTGTCAATAAGTTGGAACTTTGACCCCTAATATCTCCGTAACTAGAAGGATCCCAGGTATGGTGTAGAACAAAAAAAATATCGCAATGACAGGGAGAACCAGTGCCTTTAGGCTTCGTTAAGAGGTGTTTTACATCCTTTATGACGTCCGGTTAGTATGACGTGTTTGTCAATTCCCTTCGATGTCATTATAAACGGATTCCACTGTAATCGCGTATCTATATTATTGCAGTATTCAAGAGAATACATAACTCGATCAATAATGCCTTTTAACGCACGTATATTGGTGAACATGAACGCCATAGGATTGTTTTGTTAAAAGAACAAGGTTAGCTATACAATTACGGAAATCGGAAGTCTGTTATAGGGTCCAGTTTGACCCTTTCGGTACGGAACCCTAAAAACTCTCGCGCATAACATGTTTAGCGACTTACGGCAAAATGATAGTTAGCGACTTACGGCAAAATGATAGTTATCGACTTACGCTGTAATGATGTTTAGCGACTTCTAACATATTAATGTTTAGCATTTTTGTAGCATTGAAATGATAACCTTATTGTGTACTCTATTCTGGTAAGTAATTTATGGTCCGTTTTAGTGTTCAGGTGTTTTGAAAATTTGTATCTGTTCATGGACTTTTGTTGCTGACTGTACATAGGCAAGCGAAACTGCTTAGTATGAGGTCCTGTGTTCGATGCCCAGGTTGAGTATGGTGTTATTGGGTTTATCCATCAGGAATTCAATCCTAGAGTCAAAAGCGAACAAATTGCAAATAAAAAAAATAAAAAAAATGAGACGATATAGCTATTAAAATAATGACAATAAAGCTCATACTGTCAAGTGAACAGCGGCCGTTAACACCATAATCAACTGTAGTTGCTTCTATTCATAATATAAAACTATAAAACAAAGTCGCTTCCCGCCGTCTGTACGCTTAGATCTTTCAAATAACGGATTGTAAACAACGGATTTTGATGCGGTTTTCATCAATAGACAGAATACTTCAAGAGGAAGGTTTATATGTATTATTTATCCCTAAAAAACACATCTAAATTACCACGTGAACGAAGTCGTGGGCAGTAGCCAGTAATATTATAAAAGTCTAGTGGTTCGTTTTACTGTAATTAACGGTACTCATCAATATTAATATTGATTGTGTTGTTAATTGAGTTTCCCTAGCTTAGTTAGTTCCTGTGATTGATATTCTATGCAGATCGTGGGCTGATTAAGTAAATACTTACTTTCTTCTCCATATAAGACGTATGGTAGCCATGATCATCCGCGTATTTTTCATTTTCGTGATGAAGTTCATGTTTATAATCCTCAGAATGATGCTTACTATTCCCCTCAATATTACTATAAGACTTCTGGTCGTTATTCAAATAATCTTCATACTCATTCTTGCTATATTTCTTATGATTTTCATTCTTCTCGAATAAAAACTTTCTCACTTCCGGCAAATCGATCGTCCACGCCGCAATTTCCGTGAACACGACTGTTAAAATAACAATTTTAATTACGAACGCATTTTTTTGGAACGTCATTATTCCCGCCCTTTTTGACAGTTTATTTTTTTATGGGAAATGTTATTGAAATTTATAAAATCATTATTTAATTTTAATGTATTTTGTTGAATAGAAAATGAAGATTTAATTTAATGAAAATACGTGGTTTTTCACAAACACTTCGCTAAGTACTGTGTAGAAACAAACGGATGGGATTTTTTTTGTAATTACAAGCTTCCCGCGGCATATATTGTTCGAGGCTGAATTGAGCAATACCTTTGCATTGACTGTTGACCGCTTGGCTTCGCCTGCATAAAATAAAAATAAGATTATAAAGATTTTTCGTGTAACTTTAGAAACAATGGCAACTTTCTTCATAATATTTCTTCATTAATTCCTGATGAAATTTATATTCCCATATAATAGAATCGATTCGTGGATGAACTATAAAACTAGGAACTAAAAGTGGGACTCGATTTCGATCCACGCAATTTAGATGTCCACTTTCTGGAATACGTTGGTGTAATGGTCGAAAGTGTGGCAGCTAAGCAATTAAGCATACACGGTGTAAGTCACCTCATCACGAAGCCGTCAACCAAGCATTCTGTACATGAAACTAAGTAACTTTACGCAAAAATTATTGCTGGGAAACGACTTTTTTTTGAGGGGTGTAAAATCATGTTTTGTGGTAGAACTCCAATGTAACGCACTCAAAACATTGTGCTGATGGACGGGGGTCGTGGAGGTGTTTAAAGTAAAAATCTTACATTAAAAACTTGTATTGAAAAAAATACTTGTCAAAAAGTTGGAACTTTGACCCCTAATATCTCCGTAACTGAAAGGTTCCCGGGTATGGTGTAGAACAAAAAAAATATCGCAATGACAGGGAGAACCAGTGCCTTTCGGCTTCGTTAAGAGGTGTTTTACACCCTTTATAGTCGCGAAATCAATTCCTCAGTCCAGCAAGTTATTATTATAAAGTTTTTACATTGCAAACTCCGAAGCCATCCTTTGGATGGTAAAAACCTCTATCTCCTACTACATCACCATCTTTCTGCTCTTGTCCCATCTTATTTGGGGTCGGTGCAACCCGTTTTTTACTTCCATTCTCCCCTGTCATTCAGCACGCTAGCATTATTCTTTTTTGTCCGACTGTCAAGACCTTTTATATCGAGTACGCGTGGAGGTATCGAGTTGAAATTAAAGCCATATATTCAGGGCTACAGTCCCTTGAAACTGTGAAAAAATCAAACTTCTAAGTTTACGTTAAAAAAGACACGGCCGTAAATGCCGCAAAAAACGTACATCTCGATACTCTCGACAGAATCAAAATTTATAGGGTAGGTATTTCCCGTTGACTTAAAACTATGAAATTTGGCAAGTAATATCGTCTTATACTACAGGTACAGTAAAGTCTGAAAACTATAAATTTGTAATTAAATCATAAAAAAATGTTGTACAAAATACTGTACTACGGAACCCTCGGTGGGCGAGTCCGACTCGCAATTGTCTGGTTTTTTCCTTCATATCATTTTTGACACAATCCATCCATCTTTTCTTTGGTCTTCCTCTCCCTCTCCATCCATCCACATTTATATTCATCACTCTTTTAGTCACATGTGTTCCATCCCTCCTCATCACATGTACATACCAAGACAGATGACCTCCTTTCATATTTTATGTATAGCTACACGTGACTTAAAATAAATCTGTACTGTTTAACTTTACTTCTGCTCACCTCTTCGGAAGAATATAGGTGCGATGATCCGCTAAAACATGATACGAATCTATTATTCTAGTCTGTTATTAATAAGTAATATAATGAAGGCCAGTCTGATCGGTAACTTCGTAATTACAGTAGTTTCGATGTACTGGTCAAGGCAATTCTTTAGTACTTGGTTAAATTGTATTTAGTTAAAAACTTTTATGTACTTACAAAGTTTTGCCCGCGATTTCGCTCGCGTGGGGTTTAGTATCTGCAGGGCCGTCTTTAACCCATTGCAGGCCCTGGGCACTTGAGAATAATGGGGCCCATGTAGGATGCAAGAGTGAGCGAAGCGAGTTCAAAACTTTTACAGTCCGCCTCGAATAGGTTAGGTTTTTTTTGTGACAGTTCATAAAATAATAAAGGGTGTTTTTTTAGAACTTTGATAAAACTCGAACGGCGGAGAACTTTGATTTGAAATAAAACAGAGAAAAATATTTTTCATATCCAAGAAATTAGTTTAAGGAAAAAAAAATAGTATCCTAAGGTCCTGCCTGAAAGCCGCTGGCTTTGAAAGTTACAGGAACTTGGGGGCCCCTTGGATCGAGGGGCCCGGGGCACTTGCCCAGTGTGCCCTGTGGAAAAGATGGCCCTGAGTATCTGTCTAATAAATGAGAGAGAAAGAGTAACAAATACCGACTGCTACTGGTCGTGGGTTCGATTCTCAGGTTGGGCAAAGTGTTATTGGGTTTTTCCATCATGAATTTCTTAGTAGCAGACACGGAGTCAGAATTTGTGCCCGGCTGTTGGCAATAGGCTCACCCCCTATTACATGGGACTTCAACATAGCTATTAGATACACCTCTGTCATACCCTTCCATCAAGGCGTGCCTACTGCCTTTGCCTAACAGGCGTGATGTTATGATACAAACCCGTATTTTTTCGACACATTATCCAATTTAAAAAAATGTAAGAAGTTTTCACTTAAGTAGGTATACTATATGCCAATAAATACAACGGATTTAGAGTTCTGCATCTGCAGTAGTCTGCAGCTCAGTTGTACTCAACTGGACATTTGAGCAAGACCGACCTTGGCATTGGTACACGCTGGAGAACACAGCAACCCGACTTTTTTACAGCCACATTTGGCACTACAACATTTTTTGCAATAGGGGATAATCCTATTTTTTTTTCTTTGTCCGTCGGGTAGTTTATTGAAAAGTATTGGACACGTATTTTTTCTTTTTTCACGTGGTCATAAAATTACGGAGATATATTGAGTTGAAATAGCGCATGACGTCACATGTAGGTAAGTTTTATACCTACTTGTGACGTAGTAAGCCCCCACTCTCCAACTTTAATGAGTTCTAACTAAGTAATTTTTTGATATTTTGATAAAACAAAAAATACGTAATATTTTTGTATTACCTGTCTGACGGACAAAATAGAATGTCGTTTTCTTTACCCAGTCCGATCCCCTATTGAAAACATTGACATCTGCTATTCAACACATGTATCGAGTATACTATCAAGATCAAACATGACTGGGCAATCAACTGACCCTAGAAGACTGGGGTTGGAAATTGATAGATAATACTCTGGAACCGATTCAAACTTTAATCCTACCTGCTCCAGGAAAACTCCTCAACACTATTTTTTGCAATTAAAATACAAAAAACCTCAAATTTTGTTCTTTTACCTTCCGCGAATAACTTTTGTAGCACACATAGGATCTATGGGGATTTTTAAAACTTTATTTGTAATGGTACACCCCAGCTCTCCACCAATATTTGACTCTCCGTGAATTTTTGTTATTTGAAACTGGACTATTGCGAATCCTTTTTAACCCCCGACCAAAAAAGAGGGGTGTTATCGTTTCAACAAACTCATCATTTGCCAAGCCTTTTCCCAAACTATCTTGGGGTCGGCTTCGAGTCTAGCCGGATGCAGCTGAGTACCAGTATATTACATTAAGTGAATGCCTATCTGACCTCCACAACCCAGTAACTGGGTAATACTCGTTCAACACCCCTTGGTAAGACTGGATGTCGGACTTTCAGCTTCTGACTACTTGTAACGATTGTCAAAGATTTACAAATGACAGCCGGGACCAACGGCTTAACGTGCTCTCTGAGGCACGGAGGAAACTCGGTATGTAATTATGGTCACCCATCCACGGACCAACCTCGGCAAGCACGGCTTAACTTTAAATATCGACCCGTGCGGCTGTTATTATTTAGCTCCTCCTTCTTTTCAAGAAACTACAATTGTTATTTGACGGCACGGTTGGCGCAGTGGTTGAGCGATCGACTGCTGCGCTGCGTGTCGCGGGTTCGATCCCCGCACGGAACAAATATTTGTATGGCCTACAGAGATAGTTGTTCCGGGTCTGGCTGTTTGTGTATGTGAGTTTAAATGTTTGTAAACGCACCCACGACACAGGAGAAATTCCTAGTGTGGGGAAAAGTTAAAAAAAAAAAAAAAAAACCCTTGCAGGTCACGCCATAACTTGAGAACTTAACCGATTTAATTCATCTTTTTTATCTTTTCTAATACAGAAAACATAAAAAAGAAGGTTCTTAGGTAGTAGGTAAGTACTAGGTAGGAACTAGTACATTGCAACGTGTGCGTAGTCGCAGCGAAAAAATGTCGAATTTCTTAATTTCATTTTAGCAGGTATTTAGTGTATGACCTCGTGTAATTGTGTATGGTAAGTACAAATTTGTGTATCCAGCCATTGGGGAGCTATTCAACAAAAACTGTTTCCGCTGGAACTACGTCATCCTTGCGGCACTATTTTTATCCTATGAACGTACATGAAAAAAAATACATTCAATAATTAGTGTATAAGGAGAGGTAAATGTGTATGCTTGAATGAAATTTGTGTGTCATAAAACTGTGAAGATAATCAAGTTTCCGCTGCGCTGACGTTTGGCTATTTGATGAAAATCATATAAAACAGCTTAGTGCAGAGTTGAATTTTTTTACGCACCTTGCTTTGAATTTGTGTGTAATGTTTGTGAAAACAGAATTTGAAAAAAACATACCGTTCAGAAGATATACACGTAAAAGTAAAATAAGGTTATTAGGTCCAATTACTTAAAATAGGAACTCTAGAGCCTAACTTATTACGTTTACTTGTATCTTGTATGGGTCTACAATGCCTTGCCAAGTTTCATTTATATAGTCTTAGTAATTAATGAGCAATGGCATAATTTACTACGACTGGACCACTATATTGTATGACATCGGATTCAGGACTTTTTATAGGTAAAGCAGACTAAACTATTCCGATAATTAGTGTATTAATTCAACTATTCACATGTAAAATTTCAGGTCATTTCATTAAATAATTAAAGAGATGCAATAAAAATACCAGAACAACCGCAATTCATGAAAAAACCGACCAAGTTTGAATGGCTACAAAAAAGCGGCCGTGCAGTATATAGAGCTAACGTTCTAAAATTTCCAGTATAGTATCGTCATAGTGTGTAATAGTTTCGTACAGTTGCGTACACAATTGTTTAGCAGAAAATAAAACAACTTTATTAACTTTATACCTACTCTTAAAAATATTTATTGGTTAATGACTAATTAAAATGAAAAAAAGCCACATTATTAACAAAGTAGGTTAACATTGATAAAGAATCAGATTTTTGTTAAACATAAATAACTAATATAAAAAAAAAAAAAGTCATTTATTCAAACTAGGCTGATAATCAGCACTTTTTGAACGTCAAAATTACAAGAGACAGTCCCCCAAAACGCTCGCCCTTCTTCTTCTTCCCTTATATTGCGTACTGTAAAAGCCTATATGTTTAAGTAAATCTTAGGTTTTTGTACTAGTACCTAACTAGTTCGGGAGTTAGTCTTCTCGTTCGAGCTTTTAGGCACACAGAAACAATGTGACACACGACTGAGACCAACCCACTGTCGTAGTGAGTTAGAATAACCTTCTTTAGATTATTCCCTAATAAACCGATCAGTTTTTAAATTTGACATCTGAAATAGCTACTGGTGTTAATGATTTTTTATAATTTTTATTCCCTTTATTCATTAATATATACAAATTTAATACATTTTTAAATATTTCTTATAAATAATAAAAAATAAAAAAACATTTAAAAATATAAAAAATTGTAGCCCACCGGTATCGGGAACAGGGTCATTTTTATAATTATTATTAGTATTTCAATTTTCATTTAATCAAATTATATCGAGTATCACCAAAATATTTGTACACTGGAAGCAGCAGAATATTAAGGAAGGACCTAATAATTAACTAGTGTAACAATTTTTTGTAATATTGTGATACAGAAGCTATTCTTATTAAAGTGAAACTTCTTATGCGACTTCCAACAAGTTTAACGCTACCAGGGAGGGGAAATATTTTCTTTAACTCACTGCCAGTATTACAATATTTGTGACTACATAGTTCTACTAGGTACGCAAGATAACGTGCAAACAGTCATGCATTTGACTTTTCGGTGTGACCAGTCTTCGCTCAATTTCCATGAGTAGAATAACCTCGATAAACTTATGTAATAATTACGTAATAAAAATAATACATGCGTGTTACTACACGCATGCGTGTAACACAAGTATAACGAAGTTTCATTTCTTCCGCGCGGAGGGACTCTACGCACTGATTTTTTTGTAATATTTTTTTTAAGTTTGAGAAACAAACAAGAGACCTACTATTTTTATTACGAATTTTTTTTTGTTACTTGTTTAAGAATTGTGTGCCCACCTGTACCAATCCAATAATGGTACAACACTGGAAATTTTAGAACGTTAGCTCTACAGGGTGTAACGGAAAGGGTATATACATCCTTAAGGGTGTGCTACAGACCATCAAACTGAACATGTTTCTCATCATAAAAAATTTTTTGCAGCAAAAAAAATATCTGCTGCCCCATAGAAAATTGCAATACCTATTCGACCCAAATGTATAGGCAGCAGATTTTTTTTTTTGCTGCAAAATTTTTTTTATGATGAGAAACATGTTCAGTTTGATGGTCTGTAGCACACCCTTAAGGATGTATATACCCTTTCCGTTACACCCTGTATATACTGCACGGCCGCTTTTTTGTAGCCATTCAAACTTGGTCGGTTTTTTCGTGAATTGCGATTGTTCTGGTATTTTTATTGCATCTCTTTAATTATTTAGTGAAATGACCTGAAATTTTACATGTGAATAGTTGCATTAATACACTAATTATCAGAATAAGTTTAGTCTGCTTTACTTATAAAAAGTCCTGCAATCCGATGTCATACAATATAGTGGTCCAGTCGTAGTAAATTATGCCATTGCTCATTAATTACTAAGACTACATAAATGAAACTTGGCAAGGCATTGTAGACCCATACAAGATACAAATAAACGTAATAAGTTAGGCTCTAGAGTTCCTATTTTAAGTAATTGGACCTAATAACCTTATTTTACTTTTACGTGTATATCTTCTGAACGGTATGTTTTTTTCAAATTCTGTTTTCAGAAACATTACACACAAATTCAAAGCAAGGTGCGTAAAAAAATTCAACTCTGCACTAAGCTGTTTTATATGATTTTCATCAAATAGCCAAACGTCAGCGCAGCGGAAACTTGATTATCTTCGCAGTTTCATGACACACAAATTTCATTCAAGCATACACATTTACCTCTCCTTATACACTAATTATTGAATGTATTTTTTTTCATGTACGTGCATAGGATAAAAATAGTGCCGCTAGGATGACGTAGTTCCAGCGGAAACAGTTTTTGTTGAATAGCTCCCCAATGGCTGGATACACAAATTTGTACTTACCATACACAATTACACGAGGTCATACACTAAATATCTGCTAAAATGAAATTAAGAAATTCGACATTTTTCCGCTGCGACTACGTACACCATTGCAACGCATAACTGGGATCAGCTAGTTTGCGCTATAAATGTAAAAGTCATGAATATAAAAGTTGATGGATGGAGAAGACCAAAGAAACTATGGATGGATTGTTTGAGGAATGATTTAAGAGAAAAAAAGTTTTAGGGTATGCGGACCAGTTGTAAAGTCCCTCAATACTCCTTTGAAAGGTAGGATCCTCCGACCAGACAGGTGTTATGTCTGGTGGGCTACAGGCCGACAGTTGTCGTAGACTTCCTTGAGACTTGTAAGAAATTGATGTTAGTTCTTCCGTCGTGTCATAGATGGCGCTGTAGTAATTTTAGTAGTAAATTGCTTTTTGTAGGGCGCTACAGGGTAATTGATAGCTTGACGGATGACAGAGGAGAGGTTTTGAGTGTCCTTTTGCCACTGCAGGATGTAGTTCTACAGATATTCTGAAGGTTTGGTAGGTAAGAAATAAAACAATGTAATGGTATTAATAGTTATTATTAATATAATTAATAGGTAATACTATAATAACTTAGTACTAAGCGTGAAGAGACCATTCCTTCGTTTCAACAGTTTCAAATCCATGCTCATCGCTGAAATTTTATTACAAAAAATTTTTGAAGCGAAACTTCTTATGCGACTTCCAACAAGGTTGCGTTAAACGTTTAACGATACCATGGAGGGGGAATAGAAAGAGACAGAGCGAGAGTGAATGCGTGGCACTCGAACGCATACCTGTAGTATTACGAAGTTTCACTTCTTCCGCGCGGAGGGACTCCACGCACTTTTTTTTTATTACCATACTTGGTATTTAATATAAATGCAAAACAAAAATAAGTCGTTGATAACCCTCTCATACCCCGCATTTACACAAGATAAATTTGTTTCGACAAGTCTTATAATCTGTGCATCATTCTCCAGCAATCGTCCCAATTTATTTGGGGTCGGCGCTGCAAGACTTGTAATACTTGTCAAAAACATAACTTCTCATTTGAAAAATAAAATGTTTCATATCTTGGAGTAAACACGGGGTTAACAGAAAACAACGGGTACATCTGCGTACGAAATATATACTCTTTCAGGAATTAGGCACTTGATAATTTAGAGGTATTTTAAGAGGAAACGATGATCCTTTAATGTGCAGATTGTGACCACCGTGGTCGTTTTAATGAGTTACTAATCCCACAGTCCTTGGCCATTTGAAAGATTTCCCAAAACAAAAAAAAAATACAGGCATGAGGGCTGCCGACATAAGTGAAAACTCAAAGCAATGGAATTATTATTAATGATCGGCTGCAGAAGCTCAATACAAAATATCAGGCTGCTTTAAGCGTCGCTAGTCTGGCGCAATACGTCACGAGCATGTCGAGGTCATCGGTGACGCGAACCCCTACCATAAATAGCGGCTAAAGAAGTTTTCACTTCAAAAATAACGAAAAAGGATGATAAGCTACTCCTGGTTGACTGTTAAACGTTGTTATCTGGTCGGAAAAGGCGTGTGTTGTATTGTTTATAATTATTAGTGAGTGACATCATCATCAGCCCATACGCGGGCGTCCCATGCCGCGGCCCATGGGCGCTCCGGCTGTTGGCATGTCGGCGCCTTTAACGTTCTTTATCGTTTCGTCTACGGAGAGGATCTGGGGAGAAAAGATATTTGTTTACGTTAGTACTGACAGTTTTTTTATTAAAATTCCTAGAAAGAGACTCAAATTATAGAAGAATATAATTTAAGGCGATACTAGCTGTCCCGCGCAACTTCGTCTGCGTCACTTTTTCCACGTTTTTGCAACATTTTTCATTGCTGCTCCGCTCCTATTGATCGTAGCGTGATAATATATAGCCTATGTCCTTCTCCAGGTTGAAATCTATCTTCTTGCCAAATTTCATTAAGATCCGATCAGCCGTTTAGTCGTGAAAAGGTAACAAACAAACAAAGAAACAGTGACTTTCGCATTTATAATATTAATAAGGAGTGTGCTTTGGAATAACACAATCAAACTCCCCCATTCTATCATCGGACGGATACGGCGAAGCATCACCGTTATTTGGTTGAAGTTTCACAGACCCGAACATTATAATCTTGATCTCTTTAAAGTTCGGGTGAATCGGTAACTTCTAGGCAAGTACTACTTTCTACACTGGTTGCGGTCAAACGCAAGCTTACTTATTATTAAGCTGAAAGTGACAGGGAGAGCAGCCGTGGGTCAGTGGTGGCAGCCCCGACTTACAAACAGTAAGCCGTGGGTTCGAACCCAGGCAGGCGCATTACTTTGTGTAATTAATTTCATCACCGCTGCCTTCAAAAACGGTGAATGAAAACATCGTGAGGAAGCCGGCATGTCCTAGAGCTAAAAATTCGAAGACATGTGACATCTACCAACCCGCACTGGGCCCGCGTGGTGGTTTTACAGGCCACTCCCTCTCATAGAGAGGAGGCCTGTGTCCCAGCGGTGGGAACATTTAGACTGAAGATGATGACAGGGCGGCCGCGTGAGAAAATTTGAATTTCGATGGCCACCCAGTCGCTTCCACCTTAAAAAACAGTTGGCCGACAAAACAAGATCAACAATTAATCCAAAACAAACTTTATTTTAATGGGAAAAGGTTGATTTTACGTAGCGCAAACCATGCAGCATCATGGCCAGCAGAAGCAAACGCCGTAATATTGCTGTAGTGAAGGTTTACCTGTGCAGCGGCCTCGCAAGCGGCGATAATGGCGTTGGTCTTGACGACGGCGGGCTCCCACACGCAAGACACATAGTTGTCCCCGATATCCTCCTTTTGGATGTCGATGCCGTACCACACTTCACCTGCAATTGGAAGGGAAAAGGTGATTGATTTAAAGAAGAAATAATATTTTGTAAAAAAAAAGGATTGTGTAGTTTTATGAAACCACGGTAAAAGTGAAACTTTTTTCACACTATAGACATTTAACTAAAAATTTTTGGAATAATATTCCATTAAGGGTATAAAACAAGGAGTAGGGATAAAGTGAAAGGCGCTCTGACGAGCGCCTTTCACTTTATCCCTACTCCGCGGCCGAGCGTCACACGACATGCAACACACAGACGAAAAAGTTTGAGACGATGTGTAATAAAAGTTTCACTTTAATAAACTATTTTAACCGCCGTTCTGCTAAACTATCCTAGCTGCTCATGAAGAACTTGGCGTTTTATTTATTACTAGCACTTCGCCCGCGACGTCGTCCGCGAAAATTATGATATACAGGGTTTTTGATAAAACACCAACAACTTCTAAAGAGGTCGTTGTACTCATCATTATGAACAACTTTTACTATGGGACCAAACTTGAAATCGCGAAAAAAAATCAACTGTTCCGTACTTTATGTTCACACTAACTTATGCCCGCGGCGCCGCCCGCGTGGAGTTCGATAATTGTGCCACGGGAACATACTATCGGGATAAAAAAGTATCCTATGTGTTAATCCGGGTTATAATCTACCCGTGTGCCAAATTTCATCCAAATCCATTCAGTAGTTTTGAAAGAGTAACAAACCTCCATCCGTCCATCCATACTCACAAACTTTCGCATTTATAATATTAGTAGGATAACACGTCAAAATGTAGGGAACAGCAGATTTTTTAAATTGAATAAATGACTTTTGATTTTGACAAAGTCCCCGAACATGGAAAAAAAACGTCCCAAGATTGAAACAAATTGTGTCCACTCACCATTATGATGCTTATTACGCAGCTTGTTAAGCAGGTTGGTGGCATCAAAGCCGGCGTTGTCGCACAGCTGGCGCGGGATGGCCTCGAAGGCGCGGGCGACTGCAGCCACTAACAGCTGCTCCTTACCCGCCACGCCTTTAGCGTACTCGCGGAGATGTTTGGAGATCTCCATGTCGATGGCACCGCCACCTGAAACATATCATAAGCATAATAGGGGTGCGGACTCGATAAAGAAAACGACATTCTATTTTGTCCGTCAGACAGGTAATACAAAAATTTTAGACATGTATTTTTTGTTTCATCAAAATATCAAAAAATTACTTAGTTAAAACTCATTAAAGTTGGAGAGTGGGGGCTCACTACGTCACAAGTAGGTATAAAATTTACCTACCTGTGACGTCATGCGCCATTTCAACTCAACATATCTCCGTAATTTTATGACCACGTGAAAAAAGAAAAAATACGTGTCCTATACTCTTCAATAAACTACCCGACAGACAAAGAAAATAATAATGTGATCATCCCCTATTAACCTTTGGAACGCCAGAGCATAAACGCACACGCGTGCCCTCCACGCCAAGCCACAAATTCACCGCAAATACTTATATAATTAAAAAAAGAGCTTTCAAAATGGTTATTAACTTATTTCTTGTTAAGACAGTTAATATTTCAGATATATAGATTACATTTTTAATAAACAACCACACAAGAAATGATTTAAACTGTTTATTTCGTGTTATAGTGCACCACATTTTTTGTCACGTATTTGTGTCGTTGGCGTACAGGGCATGCGCTTGCTTGTCACGTATATGTGACAATGGCGTTTAAAAGGTTTAACTACATTGATACAAGAGGAGCTCATGGCTAAATAATAACGGCCGGTACGGTCGATGTTTAGGTTATATTCAGCTGAATCCGGTAAGACTGGAAACCAACCCCAACTTAGTTAGGAAAAAGGTAAGCAGATGATGAATTAGACTACATTGTTCCCACTGCTGAGACTTCTTCACAATGTGAGCACTATGCAGTTGAGAGGATGTCACGTGTCGTTATATCTACAAGCTGTTGTTTTGCATGCTCGTCAAATTCAAGGAGGTAACTATGCTAATGATTCTCGTCCCGAATCCATAATAAATTTAGTAGGTAATTTTTCATTTTTAACTTTTTTGCGGAAATCGGTAATATTGAACCACCCGTGTTTTAAACAGCCTGTCTGATCCTCGCCCTATAACCTCGCTTACACACAAACAAAAGATCTTAAACGTTTATTCGATCATTTCTTATTCCCTAAACCACGTTAAGGGGGTTATTCTGAAATACTGACAAACTTAAACAACCAAAAAAATCAGCGTGCATTAATAATTAACTAGGTACCGTAATTTTAATTGATTATTTATGTCTTTTGTGACAACCTCCTGAATTTTGACTAGGTTGCAAAACAACACCTTGTGGAAGACGGCGGTTTTGTCGCGATTTTTTTCATGAATTGTTATGGAGAGCAGAGGTGATGATATAATTTACAAAAAGTGATCTCTTGTAAGCCTCATTTCCATTAACATGATCCTCATGATTCTTCAGCTATTGGAGCCGTGTGTTATAATCATTGGCTTACAAATTCCAGAAGTACGCTTAATATTTTATATTTTTATCCGACTTTATCAATAAGTATTATGGCTGGGTAAAGATAACGAAATTCTCGAACGGACTTTTGTCCGTCAGTCAAGTAATACAAAAATATTAGACACGTATTTTATGGTTTATCCAAATTAACACCAAATTACTTAGTTATAACGCTTTAAATTTGGAGAATGAAACTCACTACGTCACAAGTACGTATAAAATTTACTTAAAATAAAATAAAAATTAACCTACACGTGAAAAATTTAATAAAATTAACTAACCCGTGACGTCATGAGCCCTTTCAACTCAATATATCTCCGTATTTTTTTGATTATGTGAAAAAAGAAAAAATACTAGTAGGAAAAAAAAATATCACCATGCCTATTTTGTCCTACCCTCATATTGTCAGTAAAAACTTTAAATTGGCCTTGTTTCACTAACTCTAAACTATCTGTAAATTTCCACTCTTGCGACGGTTGACTTTGACAAACTCACCGGCAACCACTGCGTCGTTCTTGATGGTACGCCTGACAATCATGATGGCATCGTGGAGAGAACGCTCCGTTTCCTCCAGGAACTGTTCCGCTCCGCCACGGAGGAGTAGGGTGCAGGTCTTAGCAGCTGGACAGCCTGAGGAGTTGAAGATAAAGAGTTTAGTATGAGACAAGAAAAGAATATATTCTATTTTATTTACTAAGCAGCTTTTAGTGCTAACATAACTATGCGGTTGTAAGCCTCATTTCTACTATAATGATCCTCACAGCTCTTCAGAAATTGGATCCGTTTGTTATAATCATTGGCTTACAACCTTAACAAAGAGATTAATCCTGCTTACGCCAATATGTGCTAATAGAAGGAAACCTAATGACCGCCATACCTTTGCGGATGGGAAATCATCAAATGACTTCTCCCGCTCTGGGCGGAGCGGGAGGGAGTGTCAGACTTGTACTGACTAAAACCCACCCATGTTCCTTCTTAGCCCTTTGTGTTCCAGGGCCGCGGTATCTCTTTCGAACAACCCGCAGCCCTGGCAGGCTTGACCGCCATACCTACGTTGTAATTTTTATAAAAGCTGACACTTTTTCAGTAGACGCGTGTTCCACCACACAGTGTCTGGCAGTGGATGAGTGATTCCCGTCATCCACTGCCAGACACTTTGTGTCATCGTTCTATCCCTTATTTAATATAAAAAACACGCTTTTTAGTATGATGTAACTAAGCAGCTATTTATCACACATTGGTTACGTACGTTATATCTGCTAAGGCCACCTCAACCGCATTTTCAAAATATCCAATTGTTCTTACTATATGCTATATCTAAGGTACTTCCCCAGAAAAAGTTTCAGCTTTTATAAGATGACGTCGGTCTGGTGGTCACCGGATCTTGGTTCATAAAATTCAAGATGTTGTTTTGCATCCTCGTCAAATTTCATGAGGTGGTCCCAGAAGACATAAATAATCAATTAAAATTACGGTACCTAGTTAATTATTAATAAACGCGGATTTTTTGGTTGTTTAAGTTTGTCAATATTTCAAAATAACCCCCTTAACGTGGTTTAGGGAATTAGAAATTATCAATTAAACGTTTGAGATTGTTTGTATGTGTTTAAGCGAGGTTATAGGGCAAGAACCAGACGGGCCACGATTAAAACACGGGTGGTTCACACTTACCGATTTCTGTAAATAAGAAAAATATACAAAAATTACCTATCCATTTTATCATTGATTCGGGACGAGAATCATAAGCATAGTTACATCCTTGAACTTGACGAGGATGCAAAACAACACCTTGTATAATTCTGTTTCTTTCAATTGTTCGAAGAGACAGTTAAAGAAAAAAATCGTGCGTGGAGTCCCTCCGCGCGGAAGAAGTGAAACTTCGTAATACTACACGCATGCGTTCGAGTGCCACGCATTCACTCTCGCTCTGTCTCTTTCTATTTCCCTTCCCCAGGAGCGTTGAACGTTTAACGCAACAGTGCTTTCATACCTCCTTCATGGCAGTGTTAAACGTTTAACGCAACCTTGTTGGAAGTCGCATAAGAAGTTTCACTTTAAAATATTTGGCACTAAAAGCAGGACTACACTATGGTTTGAAAGGTTTTCAGAGTGGGAAGGGGCTACAAAATCAACTAATACTGAACCAAACTACTTATTTGGTATGACAGCTTACCAGCGGGTGCTTTTGATTTGTCATAACCTGCAGGAAAGGAGAGGATTAGGAACGAGGAAATGGTGAGATAAGGGTGATGCGCCACGGTAGACCGCAAATTTTCGTAACTTTTTACAATTTACAGGTCAATGCCAGATTATACAAGGTGTTGTTTTGCATCCTCGTCAAATTCAAGGAGGTAACTATGCTAATGATTCTCGTCCCGAATCAATAATAAAATGGGTAGGTGACTTTTATTTATATTCTGTTTTACGGAAATCGGTAAGTGTGAACCACCCGTGTTTTAAACACGTCCAATATTCGCCCTATAACCTCGCTTACACACAAACTAAAAATCTCAAACGTCCATTCGATCATTTCTCATTTCATAACCACGTTAAGGGGGTTAGGGCTTATACACAAAACTGCGATGCGATGCGAATTGGCGCGATGCGAATTCGCAACACAGAAGAAACTGTAACTAATTGTACTGTTTGAGCTCGTAGATTTTTACGATGCGACGTCGCATCGCAGTTTTAAGTACAAGCCCTTATTCCGAAATACTGACAAACTTAAATAACCAAAAAAATCAGCGTTTATTAATAATTATCTAGGTTCTGTAATTTTAATTGATTATTTATGTGTTTTGTGACAACCTCCTGAATTTTGACGAGAATGCAAAACAACACATTGTATAGTCTCCTTTTATTTCAGTCCATTTTTTGTTTTTGGATATTAATCCTTTATTTTATATTTGAAGCAGGAAACGATTGGAGCTCATTGATATCTATCTATACAGTATGTTAGTTTAAACGAGGGACATATTCAAACCCTTAATAGTACATGCTAACATGATACTAATAAAAATATAAACAAAAAAAAACACTGATAAATAACAGACAGAACCATACCAAAATTTTCGCAAATGTCACGCAACGTGTATACACCCTTGCGCTAGCGACTTAATACTATCGCAGAACATGTGAGCGGGTCAATGACTCTTAGGTATAATCCATTTTCCCTTCATACTTTAAACTTACCTGGCTTAGGACAGTCCAAAATATCTAGGCACTAAACAAAACATTAAAAATTCTTCTATATACGTTATAGGTTTTTTACATATTTGGGATGAGAATCGAATACTGAATACCCTACCTCAATATGTCCCTCGTTTAACCTAACATACTGTATATATAGTAGGTAGGTTAGATAGGTAGGTAGGTAGGGTAGGGTAGGTAGGAAAAAGTGCATTGCAACGCATGCCTGGTACAGCTAGTCTAATATATAAAATTCTCGTGTCACAATGCTTTTACCATACTGCTCCGAAACGGCTAAACCGATTTGTATGAATGTTTGTGTGCATATCGGGTAGGTCTGAGAATCGGCCAACATCTATTTTTAATACGCAAAAAAAAAACCCCGCAAACGAAGTCACGGGCAGCAGCTAGTATGCGTATAAAAATAAAGTAGTAAATTAAATCACAGTACAGTTCATGTACGTGAAATACGTACTCGACGTCTATTTGCTACAAGCCTTTGTAAAACCAACGCTGGCTCGCGTTCACCACTTCATCGTTTGGTTGAGACATACAGCAATGAGTTCCATTCAATCGACATTCTTTTTCTTAGTAAAAATGTATTTAGGAAGCAAATCCAAGTAACCCTAAAGGACCAGCAAATTACTGTATAATTTACTTTTCAACACACTTGCTCATAAAGTGTCTTTATGGTCACCGCAATTAGGCACAGAATGACACCCATTATCAAACTGTGACTTTTTCATAAACTCTCTCACTCACTAGTGAGTTATAGATTTTTTTTTTATTTTATTGGTTGAGGTGCTTTGTTCTTAAAAATGTTTTTATTCAAAAAAAAGATCGTGTTCAATCTATTGCTTGCTCATTTCATGCAAATTCTTATTTAAATAGATAATTTTAACTCGTTCGTGTTTAATAAATAAAACTTTCACTCAAATATAACTTTTGTTTTCTCTATAATAATATAAAACTTTAAATTCCCCATTTTGTACGTGGCAGAATAAGCGCAAACCCTATGCGCGGAAAATAAATAAAAAACCGCGCGCGCATAGGAAAACTGATTAATTTTTCCCACCATAGCGAATCATTTTTCAAAACTCGTTTTCACTGTTGAAATTATAGTTATTTATTTATTAAAATGTCTACAAGTAGGTACTAGTTACGAAGAAAATGATTTATGTTGTACACCGCCCGATATAAACCCGATATGTGAAGCCGTTAACGTTATGGAAAGTTTACTACCTGAAAACTCCAAGGAAAAATATCTATTATCTACTAAATAAAATGAGTTTTTATTGTTATTTTATTCACAAGTGTGTTGAAAAACGTCGTACGATACGCGTGTGTATTGGTGATTACCGTCCTCGGCTCTCTTAAGACCCTCACCTGACGGCTCGGGTCTCAATGGCGCCTCAGCGGTAATCACCAACATTACACACTAGTACCATAATGTACTATTATTATGATAACGTTATGTTAAATACGCACACATATTTACTTTTTCTTTCTTTAATAGATTTATAAATCCAGATATTAGTTCTAGCATAGTTACTGTTTTGTAGGTATCGTAATTGTGTTGTTACTAGCTAGTTTAAAATACTTTAAATTGTAATCTGTGGAGAACGTGTATTTAAGATATTGTAACTTAAGTTTTATTGTGCTACTGTTTGTTTTTCCTTGAATAAATAAAATAAAATAAATAAAACTCACCAGTAAAGATGTTATACCGCTCCCCGCCGACTTGCTTCTCGGTGAAGTGCGCACACGAGCCCAGCGCTTCGGGCAGCAGCTCGCGCACGGAGCTGAGGACCGCGCCGCCGCACGCGCGCTGCGTGCGCTTGAGGTCCTCGTCGGGCACGCGGCCCGCGCAGAACATGTCGCTGTGGGGGAAGGAGTGGAATGATTGAACTGGAAATTGTAAGAGTTTGTGGATATTCGCACTTCGTGCTTCTCATATCGAACAGCACGCGTAGCATGACCACTGTAGAAACGGGCTATGTCGACGTAAGAATCGACAATTGTAAATCTGTCATTATGTCGATTATTCCGTAGACAAAACTCGTTTCTACAATGGTCATACAACGGGTGCAGTCTGAAAGAAAGTGACCAAACTAAAAATGATGGCGAATATTATTAAATACCCAAAACTAATCCTAATAACATGAGCAATCTTCTAGTTATTTTATTCATAGTTAGTCAAAAAATGACGAGATCGAAACGATATCAACGCTAGAAAAGAACAGACTAGCGACGCCTAGGATAGCGGCCTGTGTACTGTGTAGAGAATTAAAAATTCAAAAAAGAACACTAACTACCCATGAAAAACGCCTTTATAGGGTGTAACGGAAAGTGTATATCTAGCGAAAAAAATATCGGCTACCCCAGATTTCTTTCACAACATACCCTTTTTTTTACAGATTGGAATTCATAAAATAACCCCCCCCCCCCCCCCCAGGGCGGAGCGTGAGGGAGTGTCAGACTTGTACTGACTAAAACCCATCCATGTTCCTCCTTAGCCCTTTGTGTTCCAGGGCCGCGGTATCTCTTTCGAACAACCCGCAGCCCTGGCAGGCATCGGCCCTTTCGGACCCCTTCCGGTTTGCTGACATCTCCTTGAGGCGCGCGTGGAACACGTACGCGCCGTCGACACGGCCTGTCGTCATGAGACGGACGGACGGTGAGCTAGAACCACAGTGGGCCTGCGTGTTGGATTACAGCCCACGCCCTTCCTTAGAGAAGCACTGTGTCCCAGTAGTGGGTGCGTGCTTAAGCCACCCACACACACCCACCCACGACGCAGATCTATATGTCCCGGAGATCGTGGAGTATGTTCGAGTGAAGACCAGCTGGACCTTTAGGGTCGAGAAGTTAGAGTCGCGCCACAACACGAATATCAAATCGTTCGTGGTGCTACTCATCATATCGAGACCTACCTCAAGGAGGAGTTTTGGCCGAAGGGATGTATCGGCGATTCCGCGGAAGGCTACGCGACACCACGCAGCGCAGTGTACAATAGTTTGAATATTTAGTTTTATAAAGTACCTATGTATTAGTTTATAGTTACTCTTAATGCTGATACAACCTGTTTTTTTTCATATCCCATAACTCTAGGGTTATATTCTGTAGGTAAAAATAATACTAAAACTCCCAGAATAGGTGGTCCAAAAATGCATAGTTTCGGAGATATCATCAATCATAATTTACTTAGGTCAAATATTATCACCAGTATGACGAATCTTTACTTTTGCGAGGTTGCCAAACTTCGCAGTAGTGTAGTAAAATAGTAGTACTTTCATTGATAAATACGAGTAATTATTTTTATTCAAACCAATAATTCATATTTAAAGCAAAGAAAAAGTATGATTGAAACATAATTCATATGTCAGTTGATTCTTTGATATGGTCGTAATCATATCCTAGAGTTATGGGATATAAAAAAAAAACAGGTTGTATATGTATTGTGTTCTATGGGCCTAGTTGCCTGAAATAAAGGAATGCATTAAGCTAAGCTACTCACCGGTCAGCAAAGTACTGTGTAGCCACGTCTCCGATGGGCAGTTTGCTCAGCACTACGTTGGCTCCGCTGGCGTGTAAGGCTGCTAGCTTCTCGTACAGGATTGACCATTCGGCGTCAACCACTTTCTGGTATTCTTTAACGTTGTCGACGCGTACCTGTGAAGATTTTAACGATGCTTAATGAATATATCTTTCATCCTATTAAATTTATACAAAAAAAATAACAGACTTCCATAAAACACTAAAAAGTGGCAAATAATTTTAGTTTCGGAAGTCGGTGACTTGTTTGTTTCATTTACTTTTTTGCCACCGACTTCGAAACTAAAATTATTTGCCACTTTTTAGTGTTTTATGGAAGTCGGTTATTTTTTTTTTTGTAAAAAAGTTTTTATTTTAGCCTTTTCAGTTGTGGTATCTCACTTTAATCCTAGTCAAGTATAATTTTTACATTGTAACTAGACACCAGCACATCGTCCATACATACGACAAAGGACAAAATGCATAATAAAGAGGATGACTCAAAAAGTACCTAAGCAAAGATAATACAATTCATATGGCTCCACCGGGCAAGCTTCTCTACCAAATGAATGAAAAATCATCTAAATCGGTCCAGTAATCACGGAGAAATCGGTGTACATACGTGAAAATTTTACATATAACAAAAAATTTAATAAAATGAAAACTATATGGCCATACTATATTAATTTTTTATGGGACCAAATGGCAGGTATTCCACATCAAACTAAAGAAGAATCACGCAAATCGGATCATAAATCTCAGCGTAATCGGTGTATACACCTGGAAAGTGCATACCGTTACATTTCCAACAAGCCCAAACATAGCTAAGATTCATTGCCTTGTTATGGAGTTCCGAAGCCTGTCTCTTGGATTCATCATCAGATCTGATGGTAGAATGGTTCTTATTGGACGCAAATGCTTCACTTGTTGTAGAAAATACCAAAATCACTGTACGTTTTCCTATAAAATTTGAAGAGTTCCCTCGATTTCGCCAAGATACCATCATCAGATCCCGACTTGGTGACTATGGGACCATTTGGAAAGTATACCCTTTCCAACAAAAAAAGAATTTTCCAAATCGGTTGGCAAGCGACGGAGTAATGCGCGAACAAACATAAAAAAAAAAAAAACAAACATCCGAATTGAGAACCTCCTCCTTTTTTAGAAGTCGGTTAAAAAGAAATAAGCTGTCTGTCTGCTTGTTCCGCCTAATCTCCGAAAAGGCAGACTGATATAGTGAACAATATTTGTAATTATAATCTCGAAAACAGCTCCTTACGATTTTTTAAGAAAGTAGCCAAGTTGTTTATAGAAAAAAAAAACCGGCCAAGTGCGAGTCGGACTCGCGCACGAAGGGTTCCGTACAAATTAATTATAAACACGAGCAAAAAAAAAAAACACTTTTTTGTATGGGAGACCCCCTTAAATATTTATTGTATTCTCTTTTTAGTATTTGTTGTTATAGCGGCAACAGAAATACATAATCTGTAGAAATTTCAACTGGCTAACTATCACGGTTCATGAGATACAGCCTGGTTACTGACGGACGGACAGCGAAATCTCAGTAATAGGGTCCCGTTTGACCCTTTGGGTACGGAACCCTAAAAAGAATGATCTAGCTAGGTCATAAATCTGGGAAAAATTGTTTATGTATTTTCGCCTGAACAGAGGCTGGTCCGCCAGGGAATATAATAATTACCTAGATTGCTAACATTGGCAATTCAAACAATGTCCTCTAAATCCTGTTTATTAAGAGGGATCCCTAGTGGGCCTTTCTCCATACAAACGTATTCCGCTGTTTTCTTCTTAGATAATGCGTCTAGAACAATGTTTGTTTTTTTCCAAAAAATCTAGGCCCAATTAATACATGCCCCTATCATTTCCATTTTTTTCAAAACATAATCTCTAATAGAATTATGACAATCCAAAAACTCGAAAAAAAAGCCAGTTTTTACCGCCATGTTCAGACGACTATCAGACAAATTAGATAAGTTTTTAACAAAAAAGAAAATAATAGAAGCATAGATATACCATTCCTCTAAATTTTGATATAAGAATTTTTTAGATCAGTTTAGTTTTGAAGAAGAAAACAGCGGAATACAAAACGTCTTTTGGTCAAGCATTTTTGTAGGTAAAATCAGCATGAGCTGCAGTTGTCCCTTTCGCACTTTACGGGGGCTTGGTCGGGCGCAGCGCGACGGCAATAGTTTCTTCAAATACCTATTCTTCAAATTCCTCGGGACTAGAGTCCCCTTTTAAATTCTGTTTGTAAAAGGCCTCATAATACGTGTGATCCTCATTAAAATTCAGAAATTGGATCCGTTGTTTATAATCATTGGCCAAAAACATTTCACTATTACAAAATCTACCTTGAACTAACATTGCTGCACGCCGATCACAAAATTTCACGGCTGTGGCAGCTTAGGCAGGAGTGAACACTGTTTTCACATTTTGCTAACTAGCACGGTTCATGAGATACAGCCTGGTGACAAACGGACGGACAGCAAAGTCTCAGTAATAGGGTCCCGTTTGACCCTTTGGGTACGGAACCCTAATAACGGGAAAATAACTTTACTTTCGGAAGTCGGTTGTCTTAATTTAACCCTTTTCAATACACATCATTTTTCGTAATTCGTAAACACCACCAAAGCAAAATACGCAATTTCGTTACTTGGTTTTTTTTTTTTCATCTTTGATTCAAAGGCCACACAGCTGGAGAACCTCGCTTTTTATGAAATCAGTTAAAAATTATCGCAATGACGAGGAGAAAAACAGGGTCATTTTAGAGCCTCTATGTGGATTTCACTTGTGAGGTTGTCTGAAAGATATGGCTATGAGCGATAAGACCGCCGTTGTAACCATAAAATTAGCAGTTTTGTAAACCTGTTATGTTTGATTTTTGTTGTACAATAATAGCTATACATATATGCAACTGTTACGTTATGGACGGTCTTTTAATACGAGTGCCATTTTTCGGTACAAGCGTAGCGCGTACCGAAATAGGTGGACACGAGTTATTAAAAGACCTATAACGTACAGTTGCATACAAGATTTTAAGTTCAGTATCGTAATGTATCTCATTACGCACTAGTGCGGTAATGTAAAGTAAAACGCACGGCTTATCATAATGCTCCGTCTAAAACGAACGGTACTTTTTTAAATCTTAGCAATGAGTTTTTATGTCAGAAAAGTGCTCAACATTTTACGAATAAAATTAACTTGGGAGATAAAATATAATAAATAAACATTTAATTCTTTAATTTTACCAATTTTGACCATAAATTACAACCATTTATCTGTAACAAAACACAAAAATATTAATTTGCTTTATTAGTAATACTGGCTGTTTCTGTGCCCTTGCCATAAAAAAAAGCGCTAATGCGCGCGCAACGCTAATTTCATAATTTGTGAACAAGTAAAAATTATTCCGCGCGCTTTTTCTTTTCGCTGTTTTGTTTTTATTTGAAAATGTCGTCCAACTTTTATTTATTTCCTCGCAAATATGTTATAAAACGTCGTATGACATACGTGCGCTTTGATAATTACAGCCTCTGCTTTCTTGTTAGCCCTCGCCTACGGCTCGGGCTAGCAATATCGCCTCGGCTGTAATTTTCAACTTACCGCACTTATATCATAATGTACTATTATCTACGAAGGAAGGAATCAAACACATATAGACAAATAAATATTTTTATCTACTTCTTATTAGAGGCAAAGATCTTGTAGCCGCAACAGCGAAATAGTATACGATACTTTTGTTCTAAACTTGTTCCATTTTTAAAAACATCATTTACATTGTCTCGATTTCGAAGTAATATTATAGGTACGAGGCTGTATGTTCAGAATGTTATTGCTTGTGTTTTAGAATTTATGACGATTCGCATAATGCGACCCGATGTCGTTATGGGTATCATAATGAAACCGCTGTCAATTTTGTAATTCGAATATAACGAAACCGAAGTGGATAAAGTATTATTCTATTATATTCACTCACCTCAGCATTATCCCTTTCAGCCTTAAGCTCCAGCTCAATATTCAGCAGAGCAATCTTGCAGTTTTCATAACTCTTGGGCTGCATCTCGAATCCAGCGTAAGAGAAGGTCTTCTTGAACGCGACGCCGGCTACTAAGAACGATTCTTCTAGAGCACCACCGGAGATCTTCTTGATTCCTGGTACATGAAGAGCGATGTTAGGTTTTACGAGTTTATAAAAAGGCAAGAGTTAAATATGCCACAAATAACACTCATACTGGTTTTTATGGTTCCGTAGCCGAATGGCAAAAAACGGAACCCTTATAGATTCGTCATGTCTGTCTGTCTGTCCGTCCGTATCACGGCCACTTTATTCCGAAACTATTAGGACTACACAGCTGAAACTTGGTAGGTAGATGTATTCTGTGAACCGCATTATGATTTTTGTACAAAAATTAGAAAAAAAATTAGGTAAGGAGGGGGGGCAATTTCATGTATGGGGGGATACCCCCATACATGAAATTGAAACTAAAAAAAAAAAAACTATCAAACCTATACTTGTGGGGTGTCAATAGATAGGTCTTTAAAAATGACATTGAGGTTCCTGAAACCATTTTTTTTCAAAGTCAATTGTTTGAAAGATAGACACTTCCAAAGTGGTAAAACGAGTGTCCCCCCCCCCCCTCTAATTTCTAAAGTAAGGGGAGAAAAAATCTGAAAAAAATATGGGGATGTAGACCGTAAAAAAAACTTACAACGAAAATTGGTTTGAATAAGATTTGATATGTAGTTTTTGAGATATGGGACTTTTTAAGCAAACTGCAGCAGTAACTTTGTTTTTCATTAACTTACTATGAAAAACAAATTTAGTTTTGCGGTTGAGTGAAGGTTTACTAATGAATGACCGTTCAAAACATTGTCATTATATTGTTTGGGGCTATGGAACCCTGTGTGCGAGTAAGACTCGCACTTGGCCCGTTTTTAAGAAAGGGGTTTGGGTAAAATTGGCATGATTTTTAGGGTTCCGTACCCAAAGGGTCAAACGGGACCCTATTACTGAGACTTAGCTGTCCGTCCGTCCGTCTGTCACCAGGCTGTATCTCATGAACCGTAATAGTTAGCCAGTTGAAATTTCTACAGATTATGTATTTCTGTTGATGCTATAACAACAAATACTAAAAACAGAATAAAATAAACATTTAACCTCTCCAACCTTGCGGCTAAACGGTAAAACACCCAGCCGGCCTCACAATGACGTCATCGAGCGTGTCAAGTGTCCTGCGCTCATAAAAAGCTTATCGCGTGAGTTCTATTAGCTCTTATCTCAAGCGGTAAACAGTTTCGGGTTCTTGATTAACGAGACCATGTATTACAATATAAACAACTGTTTTATAACTACTTGAGAATTATAAACATCGCATAGAAATCAGAGAGCTCGCCGCAAACATACTGTTGTCGTAGTTTTTTTTTTTTTGGTAAAACTACTGAATCAATTTACACGAAACTTTAGATCTAACATAACAAATATACAAGTAATCTAATGACAGTGTTTTTTAGGAGTCCTACATAAATTATTCTTGCAAGATTCCAATTCAAACGTCTTATTAGAATCGGCCATTTTCTAACTGCGCAGTTCAATGCATGAAAATACTTGAAATATCAATAAATATGAATAAATATGCCTCGAATGCATGAAATTATGAATTATCACTATTTTTTCGCTTATTACTAATGTTTCCAAGACCATATTTCATTGTAAAAGAGTCAAATTCATATTTTCAATTTCGACTGACGAACTTCACAACAAAGGAATTTTTGGAGAAATTTTTGGGTCAAAAACATAATTTTTAGATATTTTTTCCAGCAAATGACTATCTAAAAAGTTACATTATACACTTATAACATACTATACATTTACTTACCAAAGTTTAACAACACAAAACACAAAAATTTCACTGCATTCCAAAACAAAACACCACCGTTCCACACTGGCCGCCATGACTCATTTTGACAGTCGACAAAGACGCGTTTCTTTATTTTTTAAATAATTTTGTGCAGTTGTTAGGTTGGTATGTTTGGTTTCATTTTAATCGAACTCTAGTTGGCCAGAGACGTAAATTTTTACAAACGAATTAGACCCTTACTGTACGTACGATAAGGGTTTAAGTTTGCTTGTACGAGGCGTTCCCATATGGGAACCTCGGGGCTCAACCGAATTGTTCGGCGTTCCCATATGGGAACCACGGGGCTGGAGAGGTTAATGGGCTCCCATACAACAAAAGTGTTTTTTTTAATGGTACGAAACCCTTCGTGCGCGAGTCCGACTCGCACTTGGCCGGTTTTTTTTTAAGTCATCGGCCACTAATGAAAAATATTTCATTAGTAAGAACACAATAAGACATTCATTTTTCTACTATGGATAATTATTTCCAAAATGCATCGGAGCCGAGATATACAGGTATGAATTTTTCAACTGAGTGGTAGGCCAAATCCGAAACTATGAGGAATAGCGAAAAACACTAAAAGGAGTCACGAGCCCGATTTTGATAAAAACTGAATCTGCTTCATTGGTTTTTTGAAAAATCAATATTTCTAGCCAGGAATCGATCCCGTTAATTAGAAGAAAAAAAAACACCCTTAAAATAGGGATGGTGACTCATTTTTTTACACCCTTAAAATAGGGATGGTGACTCATTTTTTTACACCCTTAAAATAGGGATGGTGACTCATTTTTTTTTATTTGTCTATCGGGTAGATTATTAAAAAGTATTTGACACGTATTTTTTCTTTTTTCACGTAATCGTAAAATTACGGAGATATTTTGAGTTGAAATGGCGCATGACGTCACTGCTCAGTACATTTTAGACCTAGTTGTGACGTAGTGAGAACCCCCTAATCCAACTTTAATGCGTTATAACTAAGTATTTTTTCGTTAACTTGATAAAACAAAAAATACGTATCTAATATTTTTGTATTACCTGATTGACGGACAAAATAGAATTTCGTTTTCTTTACCCAGTCATCATCCCTATTATAACACCATTCGATAGTGTCGCAGCTAAGGATCAAATTCTGGGAAGTAATGACATACGGCAAACGATAGGAAATAGTTAATTTTTGATAAAATACATAACAGTATGCAAACTGCTAGTAGGAACAACACAACTTTAACATCAGATATTTCAGCTGTGATATAATTTTCGGCAAAATTATTTTAGGAGTCATTATCCTACTAATCTTATAAACGCGAAAGTTTGTAAGTATGGATGGATGGATGTTTGTTACTCTTTCACGCGAAAACTACTGATCGGATTTGGATGAAATTTGGCACAGGGGTAGTTTATAACCTGGATTAACACATAGGATATTTTTAATCCCGATAGTACAATCCCGTGGAACAGTGATCGAACACCACGCGTGCGATGCCGCGGGCATAGGCTAGTTATGATATATTTCACTATACGTTAGCACAATTATATTTGTGGCCGCTGTGAAAAAAAAAAAACACGCCACTGGTCCATATAATATATGGCGTAAAGAGAGCATTATTCACACATCACAAAAGTTCTTTTTTAATATTACGACGCCTATGCAAAGTCCAATAATTTATCTCATTGGTATATAAATTATTTGGCTAACTAAAAATCCTTTCACAGTAAGCATTGCTTAACCTTCTGAAATTGATAACACAAATGATGAGAATGAGTAACGACCTTGCCGCTGTGAGCGGCAGCTAAGCGCGGGGCGGCGAGCGGTAAGATCAAAAGTATAAAAATGTTTGAAGCACGCCACGAGACGCCGCTCATAGCAAAAACGCGCGCGGTTTTCTCCGAGCGAATCGCGACAGCGGCGCGCGGTGTGGAGAGCGGCAGGAACAAAAGTACAAGCGAATGAGTGCGACGCCACGAAACAGAGCGGCGCGGACAGCGGTGTAGGAGTGACGTACTCAGGGGCGTAGATTAAAACAAAAAAGTTTAAACGATTTTGTGGCGGTAATGGATACCGAGGCGTTTATTACTGAAATTTTAAATCGACCGCATCGACTTATCTGGATATTTTCTGTAATCTTCGTATTGATCACGAAATTCGCTATTTAAATACTGATTTTTATTCAGTTCGTGCACTCCTTCTCTCTCTGCTACTACTCTAATGTTTTAAAAATGTACTGCTTTCTAAACAGAGAAGGGATAATTTTGATAACGCCATGATTTTGAGCACGTTTTGACTACCTAAATACGTCCACCGCTGCCGCTGCAACTAACCGCTACTGAGGGTACGTGGCGTACAAAACGCACCGCTCACCGACGCCGCCCCGCTCGCCGCGCCGCTCACCGCTAAGACCAAAGTCGTGACCAGGCCGTAAATCGACGAATCCCGACCATCTGGCAAACCTACCGCAGGACGTGCATACAATCAGCTGGCTAAAACACGACTGAAGTTGAACGCGAAAATGCCACACACGCTTCGGTAAACTTGCGCAAACGCAAATAAGCACAAGTTCGGAATCGAAAATTGGGTCAAGTCTAGAAACTTGCACAATAGGGGATAATCCAATTTCTTTTTCTTTGTCCGTCGGGTAGTTTATTGAAAAGTATTGGACACGTATTTTTTCTTTTTTCACGTAGTCGTAAAATTACGGAGATATATTGAGTTGAAATGGCGCATGACGTCACGGCTCAGTACATTTTATACCTAGTTGTGACGTAGTAAGCCCCCACTCTCCAACTTTAATGAGTTTTAACTAAGTAATTTTTTGATATTTTGATAAAACAAAAAATACGTGTCTAATATTTTTGTATTACCTGTCTGACGGACAAAATAGAACATCGTTTTCTTTACCCAGTCCGATCCCCTATTATCTTCCAACACACGTAACTGTATACATACTGGTGCAAGTCTGGACTTGCACCAGTATATCGTTAGGTGTGTGGCCGGCTTAATACGTAAATGTTGGCTGCCAGTCTAACCAGATGCAGCTGAGTACCAGTATCTCACATGTGACTGCCTATCTGACCGTGGAGGTCATTTTATAAGCCTCATATACTACTTAATGATCCTCACAGCTCTTCAGAAATTGGATCCGTTTGTTATAATCATTGGCTTACAACAAATTACTACATCCATATGTCTGCCTTTTCCCAAACTATCTTGAGGTCGGCTTCCAGTCCAACCGGATGCAGCTGAGTACCAGTATTTTACATGAAGTGACTGCCTATCTGAACTCTGAATAATCTGAATAATACGATACCCCTTGGTAAGACTGGATGTCAGACTTTCAGGCCACTGACTACATGTAACGACTGTCAAAGATCTAAAAACGACAGCCGGGACCAACGGCTTAACGTGCTTTCCGAGGCACGGAGGAAACTCGGTATGTAATTATGGTCACCCATCCACGAACCGACCAAGGCAAGCACGGCTAACTTGAAGAACGACCCGAGCAGCTGTTATTATTTAGCCACAAGCTAATCTACACTTTATGTAAATAACTGCGGCCTAACGCAAGCGGGTATGTATGATGTATGGAGGGGAGGAGCTCGTGGCTTAACAGTAACAGCCGCACGGGTCGATCTTTAAGGTTAAGCCTTGCTTGCCGAGGATGGTCCGTGGATGGGTGACCATAATTACATACCGAGTTTCCTTCGTGCCTCGGAAAGCACGTTAAGCCGTTGGTCCCGGCTGACATTTGTAGATCTTTGACAGTCGTTACGAGTAGTCAGAAGACAAAAGTCTCACATCTAGTCTTACCAAGGGGTTTCGTATTACCCAGTTACTGGGTTGTAGAGTTCAGATAGGCAGTCGCTTCATGTAAAATACTGGTACTCAGCTGCATCCGGTTAGACTGGAAGCCGACCCCAAGATAGTTTGGGAAAAGGCTAGGCAGATGATGATGCAAGCGGGTATGTTTTTTAACATAGTTATAATGCAAAGTAAAGACACTTACCAATCATATCCAGTGGCAAGAGAGGAGCATCCAGAGACAGCACAGCATCCACTACCATCTTGGAGAAGTGTCCTTTCTGCTGGTGGATGAGCTTCGACGACATGGCCGTGGACGCACACTTGGTTAGCAGCTCTCTGGTGACATTGGGGAAATAATAGGTTTGATAAATACAAGGTGTTGTTTTGCATCCTCGTCAAATTCAAGAAGGTAACTATGCTAATGATTCTCGTCCCGAATCAATAATAAAATGGGTAGGTAATTTTTCTTTTTTTTTCTTTTTTACGGAAATCGGTAATAGGGGATCGGACTGGGTAAAGAAAACGACATTCTATTTTGTCCGTCAGACAGGTAATAAAAAATATTAGACACGTATTTTTTGTTTTATCAAAATATCAAAAAATTACTTAGTTAGAACTCATTAAAGTTGGAGAGTGGGGGCTCACTACGTCACAAGTGGGTATAAAACTTATCTACATGTGACGTCATGCGCCATTTCAACTCAATATATCTCCGTAATTTTATGACCACGTGAAAAAAGAAAAAATATGTGTCCAATACTTTTCAATAAACTACCCGACGGACAAAGAAAAAAAAAATAGGATCATCCCCTATTGTGAACCACCCGTGTTTTAAACGCGGCCCGTCTGGTTCTTATCTTATAACCTCACTTACACATATACAAACAATCTAAAACATTTATTCGATAATTTCTTAGTCCCTAAACCACGTTAAGAGGGTTATTCTGAAATACTGACAAACTTAAACAAACAAAAAAATCAGCGTTTATTAATAATTAACTAAGTACCGTAAATTTAATTGATTATTTATGTCTTTCGTGACCACCTCCTGAAATTTGACGAGGTTGCAAAACAACACCTTGTATAATTTGGAGTTTGTTCCGCACTTCTTCCCAGCTAAAACACTAGGAAGTGGCGAAGGGTGGGCGTTTTGGGGGACTGTCTCTTGTAATTTTGGCGTTCAAAAAGTGCTGATTATCAGCCTAGTTTGAATAAATGACTTTTGATTTTATAAGAGTAGAGGAAGACCAGAGAAACGATGGATGGACTGTGTGAAGGATGATATGGCAAGAAAGGTGGTGAAATGAAATGAAATAATTTGTTTACTAAGAATGTAGGTACAAACATATGGTGTTAAGTAAGAGAAGGATCCAATACATTCTACCGTGAGGCATGCAAAATTTTTGAAGTCGAATCCATACTAATATTATAAATGCGAAAGTCACTCTGTTTGTTTGTATGTTTGTTACCTTTTCACGACTAAACGGCTGATCGGATCTTAATGAAAGGGGTACGAACCTTTGTGGCATATCTAGCCGCCGCCATCTTGATTTTTTTTTGTGACACTTTAGGATATCATTTTATTTAACATTTTTTGTTTGTATAAGTGTCCTCTATCCAAATATACCACTTTTGAAAAAAAAAACAAGATGGCGGCGGCTAGATATGCCAGGCTCCATACAAAAATGTTCGAACCCCTTTGGCAAGAAGATAGATTTCAACCTGGGGAAGGACATAGGCTATATATCATCACGCTACGACCAATAGGAGCGGAGCAGCAATGAAAAATGTTGCGAAAACGGGGAAAATGTGACGCAGACGAAGTTGCGCGGGACAGCTAGTAATTTATAAAAAGAAAAAACAAAAATTTATCTAATGTCAAATGAATAAGATAGTCAATAAAAAATATAAATCATTCATAAATCATTGACGATTGAAGATGTGGTGCAGTGTTTGAAAGTAAAGACCAACTGGACTCTGAGGGTTGAAAGGTTGGAGTCGCGCCACAACATCAACTTTAAGTCGTTCGTGGTTCGAGTTCCAACCCAACATCTGCAGACCTGCATGAGAGAGGAGTTTTGGCCGAACGGTGTCGTATATCGACGTTTTCGAGGACGGTTACGCGACAACACGCAGCGAAACACGACGCTGACAACATTACGTGTTTAGTTATAGTTTAATAAGGTTTTTAATGTGTATTAGTTTATTTTTATTGTATAACACTATTTTGTGTATTTTATGTATGGGCCTTAGTTGCCCGATAATAAAATGATTGATAGATTGATTCAAGTAATAAATTCATTCAGTGGTAAACAATTTCAAAAACAAGTTAAGAGCGTTTACATCTTACGACATTTCATACAAACTTTCAAGTCATTATTTTCCAAAATGACTGAACTGATCTTAATGAAACTTCGTACACATAAGCAGGATACACTGATCTAAAAAGTTACTACAGACATTTTCGAAAAATAGTATTACAGTTAAATTAGACCGATTATAAATTTTCAATAGAAACAGAAAATTCCAATTATCTCTATTTTTTAAACACATTTTCAAAATATTTTTTAGTAACTTTTTTGACCTATGTATCTTGCTTACGCGTATAAAATTTCATTTAAATCGGTTCAGGCATATCGGAAAAAAAAGACTTGAAAGTTTGTATGAAAAGCGGTAAGGTATAAACGCTCTTAATAATTAGTCAAACATACAATGTCAATAATAAGTTAATGAGGCTTATAGTAACTAAGTTTTGCTCCTAGTTTGTTCTTCATACCCAATCGTCATCATTCTCTGGCCCTGATCCCAATAGGGGTGCGGACTGGGTAAAGGAAACGACATTCTATTTTGTCCGTCAGACAGGTAATACAAAAATATTAAACACGTATTTTTTGTTTTATCAAAATATCAAAAAACTACTTAGTTAAAACTCAAGTTGGGGAGTGGGGGCTCACTACGTCACAAGTCGGTATAAAAATTACCTACACGTGACGTCATGCGCCATTTCAACTCAATATATCTCCGTAATTTTATGACCACGTGAAAAAAGAAAAAATACGTGTCCAATACTTTTCAATACACTACCCGACGGACAAAGAAAAAAAAAATAGTGATCATCCCCTATTGAGCTGTAACACTATTTTTGGAAATGTTTTTTAGTAACGGTTTTTTTTTTTTTTAAACGTTGCCCCACACTAGGAATTTCTCCTGTATCCTGGGCGCGTTTACAAACATTTAAACTCACATACACAAACAGCCAGACCCGGAACAACTATCTGTAGGCCATACAAATATTTGTTCCCTATTTTGTTTGTACCTATGCTGCTCATGCGTTTGAAGTTTCATTCGTTTCATTCATTAGTTGAAGATAAAGAAGCTTGGCTGTGTTCCTTCTGCTCATGCGGCTTCCCTGGTAGCTCATAAACGACACAAATGTGTGGATGTCTCTAACTATTCCCAATATAATTCTTTTCCATTATTTTATTCCTTTTTTTTTTACAATATTTTTTCAATCATTGCACCTTTCGTTCATAGTTCAGAATAGTTACAGCACTGATGATAACATCTGTGTCTATTGTTTAAGTTAGTGTTCTTTTATTGTTTTATTTTTAATTTTGTATAGATTCCTTATTTACTTATTTTTTGTGAATGTGTGGACATTGTAGGCTTTGTATTTTTTTTTTATTTATTTTTTTTTTCCTTTCTCTATTACTACCGTCTGTAGTAAGCAATCGACTTATTGTCGGACCGACGCTGTCCTCCCATTCTTAAGTACTAACGCTGTAACTTCAAATATTGTAAAACCAATTGATTTTAAAAGAGTAACCATGGAGTTTCTTGCCGGTTCTTTATAGGAAACGACCAACCCGAACCGTGCACCTTTTGTTGACGTTTTATAAGTGCCCATGTAGGCCTATGTAAAATAAAATATTTTGATTTTGATTCAATTTGTATGGAATGCGGTAAGGCGTAAACGCTTTTGACCTTTAGATCGACCCAACTATTTTATTTAGCCGACGTAAAGACGTTTAAAATGATTATTAAATAAATACCTCTGTTCTTCTGGCGACTTGTTATCAATTTTGACAGCCAACTCCTTGACGCGATCTACCGCCAACTTCGCAGCCACGCGGATGGAGCGGATGATGATGCGGGGATGCACTCCTGAACAAATATACAAGTTTTGTTAAGAGGGTGCATTCTGGAACTTAAAAGTACCCTTTTGAGGGTAAAAGAGGGATGTTATATTACAGGGTGGAGGGACAACTGAACCCAGGGGAGGTTTTTTTTAATAACGCTTTATCAGACTACATTTATATAAAAAATAAATATTTTGGACAGAGTCGTTTTCAGAATTTACTTCAATTTTTTTCATGAAAAGGTCACGGACTACATTTATATAAAAATAAATATTTTGGACAGAGAGACGTTTTCAGAATTTATTTAAATTTTTTTCATGAAAAGGTCACCTAAACTTAGAAATTGAAGTTTAGGTGACCTTTTCATTTTGTTTTTAAGTATTTGAAATTGACATTTGGGTGTTTTACTCGTGCATTTTAAATGCATCCCTTGATCGATAAATAAAATTAACAGCAGAGGGTTTTTTTTTTATCAAACGGAACACTGATCAACCGTGTTGTCAAAGAAAGAATTTGAACCGTTTTCGAGTCGTTGTCCATCCACCCTGTATAGAATTATTTAATATGAGTGTGTGTTTTATATGAAAGCCTCATTTGTGTAAACATGATCCTCATGGACATCAGAAATTGGATCCGTTGTTATAATCATTGGCTTAATATTTCCAAAACAAAAAAGAGCAAGAAGGATATATTCCAACAAAAAATATGTTCCAACTTTACCTCCTGATCATTCAGAAGAACAGAAATGGACCGATATAAAAAAACCGGCCAAGTGCGAGTCGGACTCGCGCACGAAGGGTTCCGTACCATTTATTTATAAAAATCACTTTTTTGAATGAGAGCCCCCTTAAATATTTATTTTATTCTATTTTTAGTATTTGTTGTTACAGCATCAACAGAAATACATAATCTGTGGAAATTTCAACTGGTTAACTATCATGAGATACAGCCTGGTGACAGACAGCGAAGTCTCAGTAATAGGGTCCCGTTTGACCCTTTGGGTACGGAACCCTAAAAAATGCTATATACCATAAACAAAAACACCAGTGTTTTGTTCCAACCATTATACCTATCAAGCTCAGACAAAGAGTTTACAAAACAAAAACAATTTATAATCTCTGTCATACCTTCTTCAACAAAAGGCTTGAGCCTCTTCAAGAGTTCTCCAGCAAGGATAACAACTGATGTGGTACCGTCTCCAACCTGAAAATAAAAAACCGTCATTGTATCTATGTTCAATAGGCACCTTTTTTTTTGTTACTACTTTCTATTTTATTATTAGCCTCATTTCTACTATCATGATCCACACAGCTCTTCAGAAATTGGATCCGTTTGTTATAATCATTGGCTAATAATAAGGGTGAAGACTGGGTAAAGAAAACGACATTCTATTGTGTCCGTCAGACAGGTAATACAAAAAAATATTAGACACGTATTTTTGTTTTATCAAAATATTAAAACATTACATAGTTAAAACTCATTAAAGTTGGAGAGTGGGGGCTCACTACGTCACAAGTAGGTATAAAAATTACCTACACGTGACGTCATGCACCATTTCAACTCAATATATCTCCGTAATTTTATGGCCACGTGAAAAAAGAAAAAATACGTGTCCAATACTTTTCAATAATCTACCCGGTAGACAAAGAAAAAAAAATTGTGACCATCCCCTATTATTACAAAATTGTCTTTCCGCCCGGTTCACCCACTGACCTGAACGGTAGGGCTGTGTCCCAGCAGTATAGAAGATGTAAACGGACCTTTCTTAAAGCAACCAAAATATCAAACTAAGTAACCCTATGCATATAAATGTTCACTTGTACGAAGCCACCGAGCATTCTAGCTCAAACTTAAAGTATTTATTTCAATCAGACCATTACAGGCACTTTTGAAAGTCAAAATACAAAAAAAAAAAACGCGAAGCTACAGTCCCAGTCACAAGGCATAGTAACTTGTGAACCGTAGTTGCCCATTCCAAAGCGTAGATCTCTATGGAGAAGAAAGAAATTCTGTACATCAACTGAGTAGCCCTATGCATATTAATGTTCACTTTTAAGTCTGACCCAGTATCAGTCAATACTAGTTTTTTCCATGGACTGCCTAATTGAACTCCACACCCAGTTAGTACTGAGTAATAATAAAATAGTGCGTGGAGTCCCTCCGCGCGGAAGAACTGAAACTTCGTAATACTACACGCAGGCGTTCGAGTGCCACGCATTCACTCTCGTTATTTTATTGAACTTCTAAATAATATTTTGTTGTTGTATTATTTTTATTACATAAGTTTATCGAGGTTATTCTACTCTTGGAAATTCAGCGAAGGCTGGTCACACTGAAGAGTCGAATGCATGACTGTTTGCACGCCATCTTGCGTACCTAGTAGAACTACGTAGTCACAAATCTTTTAATACTGCCATCTCTTGGTGTGTTTTAGAAATGGTAGCGTTAAACGTTGAACTTGTTGGAAGTCGCATAAGAAGTTTCACTTCAAAACATCTCTTGGTTAGACTGCCTAGACTTCTGTCTGGCCTAATGCGTAAAAATAATGACTCTCACCTCAGCATCCTGTGACTTGGCGATATCCACCAGTGTCTTGGCAGCGGGATGCACAATGTCCAGCAGCTTCATGATAGTAGCTCCATCGTTGGAGATTACTGCTTTGCCGTTGTGGTCGACGATGAGCTTGTCCATGCCGCGAGGGCCGAGTGTGGTGCGGACCTTGACATAAATTATAAAATTTGAATTTCACCAGCAACCGTGACACTGTAAAGTAGATAGGTACCAAAAAGGCCCTGCAGGATACACCACTTGGCCGATGCTGATTTAAGACTCGTCGTGTTTGGAATTGTAGCTTATGGAATGGAATTCTTATTTTGTAAGCCTCATTTCTACTATCATGATCCACACAGCTCTTCAGAAATTGGATCCGTTTGTTATAATCATTGGCTTACGTTCTTATTCAACTCCATCTAGTCTAAGTCAGGGCTTAAAATAACGGTAAAATTTTCGTAACGTTACCTTCATTTGTCAGTGTTACCGTTAATATTAAAATAACGTTAATAGATTTAACGTTATTTTTGCAAATTTTTATCGTTAATTCAGATAACCGTTAATTGCGCCAAACCTTGCGAACGCCGCATTTCGTGGGTCGCTAGGTCATGGTTGAGGGAGTCAGTATATGGTTAGCAACTTAGCATCTCACATACCCCACACAACCTGGAATGTGACAGGGTTTTAGCTAAATTAACGGTACAGTAACGTTGGTTAATTGTATTTAACGTTAAATTACTGGTAATGTTATCAATTAACGTTATATTTTTGTAAAGTTAATATGGTATCACATTGGAATTAACGTTAAGTAACGGATATTATTTTGTTAGTTGGTAACGTTAACAAGCCCTGGTCTAAGTACATATTTCGTGTATTAACATTGGCGAAGCCCCACTATTCCCAAACAACTGCAACTCCTGTGCCACAGAATCAACAGTGGCGAACACCAGAAAAGCGCCGAGACAATGAAGCTCGACAAAATCCCAGAGAAACAATTTAACTGTATTGGATCCCGCAACAAAATTAATAATAATTTATTAATTACGGTTTAATAGGGGATAATCCTATTTTTTTTTCTTTGTCAGTCGGGTAGTTTATTGAAAAGTATTGGACACGTATTTTTTCTTTTTTCACGTGGTCATAAAATTACGGAGATATATTGAGTTGAAATGGCGCATGACGTCACATGTAGGTAAGGTTTATACCCACTTGTGACGTAGTAAGCCCCCACTCTCCAACTTTAATGAGTTTTAACTAAGTAATTTTTTGATATTTTGATAAAACAAAAAATACGTGTCTAATATTTTTGTATTACCTGTCTGACGGACAAAATAGAATGTCGTTTTCTTTACCCAGTCCGATCCCCTAATGCCATATCAGCAGAAAACAGGACAATAGAAGACCAATAGGCACAAAGGGGTATATAACTGGAATAAGCCCAGCATACTTTTTGTGCACGGTATAAACAAAATATCGTAGTTGAAGTTATGAACCAACAACTAATTTTTTGGCAGTTTAAACATTTTGATAATCAGAAACAAGCAACCTATGTTAAAGCAAACTCATTTAAAAAAACCTAGGTATGATTTGGCACTCTCCTGTAAAGTTGCTATTTTTAACTAATGCGGTGTTAGAAAATAAGCGATGTTATGTTACAGATACTCACAGCATCGACAACCAGTTGACAGGCATTGATGTTGGAGATGAGCTGCGGCTTGCCTTGAGACTGGTCCGTCCCCTCCTTCAGCACTAGGATCTGTGGTTGCTGTAATTTAACCACGGTTGTTGTTTTAATTCTGTTTTTGAAGTTAGTCTTTCAGACCATGTTTGTTAATACCTTCACTGCCACGTTCAAATAACTTTACTTGTATGCACATTGCACAAGTCTACTATGTTTAATGATGACTCGGTAGGCGGGTGGTGGGCACACAACACGATTGTTTCAACACATTGACTGCGAGACAATAGACATAATTGAAAATGTTTTGCTTGATGTCACCGGTGGCCGGAGCGGCAGTGAAGGTGTTAACATCCAAACTAAGGTTGTTAGAACAGTGGTAACAAAAAGAAAGTACAGAACACCTCCTTCTATGACCCTTGCATACTTTTTTTTAACACCAATAATGAAAAAATGTGATCATCCCCGATCACATTTTATTTTCTTTGTCCGTTGGGTAGTTTATTGAAAAGTATTGGACACATATTTTTTCTTTTTTCACATGGTCATAAAATTACGGAGATATATTGAGTTGAAATGGCGCATGACGTCACAGGTAGGTAAGTTTTATACCTACTTGTGACGTAGTGAGCCCCCACTCTCCAACTTTAATCAGTTTTAATTAAGTATATTATTAAGTATATTTTTTGTTTTATCAAAATATCAAAAAAATTTGATATTTTGATAAAACAAAAAATATGTGTCTAATATTTTTGTATTACCTGTCTGCCGGACAAAATAGAATGTTGTTTTCTTTACCCAGTCCGCACCCCTATTAAGTCTGTGAATTTTATTGTTCTACTAGCTAGGGTGTTTCTATCCTCTTTCTTAGCCGCCTTTCACACATCCTCTCAACATGACAGAGACATCTATAATACAAAGAACATTGGCAAAATCGGCCCATTCGCGGACTGAAATTACTTTTTAATGTTATGGTTCTAAAAGTAGGAGGGACTAAAAATAGAACCTGCCATAAAAACTGTAAAATTTATTGAACCCTTTTTTTTTGTTGGATTGGAAATCATCAAATTACTCCTCCTGCTCTGGGTGGAGAGGAAGGGAATGTCAGACTTGTACTGACTAAAACCCATCCATGTTCCTTCTTAGCCCTTTGTGTTCCAGGGCCACGGTATCTCTTTCAAACAGTCCCGCACTGCTGGCAGGTATCGGCCCTCTCAGACCCCTTCCAATTTGCTGACATCTCCTTGAGGCGCGCGTGGAACACAAACGCGCCGTCGACACGGCCTATCATGATGAGATGGATAGACCACAGGTCCGCCACTGGGTGGCCCCCGGGCGACTAATTTATTGAGCCCTTAAATCTCTATATGGCATACATAAATAGTATTGGACCTGAATTACTGTAATGCGTTTAAAATTACAAAGTTAATTCTGGAAACGAGCATTTTAGTATTTAATAAAAATATTATTATGAAAATATTAGAATTTCAAGTTACAAAAGGTGTATTACATGATATTACGTTCTTTAACGCACAGAAAAAGGTTTTAATGTAATTATTTAGAGGTTTTATCGCAGGTCACATGAACATTTGCGATTCTGAAGTCATACTTTCATAGACAATGACAATTGAACATCGGTACGCCGGAGTGATTAATTTTCCAATAAAATATGTCTTTTCGTCATGATTTACTGTGATAATAATGATAAGAACACTCTTTCATACCCATATCGGTTGTATTTCACGAGATAATAAGTCAGAATCCACAAAGAAGTGACTATTTCTCGAATTTTAACCCTCAACTTTTTGTATCACTTTTTCACAAGAAAATACACACAAATCACATAAAATATCGGTGCGGCCGTATTATTTACACCATGCTCTTTAAGTCTGTGTTAATTAATATGCGAAGATATCAAAGATTATGCTAGAAAAATTCAATTGAATTACCATTTTGACTTAGATTTTTCCACAAACAAAACTGAATGAATGAATTTGACAACTTTTGTGACACTTCTATACTCTTTGACAGCTGACTGCTATGTTGCTACACTATGTTTTGTTACCTCAAATTGGGTAAAATTAAAATCCCTTTTTTAATCACCCGGGTAGCGAGAGCACGTTCCCCCAAAGTCATTCATCTACTTACTGATAATTTGGTGGTTTTATTCTAAACCTTAACTAGTGTACCTAGTGAACACAACATTTAAGTACAAAATGCCAAGAATGTATAGCTAAATTTAAATAAATATTGCCATGGTAGCGTATTTTTTATTTATTTCACCCTAAATCAGTTCAAAATTGTGTTCGTGGAAATCAGTGGTGAATTAATTTTCACCGAGATGGGTATTCAAAGTTTAGGTGTTGTAACTAAACGTGATTTTGATTGGCTATCGGAGAGAAATGGAACGGTTTCATTGAGTGATGAAACCTACTGAGTTAATCGAGTCAATCAAATTAACCACGTTGTATCGAATAATTTAAAAACCCGGCGAAGTGCGAGTTGGACTCGCACACACAAAGCGTTTCACCAAACAATACAATAAAAATATCATTTATAGTTCAATTGACACTCAAAAGCAAACTAAATTTGTTTTTTCATTTTGTGTTTCATGACAAGGTCCCATATCTCTAAAGTTGAATATCAAAATTATTCACGTTGTCATTGAAAGTTCTTTCTAACGTTGTACAAAACACTTTTTTCAACACTTTTTCTGAATTTTCCTCAAACTATAAAAAATACAGAAAGGGACATAATTTTATTACTTGATAAAATAATATTTGATATACTTTAAAATCATTTGAAAATCTGTCGAAGGATACCCTACAAAGTTTTTGAAAATTTAATTGAATTGAGGTTTTGAATTTATAGTAATTTTATATATATTTTATACATAATAAATTCCACATCACTTTTGCTGGCTCTCCAAAATTTAACTGTGTGGCAATGTGCGGTGCCAACAATCTTGGAGTAATATGTCTGTGACATACGACATATGGATGGACAGACAGGATGAATCTATAAGGGTTCCATTTTTGCCATTTGGGAAGGCAATGACACCCATCATCATCATTCTCTTGCCCTTATCCCAATTTATTTGGGGTTGGCGCAGCATGTCTTCTTCTTCCATACTTCTCTATTGCTTGTCATCTCATGAGACACCTCCTTTCTTGCCATATCATCATTCACACAGTCCATCCATAATTTTTTTGGTCTTCCTCTACTCCTATAACCATCCACATTCATACTCAAAACTTTCCTCACGACATTTTCCTCATTCCCCCGCATTATATGCCCATACCACGATAACCGATTACCCCACATCTTTTCAGTCACCGGTACCACTTTCAGACTGTCCCTTATGTACCTACTCATTTCTTATTTTATCCATTCGCGAAACACCACTCATCCCCATTAGCATTCTCATCTCAGCTACATGCAAATGCCTTTCATTCATCCCTTTTGTGGCCCAACATTCTGATCCAAACAGGACAGCAGGTCTACCCATTGATTTATAAATCTTCCCCTTAAGTTTAAGAGGAATGCGGGAGTCGTAGATAGTTCCCGTGACCTGCCACCATTTCATCCATCCAATGTTAATTCTGTGCTTTCCACTGCATCTATTTCTCCATCGCTTTGGTCAAGTGAACCGAGATACCGAAAGTCGGAGCAGACAGGAAGAAGCGCGCCATCAAGCGTTATGACACCAGGACTGGAGAGACCGCCAAAATCGCAGAACATGTATTCGGTTTTAGTTCTGCTGATTTTCAGGCCAACATTCTCCAGCTTTCTTTGCCGTTTCTCCATTTGCTCTGGATCTCCGGTCGGCTAAGAGCATACACCAGGGTGCTTTTTCCTGTATATCCGACGTCAATGCGTCCAAAAGCAACAGGAAGAGGTAAGGACTCAAGCCGACCCTTGGTGCAAGCCTACAGCCACACTGAACTCGTCGGTGTTACCAGCAGCTCACCGGACGTAGGTACAAGATTGGCTGTACATAGCACGAATTAACTCTCCATACTTCCCAGGCATACCTTTCTCTTTCAAGGCCCACCACAACACTTCCCGAGGTACCCTATCATACGCTTTCTCTAGATCAATGAACACCATGTGCAAGTTCTTGTGAGTGAGAAGTACAAACGTGCGCCTGTACTTCTCACCTAATTGGCGGAGTGACACATGGCAATGACACCCTAAATATCTAATTTTGCAAAAGGTATAATTTCACTAATAAATTGCTATAATCGTCAAAAATTTAAAGTTAATGAAAAAAGATATTAATATCAGTATTCATCCGATGAAGTTCAAGATACATAATTTTTATTTAAAATTATATCAGCGCTCTGGAATCTGTACTGTAGGTATAGGCCAGTCACCAATGTTTTTGTTTATGTAGAAACACATACATAGTAGAATTTATCAGGGAAATATGTTGATGTAAATCAAACTCAAGAAAAATCGATAACCAGTCTCACAATCAAAAATCAACTTAACCATACGATGTAAATTCAATTCAATCGATTCTTTTTCTAGCTAAATCGAGTTAATCGACTTTTTGACAAGTCAACTTCGTCAACGCATCAACGCACCTCTCTAATTCGAAACGTCAAAAGAAAATCTTCACGGCAACGCATGTGACGTACTGATTTCAGATTTACAAAGAAAATTGTTGAAAATCAGCGAAAATTCTATAAATTATTGTAAAGAACGCTAAAAATGAGCCGTCAGGTGGATATAAAGGCGTTAGTGTCCCATATAGTGCGTGGAGATGGGTCCGATAGATGCCGAATATGTATGGGCGATACAAGCGAGGGACAAGTTCATTTGGAAGACACGGTCATGATGGACGGAGACAAGCCTGTGACGCTTGCTGAGCTGTTAGAAGTCATCACAGGAGTCGAGGTATGTCATATTGTCAATTCCACAGGCTCAACATCAAACGATTTGTTTATTTTCTGTGAGAAACGGAACGGCATCTTCCCGCCGCAGTGGTTGCAAGATGGCGTCAATCGGCAGAGAATTTGCCGAGAAATAAAATTCATTCCCTCATCTCTTTTGGTGTTGATGTTTGATTATTAATTAATCGTTACTCTATACTTTTAAATGATCTAGAACGTTCCCAAGTTGATAAAATAGCCATTTATATTCGTATATATGGTTTGCCCTCAAGTACGCGTTTACGGGGTCAGCTACGATGACGTCACTATGAGTTTTTGTACTACGTTTGATCGTTAGGTTATTTGTGACTACAGACTAACATTGAAATAAGTAGGGTACAATGAAACTCATTAGCTAGTAGCTACGTTATTTAAATGGCTTCTAATTAATATTATAATTGAATTATTGTAAAAGGAAAAAATAAGTTTAGACTGTAACTAGCTTTGTAAATTCAAACATCAACAGGTTTTTTCGTTCATTGCCTAATCAAAGTAAACAATTATTAAACATAAAAATAAGCAAAGGTGCCAAATATTTGAATATTTGCTAGGCATAGCAGATGCTCTACTTGTTCAACTATAATGAATTTCTTATAAACTTACACTCAAGATTTATTCATCAGTATTGTAAACATTTATAAGTAATTTTCTGTGAACTTGGTATTGTAATTTATATTGCAAATAAAATTAACAAAACTATTTAATCAACCGTAGAAATTGAACTCAACTCAAAATATTTATGTACTGAGGATATATTATTTCCATGAAAGTGTGTAACTCCGTTAGTAAGTTGTGGACACCTATCTCTCTTACCACATTTCAACTCCACCAATATTAAATATGGATCATACAATGGCATAATCCATGTTTAATATTGGCAAAGCTGAAATTATTCATTAATAAATGAAAGCAATGACCTTAATTTATTAGTTTTACACTTACAACAGATTGCAGTTCTATAATTTTTTTCTAGATAATAAATACAAATATTATTATAATCTTTTCTTCTTCTCTTATCTTTTTACTAGTTATGTGGAAAGCTCATGTTCACCAACTAAATGCGTAAATACTACTGTAAGCAAGCACTTTGCGCAGTGCCCTGTCATTTAGGCATTAATTTAGTTATCACCTAGCCTTAGTGATAAAGTCATCACAAAATATATTAAAATATATTATATAAATAAATAAAAAATATATTATATAAATAAATAGAAATATATCACAAAATATATTATATAAATAAATGGTGCAATGCTGATACTAAATACACTACAGAAAAACTGTGAACGTTGTATATAAAAACATAGCGGCCCGCTCTGGCTTTGCACGGGTATAAAATATATAGCCTATGTCACTCACTGAAAAAATGATTAAAATCGATCCAGTATTTTTGATTTATTCATTACTGCCCATGGCCCGCACGCGTTAAATTTGGAGTAAAACAATTCCCCTTTCCCTATACCATGAAGATTTCCTGCTATCTTTGGAATATCTAAATTCATGCACTACATTTTTACTTATTTACTTTTTACATTTTTATTTTATTTTTACAACAATTAATAATTACAGAATGTCTCTATATACAACGTTCACAGCTTTCTTGTCATTAGACAATAAAAACATCCCGCCCCGGCCGGCCGGTACCGGCGCAAACGCTACGTCCCGCATGTTTTAAATCTGTAATATCTTCGAAAATATTCATTTAAATCATATGCTGTAAAGAGCCATATAGATCTATATTAAATCAACAATGTATTTAAGGTATTTAATTGGATAAGGATTAATGCTGTATTGGTTAAAATCGCTTCGAAAATTAGACATTATTTGTCGTAAAAAGTAAATGACAAAAAAATGTTATTGTGGGATATCCATAAGAGACATATACCATCGCAGAGTTTTCTGTAGACCTTTTCAATGTGTACAATACTTAGTACATTATTTTGATAAATCTCGTAGGGTTCAGCCTGCGTTTGCAATGTAAGCGGAAAAATTTAATTATTTACGACATCACATTAGAAACCTCAAAAATAACAGTATTTCTCCACTATTCAATGGATGTTATTATATCTTCCTCTTCAAGCACTCTATCTATTAAAAAAAACCGCATCAAAATCCGTTGCGTAGTTTTAAAGATTTAAGCATACATAGGGACACAGAAAGCGACTTTGTTTTATACTATGTAGTGAAGCCAAACTATTCAACTTTTGAAAATCCTTCATTTAAAACTCAACTCTTCTATCACTAACTAGTAATTCTCCTGCCCCTTAACCCAAATTATTTGGCGTCGGCGCAGTATGTCTTCTTCCATATTTCTCAATAGGGGATCGGACTGGGTAAAGAAAACGACATTCTATTTTGTCCGTCAGACAGGTAATACAAAAAAATTTTAGACACGTATTTTTTGTTTTATCAAAATATCAAAAAATTACTTAGTTAGAACTCATTAAAGTTGGAGAGTGGGGGCTTACTACGTCATAAGTGGGTATAAAACTTACCTACATGTGACGTCATGCGCCATTTCAACTCAATATATCTCCGTGATTTTATGACCACGTGAAAAAAGAAAAAATACGTGTCCAATACTTTTCAATAAACTACCCGATGGACAAAGAAAAAAAAAAATAGGATTATCCCCTATTGCTCGTGATCTCATCAGATACATCCTTTCTTGCCAACTACTTCTTTCTTCTAAGTTTTAATTTGATGGATCAAATAAAAATTATAATTGAGAAGATACTGCAACACATCGCATCACATCATCGCTTATATCTAAAAACAAATGAGGAATACAGCTTATTGGCCGTTTGATTAGTCCGGTGGTTGCAGGTGCGGCTGGATGATGACCTGCCTCTAGGACTGTGCTCCGTATGCTCAGTGTCAGCCCTCCAAGCAGCCGAGTTCAGGACCCAGTGCCGAAGAGCTGCCATACAGTGGGACACCACCCTGGAACTGCTGAACAGCATTCCAGAACAAACAGCCTATGACAACCGAATCATAGCTATAGTCACTGAGAATACTATATGTATCACTAAGCAGGAAAAAGAGGAAGAAAATCAGGTATTAACATTACCAACGAAGTTGCCAACGCTGAAAAGTAGGTCTGAGAGTGTTAAAAGTAACAAATGTCAGTGTCCAGGGTGTGGTAAGCGCTTCTTGTATGCTCAACATTTGTGCCAGCATTTGAAGGAGTCGTCCAACAACCAACATGCTTGCCACATTTGTGCTAAAATCATGACGAGACAAGAGTTGATTTCGCATTTGATTGAAGTACATAATAGAGAGCCGTATGACTGTAAGAAATGTCCCGCCATGTTCCGAACTTATATGCAGTATAAGATGCATTTGTCGAAGGCCCATGCATCTGGTGCATGTACCTGTGGGGAATGCGGCCGTAACTTTCAGAGCCAACAGGCTTATTACGCCCATCTTTCAGTCCACACGCCAAAAACATGTCCTGGCTGCGACGAACTGTTCAGAAACCAGAAATGCTACCACTACCACGTCAAACGGTGCTGTAACCTTGACAAAACACGCTTAGACATACACAAAACTAAAAATAAAGCGACTATAACGGTGAAAACGAAGAATAAAACTATCAAAGTTGGTATGAGAGGGAGCGCCGACTCGGAATGCATTTGCGATTACTGCAAAAAGAAATTCGCTGGAAAGAAGTTCGTCGCTGCACACATACAAATCGTGCATATGAAAAATACTCACAGACCTTGTATTTACTGCGGGAAATTACTAGCAGCGGCTCACATGACCACACATGTCAAAAAGCACGAGTCAACTGAGTCATACCAATGTGGGCATTGTGGGATCGTCTTAAAAACTAAGTTAGGGTACATACAACACGTTCGTTTACACACTGGCGAACGTCCCTACCCTTGCAAGTTCTGCGGAGAATCATTCTCAGCGTCTTCTCGACGGTCAGAACACATCAGAAAATGTCACCGAGAGACTGACATAGTTCTGAAGCACGCTTGCGAATTCTGTCCAGCAAGATTCAGACTGCCCTATAGGCTGAAGAAACACGTAAATACGGTCCATGGTAAAGGGAAGCCGCAGTCGCTGCAGTTTGAATGTAATGATTGTCATCAGAAGTTTACCAGTTGTAGAGGACTACTGTACCATAGTAGGAAACACCAGAATGAGAATATCCCTGCTAAGATACCGAGGTTGAAGGAGGTCGCATAGCCTATTGTTAAGATTATGAAATTTTATTAGGTGATGACTTTTATACAAAATATTTATAAAGTTTTGACTGCGCCGTATTTTATAACTGTTGGGTCGCACGTAACCATATTGTTTTCACGAAGTGCACTTCTATGATATAGAATTGACAATAATGTCAATGTTTATGCATCCAAAAGTAATGAATTTCATCCGAAATACCAAAGGAAGCCGTCAGCTCAAAACTTAAGGCTAGCTAGTACTTACGGCGTACATCAGGCAGGGCGTATGTCAGGGCGTATGTTGGTAACAAAACCAGTACAAAGTGGTCTCGCATTCAATTTGAACTCCGTACTACGCTAGGACAGCTTAAGATCAAACCACAGACATGCAGTATTGTACTTACTGCAAATATTATTTGATACGCTTGCAATATTTAAGTCGATAACGTTACTCTAAACAACTGAATAAGCATGTGTTGAAAAATGAACCGAAATAGAGATGATATACTCCAGAAACCGAAGCAATCCCAGCGGTGGGAAAGTTATAGGCTAATAGGCTTTTATACTCTTAAGTTATTCATATTGAAGATAGAGAACGCATTGAAGACCCGACTCATTGTTTTAGGTCGAGTACACATCACCGCTGCCTGGCAAAATCTGCCTTCGATGCAATCGGGACCTAACATCAATATTACCCTTCATAAAACGTTGCAAGGAGTCCGCAAGACGTTGGAATCAGATCACTGACTTTATTTACAAGCTAAAGCCCTCAAAACAAGCTAAAAATGTTTATATAGAAATTGGTAATCACATAGAAACTTATACAGATACTTCTAGGTGTCTCGTTAGTAAGATGACAACGAAAAAAGAGGCTTTACAAGGTTTTAAATTGCGGCTAAAACGGCAAACAATTTACAGAAGTCGATTAGTGCAAAATGAAACAATGGATCAAGGGATAACATCCAAAGGAAAACCTAAAATGTCATGCCCAAATTGTGCTGCCCAATTCCAATGCTTATTTCAATTCAATAAGCATCTACGTGAATTTCGCAAAAAAATATGCAGGGTCTGCTTTGAAATACTGGACATTCCTGCGTTTGTCGAGCACTGCGAAGGTCACAAAATGACTTTATTCTCTTGCCCGATTTGCTTAGAAAGTTTCGAAAAAGATCACGCTCTTGTATTGCATATGTTTAAACATGAAAAAGGTCCAGAAGAATGCTTGGAGTGTCATGAAACCTTTACAAATTCTGGGCATTTAAATAAACATATGAACATCAAGCATAAACCCATCATCTGCGGATGCGGAAAGAAATTTCCGAACCGTATATGTTTCTTGAAACACAAGAAAATGTGTGTCAAACATAAGGAAATATCCTCAATATTCATCTGTGACTACTGCAAAGTAGAATATAAGAGGAAAAAAAGTCTGAATCTGCATATTAAGTTAAAACACACTGTTGGAAGAGCTTTCCAATGTGATAAATGTGGGAAACAGTTATCAAATCGAGCGCATTTGATAGAACATGGAACGACTCACGAAAAAATCACTGATAGATACGTATGTCACTGCGGTGCCAAGTACAGCTCGAGACGCGGTTATGAAAGGCACATGAAAAAGCATGCGGGAGCGAAAAAGATGAGGGTTCCAAAAGGGAAGATGCAATCAAAGAACAATGACTTGACAGAGATTAAGACAGAAGTATGATCAGGCCTAGATAGACTCAACAGCGGATTGAACATGACTGCCAATGATGACGATTAGCGAGCAACTTATTCAGGTTTTTTGTCTATGAAACGTTTATTTATTTACCTTAATTATGTTGTAGGCTTGTTTAGAAGTGAAAGAAATTTATGATAATTAACTATTTGAAATTCGAATCATGTGCTTTTTGTCCGTTATCCAATGAAAGTACGATTCTGAATCCAGATTAGTTTCTTTGCAAAAAATTTAAATACTTCCTTCTTTGAAAAATTTCTTCAATGAGTACATACCCAGAAAGCAGTCGTGTCACTACGGCTCAGTCTTTGCCGCTGCGGTGTGCGGTTGTCGTTGCGTGGTTGCCTTCGGAATTGTACCTTTATTGTAACTAGGTATGCCAATGCTCCTTCTTTCATCAAATTAGTCGTGATTATTCACTATTACTGTTTGCAAATATTTATCGTCAAAACGTATTATTCCAGGATGTTTCCGAGATTTTGTAATAAAAGTAATCGGTTTTTCAAATACTCATTTATAGAAACAATAACTCAATTTAAAAGACTATAATTTTGTTCCGAAGCAAAACCTCAGAAATTCAAGACCACCTTAATTTGTTATTTTTCAAACTTAAAATCACTCTGCGCCTTTAAATTGTACATAAATGTATGTTTACAATAAAAGTAACAAAAAGTAACGTAATGCTTTTATTATTTACTTTTTGACTTAAATACTAACCAATACTTTCACAAAGTAGCGTAAATCAAATGTTGAGTTGAACTGAATTTTTGTGTAGTCCTTAGACATACGCCTTAAAGTCCCGGTAACTTAGTGATTCATTCAATTATACACCTTTACCGACACAATTACATCACAATCTACAACAGTTTTAAGCCAATGCCTACTTTATAATTGCCAATAATTGGCCAAACATTCAACTTAACCAAAGATTGGCCAACTTTAAAACAAGAGGAGCGGACTGATTGAAAACGTCATTTCAGATGGAGTTGGACCCTGCGCTCCCACGCGGCTTATGCCGGAGCTGTTCCGATGACACCCTCGCAGCCATTACCTTCAAGAACCTCTGTGCACTGTCGGCACACCATTGGACAGAAGGTGCCAACTACATATCCCAATCCCCATCTCCAACTGAAGATGATAAAGCCTACTTCATCCTTTATAACGACGAAAAAACCATAGTGAAAGATCAAATCGCCAGAGTTCCTACCACAAAGGATGCTCTGGAAAGGTTAAATATGAGGTGGGTGAAACCTGTAAAAACTCGAAAATCTAGGCGTACGCAAGGGTATATAAAAGAATCTTGCAGATGTCCAGATTGTGGCAAGAAATTCTCGACGCCAGATTATTTAAACTACCATCTTAGGAACACGCTCAAGCGAGCTTGCCGCCGTTGTCGATTGGTCATGAACAAGAAAAAGTTGGCCAAGCATTTGTTGACCAATCACGACGTACGTGTTTTTGCATGCAATATCTGCAATAAGTTGTTTGATGAGAAGGAATTTATGAAGCAGCATGTTGATGATGCCCACGGGAAGCTTATGCACTCTTGCAGTCACTGTGGCAACAGTTTTACGAATGAAAGAGCTTTAAGAGCTCATGCACACTCCCACTCCCTCTTTCACTGCAGTTCTTGTAACATGAGCTATGATAACGTTAAGTGCTACAAATACCACCAACAAATATGTGAATACATGCACAGACCATCAGTCGAATTCAAATCCTTTACCTGCGACCATTGTGGCGTCACGTACAATCGAAAACCGTCCCTCAGAATACATATCATCCAAAAACATCTCAACGTCCTGCCTTATGTTTGCCAAACCTGCGGAAAACGTACCTCTACGCTAGCTCATTTGAAGTCTCACGAAAAAGTTCATAAAACTGAGCGAAAGATCTTCCAGTGCTGTTGTGGAGCTCAACTAACAACGGAGTTAGGTTTCCAGTTGCACCAGAGAATCCATACTGGGGAACGACCGTACAAATGCCAACATTGTGGGGACAGATTCCTTTCATCTTCAAGAAGGCTAGATCACATAAAAAGGCGCCATAGAGGAGCTAAGGATTTCAAGCATGGCTGCGAGCAGTGTTCGGCTCGCTTCGTCAGACCGTGCGAATTGAAGAAGCATTACTTGTCGGTACATTACTCGGTCGTTGAGGTGAAGCCTGCGCAACGAGAGATGAATCCGTTGACGAGACGACTCAGAAATACCATTGAGAAGGATTTATCTGCCTAGCCTTTTTCCAACTATGGTGTGTTCGGTTTTCAGTCTAGCGGAATGCAGCTGAATAGCAGTTTTTACATGGAGCGACTGCCTATCTGACCTCCACAACCCAGTTAGTACTGGGTAATAAGATACCCCTTGGGAAGAATGGTTGTCAGACTTTTTGGGCTACTGATTTAACGACTGTCAAAGATAGACTGCTGGGAGCGGAACGTGCTTTCCATTCATCATCATCATCAGCCTGTATTCGTCCACTGCTGGACATAGGCCTCTCCCATGACACGCCATTGAGCACGATCCTCGGCCACTCTCATCCAGCTTCCGATGCTCAGAGGAAATTGGGTATTGTATGGGTGCTCACCCATCCATGGACCAACCTAGGCAATCGTGGCTTAACCTGAAAACCGACCCGAGCGTCTGTTATTATTAAGCCACGAGATCCTCCCCATTGACAAATAGTATTATTTTTAAGTTAGGAATTAGGCAAATAAATATGTATTTTCTCAATGTGAGTTGGTTACAAGCTATAAGACAAGTGACTCACGTGTTGCGGCAACGGCTGCGAATAAAACAATTCATGCGAAGGAAACAGTGAGACGCGTGTTGCTAGACGCAGGTGGCATCGAGTGAGGTCGTGACTGGGGCGTTAGTGAGTAATTGAAATATGTTGAACAGACTATTATACAGGATGGAAGCGATTACCACGTACTGAGTACCTACATCATTCCATGTTGTTTCCTGCAAATACCTACACGGTCAAAATGTATGGCCCTGCTGATTCTTTTTAAACTACCGATGAAAAATGTCTAGGAATGATTTACTGAATTCTGGGTACTCGTTTGTGCGTCGATATCCCTTCAACCCTGAAAAATATTTTTTTTTTTGTGTACTTGTGCTTTGTTCGAAAAAAATAAGAAATTTAGTACGGATATATCATAAATTATTAAATTGTGAATAGAAATATACACCGTGTAAATCACCTCATCACGAAGCCGTCAACCAAGCATTCTGTACATGAAACTAAGTAACTTTACGCAAAAATTATTGCTGAGAAACGACTTTTTTTTGGGGGGTGTAAAATCATGTTTTGTGGTAGAACTCAATGTAACGCACTCAAAACATTGTGCTGATGGACGGATTGAATAGTACGGGGGTCGTGAAGGTGTTTAAAGTAAAAACCTTACATTAAAAACTTGTATTTAAAAAAAATACTTGTCAAAAAGTTGGAACTTTGATCCCTAATATCTCCGTAACTAGAAGTTTCCCAGGTATGGTGTAGAACAAAAAAATTATCGCAATGACAGGGAGAACTAGTGCCTTTCGACTTCGTTAAGAGGTGTTTTACACCATTTATGTACATAGGTTTTAAGAATGCATTACTTTATTTGGTTGATTCCCGATATCCATCACTGGTTTGTCCGCCAGTGGTGGCCAATGAAACAATTTTTAAAAATAATTCTTCCGATTTTTTCTTATGTCCTCATTTCTTACTTTATCCATTCGCGTAGCACCACACCCCCCCCCCCCTGTCCACCACCTGATGGATAACGAGAATTATTTTAGAATCAACCCTTTATTTGATGTAAGACTGAACTGAGTGTTAATACAATAAAATTGATAATACCAAGTTTCTGTGATGATAATTATTTGACACTGTTGTTGCTCGTCTACCGTAAATAAGTTTGGGGCGAACTAAAATTAAATACTAAGAAATAGGCTAGACTAGCAAAAATTAACAAAATCATTAAAAAAATATATTGTCAAGTCAACACTAGTGTTACAGACGACCGGTACTGCTTAGGGTCAGTTCACACCGAGACGCGACGCGACGATACTTGAAGAGGCTAGTGATTTCGCGCTGCGTCGCTCTACGCCGCGAGGCGCAGCGCTGCATGGCCGAACGTATTCTGATTTCTACTGAAATCTACCTCATTAGGCCGCTCTACGCCGCGAGGCGTCGCTCGGCGCAACGTATTCTGAATTCTCACAACGAAATGTGTATCTTTTTGTGTAGAAAATAAAGTTATATTTTGAATCGCTCTTTAAAAGTGTGCGCGGAGCGTCACGTCGCGTCGCGTCTCGGTGTGAACTGACCCTTACTGCTCGATTTGATTGCATAAGGCATCGATAATAATTAATGAATGTCAATAATTCTGAATTTATTTTTAAAAGTTTCATTTTTTGAAAATAAATTATTTAGTGATTATTATTTTATTTTTAGTTTGATTGTCAAATAATCAAAACACATTATGGCACCTTCCACTTGTCAGCTTCCGGTACGCCGAATATATTATAATTAGTTCAGATTTCAATGATTATTGATCAATAATTTTGTTATAAATAATTATTAACAAAATTATTGATCAATCTAACTGTTAATTATATTATTACACAGTTTATTGAGTGATCCGATGTTATGTTTAGGCTTTTGTAGAAATGCTTAAAAGTCGATGTGTCGGGTATTTGAATGCAGTCGTTATGTAACTGTCAAGTGAATAAGTTGTAGTGGAAACTCTGACCGAAAGAAATCCGACATAGTGCAACCATATTTTTATTCTGGACCACCGTTTTACAATAGCTATCGTAGGATTACTATGAACTTAGTATAAATTATAATATTTGAGCTTGATCGATGAGCCAAAATGCTGTATTTAGTGGCAATGGAATATGACCCCAATATATATTCAACTGTACCTATATTCTTCTATTACATTTCCGTATATTGGCTAAGGTTAGTGCTGATATGGACCCTTACTTCAACAATATGACTATTTCCTAATTATTATTTTTCAGATGAGAGAAGAATCCTTAACACCAGTAGGTGCATGTGTCGCCTGCGCCAGCACAGCCCTCGCCGCGCAAGAGTTTCGCCTTTTTGTAAGGAATTCAGAGAAACTATGGCGGAAAGCCATCATCAACCTCGCTACCCTACCAAATTCTAATGCCCCATCTGTCAAATCAGTCTGCGCATTCATGAAAACAGACCTCTCAATACAAACATTTAAAGACTACAACAATAGCGACGCCAAAACAATCATAAATCGATTAAAAAATCGAGTAACGAAAAAAACAGTCGAAAGGAAACCGAGAGGTGCGCGTACTGGACCCCCCTGTAGTTGTCCTGATTGTGGAAAGGGCTTTCTAAGTCCATACTACTTAAATATGCACTTACGAAATAGTGGGCACAAGGAGGCCTGTCTCACTTGTGGTTCAGTCTTCGTTAGAGGGAAAGAGATGCAAGAGCATCTGTCTTCTGTACACAATGAGGTTGTATTCTTATGTAAAAAGTGTCCAATTCTATGCCCAACTGAAACGCTATTGAAAAAACACGTGAAAAAGGCACACACAGCTGGAGCGTTGACATGTACCGATTGTGGCAGGACGTTCCCTAGAAACGCGTCCTTTGAATGTCATGCACAAATGCATGCGGTCAGGACTTGTCGTGCATGCGGCGTACAATTCACCAATCGGGGCTGTTATAGAGAACATAGGGCTCAATGCGAGCCAGATGCCAAACCTAATGCCCAAGACGTGCCTAGGAACCGACGCTCTAACATCCGTGACCCTGCAACCTTTACTTGCGACGATTGTGGAAAGACATACAACTCTAGACCTCAACTAAAGAACCACATCCTCTGGATTCACATGGATATACGACCTCATCAGTGCCAATGGTGCGGAAAAAGGTTTTACACTCCCGCAAGACTGGCCGAACACACAGTTGTACATACCCGCGTTCGAAATTTCGAATGTGACATTTGCGGCGCGAAACTCGTTTCTAAAATGGCCGCCGTTTACCATAGACGAAGACATACGGGTGAGAGGCCGTATGAATGTGAAGACTGTGGCGAGAAGTTTATTTCTGCTTCTCGTAGGTCGGAGCATGCTAAACGCAGGCACAATAAAGGATATAGGTTGCCTTGTCTGAAATGCCCTGCAAGTTTTGTTAGGAGACATGAGCTCAAGAAGCATATGGAAAAGGCGCATAAGGATCCTGAAAATGCTCTGGTTTGGCCACAATGATGATTTAATCAGTTGAATCGGAGCTTTAGTGCATGTCACCGTTCGAAATGTCTACAGTTCCAGCTCTATTCCTATTTTCACAACTTTTTAGGCATAGTTAATGCATCTCACGAACGATAAATCATTGCAATTTCAGCCTTATGTCAAAGTTGTAAAAGTATATTTGTGGATCTTCCACTGGGCGCCATGGAAAAATATGCAGGGTTTCACTAATGAAAATGGGTAGTCAGTATTAATCTACATCATTCATATTGCTCTTTAACCTAAATGGGTGTGTAGTCAATATTTATAATTATTGAATTTGAACAGCTGTCTAAGGCATGTTCCACACGAATTGGTATCGGCGTATACGGGCTCGAAGAAGCGTGAAGCACTTATAATGGAAGGGAGTGACACCACGCATGGATAGGGCAGATGAAACTAAATAAGTGCGATTGGCCACCGGGGGGTAAACGCCACAAGTTTGTGCCAGCCACCACTCCGGTAGCAAGCTCAAAGGGGCAGATACCACCATTCTTAATCCAAATAAAATTGTCATAAAATTATTTGTAAGGTAGGTAGTCAAAAATTATGTCATTGTAAAGTCAAATCTCCACAGGATACATTATGTTACCTAATTTAAGTTTGGAATATTAAAATGTTTTACAATATAAGTTTGTTGTTTTATTTTTTGTTTTAAAATATATTTTTCCAATCTACGTAATAAGGATGAAAGTAGAGTTAACATGATCAACTTAGAGCACTCCACTGCTGGAAATAGGCTTTCTAGAGATGAAGCGTATATACTAGAACAGATCCAGGGATTAGGTATTTAACGATACTAGGCTGCACCTATTCCAACTTTTGAAATACTTGATCCACCTAGTCTCATTGTGCCTACGTAGTCCACGGCACCCGGCGTCCCGCCCACATCGAAGTACCGGAAGTACCGACGGCGAAGCGAGATAGCATTATATTGCCGTAGATATTAGTCTGCTTTGCCACTCATTCATGTTTGCCAAAATCATTCGTGTGTCAATCACTTGAATTTGAACCCTAATTCAATAGCATAAAAGTAACGCGACGTACACTAGTATTTTCATAAATCATTCATGTGCCAGTCATTTGAATTGGAACTTTAATTCAATAGCATTAAAGTAACGCGACGCGCACTCGAGTTGTGCAAGTATATATTCTGTCCTTTTTCAACTACACCATTCCACAGTCCTTCCATCTTTGTCTCATTACTCGATCGAGACTAGTCGGGACTTGAGGCTAGTCGGGACTTGAGACTAGTCGGGACTCGGTACTAGGCAGACTTTATAGAATATTATGCAGTCGAGTATCAAGTGCGGACTCCGTATTGATACCTACGCAAAAACCTATCAGACTTATTTAGTGATTGGTTTTCGTAACGAAGTTTTGATATTTCTTTCTGTAATTTCTTTTTGTATTAAGATATTAATAATTTGTTATTAATGATGTGTCGCTTGGGATCATTTTACGGACAAGGGACAAAAAATGGCTGAGTGTAAAATTGGTAAAATACAATTGAGATTTAAAAGTTCCGTATCAAATCTTACAAAGCACCCAAAACGTAAACATCCACGTTGACAGTCCTAAGCCTGTGCAAAGTATGAAGGGAAGATTACAATTCATTACTGCGTACGTATCGTACCACCGATACGTGCAAAGACTAAGCATCTATAAAGTATGCGTATTTCATGGACTAGGTGGAATAGGTATTAGGATCGAGTATTTGTACGGACTTGGACTAGGTGCACCTAGTACAAAATTTACCTAGTACGACCCATCTCTAAGGCTTTCCCAACCACTATGCGCAGGCGTCCCACTCGGCCTACTACACTGCCACCTAAAGATGTTGCCAACACCATACGATTGATCGATGGTAGAATAGACTAGTCAACGTCGATCGATAGTTTATACTAGATAAACCTATCGATCGATTGCCAACTAATCCATTCTAGCATCGATCGATTAGTGTGGTAACACTATAGGAAAGTAGAGAACGAAATAATAATTAACTGCGACTAAATGCTGTCGCTGTTCAATCATTATTTGGCCGGACACCAGAAGTGAAAGGTTATGGAGGAGGATTTTGCCCATCTGTGGGACAAAATAGGCTAAGGAAAAACTATCGCAGATTTTGGCGAACCTCATCGCACTGCAGAAATAAAAAATATCCGTTCGTAGAAATTTTAGGAATTAATCTAATCTAAACTCTTCTTTTTTTTTTTAACGAGTTCTTATATTATATTTATTGACAATAAATAACTCTTCTTAATATTATTAAGTCATAAGTAATTTTTTTAAAGTCATAAGTCATTTAATCATTTGTTAACACAGGTACAATAAATAGTTGTTATAAAAATTACAAGCGCGCTATGTTATACCCGAAGGCGTACAAATATTTATAAAGATCATTGACATTAAAATTGATAACATAATGACATAAATCAGATGCATATAGTATGAAGTAAATAATTTCGACAAACAAAAAAATAATAATAATAATTAAAAGTAAAAATTGAATAATGGATAAATTATTGAGTTCGGCTTCCAAGTCTAACTGGGTGCAGCTGAATACCAGTAGTTCACAAGAGACTGCCGATCTGACCTCCACAACCCAATTAGTACAGGGTAATACGATACCCCTTGGTAAGACTGGTTGTCCGCAGACTTTCGGGCCACTGACTACCTGTAACCACTGTCAAAGACCTACAATAATTCTACTCCTTCGTCGGTCCTTCGCGCCGGATCAATGTTTGATTAGCTCGTTAAGGAGAAATAAAAGTGGACTGTATATAGATAGGCTTGGTGTAATGCCGATTGAATTTACAATGTTGAACTATCCCAGACAAGCATCAAATTTTAGAAAAGCGTTTGAGAGGATCGTCCGTCGCGGTGGTGTCCGAGAAAGCGAATGTCCGCAGGCCGGCCGCAGCTCCCCTCGCTAGCCGATGCCGATGACGAAGACGCGTAGGTCGGTCACGTATACCGCGCGTGCCAACTGCGTGTTTGTTGGGTGCGATTTTCAACAAAGGGCTAAGAAGGAACATGGATGTGTTTTATTCAGTACAAGTCTGACACTCTCTCCCGCTCCGCTCAGAGCGGGAGGGAGTGTCATTTGATGATTTCCCATCCGTAAAAAAAACATAAGAAAATAACTGTCCACAGCACTACGAATGTGCGTGTGACCCACCTGACCATTTTGTGAATAAATATAGCTGTAAATCGCCCTTCATTTGTTGAATACTAAATCCCTTTTGAAAATTGTCTAAGGAAATGCATTTACTTAAAAAAAAAAATGAAATAGGGGAATATTCAGAAACTTGATCTAGCAACCCTGGCCCGGACATCATAATTTACAATTATTTGTGTGATCCCAGTGCATTGCAGTGAATCGTGATTTTAAAATTAAAGTTCTAACTAATAAAAATGTCTTACAAAGCAGATTTAAAGCAGTTATTAAAGCCATATTATTGGTTTAACATTCTATTAAGTATTTCTTACGTTACGTGTAAGAGAACAGGTTATATTTGCAATTTTTTGTTCCCAAGTGCCGATTGTGAACTAGACAGTCGAGAAACGGAAATCCTATTTTTCCTAATTATAGTCGTAATGTTGAGGACAAGGAAGGCGGGAAGCGTTACTATGGTTAACTATCTGTCGTCTTCGTTCGTCTACACGAAGATAGCGAACTTAATTCTTTGGTTTTACGCTGATATTCGGTAAGTTGTCTTTTGGATGTATTTTCCTGATTGTCCTATACTTTTATCAAAGTCAAACCAGTAGTTATGTGGTTTTTATTGTTGTTTAAACCACACATGCCAAGGATTTAAAGAAATGATGATTCATGTCACAGTCCAGTTCGAAACGCATTTTTTAAATCAAAATTCAATATTTTACTTAAAAAAGTCTTCCCTCTGTTTTACTCTCATAAATAAACACTGCAGTAAATAGCTAAAAAACAAGTGAAAAGTTTGAGGGCTCACCAGGGCTTCGTTGCCATCACTACATAACACTGGCAGAATTGAAATCACCTCGGATGCCAAAGAAAAAAAAAACAAAACTGTAAACAGTGTTTTTCTAGCACCCATGGGTCTGGATTTGTCTACAGTTGATGGTGAAAGTCTCATCCCCTATTACTTTAACATATAACTCATAATTCTCTCTTCAAACTTTATGCAGCTCGGAAGTTAGCTATGTATGATGGTCAGTACAGGAATCACTGTACAAACTTTACTGGAGCTCGAAACATCTAATCTATATTTATCATCATCTGCCTAGCCTTTTCCCAAACTATCTTGGGGTCGGCTTCCAGTCTAACCGGATGCAGCTGAGTACCAGCATTTTACATGAAACAACTGCCTATCTGACCATCACAACCCAGTAACTGGGTAATACAATTTATACCCCTTAGTAAGACTGGATATCAGACTTTTGGCTTCTGACTACTCATAACGACTGTCAAAGATCTACAAATGACAGCCGGGACCAACGGCTTAATGTGCTTTCCGAAGCACGGAGGAAACTCAGTATGTAATTATTGTCACCCATCCACGGACCAACCTCGTCAAGCGCAGCTTAACCTTAAAGATCGGTGTGTCGGGTCGTTTAGTTCCCTTCAAAATGGTTGAGTTGAATGATGGCTGATACATGCGTCATGTTCGTGAACGGGCGCTGTCAGTTGTGACTGGTCATCTCTTAGCTGCCACGGTTTATTTTAATTACTTTATTTTTTTATTACTGATTTAATCTTTTACTCTGGACGCTCTTAACTTGCCCGTATTTCTACATTGTTCTCACATATTTGTAATTCTTGACATGAATGATGTAACCAAGATTTTGTAACATATTTTGATTTAAAAGAGTGTCCATGGAGTTTCTTGCCCGTTCTTCTCCATAGAGATCTACGCTACGGAATGGGCAACTACAGTACTTTCACAAGTTATTATGCCTTGTGACTGGGACTGTAGCTTCGCGTTTTATTTTGTTTTTGTTGACTTTCAAAAGTGCCTGTAATGGTCTAATTGAAATAAATGCTTTGACTTTGACTTTGACTTTGATCAACCAGTGCGGCTGTTATTAATTCTCTTTCATAACTATCTATACTAAAAACAGGTTGTCATTACTATCAATTAGCAAGGATAGGCTAACAAACACTAATCTACATATTACCACTGAGTTGATAATACAGTGTGTAACGCAAAGGTTAAACTCTATGGAGAAGAATGGGCAAAAATCATCAAATGACCCCTCCCGCTCTGGGTGAAGCAGCAGGGAGTGACAGACTTGTACTGACTAACAAATGATAAAAACTTAGAATAGAAATAATTTATTTGGATTGAATGTAGGTACATATATGAGTTGATACAATAGTAATTATTTGTTCCTGGTACATTCTACCATTTGGCATGCAAAAAGTTATACTTATAAACAATTATACAGCTTCAATTTAAAGACTTTCACAATAATTCAACAACATATTTTGTAACAAAAAATAAAATATAAAATTACATCAAAATAAGGTAACATAATAATACAGCTATATTTTATCTGTTAGGAAATCTGATACAGAATAATAACATTTTTGCGTTAATGAAGATGAAAGCTGTTTTTTTTAAATTCTCAAAGGTTGCTCCTTGATGCTGTTTGGAATCTTATTATAAATTACAGGCTTACCTTCCTCACTTTTGCTTTTTCAGCTATGGACTTCCCTACGGAGCAATCCTCATTCTCTCCGCTCTCCTACTCCCCGAGCCAACCTATATGGGCCCTGAATTGGTCACCTACTTCCGTGGGCCCCAAGTCCTGGACGAAGAGCTCAAACACCATAAGAGTACCACCTGGGTTGTGTGCTTGTATGCTGCTTGGCATCCAGCTTGTGTCAATTTTGCTCCGGTCTTCGCTGAGCTGTCTTCGAGTTACAGCTTGGAGAATCTGAAGTTTGGGAAGTTGGATGTTGGAAGGTAAGGGTCTTGTTATACTATTTGTAGCCTGTGTCTGTTTGTCCCGGCTAATCTACGAAACGGCTGGACCGATTTTGACGGGACTTTTACTGGCAGTTAGCTGATGTTATACAAGGTGTTGTTATGCATCCTCATCAAAATTCAAGAGGTTGTCACACAAGACATAAATAATCAATTAAAATTACGGTACCTGGTTAATATCAATAAACCCTGATTTTTTTTAGTTGTTTATTTTTGACAGTTTTTCAGAATAAACCCCCTTAACATGGTTTAAGGAATAAGAAATTATCGAATAAAGGTTTGAGATTGTTTGTATGTATGAAAGCACGGTTAAAGGGCGAGATTAGACGGGCCGCGTTTAAAACACGGGTGGTTCATAAAAAAAATAAAAATTACCTACCCATTTTATTATTGATTCGGGACGAGAATCAGTTGCATAGTCACCTCCTTGAATTTGACGAGAATGCAAAACAACACCTTGTAGAAAGTACTTTAATTTTAGAAAATGGTTTAGGGTTCCATGCAAAAAAAATAAAAACCCTTGAAATTGTTAACAAATTCCGATTCAAATAGGGAACAAATTTTTGTTAGTAATAATTTCATGCGGGCGAAATTCGCGGACAACACCTAGTGATATTGGTGCATCGCAGACGGCACACTTTTTGTGCGATCGAGTCTGCGGCGCACAAAAAGTCTGCATGGCGCGCAAAAAGTCGGTCGCGGATTTTTCACAGACTCAACGCACACGACGCACATCTTCGATCATTCTGTCGGCAGAGCTGTAGGGACGTAGATGCTATGGAAATCGTGCAGGGATCGCGAAGTATTATTTTGTAAATGAAGTACATCAAAAGAAGAAGATATAGAGAATTTTGGGTACATCCTATACTTTCGGAAAGATTACTGAAGGGACAGTTCCATACTAAACATTCAATTCTGAAACAACATCCGGATTTTTTTTTCAAATTTTATACAATGTCTGTTACTACATTTGATGAGTTGCTATTTATTTTTCTTTTTAAATGTCTATCATGATATTCTGCCTTAGAAGTATCATAAATTGCTGGTCTGTTTTGTATTTCTTGAATTAACATAGTTACATCGACCTCTGGCGCCATGATAATAGATCGCGTGCGTTACGTCCACCCCTAGCAAATGCAGATTGCCGACTAAAGTGTGCGCCGTCTGCGTTAGCGCGCGTTGAAGCAAACGTTCAATTTTTTTCACACACTTTTTGTGCGGAGCGGCGCGGTGCGGTCTGCCCGAATTACACGGATTTTTTGTGCGCCGGACTTTTTGCGCGTCGTGTGCGTTACTGCATATAATTGCATAGGTTCTATTTTCACAGACTAAAAAGTACGTCACGGATAGTCTGTCGTCTGCGCAGGGCCTAATAATGATAGAGTGAGACTGTATTGCATAACCGTGTCCGTGTCCGCAACACCACGTCCAAAGCGCGTATTTTGCGTATAGTTGACAGAATTAATCGTTTGATCGACCGCAGCTCGGGATTTTTTATTAATAAAATTCGTGGCGTGGAAATGCGTCGAGCGCACAACTTTTATTTTATCACTGACCGCCTTTCAAAGCCGTGAATTCTATTCCTCTTTTGTGTATTGCGAATAAACGGTGACACACTTGGTTTATAATGAAACTATTGACAATGCCGCCTCCAACAGCGAGCGCTGAGGCGTGCTTTGTTGAAGCAAAAGATTCGCTTCACTATAAACTGGCTGTTGCCTTCGACCTTCGGCCGCCTGAAATGATTATAATAATATTAATTCCTTTTTTTTAACCAAAACCGAACATCTGATATGATGGGTTTTAATTTTCCTCCTTAATCTTTTTTCTAAAATCAAAGTAGCCTAAATTATTCCTTAAAACATCAGCTATCTACCAGTAAAAGTCTCGTCAAAATAGGTACAGCCGTTCAGGAGATTAGCCGGAACAAACCAGACAGTTCTTTTTTGTGTTTTGTGGTTTTTCCATCGGGAATTCCTCAGTAGCAGCTTCTTGAGTCTAGATTTTTGCCCCGTTGATGGCAATAGGCTCGTTATCCTTTATTTAACAACTTACTTACCCTTTCTCCTCAGATACCCAGACTCAGGCCCAAAGTACAGGGTACAGGATGGCCCGACCAGTCGGCAGTTGCCCACAGTGATGGTGCTCACTGACGGCCAGGAGAAGATGAGGAGACCGCAGGCTGATCATACCGGGAAGCTACAGAAGTGAGTGGTTCATCTTATGTATAGGATCACACAGTACAGGGTACACGGCAGTCGCCAGCTGTTCCAGGTGCTGGCCAGAAGAAGATCAGACCGCAGGCTAATTATACTGGGAAGCTGCAGAAGTGAGTACAGGGTACAAGACAGTCACCAGCTGTTCCAGGTGCTGGCCAGGAGAAGATTAGGAGACCGCAGGCTGATCTTACTGGGAAGCTTCAGATGTGAGTAATCATAGCAACGCCTCTTCAGCCAGATGTGATCTTTGGCGGGGGTTGCTTAAGCCCCCTGACGACTTCATCCAGCCTTCCGAAAGCCTTCCACCCGGGCATGCTTTGCCGTGGTCGACCTGGAAATCTCTAAATAGACTCCGAACCCAGGTCGGCCGTAGCAAAGACAATCTCTATAGATGGGGGTTCAAGGACGGCTCAGATCTCAAGTGTGTATGCGGCGTGCCTCCACAGACAATGGCCTGCCTTCTATCTTGCACTGCATGCCCCGTCACCTGCGCACTTGAGGATCTTATGACTGCATCAGCGAGCGGAGTTCGGCTGAGTTCTGGGCTAAACAAATTTAGCGATTTGCCGTCGACACGCTAAAAAGAAGATGGGGGGCAAGCCTTTTGCCGTCAACCGGGCTCAAATCCAAACCCCGTGGCTGCTACAAAGAAATTCCTGATGTAAAACCCAATAACGCTTTGCCCGAGCCGGGAATTGAACTCAGGGCGTCAAGCTCAGAAGTCGCGCTAGCTGCCGCTCGAACAACGAGTAACTTTTCAGTAATTTTTAGTACATTTAAGGGCGGTAGGTAAGGAATTACGATCGAGGCTTTCTGAGTCGAGGTTCGTAATTCCCGTACCGCCCGTGAAACATACAATGTTTTTCATCACATTTGCGAGTAAATAATTATAAATATACACAAGTCAGCACAATTATTATTATGAAATACGTGAACTGATTTTTAAGCGGATGGCGGGCTTTTTGCTCACACCACAGATTATACTAATGTTTCATTCAGAAACGTTAAGGGCAAATACTTACGTAGGTATACAGCCATGACGGAGTATAAAAAAAAAAAAAACTTTTCTATACAAAAAACTATCGATTATTTAGATTTTAGAACATTCGTTGAGTAATTAAATAACATGTTGCGAGATTGAATGAAATTCCTGTTTAGATAACATTTTAAGACAATTTTTCAATTGCGTGTAAACTCCTTGCTTGAACTTGCATGCTTGCATGTGCTATAAATTAAAAAAAATATACACCGCCCTAGGGTTTTATATGGGGCATTACGTCCAAGATAATCTGTATGTTCTGACACTGTTTACGTGCAAGTGTGATGAAAAATAATGCAAATGTTCTGTTTTCCAGGTTCCTCTTCTCCAAAGACAATGTGAAAGCAGCATTCGACTTGGACGGTATTTATCAGGAGTGCAAGAAAAAATTAGCCGCCAATAAGACTGTCAAGAAAGATGAGTAGTTACTAGTAGCTCTAAATAAATTATTTGTTGTAGATTATTTTAACTACGGATCGGATTTTCGGATGCATATTTACCTAAAGTACATTTTGTCTCGGCATGTACAAAAGTGTGGAAGCGGCTTCTTTATATTACACATTTCCACTCCTATTAGTCGTAGCGTGCATTTCTTTTGAATTGATTCTTTGATCATGTTTTAAATGGATTCTTTTAAACACTAGCTGAACAGCGCAACTTCGTCTGCGTCACATAAGAGAGAGATCGTGATGATATATAGCCTATAGCCTTCCCCCTGAAATATGGAATAGGACAAAATGGTAAATATTGCTCGTCATAATTCATTTGGAGTTAAACAATAAAATACTACTTATTTATGTATTAACCGGAATTATTCCCGTACTCCATACTAGTCAACACTCAAACTTTAGGTAAATATGCAAACAAATATCCGATCCCTAATTATAACACTTGCATGCAAAAATGTCTGACCATGACCTGGGTTGGGATATAGGATGTTTTTTTATCCTCGTAGTGCGTTCTCGTTGTATAATTGCCTTCATCGACGCGGGAGCAGCCGCTGCCAAAAGCTAGCATAAAAAGAGGTATCAATCTTTGTGTACAATATCAGAAATCGTCCCTTAAAAAGAACACTGTTCGGGTCGATATTTTTGCACGCAGTTGTATAATAAGCCATAGATTTATTCTTGACTGTGTTGCAAGTACTTTGCACGGGAGTTATGCAAGCAATATAATTAAAAATAACTGCCATAAGCATTTTATTTTTCGTAAAGAAATAATTTGTGAGAATCAGCCATTTACAATCTTTAGTTTTTTTTTTGTACTAGCTTACACCGTGTCACACTGCTGGGCAAAGTCCTCTGTCTCCAGTCCACCATTATTGTTATTGACTTTAGTTATCGTAATAAAATAGGGGATATTTATGAACGCTAATTAAGTTGTGTTCTTATGGACCAAGATCACATGAACGCTAGGCCTACGCCATTTTTATAACAGCGGAAACTCTTTCACTGGTTGTATAGAAACAATTAAGAACACTTTCAATAACATTTGTAACGGGATATTTATTTGTTTGAAAACTTATAGAAGGTAAGAACGGTTGGATGTTATGAAAAGTTCACTTACGATTTAGCATAACTTAAAGGTGTCTGGCGTGGGTTTCACCACACAAAGTCTCTGGCAGTGGACGATGCGAATTATCACACTAAACGTCATGTATCATAAAAAAACACGCTTTATAATATGACACGTAACTTCAGCTATTTACCATACCTATGTCACCTGATATATGCCGAAGCCACCATGACCGACTTTTCATTATAAATCCAAATGTTCTTACCTATAGTAAGGCACTTCCATATAAAAGTTTCAGTTTTTATAAAACGACGTTGGTCTGGCCGTCACGGAATCTCCCTCTATTACATGGAAAGGGCCAAAAGTTTCCAGCTTCAAGTATAAACTTAACCTTTTGAACGCTATTGTCACATATAAGTGACAAGCAAGCGCGTGCCCTGTACGCCAACGACACAAATATGTGACAAAAAGTGTAGTGCACACGAAATACGCAATTTAAATCATTACTTTTGTGTGTGTTTATTTATACAAGTTGTTGTTTTGCATCCTCGTCAAAATTCAAGCACACGTCACAAAAGACATAAATAATCCATTAAAATTACGGTACCTAGTTAATTATAGCAGATTTTTTTGGTTGTTTAAGTTTATCAGTATTTCAGAATAACCCCCTAAACGTGGTTTGGGGAATAAAAAATTATCGAACAAACGATTGAGATTGTTTGTTTGTATGAAAGCTCGGTTATAGGGCGAAGATCAGACAGGCCGCGTTTAAAACACGGGTGGTTCACACTTACCGATTTTCGTTAATAAGTAAAAATTAAAAATTACCTACCCATTTTATTATTGATTCGGGACGAAAATCATTAGCATAGTTACCTCCTTGAATTTGACGAAGATGCAAAACAAAACCTTGTATATCTTTAAAATGTGATCTATATATCAGTTATCAAGAAATAAGTTAAATAAGAAAATACTTTTAAAAATCCTTTTTTTTTTTGTAAGTATTTGTGGTGATTTTGTGGCTTGGCGTGGAGGGCACGCGCGTGCGTTTATGCTCTGGCGTTCCAAAGGTTAAGGATTCATGTCCAAAAACAATGAATTAAAATAAAGGGGACTACACCGTGTAAATCACCTCATCACGAAGCCGTCAACCAAGCATTCTGTACATAAAACTAAGTAACTTTACGCAAAAATTATTGCTGGGAAACGACTTTTTTTTGGGGGGTGTAAAATCATGTTTTGTGGTAGAACTCGATGTAACGCACTCAAAACATTGTGCTGATGGACGGATTGAATAGTACGGGGGTCGTGGAGGTGTTTAAAGTAAAAATCTTACATTAAAAAATTGTATTAAAAAAAATACTTGTCAAAAAGTTGGAACTTTGACCCCTAATATCTCCGTAACTAGAAGGTTCCCAGGTATGGTGTAGAACAAAAACATATCGCAATGACAGGGAGAACCAGTGCCTTTCGGCTTCGTTAAGAGGTGTTTTACACCCATTATATTGAACAAAAATATTACTTTTTACTGTGGGTAACTAGAGAAAACTTCAGTATTTTAATGACATGAAAGTTTTGTATCTCTGATTAACCTTTTGAATATCAGAGCATAAACGCAAGCGCGTGCCCCTCCACGCCAAGCCACCAATTCACCGCAACAACTTACAAAGGAAAAAAATGGGATTTCAAAAGTATTATTAACTTATTTCTTGAACACAACAGACATTTAAAATTTCACACATACACAGACACAGACATTCAAGATTTTGTAACATATCTTGATTTAAAAGAGTGTCCATGGAGTTTCTTGCCCATTCTTCTCCATAGAGATCTACGCTACGGAATGGGCAACTACAGTACTTTCACAAGTTATTATGCCTTGTGACTGGGACTGTAGCTTCGCGTTTTATTTTGTTTTTTTGACTTTCAAAAGTGCCTCTAATGGTCTAATTGAAATAAATGCTTTGAGTTTGAGATTTAAGATATAAAGATCACATTTTAAAGATACTTAGTAAAAACACACACAAATGTAACGATTTATTGTTTATATCGTGTTATAGTGCAGCACATTTTTTGTCACATATTTGTGTCGTTGGCGTACAGGGCTCGCGCCTGCTTGTCACGTATATGTGACAATGGCGTTAAAAAGGTTAATTTAATGTGTGTAGGCTAGAGACTTTTTGAGCTTACCTCGCCAAAAATCTTCTATTATACGCTGGCCATGCCAAAAAGGGTCTCGTATTTCACAAATAATAATTTGTAGATAGCTAAGTGATTTTCGTACCAAAATATTTATTTATTAAGATTAATGAAAGAAGATCTGATGTAATGAACCTCTTGTCAAACTAATACGAATAGGGGTGAAGACTGGGTAAAGAAAACGAAATTCTATTTTGTCAATTCTACTATTTTGTAATGATTTATTAGTACAATCATTTCGTATTTTTACCGGGAAAGTTTTCAAGGAGTTTTGAAAATATGCCCCTCGCGCCGCCCGATTGAAAAAATGGCATCTAATGTTTTCGACAGTATCTCCTTTCAAGACTTCTATTACTACTCATTTAAAGATAAAAACATAATTTCATACAATTTATGTATTTACATTTTTTTGTTAGATTAATAGTTTTGGCGTACCAGCGCCGCAAACCTCTTTTATTCGAACCAAATGACTGGACTATATACACCGTGTAAATCACCTCATCACGAAGCCGTCAACCAAGCATTCTGTACATGAAACTAAGTAACTTTACGCAAATATTATTGCTGGGAAACGACTTTTTTTTTTGGGGTGTAAAATCATGTTTTGTGGTAGAACTCAATGTAACGCACTCAAAACATTGTGCTGATGGACGGATTGAATACGGGGGTCGTGGAGGTGTTTAAAGTAAAAATCTTACATTAAAAACTCGTATTTAAAAAAATACTTGTCAAAAAGTTGGAACTTTGACCCCTAATATCTCCGTAACTAGAAGGTTCCCAGGTATGGTGTAGAACAAAAAAATGATCGCAATGGCAGGGAGAACCAGTGCCTTTCGGCTTCGTTAAGAGGTGTTTTACACCCTTTATTTAGGTGCGAAATTGAGCATCGCTCCAAAACTAAAGCCTAGTCGCGCGTCTAAATCGCTATATAATATGGGCACTTTGTCTTAACAACAAAAAAGAAACCAAGATTATTAAACTTTTTATTATACATGGTGTAAGAAACAAACACCTATCACAAACTTTTACCAAGGATTCGGTACATGGTTCTAGAAACACAGCGTTGCAAGTTTTCTATAGTCAAAAAAATGCTTAGGGGATTTCCTTTAATCACGTGAAGTTTGAAAAGGGGAGATGGTCCGAAAAAAATCACGACGTGTATATTTTTCGTGATACGAAAAAAAATGTTAAGGTGGAAGCGACAAGATGGCCGCGAAATTCAAATTTTCTTACGTTTTTTGAAATTTGCAGGTCAATGTCAGGTTGTATGTTGATCAAATTATAATTCACGACCGGAACAAATAAGGCTTTACTGAGTTACAATCATAAAAACCATCAATACAACCCTCAAAGTTCATTCAAACCCAATGAATGACTTTTTCATGAAATATGATGATTCAATGGGATTAAAAGAATATACGAGGGTTGTTTTTATAATTTAAATAATTATAAGTCTGTAAATACGTACGAATTACGGCCGCGCATCATATTTGGTTCAACAAACAGACTGCCACTCCATGCCCGCGAAATTTCAGGCAATTTGTAATATCGCTTCTACTTTAATGTGTGACGTGTAAAATATGCTAGCCGTTCGTATTGTTAAAAAATACACGTGATCCTGGAGGAGGGAATGAGGATTAGCCTAAATCCTCGATAAAGTGTGGCCTAAAAAATTCTTACGTTATTAAAGGATGGCCCCCTAACATACACGGTGTATGAGTGTTCCACGATATTTTTCCAAGATAATGTTTATTTACTATTATTGTTGTTTAATTTAAAACAAATGAATTATATATAGTTGTTTCTTGACAAAGTATTAAATGTGTTCAAATCAATGTATTTGTGTTGTTGTTGTTAGTTTGTATATAAAAATAAATTAAATCACGCTTGAAAACTGATTATTTTTTTTATTTATCATTGAGATACTTCCTGTGGGGACGACCAGAGATAAGACATGTGTAACGCCACGCCATGAGTTCAGCCTACACCAAGCCTAGCCAACGCCATCTTACGACAATTTGGAGCTCACGCGGTGGTCCCATATATATTTTATTAATTTTGCTTCGGTAGGTACTTTACGAGTTATTTTTTTGCAAAAGGTATTTAATGGTTGTAATCTACATCACCTCTCCTGTGATTGGTTGAATTTGAATTCAACCAATCACAGGAGCCAATCACCGCCGTCTCCGCTTTGGTGGAAGCAGAGATAACTAGCACCATTTCCCTTACAGATGCAGGTTCGAATAACAAAAAAACGAATAAAATACTTAGATTTATTTATTGACTAGATATACAAAATACAATAAGTTACCTACATTAATGTCTTTATAATCAAACTGAAAATGGGATATTACCACTACTAGCTGATCCGCGTAACTTCGTCTGTGTCACATATGAGAGACAGTTGGTCTTAGGCAACGACAGGGCTGCGCGCGAAATTCAAATTTTCTTACGTTTTTTTGCAATTTGAAGGTTAGTATCAGTTTTTATGTTGAACAAAATATACCTAATTCGCGGCTGTAAAATGTATGTATTTAACTGGATTCTAGACATTAAAGGCATCATACAAACCCTTTAACTTCATTTAAACCCATAGAATGACTTTCATGAAATATTAATTGGGATTAAATGAAATTAGAGGGGTTTTATTGATGATTTTAATGACTACGATCATGTCCCTAATGAAAATTGTGATTCTAAAAGGGTAACCATGGAGTTTCTTGCCAGTTCTTCTCCATAGGAAACGACCAACCCGAACTGTGCACTTTTTGTCGACGTTTTATATGTGCTCATATAGGCCTATCCTACTAATATTATAAATGCGAAAGTTTGTGAGGATGGATGGATGGATGTTTGTTACTCTTTCACGCAAAAACTACTGAATGGATTTGGATGAAATTTGGCACACGGGTAGTTTATAACCTGGATTAACACATAAGATACTTTTTATCCCGATAATATGTTCCCGTGGGACAATTATCGAACTCCACGCGGGCATAAGCTAGTGTAAAATAAAATATTGAAGTGAAACTTCTTATGCGACTTCCAACAAGTTTAACGCTACCATGGAGGGGGAATATTTTCTAAAACTCACTAAGAGATGGCAGTATTACAAGATTTTTGACTACGTAGTTCTACTAGGTACGCAAGATGGCGTGCAAACAGTCATGCATTCGACTTTTCGGTGTGACCAGCCTTCGCTCAATTTCCATGAGTAGAATAACCTCGATAAACTTATGTTAAAAAAATAATACAACAAGAAAACAACAAAATATTATTTAGAAGCACAATAAAACGGCTGCATTTCATATTTTATTCAACATAATACCTGACACTGACCGGCAAATTGCCAAAAACGTGAGAAAATTTGAATTTCGCGTGCCACCCAGTCGCTTTCACCTTAAGTACTTAAGTTACGATTTTTATTCCGTAGTTCAGTAATTGCTTGAAGTTAGAATTGGCAAAGATTAGAATTCTTAACTTTGCCTTCTTTGACGTTCTTACTTTCTTCATTTTTTTTGTCTATTGCTAAAAAATGGTTGAAAAAAATTCAAGAAATTACAATGACTTTGACTTCAATATACCATGTTTAGTGGGGTCGATAACACCAAACAAAAAACCGCATATTTTATCTTTCTATCTTTTTTACACATCCCTGCACGGTGCTCGGATGCCTTTTTGGCCGTGTTACAGTATCTATAAACATTTTTACTGTCATTTTCTATGACCATCATGGAGTTTTGCTCATTTATCAGGAACTTGCCTATTAAATCTTCTAATACAAAATTACTAATAAAAAACATAAGTATTTATGTGTACCTCCGATCACTTACATTTTTAAAGAATAGCTGACTAAAAACATTAAAAAAAAATAAAAAAAAACAATAGTACAGTTTGGTATCATAGTAAAAGTTGTTCATAATGATGAGTCAAACGACTTCTTCAGAGGTTGTTTGTGTTTTTGCAATAACCCTGTATACTCTTAAGTCGATGTAAACTTTGCTTGCGAGATTCAGACCATATTAGTTCTTCAGTTTTATCATAGATGGCGCTGAAGTAATCTTTCTTAAAAGTTTGTAGGTCGCTACAGCTTGATGTGTTTCCATGTGTACCTAGGGTTTAAACTGACAAGCTTTTAAAAAAACTATTCTTTCTACTGTCTCCTTTGAAATTGTTCCTTTGCATTCGATCACTAATCGCCGTTTTTACACCATCAGCCACCATGTTAAACCAACGCGTTATACTCTGCTTACCCCTTTTATAACGCGTTGGCGCGATAATGCCTATCACGCTGTCTCAATCTCTTGTAATAGCGGAAAAGCCACCATAAGCTCTGAAATAGATAAAATATAAATAAATATCTTACTAAATGTAAAAAAAGCTATATTTATTTTTACAAGCTACTGCTTACCTACCTACCTCCTTCCTACCTACCTACCCACCTCCTACCTACTAACGAACTAAAAACCTTCTACAAAATAACAGAAAATGTAAAAAAAAAAATGATGAATTAAATCGGCTAAGTAGTTCTCAAGATATGGCGTGGCCAAGGGAAATAGGGATTCATTTATACAAGGTGTTGTTTTGCATCCTCGTCAAATTCAAGGAGCTAACTATGCTAGTGATTCTCGTCCTGAATCAATAATAAAATGGGTAGGTAATTTTTCGTTTTTTTATTTTTTACGGAAATCGGTAAGTGTGAACCACCCGTGTTTTAAACGCGACCCGTCTGGTTCTTGCCTTATAACCTCGCTTACATACATACAAACAATCTCAAACGTTTATTTCATAATTTCATAGTCCCTAAACCACGTTAAGGGGGTTATTCTGAAATACTGACAAACTTAAACAACCAAAAAAATCAGCGTTTATTAATAATTAACTAGGTACCGTAATTTTAATTGATTATTTATGACTTTCGTGACCACCCCCTGAAATTTGACGAGGTTGCAAAACAACACCTTGTATATACGACCTGTACTTTTTTGATATCCCATAACTCTAGGGTTATATTCTGTAGGCAAAAATAATACTAAAACTCCTAGAATAGGTGGTCCAAAAATGCATAGTTTCGGAGATATCATCAATCATAATTTACTTAGGTCAAAAATTATCACCAGTATGACGAATCTTTACTTTTGCGAGGTTGCCAAACTTCGCAGGAGTGTAGTAAAATAGTAGTAGTTTCATTAATAAAAAAAACAAAAAAAAAAGTATGATTGAAACATAATTCATATGCCAGTTGATTCTTTGATATGGTCTCAATCATATCCTAGAGTTATGGAATATAAAAAAAAACAGGTTGTATATATCTGATATTAAAACGATGAAAGGAGGAGGAAGGTTAGTACTGGGTAATACGATACCCCTTGGTAAGACTCGTTGGTCAGACTTTTGGGACACTAACTGTAAATAGTTCGAGATTTACAAATGACAGCCGGGACCAACGGCTTAACGTGCTTTCCGAGGCATGAAGGAAACTCGTTATGTAAATGGGTGGTCACCCATCCACGGCCTAACCTAGGCCAGCGCTGATTAACTTGAAGATCGACCCCGAGCGACTGTTATAATGTTTATTTTGCTACCACAGAGGTCTGATTGAAAAACGTTATCGTATTACCCGTTACTAAATTGTGGAGGTCAGATAGGCAGTCGCTCCATGTAAAATATGTATTCAGCTGCATCCGGTTAGACTGGAAGCCGACCCCAACACAGTTGGGATAAGGCAGACAGATGATGAGAGGTCTGATAAAAAAAGATGTGACAATAAGACTGGTTTACTTACCTATAAGACGAACATCTCAAAGATCATATCCAGGATGCTGAGCAGCTTTAGGAAGCGAGGTTTCGGCTCTTCATCAGACTTGCGTGTCGCCGGCTTCTCCTTACGCTTGTCCAGTTCTACGGAGACAGGAGAATCTGGTTAACATCAATATCTGCATCATCATTTTAGCCAAGAATGTCTCCCTACCCAACTCATTTCTGACTCTCAAGGACCGATTCAGGGGGCCTACTCTCTAAGTCCGTCAACGAAAGTACGGGTCCGTCCGTAACTAGCTTTATACTTTGAAATGAACCCTACTCCCTAATATTTTCAGATTCATGGGTTTTGAAAACACATCGGGAGTAAGGACAACCGTCCCAATCGTATTATCATTCATTTTTAGTTCGGGCCCCGAACGAATCTTATGTCCGTAAGTGATAAGGAGTAAGAAACGACCGTAACTTCGGCCGAAAATACCGATTTCGTGCTTAGAGAGTAGACCCCCAGGGCCGTCTTTAAATAAGAGCGTGTATGCCTTACGACATTCCATGCAAACTTTCAATTCCTTATTTTCCGAAGCGACTGAATCGATTCTAATGAAACTTCATACGCATAAGCAGGATACATAGGTCTCAACAGTTACTAAAAAACATTTTCGAATAATAGTGTTACAGGTAAATTAAACCCATTATAAATTATCTTTAGAAACAGAAATTTAAATTTATATATATTTTGAAATTTATATTATAAATGCGAAAGTTTGTGAGTATGGATGGATGGATGGATGGATGGATGGATGGATGGATGGATGGATGGATGGATGTTTGTTACTCTTTCACGCAAAAACTACTGAATGGATTTGGATGAAATTTGGCACACGGGTAGTTTATAACCTGGATTAACCCATAAGTACTTTTTATCCCGATAGTATGTTCCCGTGGGACAATTATCGAACTCTAAGCGGGCGACGCCGCGGGCATAAGCTAGTTCAACATCTATGAGAACATTCACAATGTTGTACTGATTTTGGATAACAGTTTTCGCATCGGTGTCCCTCCCACCATGCAAAAACTCAGAATGATAATAAAGTTACCTCCATATTTCTCTCCAAGTCCTCGATGAGCCCTCTCTATAGCCAGCACCTGCTCCTCACTGAGTACGGCTGAAGTGTCCAGGAACACTTGGATGCTGTACTCTGAGAGGTAGTGGGACCAGTGACCGAAGACTCCAATACCTGGAAGATTTGATGAGGAATTACAGTGCAGTGTTCAGGTAGGGTCCTAAAGTTTTCGGCTTAGAAAATATAAAATTTTTAATATCCAAACAAGAGGAGCTCTTCTTCTTTATGGGGTTTAGGTTTCCGCACTTACGTCCTTTAAGTAGACCATTGTGCGTGAGCCATAGTGGCCGTTACTCCATCCAGCCCACAAGAGGAACTCGTGGCTAAAAAATATCAGCCGCACTAGTCGATCTTTAAGGTTAAGCCGTGCTTGCCGAGGTTGGTCTGTGGATGGATAACCATAATTACATACCGAGTGTCCTCCGTGCTTCGGAAAGTACGTTAAGGCGGTGGTCCCGGCTGTCATTTGTAGATCTTTGACAGTCGTTCCGAGTAGTCAGAAGCCAAAAGTCTGACATCCAGTCTTACCAAGGGGTATTACCCATTTACTGGATTGTGAAGGTCAGATAGGCAGTCACTGCATGTACTTACAAGACTGGTACTGAGCTGCATCCGCTTAGACTGGTAGCAGACCCCAAGATAGAGAAAAGGCTAGGCAGATGATGATCCAAACAAAAATGGATTGAAAAGCGAGACTACTTAAATTTAGGCCGGACATATTTGGACCTACGTGAAATGAAAAGAAACCTTTGTTTTACATGGGACAGTAAGCAGATAATATCTAATCATCATCATCATCAGCCTATATATAAATTACACAAAGTATTACGCCTGCCTGGGTTCGAACCTACGACTTACTGCTTGTATATTAAGTAGGGGCTACCACCACTGGGCCACCGCTGCTCTCCGATAATATCTATTACTGTGTGGAATTTGTCTGACAACAAATCTTACCAAGGGGTATCGTAGTACCCAGTACTAACTGAGTTGTGGTGTTCAGATATACAGTTGTTTCATTTAAAACACTCGTACTACTGCATCCGGTTAGACTGGAAGCCGAACCCAAAATAGGAAAAGGCTAGACAGATGATGTGGACTTTGTATGGCACTGATTCATTACAGTGTTTATTTTAAAACTTTATAAGGATAAAAAGCCATAGAGAGAAGTGAATATATCATTTTTTTTTTTTTTTAATTTTATACTTGCAAATAGTACCCTATCAAGAGAATTATAAATTGCTAGATGCCCAACTCACCAATTGGCCTAGGAAATTCCGAAGGTATATTGACCATATCTGGACCGCATGTCACAGAGCTATAGTTGTACTTATCTGTTTCATAACTGGGCCTGCAAACAATGTATTTATTTTTATTTTAAGGCTACCTGTGTATAGAAAAAAAAACTAGAATAGAATATTAATCATTGTTTTCACAGGTGGGATATCTCAATACTGTATATCAAGCACCGACAAGGTATAAGCAAGTTTTAGCGTCAAAATAAGAAACAAAACATATTTCTGAACGAAAAAGCCGATCACAGAAAAAGTAAAGAAAAAGCATGAATACTACAATTTAGTTCAACATACCTCACAGTATCAGACACGTAAAGGTCTGCATCACCGGATAGAGACGTCAATTCTACTAGGAGAGGCCCGGTATGCCCTAATTGCCAGTATGAAAAGTTACCCGCACCTACTGCTCCTACTACGGTGTCTAAGAGTATTTTATCCGTCTCTATCTGCACATATCCGGATAACAAAGACGACAGGGTCGATATGCATATGATTCCCAACAAAACTAATATGAATTCCCTTCGCATTTCGCTAATTTCGTAAATATTTTTCTTACGAAAATCACAGCAAAATTTGCTGTCAAACTGACGTTTGCTATTTTTGTGATTGTCAGTTTGACAGTAGAGGTCATTGAATGTTGGTTGTTCGTTCAGAAATTGTACACTCTCAGAAGCTATGCCAATACATTTTGATCAATTTGTAGCAAAAGTTACGAAATCGAACGAAAACGCTTGTAAATTTATATTAAATTTAATAAAAAACAAGCTTAGCACTTTAATCTTGTATTACCAAAGATAGTCATGAGACGGTTTGGCGCCGTGCGTCACGCGCTTCGCGTTTAACGTTAGCTCAGCCAAATTCTTTCAGCTATTTTTATCGTAAACTCAAGTAAACATACCTACGTACGTAAACAACTTTAATAATCGATAATGTGCGAATAATAGAATCTCTTTTCATGTTATTATTTTTGTTTTTTAATATACCTTATCACGATACTTATGTATTTGGATAATCTTTTGCTCTTACAATCCACTCAGGATCACAGTCTTCTCTCCTTTTTTGCCCTCTTTTCATTGCTGTCCAATCAGCTAAGCTGATTTATCACAGAAACTATCAATTAAACAATTAAACTGACGATTGGTGGTTGCAACAGAACTAATACCCCCATGACACATCGGACTCAGCTGTACCTGCAGCGTCACACTCTATACTGTTTGGACGAATTTCATCCAAACCTCTTTTTGAAGTGAAACTTCTTATGCGACTTCCAACAAAGTTGCGTTAAACGTTTAACGCTGCCATGGGGGAGAAAGAGAGAGCGAGAGTGAATGCGTGGCACTCGAACGCATGCGTGTAGTATTACGAAGTTTCACTTCTTCCGCGCGGAGGGACTCCACGCACTATTTTTTTGCTGACTGTACCCATTGCAACCAATCAAGCCATAAAAAACCAGTTTATGTGGATCTCTCATTGTATTGGAAATCTTTAAAAAGCGAGGCCACGTTATACTTGATATCTATAACTTCAAATCAGCAACAATAGGAAGTTACGGATCATGGATGTTATTAATTTGAAGACATTCTTCTCCGTTTTATTGTTTCAATCTTGACAAAGTACGTAAACCTAAATGAATATGGCATCGAAACATTTTGTCTGCTTTATTCTGCCCCCGTATTCAAAAACGCTTCGATTTGATTTCGATTCGACACGTCGTATATGTCTATCTTTTTTTGGCATTATGAAAGCGAACGAGATAGACATGCGACTTTCCGAACCGAAATCGTATCCAAGCGTTCTTGAATACGGGGGCTGATAGCCCCCGTATTACAAATACAAAACTGGCAAGATGTGGGTGTACCACCAGCATGCGTAGCGTGACCACTGTAGAAACAAGTTTTGTCTACAGAAGAGTCGACATAATGACAGATAGACAATGACAATGTGTCATTTTGTCGATTCTTCCGTACACAAAACTCGTTTCTACAATAGTATACGCGTGTAGGTACCTATATTAAAAAGTACTCTGTGGTAGGTACACTTCTGCGTAAGCCATCAGTACAGGCGTGATGTCCTATTTTGTTATTCTGATAGCTTGTGAGCTATGGAGCGGGCTATGCTTGGAGACTCTCTGAGAGATTGCAACCGAAAAGAGGCGATCCAACAGAGAACAAAAGTTATCGACATAGCACACAAAATAAGCAAGCTGAAGTGGCAATGAGCCGGCCATATTAGCCGTAGAACCGATGACCGTTGAGGTAGACGTGTTCTTGAGTGGTGACTGCGAATGGGCAAGCGTTAAGTGGGACGCCCTCAGGCTCGGTGGAGCGACGATCTTCGCAGGGTAGCTGGAGCGGGTCCCCTATGTTGTTTCGAACGCCGCTGTTGCGACACACGCTGTTTCGAATTAATTTTCCACTGCCTCACAGGTTCGAAAGCTCATGGACTCGAATGAAGTAGTCGCGAAAGACGCTGTTTCGAAAAACATTTTCACTGCCTCATACGCTCGAATGCTTGTGATTTTAATTTATTTAGTCATAAAAGTGTACAGACAAATATTTAAGCAGTAATTAAATAAAATCAACAAATTCGGTGTCAACATCAACATTTAATATTATTATTAACAAAGTAACATTCAAAAATATTAGTACCTATTATTATTATCTGTATTAGGAGCTCGTGGCTAAATAATAACATCCGCCAGGATCGATCTTTAAGGTTAAGCCGTGCTTGCCGAGGTTGGTCCGAGGGTGGGTGACCATAATTACAAACCGACTTTCCTCCGTGCTTCGGAAAGCACGTTAAGCCGTTGGTCCCGGCTGCCATTTGTAGATCTTTGACAGTCGTTACGAGCAGTCAGAAGCCAAAAAGTCTGACATCCAGTCTTACCAAGGGGTATCGTATTACCCAGTTACTGGGTTGTGGAGGTCAGATAGGCAGTCGCTTCATGTAAAATACTGGTACTCCGCTGCCTCCGGCTAGACTGGAAGTCGACCCCAACATAGTTTGGGAAAAGGCTAGGCAGATGATGATGATGATGTTGACACCGAATTTGTTGATTTTATTTAATTACTGCTTAAATGTTTTTCTGTACACTTTATGACTAAATAAATCGAAATCACGAGCATTCGAGCGTATGAGGCAGTGAAGATGTTTTTCGAAACAGCGTCTTTCGCGACTACTTCATTCGAGTCCATGAGCTTTCGAACCTGTGAGGCAGTGGAAAAATAATTCGAAACAGCGTGTGTCGCAACAGCGGCGTTCGAAACAACATAGGGGACCCGCTGGGAGCAACTGGATGAGATTTGCCGAGGATCGAGTTAAAGTGGCATGCGGTTGAAGAGGCCTATGTACAGCAGTGGACTATTGTAGTCTGATGATGATTAAAGCTTGCTGTAACAGTGTAGCAATCTAATAAGATAAGGCCAAATTCTTCTGGATCATTCTAAATAAGTACAGAGTTCATGAAATGTCAGATAACTGTCAAAATATTTTTTTAATAAGTACCGATTAAAAGAGGATTTGAAGCCTTGTATATTCTTATTTGATATCAAATTAATAACAAGCATGCTGGCTTTGTTTGTATATAAAGATAGTATTGTTTACATAACGCTTAAAACGAGATACTTTATCAGAATGTTCTGGCATTTTCGGCGGACAATGTCAACATGAAAATCAGACTCATAACAAAACATGTTTTTCAGTGAAAAGATTATCTGCTGCCCCATACAAAATTGCAATACCTATTCGACCCAAATGTATGGGGCAGCTGATATTTTTTTGCTATTACGATGTTTGTCCGATGAAGAAACATGTTCAGTTTGATGCTCTGTAGCACACCCTTAAGTATGTATATACCCTTTCCGTCACACCCTGTATAAATGACATACTTACATATTGATAAACATATCACGAATGTAATTACGAAGACGTTCGTTGATCTGGTAGCAAGCGCAACTTCTGAGCGAGTGGACCTGGTTTCGATTCCCAGGGTTGGCGGAGTGTTATTCAGTTTTTTTCCTGCCAGCCTGGATTTGAGCTCGTTTGATGGTAATAGGCTCGCCACCTATTACATGGGACGTAAACTTAAGGGTCAGTTCACACCGAGACGTGACGATACTTGAAGAGGCCAGTTACTTCGCGCTGCGTCGCTCTACGCCGCGAGGCGCCGCGCGTCGCAGCGCGGCGCAGCGCTGCATGGCGCAACGTATTCTGATTTCTCACAACGAAATGTGTATCTTTTCGTGTAGAAAATAAAGTTATATTTTGAATCGCTCTTTAAAAGTGTGCGCGCAGCGTCACGTCGCGTCGCGTCTCGGTGTGAACTGACCCTAACTGGCGAAATATTAAAATTTGACTGCACGGTTGGCGAAGTGGCTAAGCGATTGGCCTACAGGAGGGTTACTATGACGCTTAAAACATTATTGTTCCATTCCTATTCCAGAGTAACAAAGAGATGGAGCTAGACGACCTGTATAGCTCCGTCTCTTTTTCACTCTGGAATAAGAATGGAACAATAATGTTTTAAGACGTCAAGGTACGCCACCTGATGGTCGTTCCAAGTCTGTCTGTTTGTGTATGTGAGTTTAAATGTTTGTAAAAGCACCCGCGATACAGAAGAAATTACTAGTGTGGGGCAATGTTTAAAAAAAAAACATGTCCAATTAGGTACACCTCTGTCTAACCGTTCTGGGATTACAGGCGTGATGTTATATTAGGAATGTTATTCCGCAATCGTTAGGGAGAAGAGACAAATAGTAGTTTAGCGTTAGTACTAATGTGTATACTTACACGAAACAACTTTTAAAAGTGATTTTCTCCTATTGAATAGATTTAAGTTTTTAAATTGAATGGTTCTCCAGTTCAAAAGATAGGATAGTTTTTTTTGAAGTGAAACTTCTTATAATGCGACTTCCCACAGGTTTAACGTTCTAATGGAGGGGGAATATTTTCTATTACCCACTAAGAGATGGCGCTATTACAAGATTTGTGACTACGTAGTTCTACTAGGTACGCAAGATGGCGTGCAAACAGTCATGCCTTCGACTCTGCGGTGTGACCAGCCTTCGCTCAATTTCCATGAGTAGAATAACCTCGATAAACTTATGTAATAAAAAGTGTACAACAATAAAACAATAAAATATTATTTAGAAGCTCAATAAAATAACGAGAGTGAATGCGTGACACTCGAACGCATGCGTGTAGGTGTAGTATTACGAAGTTTCACTTCTTCCGCGCGGAGGGACTTCACGCACTATTTTTTTTTGTATGGCATCTCGCAGTTCAACCTAGGAGGTTATCGTTTGCTTAACCGGACTATCCTGGGGTGCCTTGAGGATAGGTGGCGCTGAGCGAAGCATGGAGCGGATCGATAGTTTTTTGTCATATTAACTATGACATGATGATGACGAATTTCCCAAAAAAAAAGGTAAATAATCTAATTAAAAATGACTCATTAGCGTTATTTCTACAATAAAAAAAAAACAACTCTCACAGGAAATTACTAGATTATTTATCATTATCAATGAATATTATCACAATGATAAGACGAGTAAGTCTAAATAGTTCTTTTTGCTATTGATATATGTTTTCTACTTAATCGAATGTCAACTCTATTCTGGTGTGAATAAGATAATTTCAGAATGAGACGTACTAGTTTTGACAGTGTCATTAGTTGTACCGCAAACTAAACTTTATGAATCGAGGATAAAGTTGATTTTACAATAAGATGTATTGGTTTTCTCTATGGAAGTAAATCGCGTACGAAACATAAGTCGTTCTATCGTCATTTTATCAAATGACAAACATGGATTCATGATAAGTTAAAGTAAAGAAACACATCTTTGTCAGTGACGTGAATTTATGAATTGAAACAAACAATGAAAAGGCTTTTACCAAGAAATAGGTATTTAATTAATATTTCATTAATGTTTATCAATGTTTTTACGCACTTCACTATTCAGAGCTTGTGGCTAAATTGTCACAGCACAGCCACTCGCGTCGATCTTTATGTTGAGCCGTGCTTGCCTAGGTTGATCCTTGGAAGGGTGACCATCGATCACATATCGGGTTTCCTCTGTGTCTCAAAAAGCATGTTATTCCGTTGGTCCCGGCTGTCATTTGTAGATCTTTGACAGTCGTTACTTACAGGTAGTCAGTGCCCCAAAAAGTCTGACAAGTGACAACCAGTCTTACCAAGGGGTATCGTATTACCCAGTAAGTACTAACTGGGTTGTGGAGGTCAGATAGACAGTCGTTCCATGTAAAATACTGGTATTCAGCTGCATCCGGTTAGACTGGAAGGCGACCCCAACATAGTAGAAAAAAAATTGGTTGCCTGTAAAGTCGGTATACGGGCGAAAGTTTTACGTGACAACGACTTTGATTGGTAAAACAATTTTAATGTGAATATTCATTCGTATAGTAGGAAGAAGGATGAAATAATAGTAACAATTTAAAACATTTATATATACAAAGAATTATATTTAAAACATTAATTTATACAAAGAATCTCGCACTGAATTTCATATTAACAAAATTTTATTTTTACCTTTACACATACATACGTATTTATATACAAATATACATATATAGAGGCACGCGTCCCTTCCACTCGGGCATGGTTAGCCCGCCTAAGAGCGAGAGAGACAGACATAAAAAGTGAAAGGCACGCGTGCCTCTCACTCGCTCTCATTGTGAGCGCATAACGTGAGCGGAGCGTAACGCAGTTTGTTGAAGTGTCACCCGGCAAACCAATTTATAAGACGTTGTCACGTCAAAAGCTAGGCAGATGATGAAAAGGTAAAGCAAAATAAGCGCAAACATAAAAGTGTTTTTTGCATATTCTTTGATAACTTAATACCTAAGAATGTATTTCAAATTAAATAACTTATGTCGAGGAAAAAAACCTATGAGTAACTCGAAAAAGATAACGTTTTATCAACGTAAAATCACACTATCACTCTTATTCAGGCAAAACAAAATCATATCCTGTGCCTTCAGTAAAAAAAAAAAACAAAACAACCAAAGATTCAAAGCCTTGTCTGGCTCAAGGCTCAACATTCCTTCTCCCGTTTTTTATCAAAATAACTGTCGGGACCCGGGAACGAGCTCCCACGCGAAGTGCATCTTTCTCTGTCACTCTTACGTGTTAGAAAGAGAAGAAAGCAACAAAAACAAAACGTATCAGCTGGTAACCCACATCCTGGCAGGTTTTACAGCTGCTGGTGTGTTTGTATACAAAATGACCAGTTCATTTTGACATTAAAAGATGGCGCTAGTTGCTCAAGCAAAAACGGAATTTCAGTACATTTAATTTAGTTCCTAATTTGACCGTATGTCTTATTAAGCTGGCTTCCTTGCGTTCTAAAAAAAGGTAAAATCAGCTGGCTTTCCTGTAATTTACGGCAGCCATATTTGGTGAAAAGTAGAAGAAAATAATTTTGGGGGAATTTGAGTAAATTGAAATTCAATTTGCATTTATTTCGGAACCAATTTGTTAAATGATGGCTACGCTAAGATTCGGCCCCCGGCTTCATCGTTATTATTTTAAAATTATGTCCTTTGTGTTGTTCAGTTATTCTGTTCTGATCATCAAAATCCGTTAGTAGTTTTTAAGTGATAAAGAGTAACAAAATTAAATATACATTCACACATTCCCACACACTTTCGCATTTGTAAAATTCGTAAGAGAATGGACATTGTATTTGGCGACCCATGTAGTTACTAATTATTTACCCCTATGGCCTATTGTTATGAATGTGATAAAGGGGCACCCGTTCACTCACACAGCGTATGAAGGGTTTAAATATTAAAACTTTGAAAAGCGTCATGAGGGGTAAAAGTAATGAGTTCGAAGTACGTTACTAAAATAAATAACCTACTGTGAAACTCGCCCCCAGTGACAAGGGACCGAGTGTTGTTGTTTGAATAACGTACAAACTAGAAGCGCAATCAAATTGTTTCGTTTGTCGAAGTTACTTGATGAAACGTATCTATGCGTACGTATTTTATGCGTAGCTTAAATACTGGAAATGGAAAATTGCTCAGTGGGTCGTCTTAGGGGCGGATTTTTAGGTGTTGGAGTATTAGCTTAGTGGCACTTTGAGCAGCAAAGAAAACCAAAAACTAACAATATAAGTATTGCAAAAAAAAATTGACAAAAAAACAACGCAGTTTCGGGTTAACCTTGACCAATATAAAACATTTAGGTTCTGAGAAGTATGGACCCACGACCACGCGACGCACCGTTTCCGAATTGTGGGCCTCCGCATTTTTTTTTTTTTTTTATAATGGTCTATATTTCTAAAATGGTAGCTCGGATGAAAATCTTTTCTGGAAAAAAACTGTTGCTCTAGTAGAAAACTATGAGATAGTGTAAAAAACACGAGAATTATAGAGAAAAAAAAAATCGAAATCGTTGTGCCATTGAGCCCCTAAAGCTATACTCCAACCGGAAAAATTTACTTGATGCGGCGCTGTTTGCATATTATATTATTTGAAATAATCACAATACAAATCAATAGCAAGTCTTGTACCTACTTAATGTGATTTTGTAAACGACCACGCCCTACCTTTGATAAATGAATATGGTTCGATAAATCGATACCTATGAAATCGATATTATGATAATTAGGTACTGATTTTTTATCAACCCCCTAATCCAATCACAGGTTCTGTCATTTCAATTTGAATGAAGGATATCGGTGAGAAGAGAATTTTAAAATTTAAAACGGCCATCGAATCTAAATATCGTTCAAACAGGTGTTTATTTGATCCCTGGTTAGATCGGGGTTTAATAGTTTGGAAGTTCGTAAAGCCAGCTTTACGATTTTTTTAAGCGCCATGGTAGATCCCGAAATTTAAACTTTCGGTTTCTGCAATTTGCAGGTCAGCGTCAGGCTTAATATTGAACAAAATATGATTCTCAACCGTAACTCGTTAAAATCATCAATACAACGCGATTCCACGTTTCAATATTGTGTGTGTGTGGATTGCTGATGAAAATGGCGGGAATGGTTTTTTTCTGACATTTAATAATTACCCATCCTAAAATCTTTACGTTGTTTGTATTCAAAAAGTGTATTATAGTTCAATAACATCAATTCACAGTATTTAATTTTGAGCTTATTTAATTCAAACAAAAGACTAGCGAGTCTTTGGACTAGCGAATATAGGTCGAATTCATTTGCGTCAATAAAATAAAAATAAAACTACTCCCAGTATAAATTGAACGGTGGCGAAAAATGGAACCAACTTTGAAATATACTGAATTTGACATTTAGGCAAAGCAAGTGGCGCCACCATCAACTGTGAAGATATCCTGGACAGTCTGATCAAACATGAAATGTTTGGCTAAAGTTAAATACAGTTTCTGATAACATTAATTAGGCCGAATGTAAATTTATTCGTGACCTGGCGTGACCCTATGCTGCATAAACAGCAGCCACATAATATTACGATGATAATTTAAAATAACTGTGTGGTCCTGTAATCTTGTTGCCAGGGGACGACATTAATTGCGTCTGTCTGGACTGGTAAACAAGGACGTTAAACACAAAGTCTTATTATTACCGTTATCATCAAACACGGACAGATCCTGGATATTTTTCCTTTTCACTTATCTTCCAGTTTGAATACTGTTATACCACATCATTCTGGGCCTACTGAAATAAACCAAAAAGGGATCCGTTATACACTCGTAGTTACTAAATAAATAAATACAAATAACAGAAGGCCAATCAAGTATATGGTAGACGATAGACCCTATTGAATTATACACCTATTTGTTTTATTGCCATACATAGGTACTCCTTCAAAAGGTCGAATGGAACGTTGCTGTGTGTATTTTGCAATGACAGAAAAATAAAAATAAAACCGTCGACGCGACGGTGCATTTACATTGGTCGAGTAAACAGGGAAGTCGTGGGTCGAGTACTGGAACAGGAATACTGGACTTATTTTATTGTTAGACTATTTATCCTATTTTATTGACAAGCGTCCGTTATTAGCTATTGAGGAAAGTCTAGATATAGTTGGCTCATGATATCTATCTAGCTTTGTTACAAGTAGGTCAACCAGAAGGTTTTAGAGAAAGGTCAGAGAGGTCACCTTAGGGACTTTTTTTTTAGTTTTTCGGAAAGGTTTGTATTTCTTTACAAAGGTCAGACCGTCAGAGTGATGCCAAGTGATACAAACGCAATACTCGTGTCGCTGCCCGTGGTCACGTATCAAGTCGAAACTTAGCAATACTTGCAAAATTACTGAGCCATCGCTAACCAATGTTATAACGCGCCCATTTCCCTAAACTTTCTCTTTACTACCTTGCAGGAGGGCGCAAACAAGCTGCAAATAGCTTGTACACCTACTAGTTACTGTCTTAAAATAGATTGATTTAATTTTTTCACGAAAAAGGAAGTTTATCGAGACAGTACTGCTGAGTAGGTACTTTGTATACCTAGGTATTTGTACTTTAAGTACTGTGTTGTTACGTATTACTTAGCATGTTGATAGGAAATTATGTAAATATAGCTATAGGTATAAAATTATATTATTATTAGCTCTGATAACAAGGAGTCAGTTATTGAAACGAAAACAAACAAGGCCTTATCTCTACTAATGGGCTAACTGCGAAAATAACACAGTACACAACGGCCATTTGCAATATCTCGGACAAATTGAAAATCTAGGGGAAATTACGGGAGTCTTTGTATGAGCGTACTTCCATATTTGGTCGGACTATACCCTCAACCTCCTTGTTTTCATCGTCATATTTTTTTTCCAACGTTGCTAGCAGATTGGTACTAGGCGGTAAATAAAGGTGCCCATTCACGCATAACGGATGCGTTTTTTTTTCCAGATTGTTCTAGAAATCGCATTTTTAGGGTTCCAGAAAATAATCTCATAAAAGAAACTATAATACATACTTTGCTTTGTAGTTTTACCTAAAAACATTAATTATATTAATCCTAAATAAAAGTTTATGTTTTTGGAAGTGAAAACTTCTTTAGCAGCATTGGGCAGTTTTTGTTGGGGAAAAGCTATGCATTCGCGTGACCGACATGCTCGTGACGTATTGCGCCAGACTAGCGACGCGAATGATTTAAAAATTTAAATGGAACACAGTAATTCCATTGTTTTGAGTTTTCAATGATCAAGGTAAAGCAACGGTAGCCGAGGTCAGTATGTAGATGGTTGATCATGATAAAGCAACGGTTTGGTATGTAATGGTGCTTGATTTACAATTTCTATACATAATGACACAAACGTTTCAGGGAATAATAATAATAAATAAATAATAAATTTCTTTATTGCCATAAAAACAGGAGGGAGGTAATGGTTTCTATCGGTCAGTATCTAAGTATATGTGTCCATTGTCAGTATGTTGTCGTTCGTTACCTACCATAGTTTCAATATTTTACACCGTCCGTTTTAAGTTTTGAAGAGAAAACTTCTTTAGCTGCGTTGAGTAATTTTTTAGTACGGGAAAAACCTATGGGTTTGCGTCACCGACATGCTCCTGACGTATTGCGCCAGACAAGAGACGCATATAATAAAAAAAAGAACACAGTCATTCTATTGTTTTAAGTTTTCACTTCTGTCGGCAGTCCTTGTGACTACCACCTTTTTTTTGGGATTGAGTGACATTGACAGGAGGGCGCTGTGAGTAAACATTTCTAAAATTGTCTGTAGAAATTGTTTAAAAAACAACAGACGGCGGTGTTAGTTGCGACTATGACCTCAAACCACAAAAAGCCTAGTCAAACTAATTAGTAGTAATTTGCTATTTTAAACGTCATCCTTGTCTATTGTTCAAGTTATCTTTAATGCAATTTCTTGTTAATTCTTGGTTTAAGTATCTATTAAATGAGTCGCGTAGGAATTTCTGCTTCATTATTTTTATGAAATAGGTGTCAATTTTCTTTTTTTTTTGTCTTTTTGGAAACTCAGTTGTGGTGACGGCAGCACAGCAAGGTGAACTTTTCACTTTGTGGAAATTAGTAGACGAAAGGATAGGTCATTTTTTGTCATTTAATGATTTGAAATCACGGACTTAACCATTTAAATCCAAAGTCTTTTGATTCCTGGTTACTGTTAGCTTGCGTCTTCCCAGTGCCTCTACTCTGACTTTCACATTCTATTTTCTTTCAACCAAAGGCTAAATATTGCCCACTGTTCGTTGGGTTTGTCGAACTACTTACCAATATTTATACAATGTACCTAAGCGGATAGTGTCATTTTTATAACAAAAAGCACGTTATTAGTAGTAAGCAGCTACGTCAAGTTTTTGTATTGTTCCTATTAATGACTGAATGACTCCATTGACTGAGTCACGTAGACACAGCAATCCCTTTAACAATCCACTGTATTTCCATTGTACTCATAAAATTATCATGTACTTATAGTAAATATTGAGAAAGAGATATGAAATGAAACAGGTGTTCAACGTAGCTGGTTAAATTTAGGAATATTATTTTAATTAAAAGCAAAATACTAGGACGGATTGAAAGACGTAGATAAAGATGTTTTAAACGACCTGCGTTGTCAGGACAAGTCTCTATTTTGAATGTGGTTTTCGTGTCCGTCCGCATGTAAAAATGTATACAAACGAATTAATATTGAAACCTAAGAACAAAAACAGAAATTAAACTATATTCAATGTTTACAAATTAATAACAAACTAAACACAACATTTTAAAATTTATAAAAGAAATAATTTACGCCATATGTGGCGTAAGGTAATTAGCAAAGCGATGCTTGAGTATGCTCAAGCATCGCTTTGCTAATTACCTTAGATAACGAGGATAGGAATTTCCCACACTTGAGCTAATACTGCATAACTGCAATCTACGTAATTACTTGCGAGAAGGTAGAAATCTGATAAATGTTTGTTTTATTATATTTCTATTTACAGAAGACAGATTAAGGGTTATTTGTATTACATACATTTTTTGGACATAGGATTCCCACATGTGTAAAAAAAAATAGGCGCCCCACCATTTTCCCCATGACCTGCCGCGATTCCGTCGAGATGTTTAAGGGTTTTAGTTTTGTGATACATCTATGCTTTGCAAGCATCTGACAGACAATGCTTGCCGAGCCCTAATTCAGTATTACAGCATTTTGACCTATTCTATTACTAGGATAAAAAAGTCGTCGTAGTCTACATATATGGGCGAATAAATAAAAAAAAATACCAACCCAGTGCGAGTCAGACTAGCGCACGAAGTTTTGGTTATGATTTGTTATGAAACCACTGAATTAAGTGTTGTTATAGTTTTAAGGGTTAGAAAGTATTTCCAGTTACTGTTTTACACCCTTTAACCAAAAATTGAGTATCACGGAAGTTATGATTCATAATCACTTTTCAATTTCATTAAAATCAACAGTGTTTTTTTAGTTTTGTGTGATCTCGCAGTTTTTTTTTTCTTTCGCATATTTCCATTTTACATACGCACAATGTTGGCATAGTTTATAATATAGAAGCAGGGCAGAATCACGTGCGTTGCTTAGCTAAATAGTAATTTAAAAAAGAGATTCATGTGATTCTCATCGTTATATGCTCTTTTATTTACTTAGAGTTGTCACTGCAAATAACAAGATAATATTTTTATCATTTGCTGCGACAATATTATCAATAGAAAAAAAAGTAGCGCCACGAATGGCTCGCTTTATACCCCCACTGCGCAACCGGAGTCGCGCAGCCGCCATTGCCATATAAATACCGCGAGCGCCACCGACGTCACGTAGTCGAAATCGAGAGGTGAAGGTGCGAATAATGGAGAGGTGGCGTCCATATTTTATTCCCATATTAATCGATCACCATCATACAAGCTAGCAGCGCGACCGCCGACGTATCAAGTCGTGAAAGTGAAGCAGTTAAGAGTTTCGACGTGTCATCCAAGCAGATCGACAGCGGTTCGAGGCCGACCCCGGCGGATCGCAGCCATCGAGCGAAGCCACCTATACACAACCTCGCGTGCGAGCGGCGACCATCTTGTGAAACATCCAAGTCGCGGCCGGCTATAGGACGCGAGCGACGCAACGGAGCACCCCCGACTGAAACAACGTAGTGCCCGTTGACATATTGTACAAGTGTCCGTGAAAACGTAACAGTGAAGGAGCCGGAGTACCATCAACAACCCGACGAGGAAGACCCGGGGGCCTCCGACATGAACCGGCCCAGTCCCCCCGTGGCCGTGGGCGCTCCTCAGGCCCGCGGCCGGCGCCGCTCAGCGTTGAGGCGCGAGCGACGTGATGAGCGCTCGGAGCGCTGCGAGAGGTACGCGGCCAGCAAGTGGGGCGCCGCCCCGGCCGCGTGCGCGTTGCCGCCGCCACCCACACACTGGCGGCGCGAGGGCCGCTGTCGCCCGGAGCCCGACCGCGCGCTGCCGCTCAAGCTGCTCCTCAACGTGACGGCGTAGAGCGCCGTGTACGGACTCTAAGCTAGTGATAAGTGGCGCGGGCGCGGCGCGGCGGCCCGCCGTCCTGCCGCGTCCGCCGCTCAGTGCTAAGTTTTTTATTTCGAGGCGCGAGGCTCGGCCTCCCGCGACCCTGTGTCGCCCGCGGCCGCGCTCCGCTGCCGACCAAATTCCGGCGTTAGGTATTATTTTGTGAAAATTTTAGTAGGTAAGTGCAGCCGCGGCCCTGCGGGCGCTGACATCGCCGCCCTGGCCTTAAACAAGAGAAAAACACAAAAAAATGAATAGGGCGTCGGCGAAGCGCCCGTGGGCTGCTGGTAGCCGGCGCGGCATGCGCGAGCGCTCGGCGGGGGCCTCTTTATGTTGTCGGGCGCTCCGCCGGCTCAGGCGCCCGCGCTGCTGCGCCGCTAGTCGTATCGTTTATTTATCTTGAGAGCGATGTGTATTTTATTTGTGCGCGCCGGGCCAGCCTCCGGCGGGAGGACCTGCCGTCCAAAGCTTTAAACGTACGTGTGTGAGGCCCGGCCCGGCGCACTCTAGTTGTAGATTTTAAAATTTAACAATACGGTAAATGTGAAAGCCGACTGTTGAAGATTGGGAGTCTATTATATATGTTTGTACAGTATAGTATATTGATCTCAGCTGCGGGCACCCGCGGCCGCAACGTCTAGGAGCTTTCTGTGATGTACAAAAAAAAAAACGAGTATATTTGGAATTTTACAAGTTTTTTATAATTAATTTGTAATGTAATACTTTAAGTGAAGATTGAGCGAGGGCGGTGGCCGCTCTACGCGAGACTGTCCGCAGCATCCTGTCCCACCTTATCCCATCCCTTGTTCCTGTCCTGTCCCAGGGCTCTTCGGAGCCCGCCAAATGGTTCAATGTTTCTGTCAGAAACGTCAAAAACGTATTCCCCACTCTTACGAGTGGGACAACAACTTATTTTTTAGCTCAAGAAACATGAAAGATTGTTTCAAGATGAAGCATAGAAGAAAACAACAATGGAGAACAAAGAATATCATGAAGAAAGAATTAATAAAATCAAGTTCAACATTGTCATCTAAAGAAAATTCAAGAAAAGAAGTATGGACCGCAGCCAGCAAGATCAGAGAAGAAGACGGTGATCAAGAAGACCTATACAGGTGAGTGTTACCTGTACCCACTTCCTATCACAATAAATTCATCATCAGGGCGCCAAATAAACAAACATTGTTTTCATTCATTATTGAAGCATGACACTCGATATAAACAGTAAAAGTAATCTCCTTAATATCTTCCACGACAATTAATAACAACGATTTCTTCATTATACATGTAGGCCTGTTCCTCTTCTTAGAGTATTGATGGCACAAAAAATAACAAATATGTTAACCCCAAAACTTAGCCATGCGACTCTAACTGCTGCTGTTTTGTCAAATCAAGTGCGTAGATCATGGTTCATCATCATCAGCCTATATTGTTCCCACTGCTGGGACGCAGGCCTCCTCTTTATGAGAGGGACGGAGAAACATAAAAATATTATTAAAATAAAAAAAATCTAATGTTTGAGTATCTTTGGAAGAAAGATACAAAACACTATTTTGCCAGTAACACATAGGTTCTATAATGCTAAGAGACCATCAAATACTTGAAGCAGATTTGATTAAACCAGCATGTAAGCCAAATTTTGACATGAAGATATAAAATACTAGTTTATCTCTTTATAATATTAATAAAGATGTATTCTAAAACATGTGTTGACTGTTTCTAAACAGATCTTGTTGCAAATAACTACAAAGAGCAAAATAATATTCAAAGTATGTCAATACATGTATGCAATGTATATTGGTTTAAATAGTGGGAAAAAAATACTGAAACATGTTTGTTTACATTTTATCTCAAGCTAAACAAATTTTACATGTCAATAAACTTCATGACAGAAACAAAACAGCTGTTCATTTTGTTTTGTTCTATTTACCAACACAAGCAGGCAAAGGTTGCAATCCATACAGCCTCGGACAGTGTTGCCATTCATATGAATGATATAAAAAAAATAGTATAAACATAATAAAAGAAAAGCGCGGGAAACGTTCAACTTGGCGGACGCGTCCTTTTTGAATTCAAGAAAAATATTTTGAAAATACAGTAAAATAGGATCAGTAGTTTAGTTTTAGTGCTCTCTTCTTTGATTTAAGTATAGTTTTGTAGTATTTTTTCCTCGGTAGTGGTAAGTTTTTACTATATATTGTTGAAGCCGTATAATGAACGACCCGCCAGACCCGGGGGACTTTGTTCCCCCGGCAGGCAATTTTGTTACTGTGGTGAGCAATGAGTCAGGCATGGAAACTGATGGGTCCTCCTCGGCTCGTAAACTTAAAAGAAGTCGCGTAAATGTGTGCAAACATTGTAACAAACGCCGTCGCACCCGAAAAAACCACGGTTCCGAGTCGTCGGGTTGTGGTTGTACGGATCCTACAAGTCCTAGAACATTTTTATCAGAACCTATTTGCTCTGTAATACCAACTATTGCTGCTGATACTCAAGCTCCATCCGTAGCTGTTCCCGCGCAAATCGGTCGTAAAGCATACGACAAAACCGACAGTGCACCTTACATAGTACACTTACAGAAAAAAACTATTTCCCCTGATGATGATACTACACTGCACCCAATCACATTTGGCAAATATCTCAAACATAACGCCTTTCAAAATATTATAAATGGTAGCGTCAAAAAAATTGGGCGTAATAAAATTTCTCTTTCATTTTCCAATTATCTGGATGCAAATTCTTTTATTTCACACAGCAGTCTGGAAACATATAATTACAAAGCTTTTATACCCACATTTAATGTTACAAGAATGGGTCTAGTACGTGGTGTTCCTGCAGAATGGTCTCCAGAGGAAGTAATTGATAATATTACAGTTCCAATTGGTTGTGGTCCAATTTTAAAAGTCAGACGCCTTAATTTTAAATCTGTTGTTGATGGTACAACCACTTGGAAGCCATCCCAATCCATAGTAGTTACTTTTGATGGACAGGTTCTACCTAAAAGAATCTTTATGTGTTATAATGCATTACCTGTTGATTTATATATTTTCCCTACTGTACAATGCTTTAATTGCTGTCGTTTTGGGCACACTAAAATTCAGTGCAGGTCTAAACCTCGCTGTTATAAGTGTGGTCAAGGCCATACTGGAGATAGCTGTGAAAGGGAAGTAGAAAATGCATCTTGCTGTCTGTGCTCTGGCTATCACTATGCCATTAATAAATCTTGTCCTGAATTCTGTAGAAACAGATTAAATCATACATGGCACATAGCTCAGTTTCTTATGCTGAAGCAACTAAAGTTTATCCCCCGGTAACTAAATCATATGCTGACACACTTTTATCTTCTCCTTCTAAAAACTTTGCAGATACTCCATCAATCTCTTCACCTAATAGAATGCAGGCTTCAAGTAGTTATAAAAAGACTGTCTTCCTGAAACCACGCTCCCCACCCAAATCTATACAAGGCTATAATAAAGAGGCCCACAATGCTATTATTAATGATTTTAAAATTCCCCAGCCATCTAATGGTTGTGCCTTTACTAATAATCAAAATAATGATAAAAATGATGTAAACTTTTCTATAAATGATTTTCTCTCTGCATTACACAATCTTCTTTCTCAGTTCAACATCTCACCGTCCAACGTTGCCTCAACTTTCAATGTACCTCAATCCATTCATAATGGACAACACATCCAATATAATCCAATGGAACTGCCGCAGTCTAGTAAACAAAAAGAGTGATGTTATATACCTTTTAAACAAATATGAGCCATTTGTCTTTGCTTTAGCAGAGACCTGGCTCAAACCAAATCATATTTTTAAAATTAATGGTTATTTAACCATTAGGGAGGATAGATCTGATGGGTATGGTGGTGTAGCTATACTTATCAAGAACTCTTTTCCTTTCTCTATTGTTTCATTACCTCCTCATAGTGAGGAAATTTCTATTGTAGCTATTAAGGTGCACCAAACTTGTTTTGTTTCTATTTACATTCCTCACCCTTCTTCTTCTATTCTTCAAGAGATGAATAATCTCTTTTCTTTTCTTCCAAAGCCTTTCTTAATATTGGGGGACTTTAATTGCCATCATCAATCATGGGGTTGTTCTGTTTCTAATTGTCATGGTGAAGATTTACTAGATATAATAGACTCTCATAATTTATGCATTTTGAACTCAGGAGCTGCTACTCGCCGTTCAGATCCCAACCAAAATCAAAGTGCAATTGACCTTTCTATCTGTTCTCCAAGCTTAGCCTCTTCATTAACTTGGCATACTCTAACCTCTACTTATGGTAGTGACCATTTCCCAATAGTTATTTCTTACCCTCTTTCCAAATCAAAGGCATCATCAAGGAGATCTAACTTAAAACACAAATTACCAAGCAGAAATAGTAGTGACTGGGACAAATTTAGAAGCCTTGTTGACAGTAAGCTTTGCTCCTTGCCTGTAATTTCTGATGGCAATGAAAACAGCTGTGCTGAAGCTTTAGCACTTTTGTTAATTGAAACTGCAGATGTAGTTTTTCCTGCAAAAAATAACAATAATAGTACAATTCCCTCACCTCCATGGTGGGACTCTGAATGTACAGAATTAGTTAACAAACGTAAAGAGGCGGAATACAATTATAACCTTGACATGTCTAATAGTAATTTTGAAACTGTTACTAACTTAATTAACGAAACTTATAAACTTTTTAAGAAGAAAAAATTTGAATCTTGGCGTAACTTTTGCTTATCAATTTCACCGAACACCCACCCAACGATTGTCTGGCGTAATATCCGTAGATTTAGATCAATTTATAAGAACCCTTCCCCTATACCTGTTTCTTTAGCCAGCGAATTTTTAGATAATTTAGCGCCGCCTTGGGTCCCTGAGGCTGTTAACCCTAAACTGTCCTTACCAATATTGTCAATAACCAACGGATCACATAACCAAGGCACCCATACGACTCTAGATGGCCCATTCACTCTTACTGAATTAAAGGGTGTTATTCATAAAACTAAGGATTCTGCACCAGGCAGTGATGGCATCCCATATTCCTTTTTTGCTAATTTAAATGAAGACGTCCTCTGCTATTATTTACATCTTATCAATTCTATTATGATCACTGGCAACATCCCTGTTGAATGGAAACGTCAAATGGTGTTGCCATTCCTTAAACCAAATAGAATCCCATCTGACGCTTCTTCATACCGTCCCATAGTTTTGTCTTCAGTTCTGATGAAATTAGCTGAACATTTAATTAAAAATCGTCTAGAATGGTTTGTTGAAAGTAAGGGCCTTTTGGCAGCATCACAATATGGCTTTAGAAAAGGTAGGAGTACCAGTGACTGTTTAGGCATTTTAACATCAGATATTCGGATTTCTTTTTCTAATAATCAATCTACTGTCGCGGTTTTCCTTGACATAAATTCAGCTTATGATAATGTTATATTATCAGTTTTACAAAATAAATTAAGAGCCCTAGGGGTTCCATTGAATTTGTCAAATTTTATTATTAATATCCTGACTGAACGCTCTATTAGTATGCTAATTGGTGATCAAGAGGTATCTTACCTTGTGTGGAAAGGCCTACCCCAGGGTTCTGTGCTCAGTCCCCTTTTATACAATATTTACACTTTTGATTTAGACTCGTCCTTATCTGATCATATTACGGTTCTTCAATATGCCGACGATTTGGTGTTATATTCTTCAAGCCAATCCATTGAACAGGCTAGCCAGGCTATCAATTCCGCTTTATCTAATTTAGAGTTATGGTTACATCTTAACGGCTTGGATATATCCACGTCTAAAAGCGCGGCAGTTTTATTCACCCGAAAGAGAAATATTCCCACAATAAATCTCTTTTATAAGGAAACTCCTATCCCGATTAAAGATAATTTCAGATATCTGGGTGTAATACTTGACAGTAAATTAAGTAGTGTTCCTCATTGTGATTATATTGTTAACAAATGTGAAAACCACATAAACATGCTTAGATGCCTATCAGGTGTGTGGTGGGGTGCACATCCTTTTTCTTTAAAATTAATCTACAATGCTATAATCAGAAGCACTTTAGATTACGGATTATTTATTCTTGAACCGGGTAGTGTTATGGCTTTTAAAAAATTGGACCGTATCCAGTCTAAAGCATTACGAATTATTGCGGGTGCTATGAAGTCGAGTCCCATAAATGCCTTACAGGTTGAATGCGGGGAAGCTCCTTTATATCTTAGAAGACAGTTCCTTTCTGATAAGTATTTGTTCCGCATTATTCAGTTCTCAACTCATCCTCTCATTTCTAAACTGGACATTTTAGTGACGCTGATTGATTCTTCAGATTACTGGTCCCATAAACGTGCTCCTTGTTTAGTAATAAGCTATAAAAAATACCTTTCTCTATCTTCTCCAGTACACCGTTCCAACAAACTTCCCATATTTAGCAGTAGTTATGATAGTTTACATTTCAAACCCATCATAAAATTTCACTGTACTAGAAAATCTGACCCCGTTTGTCATTTAAGTTTCAACAATTTTCTGTCCGAGCACTCGGAATATCATCACATTTTTACGGATGCTTCCAAGCGTTCTCCGACAGGTTGTGTGGGGATTGGCACTTTTCATTCGCAATATAACATTGTTCAAAAAATAAAACTTCCTCCGGAGACTTCTGTTTTTACAGGAGAATGTTTTGGCATTTTGAAAGCCATTGAATATAGTCGGGTTTTTAAGTTAAAAAAAGTTATCATTTTTTCGGATTGTCAAAGTGCGCTTCTAGCCATCAACCAATCTCCACTGACACATAAATTACAGTTGCCCATAATTTATTTAATAAGAGAATTTGCGTACAGAACCTTATCTGAGGGCTGACCAGCCCATGCTGGAATCGAGGGCAATGAAGTGGCAAATTCTCTCGCCGGTGAAGCGGTGCAGTGTGGGGACATCGTCCCATACATGAATTTTAACTCAGATATTGTAAATTTACCTAAAACTTTTCTTTTGGACACCTGGAAGGTGGCCTGGGAAATCAGTAGTAGACAAAAGGGTCGTTATTTTTCTTTACTCCACCCCGACGTTTCGGAAAAACCGTGGTTTGGCAGGGCTAAGTTTGGCAAGATGGAGACCTCCGTTCTCATACGGATGAGACTCGGTCACGTTTGTTCTCCAGCTCATCTTGCCAAACTTAAAATTATTAACGATCCCAGTTGTTCGTGCGGCACAGATGTGGGCGACTTGAACCACATTCTTTTCTCCTGTCCTCTATATGACCGTTCTTCCTTTCTCAGTGATCTATTGTCCCTCCGTATTCCTTTTCCTACTTCAGTTCTTACTTTATTTTGTACAAATAGTTTACCTGTATATAAATGTATAGCCTCATTCATTACCATTAATAATATTAGATTGTAATTTAATACAAATATATTTTCATCAATTTATTGTATCTCATCATTCATTAGTAATATCTAGTTAGTTATAACCCTATTGATCCTATTATATCCCAAATTCCGATGTAAATATTATTTTTGATAAATTCCAGTTTCCCTAACTTTGTCTTCCTAATATAACTTGACACTGGCTAAATGCAAAAACCGTGCGAAGCCAGAAAAAAAAAAAAAAAAAAAAAAAAAAAAAAAAAATTGTATAAAGATAATAAAAAAATGTTTTGATGGAGGATTTATTATAAATAGTGTAGATTTTTTGGAACGAAGTTCCTTATCGCGCGTTGTGAAAGGGGGCTAGACGGAAAAAAATCTTACGAAAAGTTGTCACGACACTTTTTGCTATAGTAAGCTATTGTAAGCTTTATTTCTTTAAAATGAAGTTGAAATTTCCTTAAATTACGTACAATTGGGGTGTGTATGTGAGTAAGGATAGATATGATTATTATTTTGAGTGACCGAACTACAAAGTACAAATTCGGTTGTGCAGTTAAGTAAGACGGTATTGCTTGGATGGAATTAAGGATTAATCTTCCTTAAATTAAATATTTTATTTTTCGCACACTAACTTAAATCTAAAATGTATTGATATTATGTACGTGAAAGGAACTTCGTTCCATCCGGGTGTCCCTTGACACCTATCAAGTTTTTTTTTGTTATGTATGGGAAAATATATGTTTGTCTTTAAATGAATGGGATGTTATGTCTAGGGCTTACATAATTTCCTTTGCTTGTACTTTTCAAATCATTATGAGAACATTTTTTTTTTATGGTAGATTTTAAATACATACAATTTTTCAGAACATAATTGAAAAAAATAACTAGATAAGTATGGCGTTTCCCACCCCAACTGAGTACTTGAAGAAAAAACAGTATGTCCAGACATATTTTGGTCAGAATACGCAGATAAGTCTCCAAAGTGGTCTTTTGAGGAAAGTACGAATGACAACCAATCCAGCTAAGCAACCAAATTAAGCTGATCTCTCATTGTACGGCAAGCTCATACAAACCTTGGTCAGGTAATGCTGAATGCGTCGTCGTGTGTACGACACGGATTTAAGTCGACCTGTACATTCAGTACAAACAAACTACTACTGAATCATTTGTTATTCAAAACATATTACAAAACCATTACATAACGAGTAATAACGACCGATTAAGTATTATGTCATCAACGTTGCGATAATAAAATTCACTACACTCTGAAAATAAATACAGAAAGCCTTAGTATATTTTGAAACGCGGCAAAACTGAGAACTACGTTAGATATGTTCTGAATTTGACAGTTCATACTAAAACTAAAATTTGCCCGCAGCGTCGCTACTGATAAGGCGGGAAATTAGTCCACGGGAACGTTAAATAGCCTATGACGCTCGGGGATAATGTGGCTTACCATTAGTGAAAGAGTTTACGAAATCCGATCAGTAGTTTCGAAGATTCCATCACAAAACCAACAAACACACAAACTTGTTACTGTTTATAATATAAGTATAGACTTGCATCATTATGGTTTTCCTACTCCTCCGCTATTTTTTTTAGGATTCCGTACCCAAAGGGTCAAACGGGACCCTGTTACTGCAGAGACTTCGCTGTCCGTCCGTCCGTCTGTCACCAGCACCAGGCTGAATCTCATGAACCATCGAACGTCAATTGAAATTTCTACAGATGCCTAGATGCTATAACAACAAATACCAAAAACCGGCCAAGTGCGAGTCGGACTCGCGCAAGAAGGGTTCCGTACCATTATTTATAAAAACCAGCAATAAATAAGAATACAATATAAAATAATACAATAAATATTTAAGGGGGCTCCCATATGAAAAAGAGCGTTTTTATAAATAATGGTACGGAACCCTTCGTGCGCTAGTCCGACTCGCACTTGACCGGTTTTTTCTGATTGATTTCTTTGCGGGATCCAAGACAGTCAAATTGTTTGTCTGGGACGTAGTCGAGCTTCATTGATTCTGGCCTACAGGACTTGCAGTGGTTTGGGAATTATGTGGCGGGCCAATTAAAAATATAATCACTGTGGTCTATGGATTAAACGTACGTCATATACTGGGGACTAAGAAAGGGCATAATGTTTACAAACATAAACTCGACCTTAATTATAATTATTTTATTTTTTAATTCTTTTTTTTATTTTACTATGGACACTTTTAACGTGCACGTCTTGCTACATCGTTCTCACATAATGTACCATCTCAACATGAATGATGTAACCAAGGTTTTTGTAACAAGATTCTGATTTAAAAGAGTGTCCATGGAGTTTCTTGCCCATTCTTCTCCATAGAGATCTACGCTTTGGAATGGGCAACTACAGTTCTTTCACAGTTATTATGTCTTGTGACTGGGACTGTAGCTTCATTGTTATTGTTGTTTGACTATTCAAAAGTGCCTGTAATTGGCCTACTTGAAATAAATGATTTTGATTTGATTTGAATTCTTTCAATTGAATGGCCATTGAGCCTCGATTTTAAATAAATATCAATTTAATATACCAACAGTCATGGTCTATATTTTATTATGTCACGAAACAAAGGTAAACAGTAAACACTCGCTTTATGTACAAAATCTTACCAACTGTGCTGCGTTTAGTAGACTTGCCAGTAGTTGAGTAGTTCCTATTAGTTGTCAAGATACTTTTTAGGGTTCCGTACCCAAAGGGTCAAACGGGACCCTATTACTGAGACTTCGCTGTCCGTCTGTCACCAGGCTGTATCTCATGAACCGTGATAGTTAGCCAGTTGAAATTTCTACAGATTATGTATTTCTGTTGCCGCTATAACAACAAATACTAAAAACAGAATAAAATAAATATTTAAGGGGGCTCCCATACAAATGTGATTTTTTTGCTCGTTTTTATAAATACTGGTACGGACCCTTCGTACGCGAGTCCGACTCGCACTTGGCCGGTTTTTTAGGGTTCCGTTGCCAAATTTAACTGTGGGGTTCGGAATTATGTACTGAATATGTGGTAAATTTGCGTCGGTATACCTTCCACCATGTATAGTTGACTGTACATGGTGGCCGTGACCCGTATTTTTGAGGGTTTAGCAGAGTTAATTTAAATATTATACTTTATAGTTCGGACATGGGCAATACACACACGCCGACACATCACTCCAGTATATCATGGCCTCATCGTCATCATCAGCCTATAATGTTCCCACTGCTGGGACACAGGCCCCCCTCTATGTGAGGGAGTGGGATGTAATCCACCACGCGGGCCCAGTGCGGGTTGGTAGATGTCACATGTCTTCGAATTTTTAGTTCTAGGACATGCCGGTTTCCTCACGATGTTTTACTTTTTAATACAATACAATATCCTTTATTTCAGGCAACTAGGGCCCATAATTATGCTTAAGTCTAATCAAAACTTGTTTTTTTTTTATGAATATCTCACCTATGTTCATAAAAATGAAGATTTGTTTGGACTAAAATAAGCTACAATAAAAAATAAAAAAAACATTTAAAAAGTTGCTTTTCTTTATACGTGACATAGAATAAAGCTTATTATTTAAGTAAATAACATCTAATATATAAAATTCTCTTGTCGCGGTGTTTGTTACCAAACTCCTCCGATGAACTGATTTGTATGAAATTTTGTGTGCATATCGGGTAAGTCTGAGAATCGGCCAACGTTTATTTTCAATACCCCTAAAACCCATCAAAATTTCCACGCGAACGAAGTCGCGGGCAGTAGCTAGTATTCTTTACAAATAAAGGTACCTTTATTCACATAAAATATTGCATTCAAAAACTTTTAACAACCAAGTTTTGACAATTGATACATGGGAACTAGTACGCGTTTCACTATGTTATTAATTATATTTTAGTAACGAAAAAGTTTTTGCAATATTTTCGCACTTGTAGATTTATCCAGTCCCCATTTAAACATAACCAAAAGTAGCGGTTTGGTTCTAATAATAATAAATCATTTATTCACAGATCATACAATCCAATTTGTTTAGTAATACAATCATACACGTCATAAACAACTAGTTTTAGTACATACATTTTATTATAATATGTATGTGGAAAATTAAATCAAATCAAAATAATCAAATTATTATTTTTTTTTTCTTCCACTTTGGCTTCGCACGATTTGTGCATTCAGCCAATGTCACGTCAGGAATTATTTTTGTTTTTCATTAATAATACTAATGTCAAAATCATTTACAAATAATGTCAAAATCATCAATTCATCACAAATAATGTCAAAATTATTTATAATACAATTATAAAGAGAAACATTATTTTAGGCAGTTTTAGACATTATTAATGTGTCCTGGTTCAGTGCCTGAGTAATGAGTATTAGACCGTCCGTCCTATATATCGGCCACAGTGACCAAGAGGCTTTTGTAAAAACGGCCAGACGATTCTAGCAACGCCCAGGCAGTTGCTAAACACGTGCATAATTACCAAATCACTCGATTTTGTAACTTTGCTTGGCAAGTGGCAACTGGCACATACTACGAGATTGTAGTTACTACACCAGTAATTTGGCCTTAGTTTAGTAGATCTCGTTTGTAAATTGTATTTTTTTAGGGTTCCGTACCCAAAGCGTCAAACGGGACCCTATTACTGAGACTTCGCTGTCCGTCCGTCCGTCTGTCAGCAGGCTGTATCTCATGAACCGTGATAGTTAGCCAGTTTAAATTTCTACAGATTATGTATTTCTGTTGCCGCTATAACAACAAATACTAAAAACGGAATAAAATAATTAATATTTAAGGGGGCTCCCATACTAAAACTTTTTTGCTCCTTTTTATAAATAATGGTACGGAACCCGGAGGAGCTCGTGGCTAAATAATAACAGCCGCCCGAGTCGATCTTTAAGGTTAAGCCGTGCTTGCCGAGGTTGGTCCGTGGATGGGTGACAATAATTACATACCGAGTTTCCTCCGTGCCTCGGAAAGCACGTTAAGCCGTTGGTCCCGGCTGTCATTTGTAGATCTTTCACAGTCGTTACGAGTAGTCAGAAGCCAAAAGGTCTGACATCCAGTCTTACCAAGGGGTATCGTATTACCCAGTTACTGGGTTGTGGAGGTCAGATAGGCAGTCGCTTCATGTAAAATACTGGTACTCAGCTGCATCCGGTTAGACTGGAAGCCGACCCCAAGATAGTTTGGGAAAAGGCTAGGCAGATGATGGTACGGAACCCTTCGTGCGCGAGTCCGACTCGCACTTGGGCGGTTTTTTTTTTATTCGGCTTTGCTTGTAATATTCTAATTGTTTAAAGACTAGCTTTTGCTTGCAGCTTCGCAGCCGTTATGTAGGGAAGATGAGAACGTTTTAAATTTAGCCTATGACACCGGGGGATAATGTAGCTTCCTGTTAGTGCAATAATTTTCGGAATTAGTTGAATAGTTTCAAAATAACAGCTTTTTACTGTATGTATATGAAAGTATACAAGGTGTTGTTTTGCATTTTCGTCAAATTCAAGGAGGTAACTATGATTCTCGACCCGAATCAATACTTATATGGGTTGGTTTTTTTTTCTTCTTATTTTCGAACGGAAAATCGTGAAAAGTGTGAATGACCCGTGTTTTAGACGCGGCCCGTCTGATCCTTGCCCTATAACCGCGCTTTTACACATACAAACGATCTCAAAACGTTTATTCCATAATTTCTTATTCCCTAAACTAATTACTATACTTATTCTTTTCAGAATAATTTACTGACAAACTTAAACAACCAAAAAAATCTATGTTAATTAATAATTAACTAGGTACCGTAATTTAAATTGATTATTTATGTCTTTTGTGACCACCTCCTGAATTTTGACAAGAATACAAAACAACACCTTGTATACGGTACTTATTATATCAAAAAAGTCGAGTTTTGTGCCCAGTTGACTACATGGAACTTAAATATAACCGGCGACATGTCGTTGCACTAAAGGTCAACCTCTGCTTAACCCGTCGGGGATTACGCACGTGATGTTATGAATAATTACAAGTTGGCGCTCGAGTATTTTTGCAATATCGATCCTTTTTCACACCCCTTTGCTTAGGTATTGTGTTTCCCGCACCCCTTTATTGTGGGACTCTTTGCTTCGCTCCATTTGATTTTATCGTTTATAGCGCGGATATTTTCAAAAGCTTTGACGGCACGGTTGGCGCAATGGCTGAGCGATCGACTGCTGCGCCACGTGTCGCGGGTCCGATCCCCGCACGGAACAAATATTTGTATGGCCTACACTTAGTTGTTCTGGGTTCCCCCAGCTCTCAACCAGTAGACAAGCGACATCTCGATGAGGTGAACGCATTCGTCGAACGTAAAGCCGCCCTCCCCCCCGTAGAAGACCCTGATGATCCTCTGCCTTCGGTCACAGCTGACGAAGTGCACGACATCATTAATAAGCTTCAACCGCGGAAAGCACCCGGCTCCGACGGAATCACCAATAGGGTGTTAAAACTCCTCCCGCTCAGCTCGTCGTGTTAATGGCGGCCATCTTCAATGGCGCCCTGAGCAACAACGCCTTTCCCCAAATATGGAAAGAGGCCACTGTCATCGGTTTCGCCAAGCCAGGCAAACCCAAGTCTGAGCCCTCGAGCTACAGACCTATCAGTCTCCTGAACGCACTCGGCAAAATCTACGAGAGACTTATTTATAAGCGACTCAAAGACTTCGCCGAGGCTAAGAGTCTCATCCCCAACGAGCAGTTCGGCTTCAGGACCGGACACTCTTGCATTCAACAGGCCCATCGCATCGTAGAACACTTGAGCGCTGGCTTCCAGCGAGGAGCGATGACGGGTGTGTTGTTCTTCGACATAGCAAAGGCTTTCGACAAAGTCTGGCACAACGGCTTATTATATAAGCTGTACAAACTGGGAGTGCCGGACCGTCTCGTGCTCATCTTACGAGACTTTCTGTCGGATCGCACCTTCCGCTATCGCATCGGGAAGGCACTGTCTTCCCCCCACCCCATTAGAGCCGGAGTCCCTCAGGGCTCCGTCGTCTCTCCCCTTATCTTTACTCTGTTCACCAGTGACATCCCCAAGAGCAAGAAGGCTCAGTTAGCCCTGTTCGCGGACGACACGGCCATTTATTACACTGGCCGCAGTCACGACGCTATCTATAGAACCCTCCAAACCTCAGCCAACGTCTTAGGCGCTTGGTTCCGGAAATGGAGAATCGAGGTGAACCCCGACAAGAGCCAGGCAGTTCTTTTCTCTAAACAGCGTAAAATTAAGCCACCCGCGCTCAGCCCGATCACTATGTACGGTAAGCCTATCCCTTGTCTTGTCTTTCGCGGCGCACATCAAAGCAGCTCGCGACCGAGCTGCGTTTGCTATGGGTAGGCTTCATTTCATGATTTCGGCAAAAAGCAAGTTGTCACTCAAGTGCAAGTTGCGCCTTTATACCGCGGTGATCCGACCCATTATGACGTACGCTTGCGTCGTGTACGCTCACACCAAGCCTAAGTACATCCATAGGATGCAAATTTTACAGAACCGGTTCTTACGTAGAGTCACGGGAGCCCCTTTTTATGTCCGTAATGACCGTCTACACGTAGACCTTAGAATGCCCACCGTCCTTCAGTTTATGAAACGTCTTTCGAAGCGTTTCTTCGATAACGCCATTAAACACCGTAATCCCCTGATCGCAGCGGCCGCCCGTTACGAACCCTCGCGCATTAGTACAGTACGCCGTCCTAGGCATACCCTTGTCACTCCAGATGATGCTATCACCCTCCTCCAGGAGAGTAGCAAAGAGACTAGCACTCTTAAAAAGTTCCGACTCAAACCGCCGTCTTTCCGACCTCGCCGTCGAGGTCCGTCGCGACGTCCCGGTCCATGCCCTCCCCGACCCTCGCTCGAGCCAGCCCGCGATGCTGTGCTAGTAGTTTTAAATCAGCCCCTAAATAATGATACCATTCAGATCCAGCCTGTCCCCATGCAGTCCTCCCCCAGCGACGCCCTAAGCCGAGGTTCGTACCGCACAGGGGGTGCCCTTAGCGTGCAGTCGCTTAGTTTGTAAGTTTTTATGCCCTGGCTGGAGGCCTTACTCTAAAGGCACCCACAGTATAGTCCGGTTAAGCAGACGACAACCTCATAGGTTGAACTGCGAGATGCCATTCAAAAAAAAAAAAAAAGTTGTTCTGGGTCTGGCTGTTTGTGTATGTGAGTTGAAATGTTTATAAACGCACCCACGATACAGGAGAAATTCTTAGTACCTATGGGGGCAAAGATGAAAAAAAAAAAAAAACTTTGACTTCATCTTGTCGTATCGATGTTACTTCCTTAGTACACAGTTGGGGCCCAGTAGATGACCACGTTTATTGCAGCTTCAGAGGCGTTATTGAGGTCGTCGAGAGTGCAAGTAAACGGACACTTTGGACACTCCAGCAGGTGGGGCATAGTTTGATCCGGAGCGCCCTCGGTTTTGGAGGAATCACCCTTATTTGTGTTGTTTTTTGTAGCAAAGAATTCTAGATTAGAAAACTGAGCGGAACGAGCGATGCCAGGACTGAAACGATTTTTTTTTTCACTATTTGTGTATTTACCATTGGACTTCGAGTAGGTAAATAAATAGTAGTATCATCATCATCAGCCTATAATGTTTCCCACTGCTGGGACACAGGCCTCCTCTCAATGAGAGGGAGTGGACTGTAATCCACCACGCGGGCCCAGTGCGGGTTGGTAGATGTCACATGTCTTCGAATATTTAGTTCTAGGACATGCAGGTTTCCTCACGAAGTTTTCCTTCACCGTTTTTGAGGGCAGCGGTGATTAAATAGATTACACACGGTAGGTAATGCGTCTGCCTGGGTTAGAACCTACGACTTTCTGCTCGTAAATCGGGGCTTCCACCACTGGGCCACCGCTGCTCCATAGTAAACGTAGTATTTATATTCATTACATCTTTACATACTACAAATAAATAAAATTGAAGTGTCTGTTATATTAAAATAACAGCTTTTTACTACACGCATAATTATGAATGTATACAGGATGTAACGGAAAGGGATATACTTCCTTAAGGGTGTGCTACAGACCATCAAACTGAACATGTTTCTCATCATAAAACTTGTTTTTCAGCAAAAAAAATATCTGCTGCCCCATAGAAAATTACAATACCTATTCGACCCAAACGTATAGGCAGCAGATTTTTTTTTTGCTGCATTTTTTTTTTTATGTTGATTAACATGTTCAGTTTGATGGTCTGTAGCACACCCTTAAGGATGTATATACCCTTTCCGTTACACCTTGTATACGGTACATATACCAAAATAACATTTTTTACAATTTTCTTGTCTGTCTTTCTGTCCGCCTGTCTGTTTGTGGCTAATTCTGGAACGGCTGGACCGATTTTAACGGGACTTTCACTGGCAGATAGCTGATGTAATAAGGAGTAACTAAGGCTACTTCTATGTTAGAAAAATTCTAATTACCCGCGGACGAAATCGCGTGCACAGCTAGTCTATATATATAAAAGAAAGTCGTGTTAGTTACTTCACTTATAACTCAAGAACGGCTGAACCGATTTAGCTGAAAATTGGCAGGGAGGTAGTTTAGAGCCAGGAGAAGGACATAGGATACGGTAGGGTAGGGTAGGTAGGTAGGATAGGGTAGGTAGGTAGGGTAGGGTAGGTAGGTAGGGTAGGGTAGGTAGGTAGGGTAGGTTAGGTAGGTTAGGTAGGGTAGGTAGGTAGGGTAGGGTAGGTAGGTAGGGTAGGGTAGGTAGGTAGGTAGGGTAGGTAGGTAGGGTAGGGTAGGTAGGTGGGTAGGGTAGGTAGGTAGGGTAGGGTAGGTAGGTAGGGTAGGGTAGGTAGGTAGGGTAGGGTAGGGTAGGTAGGTAGGGTAGGGTAGGTAGGTAGGGTAGGTAGGTAGTAAGGGTAGGGTAGGGTAGGGTAGAGTAGGTAGGTAGGGTAGGGTAGAGTAGGTAGGTAGGTAGCGTCGGGTAGGGTAGGTAGGATAGGGTAGGTAGGTCGGATAGGGTAGGTGGGTAGTAAAAAGTGCATTGCAACGCATGCTGGGTACAGCTAGTAGTATATAAAACAATGTCGCGTCCCGACGCGTGCCGTGTGTACGCTTAGATCTTTTAAACTATGCAACGGATTATGATGCGCTTTTCATCAATAGTCAGAATGGTTCAAGAGGAAGGTTTATATGTATCCCTGAAAAACGCATCAAAATTTCCACGCGAACGAACTCGTAAGCAGCGAATTTTATTATAAAATCGGTTATAAGTGGTTTTCGAAATTCAGTGTTAAAACTTATAATTCAAAATGTTTTTATTCACGTAGTGATGTCTGCCGTTGCACTTTGCCTAATAATACAAGAGAATCAATTTAATTTATATTGTTTCGTTGTGATGCCATACATAATGTATAAGCCCTCTGTTGACAAAGCGAAGGGCTGATGACCCCAAAACAAGATGGCTGACAAACTGACGGGCTGTCAGCGGATGCAGTTGTAATATTAATGACTTATGTAGCTATTTAAGTTAGAGAAATAACTAAAGTTAGAATTGGACTCTTGTAGTGTACTGTGAAGTATTTATAAAGTTATCAATGGTCGTGGTTTTGTGGTTAATTGTGTTTTTTTGGGGTTCCGTACCCAAAGGGTCAAACGGGACCCTATTACTGAGACTTCGCTGTCCGTCCGTTTGTCACCAGGCTGTATCTCGTAGACCATGACAGTTAGCCAGTTGACATTTCTACAGATTATGTATTTCTGTTGCCGCTATAACAATAAATACTAAAACAGAATAAAATAAATATTTAAGGGCAACAAAAAATAACTTTTTATATGGGAGCCCCCTTCGTGCGCGAGTCCGACTTGCGCTTGGCTGGTTTTTTTTTAATCTTTACTTACGGAATCAGGGGTACCTAATGTGCATAAACTCATAACATGAATTGCATTTATCGGAAAGAGAACATAGAATACAAATCTAAACAAATCTAAAAATGTATGCAACAAGTCAAAGATAGAAAATAAATCTATACTAATATAAAGCTGAAGAGTTTGTTTGTTGGCTTGAACGCGCTGATCTCAGGAACTACTGGTCCGATTTAAAAAAATCTAGCTAGGCTATACATATATCATCACGCTACGACCAATAGGAGCGGAGCAGCAATTAAAAATGTTGCGAAAACGGGGAAAATATGACGCAGACGAAGTTGCGCGGGACAGCTAGTTATTTATAAAATGAGCAAAAAAAAACACTTTTTTTTATGGGAGCCCCCTTAAATATTGAAACGAAATTGCGCTATAGGACAGCTATCACTTATTACTCGAAGATGAGACTAGTTAAATACGGCGTTCCCCAAGGCAGTGTTATTATTTAATAATAATTCATTTTTCATTACTCATACTCTGAAAGTAGATCTGAAGTTGCCTGAAGAGCGGGTTGAAAGTAATACTTTTCAGCCCTAGGGAGAATCGCTTTCAACTGACAGATGTCAAATTTTTAAAAACAAACTAGTTCTATTTTCACATTTTTAGTGAACCATGTTCCAACTTTCTATGCAGCCACGATGTAAAATTGTAATAACTTAAATTTTCCCCTAATAACCTTTTTTAATGAATACTTTTGCGCTAAACCAGCGCCGATAATAGTTCGAGCCCACGACACTAAACCTATTTTGATGAGATTCTTAGATGATATAGATAAATATATGGTTTAAGTGTTTAAGAGTATAAGTAGATTAAGTGACGTAATAAGATATGATGAAAATAGTTACCAAAAATAATCCCTTGTAAGTTAAGTATTGATTAAAGAATCTATATTTTTTTAATAACTTTATTATTTAAATTTAGTTTAAACAATTGCTTTAAAATAACATAGATTTGGGCAAAATATTTACCATTTTATCAATGATGAAAATTAAAAATAATGGCTGAATAGCTGGCTGGCCACAGAAAAAAAAAACAAAATAGGCGGGAAAAGTTGTTGATTTATGTAAAATAAAATTTACTATTTTTTTCTTTAGCTAATTCATGTTTTTATTTCCTCGTATTCGTAATGAAAAGCACAGTGTTTACCTCGGGTTACTTTCACCCCTAGGGTAACAATGTACTATTTCATTACTCATACTCTGAAAAGAGGTCTGAAGTTGCCTGAGGAGCGGGTTGAAAGTAATACTTTTCTTCCCTAGGGAGAATCGCTTTCAACTGACAGATGCCAAATTATTAAAAAAAAAACTAGTACTATTTTCACATTTTTATTGAACCATGTTCCAACTTTCTATGCAGGCACGATGTAAAATTGAAATAACTTAAAGTTAAGTATTGATTAAAGAATCTATATTTTATTAATAACTTTATTATAGTTTAGTTTAAACAATTTCTTTAAAATAACATAGATTTGGGCAAAATATTTACCATTTTTTCAATGATGAAAATGAAAAATAATGGCTGAATAGCTGGCTGGCCACAGAAAAAAAATACAAAATAGGCGGGAAAAGTTGTTGATTTATGTAAAATAAAATTTATTAAATTTTTCTTTAGCTAATTCATGTCTTTATTTTTACTTTCCTTGTATTCGTAATGTAAAGCACAGTGTTTACCTCGGTTTAAAGACTTATTTAGTCCCTCGAGCTATTGGCGCCCCGTCTCGGAACTAGATAAGCTACTTTCACCTCTAGGGTAACAATGTACGATTCTTCAATTCTCCTCTGTCGACCGTTGAAACAAAAGTTCCTATCAATGTTCTATTTGGAATTAAAATCTTTTCGAGTTTTAGTTTAAATGGATTAGCCAGACCACTAAGGTTTTAAGCTTGATTATTTACCTAGAAAGGTTCTTCACAAAGATCAGATGCGTAGTACACGCTACAAGCGTGCGTGTATGATCACATGTATGAACGAGGACGAGGTGACTGGAGTATGTAAGGATGGAAGCAGCTGGCGTTCTGTGATGTCTGTCTACCCCCATGGGGAAAAGGCTTGAGTTTATGTATATGTATGAATATAACTATCTACCCAAGATACGCCATGTTTTTACACGTGGCAATCTCCACCTCATAGTCTTCCTGCCCTTGTCCCATTTTATTTTGACAATACGTCTATTTCCTCCATTCTCCTCTGTTATTCGTCATGATATCATTTACTCCTTTTTCCTTCATATAATTTTTCACACAATCCATCTATCTTTCTTATGGTCTTCCTCCATCCATCCACATTTATATTCATTACTCTTTTAGTCACATGTGTTCCATCCCTCCTCATCACATGTCCATACCAAGACAGACGACTCCCTATCATCTTTTCTGTAACAGGCGCCACTTTCAAACTTCCTCTTATAGTTATATGCGTGGCAATCTCTGAGCTAGCTCCCAAGTTTTAATGACGATGAAACTACGTTGTTTTTTACTACCAAAAAAAACGTCATTGCAAATAAAATACACAGTAGCCGAATCTAGAATCTTAATAGATGAAAACCGGATTCAATATTAATCAGCAAACAAAAAACTCAAAGTCATTCTGACTCATAATGACCAGTTATTTTTGGCTTTGATATCTGGAGTTAAAATTGAAATACATACTCGTTTTGGTTTCATTATTTTTATTATACAGGGTGGAAGCTTCGATCAATTAATATTACTGACTAGCTGTGCCCGCGACTTCGTCCGCGTGGAATTTAACAAAAAAGATTTTTAATTTTTGCGTTTTTGCATTTTTACTCTTTTTAGAATTAGATTAGATTTGAGATTTTTTCTACAATAGAAGTAGCCTAAGTTCCTCCTTATTACATCAGCTATCTACCAGTGAAAGTCCTGACACAATCAGTCCAGCCGTTTCAGAGATTAGCCGGAACAAACAGACAGACAGACGGACTGACAGACAAAAATTGTTTATTATTTTAGTTTAATTATGTACCGTATATACATTCATATGCATGTAGTAAAAAGCGGTTATTTTAATATTACCAACAGCCACTTCCATTTTATTTATTTTTATAGATTCGGGACGAGAAGCATTAGCTCTTTGAATTTGACGAGGATGCAAAACAACAGCTTGTTTGAGGGTTCAAAATGATGTACAGAATACATGCTAACCGTTTTCGAGTCGTTGTCCGGTACACCATGTATATTAAAAATAATGAATCCAAAGCGATTCTATTCTATTATCCGTACTTCCATATTAATATTATAAATGCGAAAGTCACTCTGTTTGTATGTTTGTTTGTTACCTTTTCACGACTAAACGGCTGATCTGGGCAAGAAGATAGATTTCAAACTGGTGAAGGACATAGGCTATATATCTTCACGCTACGACCAATAGGAGCGGAGCAGCAATGAAAAATGTTGCGAAAACGGGGAAAATGTGACGCAGACGAAGTTGCGCGGGACAGCTAGTAGTCTATAATAATGTGAAACCTTCACGTGACATTGACGCTTACCACGTGTCATGGAAACTACGCCTAAAAAAAATATCATTCTAGTCTATAATTGCTTGTTATTGGTATTCTAAAATTGGAGCTGCGTGTTAAAAAAAAGCAATTAATAAAACCTTTGTGGACATAACCTCAAATTCAATTAGTGATTAATTTGTTTTTTATTGCCTCGTAGGTTTAGTGGTGGTGGAGTAGCTCGTGTCTAAATAATAACAGCCGCACGGGTCGATCTTAAGCTAAAACCGTGCTTGCCGAGGTTAGTCCGTGGATGGGTGACCATAATTATATACCGAGTTTCCTCCGTGCCTCACAGAGCACGTTAAGCCGTTGGTCCCGGCTGTCATTTGTAAATCTTTGACAGTCGTTACGAGTAGTCAGAAGCTGAAAGTCTGACATCCAGTATTACCAAGGGGTAACGTATTACCCAGTTACTGGGTTGTGGAGGTCAGATAGACAGTCACTTCATGTAAAATACTGGTACTCAGCTGCATCCGGTTAGACTGGAAGCCGATCCCAAGATAGTTTGGGGAAAGGCTAGGCAGATGATGAGATTGTATAGATGACAGGTATTGAGCTACATCTGTTAAACTGGAAGCCAACCCCACATAGTAGGAGAAGCTTAGGCAGACATTGGTGATGATTATAGCCAACAGACCATCATTCACTTCCCAATGGCTGGGTATAAGAGTAGAGGAAGACCAAAGAAACGATGGATGGACTGTGTGAAGGATGATATGGCAAGAAAGGAGGTGTCTGATGAGATGAAAAGTAATAGAGAAGTATGGAAGAAGAAGACATTCTGCGGCGACCACTAATATATTGAGATAAGGGCAGAAGATGTTGGTGATGATGATTGGGCAGTATACCAACACAGTTAATTTATTCCATCAGAGGTGAAGACCGTTCGTTATTATGACTACTATTTACAATGTTTTTCTTTACCACACAAGTTTAAAATGTTATCAGAGAATGAACTAGTTACATGTTTTAGGGTTCCTTTGAAACTTGAAACAGTATGCCGTCTGACTGTCTATCTTTTGACGGAAACTCGAAGCATCCAAGATCACAGTTGTCTGGATTTGTCAGGACATGTCTGGAAGCATGACCATAGCCCGACATCCAGACTTTTTCCGACCTAGTAAATTGTCGGAAAAAACCGTAACTTTCCGAATTCTATTTTTTATGGATTTTTGATGAAAAATTGATTTTGAAAATTTTATGGTTCCATACCTAAATGATGACAACGGGACTCTCATTAATAAGGCTCCACTGTGTGTCCGTCCGTCTATCACAGGGCTGTATCTTAAACCGTAAGCAGACACTTGATCTATACATAGAATGTATTACATTATACAGGCTGCTATAATACGGCTCTGTTTCGAAACGTCCTATTACCAAACCGTCCTATGAGCAAATGGTCCAAAAAACAAATGTATGCGAATTGTAGTCGTACCGCTAAACATCTAATAAAATAAAGGGTCCTCATAACCGATTTTTTTTTTGAGGATGCCTATTAATAACATCCACAAAGGTCGATGTTTAAGGTTAAGCCGTGCTTAGCGAGATTGGTCCGTGGATAGGTGACCATAATTACATACGGAGTTTCCTCCGTGCCGTGACGTGGCTGTCATTTGTAGATCTTTGACCGTCGTTACGAGTAGTCAGAAGCCAAATGTCTGACTTCCAGTCTTACCAAGGGTTATCGTATTACCCAGTTGGGTTGTGGATGTCAGATAAGCAGTCGCTTCATGTAAAATACTGGTACTCAGCTGCGTCCAGTTAGTCTGGAAGCCAACCCCAAGATAGTTTGGGAAAAGGTGATGGTGTAAATGTGTATTTTTATTTAACGTTCTGGTGGTGATGGATCTCCTTAATATAACCTGAAATAAGAAAAGCAAAGACATGAACCATCCACTGGCCCAAACTATTTTTCTAAAGAACCCTATTCACAAACTCGTGTTCGAACTTGGCCACATTTTTCAACATAATCGCATTGTTTTCAAGTTATTCAGGTCAAAGTTATTTCGTTATCATTGTTGTCACTAGTTCGTTATGTTATCACTACTTTAACACTTATATTTTTATGCAAATACTAGCAGATGCCCGCGACTTCGTTCGCGGGGTTTCTTTTTGTTTTTCGGTATGAAAAGTATATGTTGGCCGATTCTCAGACCCTTCTCTATATGCACACAAAATTTCATACTAATCGGTTCAGCCGTTTTGGAGGAGTATGGTAACTGACATTATGACACAAGAATTTTATATACGAGTTTTTTTTTTTTACATCTTTAAAAAAAAAATATAAACTATATGACCCGCGCAACTTCGTCTGCGTCACATTTTCGGCATATTCCACTGCGATATTCCTCCTATGGGGACAACGGGAAATTGCAAAATCGTAGTTTTGTTGTCCCCATTACTCCGCCCCACTGGTGGTAGGGACAACAAGAAATGATTAGGAGTACCAATGACAAGTGGAACATGAGAAACAGGGATAATAAGGGGGATAATAGTATCACAGACTACCAAGAGGAGAATCATAAAGAAGTACCATTGCATGCCGCATGATAATCGAAATATAGATTTGGGACCGTCCATTAATCACGTGAGGCTTGAAAGGGGGGGAGGGGGTTTAACGAAAATCACGAAATTATACAAGGGGGGAGGGGGGTGTAGTAAGATATCACGTGTATTTATTTTTTTGTCAAACGCGCGATTCTAAACCAAAAAGCGGCTTGTGGTGTGACCTTGACTCTCCGTTGCCAGGCAACGAACGAAGTACCAGTATTTAAAGATAATATTCTAAAAAAAATAACATTCTGTGTAGGTACTAAAAATACACGTGATTTGGGGTGGGGGCCGGGGGTTAGTATTAAACCTCACCACGTATCGCCTTGGGGGAGGGGGGGTTAAAAAATGCTAAAAAAAACATCACGTGATTAATGGACGGCCCCTTTGGAGTTGTGCGAGATTCCTAGCGACGAGGTGGCAACGATGTACTAGTACCTCGACTAGGAGTTCTGAAAAATGAAGGAATGACACAAACCTTAATGCCAGCAACAGTGGGAATCAATTTTATATTTTAAATGTATAATAGGGGGTGCGGACTGGGTAAAGAAAACGACATTCTATTTTGTCCGTCAGGCAGGTAATACAAAAATATTAGAAACGTATTTTTTGTTTTATCAAAATATCAAAAAAATACTTAGTTAAAACTCATTAAAGTTGGAGAGTGGGGGCTTACTACGTCACAAGTAGGTATAAAACTTACCTACATGTGACGTCATGCGCCATTTCAACTCAATATATCTCCGTAATTTTATGACCACGTGAAAAAAGAAAAAATACGTGTCCAATACTTATCAATAAACTACCCGACGGACAAAGAAAAAAAAATGGATTATCCCCTATTATAGGTATCTACATCATAAATTAAAGAATGATAGTCTCACAGACTACCAGGATACGAGAATCTTGAAGGCGTGTTACCTTCATTGCATGGTGCATGATAATTGAAATATATGTAGATTTGGTTGTATGAGATTCCTAGTTTAGTGGGCCCACTGGTGGGGACCACGGGAACAATTTTTATGTAATTTTAATCGATTCCCGTTGTCCTCACTAGTGGGGACACAAGGACAGTGGGGACAAAGGGAATACACCACATTTTCCCCGATTTACAACATGTTTAATTGATGCTCCGCTCCTATTGGCGTAGTCTGATGTTATACTTTAAATCAATCAATCAATCAATCAATCAAATTTGTAAATTCGAACGGAGATTAGCGCGTTCCCGAGATTAGCGCGTTCAATCAAACAAACAAGCTCTTCAGCTTTATAATATTAAGTAGGTATATATGCTTTCTGAATTAATGACTTGCCATCAAACATCATGACATAAGTCGTTGGTCCCGGCTGTCATTTGTAGATCTTTGACAGTCGTTACAGGTAGTCAGTGACACGAAAGTCTGACAACCTGTCTTACCAAGGGGTATCGTATTACCTAGTTACGGGCATAGAAACCCGGTACTTACCGGGTTGTGGAGGTCAGATAGGCAGTCGCACCATGTAAGTAAAATCCTGGTATTCAGCCGCATCCGGTTAGACTGGAAGCCGACCTTATCATAGTTGAGAAAAGCTAGGCAGATGATGATGTATAATAAAACTACAACCTATTTATAGAAATAAATATCGTTTAACACTTCTCACGTACCGATCTCCCGACCTATGCAGGGTGTAACGGAAAGGGTATATACATCCTTAAATTAATTTAATTTTTTTTTACAGCAAAAAAAAATATCAGCTGCCTATACATTTGGGTCGAATAGGTATTGTAATTTTCTATGGCGCAGCAGATTTTATTTTTTGCTGAAAAACATGTTTTATGATGAGAAACCTGTTCAGTTTGATGGTCTGTAGCACACCCTTAAGGATGTATATACCCTTTCCGGTACACTCTGTATACAGGTTTCAGACCAACAGCTAGCTAAGTTAGTTTAGCTTAGCTCACATAGCTGGAGCAGTTTTTCGTACTTTGTGTAAACTGTAATCTATGCAACAAGTAGGTATGAAAAACTGCGTCAGCTATGCGAGCTTAGCTAAACTAACTTAGCTTAGCTCTTGTTTTGCCAACCGTAATAGTTTTAAAAGTTTTAAACCTAAAAACGTGTCACATCGCCCCTATGATTAAAAAACACTCTATATTCGACAACCAATCACAAGCTCAGATGTTGAACTGGGGTGAAATTGACCCCTTTTAAAATCACAAATGAGCCAACAAAGGAAAAATATTGATTTTATTCTTCTTACACGAGAGGACACACACATTTTGGCTCCTACTTTTAAAATTAGGTAGTTTCACCATATTATTTGACAACAATAGAAAAAAAATGTAGGCAGAATGACGAATTGCCTGCAGTTTTCGTAAAATTAAAACCAGGCGGTGACCACGCGTGGTGCAATACCATGTGGTCACCACGTGGCCTTAATTTTTTACCCGACTGCAGCAAAGCAAAAAGAGGGTTATAGGGGGGAACACGGTTGGGTTTTAGTCAGTACAAGTCTGACACTCCTTTCTGCTCCGCCCAGAGCGGGAGGGGTCATTTAATCATTTCCCACCCATAAAAAAAATAACAAAAAAAGGTAACTATTCTTTTTTGTACTTGATAAATTGATAAGTTAACCTCGCATGAATTCCCATGGGAAATTCTCTTAAATTATTTTTAAAGTAAATTCATGTCGCTATGGCAGATAAAACAGGGAATTTCCTTATTATAAAGGGTGTAAAACAACTCTTAACGAAGCCGAAAGGCACTGGTTCTCCCTGTCATTGCGATCATTTTTTTGTTCTACACCATACCTGGGAACGTTCTAGTTACGGAGATATTAGGGGTCAATGTTCCAACTTTTTGACAAGTATTTTTTTAAATATAAGTTTTTAATGTAAGATTTTAACACCTCCACGACCCCCGTACTATTCGATCCGTCCATCAGCACAATGTTTTGAGTGCGTTACATTGAGTTCTACCACAAAACATGATTTTACACCCCCCCAATATGAACATTCCCCGTTCTCCTGATGCTCTGTGTAGATCCCACCTTAGGCACCATCTTAATTTCCCATCCCATAAAACTGAATTCTATTCTTACTCCTTCTCCGTTCACGCAGTACGTTTGTGGAACTCGGAAAACACATTAACATTCGAGACTCTAAAACTTTATTTCTCTTCAAAAAAAAAGAGCATTACCTTTCCTCTATACTGTAATATTCTGATATATATTATAGGTATATATTTACCTTTTTTTTAAATGTGTATATATTTGTATGTATGTTTATTTTATATAGTATATTTTTGTTTTAAGCTCTAATTATAATTTTCCTATTTCGTCCTTTCTACACACTGTAGTACATACACTAGTGTGTACATTTCTAATCCAACGTTCCTCTCGCAGGTCTGCTGGAAGAAATTTCTTTTGAAATAAGCAGTACCTTTGTGCTCTATTATCTTAATGTACTGTCCTTTTAAGTATTTTGTGTGTAGTACATAAATAAATAAACATTTTAAACCTTATTCCTTAACATCTAATGTTCTTACTTGTAAAGTAAACTTGTAAAAACAGTAAAGTCAAGTCAAATTGTACTTTTGCCCTTAGGCTTCGTACATACGAGCACTTTTTCCACGACAATTTTTGACAGTTGTCATTCTGAAATTATATTAGCACTGACTATTTTTAAGTACATTTTCGTGTGCATTTTGACAAATTAATGGTTTTAAGTAGGTACTAATGAACTGAATTTACTGATACTAGTCTCTAAGTTAAGTTTGTTATCTAATAACGCGGTCGATGTCAGAGGGGTCGCCAGAGATAAGATAAAATGCTACGTACGTCATATATCAGTCTTTTCCATAGTTATTTGACAGCTGCAGTCAAATAGCAACCTTACTGTCACTGAAAATAAAGATCTCTATGATTTGACAGACTTATCGGTGACAGCAACATAAGAATACTAAAAACAACCTTATTTCTACGCTAATAAAGAACATTGTGCTTCGACAGCGATACAAAGGGAGGTGAAAATACTGTGAATCGAGTCTTAATTTATTTTTAATAGGTATTTATTAAAAATGGTTGGTACAAGTATTGTAGCTCCACGGATAAGTAGCGCTTGTCTCGATCGGTCCATAGATGGGTGACCAACCTTTACGTACAGAAGCCCACACATGACGCTACCCGAAACTGTCATTTTTCCAATCAACCGTGAACCTAATTCTTTAAAAGTAAAGTTGAAAATCAATTAAAGAAAGACAGATTTTTGTAGGTTGATCTGCTGGTCTGTACCCCCGACCCTTGCTCGACGAACCAGCCCACGCCGCTGAGCATGTAGCGTTAAATTCCCCAAATAATAATAATATGACCCAGCCTGTCCCTTGCTGCACCCCTCTGAATGACGCCCTAAGCCGAGGTCCGAAGTTCCGAACCCCACAGGGGGTGCCCTTGGCAAGTGGTCATTTATAGTTTGTAAGCCCTGGTTTGGGGCCTTAAATTCATTTGAGGGTCATTTAGTTCCCTTCAAAATGGTTGAGTTGAATTATGGCTGATCCATGCGTCATGTTCGTGAACGGGCGCTGTCAGTTGTGCCTGGTCGTCTCTTAGCTGCCACGGGTCATTTCGAACTAATTATTTCATCTTTTAATTGTTCTTTTTGTTTTTACTATGGACACTTTTAACGTGCACGTCTTGCTACATCATTCTAACATAATGTACCATCTCTAAATGAATGATGTAAAAAAGGTTTTGTAACAAGATTCTGATTTAAAAGAGTGTCCATGGAGTTTCTTGCCCATTCTTCTCCATAGAGATCTACGCTTTGGAATGGGCAACTACAGTACTTTCACAGTTATTATGTCTTGTGACTGGGACTGTAGCTTTATTTTTATTGTTGTTTGACTATTCAAAAGTGCCTGTAACTGGCCTACTTGAAATAAATGATTTTGATTTGATTTGAGGTCACCACAGGATAGTCCGGTTATGCAGTCACAACCTTACCAAGTTGATCAGCGTGGTCATTCAAAAAACAAAAAAAAACTGGCGTCTGTACCTACACAACGTAGGTACGGGCAGAATAATAATCTCCTCACATTTTAAGTCTACAGAATCTGTAAGTAATATTACCATAGTAGCAGAATTTAGTTAACAAAAAATTGTGCATGGTGAGTTCCACGCATTCACTCTCGTTATTTTTTATTGAGCTTCTAAATAATATTTTGTTGTTGTATAAAAATATTTATTACATAAGTTTATCGAGGTTATTCTACTCATGGAAATTGAGCGTAGGCTGGTCACACCGAAGAGTCGAATACATGACTGTTTGCACGCCATCTTGCGTACCTAGTAGAGCTACGTAGTCACAAATCTTGTAATACTGCCATCTCTTAGTGAGTTTTACAAAATATTCCCCCTCCATGGTAGCGTTAAAATTGTTGGAAGTCGTATAAGAAGTTTCACTTCAATAAAAACTGCGACCAAACTGCTGTTCGAACCTTGACTCAGATTTAGTTTGAATTTTAAGCGAGTGAGGAGTGCGAGGATGGAATAAGAATCAATAATAAGTAGGTATGTACCTACCTTGTTGAGTAACATACATATTAAAAAGGGACGTGTAAAAATACAGAGTGTAAAGGGCCCCCTCACAAAGCCCCCAACCAATCATTCTGCATATTAAACTAAGTAACTCTACGCAAAAAAATATTGCTGGTAAACGATTTTATTATGAAGTGCAACATCTTATGCGACTTTCAACAAGTTTAACGCTACCATGGAGGGGGAATATTTTCTAAAATTCACTAAGAGATGGCGGTATTACAAGATTTGTAGTTCTACTAGGTACGCAGGATGGCGTGCAAACAGTCATGCATTCGACTCTTCGGTGTGACCAGCCTTCGCTCAATTTCCATGAGTAGAATAACCTCGATAAACGTATGTAATTTAAATAAGACAACAAGAAACCAACAAAATATTATTTAGAAGCTCAATAAAATAACGTGAGTGAATGCGTGGCACTGGAACGCAAGCATGTAGTATTACGTAGTTTCACTTCTACCGCGCGGAGGGACGCACCACGCACTATATTTTTTAGTTTAGTTTCTTAATCTTTAGTTTCTTTTTCGTTTAGTTTTCTTACACCCATTATAAACTGTAATGGGACTGGACTGGCCACGTCTGCAGCATGCTCCATAATCTGTGGGCCAAAATAACCACTTTGTGAAGCCCTGAACAGCTAGAAAGCCTCGCGGCAGACGTCGTGGAATATGGCGGGACGAGCTGGACAAAACCAACGACTGCTGTGGTCCACATATGGTTTAAGAACTTTATTATTCAGACAACACACCGAACGTCTAGCGCCTCTTTCCCACTCCGGAATAAAATTAAAACAATACTGCTTCAAGACGGCAAGCCTAGACAACTTAATTTACATTGTACAAAAGGACAAATAAAGTGCATTATAAAAATAATCTCAAAAGTTGTTTGCCTTTTCAACTAGTTTCTTTGTTAAATAGATACAATATTGACCCCTCCAATCGAGCCCTTTTAAAAACTAGCTGCAACTAGACAAAACCGGATCAGACAGGTTTCAATTATGTTATTGTGTTTAATGTGATCTGGGAAAAAATAACTGCAGAATCAAGTGCATCAATGCAACGGTTGTTTCTCCTAGTTGCTGAAAGCGTGTCCAGATTGATCTCCTGTCAAATATCATCTCAATTTATTTGAATTCGTATTTTAGTAGTCTTCAGGTTGTCTGTGCATATTCTACAACACAGTTCTTAACACGTTCAACGCCACGGAATAAAATGATAATTTTCCATTCAGGCCATGTCGGACAATGTTGGGCGAGACTAGTATGTTGCGTTCGGGCCGTGGGGGACAATGGTGTCCAACAGTCAGAGCTATGTTTAATCGTGTGGGAAGTGTGAACATAGGTAGCACTTATCACACGACTTGGATTAGCTTGGCTTTGGTGTGACCGTCGAACTGTCAAATAATAAGTCTCAAGTTAGAACCCAAGACACGCACCTCTGATTTTTCGGATTCATGTGCGAATTATATAATTATCACTTGCTTCGGTGAAGGAAAACATCGTGAAGAAACTAGCATGCCTGAGAGATATTTCTCGACGGCATTGTAAAGCCAAGTCAGAGGCCCATGGGCGGCAAACAAACTCTGGTTATAACACTAAGCATACGAATTGTATACGTCGTCACTCGAGTTATAAGGTTTTTTTTTAATGACATTAGCTGCGGATAGAACAGTTCGTTAGGCTCGTCACACATGAGCGCTTTTACAACGTACATTCTCACGACAGCAGCGCTTTTTGTTGTTTTTAATTTCAACTTGAAACGGAAATATTTTTGTAAAGAAAGCCAATTTTAGTCTTTAAAAACTTTAATTAAAGCAATAGTATGACCGATAAATAAAAAAATGCAAATGACTTGTTGTCTTAAACTCACGAATACTGTACTTGCGGGTGCATTACAGCCCACTCCTTCCTATAGAGAGGAGGCCTGTGTCCCAGCAGTGGGAACGTCAAAAGACCGATTCCTAAGTCTTCGATCAACTATTTTCTGTCTCATCTTCTTTTGGTGCGGCAACCGTAATTGTATAGTTATGTCCTGCCATGGCACTAGTCATGGGCGTTATACCATCAACTGTTATAATACTCGGACAAGTATTTACCTGTTCCTTATTAAATATAATACTCCTAGTATTAGCTTGAGAGTTGGCTCTTAAAATAGTGTTTATAATTTCTATTTGTACGTTCGAAAATACATCTGCTGGAAGTTTTTTTAGTAAGCAAGTAATGTATTTAATAAAAGTAGACAATTCATCATTTTCGTCATCTTTTTTAGTTTTTTTAACGGGGCTTTCGTCGGAATTGCAAATACTGGGTCGTCTTTCGCGTTTTTTTATAGGTTTTAAGTGAGTTTTTGGTTTTTCTTTTCTTGTTGTGTTTTCTGTTGGCTCTGGCTCTAGGTAGACAACTTCTGTGAAGATGTTCTCATTGTCCGTGTCCCCGTCGTTGGAAGCTGCATCTGAGTTCTGGTCCTTGTTCTGTTGGAAGAATAAATATATTAGCTTCGTCATCTGCCTAGTCTTTTTCAAAGTACGTTGGGAGCTGCCACCAGTCTTACCGTAAGCAGCTGAATACCAGTATTTCACATGGAGCGATTAGCAGATAAGCAGTCGCTTATCTGACGTCCACAACCCAGTTAGTACTGGGTAATACCCTAACACCATTGTTAGAACTTTGGGTGATAGGTGGGACTCTCTGACCTTGGGGCAGTCGATACATTCCACAGGATAGGCGTGCCTCACTCAGCTTTTTTGATTTTAACAAATTTTACATTGAAATAAAGAAACAGTTACTGGAAACATTAAGAAATTCGAATTTCGAGAATTCTGGTGGAAAATGAATCAAAATCAATCAAAATCCGTTTGCGGAGGTCTGTCCCTTACACCCTTTAGTCCTTTACTATTTGTCCTTACACGTCGTACACCTTTGGTCTGCCTTACTCTTTTGAGAACAAACGGGCTTCAATAGTTAAACTTATATTTTTTCCTTTACAGCATGTTAAGACAAAAGCACAAGGAAAATTTGTTATTAAACATTTACGTTAGGTACTGCACCAAGCGCGGTTTTGCACGTTTTTGTTAATTAAGTACATTATTAATAACTCTGTAAATATACGATTTGCTTACTTAATTGTTTATTTATTATTTTTCCTTTATTTATATCTGTACAAATTTTATACGTTTTTAAAAAAATCCTTTAAAAGAAACCGACTTCTAAAAAAGGAGGTTATGAATTCCACCAACATTTTTTGAAGTGGAAATTATATTTTTCTTACTCCTCCGCTATTCCTTTCTGAATCATTTCGTTGCGGGATCCAAGACAGTTAAATTGTTTCTCTAGGACTTCGTCGAACTTCATTGACTCGGCGATTTTCTGGTGGTCACCACTGTTTATTCTGCCTTACAGGAGTTGCTGTGGTTTGAGAATAGTGTAGCGAGCTTGTATCAAAAAAAGGTCATTTACAAAGTTCTTACCTGTAAAATTTGCAGCAGTAACTTTGGATGGTTGTCCTTCAGATGTGCCTTCAGTTCCTCATATTCGTTGGCTACAGTGGTCTTACAGGTTACACACTGAGCCCGCTTCCCTGATGAGTCGGTGTCGAAATAGCTCCAAACATCGGCGACTTTCATTAGTTCTTCGGCTGCATCGTCTGGGAAAATAAAAAGTACGTTTAAAATCAAAATTCAATTATTAAACCTAGGCTGAGAGTCGGTAACGAATGCCCATAGAGTTTCTTCTTTCATTCCTCTCCATAGCTACACTTTGGAATGGGCAACTACAGTACTTTTACAAGTTATTATGCCTTGTGTGTGAGTCTTGTGACCCTGTCTCTACTTCCGTAGTATCGCTTTTTTTTACATTCAAAAGTGAGTAATGGTCTTATTGAGTTAAATGATTTGAGTACTTTTTGAAGGTCAAAAATACATGAGAGATCTCCCAGAATTCCCGCCCGCCTGTTACCTTTCGCCTGTTTTTCGTGTATTAAAAATAGCTGTGGAGATGAAGTTGATGGTTTTACAGCCTGCTGCAATAGGTAGGGTTGGGCCAACATAATATCATGTTCTGCGTGTCCCATTATTTGCCGTTTCCCGTAGCGCACATTGACTTCACTTCGCCAAAGGTTTTATACGAATGAACAGAAGATAAAGCACGTGCATTGTTAATCTAAAAATGCTGGTTTGAAGGATTATGCAGGTACTAGACAGAATGCTCTGAATTCATTCATAATTCTTCTGCCCTTATTCTAATCTTCTAATTTATTTGTGGTCGGCGCAGCATGTCTTCTTCAATCCATACTTCTCTATTACCTGTCATCTCATCAGACAGTTTTCTTGCCATATCATCCTTGAAACAGTTTATCCATCGTTTCGTACAGAATACTCTGAATTAAGTATACTATTATGATAATTCCTCTTATATAGATGATTTCAATTGTTAGTTCTAGTAATTTCCAACTAAACGTTAAATACATTGAATTGTGACGAATTGTTATGTACATAATGTAAGAGGAAAAAAATATATCCTTATTACTTATCGTTGATTCATGCACAAAATACCTACAGCATAGCAAAATACGTTTTCAAATATTCATTATTGTTATTACGCATTTTGAAATAATGATACGTTTATTAAATGCTTATAAAAACACGTCTTTATTAACGCATGACGCACGTACATGCGTTAATAAAGACGTGTTTTTTCGTATCGACACGAACTATTTATAATAACACCTCATCATCCTCTGTTTAGCCATTTCCCATCAATGTTGAATTCGGATTTTTGCAATGGAGCGCAGCATCATAGGTGTTAAGCGAACAGGTCGCGTTAGAAATACCATCCTGCGCTCCTTAACGCAATTAGCTGATGTTGGAGAAAAAACAGCCAGGCTGAGGTGGGAGTTGGCAAGCCATATTGCACGGATGCACCAGTAGAGATGGGCAACGATCGTCACACACTGAACGCCTTAGGTAGGAAGTACAGCACCGTCGAGGTCGACCGCGGGGAAGGCAATGACGGTGATTAATGGACAATCGCACAATATAAAGAGGTATGTAAGAAGAAAGGGGACGCCTTTGCCCAGCTGTGGGACACAATGTAGGCAGGTAATAAATTAAATACAGAGAGAAATAAAACAATATTTGTTTTAGTAGAGACACTTATTTATTTTACAAGTTTTTATAACTATAGTCTAGTTATTCTTGTACAGCACTTCCAGTATCATGGTGTATTTTTTCAGCATCTTCGTTTGTATGGACAATAGTATAACACACCGGTTCAGGTACATTAGTCACATTTTTCTCATTCTGACATATTTTAATTTCATATGAAGCAGCTACCGTTTGCGAGTCTAAAGCCATTTTACTTGTAAAAATCTGTTTTATTATTTCACTTTGTAGTTGATCTGACACTGGTTTTGGTAATTCTTTTAATAGTGAGACGACATATTGACCAAAATAATCCATGCTTCCCATAGTGTTGGGCGTATAAGACGGTAACTCTTTTCTAGGGAGTTCCGGTACTTCGGAGCAGGTATTTTTAGTACTGTGAACCGGTTCTACTTGTATTTTTGAGAAGTCCCTTTTGGATAGAATTTTTGGATGCTTTTTCGTTGGGATTGGTAGTTTGTCTATTGAGTCGCTGCTTAGGTATATTGGATCCATTTCTCTTGTATCCTCCTGGGGGAGAAATAAAATGGTTAGAGTATGTCGCAGGATAATAAGGAACATCCTAAGATAACTAAGAAACGTGGTTGGTCAGAACATGGCTCGCGCGAAAGAGCGCAACTGTCAGTGCTTAAGGGGGAAGCGCCAGGGTAGCTCGTGCAATTCAATCAAACTAAAAAAAAAACAAACTTAGAGAAATATACTAACAAAATTATTAAAAAAACAAACGAGAGATTGATTGAGATTTAATAAACTTAGAGGGTTGTATTGATGATGTTAATAATTATAACTCTGTAGTAACTTTTTAGACCTATGTATCCTGCTTATGCGTATGAAGTTTCATTTAAATCGGTTCAGACATTTCGGAAAATAAGGACTTGACAGTTTGTATGAAATGTCGTAAGCCGTAAACGCTTTTAACGAGAACGTTAAGCACTGACGGTTGCCCTCTTTTCGTGCGCTGTTTCATTCTATCAGCGACTCAGCGTTCATATTTGCCATCCAAATAATACACCTAAGATTAAATCGTTAAGACTTACGTTATTTTCATTTTCTTCCTGGTCCTGTTCATTCGCAATCTCATACAGCTCACCATTTAAGTATATTCTTTTAGCCTAAAACAATCACATTTTATTATTACATGACACTTACATAACTGGCAAAATGTGGGTGTAGAATAGAATATTCTTTATAATGTACACCATACAAGTGACATTCATAAAAGAAAACATTTTATATGAGGTGAAAAAATGGGCGGTCTTATCGCTGAAAAGCGATCTTTTAAAGACCACCTTTGGATGGTACCATTAGATAGAGGTTTGATGTTTATAGTACATTTTTAGCCTAGGGGTGAAAGTAAGTAACTTATTCAGCTCCGAGACGGGGTTTGGCGCCCGAACGAAGTGAGGGTGCCAATAGTTCGAGGGACTAAATAAGTCTTTAACCCGAGGTAATCACTGTGCTTTTCATTACGAATACAAGGAAAGTAAAAATAAAAACATGAATTAGCTAAAGAAAAAATTAGTAAGCGATTCTCGCTAGGGATGAAAAGTATTACTTTCAACCCGCTCCTCAGGCAACTTCAGAACTACTTTAAGAGTATGAGTAATGAATAAAAACATTTTTACAAAAAAAAAAACGACTTCCATAAAACACTAAAAAGTGGCAAATAATTTTAGTTTCGGCAGTCGGTGACTTGTTTGTGTCATTTACTTTATTGCCATCGACTTCCGAAACTAAAATTATTTGCCACTTTTTAGTGTTTTATGGAAGTCGTTTTTTTTTTTTTTGTAAAAAAGTTATATTTTAGCCTTTTCAGTTGTGGTATCTCACTTTAATCCTAGTCAAGTATAATTTTTACATTTTAACCAGGACATCGTCCATACATACGACAAAGGTCAAAATGCATAATAAAGAGGATGACTCAAAAAGTACCTAAGCAAAGATGATAAAATTCATATGGCTCCACCGGGCAAGCTTTCTCTACCAAATGAATGAAAAATCGTCTAAATCGGTCCAGTAATCACGGAGAAATCGGTGTACATACGTGAAAAATTTACATATAAAAAAAAATGTTAATAAAATGAAAACTATATGGCCAAACTATATTAATTTTTTATGGGACCAAATGGCAGCTATTCCACATCAAACTAAAGAAGAATCACGCAAATCGGATCATAAATCGCAGCGTAATCGGTGTATACACCTGGAAAGAGCATACCGTTACAATTCCAACAAGCCCAAACACAGCTAAGATTCATTGCCTTGTTATGGAGTTCCGAAGCCTGTCTCTTGGATTCATCATCAGATCTGATGGTAGAATGGTTCTTCATCATCATCAGCCTATATTGTTCCCACTGCTGGGACGCAGGCCTCCTCTCTATGAGAGGGAATGGGCTGTAATCCACCACGCGGGCCCAGTGCGGGTAGGTAGATGTCACATGTCTTCGAATTTTTAGTTCTAGGACATGCCGGTTTCCTCACAATGTTTTCCTTCACCGTTTTGAGAGCAGCGATGATGAAATAAATTACACAAAGTAATGCGCCTGCCTGTGTTCGAACCTACGACTTACTGCTCGTAAGTCGGGGCTGCTACCACTGGGCCACCGCTGCTCTACAATGGTTCTTATTGGACGCAAATGCTTCACTTGTTGTAGAAAATACCAAAATCACTGTACGTTTTCCTATAAAATTTGAAGAGTTCCCTCGATTTCGCCAAGATTCCATCATCAGATCCCGACTTGGTGACTATGGGATCATTTGGGAAGTATACCCTTTCCAACAAAAAAAGAATTCCAAAAATTTTCCAAAAAGAATTTTCCAAATCGGTTGGCAAGCGACGGACTAATGCGAGAACAAACATAAAAAAATAAATAAAAAAAAAACAAACATCCGAATTGAGAACCTCCTCCTTTTTTAGAAGTCGGTTAAAAAGTATTTTCACTTACAATGGGATTTTGGTTGAGTTTTACTTCTTTATGCATTCTCTGCAAATGTCTCCTAAGGTTGCTGATGGAAGATGCGTAATTGAAAAACTTTTTACACAGCGAGCAAATCGCCATTTTGTCATCAGTCGCTTCAAAATAGTTCCAGACTTCCGACTTATATTTTCTTTTTAGCCTGTAAAAGATTAGATATGTTTTATACAGGGTTTAGGGGCAACGACGCGAAATCGCTTACCACGTACCCAGTACATCAATTTGAATAACAAAACGGGGGTTCAGACTGATGTACTGAGTACTGGTAAGCGTTTACACCCCGTTTTAAATATATAAATTGTATCAGCTAGCAACACCCTGGAGATGTGGGTATCGATATTTTTCCTTCCACATATTGCAGGGTTTGAGTTTTCAAACCCTGCACTTATTAAATCAAAAATCTCGAATCAACTCACATTTTCTGCCGAACCTCAGATTCATAGTCCTCGTCATCACTATCCTTGGGCTTCTCTCCGTGGTCCCGAAGATGCTGCGTCAATTCCGACACGAACTCGTAAGACACGGTCTTGTCACAAATCTTGCAGGTGGCCTCGAATTTATCAGTGTCTATAACTGTGAAATAGTTCCAGGTCGCCTTCGGCTTCTTATCGGAGATTTGGGCGACGGCTTTTACTCTGAAAATTGTATTTTGTTTAGCCTTATTAACATAACGCCTGTAAGTAATCCCTGCACGGGTTGGGTATACTTAAAAGCACGCAAACATTTCGCTAATAATGTCTTATGTCCCTTGTTATAGGGGGCAACCTATTATACCTATTATAAGCAACCGGGCACGGGTCCAAAGTTCCAGACGCCATCTCTGACTGAAACTTTCGGAAAGTACAACAAAAACCAATATTTCCTATTCTACCAATGTCTAAGGAGGAGCATTAAAATAAAATACTTAGAAACTATGGTTTAAATATTAACACTGGAAACGGGATATTTACCATGTTTACTATTTTTTTCGAGTTACCAATATTTCGGCGCTGTTGCAAGCGGCAAGGAACTCAAAATAAATACTAAACATGGTTATTATCCCGTTTACAGTGTTATTTTGATAGTGTTAGTGACCATGTCGGTGTAAAAACCTATATGGTATTAATATTCAAAAGTATTTAAAAATACTCACTGTTCCTCATCAGTATCGTCACTGTTACGGTCTGATACTGACACATCGTTTGACAGGTGTCCGCCATGTTTTCTATACCAATGCTTTCTCAGATTACTGACAGATGCTGGAAACAAACTATTCGCATCGAGACATGGAGGTTGGACTTGTGCCCGCTTGATTATAATAGGCTTGCCCTCTATAACAAGGGACTTAAAAACATAACTAGCGAAATGTTTGCGTACTTTTACGTATACCTCGACCTAACTTATATGGTATTAATATTCAAAAGTATTTAAAAACACTCACTGTTCCTCATCACTATCGTCACTGTTACAGTCTGACGTTGACACATCGTTTGACAGGCGTCCGCCATGTTTTCTATCGAAATGCTTTCTCAGATTACTGACAGATGCTCGAAAAGAATAGTCTTTCTGGCAAGTATTGCAGGTTGCCAAGAAGCCTTCTTTCTTCGTGAATAGTGTCCACAATGATGATTCACTGAAAATAGGGATTTATTTAGACGACAATTTTTTACTTTAACAGATGTTATATGGAGTAACTTAGGGTACTTTTATTTTAGAAAAATAATGAGGGTTCCGTACACACGGTGACAGATCAACTATACTTTTCTAATATAACAACGCCTCGCTTTGTTAGATTTTATTATAAAGATCTTTATAAACTGATTTTGTATAGCTCAAGATGTTATAACATTGATTTATAAAAATAACAAGATATTTAATTGAAGCACTCCATCTAAAATATTGAAGAGCGGAGTTTCCTTGTAGCGACCACAAAAAGCAACATACTACTAAAAGTACTACAGCGCCATCTATGATACAACGGTAACTAACATCAATTTCCTACAAGTCACAAGCAAAGTTTACATCGACTTCAGTATATATACAAAAACCCGATAACAACTATCGGGCAGTTGCCCACCAGACATAACACCTGTCTGGCCGGAGGATCCTCCCTTTTCTTAGGAGTATCGAGGAACTTTACACCCTGTTCCTCATTCACCTAAACTGATGACCCCGAAATGGACGTCAGCGCAGCCTTCGAGCAACGTGACGTCATCATCATCATCATCACTTCCTCCAGCTTTCGAGCTGCGAGTCTCACAGCCAGCCAGCTTTAACTCGGTAAACCTGACCACCAGCATGCAGCGGAAGCGCATTCCTGGTCAACACCCTCAGCCTCTCATCAAGCGACCATGGCACAGCACACTGCACTTTCGGCCGGTCGAGAGCTTCTACCTCCCGGTCGACACCTCTCTAGCTGTCTGCCACATCGCGGCGCTGTACTACGTCCGACACACCGGAGCAAACGCAGCGCCGGCCCCGACTCACTGGGGTTCGCCTCACCACCGCAGACTGTTCCGACTCACCGCGAACAATGCGACAACAGGCTTCCAACTGGCACGGCCAAATTCCTAAAAAGATGACTCATTCAACTATCGACCTCCGGTCTCCGGGGGGGAGTGATGTAGCGACCACAAAAAGCAACATACTACAAAAAGTACTACAGCGCCATCTATGATACGACGGAGTAACTAACATCAATTTCCTACAAGTCACAAGCAAAGTTTACATCGACTTCAGTATTTATAGATAAACCCTAGACCGGTTAAGCAATAGCCAGCCTCAGAGGCTGAAATGCGAGATGCCATACACAAAAAAAAAAACAACAAGTATCGGGCAGTTGCCCGCCAGACATAACACCTGTCTGGCCGGAGGATCCTCCCTTTTCAATGGAGTATTGAGGAACTTTACACCCTGTTCCTCATACCCCTAAATCCTAATACAGGCATTGTTTGTCTAAAGCCATATACAAACATTGCGAGGCATGGGCCGCGAACAACGCACAGCGAATGCCTCGCAAGGTGTGTACCTTTATATTCGTGGCGAGGCATGTGCTACGCACGTGCGAGGGCGAGCCAACGTATGGCCGCCGGCCGCGGCATTCGTTGTGCGCCGTTCGTGGCGCATGCCTCGCAAAGTCTGTATCCACCTTAAAAGGAGGCTCCCAACACAATTCGTTGTATATAAAGCTTTTTATAAAGAATAAAAACATTTTTCATTATCAAAGCTTGATTCCCAACCAATTCAAATTCAAATCGGGAAGTAATATTTTTATTATTATTCCACGAAGAGGAAAGTCGCGGCCAGCGGCTAGTTAGGAGATATCAGTCTTGTTACAGCACGTCTACTGAGCATGAGGATCTGGGTAAGATTCCCGGGTACGGCAAAGTTTAATTGGGTGTTTACATCAGGAATGTCTCAAACGCAGGCCAGCCACGGAGTCTGGACTTGTGCCCTGTGCTATACCATTAGAGTGCAAGGGCAAACTGAACTGGCTTAACTTTTGTTTGACAAAAACTTGCCGAAACCCTAATCCATTCTAGTACAGGAAATAACCGAAATCGCATAGACTTTGTTAGAAAAATTCCTTCTAACATTGCAGCAACATTGCAGCAACAAATGCTATTGAATTTGATGCCGATATTTACCGATCGTTAGCTTCAATAATAGGTGGATAATTACATGGAAATTGTTATTATTTTGGTAAAAATCTAGAATTGTTTGGCAGGCGGAGGGGGTTGAGGGGGGTGTACCCTTTCTCCCCTGGCACCACTCCCATTAAAAGGTAATGCGCCGTTCCTGAGAAAAACCAATTATTGTAACCTAATCTCAAAACATTTTATATTCGCTTATAAAGTATAGTCGACGTAGCCCCGATACGCGGGGCTCCTATTTCTGTCTGCAAGGTTTACAGTAAGCTAACACAAAGGGGAAGTCGAGTCTTAGTTCGCTCGCTCCGCTCGCTCACTAGGCCCCGCCATCGCCTTCGACCTAACCTGTCCGAGTCGGGGTGCCCCAAGTCCAGTGTTCGCTTCGCTCGCTCTTGCATCCAAATTCTCCTGTATATGTATAATACATACTAGGTTTTGTCCGTGCATTTTCTTTGAAAATATCCAGGCAAAAAGCTAATCCATTTGAGTCAATTTTTTTACTGAGATAGATTAGGTTTTGGCGAGTAATGTGCATAAACAAAAGCTCATCTATTAGAGTCTGGCTCGTGACTCAAATAGTATATATAACCTTTGTAAATTCGCTGCCCGGTTGATAGCATAGTGTTGCCCCTAACACATGGCACTTAAACGTAACTGGCTTAATGTGCATGTACTAATAGTACAACTCTGCCTAGCCCTTCGTGTATTGTCGGTAATATATGTTTTATTGTAGCAAAACTGGGTTGTGGAGGTCATTCGCTTCATGTAAAATACTGGTACTCAGCTAGCCTAGCACGAACGCCGTAGAAACGGGCTATGTCTACGGAAGAATCGACAATTTGACAGATATTTCTATCGTCCCAAGCATGGCGATATTAAGAATGTAGAAAAGAAATGTTTCTTTTCTTACAAGTCTACAACGTCGAGCATGACGACCATATTTTCTCTTCTTTTGACATTTGGGGGTAGAACCATTACTTCTGACAAATGTCAAACTAGTCTTATTAAAAACTAAATACGAGAAATACGTTTCGTGGTTGCGTTGAGTTACGTTCAAAAGGTTGAAATGTTATGTTAAATATTTAGGTTTAATTTCGCGAAAAAGATCCAGGCCTGGATCCAGGATGCAGCAACACCATCCCGCCCACGAAAAATGAAAAACTCGAGCAATTGGCAACTTTTTGTTAACTAAACGTAATAATATTCAGGCAATATAAACATCACGTGATACGTCCCCGTTGCTATGGAAAGAATTTCTGTCTATGTCATCGTAGAAACGCGAGTCGACGGTGCGCGCCATGCTCGGGCAGAAGAAATGACAAGTTGTATAGAAAAGATTTCTTGTCGTTTCTTGGTAGAATAGAGATAGAACGGTCATGCTAGGGGGGCAGCATCCATCATCTTTTGTCTTTATAATAATAAACTTATATAACAACACAAATACTTTAAGAACTGTCAAAAAAAGTTATGAAAAATTGTTTTTTTTTTAAAGCAGCTATTAAACTACATAAAGAATAAATAAAATAAAATACGTAGGTATCATAACATCACGCCTATAATTCTTAAAGGGTTAGGCAGTTAGCTTATAGTACACTCACAATTTTTTTGAGTCGCTTGTAATACGAGGCACAATTCGCCATCTTTTTTGAGTACCATGTAATGCAGGGCGAACCTATTGTCATCAATTCAGACTCCGTAGCTGCTGCTGAGACATTCCTGATAGAAAAACCCAATCTCACTTTGCTCGACCTGGAAAAAGAATCCAGGATGTCATGCTCACCTATCGCAGTTGCTATCACTAGACCAACAAGGCTCAAGCAACAAGTCAAAACTGTATTGAATATTGCAATAAACTGAAAGCAAAATGGTAACAAACCTGCTCATTACAGACTATGCCCTTTTTGTTTTTTTGCGGATGGGAAATCTTCAAATGACTTCTCCCGCTCTGGGCGGAGCGGGAGGGAGTGTCAGACTTGACTGACTAAAACCCACCCTTGTTCCTTCTTAGCCTTTTGTGTTCCAGGGCCACGGTATCTCTTTCGAACAACCCGCAGCCCTGGCAGGCATCGGCCCTTTCGGACCCCTTTCGGTTTGCTGACATGTCCTTGAGGCGCGCGTGGAACACGTACGCGCCGTCGACACGGCCTGTCGTCATGAGACGGACGGACGGTGAGCTAGCCCATTACTCACCGGCCACAGGCTCGCGCCTACGGTGGCCGGGGGTCACTGGTTGCCCCCCAACGCCCGGGGCGTCTCCCGCGGCGGCTGGGACGTGAGGTTCTCTCCCTCTCACGTTCCGCCACCTCCTTCGCTAGCATGACTGCTTCGCAGAAGGAGGCGACGGCTTCCCATTCCCTCTCGCTCCGGACCGTGGATTGAACCAGGGCCGGACGCGAGAGGTTGCCGCCGCCAATCGCGGCTACGAGGACACGGCGGTGCTCAGCCCAAGCGGGGCAGAGCTCCACGGTGTGCTCCACCGTGTCCTCCGGCCGATCCTCGCAATGGTAACACCCGGGCTTTTCCTCCCGCCCGATTCGGTGCAGTAACCTCCCGAAACAACCGTGTCCGGTGAGGACCTGCGTCAGGCGGAAGGTGAGGGCGCCGTGGCGCCTCTCTAGCCACTCCTCAAAGAGGGGAACAGACTATGCCCTCAATGCCACATCTAGTAAAAATCAACCTACATCCATGTTGTGTTTTGTTAAAAATAACATCGAGTTTATGTTATTATTTATCTGTGTACCCACATAATCTGTGCGCTCTAGTTATAAATCTTAATTTTTTTCTCAGTAAGTGAATTATCTATGTAATTCATATGAGAAATAAAGTTGTTCTTATACCTAAATTGTTTTAAATTATGGTACTCACGGCGACCAATCAAGCTGAAGCTATTAAAAACCAGTTTATGCGGACTCTTATTGAAGTGAAACTTCTTATGCGACTTCCAACAAGTTTAACGCTACCATGGAAGGAGAATATTTTCTAAAACTCACTAAGAGATGGCAGTGTAACAAGATTTGTGACTACGTAGTTCTACTAGGTACGCAAGATGGCGTGCAAACAGTCATGCATTCCACTCTTCGGTGTGACCAGCCCTCGCTAAATTTCCATGAGTAGGATAACCTCGATAAACTTATGTAATAAAAATAATATAACAACAAAATATTATGTAGAAGCTCAATAAAATCGAGAGTGAAAGCGTGGCACTCGAACGCATGCGTGTAGTATTACGAAGATTCACTTCTTCCGCGCGGAGGGACTCCACGCACTGATTTTTTTGTACAGGAAATCTTTACAAAGCAAGGCCAAGTTATACTGGAAATGTATGGCTTGATTTATTATTTTTATCTATATATATAAAAGAAAGTCGTGTTAGTTACTTCACTTATAACTCAAGAACGGCTGAACCGATTTAGCTGAAAATTGGCAGGGAGGTAGTTTAGAGCCAGGAGAAGGACATAGGATACTTTTTATCCCGTTCGACATCATTCCCGTGTGACTTGACATGTAACGTCAGTCACTATAAAACGTGGTATAACAAAAAAGAATCAGACTTGGAATAACAAAATTGACGTATAATGACAGCTATGTAATGACGTATGGATGGTAGGTAGGGTAGGGTAGGTAGGTAGGGTAGGGTAGGTAGGTAGGGTAGGGTAGGTAGGTAGGGTAGGGTAGGTAGGTAGGGTAGGGTAGGTTAGGTAGGGTAGGGTAGGTAGGTAGGGTAGGGTAGGTAGGTAGGGTAGGGTAGGTAGGTAGGTAGGGTAGGTAGGTAGGGTAGGGTAGGTAGGTAGGTAGGGTAGGGTAGGTAGGTAGGGTAGGGTAGGTAGGTAGGGTAGGGTAGGTAGGTAGGGTAGGGTAGGGTAGGTAGGTAGGGTAGGGTAGGTAGGGTAGGGTAGGTAGGTAGGGTAGGTAGATAGTAAGGGTAGGGTAGGGTAGGGTAGAGTAGGTAGGTAGGGTAGGGTAGAGTAGGTAGGTAGGTAGCGTCGGGTAGGGTAGGTAGGATAGGGTAGGTAGGTCGGATAGGGTAGGTGGGTAGTAAAAAGTGCATTGCAACGCATGCTGGGTACAGCTAGTTTATTTATTAAAACTTTACGCACAAGTATAGAAAACACTGTACTACAAAGGCGGACTTAAAGCCTTGGGCATTTTCTACCACCTTAGGGTGATGCCGAGAGAAAACATAGTAGGTGCAGAATAACAACTGGTATGAAAAGATTTACAAATAAAAAATAACGATTAATACATTACATACATTGCAAAAAGTAAAGAGAGAGACAAAATAACAACAATTTAATTATGAGACGAATCTGCGAGCTTCTTAAGTTCGCGAGCTTTTAACTTTAAATGTGAACCGACTGTTGGACAACCAGATGTTCAGAGGAAGCGCATTCCAAAGAAAGACAGCCTGGACAAAGAAAGCCGACTTGAGAAAACCAGAGCGGTGAGAAGGACAACGCAGAAGACGAATAATGGAGGAACGAAGATTCTTACTGTGCGCAGAGCATAAATATTGAAAATGAGCAATCACATGAGAAGGAGAAGTAGGCTTATTAGGAAGAGAATATAGGGTAGTCAAAGCTCTCAACGCTCTGCGCTGTAGGATGGGCAACCATTTTAAAAGTGACCGATGCCGATGTGCCGAGACATGTTCACTTACGACTTGTAAATGTGATTTGTCGGCGTATGTACCGATGAAATGCTGCATTATTGCCTGAATTTTGATGTTTTTCTTCGATAAATCATTAAGAAAGTCGTATGTTTTTTCAATTTTAGTTCAATATTGTACTGTAAGTCATAGGGCTAAAGTTGCTACTAGTCAAAAAATCACCTACTACAAAGCATCAAAAAATTGCTTAAAAAATTAAGGCAAACTTGAGGTAAAAACGGCAACATTGCCTAGCATAATATCTTTTTAAATTAATAGGCATTTTGGTAACGGATTTGACATCCATATTGCTCAAAAGTTCTTTTCCCCATTCGATTTCACTGAATATTGAATTGCAACACAATATTTTTTATAACGTTGATAGGCAAAGTTGTAGTATGGCTACCCACACTGACAGTAAAACAGTCACTGACAGTTTGTCTATGAAAATTTGGAGTGAAGTATTAACGAATGTTGCCATTTACATTGCCGACTTGCTTTTAATAATACCATAGACTATAAAAAAAAAATCTGAACGGCAATCATTTAACTTTTTTGAATTTAGGCAATGTTGAGCTATGATGGCGTTTTACGGTACTCATAAAAACTCAGGGTTGATATTCAAATTCTTATGCTATCTCGACTATAAAACTCTGGAACGCGCTACCCATTAGCATTAAAAAATCCGAAAGTAAATTCACTTTAAAAAGAAAGTTCGCCACCACTATTTAAGTCAGACTAAATAGCTCTTCATTTAAAGTCTAGTCATAGGAATTATTATTAGGTTTCTCGTTTTTATTTTGGTATTTGTTATAATATATATTAGTATATTTTTTTTTGTATAATGTGTATTAGTGTCTACGTATGTGTATGTATTTTCGAAAACTAGTAGTTACTTGTAAATATTTTTTTTTTGTACCCTATCACAATGTTTTCGTTTTTTACCCTATGGTTGACTGGTAGAGAATGCCTTGTGGCATTAAGTCCGCCTATGTACCACTTTTGTACATGAAGTTTAAATAAATATACTAAATAACTGATTATTAATCATGATGACGCCAGTTTTCTATCTGATAGATAAGATAGTACGAGGCAGATCCTGATTTCGTCATGGGCTTATTCATAATTTCAGAATATTTTAAAATACGTACACATGGTGACACATCACTTATCAGCTATATATTTCCATGGCCTTGCTTTGTATGGATTTCCTGTACAGTGAGAGATCAACATAAACTGGTATTGTTTAACTAGATTGGTTGCGGTGCGTACAGTCAGAAAAATAACTGTTAAATGTAATAGATGCGTCAATATGTCGTGTTTTAGCAATTTCATAAAATAACTAAGTTTCGTGTGTTTGTACATCATACACGCTACTGTCTACCGGAGAGGTTATCTGTACAGGTGTGCCTGCGCAGGTCAACCGAACATTGGTAGCGTGTATGGGGACGTTCCGGTGTACCGGAGCGGTCTTCAGTTCTATTTGCGATGGCATCGAATGATGACGATGACGCGCTGACATTGCTAGGCCTTGCTTTAATTTTGAAGATAAAAGATACAAAACTGAAATTTCTCAACTTTTCTCAATTTTTCTATGAGTAATCTATAAGCAGCTTCTTTTTGGAACGAAGTTCCTTATCGCGCGTTGTGAAAGGGGGCTAGACGGAAAAAATTCTTACGAAAAGTTGTCACGACACTTTTTGCTATAGTAAGCTAAATATAAGCTTTATTTCTTTTAAATAAAGTTGAAATTTCCTTAAATTACGTACAATTGGGGTGTGTATGTGAGTAAGGATAGATATGATTATTATTTTGAGTGACCGAACTACAAAGTACAAATTCGGTTGTGCAGTTAAGTAAGACGTATTGCTTCGAATTAAGGATTAATCTTCCTTAAATTAAATATTTTATTTTTCGCACACTAACTTAAATCTAAAATGTATTGATATTATGTACGTGAAAGGAACTTCGTTCCATCCGGGTGTCCCTTGACACCTCTCAAGTTTTTTTTGTCTCGATTATGGTAATCTTTGTTTTTAATTTGCCAAAGATATGGACGACTTCTATAAATTTTGATAAAATCTTCAAGGATTTTTTTAGTTGATTCTGGTGGGGCCATTTTCAATTGCTGAATAACGTGGCACGTCCGAAAGAAACACTAGAAAATAACTGGCGCTACCTGGGCAGGCGACCGGAGTACACGCACACACGAACAGGATCACCGTACCTACGGTGTCACTAAAAAGAATTGATTTTCGATCTTGCGCCGGTCGCCTGCGCAGGCTCAAAAAACTGCAGAGGTCTATTCCCACACACATTCCGGTCTACCTGCGCAGGCATACCTGCGCACCGGTAGACCGTAGCGTGTAAGGCTAGCATAACATTAAAAAAAATGAAATTTCGTATATTATTATACAATATCTACCTAGGCATTTTATTTTTTTATTCTTGTTACTTATTTCGAGAAGTCCAAAAAATGTCCGGACGGTGTGCAAAAAGCGGACAAGTCGAGAAGAACGATAGCCGTATTTTTCCATAAAATAATGTGTAAACGTTAAAAAATCAATCTACAACAAGCTGTCAAATTTCTTAACTAGATTTTCAAAGTCGTCGTTAAAAAAAATATGTTCAAGGTGTGTCCGTTTCGACCGCGCGGCAACGGCGTGTTTTTTATTTTAACTGCCATGATTTTGTAATAATTTGTAAAAGTTGATTCCCAATTTGTCAAAGTTATAGTTAAAAAGTTTTAAGGGTTTGAACGTGGCCGCGCCATTGTCCCGCGGAGAACCGCGCGGCCACGGAGCTCTTTAAAACTACGCGTTGCAGAGACCTGACATTCAGGTAAATAACAGATTGAATTTGTAAAAAAATTGTAAAGCAATACAAAAACAGCTTAGGTTTATATTTTAGGAGCTGAAAGACTAAAACCCCATAGCCGCGCCATCGAAACGGTGACAAACACATTATCGCTGATATCTCGCTGAAAAAGCATCGGAGACGTCTGAAGGTTTTTGTATAACTAAGATTTGAATTTTATGTAATTTATAAAAATACAACGAAAATCCTAGGTATTTATGTCAGGAGCTATAAGACTGAAACCCTATGGGCGCGCCGTCGAAACGGTGAAAAACACGTTATCGCCGATATCTCGATGAAAAAGCATCGCAGAGGTCTGATTTCTTTGTAAAACATAGATTTGAATTTGTCAAACAAAATAAAATACACAAAAAAAAGGATTGTGTGGTTTTATGAAACCACGGTAAAAGTGAAACTTTATCCCTACTCCGCGGCCCACCGTCACGCGACATGCAACACACAGACGAAAAAGTTTGAGATGATCTAATAAAAGTTTCACTTTAAAAATCCTAGGTCTATATTTTATGAGCTGTAGTACGGTATCGCGTAGAAATAAGTCGTGATTATCTATCGAAGAAAGTAAGTAATAGAGAGATATTTTTTGAAAAAAAAAAACACCTATTAATATGTAGAACTTGCCGATCATAGACAAAAAACATATTTTTTCATAATATAAAACCTTCAATACATTTTTTTTTTAAATATCATGGTCGTGTAGTCAAAACGGACACGTTCAAGATTGATTGGGAAAGTTTGACAGTTTTTTCAGGTTGATGATGTGCAGCATCTGTATAATAGGCCCCCGTCGCATACCTAAATAGGTTTACAACAAATTGATTATAATCTTATTTTATTATTAATAAAAATGCGAAAGTTTCTGACGGTGGATATTTGTTACTCTTTCACGCAAAATCTATTGAAAAACCTTAATTAATTAACCTGTACGGCAAAATAATATCTTATTCTTCAGAATAACATATTATGCTATAAATAAAAAAGAAATTCTATTAAAAAAAAAATGAACGGGCGAAGCCGCGGCCGGATGATAGTGTTACCGAAAACAAATCATTACAAGTTGGCAATCCAACATTTTGCTGCTACCTAAAACATTTGCAACCTTACTACCTAAACATATATAGTGCCTATATACTATACCTCCCAATATATAGAGGTATATGTGTGGTGTTACGTGAATGGATAAAATAAGGAATGAGTACATAAAGGGAAGTCTGAAAGTGGCGCCAGTTACTGAAAAGTTGTGTGGTAATCGGTTGTCGTGGTATAGGCATGTGATGCGGAGGAATGAGGAAAACGTCGTGAGGAAAGTTTTGAGTGTGAATGTGGATGGTTATAGGAGTAGAGGAAGACCAAAGAAACCATGGATGGACTGTGTGAAGGATGTTATGGCAAGAAAGCTGGTGTCTCATGAGATGACAAGTAATAGAGAAATATGGACGAAGAAGACATGCTGCGCCGACCACTAATATATTGGGATAAGGGCAAGAAAATATAGAAACATAAGACCTAAAGCAACGCGCAAGATTACGACCGAACATCTCTAAAAAACAGTTACATACCTATCGGAACCGGTAAATATATTCACAATACAATAACAGTACTAGAACATGTCTATGAGTACCAGTAAGTATAAAGTATACGACGATCAATACTTTTTACGTACTTAGTTTTCACAAAAAATATTCATAATATATAAATAATAATACATTCGTTTACCTCAGACTAGTGTCCATATTTTGTTAGTAACAATTTATCCTAAAATTATGTCAGTAGTAATTTATAAAACTGAATTGACTAATAAATTGGAAATAATTTAAAAATAACATAAGTAGACTATTAGACAGCAATATTACTTCGATTATCAAAAACAAAACAAATGAGTAAACAAATAAATAATAACGTAAAACAAAGTAAACACATTATCCGCTGAAAAATAACGGAACTGTAATCTTAGATACAAAACTGTATTTGTTTGAGAATACGAATACAAATTGGCTCTGAATGCGTTGGCATTGTCAAAATAACCTACAAGTTATTGATAAATAAAAACACATTTATTTCCCGTTTCAATGTTAATGTTGCGATTCAGTGAATGTTTCTATAACTGCATAGTTACGTTAAAAACTTGTTCAGTAAACTTAATCTTAAATAACATTGCGAAATAACTGTTATTTGGAGTTAATATCACAAAAATACTCACCGCTCCATCCTGAAGGCGTCACTCGTGTCAAACGGATTGGGTTGCCAGCATCCGAAGACGAAAATTTCCACTAATTTTTTGATGAACTTTGGTTTGTATTAAAACTGATTTTATTCTTGCGGCAATATTTACGCGTATTAAAATAAAATAAGTTGTATTTTTTATTCTTAGTAAAATTGTAATAAGGTATTTCATTAACTAAAAACGATGTACATGTATACAATAAAAGATGTATTTTTAAATGGTTAAAAAAAAAAGATATAAATGAATGTTTTAAAGAAAAATGGTTTAATATAAAAAAAGGAAATTTTAAACTGTCTTGATCTGAAATGCAGTAGACGTAAACGTAATGTAGTAGTAAACTCTAGGCACTTGTCAAGCTATTTATAAATAATCATTTTCATGCCTCTGTGAGTATGTTAAAATTCTCCATAAATGTTGAACAAAATGGTGTGAGGGGCAAAAGTTAATAATAATAATTAAATGCAATAACATGTATGGTCAAAATATATAAGACTGATTTTTATTTAAGTAGGTGAAATATTCCACACCAAGTATGCATGGTAAAATTTTGGACCACGATGTCCCTTACATCGTTCAAAATTCTACCAAATTAGTAGAAACTTAATACGGGAGCACCCTACCACTTTAGCAGCGTTCACAGTTTACACTTTACCATAGAGTACAAATAACAGTCCTGTCTGTTACATAGACATAGAACAACATAATAATAAGGTAATATCGCGCCTGTATTACGCAGAAGGGTAGACAGAGGTGTGTTATAAACCAAAATAGTTTGTCAAATTATTAATGTTCGGTTAATTTTAGATTCTTTAAAGTTATCTGTGATGAGATGACAAGTAATGGAGAAGTATGGAAGAAGAAGACATGCTGCGCCGACAGGAGATTGATGACAAGAGAATGATGATGATTAACGTAACATCACGCCTATATTCCCCAATGGGGAAGGCAGCGGTGGCCTAATAGTACACCCAGGAGTTGCCAGTTCTCTTTACAAACAATTAATACTTAAGAGGGGACTCTAGTCCCGAGGACTTTGAAGAATAGGTATTTGAAGAAACTATTGCTGTCGCGCTGCGCCCGACCAAGCGAGCATAAAGTGCGAAAGAGACAACTGCAGCTCAAAAATCTTGACCAAAAGACTTTTTGTATTCCGCTGTTTTCTTATTCAAAACTAAACTGATCTAAATAATTCTTATATCAAAATTTAGAGGAAAAGTATATATCTATGCTTCTATTATTTTCTTTTTTTGTTAAAAACTTATCTAATTTGTCTGATAGTCGTCTGAACATGGCGGTAAAAACGGGCTTTTGGATTGTCATAATTCTTTTAGTGATTATGTTTTGAAAAAAAAGGAAATTATAGGGGCATGTATTAATAAGACCTAGATTTTTTTGGAAAAAGTCATTGCTCTAGACACATTATCCACGAAGAAAACAGTGGAATACGTTTGTATGGAGAAAGGCCCACTAGAGATCACTCTTAACAGCCTCTTTGGTCTCGTGGTTGTAAGTGCGGGTTTTTCTATTAGGAATATTTCAATAGCAGCCAGCTCCGTTGTAGTTTGGATAGGTTGATGGAGATAGGCCATGGGTCTTCAACATAACTGGTGAAATATGGGTGGACTATTTGGTACACCTCTGTTTAAACTTTTAGGGATTATTATTTTATTATTATATTAAACTAGCTGTCCCGCGCAACTTCGTCTGCGTCAAATTTTCCCCGTTTTCGCAACATTTTTCATTGCTGCTCCACTCCTATTGGTCGTAGCGTGATGATATATATCCTATGTCCTTCCCCAGGTTGAAATCTATCTTCTTGCCAAATTTCACTAAGATCCGATCAGCCGTTTAGTCGTGAAAAGGTAACAAACTTACTTTCGCATTTATAATATTAGGAAGTTCAGCTGTTAAGATTTTTTAACGATGCGTCGGGTATGTTAGCTAGCTTTCTTAGAAGTTTTCGTTTGCAACGGCAGCGATGCGTAGCGGGTGGGAATCGAACTTATGACAAATCACTCACAAGTCAACGTCATACTCACAACCGTAGAGTTATCGTTGGACGGTACGGTTGGCGTAGTGGTTGAGCAATCGACTGCTGCGCTGCGCGTTGCGGGTTCGATCCCCGCACGGAACAAATATTTGTAAGGCCTACAGATAGTTGTTCCGGGTCTGGCTGTTTGTGTATGTCAGTTTAAATGTTTGTAAACGCATCCACGATACAGAACAAATTCCTAAAGTGGCGAAAAGTTAAAAAAAAAGCTATCGTCACTCGAGAGTATGAGTGGGTACGCGACCAATCAAGGTATACAAAAACCAGTTTACGCAGATCTCTCATTGTACGGGAAACCTATTTAACAGCGAGTACATGTTATACTGGACTAGTATAGCTTGATCTGTCGCCACTCGCCGTGTGTAATCCTACCAATATTATAAATGCGATAGTTTGTGAGTATGGATGGATGTTTGTTACTCTTTCACGCAAAAACTACTGAACGGATTTGGATGAAATTTGGAACACAGATAGTTTATAACCTGGATTAACACATAGGATACTTTTTATCCCGATAGTATGTTCCCGTGGGACAATTATCGAAGTCCACGTGCGCGACGCCGCGGGCATAAGCTAGTAACTAATAATTGTCACGGTTTTTTTTAACTTCATTTGTAGTGTAGGCAGATGGTCGGGTGATGGGGTGTGGAGAATTAAAACGGGGGTGAATTATAACGTTTTTTTTTAAAGGAACATACAGTTTTAAGTACGTTAGTTATTAAGGGCGTTCACACCTTACGGCATTTCATAAAAACTTTCAAGTCCTTTTTTTTCCGAAATGACTGAAGCGATTTTAATGAAACTTAATACGCATAAGCAGTATACATAGATATAAAAAGTTAAGTACTAAAATCATTTTCGATAAATAGTGTTACAGCTAAATTAGACCGATTATAAAATAACTGTCAAAACAATTTCCAATTATCTATTTTTTTTAAATTTCGAAATGTCTTTTAAAAAGTAAATGTTAAGATAAGTTACTATTCGCGACTTTGACGACATTATGGACCCAACGAGTTTTAAAAAATCCATTAATTGCGACAGTAAGTTGATTTTGTTAATTTATCGTAAAAAATATTCGTGATATTTGCATAGCTCTCTCTCGTGAGATTGGGTGAGATTCGGCTTGACTCCATCCCCCCTTAAACGCCTCCGTAATTAATAAAGCCGCTCTAGGATAGTAATAAGTAATTTTATCAAACTTTATTTTGATATTAGTCCAAATATATATAATTATAGAGCTATAAAACGACCGCTAACCTTAAGAACTCGTTTGAACGTAGTAAACAACTAAACCAAACTTAATCTAGAAACATCCAAGCATTTATTTTAGACTAGCTGTGCCCGCGACTTCGTCCGCGTGAAATTAGAAGTTACTCCTTATTACATCAGCTATCTGCTAGTGAAAGTCCCGTCAAAATCGGTCCAGACGTTCCAGAGATTAGCCGGAACAAACAGACAGACTGACAGACAGACAAAAATTGTAAAATTTTATTTTGGTAAACATGTACCGTATAAACATTCATATGCATGTAGTAAAAAGTTATTTTAATATTACAAACAGACACTTCAATTTTAGTTATTTGTATGGATGGCAAGAGCTGGATGAGAGTGGCCGAGGATCGTGCTCAGTGGCGTGTCATGGGAGAGGCCTATGTCCAGCAGTGGACGTGTACAGGCTAATGATGATGATGATTGTATGGGTATAGATTTAAAATACATAACAACATCACGCCTACAATCCCCGAAGGAAGGCAGAGGTTTACCTAGGTCACCCACATCTCGACAGTTATGTAATAGGGGCGAGCTTATTTCCATAAACCGGGCACAAATTATTAGGGGTGCGGACTGGGTAAAGAAAACGACATTCTATTTTGTCTGCCAGACAGGTAATACAAAAATATTAGACACGTATTTTTGTTTTATCAAAATATCAAAAAAATACTTAGTTAAAACTCATTCAAGTTGAAGAGTGGGGGCTCACTACGTCACAAGTAGATATAAAACTTACCTACATGTGACGTCATGCGCCATTTCAACTCAATATACATATCTCCGTAATTTTATGACCACGTGAAAAAAGAAAAAATACGTGTCCAATACTTTTCAATAAACTACCCGACGGACAAAGAAAAAAAAAATTGGATTATCCCCTATTGTGACCACTGACTCGGACCAACTTAACAAAGCCGACGACTTTTCTTCCCCATCAGTGCGATTATTTTATTGTTCTAGACTAAACCTGGGAACCTTCTAGTTACGGAGATATTGGACGTCAGAGTTCCAACTTATTCTCAAATTTTTGCTTTCAAATACAAGTTTATAATGTTAAAATTTTACTATAAAAACCTCGAGGACCCTGTACTATTCAATACATCCACCAGCACAATGTTTTGAGTGCGTTACAATGAGTCCTATCTTAAAACGTGATTTTTCACTCCAAAAAAACGTTCGTTTCCCAGCAATAATTTTTGCGTAGAGTTAGTTAGTTTGTTGTACAGAATGCTTGGTTGACGGCATAGTAAAGAGACTAGGATAACCGATACAATAATCTATACTAATATTATAAAACTGAAGAGTATGTTTGTTTGCTTGAACGCGCTAATCTCACGAACTACAGATCCGATTTCAAAAATTCTTTCAGTGTTAGATAGTCCATTTATCGAGGAAGGCTATAGGCTAAACATCATCACGCTACGACCAATAGGAGCGGAGCAGCAATGAAATATGTTGCGAAAACGGTGAAAATGTGACGCAGACGAAGTTGCGCAGAACAGCTAGTAATTCCATAATAATGAAGGTGTCTTGAAGGTCGTGAAATCGAACGTTATAGAATTAAGGTCAAACATGTTTCATAGATGAAATAATCGTTATACCTACAAATAAACCGTTTAAGAGCCCTTGTAGGCCTAAGATCATCTACCTGCCTTTGCCCAGGTGGATTGGGGTCGGCTTCCAGTCTAACCAGATGCAGCTGAACATCAGAATTTTACATGGAGCGACTGCCTATCTGACCTGCACAAACCAGCTAGTACTAAGTAATACGATTCCCCTTTGTAAGACTGGTAGTCAGACTTTCGGGCCACTGACTACCTGTAACGTCTGTCAAAGATCTACAAATGACAGTCGCGACCAACGGCTTAACGTGCTTTCCGAGGCACGGAAGAAACTCGGTATATAACCTAGGCAAGCACGGCTTAACCGAAAAATCGATCCGAGCAGCTGAGTTATACACTTGAAATTTTCACAGATTGTGAATAATTATGGCTGCTATAAAAACAAATAAAAATTTTAAAATTAAAGGGCGTCCCCAAACAAGAAACGGGTTTTCGCAACGGAACCTTCCGTGTGTGATTCCGGCTGGCACTTGGCTAGTTTTTAGGGTTCCGTACCCAAAGGGTCAACCGAGGTCTATAACAACAAATACTAAAAACAGACTAAAATAAATATTTAATAGGGGCTCCCATACAAAAAAAAAAGTGACTTTTTTGCACGTCTTTATAAATAATGGTACGAAACCCTTCGTGTGCGAGCCCGCCTCGCACTTGACTAGTTTTTTTCCAACGTTTATTTTAGTAACAACATTCAAATCGACAACGCAATTACTTGAAAAGGACCTACAAACAATGGAGCAGACTGTCCTTCAGCGCTGACCCCAATTAATATAATGTAGGACATCAACAAATAACCTCAAGGTCAAAACAGTGACTCTGCTAACAGGAAAAATACACGACTTTTTTATTCAACAAACGTTTGTTCGCACAGCGATCAATCATCATCATCTGCGTAGCCTTTTCCTGAACTATCTTGGGGCCAGCTTCCAGTCTAACCGGATGCAGCTGAGTACCAGTATTTTACATGAAACGACTGCCTTTCTGACCTCCACAACCCGGTAACTGGGTAATACGATACCCCTTGGTAAGTTATGACTGGATGACAGATTTTTGGCTTCTGACTACTTGTAACGACTGTCAAAGATCTACAAATGACAGCCGGGACCAACGGCTTAACGTGCTTTCCGAGGCACTGAGGAAACTCGCTATATAAAACCAAGTCATGTTTTATTGAGCGTATCACTGTCGCCGTGTGCAGATGTCATCATTTCATCATCAGCCTATAATGTTCCCACTGCTGGGACACAGGCCTCCTCTCTATGAGAGGGAGTGGGCTGTAATCCACCACGCGGGCCCAGTGCGGGTTGGTAGATGTCACATGTCTTCGAATTTTTAGTTATGGAACATGCCGGCTTCCTCACGATGATTTCCTTCACCGTTTTTGAGGGCAGCCGCAGCGGTGATAAAATAAGTTACACAAAGTAATGCGCCTGCCCGGTTTTAAACCCAAGGCTTACTGCTCGTAGCTCTGGGTTTGCAACCACTGGGCCACCGCTGCTCTTTGCTGTGTAGATGTAAAGATTTTTTTTTATTAGCTTTTACTTGCGATCTTCGGCCTCGTGAAAATATTATAAAATATAACCTACTTTCCTATTCCAATCTGATTTTGTTAGCAATTTCGAAAGTTTTTATTTTTAGGGTTCCGTACCCAAAGGGTCAAACGGGACCCTATTACAGAGACTTCGCTGTCCGTCTGTCACCAGGCTGTATCTCATGAACCGTGATAGTTAGCCGGTTGGAATTTCTTCAGATTATGTATTTCTATTGCCGGTATATCAACAAATACTAAAAAAACAATATTTAAGAGGGGCTCCATAAATAATAATACGGAACCCTTCCTGCGCGAGTCCGACTCGCACTTGGCCGGTTTTTTTTTTGCCGGCGATCTTCGGCCGCGTGAAATTATTACAAAAATATCACGTACTTTCCTATTTTAATCTGATTTTGTTAGCAATTCGAGAGTAATAATGTTTTTTCGCACGTAACGTATAAAAGTAACCTTAATATAACATCAGCAATCTTCAAGTGAAAGTCCCGTAAAAATCAGTCCAGCCGTTTCGGAGATTAGCCGGAACAAACGGACAGAGAGACAAAAAAAAAACATTGGTTTTACAAGTACTGTATATAGGTACCTACTTTCTTATGCATTCATAGTTTTTTTTAAGTGAAACTTCTTATGCGACTTCCAACAAGGTTGCGTTAAACGTTTAACGCTACTATGGAGGGGGTATCAAAGCACTGTTGCGTTAAACGTTCAACGCTCCTGGGGAGCCCCCTCCCCAGGAGCGTTGAACGTTTAACGCAACAACGTATTCCCCAATAGACAGAGACAAAGCGAGAGTGAATGCGTGGCACTCGAACGCATACGTTACGAAGTTTCACATCTTCCGCGCGGAGGGACACCGCGCACCATTTTTTTCTTTATTGCAAACAGACACGTCAATTTTATTCATTTTAATAGATAGACTGCAGTCATCTGACAATCAGTCTTACAAAGGGGTATTGTACTCAGTAACTGGGTTGTGGAGGTCAGATAGACAGCTGCTCTATGTATACAGGTATTCGGATGCATACGGTCAGACTAGAAGCCGACCCGACCCGACCCGAACATAGTTCAGAAAGGGAGGCAGATGATGAGTCATTGTTGAATAGTGGCAGTGGTAACACTAAGAAATACAAAAAAAAAACCGCGTTAGCCATTCTTACTGTATTTTGTTCTGAACTTAAATTGCTTGCACAATAAATAACCATAAAGTTTTAAAAATCCCCTCATCCGTACCGTAATTAATACACAGCGAAAAAAAAAACATCATTTGAAAAAAATACCTGTTCTTTTTATTTGCATACTTATAAGGATGTACTTTTTGCTGGGACAAACCCGTTCAAATCAAATGACGTTTGTCAAAATTCACACGTCACTCAATACTCGGAACGGTACGCGTCACAGAATATGACGCGTACCTTACGTCATTCCAAGTATTTCGTAATAAGTAACAGTTCCATATGAACTACTGCGATGACCTGGATTTTTTTAAGAAAGTTTAAATTGTTATTTGTGCTAGTTTTACCTTCTATTTTGGGTTTGGTTACGATGATACTAAAGCCGTGGGGTATCACGATTGTTGGTAAAGAAGTTGTACTGAGCTAGATTTTGAATTGATTTTCATAGACGACGAATAATCGTGACGATTTTTCTGGTATAGGAAGCGATGATTTGGAACGGTGCATCTAAATTGAAACGGACGTTTCGTGTCAATTTGGTTTATAATCCTAACTATAAATATTAAAAATGCGAAAGTAAGTTTGTTTGTTAGCTTTTCACGACTAAACGGCTTATCGGATCTTAATGGAATTTGGCAAGAAGATAAATTTAAACCTGAGGAAGGACATAGGCTATATATCATCACGCTACGACCAATAGGAGCGGAGCAGCAATGAAAAATGTTGCGAAAACGGGGAAAATGTGACGCAGACGAAGTTGCGCGGGACAGCTAGTATCAAATATTTTGAACTGTAGACTGATTGGAGAAATGACTTGGTTTGCCGAAACACATAACAAAGGCATATCATTATTTTGCCATGCCTTATTTATAAGACACGTGCATTGTATTTAAGGATGGTCCTAGCATCCTTGACTTCAAGTTTAAGTACGAATATAGTCTCACTTAATGCAGGCACAGGCAGTCACTTCATGAAAAAATCATCATCATTATCATCATCAAGATGTCATCATTAGCCTACAATGTTCCCACTGCTGGGACATAGGCCTCCTCTCTATGAGAGGGAGAGGGCTGTAATAATAAAAAAAACACAGGTCGGTAAAAGCTAGGGAAATTATTTCAATAATAATTTATGACGTTCAAAAAGTTCTGTTACGCGACCTAATTTTGAGAAATGATTTTATATTTAGATTTTGATAAATAATTTTAGGATTAAAAAACCCCAATCCCGTGCTGATAGTGCGTTATATCATGCAGATGAACATTTAGCATTCATTGTATATTCAAAGATTTGCAATATCTGATATTCTTAAAGGTTGTAGAGGTCAGACGACACATAAGACGTCGCATGGTTTATTATATCTGATTCTATGCGAATATGTTCTCCTTTTGGTTTCGCTTTAGTCAGGCAAAAATTAAGACTGGGTGACCTGCAACATTTTGACAGCGAAAACAGCCTTATTGCAAACGAAATAAAGGTGCTGTTACAGGAAAATTTAAATTGTTGCCATGCATTTGCGTGTGACTGTGCTGTGCCTAGCCACTAGATTTATGAGTTTATACTGAAGTAGGAAGCGGCAATGGTTACGGTTAGTCGGAAGTCCAAGTCTGACAACCAGTCTTACTTAAGGTGGAAGCGTTAACCTTAACGTTACCTTACCTAACCTTAGCCCATCAAATTCAGATTTTTTTAATGTTTTTCTACAATTTGCAGGACAGTGTCAGCCTGTCAGTTGAACAAAATATTATTCACGACCGTAACACGTCATAATCTGCCTAGCCTTTTCCCAAACTTTCTTGGGGTCGGCTTCCAGTCTAAACGGATGCAGCTGAGTAACAGTATTTTACATGAAGCGACTGCCTGACCTCCACAACCCAGTGACTGGGTAATACGATACCCGTTGGTAAAACTGGATGTCAGACGTTCGGCTTCTGACTACTCGTAACGACTGCCAATATCTACAAATGACAGCCGGGATCAACGGCTTATCGTGGTTTCAGAGGCACGGAGGAAACTCGGTATGTAATGATGGTCACCCATCCACGACCAACCTCGGCAAGCACAGCTTAACCTTGAATATCGACCCATGCGGCTGTGAATATTTAGCCACGCCACGAGCTTCTCGCGACCGTAACATGAATTTACAAAAATTGCAAAAAAACGTAAGAAAAGAATGTCGCGAGATATCCAGGAGATTCCACCGCGTTAATCCTCTTTATCCGTCTTAATTACCGATGAATGATGATTGGGTTGTAGAGGTCAGATAGGCAGTGGGTCCATGTAAAGTATTGGTGTTCAGCTGCAGTCAGACTGGAAACCGACCCCACTCAACATAATTGGAAAAATCAGATACTGATGCCTGTAGCTTTCTGTCTACGAAACACTGAGAACAGTTTGAGTTGTCATTACGAAACTAGTGTCGTTATGTGACGTCGGCTGCGCGTCACGCGCCGGTGACGCGACATCGTACGATACTGAGATTATATTTAACTTCATAGTGGTTTTACTAAAAGAAGAAGCAAGTGCTGTTGAGATTTTAGAGGTCTTTGGGTACATGGAATACCTTTAATAAGAACGAGAGGATTTTAGGGAGGTTAAATAGGTAACTGTCACTACGTCTATCAATTTTTTTTTTCAATGGACGAATCTATTCGTATACAATAATTATGTAGGTTTCTTTGTCATCCAACAAAGTTATTTTTATTTCATTAGTCTTTTCACGATATCGGATATACTAAATTGATGTAGACACTTTAGACTTGGCAGTACCAACTTAGTACCAAGTATTTTTAATGCTAAGTAACTGTTATTCTAGGTGGTCCTAGATTTACGGCGCGGCGGCGTGTCACAGAAAGGGTATTGTCATACTTAATGGTGTGCTATAGACCGAAAAACTAAATAACTTTCCCTATGGAGGACGAACGTTGTAATCGCGAACGAATAATAGAGAAATCTTTTCGTCTTATTCCACCATTTTGGATCTAATTTAGCCATACATCATCATTATCTGCCTAGCCTTTTCCTATCTACGTTTGTGTAAGCTTCCAGTCTTACCGGGTGTAGCTGAGTACCAATATTTTACATGGAGCGACTGCCTATCTAACCTGCACAACTCAGTTAGAACTGGGTTACGATACTCCTTGGCAAGACTGGTTGTCAGACTTTTGGGTCACTGACTACCTGTAACGACTGTCAAAGATCTACAAATGACAGCGGGGACCAACGGCTTAACGTGCTTTCCGAGGCACGGAGTAAACTCGGTATGTAATGATAGTCACCCATCTACAGACGCGGTAAGCACGGCTAAAGATTGACCAAAGCGGCTGCTATTGTTCAGCCACGACTTCACGAGCTTCTCCTAATTTAGCCATACGTATACATACCTACAAGAACAACAGAAATCATATTAAAAATACGTTAGTGAGTAATTTGTTTGTCACATTCGGGCTCACGGCTAAACCAACGAACCCATTTAGATAATAGGTATTTGGCAGAGAATTAGCTCGGTACCTGAAGGACATAGTATACTTTTCATTAAAAAAATAACGGTCAAGTCCGAGTCGCAAATAGGAAGAGTTCATTCCATACCGACGTACTTACAATATTTAACAATTACTTCGCCCGATAAAAATTACTTCGCGAAAATTGTGATATAATATAGCCTATGTCACTCGGTAAAGATGTAGCTTACTAATGGTGAAAGAATTTTGAAGTCGGTCGAGTAGTTTTTGAGTTAAGTCGTAACAAATAAACAATCAAATCTTTCCTCTTTATAATATTAGTTTAGACATACAATATAGGTACAGTACTCCTTGAATTTGACGAGGATACAAAACAACACCTTACGTATATCATAACATCACGCCTGTAATCCCAGAACGGTTATGCAGAGGTGTACCTAATAGTACCCACACTTCGCCATATGTTTTAAGAGGGGACTCTAGTGGGCTTTTCTCCATACAAACGTATCCCGCTGTTTTCTTCGTGGATAATGTGTCTACTTGTCTAGAGCAATGATTTTTTTCCAAAAAATCTAGGTCTTATTAATACATGCCCCTATCAGTTCCTGTTTTTCAAAACATAATCACTAAAAAAATTATGACAATCCAAAAACCCGAAAAAAAGCCTTTTACCTAACCTAAGGTTTTTACCGCCATGTTCAGCCGACTATCAGACAAATTAGATAAGTTTTTAACAAAAAAGAAAATAATAGAAGTATATAATAGAATTATTTAGATCAGTTTAGTTTTGAATAAGATAACAGCGGAGTACAAAACGTCTTTTGTTCAAGATTTTTGTAAGTAAAATCAGCCTGAGCTGCAGTTGTCCCTTTCGCACTTTACGCTCGCATGGTCGGGCGCAGCGCGACGGCAATAGTTTCTTCAAATACCTATTCATCAAATTCCTCGGGACTAGAGTCCTCTCGTAAAACGGAGCGAGCCTATTGCCATGAGCCGGGCAATTTCTAGACTCCGTGGCTGCTAATGGGAAATTCCTGATGGAATAACCCAATAACCCTTTGCCCGAACTGGGCATTGAACCTAGGACCTCATGCTCAGTAGTGGCGCTATAATTATTCAATAATACAAGGTGTTGTTTTGCAACCTCGTCAAATTTCAGGAGGTGGTCACAAAACACATAAATAATCAATTAAAATTACGGTACCTAGTTAGTTAATAATAAACGCTGATTTTTTTGGTTGTTTAAGTTTGTCAGTATTTCAGAATAACCCCCTTAACTTGGTTTAGGGACTAAGAAATTATCGAATAAACGTTTTAGATTGTTTGTATGTGTGTAAGCGAGGTTATAAGGCAAGAACCAGACGGGCCGCTTTTAAAACAAGGGTGGTTCACACTTACCGATTTCCGTAAAAAAGAAAAATGACCTACCCATTTTATTATTGATTCGGGGTGAGAATCATTAGCATAGTTACCTCCTTGAATTTGACGAGGATGCAAATCAACACCTTGTATAACAGAATATAACTAAAAATCCCTACTAATATTATAAATGCGAAAGTTTGTGAGTATGCATGGATGGATGGATGTTTGTTACTCTTTTACGCAAAAACTACTGAATGGATTTGGATGAAATTTGGCACACGGGTAGTTTATAACCTAGATTAACACATGGGATACTTTTTATCCCGGTAGTATGTTCCCGTGGGACAATTATCGAACTCCACGCGGGCGACGCCGCGGGCATAAGCTTGTATTATTATAAATGTGAATGTAAGTTTGTTTGTTACGCTTTCACGCGAAAACTACTCAACCGATCATCATGAAACTTTGTACACATATTCTTGAAATAATGAATTGATGGATGGATGTTTGTTACTCTTTCACGTAAAAACTACTGAATGGATCTGGATGAAATTTGGCACAGGGATAGATAATAGTCTGGAATAGCACATAGGAATCATAGGATACTTTTAATCCAGGTAGTGTGATCCCGCGGGACAATTACCGAAAAAACACGGGCGAAGCCGTGGGCAGAAGCTAGTACGTACTTTATAAGTATGTACCTATCCACCTTAATATGTTTACGTAATTCTATGTAGTGTTCATAAAAAGAGACATTATTCAAGGTCAGTCTTTCACCCATAATCTAATGCCCAATAAATTACTTAATCAGTAATCTTTCCATTAGATAGTAAGAATAAATCAAAGAAAATAGCTCCTGGAGCCTTGCCAGCGAATGAGGAGAGGCGAGGACATTGCATAGTTCTAGTACAAGCCAACGACCTACGGCAAGGGCGTTCATTATTGTTCGATTCTAAACGTAGTATCTATTCACAACATAATCATCTTTATAACTTCGTCGTTAAAGGTGTATTTCCTGTGAAAAACATCGGCAGTCATACTATCATTTTTGTTGAGACAAAACGCATCACGTGTTCATGCTATTATCATCTTAATAACATGGTGCTTAAAGGTGTTTTTCCTGTGAAAGACAAAGGCTGTCATCATTTTTGTTAAAACAAAACGCATCACATATATACAAATTCATGCTAAAATAGTCTTTATTTCAATAAAGATAAAGGTGAATATCGTGTGAGGAATAGTAAGGTTATGATCGTATTGTCTATGGCTAAAGTTGATGTTTAGTTATTGCATTGTTTGTTAGTCAATACGGCAAATGAATGGTGATTGTTGATGGGTTTTTAATTAGTTTTAATTGTGGGCTCGTAAATGTCCACAGAATGCTAAATTAAAAAGCTGCCTCGAACTAGGTAATCCCCCAGACAAATATGTATAACTGAATTATCACATAACATAAAGTCATGCCCGTAATTCCGAAGAGTTAGGCAGAAGTTTGCCTAATAGTGTACTGATATTCCGCCAGTTAAACTCTCCATACACGGTGCAAATCACCTCATCACGAAGCCGTCAACCAAGCATTCTGTACATGAAACTAAGTAACTTTACGCAAAAATTATTGCTGGGAAACGACTTTTTTTTGGGGGGTGTAAAATCATGTTTTGTGGTAGAACTCAATGTAACGCACTCAAAACATTGTGCTGATGGACAAATTGAATAGTACGGGGGTCGTGAAGGTGTTTAAAGTAAAAAACATACATTAAAAACTTGTATTTAAAAAAAAAAAACTTGTCAAAAAGTTGGAACTTTGACCCCTAATATCTCCGTAACTAGAAGGTTCCCAGGTATGGTGTAGAACAAAAAAATGGTCGTAATGACAGGGAGAAGTGACTTTCGGCTTCGTTAAGAGGTGTTTTACACCCTTTATAATAGAGGCCGATCCTATTGCCATCAACCGGGCACAAATCTAAATTCTGTAGCTTCTACTGAGAAATTCCTGATTTAAAATCTAACAACAGTTTGCCCGACCTAGTTATTGAACCCGGGATCTCATGCTTAGCACTAGACCAACGAGGCATAATACGTTTCTGATTTGTGCTGATATGAGAGCAAAAAATCGAAAAAGGTAGAATAAAAAAAGCTAGGCAGAATGTACTGTAATCTGCCAAAGAATATTTATTTAAATACGTTAATAAGCAGTCTACAAGGTTCAAAATAACCTATCTTTATCAATCTTAATTATTTATGGCAATGACAGGCACTTTGAAAAGACGCGGAACAATAGACATTTGGCGCGAAAATCTGACAGTTCTTAAAAAAACATGGCGCGCGAAAGTGTTTCACAACATAATTTTCGTCGTCCCACGTAATGTACCCACAATCTATTTCTGTAACATTTCTGTAAAACATTCTTATTTCCAAAATTATCTTGTTTATTTCACGCCATACTGTTGAGTCATTGAACTAAATCTGATTTTATAATGCGTTGATCAAAGAGTTTACATTGCGTACATCTGGCTGGCATGGCGGCGAGACTGCCAAGATATGCTGGGCGCACTGTATCTACTTTGTTTCCTATGACCTCTCTGAGAATTGGCTACCTTCATAAAGTACGGAATCACCGCTTTACTTGACTTCGCCTAAAGACTAGAGACGGCATCGGCAGTAAATCAAATACGTGGCGCCGAAAGTGCGTCGAGCGCAAAATTTCTGTCACCTTTTTAGGTGAAAGCGACAGGGTGGCCCGCGAAATTCAATTTTATTTACGTTTTTTGCAATTTGCGGGAGTGTCAGATTGTACATTGAACAAAATATGATTCGCGTCCGTGATACGTATTATTTTAATCCTAAAAACAGCTGTTTGCTACATAAAAATACGGTCAAAACCTGTGGTCAAAATGAATGTAGCAGCTGATTATTAAAACTTACCGATTAAAAATTTCTGTGGATCAGAATGAAAGAAAGAAAAAAAAACGTTTACTGGCACATGCCAAAAGTACACACAATAAAAAAAAACCGGCCAAGTGCGAGTCTGACTCGCGCACATAGGGTACCGTTCCGTACCATTATTTATAAAAACGAGCAAAAAACACTTTCTTGTATGGGAGCCCCCCTTAAATATTTATTTTATTCTCTTTTTAGTATTTGTTGTTAAAGCGGTAACAGAACTACATAATCTGTAGAAATTTCAACTGGCTAACTATCACGGTTCATGAGATACAGCCTGGTGACAGACGGACGGACGGACGGACAGTGAAGTCTCAGTAATAGGGTACGGAACTCTAAAAACAAAAAATACAAAATAAAACGAAAAATGTACCTAAGGAGAAATGAAATGAATAAATGATGGACTGAGTACCTATATGAAAACTCTTTTAGCGTCGTAGGTTTCCTTTTTATCTTGCATAGACTGCAAAATTAGTAAGCCTTCCAATTTTCAAGATTCAAAAGAGAAACAGACACCAATTTATTTCTCCTTAACTTTATTCTTGTCTACATCGTCAACATTCTTAGTATTTCGGTAACTCCACCACTTAGGGTCAGCTCACACCGAGACGAGACGCGACGCGACGCGACGCTGCGCGCACATTTTTAACCGACTTCTAAAAGGAGGAGGTTATCAATTCGACGGTATGTTTTTTTTTTTTGTGTGTATGTTACGCGATTACTCTGCCAATTGTGGACCGATTTTCCAAATTCTTTTTTCGTTCGAAAGGAGATACTTCTGAAATGGTCCCATATTCACCAAGTCGGGATCTGATGATGGAATCTTGGCGAAATCGAGGGAACTCTTCAAATTTTATAGGAAAACGTACAGCGATTTTGGTATTTTCTACAACAAGTGAAGCATTTGCGTTCAATAAGAACCATTCTATCATCAGATCTGATGATGAATCCCAGAGACAGGCCCCGGAACTCGATAATAAGACAATGTATCGTAGCTGTGTTTGGGCTTGTTGGAATTGTAACGGTATGTACTTTCTAGGTGTAGGTACAAGTATTAATTAAAAAAAAAAACTTTTTCTTTTTTTAACCGACTTCTAAAAGGAGGAAGTTATCAATTCGATTAGTTTTTGTTGAATGTACACCGATTACGCTGAGATTTATGATCCGATTTGCGTAATGCTTCTTTAGTTTGATGCGGAATAGTTGCTATTTGGTCCCATAAAAATGTTATATAGTTTGGCCCCGTAGTTTTCATTTTATATGTTTTTTATTTTAATTTTATTTGTATGTAAATTTATCACGTACACCTATTTCTCCGTGATGACTGGACCGATTTACATGATTCTTCATTCATTTGGCAGAGAAAGCTTGCCCGGTGGGCCCATATGAATTTTATTATCTTTGCTTAGGTACTTTTTGAGTTATCCTCTTTATTATGCATTTTGTCCTTTCACGTATGTATGGACGATGTGCTGGTGTCTAGTTACAAAGTAAAAATGATACTAGATAAGAATTTAAGTAAGATACCACAACTGAAAAGGGTAAAATAAAAACTTTTTACAAAAAAATATAACCGACTTCAAAACAAAAAAGTTGAAAATAATTTTACTTTCGGAAGTCGGTGGCAAACAAGTACATGAAACAAACAAGTCACCGACTGACGAAAGTAAAATTATTTTCAACTTTTTTGTTTTGAAGTCGGTTATATTTTTTTAAAGAGCGATTCAAAATATAACTTTATTTACTACACGAAAAGATACACATTTCGTTGTGAGAATTCAGAATAATTCTCACAAGTGCGCGCAGCGTCGCGTCGCGTCGCGTCTCGGTGTGAGCTGAATCTTAGGTTTATTAATAAACCTGACTAATAAGACACTGTTTTAAAGAAACTCTCACGTGTGGCTTCTCTCCAAATGTCCAAATATATTTAACATTATGGAGTTTTTACGTCAATGAAGATTAAGACAAGCTGCTGACCGCGACTTCGTTCGCGTGGAGATTTTGATGTGTTTTTCAGGGATAAATTATACACATAAACCTTCCTCTTGAATCATTCTGTCTAATGATGAAAACAGCATCAACATCCGTTGCGTAGTTTAAAAGATCTAAGCGTACAGAAGCGAGTTAGTCGTATGTATGCAGAGATTTTGATGACACATTTTGGGCTGGCACCTTGCACTGGCAGAGACTATAGAAGGCTTGAGAAGCTACGAGGAGCTCATGGCTGAATAGTGTAACAGCCGTTGGGATCACTCTTCAGGGTAAGCCGCACTTGCCAAGGTCGTTCTGTCGATGGATGACCATCATTACATACCGAGTTTCCTCCGTGCCTCGGAAAGCACGTTAAGCCGTTGGTCTCGGCTGTCATTTGTAGATCTTTGACAGTCGTTACAGATAGTCAGTGGCCCGAAAGTCTGACAATCAGTCTTACCTATGCATATTGTATTGCCCAGAACAGAACTAACTGGGTTGTGGAGGTCAGATAGGCAGTCGCTCCATGTAAAATACTGGTACTCAGCTGCATCCGTTTAGACTGGAAACCGGTACCAAGTCCCAACACAGTTGGGAAAAGGCTAGGCAGATGATGATGAAATAAGTCCTTGATGTTTTTAGTCTTCAATTTATTGTTATGGTAACTACCTGACCTAGTCACAAACTTTTAAAACTACACTATCTTACATCGATAGGAAAAACCTATAAACGCGTTTTAACGTCACGATATTTTTATTCTAACGTTAATCGCGTTATGACGTTAATACATTGGCTTTTTGAAGTGAAACTTCAAACACACAAGTTTGCATTAAACGTTTAACGCTACCATGGAGGGGGAATAGAAAAAGACAGAGCGAGAGTGAATGCGTGGCACTCGAACGCATGCGTGTAGTATTACGAAGTTTCACTTCTTCCGCGCGGAGGGACTCCACGCACGATTTTATTGATAAAAGCGTTGTACTTTCCTTTTATCAACAAAAGAAACCCAATATTAATAAATAATAATACTACCTGATTCTGATGATGTAGAATTGTCTACAGATGATTCCACGACTACCGCCGACTCTTGTAGCTCAAGAAACTCGTTATAACAACTTGGATGTTTTTGCTTTAAATGCACTTTTAAGTTAGTAATAGTAGTTTTATATGACAGTGTCTTTTTGCATAGTCTACAATCAGCAAGTCTGTCTCCCTGGTCCGGAGTTTGATCAAAATAGTTCCAAATCAAGGGTTTTTTGGCTTTTGGCACGGTAACTCTAGGTTTGCTAGGTGATTGGTCTTGCCCAAGATACTCGTCAAAAGCATTAGCATGTTTTAACCGTAAATGATGTTTCAAGTTAGCAGTGGTCGTTCTATATGATAATTTCTTATCACATAGTTTACAATCAGCCATTTTATAGTCCAGGGTTTGTTCAAAATAGTTCCAAATTATTGGATTGTGTTTCCGCATTTTTTTTTCACCACACAAAACTTGGTAAATCTGGTTATAAAGTCTTCTATTTTACTTTTATAATTCTAACGTTATAAACTTATAACATTCGCTTAAAACTGTCCAACGAAACCAATGTCAATCGGAAATCGCGCGCGTAAAGTATTCCTCCTTCACTGACGTCAAAAACCTAACGATAACAAAAACGTTAACGTTATGGTCGAATATGACGGTTTATTTGTATATTGGCTGCCGACAACGGCACGGGAGCGGTGTTAATGGGAGCCGGCCGGCGGCGCGAGACAAAATGGCGGGTGTCGGTACGCGCGCCGCTAACAGCAGAGAACAGCTCAATACAACTCTACGTATTTACGCCGGCTTCGCGACCAGTTCACATCCAGTTTAAAGCCCGTTAAAACACAATTTTTATTTAAAAACGTGGCCGAAATTCACGCTATTCAAGCCTAATCACCAAGTTGAATTCGAAAACACACTCCCTAGCGCACAACGAAAGATAAACTAAACGTTATAACGCGAGAAATACACGTCGTTGTAACGTGATACTTAATTTAGTCGGTTATACAACAGCCTGACAATTGAATTTGAGTCTTATCTTTTTAATTTTAAGATAACATTTCAATAGGACAGTTGAAAGAATAATTTGCTCGTCGACGGCAAAGACAACGGTTGTTTTTAGACAGACTATTTAAATTGGTTTCTTTTTAAATGTAGAACTTCTTGGTTCTTTATTACATTAAGTTTATATCAACAATATCAACGCTGCATCGGGGGCAATGAACGTAGAAGTTTATAAATAACTAGGTATGAAATATTTTGTTATTGACGTTCAACTTATTGCGTAACATCACTGCATCTAATCGATATACCTATGCCTTGCATGAATATCACGCATGTGATAGCTGAAGGGTACGGCAGAGTTGTACCTAATAGATCCTACACCCACATTTCGCCAGTTAAGTTTCCAAATGATAGGGTAGGTGAGAGCCTATTGCCAACAACCGGACAGGAATCCCAACTCCAGCACGCGTTGCATGACCGCCGTAGAAACGAGCTAGCGAAAGAATCGACAACTGACACATTTTCACTGTCTATCTGTCACTATGGATATTCTTCCATAAACAAGTTTCTGCAGTGGCTAATTGGTTATGCTACGCGTGCTGTCCGCTACTGAGAAAGACTTTATGAAGTAAAACAATATCAATTCGTGTAGCGATTAAAAATTAACAATTTTTTTTTTAAGTGAAAGCGAGCGACTTCCAGCAAGTTTAACGTTCTAATGGAGGGGGAATATTTTCTATTACCCACTAAGAGATGGCGCTATTACAAGATTTGTGACTACGTAGTTCTACTAGGTACGCAAGATGGCGTGCAAACAGTCATGCATTCGACTCTTCGGTGTGACCAGCCTTCGCTCAATTTCCATGAGTAGAATAACCTCGATAAACTAATGTTATAAAAAGTGTACAACAATAAAACAATAAAATATTATTTAGAAGCTCAATAAAATAACGAGAGTGAATGCGTGACACTCGAACGCATGCGTGTAGTATTACGAAGATTCACTTCTTCCGCGCGGAGGGACACCACGCAGTATTTTTTTTTTTATAAAACTTTGCTGCACACTAGGAATTTCTCCTGTATCGTGGGTGCGTTTACTCTTAAACATTCAAACTCACATACATAAACAGCCAGACCCGGAACAACTATCTGTAGGCAATACAAATGTTTGATCCGTGCGAGGATCGAACCCGCAACACGCAGCGCAGCAGTCGATCGCTCAACCACTGCGGACTGCGCCAACTGTGCCGTCAAATTAGTTAATTGAATGTATTTAATAGATTTTTAAGATTTGTCCCCTTTGCGTGTTTTTTTGGCACTTGATTGAAATAGTCCGAAGAGTTCTGTTAGTAAGCATTCGTGAAAAACCCTCACGCCTTTTACCCACGGGGGTAGGCAGAAACCACAGAACGGCAGCTGCTACGATCTTTCCATAAAAATACATCCTGTTGCCTAGTCCACGTTCATTCATCAGTGAAATTGTCAGTGAAAATTGTATTTTTTTAGGGACACAAAGTGTCAAACGGGACCCTATTACTGAGACTTCGCTGTCCGTCCGTCCGTCTGTCAACAGGCTGTATCTCATGAACCGTGATAGTTAGCCAGTTGAAATTTCCACAGATTATGTATTTCTGTTGATGCATAATAAACTAAAGTAAAATAAATAATTAAAATAAACTTTTTAGTATTTGTTGTTATAACAACAAATACTAAAAAGGTTTATTTTATTCTGTTTTAGTTAAAAAATAGAATGCGACTTCGTTTGCGGGGGTTTTTGTTTTCGGTATGAAAAATAGATGTTGGCCGATTCTCAGACCTACCTGATATGCACACAAAATTACATACAAATCGGTTCAGCCGTTTCGGAGAATGCATGGTAACTATCATTGTGACACGAGAATTTTATGTATAAGACAGTTCCGACACTGGCCTCGCTTTTAAAAATCACCGTGCAGGTTTATACGGATTATTGACATACTATAATGTTCCTATTTGTTAAATAAATCAACGCCATCATGACAAGCAAATACTATGTCGGATTTGAGCAAACATAACGTCATGACGGCAATATGGCGTATGATTTTAAAAGAGTAACCATAGAGTTTCTTGCCGGTTCTTCTCTATAGGAAACGACCAACCCGAACCGTGCAACTTTTGTCGACGTTTTATAGTGCCCATGTAGGCCAATGTGAAATAAAATATTTAGATTTTGAATAAGTCACATTTCCTCAGTTATGTTTAATTTTCATGTAATCGTAAGACTTTAACATAACTGGGGAAATGTGGCTGTACTTACTACATAGGTAAGTCTTGTACACCTCTGCCTAAAAGTGCTCCCTCACCAGCAGGTGTGGTAAGACCACTGAAAAAACGAGCTTTGTCTACGGAATAATCGATCTAATGACACATAGACAATGACCATGTGACAGTTTGTCGATTCTTCCATAGACAAAACTTGTTTCTACTGTGATCATGCTATGCGTGCTGGAGCGTTCGCCTGTAATGTAACATTTCAAATTCGATTTTGAGCATTACATTACAGTACTGCCTGCGTCCCTGACTGACGAGCATTCGCCTCTAATGTAACAAAACAGTCTAACAAAATATTTTGTACAGAATCAATTTTAAAATGTACCTAAGAAAATCATTTGAATTTCGCGTGTGGCCCTCGCGCTTCCAACTTTCTGAGGAACACACGATCTTTATGTTACGTTGTAATAACAAACGTATTTAAGCTACGAACACACATTGGAGCTACGTAATAAAACGGGGTTTTCCGGATGTTTCTATAGAGCCGAATGCGGCGGCGGTTAGCGCGGAGACTGTTGACCAATCTCGAGTAACAACAGGGAGAGAGAACAAAAGGCTAACACTTGTTGGTCAAGTATAAGTAGTTATTTTACTTGATAAGTTATTATTACTTACGCACAAGGGGTTTACTATGGCGTCATATAGCAGTTGTCATTCCATTGTGAGAAAGAGACGGAGCTATAGAGGACGTCTAGCGCCATCTCTTTCTCACTAGAATTAGTTTTTTTTTAATATCTCTTTTCGCAGATATGCTGGAAGACATTTCTTTAGAAATAAGCATCACCTTTCTGTTTCTTTCTTCTTCTCTGTATTAAGTGTGTACATAAATTGTTAAATAAATAAATAAATTTAAACAATAACGCTATAAGACGTCGTGGTAGGGTGGGTAGGCCACCTGAATTGTGAATTTCAAGTTGAAAACCTGTGAAGCTCTACTTTAGGTGCACAACTGCACACACACACAGGTGGGGTATAAATCCCGAAAATGGATATATTCCAAAAGTTAAAAAAAACTACCAATCTACCAATTTTTGATAATTGCCATTAAATAAATATCGCTACGATTGGTAGATTTTAGGGAAATAGTATACCTACCTGTTTTCGGGATTACCCTAGTCAATAGTGCACCTTACAAGGTGGTTCCATTGAAATTAATAAAACAATTCAGACGGAATGATAACTAATACCGCCACCATTTTTCTCAATTCTTCTTCAAAAAATTTTATGGCTCGTTTGGCGCAGTGGTTGAGCGATCGTCTGCTGCGCTGCGTGCCGCGGTTTCGATCCCCGGAACTAATATTTGTATGGGCTCCAGACTACAGATAGTTGTTCCGGGTCTGGCTGTTTGTGTGTTGGGGCAACGTAAATAAAAACTATTTGCATAGACAATTTCAAAAAGCTTTATAGCGAGCGCTGACAAAAAATGTGAAACGGACGAACTACGGTATTTATGGGCGTCTGGTGAAAATGGGACTTCTGCCCATGAACTGACAGTGGCTCTGGAGTAAGCGTAGTAAATGAATGAGTCAGATGGCTTAGAAAATGTGCAAACCACTTGAAACTTTATCTGATATTTTACGACATAATTTTTAATCGGATTATCAGGCAGTTTTGGTTCAATGATTCATATGTTTATTCAGGACTTGTTTTCAATGAAATTGGTCATTAATTTCAACATAATAGGGGATGCTCACTTTTTTTTTCTTTGTCCGTCGGGTAGTTTATTGAAAAGTATTGGACACGTATTTTTTCTTTTTTCACGTGGTCATAAAATTACGGAGATATATTGAGTTGAAATGGCGCATGACGTCACATGTAGGTAAGTTTTATACCTACTTGTGACGTAGTAAGCCCCCACTCTCCAACTTTAATGAGTTTTAACTAAGTATTTTTTTGATATTTTGATAAAACAAAAAATACGTGTCTAATATTTTTGTATTACCTGTCTGACGGACGAAATAGATTATGTTATGTCGTTTACTTTACCCAGTCCGCACCCCTATTGTCATTGTGAGTTCAGAAAACGACTAGGTACCTAAAGTGTACATGACTGTTTGAAAAATTAATGTTGTTCAAACATTTTCTCTTTTTTTTTTAACCATAGGCTCGCGCTTGACCACTATCTCACTTGATGGTAAGCGATGATGTGGTCGACGGTGAAGCACGCTTGCCTAGAAGAAACCTATTCACTCTTGAATTAAAGACCCCTAGATTATAGCTATTCGGAAACACAGACTCTGGCTGGGAATTCCACTCCTTAGCGGTACGCATAGTAAAAGTATTCCCCAAACGCTTAGTGCGTATAGGTGGTATGTCCACCATGTACCGATGGCGCATCGCCGTACGTTCGGTAGTCCGATGATGAAACGGGCTAGCCGAAATTAGATCATACAATTCCATCGCACACTCCCCGAAATGTAACCGATAAAAAACCGATAGGCTGGCAACTCGGCGACGATGTTCAAGGCTCTGGAGCTTAGACTTGACCAGTGCCACATTGCCAATGAGCCTCTTGGCCCGCTTTTCAATCGACTCAAGTACATCAAGCTGGTTCGGTATTTGGCAGATCCGTCCCAGAGATGAGAACAGTACTCCATGCATGATCGAACTTGCGCTTGATACAAGTTGAGCAGCTGTTCTTGCGTGAAGTACCTTCTCACCTTTGCAAGGACCCCCAACTTTTTGGCAGCCAGCCGTGCGTTTGCCTCAATACTTATATGAGCCAAAATCGAGGGTTGATGTCAACGTAACGCCAAGAAGCTCAAGATGGTCTGCTATTGGCACGATGACATCTCTCTTTTAAGCGGCGATACTGCATAGACTGTAAAAACTTACGTTGTATGCTTTCTACAGTATGTTAGGTTAAACGAGGGACATATTGAGGGAGGGTATTCTGTATTCGATTCTCGTCCCAAATATGTAAAAAACCTATAACGTATATAGAAGAATTTTTAATGTTTTGTTTAGTGCCTAGATATTTTGGACTGTCCTAAGCCAGGTAAGTTTAAAGTATGAAGGGAAAATGGATTATACCCAAGAGTCATTGAGCCGCTCACATGTTCTGCGATAGTATTAAGTCGCTAGCGCAAGGGTGTATACACGTTGCGTGACATTTGCGAAAATTTTGGTATGGTTCTGTCTGTTATTTATCAGTGTTTTTTTTTTTGTTTATATTTTTATTAGTATCATGTTAGCATGTACTATTATGGGTTTGAATATGTCCCTCGTTTAAACTAACATACTGTATACTCTCAATATTATATTTAATTCTAATTGTCATAAGACGCCATATTGCAGGAAGTAAAACGTTTGCCCTCACGAACAAGGAAGGTCTCACTTCCGTGACCGGTTATACGGTTTTTCCTCATCGGTTTTATTTAAAAATTAATAAAACACTATGTAAATATGATCATTATCATTAATCTTGATACTTGATGCGTATTAATAGTTGCATTATAAGATCTCCATTTTACAGATGCAAGATCTTTCAACACATTTTAAGAAATGTATAAACTTCTGGGCCCCCTATTCACAAACGCTCGGATTCGATTTCGATTCGATTAGTCTTATGTCTATCTTGTTTTCGCATTACGAAAGCGAGCGAGATACATAAAGGGTGTAAAACACCTCTTAACGAAGCCGAAAGGCACTGGTTCTCCCTGTCATTGCGATCATTTTTTTGTTGTACACCATACCTGGGAACCTTCCAGTTACGGAGATATTAGGGGTCAAAGTTCCAACTTTTTGACAAGTAATTTTTTAAATACAAGTTTTTAATGTAAGATTTTTACTTTAAACACCTTTACAACCCCCGTACTATTCAATCCGACCATCAGCACAATGTTTTCAGTGCGTTACATTGAGATCTACTCGTTTCCCAGCAATAATTTTTGCGTAAAGTTACTTAGTTTCATGTACAGAATGCTTGGTTGACGGCTTCGTGATGAGGTGATTTACACCGTGTATACTTACGACTTTCCGAATCAAAATCGAATCCGAGTGTTTGTGAATACGGGGACTGGTTTCATATGGCATTCCGAAATCCTGCTAATGACCCCATCGCTTGGAAACCAGTTGTTTACATGGAGCGACTGCCTATCTGACCTCCACAACCCAGTTAGTACTGTGAATACGATACCCCTTGGTAAGACTGGTTTTCAGACTTTCGGGCCACTGTCTACTTACCTGTAACTACTGTCAAATATCTACGTGCATACCTACCATAATTATTATATTTAAGACTTATTTAGAACTTTAGAGGAGCTCGTGGCTAAATATTAACAGCCGCATGGGTCGATCTTGAGGTTGGTCGTGGATGGGTGACCATCATTACATGCCGAGTTTCCTCCGTGCCTCGGAAAGCACGTTAATCCGTTGGTCCCGGCTGTCATTTTTAGATCTTTGACAGTCGTTACGAGTAGTCAGAAGCCGAAAGTCTGACATCCAGACTTACCAAGGGGTATCGTATTACCCAGTTACTGGGTTGTGGAGGTCAGATAGGCAGTCGCTTATACTGATACTCAGCTGCATCCGGTTAGACTGGAGGCCGACCCCAACAAAGTTACAAAGTTTGGGAAAAGGCTAGACAGATGATGACTTTTTAGAACTTTCATCTCTGCATAGGTAGTGCATGCCCTTAAAAATTTAAAATAAACCATTTAACAGATCATAAAATAAATACAGCAACATAGTAGTAAAGTGTCACAGCACAGCTCAACCACGCTCAGCAGAGTATAACAATAATAACAAAAAACAACATGTCTGCCGCGAGAGAAAGGCGACGTTGCCGCTCTGTGCTGTGCCTGGTCAAATAGGACAGCGGCGCGGCTGTATAGTGATGTTCGTACGTATACGTTACGAATTTATTTCGGTAAGAATACCTATTATCGGTTTTCCGCTAGGCGCTAGTATTAAGTAATAATTGTTTACTTGGGAGTTGATTATAAATAGAACGTGAGAGATTAGGTACGTACGGTATTCGGGGATTGAAAAGAAAATACCTACCTACCTAGATTATTTTCTTCAATAATTGACTGCTACTTTATGAGTTTTATGAACGGATATTGTTACTTATTGTGATTTTTATGGTTTGTAAAACATTGAAGACGTAAGTATAAGTACTTACTGTATGTTATGTTTACAACAAATATATACTTAGCTCCTAAATTCTGCGGTCAGTGTGTATTTTTTTGGAGGTAATAAAATTATTCCTAAACTGTATGTCCTTTTCTAGGTCCCGCGATCCCGGTGTGAAAAACTAGCACACGTTTAAACTTTCGCATTTATATGCAAGGGTTTACAGGTATAAAAGCAAAGAAAGGCCAAAAAAAACGTTGGATGGAGTGTGTAAAGAATGATATGGCAAGAAAGGAGGTGTCTGATGAGATGACAAGTACCAACACAAAAGTACGGAAGTAAAAGACATGCTGCGCCGACTCCAAATAAATTCGGATAAAGGCAGACGGATGATATTGAAGGATTTTGTCCTAAGACGTAGGTCCAGAAGAGATCAATACCAAATAAAAAAAAAAAAAAAAATCGACGCCGATCTTGTAGATAAACACATACTAATTAAAATGAACAACATCAACAAATAGTCCCGAACAGATTTTTCTAGAAAACATAAAGATAAAGCTATTACTGCTCGATGAAACACTATTAGTATGATAATTTAGTTTTTTGTTTTTTTTTTTTCTAAAGCACCTTGTTAAATCCAAGGTCAATCAACATGGATGCTATAAAATTATGCCGTTAAGTATACGGGGAATCGCGTGTTAGGGGAAATACGGTTTTAATTAGGAATTTGCGTGATTTCATGGCGAAACCAGTGTTTTAAGGGGTCAAAAGTCAATTGGGGGGAGCTTAGTGCGAGTTTTTACACCTATACGCTCACGTTAAGTTGAAAACGCCAGGTTAGCCCGCAAAATCAAAATTTTCTCATTTTTTTTTGCAATTTGCAGGTCAGTGTCAGGCTGTTTGCCGAACTTTTTAAAACTCTATCAGAAAATCAGCGCAGCCGACATTTTTAAAAGTTACAGCAATATGTTGAGATTTGGAGCCTTTTGGCTTCGTGTAGGACCAATTTAGTTTGTCTTATGTTTACGTTTTTTATTATTTTGTTAGCAATGATTTTATATATTTTTTTATATTTTTACATATTAATTATACAGTACATTGATGCTTTACGAGGCCAGAAGGCCTCTGTTTGGCCAATTTTGTTTATTGTATGCTTTTTACAAGCTTTTTTTTTGTATTTAATTTTGTTTCATTGTTTTTTCCTTTGCGAGTCCAATAAATACTTTTCTTTGTTTCAAAACTTCACTTTTATACTTAGGTACTAGTTACTACATTTATTAACCGTCCACAAACCTAAAGAGAAAATGAGGTGGCCTATTTCGCCAAGCAAACACAATCATACTTCATGGTGTTCTGTCGAAATACGATTGTGTAACACTGCCGAATGTCGAAACAATCGCCACAATGGCGTCGTAAGACATTTTAGTAATCACGTTTAAGACGGAAACATGCTGAATTTTGGTACTTTCATCTAAACAAGCAATGATATATTTCTGCAGTTAATTAAAGTGGAAAACACATACAAACGTCGTCTTTCTAAAACTAGACGAGTTCGTGTTTCATACCTCTTTCTACTCAAAGAAGACACAGCCGAAACAAACTCAGAGGTCCACAGTCTCTTTTAAGGTCCAGACATAATCTTGGTCAATTCACATGAGGACTATGCAGGTACCGAAGTGTCTAGTCTCTCCGAAGCTACAACTCGACAAGCATCTTTCGGGATTAAGATATTGCGACACCGTCCGTGCCTCAGCAAGCACGTTAGGCAGTTGGTCTTCACTGTAATCGAAGATATTGGACAGTCATATATAGGGTGACTGGTAATAAGTGACCGATACTTAAACACGTGATTGTACACGTGATAACAAACAACTTTTCCAAAGAAACATTTTTTTATCCTCATTTACTTTTTTCACACAGCCATATAAAATTCGGGGCTGCGAGCCGTGCGCGTCTCCGGCCTACCCACTGAGGCACGGTACGATAGTAATGAGACAGGACAGCGACACGCGGCTAACAGCTGATAGGTCATGTACGCACGCGCGCGCGAATTTCATTTGGCTGTTGTGTTAATTTGACAAAAGTGGATGAGCATAAAAAAAATGTGTCTTTGGGAAAGATGTTTGTTATCATGTGTTTAAGTATCAGTCACTAATTACCAGTCACCCTATAAAGGGTGTAAAACACCTCTTAACGAAGCTAAAAGGCACTGGTTCTCCCCGTCATTGTGATCATTTTTTTGTTCTACACCATACCTGGGAACCTTCTAGTTACGGAGATATTAGGGGTCAAAGTTCCAACTTTTTGACAAGTATTTTTTTAAATACAAGTTTTTAATGTAAGTTTTTTACTTTAAACGCCTCCACGACCCCCGCACTATTCAATCCGTCCATCAGCACATGTTTTGAGTGAGTTACATTGAGTTCTACCACAAAACATGATTTTACACCCCCCAAAAAAAAGTCGTTTCCCAGCAATAATTTTTGCGTAAAGTTACTTAGTTTCATGTACAGAATGCTTGGTTGACGGCTTCGTGATGAGGTGATTTACACGGTGTATAGTCCTCCTGACCCTTTTCAGTCTCGGCGGCCAATCTTGGTGGAGATTAGCCATCGGCGCGGGAGATATTATAGTTCATAGGTGTGTGCGATGGCACAGGTGCACTCTCTGTTCCCTCACACTCATTGTCCTCAGGGACGACAATCCGACACGACCGGAGAGAGATTAGGCGCAGGACCAACGGCTTAACGTGCTTTCCGAGGCACGGGGGTATCATACCGCCAACTTCCAAACTCCGGGCTACAACTGAGAAATTCCTAATAGAATCCAATAGCAGTTTTTGACAGTCATGGTCATCAGAAGCCCGAAAGTTGGACAGCCTCACCAGGTTTTCGTGTTATACAATACAACTTTATTTCAGGCAACTAGGCCCAAAGAACACAATACATGTATAAAGGGTGTAAAACACCTCTTAACGAAGCCGAAAGGCGCTGGTTCTCCCTGTCACTGCGATCATTTTTTAGTTCTACACCATACCTGGGAACCTTCTAGTTACGGAGATATTACGGGTCAAAGTTCCAACTTTTTGACAAGTATTTTTTTAAATACAAGTTTTTAATGTAAGATTTTTACTTTAAACACTTCCACGACCCCCGTACTATTCAATCCGTCCATCAGCACAATGTTTTGAGTGCGTTACATTTAGTTCTACCACAAAACATGATTTTAAACCCCCCAAAAAAAAGTCGTTTCCCAGCAATAATTTTTGCGTTAAGTTACTTAGTTTCATGTACAGAATGCTTGGTTGACTGCTTCGTGATGAGGTGATTTACACCGTGTATATATAAGCTTATAAACACTATTTATAACCTAACTAGCTGTCCCGCGCAACTTCGTCTGCGTCACATTTTCCCTGTTTTCGCAACATTTTTCATTGCTGCTCCGCTCCTATTGGTCGTAGCGTAATAATATGTGCCTATGTCCTTCATCAGGTTAAAATCTATCTGCTTGCCAAATTTCATTAAGATCCGATCAGCCGTTTAGTCGTGAAAAGGTAACAAACAAACATACAAACAAACAGAGTGACATACGCATTTATAATATTAGTATGGATACGTATAGGTTAGGTTAGGTTAGGTTAGGTTGGCCTGGAGGTGGCCCTCAACAAGTCGGAGGCCATTGCGTTTCATGGCCCCCGACGGGCGCCGCCGCTGGGATCACACATAGTGGTCGGGGGGGCCCGGATCGCTGTCGAGTCAACCATGAAGTACCTGGGATTGGTGCTCGACAGCCGTTGGGACTTCGGACCCCACTTTCAGCGGCTGGTGCCCAAGTTGATGGGCGCGGCGGGCGCGCTGTCAACGCTGCTTCCCAATTTGGGGGGCCCGAGCTCCGCCTGTAGGCGGTTGTACGTGGGGATCGTGCGATCCATGGCCCTTTACGGGGCCCCAGTATGGGCGACGGACCTGACGGCCCGCACTATCGCAGTTCTGCGCAAACCGCAGAGAGCGATGGCCGTCAGGGTCATACGAGGATATCGCACGATCTCCCACGACGCGGCTTGTGTACTGGCCGGATCCCCGCCGTGGGACCTGGAGGCGAAAGCCCTCGCGACACTTCACAAGTGGCGCGAGGACGCCAAGGATCGGGGCGAAAGGCTGGTGCAGCGACAAATCACGCAGCACCGGTCTCAGCTCCGACAGGTCATGGTGGCGGAATGGCGAGGGAGGCTTGACCATCCCTCCGCCGGCCTCGACACAATCGAGGCGATCCGGCCAGTACTCGACGACTGGCTCGGGAGGAAGCACGGCTCCCTGACGTTTCGGGCGACGCAGGTGCTCTCGGGGCACGGTTGCTTTGGGAAGTACCTGTGTCGGATAAGCAGGGAGCCGGACGCTCGGTGCCATCACTGCGTCCAGTGTCCGGAGGATACGGCGCGGCATACGCTGGCAGAATGTCCCGCGTGGGACGAGCCGCGCCGTGCCCTCGTGACAGAGGTAGGAGCAGACCTGTCGCTGCCGACCGTTGCTCGCGCGATGGTCGGTGGCACAGAGTCCTGGGACGCGGTGGTGTCCTTCTGCGAAACCGTCATGTCGCAGAAGGAAGCTGCGGAGAGGGAGAGGGAGATTTCAAGTTCCTTCCCATCCCGCAGCAGACGCACCGGGCGTCGGCAGAGGGCAGATAACGCCCTCTTCCGGCCCCCCTAAACAGGTCCAGGAGCGACGGATTCGGGGACATCCGTCGCCCCCCATCATAATGGACCCGAGACGGCGGCGCGTAGTGTTCCACGCGCGCCTCTCACGGACGTAACGGGGGGAGTACACCTCACTCCCCCCAGGGACGAGGCCCGCACTGGTCGAGCGGGCCGGCACTAGTCCGGGGCAGCGGAAGTCACATTCGTTCCCGCTGCCCCCCGACGCAAGTGTGCGAGGGAACACCGGTGTGGTTTTAGTCAGTACGAGTCTGACAGACCCCTCCGCTCTCCCCAGGGCGGGGGACATCCATCGAGGATTTCCACATCGTCAACAAAAAAAAAAAAAAAAAAAAGGTTAGGTTAGGTTAGGTTAGGTTAGGTTAGGTTAGGTTAGGTTAGGTTAGGTTAGGTTAGGTTAGGTTAGGTTATATATAAAACTAAATTTTTAAAATTATTGTACACGAAGGGACGGCGTCGTGTTGCGCTGCGTGGTGTCGCGTAGCCTTCCGCGGAATCGCCGATACATGACACCCTTCGGCCAAAACTCCTCCTTGAAAGAAGGTCTCGATCTGATGAGTCGGAACTCGCACCACGAACGACTTGAAATTCGTGTTGTGGCGCGACTCCAACTTCTCGACCCTCAAAATCCAACTGGTCTTCTCTCGTACATACTCCACGATCTCCTCAACCTTCGTGGTGTGATGTAGCCGGGACACATAGAGCTGCGTCGTTGGTAACGTCGGACGCAGCATCATATTGGGTCCTGCCGGCGCAGTTATCCAGCAGAGGTTCGACAGGCAGTGAACATGGTGTGTTCTATGTAAAATAATGGTATCCAGCTCCACCCTATTAGACTGGGAGCCGACCCCAACATAGTTCAAGAGTTGCTGATGATTATAGACGACGCGTCTACAAAATAATGTCTTGCTCACGCATCGGATGTGGCAATTAAGTCAATTATTCACCATAAAAATAACGCTTTTGAATCCAAACGTAATGGCTTTAGAACTGCCTTGACACACATGTATTGAATAAGAATAGTCATGAACCAATTGAGAAAATTAAGAGACTGGTTCGTTGGTCTTGCGGTCGTAAACAGGACTGCTGACTATGTTTTTTTTTTTTTTGCGGATGGGTAATCATCAAATGACTTCTCCCGCTCTGGGCGGAGCGGGAGGGAGTGTCAGACTTGTACTGACTAAAACCCATCCATGTTCCTTCTTAGCCCTTTGTGTTCCAGGGCCACGGTATCTCTTTCAAACAACCCGCAGCCCAGGACTGCTGACCATGAGGTCCTGAGTTTGATTCCCGGGTAAGGCAAAGTGTTATTAGGATTTTCTATCAGGAATTTTTCAGTAGCAGCCACGGAGTCTAGATTTGTACGTGGTGGCTGTCATCATCATCATCATCAGCCTATAATGTTCCCACTGCTGGGACGCAGGCCTCCCCTCTATGAGAGGGAGCGGGCTGTAATCCACCACGCGGGCCCAGTGCGGGTTGGTAGATGTCACAGGTCTTCGCTTTTTTAGTTCTAGGACATGCCGGTTTCCTCACGATGTTTTCCTTCACCGTTTCTGAGGGCAGCGGTGATTAAATAAATTACACAAAGTGATGCGCCTGCCTGGGTTCGAACACACGTCTTAGTGCTCGTAAGTCGGGGTTGCCACCACTGGGCCACCGCTGCTCTCAAGTCGGGGCTGTATGGTGCATAAACTGGTATCAGAGTTTGTTTGCCACCAATGGGCGTCTATCTTGGCGTTATATGCCATCATCTAGCCTAGCCTTTTCCCAAACTATCTTGGGGTCGGCTTCCAGTCTAAGCGGATGCAGCTGAGTACCAGTATTTGACATGAAGCGACTGCCTATCTGACCTCAACAACCCAGGAACTAGGTAATACCCCTTGGTAAGACTGGACGTCAGACTTTTGGCTTTTGACTACTCGTAACGATTGTCAAAGATCTACAAATGACAGCCGGGACCAACGGGTTAACGTGCTTTCCTACTTGACTACTCGTAAGGAATGACTAAAATGAAAAAAAAATACTATAAAATAAATGACTACGAGTACTTGCCATTAAGAAATACCTCTCAGGCATGCTGGTTTCCTCACGATGGTTTCCTTCACCGAAGCAAGTGATAATTTATACAATAACCACATGAATCCGAAAAATCAGAGGTGCGTGTCTTGGGTCCGAACTTGAGAGATCTATGACTTGTCAGTCTGACGGACACACCATTAGGCTTAGTATGAGTTGTATATGCTCAGTATGCGTTCGTCTTTCCTGGATTTAGGAGTCTTTTTTTTTTTTGGATGAGAAATCATCAAATGACTCCTCCCGCTCTGGGCAGAGCGGGAGGGAGTGTCAGACTTGTACTGACTAAAACCCACCCATGTTCCTTCTTAGCCCTTTGTGTTCCAGGGCCGCGGTATCTCTTTCGTACAGTCCCGCAGCCAACGGCGGATCCAGGGGGGGGGTCATGGGGGTCATGACCCCCCCCTGAGCTGGTTCCAGGACTTAGGTGGACCACTAATTGAACATAATGATTTTATTTATATATTTTGTCACCATACAGATTTTATGTAACTATATAGCTTGTGTTGAATGTTGTATTTATTGTCTCTCTCTCTGTCATTGGGTTAGGGTAGCACCTTAAGCTTACTGACCTAACCTAAAATCTTAGATAAATTCACACGATGAAATCAAGTGTATCGTCGGGACCTCACAATTTTTTATGTATTATGGCTACACTACCTGTCAGTGTAGCGACAGCAGAAAGGTCTTTCTCTACGTTGCGCAGAATTAAATCGTGGCTAAGATCTTCAATGGTTGAAGATCGCCTAACCGGACTGGCACTTCTCCACATTCATAAAAACGTACCCATTGACGTAAATGACGTAATAACACGTTTCGGGAGAAGACGTAAAAGAAAAATAGATTTTGTTATTTAAATACTTATATGTATTTTGTCTGTTTCTATTTTGTTTGTTGGAAACCCTAATCGTACCACCTCTTAACTTTTGCGGAGTTTTGCGTCATACCCCTCGACATACCTCTAGCTGTTATGACAAGTCACTCCTCAAAGAGGGGACTTATCGCCACTATTGTGGCGTGCCCTGCACGTGGTTGCGACAGTCGCTGTCTCCATGTCGCCATGAGATCGCGCCGGAGGTCTGTCCGCTGAGCAACAATTTGCCGCGGCAGCGGAGTTTCCCCCCGGCGTAGTGCCTCCGCGCGCCATTCGTGCAGGCGCGCGAGTACTATCGCCTCCAGATCCCATGGCGGCAATCCGGCCAAGCGGCTCGCCGCCTCGCCGGAGATCGTGCGGTACCCCCGGACCAGCCTTACGGCTACCACCTTCTGGGGTGCGTTCAGGTAATGGGCGGCTCGCCGCCTCAAAGAACGGGCCCACACCGGGGCCCCGTAAAGGGCCATGGACCGCACGACCCCCGCGTAGAGCCTCCGGCAGGAGGCAATTGGACCCCCCAAGTTGGGCAAGAGCCGCTTGAACGCAGTCCCTGCCCATTCCAGTTTGGGGCCCAAACGTCGGAAGTGCTCCACAAAGTTCCACCGGCTGTCGAGGACAAGCCCTAGGTATTTCAGCGTCGACTCGACGCCGATGGAAACTCCTCCTACCGTCAGTATGGATCCCGACGGTGGCGCATTCCGAGGCCCATGAAAGCACATGGCCTCGGACTTGTGCAATGCCACCTCGAGACCCAATTGCCGGATTCTCTCCACGACTATCGCAACCCCGCGTGTCATTAGTTCGGCCGCCGCCTCGTGCGACCTCCTTTGTGCCAGCACCAGCGTGTCGTCAGCGTAGCAAACTACGCTGACACCGCTAGGGAGGTCGGCGCGCAGCACCCAGTCGTGGCCGATGTTCCACAAGGGTGGCCCCAGAACCGATCCCTGTGGAACACCGCAAAACATCTCTCGCCGGTTCCACTCTCCGTTGCGACCAGGGTAGATGACGGCCCTGTCCGTCAGGTAGTCCCCGACTACACGACGAAGGTAGGTCGGCACCCGGTGATACCGGAGTGCCTACCTAATGCAGGTCCAGGGCATGGTGTTGAAGGCGTTGGCGATGTCAAGAGACACCGCCACGACGACCCCACCCCGGGACACCGCATCCCCCGTCGTGAGAGCCCTCACGCGCATGATGGCGTCCACCGTCGAGCGCCCTCTGCGGAAACCAAAGTGGTGTTCCGCAAGATCCGGCCCCATCCCCACAACCATGTGGCATTGCTAACGGCCTCGCCGGGCACCAGCCCGGCGAGGCCGTTAGCAATGACTCTTTCAAAGAGCTTGCCCACCTCGTTGAGGAACACAATGGGCCGGTATGTGGACGGAGAGTCCGCAGGGCGCCCCGGCTTCCGGATGAGGACCAGTTTCGCCGTCTTCCAACGAAGTGGGAACTCACCTCTCTCCAAGCATGCGCTTAAGAGCCCCTCCAGTCGTGGCCCGAGAGCCTCCGAGGCCAGGACCCAGGCTTCGCCAGGCAAGTACAGTACTTACGTACATTAATAAAATACCTACTTTTTACTTGTATCTATTGTATTCAAAATTAAATTATAAGTTCTTGACTTAATCACGACTATGTGACCCCCTCCTGGGGCCAAAGCTGGATCCGCCCTTGCCCGCAGCCCTGGCAGGCATCGGCCCTCTCGGACCCCTTGCGATTTGCTGACATTTCCTTGGGGCGCGCGTGGAGCACGAACGCACCGTCGACACGGCCTGTCGTCATAAGACGGACGGACGGTGAGCTAGCCCATTACTCACCGTCCCGGATTTTGGCGGCCTCATATCTTTATGTCAGGATGTAATACTAGCACCTAAGATATTATGTGGTGGGCATTTGGCACTCAGCCGAAGCCACTCTGGGATGAAAGCTAACAAAATGTCACATAGCACATTAGTTTTGAACGATTCAATACGGAGATTCCATTAGGAGCAGCCATTCGTGCTGGTTTTAGGATGTTTCGTATACACCGTGTAAATCACCTCATCACGAAGCCGTCAACGAAGCATTCTGTACATGAAACTAAGTAACTTTACGCAAAAATTATTGCTGGGAAACGACGTTTTTTTGGGGGGTGTAAAATCATGTTTTGTGGTAGAACTCAATGTAACGCACTCAAAACATTGTGCTGATGGACGGATTGAATAGTACGGGGGTCGTGGAGGTGTTTAAAGTAAAAATCTTACATTAAAAACTTGTATTAAAAAAAATACTTGTCAAAAAGTTGGAACTTTGACCCCTAATATCTCCGGAACTAGAAGGTTCCCAGGTATGGTGTAGAACAAAAAAATGATCGCAATGACAGGGAGAACCAGTGCCTATCGGCTTCGTTAAGAGGTGTTTTACACCCTTTATATAGAGTTACTCAATGATCTTCTAGTTGCAAGAGCGACAGCTTTGGGAGGATCCTAAGCTCCGGACCAAGGTAGGAAAGTGCTGTAGACCTTAATCTACAACCATAACCTACCTTTGTGGTCATTTAGGAATAATCTGAGCCGTGACCTAAAATACAGGCCAGCCTAGCTTAGGCGCAGATGCTCATATTTTAAAAACAAAACAAACTTGTAAAAAAGTCGGAACTTTGACCTCTTATATCTCCCTAATGGTTCACAGATACCGTCCAGAACAAAAATGATTGCAATGATGGGGAGAACAATAAGTGCGTTTCAAAGCAAAATCAAAATATTTTATTTCACATAGGCTTACATGGGCACCTATAAAACGTCGACATAAGATGCACAAACTCCATGGTTACTCTTTTAAAATTATTTGGTTTTACAATATTTCTATGTTACGGCGTTAGTACTTTTAGCACCTTTAGGCTTCGTTACAACAGGGAACAAATCTGCTTATAGTTCGGGACTGATCGCTAATAAGAACAAAAAAAGGTAAATCTGGCCCCCCTATTCACAAACGCTCGGATTCGATTTCGAATTTTCGATTCGATAAGTCGTATGTCTATCTTGTTTTGGCATTACGAAAGCGAGCGAGATAGACATAGACATACGACTTTCCGAATCGAAATGGAATCCATGCGTTTGTGAATACGGGGGCTAAAACACCAGTCTCCATTACACAAAATCGAAAACAAAGCATATTTCTTCACAACACAATAGCGTACCTCACTACTCACTTGCAAACACATAGCTAAACATAACTCAACCTGGCCTCGCTAGTGCAAAGACCCAGCCAATAAAGCATAAATTGATATAATTGGAAACACGGCTACGTCGCCTGGGTTAGTCTGATATCTATACTTATATCAGTTTGCTTGTACATGCAAATATGTATCATCTTCATCATAAATGATAAATGATGTTTATTTTGCAAGTAGGTTTTTACAAACACTTTTACACGTCATTTTTTTTTAAGCTAGCTGGGGCCGGTGTTTCGTACCTGACTACTCTGAGAAGAAACAGCCGAAACAAACTCAGAGGTTCTCTGTTAACTTGTTGCTCTTTTAAAGTCCAGACATTGCTCAATTTACATGAGGACTATGCAGATTAGTATCATATATCATCATCTTATCGAAACCGAAAGGTAGGTACTTGTTTTACTCGTTGTCTTTGCGATAATTTTTGTTATAGACTCTAGATAGGCCATACCTGGAAACCTTTTAGTGACGGAGAAACTCGGGGTCGAAGTTACAGCTTCAGCACTGATTTTGACAGATCGAGGATTAGATTTTTCGGAAAAAGAGGACGTTAGCATCAGATAGAAAGAGGAGCATACAAATATACAACATTGCTTGCATTTGTTCAAACAATCATATCTGTATAAGACCGCGTACAGCGCTGCCACACACACATAGACAGACATAGAGTCAGTTACTGTCCTCATTAACAGTGTATTGTTTATAGCAGGCGTGCAGTCCTCGAAACAAGACTTCAATTGAACTCTATTACAATAAGACTTATTGCTGTTTGAATTATTAATTAAAGTACTTCTACTATGACCGAAATACTGTACAATGCAGCAATTATATAAAAATATACTAGCTGTGCCCACGACCTGCCACGCGGAATTAGATTTTTTCTAACATAGAAGCAGTGCCAGTGAAAGTCCCGTCAAAATCGGTCCAGCCGTTCCAGAGATTAGCCGGAACAAACAGACAGACAAAAATTGTAAAAAATGTTATTTTGGTATATGTACCGATACATTCATATGCATGAAGTAAAAAGCGGCTATTTTAATATTACAAACAGACACTTCAATTTTATTTATTTGTAGTATAGAAGTTGTAATTTGCAGGGATGAAAAGAAAGTGACGAAAAGAGTTAAGGATATGAATGTTGATAGATGGAGAGGGGGAGGAAGACCAAAGAGAAGATGGATGGACGGTGTGAGGAATCATATAAAAGAGAAAGGAGTAAATGATGGCGTGACGTCTGACAGGGGGACAAGGGCAGGACGTTGATAAAACAGAAAAAAATAGTGCGTGGAGTCCCTCCGCGCGGAAGAAGTGAAACTTCGTAATACTACACGCACGTTCGAGTGCCACGCAATCACTCTCGTTATTTTATTGAGCTTCTAAATAATATTTTGTTGTTTTCTTGTTGCATTATTTTTATTACATTATGATAACATAAGTTTATCGAGATTATTCTACTCATGGAAATTGAGCGAAGGCTGGTCACACCGAAGAGTCGAATGCATGACAGTTTGCACGCCATCTTGCGTACCTAGTAGAACTACGTAGTCACAAATCTTGTAATACTGCCATCTCTTAGTGAGTTTTAGAAAATATTCCCCCTCCATGGTAGCGTTAAACTTGTTAGAAGTCGCATAAGAAGTTTCACTTCGAAAAAAATCTAAACGCGTGCTAAAACCCGTGATGATTATCAAAACAGATATCAAATCACACCTAAAGACTGTAGATTTTAAAAATACACACAAAGAAAAGCCAAATAAAATGTTATCGCACGGTGTTATCAATATGAAACGTCATGGAGATATTATATGGTTACTATCTTTTTCATAACAACTGACGTAGTGTCACGATTAAGAGTCGGTTCGGTACAACAATACTTAGGTAACGGTATATAATATGTTACGTTATGAGCGACAACTCAGACATAAGTGTTGCTGGGGAATTTGTTCCGGTTAGCATTGCCATACGTCCGGATAAAGCCGAACAGTGTTAGGCTTTTTAGGGTTCCGTAACCAAAGGGTCAAACGGGAACCTATTACTGAGACTTCGCTGTCCGTCCGTCCGTCTGTCACCAGGCTGTATCTCATGAACCGTGATAGTTAGCCAGTTGAAATTTCTACAGATTATGTATTTCTGTTGCCGCTATAACAACAAATACTAAAAACAGAATAAAATAAATATTTACGGGGGTCCTATACAAAAAAGTTAGTTTTTGCTCGTTTTTATAAATAATGGTACGGAACTCGCACTTGGCCGGTTTTGATCTCTGGTCTGGCCAAATTTGACTTCGTCTGGCCCGTCCGGCTTTTGTAAGGCTTTTTATTTTCTTTCAAAAGTACTTTATGGACTGGATGAAACTGTATGGAAAGGTTCGAGTGACTTTCAAAGAAAACTTTAAAAACATTCAAGTTATAAACAGTCAACTATTTGAGACTTTGGACCGAAAACTTCTACAAAGATCAAACATTTTGACTGGATTACCTTAAAAAGAATCCCGAATAGAGAAAGTTTCTGAAACTAAATATTTTAGGCCAGAGAAACATCACAAAAAAAATATAAGCGTCCGGATGTGGACCCAAAAATCCGGTATTTTTTGT